>OX637290.1:16952046-18450292 GCA_951799445.1 Pseudisothecium myosuroides | reverse complement strand
GTTTTCATAAAGAGTTCCTACCTGAGATGCACACTCCATAAAGAGCACCACGTCAATGGGGAGTCTGGACTAGTATTCCATGGAGGAGGAGAAAGCCGTCGTGCTTTCAGGAGCTTGAATTTCGAGTTTGCTGTTATGGTTTGCACTACTACGTTCGCGGAGTTTGTGCATTAGTATTCCAATCCGTGGATTCTTTACTCGTGGCAGTCATAGAAAAAGGCTACAATATAGTCTGAAAAGCCATCTGTGTTTTTTAGGACCAATGTATTGCAACGATTCTGTTTGCTTAGGTTGCACAAATGCGTGTCTACATTGTTGGCCATTGCTTATTCAACAAAAAAATTTCGTTGGGACACATGTAGTATCGACGACCTCACTCCGCCATCACCCGGGGAATGGCCGGGCGCATGCCCTGTTCAAATTTTTATTTTATTTTATTTTAATAAAACCAAAAGAACTGGGTGAACCCTTTGCCCCTTCTTGTCAACCCTAAGGAGTGCTGAAGCTCCGCGCCTCACGGCGCTCCGCTCCAGGCCTAAACCCTACTCGTTTCACTCCGTAGGGTTTAGGTGATTCACAGGGTCGCCCGGCGTTTCAAGGGGCGCCATAGGTGAGGTCGTCGATACTACATTCTACCCAATTCCGTCAATCCATTAAGTTCAGCATCACTAGTGCAAGTCTAATTACGAACTCTGATAACTAGCAGTAGACTTGAATACCCAAATGTTTAAAACATAAGCCAGTTGTAGACTACAATTGGACAAGAAAATTGGAAATGAAGCGAGAGAGACACTCAGACAGTCCTTGTCACCCACACGGCATGGCACTTTCCAGTCCCTTCTTTAGTTTGTCACATTTAGTCCATTCCTTTAGCATTTCATCTTCAGTTTTAGTTTTCTTGTGTGCACATTCACAGGCTGAATTTATTTCCTAGCTATAAACCCATGTGCATTGTAGCTCTATTGTTTCATACCTACTAGTCAGGACCACTAATATCGTTCCATTGTCTGATATCTTTTTCTACTTGTCAAGGAGACTAAGTAATAGCTTGATACAGCAGTTTCATAGATCGCAATGGTGATAACGGTGCCCGTAGTATCTCTCTCTCTCTCTCTCTCTATATGTCAGCTTTCATCAATCTCCTTCCAGAACCTGTGAGTTGAGTTCCAAGTTCCAAGCTACTGTAGCATGAGCCATGAGGGTCAATCGATCGATCCCCTTCCAGAACCTGTGAGTTGAGTTCCAAGTTCCAAGCTACTGTAGCATGAGGGTCAATCGATCAATCTCCTTCCAGAACCTGTGAGTTGAGTTCCAAAGCTAGCATGAGGGACAGAGGGACACTCTCACAGCTTGAACCGCGGGTACGCAACTCATGTACGGAGTATTATAGGGAGGGGTAATCGGCATTAAAACGGCTTAGAGGATGGCTTTTGTAAAAATTATATCAAATTAAAAAGGCCAAAAAGTTAGGTGAAGACCAAATTTTTAATGAAAAAATTAATGTAGAAAATGTTGGGTTGCATGCATATTAGAAAAAAGTTCACATTATCTATGAAGAAATTAACCACCTGTATAATACATAGTTTTTAAAATTCCATACAAGAAGTTTACTCCAATTAAAATTAAAATTTTATTAAAAAGCTCAAAAAGTTGGATGGCTTGTTCCAAGATACTTGTATTAGAAAAACTAACTTTGAATTAACATTATATGCTTAAAAATTCCTCAAATGAAGAACCACAAAATATATTATTTATTGAAAACATCTCTCAAGTACGAAAGTGTACACAAGTTTATTCTCAAGCCCCTTGCTAACCACACCCTGCTAACAACACCCATATCACCAAGTGAAAACCACTCTTATAAACTTTGTTTTACACTTGTTTACAAAGACATGATTATACGTACAATACCTGAAAGAAAGTACATAAAATTCCTAATTTTTCACCCATGTAGACACCAAAAAACCCCACGAGACTGTCATTTCCTCTTGCATTCTCTGTGGTTAGGTCACTCCTTTTCATAGTTTCTGCTAGAGTGTTGACTATGATCGGGAGCTAGATCAGAAGTTTTCTGTCTGTGGGTGTGTTGAGAGTTTTGGTTAACTACTAGGAAATTACTTATACTTTGTTTCAGGTACTGTACCGTACATTTTTCCTCCAAATTGTTTACAGTCCAGCCTTTGGCTTGGCGGTTACTTGGTTCTCTTTTAGAACAATGGTTTCCATTTGTTATGAAAATTAAAAAAATTAAAAAAAATTAAAAATTGTTTACAGGACGGGTTTTTCCTTGCAATGCTGCAGGTGCTCTTCCTGGTACCAGAATGAAAAATTCTGTGGTAAGTACAAGTTGTTAAATTATGTGGTTCCGTACTTGGCCCTGTTGGCATGACATCCTCACTTTAAGTCATTCCATCTCCCTTGCCCTGTCAGCTCTGTAAGCCTACTTCGCAGTGTGGATCTCATGTCACAGGTGGTAACAATTTTATTAAAGAATTAGCCTCATTTTTTGTAGAAATAAATGCAACAAGAGAATTAGCGAGTTAACATTGCAAGCCTGTGTCATGTTCAAAAACCACCTTCCACCGTCAAAAGAACAAGGCTGCATGAGCTCAAAGTTATGTAAGTTAAAAACTAGCGGGACAACTAGCAGGCCAAGTTGTATTGGTTCCCAAATTTAATGGACAAACGTACGTTTGATCTAACTTACACCATGCCTTGCAACATACGGAGTAGTACTGTATTCTGTTTCTTGTCTACAACTTCTTGAGCTTACGAATCCACTCCTCCCTCACTTCTTCAATTTAAACTGTGCATTTTGAATCTCACTCGGTCTCATGTTCCTCCACTATTGAATTTAACCCCTAAAGTTCTATGACTATGTTTTCAACAAAAACACTCAAAAACTGTCATTTTTAGTACAAGTGGGTCATTGCAAGAAAGACCTTCCATTTTTCGTAGCGTTTTTCATAGTACTCATTTTTTCTTTCGAGGGGGCTTTATAAATAGAAAATCAATTTAAAAAAAATATGAAAAATATGTTTTATATATACACCTTCAAGAAGAAGGTACCCTAGGAAGGAAAAGCATAGAAAAAATTTCTAAGTAGGAGAACTTGAAAAACCCTAAATCTCATGAAAATAGGATCGGTCACTGTAATTTCACATTTTAATTTGTAAAAAATAGGAAAAACAATAAGTAAAAAAACTAAAAATTGGCCATTTGGAAAGAGTCCATAATAATGAGATTTCACCAAAAGATTGATCTTAGAACCATCTTCATTGTTCAGAAATTGCATGCAATGGGAGTGCTGTTTGCACTCATGTGGAGGACACAAAATAATATATTTTTAGATTTCTTTTGGTAGGAATATGTTTTCCTACTATGCAAATAGACCATGAAAATTTCAGCTCCAGATTTTTAAATTTGGGGACTCCTAACGTAGTAAAAACCCCTAAACCTTATAGTGTGACAAATTAACAAAAACGATATTTAAATATAAAATGATTTTTTTTTATTTCTAAAAAATAAGGGATCTGATTACCATAAAGTTAGACATCTCCAATAAAAAATTTATGTTCAATGGACTTTTGCTTCAAACATTATAGTAGATGAAAGGAGAATCACTCTCATTGTGACTAGTAAATAGGACAGGTCTTTCTTGCAATGATACAAGTACCAAATTTTTGAATTTTTTTTTTGACACATGTAACCATAGGATCTTACAGTAAACTAGTTTTAGAAGATGTGGAAAAAATTTCAGAATTTTTCACCATGAAGATTGGAAGATTAGACATTTGAATTGGCAAAAATCCTTTTTTTGTCCCTGCCAAAAATAGGGCAGCTGCCCTTCACAAGGTCACATTTGTATGAAAAAATGCCCGAAATGGTGGTGATTCTTTGAATTCTTTTTCCTAAACAAGTTGGCTACATGCCTAAAAAAATTTCAAATCATTTGGAACTGTACAACATATACAAAAAAAAATAGTAAGTAGAAAGAAGTAGAGAATGATCCAAAATACTAAATTATTAAGAATTTAATTATGGAATTGAAAAATGTCAATCCCAAAATTTGTAATGTTGTAATAAACAACCTACATCCTATGATATTTTTTTTCAGAAAATATTAAAAATTGAGTGAAATAAACAACTTCAAAGTTTATTTTAGAATAGAGAATCTATAACTGCCCGCAAACTAAAAATCCTCATAACTTTTGACTAATTGGTCAAAATGGAATGATTCAAAGCTTTCCATGTATATATAACTCTAGAAAATCAATTTCAAATTTTTATTTTTGAAAAAAGTGATTTTTTCTGATCTACCCAGACTGCCCAATTAAGAAAAAAAGTAACATATTTGGCCATAACTTTTGACTCCTATTTCCAAATGTCATGAAATTTAATGCATATGAAAGATATTCATCGTGCCCACCTTCTATTAAAATTTCAGCTAAAAATATAGAAATCTCTAGTCACACATACCTGTCCAAAATTTCTATACAGCCAAAAAACGCATGCCAGTCCTTTAGGGGTTAAGGTAGTCTAATCTAAAAGCGCCCATGCTCAAAAAGCGATCATGACACAGAGGTACATTTTGCTTTCTTCAATGTACCAACAATGTACATTTCAAGTGGTGGTCGCTTTTAGTGATTAGTGCATTTCAACTTCAAAAATTCATAACTAATTCCAAAAAAGTCCAAAAAATATATAATGACTTGGATTAGATGCCAATTCCATTTTTCTTCGTAACAAAATTTCTTGAAAACTGTTTCAAGGAGTTTAGCTTCCCCTAAAAGGCAATCAACTCTTAAAAGGTCACTTTAAGAGCAGACTACCTTAGTTTCCTTCCCTTCCATCTAAAAAAATTTAGGTTCTTCTAACTTAACCCTTGAGTGCCGTGGACGCCATTCCGTGGCATTCCGATGACAATATTGTTGAGCCAAAAAGAGTTCAAAAGCATTTTTTCATCCTTCTTTTCTTTATTGACCTATCATATTGAGTTATGAAGAGTATCTGATTGAGTTTGTACTCTTTCCAATGTTTGTCTTCACGGAAATGAGAAGTTATAAAAAAAAACGGATCAAAAAATATGTTATTTTAGAGTATTTTGGGAAGTTGTTGCTCCTTACTCTAAATCTGAAATTTCTCCACAAAAACGATATTTTTTGAGTTTGAGTCCAACTAACAAAAATGAAGGTCATCTACTCTAGTTTCTACTCCAATTTGAGTTTTGAAAAAATTCCTAATATTGCATATTTTATTGCAATTTGAACTTTGGATGTATTTTCAATGTCTATTATTTTCTAATTATAGAATGACATGGACATTGAGTTTACACCATGATGTTTTTCATTGTAATATACACACATGGTGAAATTTTCAGATTTTTGAAATAATTTTCTATTTAATATGATTTTTTTTCACTATTTCTTCAAAAATTCTTTAAAAAATCAATTTTCCACAAAAAAATCTAAATTTTTGTGAAGTGAAGAAGACATGTAATTTCATCTTTGAAAAATAAATATAAAATTTTTCATACATATCTAATTGCAAAATGGCAACAAATTGAGTGATGGGTAGTGAGGTTTGAAATCAATGGTCATGGGTCCGTCATTTAGGGGTTAAACCTCCACCACCTCCACTTTTGCTTTATAGTAGGTACCCTCAAAACCACCACTTTTGCAATTGTGCATAGTTATTATTATTATATGGGTCAAATTTTCATATCTTCTTGGTGGCAAGTGAATGGAGATTCCAACGCACCATAGAACGCAACATTTGGATACTGTATGCAAAAATAATGTAGGGTCAATTTTTTTTAGTAGCAGTTGTAAAATAGTTTCTTCAAAATGTGTACATATTGATTTTGGAGATATATACAGAGCGATGATGGTGGTTTTAGGCAGGGTGCCAATTTTGAGTGTACCCACCTTAGAGAAAATTTAAACTACATCATGCTCTAATCTTTCTAAAACATTTGGAAAAGTAGAAGGACAAGGTAGAGGCATCCACTAGTCAATTTATTAAATTAAGTATATAGTGTCACGACCATGTCACAATTCCTATCACAAAATCTATCACGTATTCATCCTAGAAAAATATCATCCAATTATTTCATTCGACATTCATGATGAAAACCTAGAATACGACAAGCATTCTTGTGATTTATCATGCACATATTTTTCCTATCTCTTGCCTTGTCTCTCTCTCTCTATATATATAGGTTTGACTAGTACTCCCTCTGTCCCACTAAAAAACTCCATTTACTGATTTTGACTGTTGAGTAAGAGTTGGCTATATTGAATGACCTCGTGGGAGTAAGTGGCAAGCAATCAAGGAACATTCCTCTCCTAGCAAGCTTAGCCTTGCTCATATGAGGCACCTTGTACTTGCTACTTTGTCAAACAATTGTATTGACAATGGATTTGGGGACCACTTTGGCGCTATAGAGATTTGTTCATGAAGGGGGCCAAGTTTCGTAGATGCAGTATTTAGGTTGGGAGCATATATTTCTACAATCCCATTGTTGCCACCAACCTTTAACCTCTAAAGGTTTTTGACTATGTTTTCACCAAAAACGCTCCAAAACTGCCATTTCTAAAACTAGTGCCAAATTTTAGAAAAAAAACATTTTTGGACACATGTAACCATAGGATCTTGTAGTAAACTTGTTTAAGAAGATGTGGAAAAAATCAGAATTTTCCACCATGTGGATTGCAAGATAATAGCATTTGAATTGACAAAAATCCTTTTTTGTCCCTTTGAAAAAACAGGCAGCTGCCCTTCACAAGGTCACATTTGTATGAAAAAATGTCCAAAATGGTGGTTACTCTTTGGATTTATTCTTCAAGGCAATTTGGCTACATGCTTGAAAAATTTCAAATCATTTAGAATTCTAAAACATATAGGAAAAAAATAATAAGTAGGAAGAGGTAGAGAATGATTCAAAACACTAAATTGCTAAGAATTCATCTATGGAATTGAAAAATGCCAATCCCAATGGTTGTAATGTTGTAATAAACAATATACACCCAATATTTTTATTTTTTTTCAAAAATATTGAAAATTGAGTTAAATAAAGGACTTCAAAGTTTATTTTAGAGTTGAGATTCCATAACTATCCTCAAACTAAGAATCCTCATAACTTTTGACTCATTGATCAGAATGGAATGATTCAAAGCTTCCCGCGTACATATAAATCTAAAGAACCAATTTCAAATTTTTATTTTTTTAAAAAGTGATTTTTAAAGAAGTTTTTTTTGCTGCCCAGGCTGCCTGCCAAGCAATGAAAACGACATATCATGCAATAACTTTTTAACCATGTAGTCAAAAGTTATGAAAATTGTTGGGCCTTAAAGCTACTCCTTGGGAAAATGTTGTGTAAAAATTTGAAAGAAAAAAAAAAGAAAAACTCCGCTCGTAGTGAGCTACCTCCAAAAGCTATGTTTTCAAAAAAACATGTTCGGTGCTTTAGGGGTTAAATCATCAGAAATGACTTATAAACGATGCTCAATTATGACACTTTCCACATAAATTTTGGGTTCATAAACGATGGCGCCTAAGTTGGAGATTTTGCATAGATTTAGGGGATAGATTATTAATTCTAGAATGTATGTATCATTGATACAAAGACTAAAAATATAATTAATCCCTCATAGAGAAAGTTTTTTGAAGTTTTTTAGTGGGACAGAGGGAGTAAGATCTATCAAAGTTCATTGCGAAGGATCGAGTCAAGACATGTGCGTTGAATAAAAAGTTCAATTGATCTTTTAATTTTGACTTACAAACACAATCCACTATTGGTGATAAGAGAATTACATATCAAATATTCCTTCAAAAGAATTATGAAAAGTTTAAAAAACAAACAGGAATAATGTGGAGTATTGTACACTATAATAAATAATCAATTTTGAGCAAGCCTACCATTTGCTTAATTGATTTTCTTAAAAAAAGAAGATAAGCTGGTCAAAATAAAAAGTTCTTGATTTTTATTCCAAAATTAGGAATATTGTTAAATATTGTGAATATTTGACAACAGTAATATTCAAACTTCCAAAAAGAACATCCACTTTCTTTTCTACAATATAGTATTCCTTGCCTAAAACTAATGTAGGGTCAATGACTCCAATATGGTTGGTTTTTGCACAAATTTTTCATGTCACAATAAGATGAAACTCAGATAAACGTGGCCAAACTTGGAACAAACCCATAATAAGATAGGTGTACCCATAGTCGATCACAACCCATAACCAACCTATAGGGGGCACTATTTCCAACCAAGGTTGAAAAGCTTGGAATGTTTTTTTTCAAGGTTGGGACTAATAAGGTTAGGACACATGTCCAAAGTAGTGAAGAAGGAAGTTGGAAATAGTGAGCGGAAAAGCAATTTTTTAGATGATCGGAATTGGATGACTCTAGACATTGGCTATTGGTCCGGACCACTTTTTGACTCCCAAAATTCACATTAATTTCAATTTTGCAAATAAAATTACGAAAATTTGGGAATCCCCATATTTCTTATCTTTCTATATGGGAAAAATTTCCTACGCCTTCAACTGCTCATCACTTCCTGCAAAATCCCTTGAGTTATTGGAAATAGGTACTTCTATCTTACACCCTTTCGAGTATCATCATCATTATGGCAAGATACAACCAAACCAATATTGCTTTTATTAGACTCTTTTGGACCTCCTGGCAAACTTGCCTTCTACCACCTTTCTACAAATCCTAAAGAATTGACCAATTTGTTTGAATTTGTGTTTGGAGTGCACTTTTGTTGCAAAGCTCAATATTATGCCTCTTTGATTATTTTATTTGAATGCAAAGGTATTTTATTTTAAACTATAATTGTTTTCTTTATAGTGATTTCAATGTATAAGACAATATTAATTTGACGCATACAATATGTTCCAAAAAATTGGTTTTTAGTTGTTGCACGTATTTTTTAGGATGGATCTTGAGGAAATTGATTAAATGAGTATGTGAGTGCTTATAGTAGTAGTGTGTTTGGAACAATTTGTGGAGAGGGAACAAGTAAGCAAGGTGAAATTTGTATATTAGGTTGCAAAATGTAACTCTTTTGAGTAGTAGAAGGTTATTTGGCAAAGGTTTTCAAGAAAAATTATTGTTCAAGAAACAAATAGGGAATTAAAGAAGGATGGTTAGGGTTTTTTTTTTTTTTAGGAATGTGTTTGCATCTTTGAAAGATTAAGATACACCTCACTTTTAGAGCAAATTGAATGTTTGCCTACATAATAATCTTTGGAAAAAGGAGAAAAAACAACTAAAGAACCAATTTTGTAGATATTCATACATCACTTCTTAGACACATTATTGAAGTTGTAAAATAAAATTGAGGCATTGTGGATGAATAAATTTAGATTACAATTTTAATTAAAGGACAGGCCACAACAAAAGTAATCCAAGTCAAGATGATGGGATCCTTCATAACCCGAGGAATCACGTAAGCTATTCATTTTTTTTTAATCTCTTAGAATTACTTACAAATGTGGATAACATCTCTTCAAAAGACGAATCATTGTGGCACAATGTTTTAATAAAAAATTTGAAGCAAATAGCGAAGGATCTTTAGTGAAGGAAACTACAACTCATGTTGGATTCTAATTTGAATTCAATTGCAGCTAGACAAGCTGTAATTGTAATAATAACAAAACATC
Source organism: Pseudisothecium myosuroides (assembly GCA_951799445.1). NCBI lineage: Eukaryota > Viridiplantae > Streptophyta > Bryopsida > Hypnales > Lembophyllaceae > Pseudisothecium > Pseudisothecium myosuroides. The sequence continues at coordinate 18,440,618 of OX637290.1, read as the reverse complement.
TTTACAAGGATGTTTCACTAGTTTTATAATACTCATAAAATAATGAACTCTAAAATCTGGTGGATGTAGATTGTGATTGTGATGCTTTTGGCATTATTGCAGCATGGCCCTTGGATTTATTTACCCAGCTTATGAATGTTATAAGGTAGTAGAGAAGAAAAGCTCAGATTCAGAGCACCTACAATTTTGGTGCCAATATTGGTAAGTGTTTATTCATCTTAGTTGTTATATGTACATGAATTTAGACAATTTCATTTGTCTTTATTATTTTTATTAAAATCATGTACTTTTAAAAAATAGCCTGAGTTTGGGTTTGTTCACCAAATTGGTTGGTTCACCTAATTCTCAAAGTTCCATGTACTAGAATTGCAAAACAATTTTGAGAAGACATAAATTTATCAAAAAAATTGGTTTGGGTTTGGTAGTTTTTTTCTGACTAGTTCATGCATGATAATAATCTAATATTCCTTATTATATTCATCACTTTGATGGAATTGTCAATAAGTCTATTTGAAAAATGTAGTGTCACACTAGTAATTGAGTTATGAGAGGATTTAATATATGCCCATACCTAATGTTGATGTTTTGTATTGTGTTGTAGGATGATAATTGCAGTGGTGACTGTTTTAGAAAGATTGGGAGATGTACTCATTTCTTGGTGTTTCTCAAAAAAATTCAGTTTTGTTATTTTGTTAAACATCTCATATTTATTTTATATAGCCAGTGACTATTAGATAGACTATTGTAAATCTTAGTAGACTTGGTTGTTTTGCTATCTTGATGTTTGATGATTGTAACGTGGTAAGTGGCCCTATCAAATGTAGCTAATGACAATAATATTATTTGGACTAATTTCCAATTTGTGGTTTTCTTATTGTTTTCTAGGGTACCTATGTATAGTGAGGCAAAACTTGCCTTTGTCATTTATCTTTGGCATCCCAAGACCATGGTAGGCCATGTTTTACAATGTACATCTATTAGTAGATACAATTCTTATTTTGCACCTAGATACAATCCAACAAAATGTAGTATTTTGATGGTCTATATTTTATGGATATAAATAGTGAACATGGATGTCTTGCTTAGATATGGCATGTTGTTTGTAGGGAACGACATATATATACCACTCCCTTTTAAGGCCATTTGTTGCCAAACACGAGCTAGAAATTGACCAAAACCTCAATGAGCTAAAGACTAGAGCTAGTGATGTAGCTCTTCTTTGGTGCCAAAAAGGATCCATGTACGTTCAAACTAGATTTTTTGAATTGCTTCAATTTCTTGCAATACAATCTGATCGAGCTCGAAAAGTCTCTATTTCTACTGAAGGCCCTCCCGTGGTTCCACTTCAACCTTCTTCCCAAGGGCTTCCTCAAGGTTGTCCACAGGTGCGCTTGTTACTTGTTACTTCTCTCAACTCTTAGGCTCTTTTTGTTGTGGTAGAATGATCAATGAAAAATTTGATGTTGTCATGTAGGTTCTTTTAGTTTCATTGCCTACAATATGATAAAGTAAATATACATAACATGTCCCTTATTCTAAATCAAGTCCTTCAAAATTTTGCCTTTTGAATATAGAATCACATTCAAATGTTTATTTGATTGCTTATCTGGTTGGTTTAGGATTGTATACCTAAGTTGTAGTGAAGATTATTAAATTAATGTTGTTAGAAAGCTTGAATTGGAATTATAGTTCTTGTGGATCATAAGTGTATATCAACTATACACTATACTTTGGATACATACTAGCAACTTACATTTTTGAAGAAGATTTGTGCAAGCGGTGGGTCCAAAAGTCCCTAAAGGTTTTGCGATATGATGATTTTTTATTCACTTTTGAAATTGAAGACAATGACGTTGATAAAGTTGCCCTGAATTATGATGTTGTTTATTTTTGCAGAATGGTTCATTCTATCCTCCACAACCGCCATCTAGGACTGTACGTGAAGGAGTTCACCTTGATCCCTATTGTTCACAAGGTGATCAAGGGACACGTCTCCTTCACGAGTCAAGGTCACACACTCTTTCAAATGGTCAGGAAGAGAAATGCTTTTACGAAGACCGGGTAGAGTGGTCAAATGTAGAGCACACGTTGCCTCCACGAGTTCTGAATACAAAAATTCTTGCTGATAATCCTTGGTGAATTTTTTTTTTATATACTTTCCATTTTTAAAATCCTTTGAATTGAATATCAATATGATTATGTGCAATTAGTTTTATCCCTTGTATTTCAGGTTTATTTTGGCGAGGATGAAGTTGTTGCTCCTTTTATACTTCACTCAAGAAGCCAATTGAAGATGATGATTGGGACATGTTTTTGATAGTTATTTGATGGAATATAAACATGAAGAATTAAAATTAAAATTATTCTTCAATTCCATCCCTCAATTGATCCTAATTAGGTTTGAACGTTGAATTCATCATCAATATTTGTTTATATTTGAATTCAAATATTGATTATTGTTTACCAATCTCATAAATTTAGAACATTAGATTATGCACTTGTGTTTATTGATGGGATAACTTGGATTGGTTGCAACCTCGTTTAGAAATACATAGTCTTCCAAAAAATAATTTTAAGTGTCTTCTCACTGTTCTTTGCAAGCATTATTTGCTACATTAAAAAAGAAATTATCTTAATTGTGCCAAATTAGATGTTATCCTATTTGAGTTACAATAAATGTGTGCTATTAGTGCATAGTAGCATAAATGGACCACATCTAAATTGTGGAACAAATTGGATAGTTTCCTTCTTACTTTTTCTTTTCCTATTTAAGTTTAGGATGTCTTGCTCACAATGCTTGTGCATGTAAGAGCAATTGGAACTCTTTCAAAATCTTGGTTGTATATATGGAGTAGGTCAATTATGAATTTATTTCCCATGTAAATTAAAAATTCACTACAAAATGATAGCTGCATTGACCAAAATAATTATTACTTGATGTGTTTTGAATTTAATATCAAAATTATTCTTTTCATTACATATTATACATCTTTTCAAATGCTTTTACAATTGATATTTGCATAAAAATTCTATGTTTATTCTTTTTTGCTCATTGCAAATATTGAATTTGAATCCTTTCTTTGGCCATGCATCTACAAGGTAGTTAGAGTGATGTCATAAGAAGGTGCAATACTTCCATAAACCCTTTTTTATGGGATATTTTTCTATTCATGAGTACATAGAAAATATGGCATAAATGGAGTAAATATTAAAGATGTTAATATATTTAGAATATAGCATATATAAAAATACACAATAGTTGAAGAGCCAAAGCGTATCTACAATTTTTATGTCCCATAACAAAGTCTAAAACTTTTAATTAATTAGTAGTTATTATATTGGAAACTTTGTAAAACCTTTATGTGTGAATGAATTGCATGAATGATTTGTTCAGTCTTAACATCCTTGAATGGACTATCCAAGTTTTCCAGCTTAATTTTTTTAAATTTTAGAACTGGTGTGGATCAATTGATGAAATTAGATAATGATGAAAAATCTAATCTTCATGCATACCATTACAAATATATTATTCCATATTGTGATTATAGAATGCAAAGGAGTTGAATAGTCATTATAAGAATACATCACAGCTTTAATATAAATCAATTAAAAGGATCATTTCTTTGTATTTTTTTACTTGTCTTCTAGCAAGTTGCAATTACTACCACTTAATTGACTTGAAATCAATAGGTGGTGTCATAGTCTTTCAATCAATCTATATTCTTTCATTTGTCATAATTTATGAAAGGCCAAATGGAAGTGTCAAATTCTCACTAGAGGAAACTCATTTTTTTTGACAACCTCAGATTTTTTTTGACATCTTTATTGACATCTAGCTGTTTTTATGTTTTTCATGATGTTCATTGGATGTTATTTTTGACATAAAAACAGCTAGATGTCAACATAAATGTAAAAAAATCTGTTCCAAAAAATCTAGGCTCGTCATCTAAACGCGGGGTTCTTATAGTGTTTGTGCTGCTACAAAGAGAGGAAGATGACTTATTTTTTATTAAATGTTTTGATAAACATCTCAATTATTGTTGCCTATTTAAAATCATTACTATAACCCTAAGTCCCTAACATTTATGAGAAGGGATAAAACATTACGTGATTACATAGCACATTAAAGTCACATTGCAATGAATAAAAAAGAATTAGTTATAACATGTGGTTGAATCAAATGATCTCTAGGTCACACTCTATCTACATTCTTCAATAATAGAGATATTGTTAAGAGGGATCAAAGTAGAATTCCATGTTGAACTTTTTAAGTCCCTTGTTTCTAGCTACTTAGCCACTTGTTTCCAATTAACCTCTAAAGGACCAACGAGCTGATTTTGGCAATATAGCAATTTTGGGCAGGACTGGTACATGTGACTAGAGATTTGCATATTGTAGGCCCAAACTTCAATAGAACTTGTGGACAAGTAATATCTTTCATGTAAACTAAATTTTATGACATTTGGAAATATGAGTCAAAATCTATGGTCTAATATGTTATTTTTTTATTTATAAATGGGCAGTCCAAGTAGATAAGAAAAATCACTTTTTCCAAACAAAAACTTGAAATTGGATTTCTAGTTTATACATACGTGGAAAGCTTTGAATCATTACATTTCGATCAATGAGATGAAAGTTAATTATGAGGAGTTCCGGTTTGTAGGGACTTGTGGATTCTCTATTCTAAAATAAACTTTAAAGTCCTTTCTTTTATTCAATTTTCAATATTTAAAAAAATAAATAAAATCATAGGATGTAGATTGTTTATTACAACATTGCAACCATTGGAATTGGCATTTTTCAATTTCATAACTGAATTCTTAACTTTTTAGTATTTTGAATTGTTCTCTACTTCTTCATTCTTACTATTTTTTTCTTATATGTTGTACATATCCAAATGAAGTGAAAATTTTCAAGCATGTAGCAAACTTGCCTTGAAGAATGAATCCAAAGAAGCACCACCATTTTTGACTTTTTTTCATTCCAATGTGACCTTGTGAAGTGCAGTTGCCCTATTTTTCACACGGCTAAAAACAGGATTTATACCAATTCAAACCCTAATATCTTCCAATCTGCTTAGTGGAAAATTCTAAGAAAAATTCCATAGCTTTTTGAACTAGTGTACTACAACATCATACGGTTACATGTGTGCAAAAATGTTTATTTTTCCAAAATTTGGTACTTGTGCTCAAAATGGCAATTTTTGAGCGTTTTTGGAGAAAACATAGTCAACGAGCTTTAGGGGTTAAGCCCCTTGTTTCCAATTCGGGTGTCTCTTCTATTATTTAGTGGATATTTCTAGTATCCAAACCTCTTTAATAGTATTTTTTTTAATGTCACACCTTTGGTGTAGAATTAGGGATCTATGTAGTTGTCATTATTGGATAGTGATCAATTATGTCTGTATTATTGTTTAGAAAGTAGTTATATTCTAATGTTAATAGTACAATCCCTGCAATATTTGCAATTAAAAACATCTATTTTCTTTAATTTGACAAAATTGAATTTTATCCTCAAGTGCACTTCTAAATTTTGGATGAAAATGTGTAAGGATAAATATACAAAAATTCAAATGGTGGATGATATTGTGATAGCATATTTAAACAATATGCATTTGATATAACATGTACAATGAAATAAATAGATACTTAGATATCATCATCCAAATTTTGTTAATGATGCCATTAATTGAATCAAATAAAATTTGAAAAATACCATTAATATATTTTAATTAAAATAAATTCACCCGTTAATAATTATAGCATATATTGCCAATGGAATTATTCTAAAACTTGCAAAGTTTTATCCGAAGTCAACAAATTGTTTAATTGGGCAAATTATCCACTTTAGTTTCATGAATATGTTTTACTAAAAAAAAACATTTAAAAATTGCTATACTAGTGCAAAGAGCAAAAATATTGTCTTTTGTTTTTCTTGCATGTCCAACTGTAGGATCTTGCACTAATAGAGTATAAAAATATATCTAAGAAACTCCATAAACTTTGTCCATATAAATTGCAAAGATATTACCTCTCAACATCTTATTTTGTACCTTGTCATATTAGAATATATGACTTTAAATTAAGCTTTTGACTTAAATTTATGAGCTATAGATTTCAAATTTAAGTTTTTATATGTTGAAAAATTAGGTTGAGAGTCTAGAAAAAAGAAAAAAAATACTCCGTACAAGTTTTGATTTTGATACTTTAAGAAATTATTATGTAATAGTTGCTCCAAAATGGAATGAAGAACTAAATCATTAACAAATTTGTGATGGAAATAGAATACATCACTTTTCATTCTGAGACTTTTTTTAATAAGTACTATTCACTCAAGGGACTTTTTTTGTTGGAAATTTTTCAAAAGTAAATTAAAAAACAAACTCTATCCGTTATTCTTTCAAGATGATGCTTTGATTGCAAACCAAATAAGACTCTTCATAACTTTCACATTACTAATCAAAATCAAATAAAGCAAAGCTTTGTATTTAGGTATAAATGTAATCTATAATGGGAAAAAATTAAATTTTTATTTTGTATTTTTTGCATATTTTTGGTTGCTTGGAATCAATTATTTTTGCTTTTGATGGAATAACTTTTGCTCAACGGCACCAATTGAAATAAAACTATGCTCCCCAAATGCTCATATGTTCTTTTCACAGTCCGGGGAGAAATTTTAGCTTAACTGGCTAAGATCCTACATTTTTGTGAACCAACCGGTTGTCTGGAGTATACTATTGTCGAGGCCTTAAGAAATAGAGAATATTATCTTGTTTTCCTCTTAAATGATCGTTTTTTTTCCAAAGATTTTGAATTCAATCAGGCAATTCTAGATTTCAACCGGCTAACTTGTAACTAAATGTCGGTACTCCCTGGACATTGGTTCTTGTATGTTACCTCTTGAAGTCATAATGTCTTCTCAAGGGACACTTGGGATTTTGATTATGCTCATGTGACATCAATTTTTGACACAATTTTTGAAACTTCTTTTGTAGTTAGAAAAATACATTAGCCAGCTTTCTAGGAAGATAATTTTTTTGGTTTCAATTAGTGACCCAAAATAAAATTTATGCCAACAAAAGCCCTAAAAGCAATTTGATTGGGCAGAATAAAATTGAAAAAAAATTGATTTTTTTTCTTCATTTAAGTTATATTTTTATCTTCATTAAAAGCTTTAATTCATTCCATTTGCATTATTGATGTGAAAGTTATGGAGTTTTTTGTTTTGTGGGCAATCATTGCATCTTCTTGAGAGAATAATATATTGCAAGATTCATTTATGAGCTCAATTTTTACAATTTTCAAAATAAAAATTCATGGAGATCAATTTTCTTGCTAGAACAATCTCACCATTGGGATTAGCACATTTCGATTCCATATACGAGCTATTAATAAAAAAAAATTCCTTCAATCTTGTATCTACTTCTATTTAACAATTTTTTAATGAATGAAAATGAAGTTCTTTTTTCAGGGGTTTTTCCCTAGATTCTCAATTCAATTATCTAGTGCAAAGATTTTTTACCTCAAATTTTTTAGTGCAATATTCAAAGTGAAAAGGATTCAAGTCTCATAATCTAGCCACACAAGGTGCAAAAAAGCTTGTTTTCTTTGCTTTAATCCCAATTATCTTACAATCTACATGGTTAGAGTTTCTTAAACATCTTCCACACATTTTTATGCTATTGTAATACAAGATACTATGGTTAAATTTGTAAATAATACAATTTTCAAAGATTTTTGCTCTTTACAATAAAAATGGCAGTTTTGAGTGGCTTTTGGGACTTTAGGGTTGAAAATATGGTTTAAAATAGTCTTAATAGGAATAACAACAACTTATACTCAATTTAGAATTATGCAAATTATTTAATAGCAACACAAACTTTACACTATCTTTGGAATTATGTGGTAAATTTGTAAAGCACACTAATATGAAAAATTTAAAGTATTTTAGATAGAATTAGAATTCTATTCAATTTTCATAATAGTAGTTTTGGGCCTTTAACCCCTAAAGGACCATGAGTGCAGATTTTGAACAATGAATGAACGGAAACACGTTCCAAACTCACCGAAATGCGTTTTTTCATCCATCAATTTTTTTTCAAGATTCTTATATTAGTTCTTTAACATTTGTATGGTTCAGATTATGAAGATTTTGCTTTGCAAATATTCTATAATTCAAAAGGTATCGGGAGGTCTAGCCTCAAAAAGTAACTTTTTCAGTTAAAAAAATGGCCCTTCAAAAATGACTTGAATCAAAAAATCAAATAAAAATCTTCAAAAATCACTATAATTAGAACTCAATATTTTAAACTTATAGGAAAAAAAATATTTTAAAAATCATAAATATTCAATCTACAATTGATTTTAGAAGGATTTCCAATTTCTGGCTTCAAATTTTATTGAAAAATATTAATATGTGTTTTTGTTGATGTAACCGTATGGATGTGATCTATAAATAGCATTTTACAACTATTGTTTGAAATCCATCATTAAAATATTCTTCTAAGTTGTATTTTATAATAGATCTTTGCAATTTTGGAAATCTGGATACCCCTCCGGTCCTTTAGGGGTTAAACATGAAAGAACTTTAGATCACTATATAGAAATGAAGAATGCACCTGATTGGTCAAAAAATCCAATCATTTTTAATGACTACCTTCATATCAAGCCAACGTCCTTCTAGGCTTAATCCCTACAGTTCTTTCATGTTTAAAGGTCCTAAACCACTTCAAAATACTTGTACCTAAAGCAAGACAAAAATCTTTGTTTATATTTATTCTTTGACAAATCCAATTGTAGGATTCTTTGATTAACTTCAAGTACATCTTCCCCAAATTTTAGAATGAATATTTCCATTGATTGCAAGTTCGATGTGCCTAAACTTCAAAATATTGGCTTTCCTAGCCCTTCCAAAAGATGAAGTTTTGTCTTTCAAAATTTTGAGGAAAAAACATGTATGCTCTATAATTTGCACGTTTTAGTCAATATGTTAAAAATGTAGTGAGAATATATATATTTTTTTAAATTAAAAAAAACCACTATCATATTCATCTTAAATAAAATTATAATGTGGAAGTTTTTTTCAAATTAAAGAAAAAACTAAACCGCTAGTAACTTTCACTAGAATTAAAAATTGAGAATTCCAATAGTGAAAATGTTCAAATAAACAATTGGTATCTTTTTTTTTTGAAAATTTTGAAAATTGAGTTCAAACAATGACTTTATAAACTTTTTCTACCTTCATTGCCCACAAACAATAACTCCTCATAACTTTCATCTCATTTTTTGGAATTCAAATGTCTTTGAATAGGTATCAATCTGTTCAATTTAATATTTTTAAATAATATTTTTAAATAATATTTTTAGCTGTCTAGTTTGATATTGAAATCAAAAAAATCTTTCTAATTTTTGCAATACTTATCGGGATGATGTGAAACAAAGCTTGACATGTAGATTAGGATGATTAGCATCCATTCTAAAAGTTTTATGCAAAAATTATAAATTATGAAGTCAACAAAGCTTGCCGGAGTTCTCAAGAAGTTCCAAAGTAAGATATTTGATCTTTTAAAGATTAACCTCTAAAAGACCAGACTACGTTTTTTGGGGCTACATAGCCATTTTTTGCAATTGCAATTTGCATATTTTAGGCCAAAATTTTAATAGAAGGTGTAGACAAGGAATATCTTTCATGTGCACTAAATTTCATAACATTTGGAAATATGAGTCAAAAGTTGTGGCCTAATATGTTTGTTTGTTTTTTGTAAAATAGGCAGTCCTGGTAGATAAGATAAAATCACTTTTTTCATAAACAAAAAATTGAAATTGTTTTTCTAGATTAATATATACTTAGAAAACTTTGAATCATTCCATTTTGATCAATGAAATGAGAGTTATGAGGAATTTTCGTTTGCGGGCAGTTATAGATTCTCTACTCTAAAATAAACTTTGAAGTCATTTATTAAACTCAATTTTCAATATTTTTGAAAAAAATAAAATCATAAGATGTAGATTATTTATTACAACATTACAACCATTGGAATTGGCATTTTTTAATTTCATAACTAAATTCTTAACTATTTAGTATTTTGAATAATTTGCTACATCTTTCTACTTACTTTTTTTTTCTATATGTTGTACAATTCCACATGATTTGAAATTTAGGCATGCAAACAACTTAACTTGAAGAATGAATACAAAGAATAACCACCATTTTGGACATTTTTCCATACAACTGTGAGTTTGGGAAGTGCAACTGCCTTGTTTTTTGCAGGGCCAAAAAAAGATTCTTATGAATTTGAAAGCTCATATCTTGCAATCCACGTGGTAGAAATTTGAAATTTTTGAAATTTTTTCTACATGCTCTCAAGTCAGCATACTACAAGATCCTATGGTTACATGTGTTCTATTGTTAAAATGTTTTTTTTCCCAAACTTTGGTACTTGTACTAGAAATGGTAGTTTTAGAATGTTTTTGGTGAAAACATACTCATGAAACTTTAGGAGTTAAATAGCATGATTGTCATCCAAATTTCATCACAGTGGTCACATCAATTAGACCACATTCATCCACATTCTTCCTATTAGTGCGAGGTGTGTTTCACTAGTCCAAATCGTGCAATAATGTACTATCTTGAGTAACTATTTCATTCCCTTTAACTCAGCAAAATTTGCCATTTTTTTTTTTGTTCCCCGCTAGTCATAAGTCATAACAACAAAGATATGTCTTGATCCTCAAGCCGTGCTATCACACCAAGACCACCTGTACAACCATGGAATTAAACTAATAAAAAATGCACTCATGGTCCCATAAAAAAATAATAAAGAATGAACTCGGAGTCCCAGCAACTCTTCATACAAACAACTCAAGCACAACTTGTCACCACCTGAATAACAGAACAGCCCCAACACCTACCAGAAAAATCTCACCTGATTGTTGGGGTCCCAGTCACCGCCGACAGCTGCGACCACGAGACGGCGACCACCGGACAGCGCATCAACGTCCCTCACCCGCGAGGCGGCGTCCTCTTCGTCTTCGTCTCCGTCTCCGGACTTCAAAGATGCCCTTCTCGGTGGGCAGGATTCTCGGATGCCCGGCGCAGCTTTTTGTCCTCTGACACCTTGCTCGCCGATGATTCTACTCGCTTCTTCGATCAGTTCCCCGCCATCTCACATTAATAATAAGTTTTTTTCCACCTGCCTCGTGCTCTTCTCATTATTTGTGCATCGATTCCGTCAGTTTGCACGCCCGCATTGGCAGGGTTGGTGTGGTGTGGAGGGGCGCAAGATTTCGGAAGAATGCTGGGCTTGCAATGGCGGGGAGGCTCTTGGGGAGGCAGGGAGAAGAGGTGGGTGGAGGAGGACGAGAGCGAGGACGATGTGGTGTCCACACATGATGAGATGGCGATGGAGAGTGTTGGTTGAGAAGCAAACGTCGAAAGGTGTTGGTTTGTGGTTGGGTTCTGATCGAGAGTGCTTGATTGACATCCACGCAGGTGATGAAATACTCTAGCAAGCTGAGATTTTTCCGTTCCCTGGTTTTGGAATTCCGATCGTGGGCTCGCCTTTTGGCGTTTCTGAAATGACAGGGAGGTAGATGTTTTCTGGAAGCGGTTAGATTGAGTTCAGAGTATTTGGGATTGTAGCCTCGCTCAATGCTGTCTCTGTTTGATGATCGACTGCAAGTTTGGAGAGGCAATTGGCACATGGAGGATGACATTTGCTTTCTTGAGGCAGTTGAAAACCATCTTGTGGGAAGAAATCGTGTGTAGAGTTTTGTGGAGCCGTAAGAGCTGTAATGTCTCTTACCTGTCTCCTTTGCAATGGGATCTGGGTCCAGAAGCAATGCTTGTTTGGCATGATAACTCGACATTCTCCAATTATTCTCGAATGCCTTCAGTCTTGCAATTCTTCTTTCATAGATCGATTGGATGCTTCAACCTTTTAATTACTTGAGCCCCTCGAGCTCTTGTCCGTGTGATTGTTTGCCATGACAAGCACTAGCCTGTCAATGTGCTTGCTAGTACGTTAGCCCCTCTCCAGTGCCTCCATTTCCGCAATTCTTGTTTCACAGAACTGACTTACTAGATGCTTAGTAGTTCCTCCAGCTCCTCCCACTCCAGTCAGTAGAAACAGGATTTATGGAGAATACTGAAGAGGATGGTGAACCAGTCAATTGATCTGGAGAGAACGAAGAAGAGCTTGTAGGAGTCTAGAAAAACAAAGTGATTTCTTGTAGAGGGTGGTTCCTGTGAATGTTCTGAATGCCTGACTAGTTGTGTGACTTCCACAGATGTTTAGAGAGAAGTTTGGAAACTTTTCAAGGCAAAGTATCCACAGGCTTCTATCCATGTTTTCCTGGAGTCGACAGGGGCAACAAGTGCCCACACACGGTGAACGTTTCTCGCAGGTTGAAGCAGTAATGCCGCAGAAAGAATTGTCCACCTCCACGGAGCTCATTCTCTTCAAGGACGTGGAGAATCCGACGCGCCATGATCTGTCGTACACCAGCCTGCGCGACTTACTGGCGACCCCTCCCCGCCATTGTCCTATCAAACCAAGTGAGGAATTGAAGGAGGTAGAGGACGAGCGCCGCCCCGCCATCAAAAACCGTCTGGTGGAGCTCGCCGCTCGCGCTTACCTCCTTCCCACGCACGTGCAGACCACCCCTGCCAGTTATCAGTTCTTCTCGCGTCAATGGGCCAGACTCTCCAACAGGAACTGGCTCCATAGCCACCCCTCGACCTTGACCTTGCAGCCCAATTGCCTGCACTGGGTGGACATCACTGCTGCCTTCTGCTCCTTGTTCAAGCTGAGTCAACTCCGGCCGCAGCCTGTCCTTCGCCTCTAAGCGAAGACTATAAGGAAAATTTACGTTTCCTTTCGAATTTCAGGACGATGAGTGAAGACATGGATGGTTCCTCCTCCAGAAAACCGATGTTGGCCTTTGAGTTTGGATTTCAGGACAATGCGTGGAGACAGGGATGCTATCACCTTTCAGAGAGTGGGGATTTGCCGTTGGTTTTGAATATCAGGACATTGTGTAGAGACAGGGCCGCAAGAGATCAGAAAAGTTGATGCAGGAGTTTTCGACTTGGGGAGATGATGATGTGTTCGAGGATTTTTCAAATCAATTCGCTGCAGCATGAGGATGATGAGATGGTGGAAGAGGAGAGCGTCGCAGACTCAGTTGGTGTTTAACCCAACCATCAATTCCACTCCTGGTTTTTTTCCCTCGTTCCTAGCATGCGAATGTATTCTCTGTACATGCTTTCTTGTAATTTTCCGGGAGGTGTCATGTAAATTATATGCAGGAATTACTGGATATGAGTCTGAAACAGAGTCTCTCTCTAGAAGGAGATACCCAGGGTAGCACTTGCTACTTGTGTCTATGGACTCTGCCTTCGAAAAGAGGCACCAAGGGCAGGGAAGCAGTGCTATTTCTGTCCATGTGGTGTAGTTAGTAGTTAATGAGACAGACGTTTCACTCACGCTGGTTTCGGGGTTTTAAGTTCTTTTTTAATTCAGGAATTTTGCTTGAATTCTGCTAGCAGTTTACGAAGTCCATGCTGTCCTGACTTGTGAAGAATCGGGAAGTGGTCTGCCAAATCGTGCACCGAATGAAGGGCTTGATAGTGTCAGAGGTGGAGTGTTCATTTGACCAATCTCACTTTGTTGGGACTCTCAAGCTGTGTCCTGGAGCACTGTTGATGATTTTCCAATAAAAATTTGCTGATCCGAATTGCGTCTCTCGCTCTACTCACTTGATTCAAGAGGACATGGAGTGGATGTCCGCTCTGTGTGTCTTCAATGTACTATTATTATGTTTGTTGTCTGACAGGGTGTAGGGACTCACTGTTTTGGTTCTGACTCCTGACCCATCGCAGCTACTTCTGTTTCTGAAGTTGTACATTGGTAAGTTACTGCCGTAGTACCATTTTCTGATGAAGTATGCAGGCAGTCGAATCACCGGCAATTCTGAGAACGATTTGGGTAATAAGTTCACTGCCAACACAACAGTTCTTTAGCCCTTGTAAGCCTGCCTCTTTACTTTGGAATCAGAATCAGTATCGCATTCTGAGCTTCCGAAATGACTGGTCTAAGATTAGTTGGTTCTTTGATTTGAATTTGATTAAGCTTTCTTCTACTTCTATTCAAATTTTATGCTTTTCGGCTTCTGTTAATCGATAGGAATTTTTATCTATGTTGTAAACGGTAAGATAGCAAATCAAATTACAAAATTTATATAAGCATTTGATACGATTAGAGTGATGAATTTGGATTCTGGGATGCAACAATGTGCTCTACAGAATGTTATCAATGATCTTGTGGAACAAACTGTATAATAGTACTCATCTTTGACAATTCTACACAAAACTAAACGAAGATTACTTCAGTAGTAACTGCACTATTACACTCAATCTTCTCTAATGATGTTTAAATGGTCTCACTTGTTCATTACTTGTTATATTGCTGTTATCCAATAGGGATTTTCCTCCACAATTTGTAGTTTTAGGCACAACACAATTCTTCTTTCTCCTGAAGTACTGAGCCCGCCATAGAATTTTGGGATGTAATTCTAAAATCGCTGTATTCTGTGAGCTTAACTCCTCGACCACCCCTTATTAGACGTGAACGAGACTTGACAGATTCTAAACATGCACAAGAAATGTGCAATTACAGAGTGTCGTTAGATTGGGCCCAGCGTACTCTGTACTTTCATGTTGCATTGAAGTGCTCATTTCACCCACCAAAAAGCCGTCTGCAATGACGCTCTGGTGAGTCAGGACGTTGGAGGATTCGTGAAGGATTTTTTCCCCTAGTGAAGCCTTGGATGTCAGCAATTCATGTCAATAATTGCTTCTGAAGCAGCGACAACGCAAAGCGCACCACTCAGGGAAGAATAGTACAAAGAGCACTGACAAAACGCTTTGCCTAATCCTAAATTCCTAATCCTAAAATCATTCTATACTAAGCAGTACTACACTCTACCCCCCTGCAGTGACACGGCCGCAGGGGGATAAATGTGTACTTTTACTTACAAATTTGCTCAGAGTTTGAAATGCCATCAGTTGTGCACAAAAGCGACAGAACATGAGGATATTCTGGGAATATGCAATTACAGAGAGTTTCATTAGAGAGGATTAGCAGTAATGGATTATGTCTCAGAAGCGAGTCGGCAGCCAGGCTTCTCCATCTGCTTATAAAATTCTCAAGGTACCAGTGCAATCGCATCTCAACCTGCAGGATGTAACAAATCGCCTCCATGTGAGGATTCAATCTCTTGCAAATAGAACATCGGCATCTGAGTGACACTGGCCTAAAAAGAATTGACAAAAGCAGCAGCAGCAGCAACAACAACAACATTGGGTACTCCACAACAAAAATCGCGGTGCAGATTAGCAGAACACTCACCCACTTGCGAGATTCGACAACAAGACTTCTAACTTACAAGAGTAACTTACAAGAGTAACTTACCTCAAGTCCCCAAACCCTGCGCTCTTGATTCCCTGTGGATGGCATCCGTCGCACAACAGTGAAAGCCGCGACGGCAAGCGGTTTCGCCGCAAGCGCGCAGGCATTATTTTCGGAAGGGAGATGCGAAATCGAGCTGGTGGGCCACGGGCGATGCAAAACAGACGCGACCGGACTGACTGATGACGACGGGATTGCGACGTGTTCCATATCGCCAACTGAACGAAACGGAGACGATGATGAACGAGCATAGCGTCCCGTCACGGCCATACAGTAGGACATGTGGGTACGCGTTTCGGCACTATCTCCGACGCGGATGGTGAGAGAACGCCAGGCATGCCCAGCTCTCGAAGGCTCTCCAAGCGTTCTTCGCGCAAGTCGACAGTAGCTCGACGGACTTCGCACCCGACCAGTGTTTTTTTCATGCACGATTTTTCATCAATTGGCTACAGCCAAAAGATGTTGGCTATTTTTTTAAATAAATTTTCATTTTTTTGGATCATAGTAGTTTGATTACTTCTGTATTTTAAGACCTCTAGCCAAAATTTACCTAGGTATCACCTAGTTTTCATATAGATATCACCAAGTATTACCCAAGTATCACATGAGTATTGAAGAAACAATTGGCTCCTTCTCCACAATGAAGAAAAAAAAATTGTCACCCTTTTCAATACTTGGTCACATACCGCTAGCCCACATCAATTAGGGCCTTGAGCTAGAGTATGAGATGGAGCTTAGACTCAAGCCTAGGCATGAATTCTAATATGGAAGCCCCGTAATTTAGAGGAAGAGGATTCGGCTATTAGGAGGCTTCCGTCAAACTTCAAAAAAATTCTTGGAAGTATATAGGACTTTCAAGAAAATTTCTACCTACAAAATTTGTTAAGTCTCTCCTTGTTTGCTCAAGATTCTTAAATCTGTCAAAATTCTTCTTCTTTTACTAACCTACATTTGTAAAGGGTCCATAATCTGAATTACAAGGGGCCCTATATTAGGATTGTGCCTGTACCGTATACCATGGCGCATGAATTTAACTCCTTTACATGAGTTAAATTATGATCTAGTTAGCTCTTTTCACTAGATAAAAAAGGGAAAAGGATTTAAGGAATGTTAACCCCTAAAGTTCCTTGACTATGTTCTCACCAAAAATGCTCCAAAACTGCCATTTCTAGTACAAATACCAAATTGTTGAAAAATATCATTTTTGGACACATGTAATCGTAGGATCTTGTAGTAATTTGGTTTGAGAATATGTGGAAAAAATTCATAAATTTCCATCGTGTAGATTGCAAGATATTAGTGTTTGAAGTAGCAAAAGACCCTTTTTTTGGCCCTACGAAAAATCGAGCAGCTGCACTTCACAAGGTCAGATATTATGAAAAAAATTCCAAAATGGTTGTGCTTCTTTGGATTCATTCTTCAGAGCAAGTTGGCTACATGCTTGAAAATTTTCAGATTATTTGTAATTGTACAGTAAGGTCTACTTCATTTACAAATTTTTGAAATCGTAGGGAAGGGAATTTCAAATCTGCCAACTTTGACAGCCTCTTGAGGGCTCAAAAATTGGTCTTTGGCCATGAAATTTTTATTACAACTTCATCTTTAAGTTAATTATATGTGTGACAAATTTCAAGGTCAAATAATTTACACAAAAAAAGATATTCAAAATCTCCCAACATATGTAGCCGTGAAAAAAATTTCACTACTGCCAACTTTGAGACACTCCCAAGGACTGAAATTTTTTTTCCTCTATGAAATTTTTGGCTTGGCATCATCTATATGTTGATTACATGTGTAAAAACTTTCAAGTCCAAAAGACCCCCACAAAAATAGATATTCAAAATCTCCCAACATGTGTATTTGTGAAACAATTTCACTACTACCAACTTTGACACTATCCCAAGGGTTGAAAAAATTGTTTATTTACCATGAAATTTTAATGATGAAATCATCTCTATGTTAATAACATGTGTGCCAAATTCCAAGTTCAAAAGATTCACACAAAAAAAAATATGCCAATTCTACCAACATGTGTAGTTGTGAGAAAAAAATCACTACTACCAACTTTGACACTATCCCAAGGGCTGAAAAAAAAACATTTTACTATGAAATTTTTGGCATGAGATCATCTTTATATTGATAAAATGTATGCCAAATTTCAAGGTCAAAATATTTACCGAAAAAGAGATATTCTAATTCTACCAACATGTGTAGTTGTGAGAATGACTTTCTACATCCATGTGAAAGTTTTAACCCAAAAAATTACACTATCCCAAGGGTTGAAATTTTTTTCTCACAACTACACATGTTGGTAGAATTAGCATATTTATTTCTGTGTGAATCTTTTGAACTTGGAATTTGGCACACATGTTATTAACGTAGAGATGATTTCATCATTAAAATTTCGTGGTAAATAAACAATTTTTCAACCCTTGGGATAGTGTCAAAGTTGGTAGTAGTGAAATTGTTTCACAAATACACATGTTGGGAGATTTTGAATATCTATTTTTGTGGGGGTCTTTTGGACTTGAAATGTTTTACACATGTAATCAACATATAGATGATCCCATGCCAAAAATTTCATAGAGAAAAAAAAAATTCAGTCCTTGGGAGTTTGTCAAAGTTGGTAGTACTGAAATTTTTTTCACGACTACACATGTTGGGAGATTTCAAATATCTTTTTTTGTGTAAATTATTTGACCTTGAAATTTGTTACACATATAATTAACTTAAAGATGAAGTTGTGGTAAACATTTCATAGCCAAAGACCAATTTTTGAGCCCTCGGGAGGCTGTCAAAGTTGGCAGATTTGAAATTCCCTTCCCTACGATTTCAAAAATTCGTAAATGAAGTAGACCTTACTGTACAACATATAGGAAAAAAATAGTAAGTAGAAAGAAGTAGAGAATAGTTCAAAACACTAAATTATTAAGAAGTTAATTATGGAATTGAAAAATGCCAATCCCAATGGTTGCAATGTTGTAATAAACATCCTACAATTTTATTTTATTTTTTAAATATTGAAAATTAATTGAAAAAAACGACTTCAAAGTTTATTTTAGAGTAGAGAATCCATAACTATCCACAAACTAAAACTCCTCATAACTTTTGACTCATTGATTGAAATGAAATGATTCAAAGCTTTCCATGTATATATAAATCTAATAAACCAATTTAAAATTTTTATTTTTGAAAAAAAAAAAAAATTCTAATCTGCCCGAATTGCCCGAGTTGAAAAACAAACTACATATCATGCAATAACTTTTGACTCATATTCCCAAATGTCATGAAATTTAGTGCATATGAAAGATATTCTTCGTTCCCACCTTCTATAAAAATTTCAGCCCAAAATATGCAAATCTCTAGTCACACGTACCTACCCAAAATTTCTATGTTGCCAAAAAACACATGATGAAAAACATTGTATTTTTAGAATGTATTAAAGGTTGAAGTTTGATATTATTTTATGCATAACGTATAGAGGAATTGGTGTTTTTGAAAAAGGCAGGAGTTTTTGATAAATGTATGCATCAATTTTTGAACTAAACAAGATTAATGTAGCTAACCTCATTAACCCCTAAAGGACCAGACTGCATTTTTTGGCCGTATAGAATTTTGGGCAAGTCCGTGTGACTAGAGATTTCCATATTTTAAGCTGAAATTTTGATAGAAGGTGGGCGCGAGAAATATCTTTCATATGCACTAAATTTCAGGACATTTGGAAATAGGAGTCAAAAGTTATGGCCAAATATGTTACTTTTTTTCGTAACTGGGCAGTCCGGGCAGCAAGAAAAATTTGGCAAAAATTTGATTTTTTTTTAAATATTTTTTTCTTGTAGATTATATTTTTGTCTATCTGGAAAGCTTTGATTCATTTCATTTGGATTTGTTATGAGAAAGTTATGGACATTCTTGTTTTTTGGGCAGTTAGAGCATCTTCTTGAAAAAAATAACTTGTAAGATTCATTTCTAAATGCTATTTTTGAAATTTAAAAAAAATAAAAAATTCTCGTGGTTTAGTTTACTTGCTAGAATAATCTCATCATTGGGATTAGTGCATTTTAATTCCATCTAAAATATATTAATGTTTTAGATTTTCCTTCTATCTCGTACCTACTTCTACTTAATAAATTTTTTAGGAATGATAATTAAGTTTTTTTGAATATTTTTTTTTCCCCTAGACTCTCAACTCAATTCTCCACTATAAAGATTTGAAGCACAAAACTTTGTAGTGCAAAAATTTTACGTCAAAAATATTTAAAGTCAAAAAATCTAGTCCCGCATTGTGCTGAAATACTTGTTTTTTCCACTTTAAGCGCAGATATCTTGCAATCTGAGCTGTCAAAAATTCTGAAATTTTTTCCACACATTCTCATACTAGTTAGGTGTAAGATCCCACGTTTAGATGTGAAAAAAAAACATTTTTCATTTTTTTTTACTCCTTGCTATAGAAATGGCAGTTTTGATTGTTTTTTGGCAGAAAAAAGGGCTTGGGCCTTTAGGGGTTAATAAAGATTAGTCACATGAGTTGCATATTGTCCTTAAAAGAAATTTAATAAGACTAATGTTACTACCCCCATTTGTAGGAGGTAGTTACATTAATTACATATTGTATTCCAATGAAGTCTAAGTAAAATTAATGTGACTAACTCCCATTTGTTGAAGTTAATTACATTAATTACATATTGCACTCCAATTTGTACAAGTTAATTATACTAGTTACATAAGTCACATATTCCCCTTCAAGTAAGGCTAATGTGACTAACTCCTAATTGAAAGGGTCATTTTCATTACTCACCTGTTTTTTTTAAAATTTTCTTTCAGTTTTTTTTTAAAACAAATTGTTGGATGTCCATGTAAATTTATTTGCACTTGATTTTTTAATGTCTTTTACTACACACACACACACACATTATATATATATATATATATATATATATATATATATATATATATATATATATGTAGCACTCATTTAACCGGCTTTTTAGAGCTTGACATGCTAGGATCCTACACAAATAGACTTTCAAGTACACCAACTATTAGAGTTATTATTCTCTAGCATTTATTTTGTTCAAATCAATTTTCATCCAATCAAAAACTATCATAAAGGTAGTATGGACTTTGTTGGATGCATAAGGAAGATAGCTTTCATAAAATGTTGACAATTTTTTCTTATAGATTTTTTGATGCTTTATATTAAAAAAATTGAAAATAAACCAGTGGTTCAACTTTTTTTGGTTAAAAAAATTACTATATTTAAAAAATTGCAATGCTTTAATTAAAAATAATGATATTCATACTATACCCATGTTGATAACATTATAGATTTGGCCAATCATATCAAAATTCAAATTCCAAAATTAGAAATTGTATTTTTGGTGAAAATTTCAAGTGTAATACTTCTAAAGTGATTACACAAAGATCTGTAAATCATTTTCAAATTTTACTATTATAAAGTTAATTTCTATAACTCACGTTTTACATCTCATTTTGTAATGCAAACTTCAAAAGTTGACAAAATCATATACTATATTACATCTAGATTTTGTCCCTTTATTTTTTAGGGTTTAATCCTTGAACGCATGGCTGGTACCCGTGGAAATCATCCCTTTTAGCATTGTATAACATCATCTACTTTTTTTTTTAAAACTACTAATTGGAGGCCAAATTACTCTACATGATCTCTCCTTTTTGCAAATAATTCCAAGGATGGACAATTGCACTTTTGTTCTACATGCAAAGATTCTTTGTCATTCATTGGCCAAAAAATGGCAATATTTAGCATCATTTAAGGATTAATTGGAATATACTATGATATGAAACATTTTTAATTATGAATATGATTAATTTTTAAACCAACTTTTCAACAAATTAAAAACATTTTCATACAATAAATAATATAAAAGATGCTTACAAAGAATAAAATTTGAAAGAGTTTAACCCTCAAAAGACATTGAGGCCCCAAAGTGGTCGGTGGATGGCTTTCAAGATTACTTGTAGAAATAAAGGATGCACCTATTGGTCTATAAATCAAGATCATTTTTGGCAAAACACTTTAGTGATAGGTCTCATCATTTCAAGGATAAAATAATACCAACTAGTTCTCAAAGAATAATAGATGTTCTACAGTTCTAATAATGTACATTCTCAAAATCAAATATTTATTCATTAAATAAGATTTCAATGTGCTTGTTGCAGATACACTTTGGAATATGGCCATACAATATGCCTTTGTAAATACCTTACTCTAAAAAGATTTTGAAGCCAATAAGTGGTTGGTGGATGAATTTCAAAATTACTATAGAAATGAAGAATGTACCTAGTTGTCCAAAAATCAAATCATTTTTTGGCAAAGTACCTTGGTATTAGGTCTTGTCCTTTCATGGTTAAACTTAACCTTGTATGGGTGTTGAGGCTGAAGAGTGACCGATGGATGATTTTTAAAATCACACCTATTAGTCCAAGAATGAGATCATTTTTGGATGACTACCTTAGTCATAGGCCAATGCCTTTCCAAATTAACCATATATAAGCATAGTATGGCTGAAAAATGGACAATGGATGACTTTATAGACTACCGTACTTGGATAGCAGGTTCGGCACTTTAGTGCCGAATATTTAATTTAAGTTCAAAATAATATTCGGCACTTTAGAATATTATTTTTTGAAAATTCGGCTTTAAGTTTCAAAAAATTAAAAAAATTCGGCTTCCATCTTTCAAAAGTTTCAAATACCACTTGCTATTGTGAGTGTATCAAGTTGAGAGGACAAGATCTTTACACAAGTGAAGTGGTAGGAGGTAAAGCAACCTATATGGGATATGTAAATTGAGGTTTAGAAGGAGCTCAACCGCTCATAGTTAAGTCAAAAGCAGGAATTTTATTTAAAGTAAAATTTCAGACCTCATTTAGACATAGTAGAATAACTTTTTACAAAAAAATTTGAACTAAGAAAAGTTGGGAATCAAAGTACCTTTCATCTCCAAAAATCCGTTTAAGATTTTAAGCCTCAAATCAAAAGTTATAGACAAAATTCAAAGAAGGATTGGAAGGAACATTTATCAAACATCCTCTCTAAATTTTGTCCATAACTTTTGATTGGAGGCTTAAAATATTAAAAGGATTTTTGGAGATGAAATTTATTTTATTCTTCCAACTTTTCTTAGTTCAAATTTTTTTGTAAAAAGTTATTCTACTATACCAAAATGAGGTATGAAGTTTAGCATTCAACACATTTTGACAATAAGTGGTCAAGCTCTCAATCTTGAAATTATCCCATATCCTTTGAGGATTCATGACGGACAATGGATTTCATTATGAAAACAACCTCTCCACCCTCCAGTCTCACTAAATGTCTTTGAAGTAATCCCTTCAAGATCTTGTGAAATGAACATTTCCAAGGTACATTGTCAAATGGTAGATTGGGATTTGACTCCATGGATTTTTTGGATTTTCGGCAAACCATCTTTACATTTATTTGTAAATTCGGCTACTTGGTTCCAAAATTAGTAGAAAATTCGGCATTTTTTTATTTTAATTAATTTAAGCCGAACCTGCTATCTGGGTACGGTATTGTAGAAATGAAGAGTGCACCTATTGATTCAAAGATCAAATTATTTTTGACAAAGTGCCTCAATTGGTAATAGGTCTCGTCCTTTTAGAATCAATCTTATGCACCTCCAAAGCTCCATTTTGTGCATCATGGCTCATAAATTACCTTGCAACATTAGGCTACACATGCTTGACTTTGGAGGAATTGTTATACATCCAAATCCTTCCATCCAAGTTTGACAAACTGCAAGGGCTCAAATTACACGAAAAAATCTTGGTTCAAGAGCTAAGTAGGCTTGATGCCGGCCAGATAGGCGTTCTTCCACATTTGGCACATTTGGTTGGAAGATACTACAAAGGGTGGGCAAAGAGTGTTGCAGTGGCTTTTTGCATTTAGTTTTTTTTTCTTTTTAGGTAAGTTTACTAACAAATTACGCAGTTGGGATTTGACGCTCTTAGATTGTGAACAATTGAAGAGGAAATGATGCAAGACCATAGGTTTGTTGTGATGAGTTTCCATTGGTTTTGGTGCAATAATGATACTTTGGGATGAATGATGATTGGAGATGAAGGAGGTTATTGTTGTCTTTGTGGAATTGGAGGATGGATGCATAACCCCCAAGTGCAACAAATGAGAGGTTTTTATTAGGGTTTTGTGGGGTTGTTGGAGCCATGGTAGACTTGGTGCATTTGTAAGGGAAATTTAGACAAGCAATGCAATTAATGACATGTTTGGAATTTGATCTTGTAGCCAAACGTTCTAGTGGAATAGACAATAAAATTTTCTATGGTATTGAAGGTTTAGGGATCTATTTGAAGAAGCGCATCTTGCCCTCTTTCTACTTGGAGAGGACTTTTATGATGTCCTATAAAAAAATCTTGGAGATTGAAGGACTTGCAATATCTAGTTACTAGGAATGGCTTGGCAAGTTTGTGGCCGGTTTTGCAAATCTATAATGAGTTTGTTGAGAGCGGTCAAGAAAAGGGGCAACAAGATTGACATGGAGCTATCTATACATGAGAGAGATATCTAGACCATTAGCATAATGCTTAGGTGCTCGACAATGGTGCAAATTTTGTAAGTGAGCATATCCAAGTGGAGGAAGATCAATCCTAACATGAAAACCTTGAATGTAATATTGAACATGCAGATGACCATTTTTTGAATTGATTGGTGGTAGAACATTTGCTATTAATTGTTTATCACTCTTTTTTGGCGAAGTCTTGATGTTGCCATTCAATTTCAAAATAGTCTTGTAAAATTGGAATGATTTGGAGTACATTGTTATATTGAGGTATAGAAGTGATAGCACTAGCATGCATGTGTTGATTTTGCAACCCTAAGAGCATATATTGTGTTCTAAACCAAACAATCCATATGTGGTAGAACCAGAAAAACTTAATTATGAGACTCTAGCTATGGATACAGATGGACATGGACAATGTCAAGCTTCTTTGGGCTTCTAGACCTTATATAAGAATCAAAATTGAAATTTGCATAGACAAATCTCCCTTGATTTTTTATTATCTTTTTTTTCTTAATATGCATTTTGGATATGTGGAAGATTGTTTACCATCATTTGTGAAACTTTGTGTCAAGATTTCAACTAAACTTGTAAATTTGATTAAATTGCATTTGGACATCAATCACAAATGGATAGTGGAATTAGTCATTGCAATTTTGCATCTCTTCTTTTATCTTCCTTAAATCAATGGCTTTATCTTCTAGGACACTGTTTGTCGAGACACTAATGTTAGTGTTATTTGCTACAATTTTTGAATGAAGGCCATAACTACTTTAAAGAGAGGCTTGTAGCTCTTGAAGTACAATTGATACTCATGCCGGAAAATTTCAAGATGGATAGCTTTGAGATGTTTGGAAACAATTATTGTCTTGTAGAATTGATTACTTTAGTCTTGAGAGGATATAAAAATGAAAAATTATAAATCTAGATATCATAAGTAAGAAAAACAATTTAATGCATGTAATAATTATGGAAGTCAATTTTACTACCTTCATCAATCTAAAGAGAGTTTATTAAATTGACTTAAAAAAAAGACATGGTTATTAAAGAGCTTGAAGAATCGTGTTTTAGACATAATGAATGGAGAAGGGAAGAATATGAGAATTTATGCAAAATTGAATCTCATATAATAAAAAATATTTGATGAATAGCCTAGATGAAGCTGATAATGAGGAGGAAAATTCAATACAACAACTTTATGATAATGGAGTGAATTAAAGTTGATGATAATGATAAACAACAAGCAAAATTATCTAATGAAAATGATTCTTTAGGTGCTTTGGTAGAGGCTATGAAGCAAGATACGAGATTCTTTGTATTGAAGTTTCATTTTCGAAGAATATTGTATCCTACTAGAAGAAAACATGCTATAAATGACTCTCCTAAATGATTAAAAATTGTCTACAAAGACTAGAAATGAATGATTGTAGACATTTTTCAATCATTTAATATTGAAGATAATGTTGAGATTGATGCAATCAAGAAAAAGTTGGTGTTGATAGACTTTGCTATTGTTTCAAGAGTTAAGGAGAATATTTTTGCCTTAGAAGTGATGATAAAACAAAAGATTTAAGAGCTTGAAGCAGGTGCAATATGAACAATAAACTATACTTGATAAATAAATTACTATCTTGATGCAACAATGAAGGGCTCTCAATATAAAGAATGAAAATTTTATTTTAGAAATTGTATCACTAATGTAAAATTTCATCACTAGTAGAAGACAATTTTTTTTTTTTTTTAAATTATACAATTACATGAATTTAGAGATTTACCATTCAAAAAAAAGCTATTCAATGCATTGAATGAGAGGAATCAAGCATTTACGTATGCTAACTTTTTTGAAGCTGAACTAAAGAAATTCAAAATAATAATGAATTTTTGTAATAATTAGAAAATTAATTTTGTGAATGAAAATGTCCTTTTGGTACAAAAAAATGTATCCTTGAAGCAACAATGTAAAAAACTTCTCAATGTTACTAATACCAAAGCTCAAGTATAAAACTTGATACTAATTTATCAATAAAAGAATGTTTGATCTTCATAGAAGTGTTTGAAAATCAAAAGGGCACTAATATTGAAAAAAAAATAGATTTTTTGAATAAACAACAAACTGTTTTAGTTGAGGGAAATCAACGTGTTGTTTACAAACAAAGATTGTGATGAAAAAACTTATATCACCAAGATTATGAAGTTTTGAATTCAAAATATAAATCTTTTTATATGCTTTCCATCATTAAAAGGTAAACAACCTTATTCTTCTTCAAATGTTAAATATCAATCTAAAATGGAAAAGACTCACTATATATGATTGACCATGGAGGAAGATGAGACAGATGATGTAGAATTATCTTTTAAATGCAAATTTGGAAAGGCTTTATACATTGCTTAGTATAATGAAGCAAAAGTGCTCCAAGATTTGTATATTACTATTATTTCTTGAAGAAGATAAAAATAACTTGATAAAAAATTAGTCAAAATGTGTAAATTTTTTTAAAAACAAAATATGGATGGCATCATTTTTGTCATTGGGACTTTTTGAGGATAATTGAATAAAATAGGAAATTGAAACTTTTTCTTAGTATACTTCTATAAATATTTTGCTTTCTTGCTAAATTTGCTCTATTGGTTTTTGAAAGGAAAGTTTGCTTAATTCTAAGGATAATGCATCTTCAATAAAAGAGTGATTTGTAACTGTGTTAGTATGTTTCCATTAAGAAAAAAATTCTTTCAAGAATAAGTTTATACAATAATTGAAACTGTGAATAAATTTAAGAAGTGAGTGGACAAGATGAAGAGTGTATTTGATAGTAAAGTAGTAACCTATTTGATTTCTCTTCTATTAAATCTAATAGTAAATAAAGATGAAGTGTAGAAATCAAATTATTGAATTGACTATGAGTGATGTCTAAAAGAACATATAAACTAAGTGTAAGAGAACTAGAATCCACATTAATTTAAACCCCCAACAACATTGACAATGAGCAATATTCAATCAATCAAGGAAATATAATTTTGGAAATAAAGATGAAAATATAAAGAATTAAATAGTTCAAGTGATTTTAGTCATCTTTTCTAATAGATTCAACTTGTCAATTGTCAAATCATTTTTTTTCATTTTTTTTTCATTCAGGCTAATAGACCTTGATGATAATAATTTGAGTGTAAGTGGAGTTAAAAGGAGAATAAAGAGAATCAAAAGATTTAACAGTTTAATTTGAATTGCTCTTAGTTATTAAATTTTATATTTTCAAAGAAAAAAATTGCCAATATCAAGCATGGTTAACATAAAAAATATATAAATAATAGTCCAATGTAATTTTAAGTTCAAGACTACAATTGAAAATAGTCAATAATAATTTCTACTCCTTTTAAGTCTAATAGACAATGAATTTAGTAGCCCAAAATCAATTAGTTCTAAGTCTATATGAGAAGATTTAAAGGAAGAATAAAGAATCTAGAAAGTTATTCAACTTTAACAAAATAAGGAAGAAGAAAATTTGACAAGACATTGAATCAAAATGCTAAGAATTTGACAAGAATTTTATATTGATTGAGAATCTAAGAAACTATTTTACTTTTAATTTGTTTAATGAATCTCATCAACTTTAATTAAGAGTCATGTCAACTAAAAATGTATGTTCAAATATATTTTTCCTTGTCGTAACATGTATTAATTAATAGAAGGCTACAAGTAATAGACCAAGAGTTGAAGAATCTCTTAAGGTTGATCTGATTTTTTGGCCATGACGTTTGTGTTTAGGCTCCAAATGACTCAAAATTTCTAGGCAAGGTACTTATGACTATTATAAGCCTTGTCTAATATTTTGGAATTTAAAAAAATATATTATTCAAAAATATCCCCCAATTTTATGTCACCCTTGCCAATTTGGGGGTATTTTGAACCAAGTAATATCCAAAGAAACAAATTTGGAGCTGAAATTTAGAAGGGATGGTCTAGTAGTATACTTTTAGCTATTGTTCAAAGGATTTCTAAAATTAATTAATTATATTTTGTGTCAAAGTCCACAAAATGAGCCTCTTTCTACTTGCATTTTGAAATATGTAAAAAATTATTTTGGTGGTTATTTTGGTGAATGACCATCTCCATAGAGTTGTTATAGATGGGCAATTATTATTTATTTTTAAATTTTTTCCTATTTTTTCCTAACTAACCCCTAAAGGACCAAGGCCTTTTTTCCTACCAAAAAACACTCAAAATTGCCATTTCTATAGCTAAGAGTAAAAAAATTGAATTTTTTTACATGTCTAATTATAAGATCTTACACCTAACTAGTATGAAAATGTGCAAAAAAATTCAGAATTTTTGACCGCACAAATTGCAAGATATCTGCGTTTCAAGTGGAAAAAACAAGTTTTTCAGCACATTGCGGGACTAGATTTTTTGACTTTGAACCTTCTTAACTTTAAATTTTTGCACTATAGAGTTTTGAGCTTTAAATATTTATTGTGGAGAATTGAATTGAGAGTCTAGGGGGAATTTGTTTCAAAAAAACTTAATTTTCATTCTTTAAAAAATTATGAAGTAGAAGTAGGTACGAGATAGAAGGAAAATTTAAATTATTAAAATCTCTAAGATGGAATTAAAATGCACTAATCCCTATAGTGAGATTTTTCTAACAAGAAAACTAAACCGAATGGAACTTTGTTTTTTGAAAAATTGTAAAAATTGCATTAAAAAATGAATTCTACAAGTTATTTTTATCAAGAAGATGCTCTAATTGACTAAAAAACAAGATTGTCCATAACTTTCCTATAATTATTCCAAATGGAATCAATCAAATCTTTTTATGTAGACAAAAATATAATCTAAAAATTCAAATTCAAATTTTAATTTTTGATTTTTTTTGTTGTCCCTTCTCCCTCCCTCTACCCTATTTTGAGCTTATTTGGGCATAATTTTTGTTCCCGGGCACCGATTGGAAAAGAAACTCTATTTTCACAAAGCTATTCAATTTTTCTATCTTCAAAAAAAGTTTCAAAATATCACAAAAGAAATTGAGACCGAAGGTACTTGCCTAGAATCCCATGAGTCCCCCAAAGGGACAAATGGTCCATTAGGGGTAAAAACATTAAAATATGTATTTTCTTGAGATTTGGCACATTTTAAGTTCTTATGTTTAGGAAAATTTTCTATGATTTTCCTTTGTTGGTTACCATCATCTTATATTGTAGGTGTATAAATTGGCTATATTTTTATAAATATTTTATAAATATTTTTCTAATTTTAAAAATTCTAAGATAATTTGACAATCAAAGGTCAATTAGTCTTTCATATTTTCTTTGAGCACATAGTGATTATGTGTCTCCATTGTCCAATTTCTGTACTTGTGCTTTACTTCAATGCAAGTATATTTTGTAATAATTTGTTGTGTGATAGTTTTGTATTCTTGTTAGTGAATATTTAGCCAGTGATTGGTTTTATAATTTATATTTTATTTATTATCCTTTGTATTCCATTAGTTGCCGCCTTGTGTCTACTCCATATGTATCCAAAAAGGTATTTCTTAGAATGAAGTCTATTCCATCCATCTCACATATGGTGATGTCTTTTACAAAAGAAAACTCTCTACATTTTACCTCCACATCTATTGTAATGTGACTTATTTGGTGAGGCTTACCCTTGGCAAACCTCTTGTTGATGGACTTCTTTGCCTTTTCCATTTGCAAACCAACTTTCTTGCTACTCTTGGACTTACAAACAAGTGGATTGCCTTTGTATCCAACAAGAAGGAAACATTATGTTGGCCAATAGCCTCTAGGAAGAATAACAAGCATGGCCTTAGTTTGGTTTTATTTGCTTTAGCAATAAAGTCCCTATGAAACAAGTGCTTTGCCACATGGGTGAGCAGGCTTTGAGTACTCACCTTAGTGCAACCGCTTGCCATGTGGCCCTTCGTGCTATAGTTGAAATAAGTTATTTGACTTGAATCCAGCTTAGGCTTTTCGTCACCTCCTGGTTTTCCTTTGGCATGACCACCTTTGTCCCCCGCATGATTGCCCTCCATCTTGCCTATGCTTTTGCTTTTACCAAACTCGCTTCTTTAGTTGGTGCTTCAAATTTGACTTGGTTGATTCATGTGCAAATGTTCTTTCTATTGCCCTCATATTGGGACCTTCATTGTTACCAATCCTTTTGGCAAGCTTCAATAGCTTGGCACAAGTCTTGAGCAACCTTGGCATTTGAAACAATGCTTGCTCTATCCAACTTTGTAATCTACGGAAGAAGATGATTTTCTTGGCCAATTCATTTGGCTTGGGAATTTTGCAATTCATGGAGTGAAAAATAAAAGAATCCAAATTTTGAGGTCGAATTTCAATCAATAATATTTTAATCAGTAAAAATCCAAAATTGATGAAACTTGTAACATGTGATTCTAGTCAAGATGTACAATCTTCCTACAAAGAGAAATGAAACATTATGACTTCATACAAAAAGTTTATTTCTACATAGAAATTTCATTCAAATTATAATAGGTCTAAATATAGTCCGTTCTAAGTGAAACTACACATGAGGGTAGAATCCCTTTTGTATGACAACATGTCCAAATTTCACTTCATAATTCCAATTTCTCAATTAATGAGAGAGATTTATATGATGGTCAACTACTTTTGGAAATCACCGTAGCTCTTTAAAGCAAGTCCAATCAAGATTTTCTACCACTTCCCTATTTTCGTCTTTATATTGGGTTCACTACTTCAAAGCATGTTCCTTCAAGAATGTTCAAAATAAGTCTCCAAAGATGTGCTTGATGTTCTCATTTCCACAATACCTCTTAGAAATAAAGTTGTTATTGATGCTCGAGAAGGTAGTATTAAATGGTAGACATCATGCCAAAATAATCCAAATTAATACTCCCTCCGTCCCAAAATGATCTTCCTGTTGCAGTCTGTGACTTGCAAATTGGTCAAATTTGACTTTTGATTGCTATTGTGGACCAACAAAACAACTTTGAGTAGTAGTTCTCCCTCCATTCATGCAATCATTAGTCAAAAGATAAATAAAACGATTAATGGGGTTAGTCAACACTATTTGTTTGTATTTTTTGCATTTCTTTGAATATTGCCCAATTGAAGGAGATTTAGCTTTTGGAGCTAGAATAAAGGACCACACATGGGCTTAGGCATATACTAAATGCCTACAAAATGATGACCTCACTCTCAACAATTAATTGACCACTGGTGATCTTTGAAAATGCCCCAAAAATTCTACTTTTCAATATTCCAAAAACTACATTTCAAAAAGGACTTTGAAACTCAAAGTTTCTAGAATGCTAGGAGTACACCAAACCCTACTTACAGCACAAAATAGGTTCTTAAAATGTTATTTTTTGTCTTAATCTAGAATATTTTGTCCAACAGGAAGATCATTTTGGGACGGAGGTAGTATATATTTTATAGTTTTCTACATGAAAATATTATATAACGTGAAAATAGTCTTTGTAAGCTTTCGACATTGCACTTTGCAGTTCTCAATTTTATAAAATTTGAATATTTGACAACAATTTGAATTTCACAGTCTTTGCAAGGTTGGAGCTCCAAATTGTCTGCCTGAATCTTAGCTGTCGAGCATTGTACAGTAAGGTCTACTTCATTTACGAATTTTTGAAATCGCAGGGAAGGGAATTTCAGATCTGCCAACTTTGACAGCCTCCCGAGGGCTCAAAAATGTGTCTTTGACCATGAAATTTTTACCACAACTTCATCTTTAAGTTAATTATATGTGAGACAAATTTCAAGGCTAAATGATTTACACAAAAAAGATATTTGAAATCTCCCAACATGTGTAGCCGTGAAAAAAATTTCACTACTGCCAACTTTGACACCCTCCCAAGGACTGAAATTGTTTTCTTTTCTATGAAATTTTTGGCATAGGACCATCTATATGTTTATTACATGTGTGAAAATTTCAAATCCAAAATCCCCTCACAAAAATAGATATTCAAAATCTCCCAACATGTGTATTTGTGAAACAATTTCACTACTACCAACTTTGACACTATCCCAAGGGTTGAAAAATTGTTTATTTACCATGAAATTTTAATGATGAAATCATCTCTATATTATTAACATGTGTGCCAAATTCCAAGTTCAAAAGATTCACACAAAAAAAAATATGCCAATTCTACCAACATGTGTAGTTGTGAGAAAAAATTTCAGCGCTTGGGATAGTGTAATTTTTTTGGTTAAAACTTTCACATGGATGTAGAAAGTCATCCTCACAACTACACATGTGGGTAGAATTAGAATATCTTTTTTCATTAAATCTTTTGACCTTGAAATTTGGCATACATTTTATCAATATAGAGATGATCTCATGCCAAAAATTTCATAGTAAAATGTTTTTTTTCAGCCCTTAGGATAGTGTCAAATTTGGAAGTAGTGAAATTTTTATCACAACTACACATGTTGGTAGAATTGGCATAATTTTTTTTTTGTGAATCTTTTGAACTTGGAATTTGGCACACATGTTAATAATATAGAGATTATTTCATCATTAAAATTTCATGGTAAATAAACAATTTTTCAACCCTTGGGATAGTGTCAAAGTTGGTAGTAGTGAAATTGTTTCACAAATACACATGTTGGGAGATTTTGAATATCTATTTTTCTGAGAGGCTTTTGGACTTAAAAATTTTCACACATGTAATAAACATATAGATGGTCCTATGACAAAAATTTCATAGAAAAAGAAAACAATTTCAGTCCTTGGGAGGGTGTCAAAGTTGGCAGTAGTGAAATTGTTTTCACGGCTATACATGTTGGGAGATTTCAAATATCTTTTTGTGTAAATAATTTAGCCTTGAAATTTGTCACACATATAATTAACTTAAAGATGAAGTTGTGGTAAAAATTTCGTGGTCAAAGACCCATTTTTGAGCCCTCGGGAGGCTGTCAAAGTTGGCAGATCTGAAATTCCCTTCCCTGCGATTTCAAAAATTCGTAAATGAAGTAGACCTTACTGTACAGCTTGGGACCCAAGTGAACAATGTGCAGGGGCAAATGCAATTGTTTTTTGCAATACAAAGCTTATTTTCCTTGAAAGTTTTGTTTTTCTTTCATTCACCTCCCTGGTATTGCTTTAAACTTGCATTAGAGTTAATCGTAAAGAGAACCCCAATTTGTAGAAGGGATGTTAGGGGAAGGTTTAACTAAGAATAAGGTAAAAGCATTAGTGGTTGATCATTTAAGCAATTTTGAAGCAAATTATGCGTAGTAATAGGTGGCGGGAATTTTTTCCCATGTAGGAAGATAGGAAATATGAAGAATCTTGCAAAATTTTCAGAATTTTATTCCCAAAATTGAATTTACAGTGAATTTTGGGAACAAAAAAGTGCATTTCACTAGTAGCCACTATCTAGAGCCTTCCAATTCCGAGCATTCAAGAACTAAATTATTTTCCCGCTCCCTGCTTCATACTTTCTCGCTCACTACTTTCCGGACATGTGTCATAACCTTGTTAGTCCCAACCTTGAAAAGGACCAAAAAAACATATTCCAAGCTTTCGTTGGATATCTCTTCCAGCCTTGGTTGGAAATACAACATCCCTCCAGGTTGGTTGCTGGACATGGTGGACTACTTGTGCTTCTACCTTAGTACATAAGAAATACAACACTGGATTCCATCAGACCAAGTTTGGGTGCTTCAAGCACTTTTATCCTATGTCTTCCTCAAACTTTGATTCCTAATCCCTCATTGCACACACTTTACGATTAACTCTAGTGTGACATAAATTATTCTTGTCACAATGTGACAATGTGACACTCTAGAAGGCCCTCTCAGTGAGACTCCCAATTCAAGACTTTTGTGATAGGGAATG
This sequence comes from Pseudisothecium myosuroides, assembly GCA_951799445.1. Taxonomy (NCBI): domain Eukaryota; kingdom Viridiplantae; phylum Streptophyta; class Bryopsida; order Hypnales; family Lembophyllaceae; genus Pseudisothecium; species Pseudisothecium myosuroides. Next base: position 18,406,730 of record OX637290.1, on the reverse strand, counting down.
TCTCACACATCAACAATATAAACGACTGAAGGTGAAGGGCGTTGAAACTTGAGCCTGTTGTTGTTGTTTTTCCAAACACAGTAGCGCACAAGTTCCATGACCATCTTGGTCCTCTATAGCTTTAGTAGCTCATTGAAAAAACCCAGTTTGTACTTTTTATTGTATTGAAGAAGTGAGTGCTCTTTTTTTTTTTTTCAATCCAATCTGATTTGGAGTTGAGTTTGGATTCTGTGTTCATGTAGACTTCATTGCCCCCTCTTACAGGATACAAAATCAAATAGTTTGTCATGAATAATACGCTACCATGTATGAACAAGAAACTCAGTACAAAAAGAGGCTTTTCATGCTTTCAGGAGTTTCAGCATGTGGGGCTACGGTCACTCATAAGAAAACTGCAAGAATGATGGAAGCCATTCATGTGCTGGCCTCAGTCATGCCACAAAGCCTCACTCCTGGCTTCTTGTAAGGTAGAGTCTGCTCTTAACTTAAAGCGACCTTTTAAGAGTCGAATGCAGTTGGGAAGAAGCTAAAATCCTTGAAACAATTTTCAGTGAATTTTTGTAGGAAGGAAAATGGAATTGGCATCTAATCCAAGTCGTTTCATGTTTTTTGGACCTTTGTGGATTTAGTTACAAATTTTTGAAGTTGAAATGCAGGGGACACTCAAAGCAACTACCTACTAAAATATACATTGTTGGTTCATTGAAGAATGAAAAATGTACCTCTGTATTAGTGGTTGCTTTTAGAGCATCTTACCTTACTCTTGAGGCTTCCCGCACAAGCAAATTTGGTTCTACATTATTTGGATGGTGATTTGGTATATGCTTATGAATATGTTGCAACATTCAAAAGTATCCATGATCCGATTTTGTCCAAGACATCTATTGTTGTTCAAAGATGAATTTGATGAGTTTTTTTCTTAACAATAAATATATATTTTTTCTCTTTTTAGTTTTCATTTTTTCTGGTGCAAGTTTTATGTTTTTTTAAATTGAGCATTGGTGACCCTTTATACTGTTTCAATAGGCCACCCTATATAAGTCATTAACAAATAATCCAAATGTTTGTGAAGCATGATGATCTAAGTGATCACAACAAATGACCACAATAAGTGACCTATGTGTTGGCATTGAACATCTTATTTGGACTAGAGGGAATTAGTCAAATACAACTTCCATTGGTCTATTATGATCTTAGGCTCCTATTCTATATTGGACATCTAAATGAGACCTTTATTAGAAACAAAACATACAAAATTGCTTCTTAAATGAATATGGTTTAAATATAAGAACTTAGAATTGATTTTGGATAAATTTATAATTATCATTTAAAAAATTGTATTTATTCATATGTGATTCCAAATATATATAATAATGCTAACAAGACAACTAAAATAAAGCACCAATTTTGTGTATAGAGTATTGCAAATGCCAACTAAAAGCCTTTAAGAAAACACTTCATAATAACTTAGCTATTAGGTAGACTTAGCAAAAAAATATTTTTTAAAAGAATTTCAAGATTTTGGAAAATTATTTCTTCAAATTATTTTTTGTATGAAGAAAAATAATCTTAAAATTTTAAAAGCACAAGCATATTCTAATCTTTCTATAAAAAAATGTGCAACAAAAATGTCCAACTTCTATTTTTCAATAACTATATTATTTCAAAGAATAACCATGTCACCATTAGAAGAGATTTGAGGCCATTAGAAGACTGCAAGTTCCCAGCGCGTTTTTAGCCTAGGAACTCTACCACATGCGCAGTCTGACGTAGTCAAGAGAGTGCCATGTCAGATTTTTTTTTAAATTTAAATTTTTATAATTTTTTTTTCACTTTTGAAACAAAAAAACAATTTTTTTTTAAAGAAAAAGAAAAAGAAATTTTTGACAGCGTTACTGCTAGATCCAAATATGGAAACAGGCCTGAAACGGCCCTCCCTTGCCCTCAAATCTCCCCTAATGTATTCATGTTTAAGCTTAAAGCTCACACCTTAACATCCTCCAATAGTCCAAAACTCATATCCTCAATGCCCTAGCTAGCCAAGAATAATCGTAAAAGCATGCCCCCCTTTTTTAGTGGTTTTATTTATTTTTTAATCTCTTCATCCTAAATCACAATCTCCAATTCCAAATACGAATTAAAAAATTTCAAAATTGATTTTTGGTAGTACAAAATGAGTTCTTGTATTTTCTCTACATGTGAAAAAAGCACCAATGATCCCCCTCCAATGGATTTACAAGTGACAAAAGTAAATTCAAATCTGCTCTTCTAATATCTAAGGTGCAAAACTCTAATTTTTTTCACTAGACAAATAAATGTAAAATTCTTCATGCTCTTAGGGAGCACTTACTTTTCTCTTTAGTGATCTTTCTAGATCATTTTTGGATTCTTGATTCTAAATATGATAAATACACCCAATTGTGATACTTTCCATTCTCCAAAATCTAAAACTTGGACTAGAATGAACACTTCCATCAGTTAAAACCACAACAATTCTTAAAAAGCATTCAATGAGAGGAGTTTTTTGAAGCAACTAATGGAAGTTGAGTCATTTCATGCTTGAAGGGTGTCCATTCAAGGTGAGTCTAGTGTTATATATACGATACCATATGTTTTCAACTTCAAATGTTTTTTAAATATTATTAGTGCATCAAGAAAATTACAAACCACTTGAGTTGCATTTCTCTTAACCCCTAAAGGACCAAGGCCTTTTTTCTGCCAAAAAACACTCAAAACTGTCATATCTATAGCAAAGAGTAAACAAAATTGAAAATTATTTTTTTCCCACATCTAACCATAGGATCTTACATCTAACTAGTACGAGAGTGTGTGGAAAAAATTTCAGAATTTTTGACCGCACAGATTGCAAGATATCTGCGTTTAAAGTGGAAAAAACAAGTTTTTCAGCACATTGCGGGACTAGATTTTTTGACTTTGAACATTTTTAACTTAAAATTTTTGCACTACAGAGTTTTGAGCTTTTAATCTTTATAGTGGAGAATTGAGTTGAGAGTCTAGGAAAAAAAAAAATTCAAAAAAACTTAATTATCATTCTTAAAAAAATTGTTAAGTAGAAGTAGGTATGAGATAGAAGGAAAATCTAAAACATTAATATATTTTAGATGGAATTAAAATACACTAATCCCAAGGGTGAGATTGTTCTAACAAGTAAATCAGACCCTGAAAAAAAAAAAAATTTGAAAAATTTGAAAAATTGCATTCAGAAATGAATCCTACAAGTTATTTTTTTCAAGAAGATGCTTTAACTGCCCAAAAAACAAGAATGTCCATAACTTTCTCATAACATATCCAAATGAAATGAATCAAAGCTTTCCAAATAGACAAAAATATAATCTATGAGAAAAAAAATATTTTAAAAAAAAATTCAAATTTTTGTCCATTTTTTTTTGGCTGCCCAGGCTGCCCGTCATCCCCTCGTTTGAGCTTATTTGGTCATAACTTTTTTTCCCAGGCACCGATTGTGAAAAAAAAATATATTCCCACGAAGCTAATCAGATTTTCTACCTCCAAAAAAATTTCAAAAAATCAGGAGAAAATTTCAGCCCGTAGGTACTTGCCCGAAAACGCATTTGTCCCCAAAGGGACAACGGTCCTTTAGGGGTTAAGTTTGCTACCAATCTCATCACATTTTTTGCAAATCATTTGAGCATTGGGATTGTAGGACCAAAAAAATGTTGCATCTACACATTTCTACTTGATGACTTCAAAATTTTCAAATTAAATAATTGAGGAAAAATAAAAATTTGTTCATTTTTTTCGGGGATAAAAATTCTACAAGACCAAATGTGGCCTAAGTTAGGGACACCCAAATACTCCATTTGCCTAAATGCACCACTTGAAGTGATGTTCACATGGTATACAATACATCTACTAAATCAACATGTATAGGGGGCAACCCATTTCTGACCCCCCCCCATTCTTGCTATGTAGACTGTTCACTTTCCGTGAAGGTGGAGAAGAATAGTGATTAATTATGGTGTGGTTCCCTAGGCAGCTGTGGCGCATTTTGATTGGCTACAAGACTCTCAATATTGCAACCACCCCTTCATCGATTTTCTTTTCACTCCATAATTGGAAATAGCTAGGCTTATATCATTGGTATGGGATGAATAGAATCTTTTACTGAAAAATTCACAGTAATTATGTTTTGATAAATAAAAATCTGGAAAATTATGGAAACCTTCTAAAGTCTACTTCCACACACAAGAAAATTTCCCTAGGGAAGAAACCTGCCCTGCAAATGGTCAAATTTGGTTAAGTAATCAAAAAATGGGTTGCCTCCCTTACCTATCCCTAAAGAAACATCTATCAAAAAAAACCTTTGACTCTTCATAACTTTTGCATATGATATCCAAATGATACGCTCTTTGGTGCATTGAAATCTCCTATCAATTGCCAATGAGAAAATTTAAAAATTTCACAATTCTAATGTGAGAAACGTTCCAGGAAAAAAGTGGCGGTATTGGGTGTCCCTGCCTTTAACCCTCGGCCCTCGGAACTTCTTTGCTGATGGCAATTGCCGCGCTTCTGACGTCCTCGCCTTGATCAGAAAGTCAGGACTCTTCTTCCTTACTACTCCATTCATCCATTACCAACAATTCATTCATCCATACTACCATTCATCCATCGTCTCTCGCCCCTCCACCAGCCTGAAGCCCTCGGTCGCCTCTTGCTTGCACTTGCGGGCTCGCCTTCCTTCGCATCCGTCGTTCCCGTTGTAAGTTAAGTGAGCACCCCCCCTCGTCGCAATTCTCCCGTTCTGTCCCACACAATCTCTCTGTTGTGTCTCATCAATCTGCTTGCGCTCCCCTTCCCGAATTGGTTTTCCTTTTTGTCGTTCGCCACCATGGAGGGCCCTTCGACCAACCTGAAGGAGCGGTTCAGCGTGTTCGGGGAGAAGCTGAAGGTGGGGAGTGGCGAGTTGAGCCGCAAGATGAGCGAGCGCATGTCGACCGTGGGCGAGAAGATGAAGGAGCTTTTCCAGGTGCCCACGCAGGCGGACAAGCTGGTGGAGGACGCGACGGGGGAGAATCTGGAGCTTCCCGATTGGGAGAAGAACCTGGAGATTTGCGACCTGGTGAACCTGGAGAAGGTGAGCGGACAGGACACCGCCAGGGCGATTAAGAAACGGATCATGCTCAAGAGCACGCGGGTGCAATACTTGGCTTTGACGCTCCTGGAGACTTGTGTGAAGAACTGCGAGAAGATGTTCTCGGAAGTGGCGTCGGAGAAGGTGTTGGATGAGATGGTGAAGATGGTGGATGATCGCGCCACGCCCACCGAGAATCGGGAGAAGGCGCTCAAGTTGATCGAGGCCTGGGGAGAGGCCACGGAGGAGCTGCGGTATCTGCCCATTTTCGAGGAAACCTACAAGGTCAGTGGGCAACCCCCATTTTCTTCACCCTAAGCTTGAGGACACTCTTGGCGTCACTCTAAACCTATTCTGGAGTGTGACTTTGGGAGATCTTTGGGTTCAAGATGAGCTAAAACCTGTTGAGATTATAAGTTTATCACTCCTTTTGAATTTCTTATGCAATTTCAAAGTGCGAGGGTGTAGACCACTATCCAAGGATAATAGATGAACCCATTTTCATTTAAAGACCAGTGGCCATTGGCATATAGCCGAGTCTACACTTACATGTCATGCGAATTCGTCCATGTTAGGGTATGAATAGATGAGTTTTTTTTGGTTACAGGGGTCAGTGTAGGGTAGGGGTGTGATTTTTGGGAGATCAGTTCAAAGCTGTGGAGAAATCACTTTGGGTATGTGAGTTAAAGAGACTCTATCGAGATCGCATTTTTATTACTGTGCATACGAAACCATTCAATGTGTGAGACCAACCAAGTGTATGTATAGATGGGTTGCTGTTGGTAAGAGGAGTCAGTCGATAGGACATGGAATTAGGTCCCTGATGGTTTTAATGTCCTCTACCTTAACGAATAGGGTTTGTCAGACATTGCGATTTCTAATTTTGTTACCTAATTAGGCTCAAACTGATTCCTTTTTCTTTAAGATACTAGCCCCTTGTGGAGTTTTGGAACGCAATTCTGAAATCGACTTCTTCGTGGGCCAGTCTGACATCCACCTTCATCGTCTTCATTAGAAGGAAGGAATCCCTATTGTGGCTTTGATCTCTGTTGGAGTGCCAAATTGCACTTCCAGAGGGATACAATAGTGTATCATCATTATACCTATTGTTTCACAATTTGCAATAAGCTGGTTTGAAATACCTTTTTTTGCTATTGGGGTGTCAAACCTTGTGATTCTTGCTCTGCGATTTGTTATCAGATTGGGCATAGCACCGTTCTTCTTTTCGAGCATTAGCCCTCTGTTGAGTTTTGAAACGCAATTCTGAAATCGCCTTCCACCCCCTTACTGTAGTTCAAAGCCTACAGTAGGTTATTCTCTGGATTTGCACATAATAACGGTTTTTTACTTTTTTTGCTCCCGTTGCAGAGTTTGAAATCCAGGGGAATCAGATTTCCGGGAAGGGACGAGGAGAGTCTTGCACCGATTTTTACCCCTCCGCAATCTGTGTCGAGGTCAAGCGCCACAGCAGGCTCTGGAGCGCTGGATGGGAGCGCCCACAGCAGAGATTTGAGCTCTTCTCTAGATCACGATGTGAGCTTTGAAGTCACCAAGGAGGTTTTCGACGTGGCACGCAACAGTGTTGAACTTCTCAACACAGTTTTGACGTCATCTCCACAACAGGAAGTTCTCAAGGTGGATGCTAATACACAATCTCAATTCCTTCTTTATTTACATAATCTCATGATATGTACATGACACTTTAGAGAACTCTATGTTGGCATGGAAAGGAATCCCTGTCACCATGTTTTGCAAAGTTGAGTTCAATTTGAACAAGTGATAGCTCCTCAAGTTACTGAGCCGTTGTCTTCACGTGTGAGCATGTTAGAGCTTTAATTTTGCTTAATTTGCTTGCTTTGGCATGACTTTGTTCTGATTTGGCACTGTTCTCGAAAGGTGCCATGCCACTACGCAAGACTGTTATGTGAAATTAGATTTCATGATGGCTATGGATATCTGTTAGCCTAGAATCTTCCATTTTGATCCGCTTGCGAAGGTAGAGATTCCGGAAGTACAGTTGGTGCTCTTTTTGCCACGATGAGCGTGACAGTTAGTTCTGTGCAACTGACAAGTTGTCACGTTATCCAATTTTCACACCCATGCTTAATCCAAGCCCTGTACTCTGCTCTTCTGAATGCCTAGGACTAATACAGTCGCCGATGATCATGCAGGAGGAGCTGACAATGACGTTAGTGGAGCAGTGTCGGAGCTCTCAGTTCAAAGTGCAGAGGATCGTTGAGAGAACAGGTGATGCTGATCCTGTACTCTTTGAGGCTCTGAACGTGAATGATGACCTGCAGCGTGTTTTGGCAAAGTATGAAGAGATGTTAAAAGGAGTTGCTGCCGAGCAACAACCAGCTCAGCCAGCGGAGCCAGCGTTAGCTCATGTACAAGCTGTGGAAGAGGAGGATTCTCATCACGGTGCGGAGGAAGCGTCTTCACTTGTGCGGAAACGTGAGATGAAGCCCAGTACACCTCCCGCCTCTGCTCAAGACGACGCTGCATTGGCAGATTTGGATGAAATGATTTTTGGCAATAAATCAGCTGAAGGGAGTAACAGCCAGAAGTCTAAGAAACAAAATGCGGATGATTTGATTTCGTTTTAGGTTTAGGTGGTCTCTGTACTCCTGTGAGCTTTGTTGTAGTTAGTTTGTTGCACATTTGTATATGCTGTGAACTCAAGTGAAGTGCTGAACTTTGGAAACGTTTGTTAGCTTTTAGTGGTCATTGGTAGTGATCTGCATTGACGGTGTTCAATCTACTTCAGATGGAAGCGTTTGTCATCAATTGGATCAAATTGTAGTTTCTATAGTTGGACTGCAAAACAGCATTGCATTAAAATGGGATGTGACTTTGGCTTCTAAGTATGTATTAAGTTGGAGCCAGGGTGCTCTTTTTTTACCGTCTCGTTTAGGATCGTTTCATAGTTTGAAATCGTGGTCCATGATTTGAATATAAGTGTTCTACATAATGTCTTCATTAGAATAATACTTGGGAGGTTCGTGTCGTGAGAGGTGATAATTTTGTTCGTGTGACAAAATGTTCTGAATGGTTGGCGTTTTATTGGTAACTTAGTTTAGTTCACGCACTGAACGTATCCCAATATGTGCTGTGAAACGTGGAAATGTTTTATCACTTTTCTAAGTAAGTTTAATTTAGTATGCCTTGAGCTTCGAGTATTTGTAGACTGAATTTCTAACAGGACTGCTCAATTGGAGTATCCCTCAACCTATTTGAGCCACCCTGTTATGGAGCCGATTTCTGCTTTGATCCCTTGAAGCAGGGTTGAGGAAGTATCAATTTTTATTTTTCACACGCTGAAAAAATGTACACAAAGTAATAGGAAGTTTATTATTATTACTTAACCCCTAAAGTTCCATGACTTTGTTTTCACCAAAAACACTCAAAAACTGCCATTTTTAGTACAAGTACCAATTTTTTTTGAAAAAACTGTTTTTGACATACGAAACCGTAGGATCTTGTAGTATGCTAACTTAACCCCAAAATGACCCTGTAATTTCCTGAGCTTCTAGGAATTTGCTCTAAATTGAAAAAAAGCCAACATTTTGAAAAGTTGTATCAATTCTTTTTGAGTTGTAACCATATAAAATTAAACTAGACATGTTAGAGATCAAATTAGAAAAGAAAACACAACAATATCTCTTACAGATTGAAAGATTATAATGTTTTGATCATGAGGGTGTTAAAACTATGAAATTGATTTGAAGTCTTTCAATCCTCTTTTCACATGTCAAATCTAAAAATTTGGTCACCAAAAAAATATGAGGTTAAAGGGCCTAACATGCATAACCCCAATCAATTTATGACTTCTCAAAATCTACTCTACAATTTTTTTAAATGAATTTCTAATATGATTTTTTCTCAAAGATATATTGTAGTGTATTTGAGGCTCATTCCCAAGAGATCTCAACACTAAAAAAAAAGTCAAGATTGCAATGGACACCCGTGCACAAAATCTTGAATAGAAAAATCACATTTGCACATTTTCAAAATCAGATTTTTGAAGCTAAAACTAAACTTCAAAAAGAAATTCTCAAAAATATAAACTACTAAAAATAATAATTTGGTAAGGTTTTATTTAACTTCAAAAATTGGTTGAGGACACATTCTGTCCTTAGGGTCATTTTGGGGTTAAGGAAATGGAGTAAAAATTTCAAAAATTTCCACCGTGTGAATTGCAAGATATAAGCATTCAAATTCAATGAAATCCGGTCCAAAATGACCTTAAACTCCCCTCGGTGATGGCCAAGTGCTAGGGACTTTCTTATGGATCATTTGGATTTTCCGCAACAACCAGGTGTTCACCTAATTAGTGTGGTCTCAAGGTTACATTTAGAAAGCTTTGTAGGAAGCCTTATTAGATTTGGGACGCGCAACACATTATCGTGCCTAGAGTAGTGCTTGTTAGCATCCCCATCGGGATAACAAAGTTAGAGCTAAGTTTGAGAAGATATGGCTTCAATCTCCTATTTTGGCTTATAGGAAAGGCGGAGTCCATTTTCTAAACCAAAGAGGGCCCTCAGATGTGCTCCTTTGTGTAGTTTGTTTGCCTTTGTCTTTTTTGGTTTTGGTTCTTTCATGCTCGTTTCGCTTCATTGTCCAACCTGTGTGGCTTGGTCGTTGTTTTTCTCATTACTTTTTTAATGCAGTGGGTTTCCCATTTGTTAAAAAAAACAAGAAAACAAGTGCTAGGGATTTCCAATGGAATCCATGAGGTTCTTGGTTCAACTTCCCCTACTGACATTGCTTGCATGGGGGCTCTTTGTGCTAGCGCACGAGGAGGGGGTTTGTCCCTCTATTTGTTTTTGACGGGAATATCTAAGGTGTGTAATTCCCGGGCTTTCTAATGCCAAGTTGCCTTGGATGTTGTATAGTGTTAGTCCAACTGCGGACCTTGAAGGCTGTATATTTTTTAAAAATAAAAATAAAAAAATTCATTGGAATCATTTTTTTGGCCTTGCAAAAAACAAGGCAGCTGAACTTTACAAGCTCACTTTTCTATGAAAAATGTCCAAAATGGTGGTAACTCTTTGGATTCTTTTCCCTAGACAAGTTGGCTACATGCTTGAAAAATTTCACATCATTTGAAATTGTACAGCATATAGGAAAAAAAATAGTAAGTAGAAAAAAGTAGAGAATGATTCAAAATACAAAATTGTGAAAAATTTAATTATGGAATTGGAAAATGTCAATCCCAATGGTTGCAATGTTGTAATAAACAATCTACATCCTATAATTTCATTTTTTTCAAAAAATACTAAAAATTGAGTAAGATTAAGGGCTTCAAAGTTTATTTTAGAGTAGGTAGTCCATAACTGCATGCAAACAAAATTCCTCATAAGTCTCATCTCATTTATCAAAATGGAATGATTCAAAGCTTTCCACGTACTCCCTCCATCCCGAAATAAATCCAAGGTTTTTAAATATATTTGTTCCAAATTAAATTCGACATTCGCACTCCACAACTTGATGGACAACAATTGAAGTTAGCTTGAACACCCTGAAGCAAAAGAATCCGAAGATGTCATCCTCCAAAGACTACAATGACTCCAAAAACTGAATCTATACATCAAACAAGCACTTTCAGAGCCACTTAACAAAGAGATAATGATATATTTACTAGATGTAAAAGAACTACAAGTTGACTTTGAAATGATGTCATGATGACATCATCAACTACAATAGGGTTTTCGTGAGAGAGTCAAATACATCGGGAATGCATAGACTCAATTTTTGCGGCGTTCTTTGCAACTTTCTTTGGCGACTCGTACGTTCTCATTTCTTCATGAAATTTGGTCATTTTTTTCTAAGGGTTTGTGTAAGATTGTGTTGAGAACTTCTTGTGATTTGTAGAGGTTTTAACCCTTGAGCACCCAACACAAAACTGAGGAACTGCCATCGGCCTGGACCACCTTCCATTCAGATGCTTCTGGGGAATGCAAAAATAACATCTACTAAACGCCACCATTGAAATTGATGCACTAGAAGAAACCCGCGTTGGTCTAAACAAAAAATGTGGGTTGAAATTTGTTGAGAACCATGTTTTCAACGCAAAATTCTCGGATTTCAACGTTGGAAACATGGTTCTCACCAAATTTAAGCTCACATTTTTTGTTTAAACCAACGCGGGTTTCTTCTAATGATGAAACCTTTTAGCCTAGAGCTATAGGGAGAGTATTGAAGCATTTGATTGTAGTATTCAAAAGCTTATAACAGTCAAAGATGAGTTGACATTTACTGGTAGGTCTACATTTTGGGACGTGCTGCACTTCGAATTGGTGCACTGTTCTGACCACAAGCAATTCTGCTCTGAAATTCTGCCAATTTTTAGATAAATGAAGTATCTAATTGACCCCCAATTCTCAGATTTTTCTGACAATTGGAGGACCGCTGAATTCACCTTCAAAGCAGAATCGCCCACATACCGCACCGGAAACAGTGTATAGGGGTGACTGACACCTTGGCCGCGCGCGAGGAGGTATAGCACTTGCTTGCTGCCAAGTGGGATCTCCCACGCACCCCGCTGCCATGACCAGCTGAACTTGCCTGCTGTGAGGGTTCGGCAACAATTGTCTGTGGCAAAGAACAGCACAGTCTCCTATGTTTGTAATTTGTATAGAGATTGTGAGTGAGGGTTGATAACCAAACCATATGTGTATGCTTTGAAATGTGAGACAACCAACATGATTATTGAGAACTCGATCCGTGCTACTTCTTGTGATTTGTAGGAGGATGAGGCCGATTTCTAGAGACAAAGAGCAAAATATTGTAGCCTTGATAGAAAAGGGGAGAAGCAGTAGAAAGATTGCAGAGAATGTGGGTTTATCACAATTTGCAGTGAATAGAGTGAGAAAGTGTGTTTCTCATAGCTTATAATTGTCTAGAGGAGGTCGTCCTAAGGTCCTTACAGAGTGGGAGAGGCGATATGCTTCATGCTTAGTTACTGTTGGTGGTTTAGAAACTGCAACAGAGGCTGCAATAGTGCTTAGGAGAGAGATGGGTGTAGAAATATGTGACAATACTTTGAGGGAACAGGGATTGTCTTCTTCTACAAAGATTGAGAAGCCTTTTTTGAGTCAGAAGAACATCCAAGCAAGATTTTGTTTTGCTCAAACCTACAAAGATTGGACAGTGAGTGATTAGAAGCAGGTTGTGTTTAGTGATGAAACAAAAATTAGTCGTTTCAACTCAGATGGGAGGACGTGGTGTTGGATTGAGGATAAAGAAAACATTCATGTACGTGTTGTAAACCAAACTGTTAAACATGGTGGAGGTAGCATTATGCTTTGGAGTTGTTTGACTTGTAGACGATTGGGGGGATTGTACAATATACAGGGACGTTTGAATTCTAGAGGCTACATTGCAATTTTAGAGCAAGATTTGTATAGTACATTGCATACATTAGGGTTTGTTTATGAAGAAGTCATTTTCCAACAGGGCAATGCTGGCGTGCATACGGGGAAGATTGTTCAAGATTGGTTTGGAAAGCAACCATTTTGTGTTTTAGAGTGGCCAACACAATCCCCTAACCTAAATCCTATTGAACATGTGTGGGCTTCACTCAAACAGTGATTGAACTCTTATTCTATTCCTCCTAGTGGTATCCTTCAATTATGGGAGCGAGTGCAAGAGGTTTTTTTCTCCATTAGTCTAGAAGAGTGTAAGAGATTGTATGCTAGCATGCCTAATCGAATTGCAGCTGTTTTGGCTGCAAAAGGACGGTGGACAAATTTTTAAGTGATTTTTGAGGTGTAGTGTAAAAACTAAGTCTATGTATATACTTTGCTTCAACATCTTTATCTACTTTGTTGTAATTGAAATAATATTTTTCTTATTATGGTATTGTGTAGTACTTTGTACACTACAATTTTTTTTTACGGCTTTTGATTTTGATCACTCATGTTTGTGGCATTGTCATTTGCAATTTTTTGTTCGATGTATAGACTCAGTTTTTGGAGTCACTGTATATAGAAATTCAATCCCTTTAACCCCTAAAAGCCCATTGTTCCTTCGGGGGACAAATGCGTTTTCGGGCATGTACCTTTTTGCTGAAATTTTCTCCTGATTTTTTGAAACTTTTTGTGAACATGAAGAATTGAGAGAGGTATATGGCAGGAAAAAAATTGAAATCGGACCTTTGAGCGAGAAGCTATGCCATTTCTTGGAATGCGTGGGGACGGGGGGCAGCAAAAAAAATTTGCAAAATTTTGAATTTTTTTTAAAAATATTTTTTTTCTCATAGATTATATTTTTGTCTATCTGGAAAGCTTTGATTCATTTCATTTGGATTTGTTATGAGGAAGTTATGGACATTCTTGTTTTTCGGGCAGTTAGAGCATCTTCTTGAAAAAAATAACTTATAGGATTCATTTTGGAATGCAATTTTTGTAATTTCTCAATTTTTTTTTTTGGAATGGTTTAGTTTACTTGCTAGAAGAATCTCACCATTGGAATTAGTGCATTTTAATTCCATCTAAAATATATGAATATTTAAGATTTTCCTTCTATCTTGTACCTACTTCTACTTAACAATTTTTTTAAGAATGATAATTAAGTTTTTTGGAATTTTTTTTTTTCCTAGACTCTCAACTCAATTTTCCACTATAAAGATTTAAAGCTCAAAACGCTATAGTGCAAAAATTTTAAGTTAAAAATGTTTAAAGTCAAAAAATCTGGTCCCACAATGTGCTGAAAAACTTGTTTTTTCCACTTTAAACGCAGATATCTTGCAATCTGTGTGGTCAAAAATTCTGAAATTTTTTCCACACATTCTCATACCAATTAGGTGTAAGATCCTATGGTTAGATGTGAGAAATTTTTTTTTTAAATTTTTTTGTACTTTTTGCTATAGAAATGGCAATTTTGAGTGTTTTTTGGCAAAAAAAAAGGCCTTGGGGCCTTTAGGGGTTAAAAGGGAATCAAAATACAACTTCTAACCAATTAAAGATGAAGAATTAATCTCAAAACTATACAAAAACTGCTACTAACAAATCTCTTGTTGAAAATTTCCTTGAGTTGAATTACAATACATTGTCAAAATTGAATACATAGGACATCAATGGAAGTCATTGCATCAATGTTGCTCAGAGAATGATCAAAATTAATATCATTGGAGTAGTTCTCCAAAGGGCAAAAATTTGTCACTTTCGCCACCTGTTTTGAACATGCTCTGCTTCATTGTTGACTTCCATTCTTTCACACCTAATGGGCTTTAGTAGAAGCTACAATAACTATGCAATCCCTTGAAAATAGGATCAATTCACGTGTTCATCTAGCCATTTCTAGGAAACCTTGGATTTATTTTGGGTTGGAGGGAGTTATATAACTCTAAAAAATCAATTTCAAATTTTTGTTTTTGAAAAAAATGATTATTTCTTATCTGCCCAGATTGCCCATTTACAAAAAAAATATTATATTAGGCCATAACTTTTGTCTCATATTTCCAAATGCTATGAAATTTAGTGCATATGAAAGATATTCCTTGTCTCCACCTTCTATTAGAATTTTAGCCTAAAATATGCAAATCCTCATTCACACCAGTCCACCTAAAATTTTTATATTGCCAAAAAATGCAGGTTGGTCTTTTAGGGGTTAATCAATGGTATGAGTCTATTTTGTTATGGATTTTGAAGTAAATTTGCCCTCAATCCAAGCCAATTGGTATGACATTTAAAACAACTTTTGAATGATTGGCATGGAATTAGAATGTGAGATTACTAAAATTGATAGTGCATCAAAATCCGCTTAAAATAGACACAAAAAAAATCTAGATTTGGACTTTGGACAACACAAATAGACTCAATTGAAAATAAGCTTATAAACAAATATTATAGGGGCTATACAAAATCATGCCAAAAAAGGAAATTTACGTAAATGGTTATGCCATTTGCATAATTATCCTCTTTGTGGCATGGTTTAGAGTTTAGGATTTACTCTACAAAGAGTTTGATATTGGGATGTTGTATGTCAAATTTTGAAACTAGATATTTTTTGTTTTTTTGCATTGTAACATGACATTGTTCCCATCACACTCATGGTCTAATAAGAAAATCTAAGTTTGATCCAACTTTAGTTTGATTAAACTTACAGGTAAAATAATGAGGCACTTTGATCTATTAAGATAAATTGACCTAAATATAACACCTATACAATCATACCTCTATATACCCTTTATAATTTCAAAACTAAAAATCTAGGGTTGTCAATCTTCTCTTATTTATTTTGCTGGCTCAAATTTCATTAATAAGTATGACCATCCTAAATTTTAGTTTTGGAACAAAGAGAGGGTATACATTGTAAAGCAATTAGGTAGGGTTGCAATTAGAGCATCTTCTCCTACCTAGTAGAATTTAATCACATCATAACACCAAGTCACTTTTCAAGACAATAAATCACTTCCTTATCCCATCCATGCAACTTGCTACATCAACTTCCAACGAATACAAGTCTCCAAAGTAGAAAGAATCCGCTTCATTTATTTACCAATAATAATTTTTTTGGGTAGAATTGCCAAATCCTAGAAAAAATAGAAATTTTGGCAATGCCAAGGAAATTCATTTGAAAATCCAAGCATTAATTTCACACTTTTTGTCCATTTTTTTTTGGTCAGTATCCTTATTTGCCATGTGGGTCCACAATAGGTATGCTTCCTTCATGTTGAGGTTCACTGGGGATGAATACTACATGCTTGAGTAGTTTTTGAACTTATGTTTTTTTCTACATTTGAAACTAGACACCCAAATCATCATGAATTGTTTTTTTTTCCTACATTTGAAAATAGACACTCAAATCATCATGAATAATGAAATTTTGGGTTGCATTTTGAGAATCTTTAAAAGCTGAAAATCTTTTTTTTCTACATTTGAAAATAGACACTCAAATCATCACAAATAGTAAAATTCTGAAGTGCATTTTAAGAATCTTTAAAAGTTGAGAATCTCTTTTAATTTGTTGCTCTCTCCTTAAAACTCCCTTGTTTCCTACCAACTTTTTCTGACACGCCAAAGTTCCTTTCTCAATTTTCTCAATTTTCGCTCTTGACACACTCACTACATGATAACTACCGTTCAATCTTCTGCTTGAGATTCCGGCAGCCTCCCAGCCTTGACTCCCAGGCCCTGTTGAGAGTGAAATAACGGAATAAAAGGAGCGGCACTGGAATCCCACGGCAACGGAATCCCACGGCAACTTGCCAATGCCAAGCCTCTCCGGAGCCGCTGCGGCCGAACTCTGCTTCAAGCCGGCGTCACCCTTGTCAACGTCAGTAGCCGTCGAAGTGAAACGCGGATGCCCTGATTTGCGCAGAGATTTTGTAGAGAATTCTATGAATTGAACGTGTTGAAGAGTTCTTTTTCTTACACCCACGGCACCTCTCTACTGTTACAGCCAACTCCCCCTGCAGTTGATCCACTCCGGAGATCACTGACTTCTCTTTTGTCACACTCTTACTACTCACTGAACTCAACATGCTCACATGGAGTTTTGACCTCCACAAGCTACTGACCCAGCCTGGACACCGAACATTGGCAGGTGCTAGTATGGAGTTCTGACCTCTCTACTGTCACAGCCTAGGCACACCAAATGCATGTGCTTAACCCATAAATGACATCACGGACATTAGAGTCACGGACATTAGAGTTAATCGTAGAGTTGTCCTGTGTTTGTGAACCTATATTAGAGGTAGGTTTAACCCCTAAATGCCCAAGCCTTTTCAAGTGTGTTTTGACTATGAAAAAAGAGCATGGGCTCATAGTTAACCCCAATGAAGCAAATTGTATTTTTTTCAAAATCTAACCGTATAGATGTTTAAAGAGCTTAATTATCAGTCCGCCTACCAATTTTGAGTGCAAAATAGCATAGGAGTTGTGAGATTATAACAAGAGAAATGTATATTTTCTATTTTTAGTATGCTGCCCTCCCCACAATGTTTTAGAAATTTGCATATAAAAGTTTTTTGGGATGGGAAGTGACATGAACAACTACAAATAATGTTAGCACACTAAAATGCACTTTCAAAAAACTTAATTTCACATGAAAAGCTATCAAACTTATTACACAATCCACCTTGCAATTGGTGAAATGCAATTTTTTTTATAAGTATAAATCGCAAATAACTCCAAATCAACACTTGCATGTTTAAATTTTCAATGGTGAAAATCATGAAAACACTTTACTCTTTCCATTGGGACCATTTTCAAAGCAAATGGATAAGTACAAGTTTTAAGATCTCAAATCAAGTGAAATTGGCAAAAGTTGGGAAATGAAGTAAAATTAGGAAGCTTTACTCTTCCACCAATGGACATATATGGCTTTGAAGACCTCTCAAAAATCAAATGTTTACCTTTTGCAGTGAAAAATGAAAGTTTTCAATAGTTAATCCTAAAAACTGCCCGAATTTTTTTTTAAACGGTCAAACGAATTTAACTGCCCATACCAAAATGAGCGTGAAATTTCAGATTGAATATATATGGTCGCTCAAGCAGTTAAGGGTTAACTAAGAACGGAGCAAAACAAACACGACACCAAACTCAATTAGACCTAAGTTTGGGTGCTCGAGGAAGTTTGGTCTTGTGTTTTTCCCAAATTCCGGCTCATGGTCCCGCCTTGTACACACTTTACGATTAACTCTATTTTGTGTCCGATGAATGACAAAGAATCTTTCTTTGTAGGACAGAAGTGCAACTATTCATCCTTGAAATTTTGTTGTGGAAAGCGGGAGATTTTCTACAATAGTTTGAATTACTTCCAATGAGTGCTTTTGCATTTCTTTTTAAACCAATGATTCCCACGGTATCCAAATGGATGATTTCCACGGTCACCAATTCGTCCTTTAAGGGTTGAGGTAACTACACCTACAATCACATGAATAAGCTCTATGGCATGACCAATATGCTCTAGAAAATGAACAACAATTTTTGTATATTGGTGAAGGACTATGATTCAAAATGCCGGTAATTTCGAGGGTAATTCCATAATTTTTGGACACATTTTGAATTAGTTACACATTTTCAAAGATGCAAGGTATAGGGTGCTAAAAGTGTCACTTAGGTGATGCCAAAAACCATTTGATGCACATGAAGAAATGACACTAGTAATATCATAACATGTCATAGAGAAGAAGTTAAAACACCAGAAAGTATACCTAAAATCGACCACTTGTAAAGTTGCCACCTCCACAATATTGTAAATAGAGCTGCACACTATTCAAAATGTCCCCCCAATTCCACCTTACACTTGTCCTTGTAATGTGCACCATTTTGGGTTTCCTCCCTATTCATTTTCCCTTCAAAAATAGGGGTCAATTTTGAAGAGTGGTCCATTTTAGGTGTAGTTGCTTTATGTACCGGTACCTAAGAATGCAAATCTCCTTGTCCCTTAATCTTTAAATAACATTGAGGACATTTTGTGTCCTTTTGGATGATTTCAAGAAGGATTGTAGGATGAAAAAAACAAATTTTTCATCCTATTGTTTTTTAGGAGTTGCTTGAGTGCATTTAATCATGTAAGGATGCTACGAACTATAGTGGTCAAATGGATGATAAAAAGATCCTTCTATGTAAGACAAAAGTGCATATGTTCATCCTTGAAATATTGTGCAAAAAAGGAAGGTCCTAAATAGAAGTTTGACCTCCAATAGAGTTATTTGTAAAGTACCCAAAACCAAGGTTTAAACCCCGCAGTTTTGAGAAAAAGCAAGTTTTGGGCAAAAAGTCAATACAAACGTGGGTATCAAACTTTCTTAAGCACCCAATTCGACCAAAAATAAGTTTGGTCCGGACTTTGCCTGCGGTTTAGTGGTCGCTTGCGGGGTCGTCCGTCGGAAAAAGTCCCCTCCAAACTGGGGGGGACTTTACGAATAACTCTAATGAGTGCTTTTGTTTTTTATATTTGATGATTCACACTGTACCAAAAACGATGATTTCCACAGTGACTAGTCTGTTCTTACAAGGTTAAAGTAAATAATATTGATTCCCTCACTATTCAACTATTGGTTTTTCAAAGGAAGAAGATACTTAATTTACAAATCACCCTTGAAGTGTATTTTGACCATATCTTGCTCTATACTCTATATGTGATTTTTAGCCATAAAAATGATATTTTTTGGATTTGAACCCAACAAATGAATTGAATTTTATGAATTGTAATTTGTATACCTATTGGAAAATTTGGAAAATTCAATACTCTATTGCTATTTGAACTTTGGGCCTATAACCATGGTTTGTTGATTTTTTAATTTTAGAATGACATGATAACTTTGGTTCATTCCATGATGTTCTAAACTAATATATACACTTATAGTAAACAATTTTGAGATTTTTTGAGCATATTCTGTATTTTGTATTCATCCTAAAGTTCTTTGTTGTTTATATGCACAAAACTACTTTAAAATACTCGCCTCCAAAGCTAAACTAAAATCTTCATGTATATTATTTTGTTTTTTAATGAATCCAATTGTGAGATCCTTCAATTAATTTTTTCAAGTACATCCTTCTAAAATTTTAGAGTAAAATAATATACCCTCCAATTTCAAGTTCAATGTGCCCAAAATTCAAAAAATAGTTTATTCTAGCCCTTCCAAAATGTGAAGTTATTATGTCTTTTGACATTTTTTAGAAAAAAACCATACATGTCCCAAAACTTGTGGAATTTAGTCAATATGTTGAAAAATGGATTGAAAATATATGTAAAAAAATATTTAACCAAAAAAACTTTCATATTCATCTTTTAAAAATTTATTAAATGAGAGGTGGTACTAAATGAAAGAAAAAGCTAAATTACTAAAAAATTTTACAAAAATTTGAGAATTGCTAATTCTAATTGTGAGAATGTTCTAATAAAAATCAGTCTTCTTTGGTTTTGTTTTGATTTCAAATATTCAAAATCAAGTACAAAAATCAACTTTATATGTTTTTCCTACCTTTATTGCTTGCAAAATAAACTCCTCATGACTTGCACCTCATTATTTGGAATTGAATGGTTCAAATATTTTTGAGTAGATATCAATCTATAATTATATACAATCCAATAAAATTAATTACTCTTCTTTTAGAATGTATTTTTTGTTGCATGGTTTGACATTGAAATAAGTTTTTCTTAAAACCTTTACAATATTTATTGGAATGACGTGAAACAAAGTTTTATGCATAGGTTAGGGTGATTAGCATACATCCTAAAAATTTCATGCAAAAATTCCAAATTATGAAGTTAGTAGAGTTTGCTTGAGTTTTCAAAAAATCCGAAGTGCTCTCCTTAGTCCTTTAGAGGTTAACATAGCCTTAAATAGCTTTTTTTTTCTTCTGCTAGAAGGTGCTTCAAACATACACCAAGTAGGACACTTTAACCCCTAAAAATCCAAGGGGTTTGAATAAAACACAAGCCAATGTGTTATAAAATATAAGTTTTATAACTTTTTTAAAGTTTGCATCCAAAAAAAATATGAAGCACAAAAAGTAGAAAGTATCCGTGCGGCCAAAATTATAAAATTATTTTTAGAATCTCATCCAATGAATTTTAAAGATAGAATTTCAAAAATTCATCAAAAATATAATTTCTATCTTTATCATTTGAATTTTTTTTGAATTGGCCAAAATTGTGTTTTTTATTGATTTGTGAAAAAATGCATAATATCTAGTAATGAAAACATCAACCCTTTCTCCAAATAGTAAATTTTTTAACACCAAGCAAATTCTAATTATTTTGTGTTATTTTCCTTATAATTTTTGTTTGACCATAGCGGTCTTAGTTTTGAATATAAAACTTGAAATACAACCCAATGTAGTTTGTTTAAAAAAAATAAAAAATAAAATGCTACCTGAAATCGGGGAGTGACCAAAAAATGGTCACTTGGGAGCTTAGGGGTTAAGGTTTCTTCAAGTCTTGAATTTGAAAATTTACAAAAAATACAAAACTCTCCAAAGAATATAACATTTAAGAAAAATTATGATTTTTATTTATTTATATGTATGTAAAATAAATATAATGCTTATAATCTTTCAATCCACAAATATGAACTCATTTTTTACTCCAAAATTAAGGTAGATAGACCCATTATGGACCAAAATCTAATTTAGATCCCTAATAAAGAATCACCAATTTTGCTCTCTTGAATCCTAATGTAGTAGAAATCGCACAAAGTGTGCATTTAGGGATCAAAAGGTTGGAATAAGGTTGAAAAGTCACCATTTCATGATTTTAGTGAACACCACCGTAGAGCTTCTACATGACTACACATGGCAAGCGATTTCCAAATTATTCTACAATGTGAAGGGACACTTTTGGATTGTCATTGCAACCATGTAGGCAATTAAAAGAGCCACAATGCATCTAAAAAAGCAAAAAAGTCTTCCCCTAGATTCCACAATGGAAGGCTATGTGATTTTGCTTTAACTGAATATAATGTATGCTTTTTTTTTCAAAAACGAGTTGACCAATATACTTGTGGAATCTTTTTTCCAAAGCGTAATCCACTAATGGGGCCACCTTGGGCTTCCTATTAAAGAAAGTCATTCATTTAGTGATCATTTGTAAGATAAAGGCGTCAATCTACTATATTTTAAACTATATTTTTTAATTTGCATTTCATAATGTACTACTATAAGAAAAATTTGGCAAATCCCCACTTTGTATTCTGATGAATTTGAAAAAATGCATTGAAAGAAATGAAAAAAATGCCTACACTCTTGTTGGAAAGATCTAAGTCCGTTCGATTTTTTGTGATAGATCACGCCCCCTAAAATGTTGCTTTCTACCTTAGAAAATGTTCATTTTTATAATTCAAATCCTATAGTTATTTTGTTAAGTGAATATTAGGAGGAATTTAATTTGTTGAGGCTCATCATTTGTGCAATTTTGAGGTCTCTTTCTTAAGAGGCAGGGTGATTCAGGGTGTTAAAAGATTAATTGATAGACCAGGGAAGATTGACCCCCCTCATTGCCCTTCCCTTGCATGGATGGAGGGATGGGGCAATAACGTTCCTTGTGTTTGTTTCCCTTTGTCGTTCTCTTCTAACCTCTTGTCGCCTCTAAGCTCATTCTACTTCCTATTTACTTATTCTTTTTGTTTTATGGTCATTGTTATATTTCCAAAACTTGATGCATCTCTTGCTCCTGGAAATTTCAGTTTCTTTCTGCACCCCACAACTCACCTATCACCCTTGTACCCTTGCAGCTCTATCCACACTTCTTGTATTCTAGGTATGTTTATAAAATCCTCCTTTTTTATTGGATGATTTGAATTTTTTTGCTAATTCTCTAATTGATAATGCTCCTTTTTTGTTTTTCCTTTGTTAGATTTAGGCTTATTTTACTACAATATACTGATTAAAGGTTTTGGGTTCAAAGATTAGAATTTAAATTGCAATTAGATATTGCTATGGAGATTGAAATGCAACTCCATGCATACATTTTTTCAGTATACTATTTTTGATATGTGAATTGTGAGTTTGGATTACATTTTTCATTTCCTCATTCTATCAACGTGCTTGCATTTACTTCTCAATTCATGGATTGTTGTAACAAATGCTTGCCATTTTGGGCTCAAAACGCCTAAGTACTGCAATATTGTGACCTTTGGAATAATTTTTTTTTAAATGAAATAAAATATGGATAATTTGTAAAGCATTCTAAATAGTATGTGTGTAAAAATTCAGACTTAGAAAAATTTATTTCTAAAAGTTGTGCACACTCAAAGAGTGATGGAAAATGCAATAAACTAGATACATTGGAATTTGATTTTTGGATGATTGCACGAAACACTTGTACTATTTGTTGTGTTTTGCAATAGTACTTATGATTTTTTCTGGAGTACTTTAAAATTTAAAAATCAAATTTAAAAAAAATTAAAAAATATGGCCAATGTATGCACCAGGGCTTTTTTTTTCATTTTTGAAGAAGTGCCATAGTGGCGATATAAAATGTTATAGTGGTGCTCCAAATTGCAACATTCATCCACTTATTGGATGAATAGTATGTTATTCATCCATAATTAGGCAATTTCATCTAATATATTTTTTAATTTCAAAGTTGTCTGGCGATTTCATCCAATTTTTTTGGCATTTTTTATAACCTTTTTTAGCTAGATTTTTTTTTCTGGTGCAATCTGGCACAAGAAAGCCAAAAAAAAGAGCCCTGGTATGCACCTTTAAGATGAAGGTAACCACCAAAGGAAATTCATTAAAAAATTCTCTAAGTAGGAGAACTAGAAAAGTACCAAATCTTAAGAAAATACATACTTTGATGTTTTAATTAGTAGAAAATAGGAAAAAACTTAAATAAAAAAAAAAAAATTGGCCATTTGTGGTAACTCTATGGAGATGGTCATTCACCAAAAAAACCACCAAATTTTTTTTTTTACATGCTTCAAAATGCTAGTAGAAAGGGACTCAATTTGTGGACTTCTACACCACACAAAATTAAGTATTTTTAGAATTTTTTTTGGACAATAGCTACAAGTCTATTAGAAGACCATCTCTACCAAATTTCAGCTCCAAATTCGTTTTTATAAGTACTAAATAGTACTAAAAACCTCCAAATTGGCATTTGTGACATAATATTGGGGGCTATTATTAAATAGTAAAACATTTTTAAAAAATTCCAAAAAAATAGACAAAGTGTATAATAGCCATCAGTACCTTGTCTATGAATTTTGAATCATTTGGAGTCAAAATCCAAGAATTATGTCCAAAAAACTAATCAGAACGAGACGTGTGACAGAAAATAGTACAAGTGTTTCATGCAATCACCCTTTTAGAAAATAATAAAAAATAATAAAAAATAGTAATCAAAAAGTTGATTTTGGAAAATAAACTAAAAAAGTACATTTTTTAACTTGAAGATGCTTCTTTTCAAACATTTTCACCATCGGGAAATTTTTTTGTGTTCTCTGTATGTGTACAAAGATAGTATACTTTGAGCACATGAGTGGAAGGTGGACATTTTATTATTTTAAAAAAATGCTCTTTTTAGGCTTGTGTAACTTTAGTAGAAGTCTTGTTTTCCAATTTTGACATTCAAATTCATATATTTGGGTTGGAAACAATACTACCTCCCCCCCAAAAATGACCAAGGTAGACATCCAATTGGGGGCAGTTTAAAAATAATAAACTAAGTTTAAGAAAATTTAAAAAATTATTCAATGTTTACAACTACCACATGTACCTTAATTTCAAATTCTATAGATGTAAAAATTATGAGCAAAAAAAACCCTATCCAAGGCCAAGGGGACACAAAAAAGGTCATGTGTTGCTTGCAACCACCCTCATACTCATTTTTGTATAATTGTGATAAGCCTTCTGATTTTTAATACAATCATCAAAATGTGCTTACATTAATTGTTGGAGGGGCATTGCTACTAGAATAATTTTTTTTTGTTCAATGTCAAGTTTTAGGTATTGTATGATTATACATCAAGCCAGGCTTACGATATACATTTGAGATGTAGTTGATGAATTGTGATTCTATTTTTATTTATTTATATTTAAAAATAATAATTATTGACTTTTTAAATATCGCAAGTTATGTACGACACTTTTGTGATTTCTTTCTTCTCTCAAAATGTGGACTATCAAAATGTCAAAATAAAATGGTTGAGGACACTTGACCCCAAAAGGGCCAAGGCATTTTCTCCTCAACCTGCCCCCCCAAAATTGCCATTTCTATTCTCTTAAGCCATGAAAACAAAAATATGATTTATTGTAGAATTTGATTGTAAAATCTTGGACTTATAATAACCTGGATGTAAAAATGTGATAAATTTTTTGTGACCTTTGAACATACAAACTAAAATACATTAGTATGTGAAGTAAAGTGAAATGTTTTTTTGACCCTACTTTGGAATTTTAGATGACTTTGATTTCCATTTGTATAAAAAGTTTTGCACTAAACTTTTGAATTTAAAATTCTATCATATTTAAGATTATATTAGGCACACCTCCACCAATTTTCAAAGGTTATGGGGACTTAGAACATTTCTAATAAATTCCTACAATGTGACTATGTTGTGAAAAATGACAAAACACTACACGTTTTTGCAATCAATTTTTCTACCAAAATTTAATAAATATCAAAAATCCCAAAGGTAGATTGAAAGATTGTATCATTTTTTTCAATGTACCAAAAAAAATTGGAAAAAAAAACATCCTATAGTTTTTATGCAAATTAGAAGGGCACTACTATCATGGAATTGGTAAATGACATCGGGCAACTTTGAAAAATGGGTCCACAATGTTCCCATTCTTACCTATCTTATTCTTAGACTACATTTCCAACATTGGGAATGTCAAAGTGCCCTTTGTTCTTAGAAATTGAGGACCAACCATTTGTGTCAGTAGGGGAAGAATGGGGCCTCAACAAGGTGAACAAGTCTAGACTAGCAATGAAAAATTTGCTAAATAAGAATAAGAATAAAAATAAAAAATGAAAATTTTTAATTGCAATGTATGTTGGCAGATTAGGTGGATTGCAATTTAATTTAATTAAAAAAAAATTGAGTTTATTTATTTTTTGAAAAAAAAACATTTTTTATTCAAAAATTTGTTGTTCATTGTTGGATCTTTTCTATATATAGTACCTATTGCCTATGCAGTAAATCCATTTCTTGCCCTTTAGCTACCTATAGGCCATAGCATAACTCAATAAAAATTGCTTTGTATATTTTTCCCCTGACCTCCCATTAAAAAAAATCCAATAACTTTTGAACAATGTGTTCAATCACCCAAAAATTAGATGTGCATTAGATGTTCATAGTTAGTAGAATAGCACATCCAAGGGAAAAAAATTGGAAAATTGAGAGAGAAACTAAGACCATAAGTACCTACTCAAACCCCACACAATACTCCAAGGGGACTCTTGGTCTTTTAGGGATTAAAAAGGAATTTGACATTCTTGATTATATTTGGAATTTGTTATTTGTCATAGACACTACCATTTTGTATACTTAAAGGCTTTATGCACAATTCAAAGGTGCTAGAAGCATTGTGAATTATTAAATATTCTTTTTGGTGTAATAGATATTGACTTCAATAATGAAAGTATATTTGAACAACGATTTTTTGTGGGTGTGATGGATATTGTCATTTCATACAAATCAAGGCATTAGGTATGTTTCAAAGGTGTTTAGGGTCTCTTGATTATTTTAAATTCTTTTGGATGTGATGAATATTGTTTTAAGGAATGAAAGTGCCCGCAATGCATACTTCAACCATGCTTCCAAGTATTATTGCATGATAGCTCATTATCCTTCAATCACACTTATAATGTGTGTTTAAATAATTATTTTGAAATTTGGTATTGTTGGCTACTCAACTTTTATTTTCAATTTATATTTCTTTGAAATTTATTGTTTTGGGCGGCAAAGTTTGGGACACTAATTTCAGTATTCTATTTTTGATGGATGGTTTAGGATTTGAAGACTGAGAATGGAGCAATGACTTTTTATTCAGTCTGGTACAAATTATAATGATGGGTACTGGATTTGTGGAGACAGAGACAAATATTGAGATTGTGACTTTTTATTTCAAGATAATTTGTAGTGATAAGTATTGGCATTGCCGCATTGGAGATAGAGTTAGAGCATTGCCACTCATTCACGGGGAAGCTCCCAAGCCCGGGCTTGGGTGTGACCGGCCAAGAAAAAGTGGTCCACCGCGGACTTGGCCAAGAACAAAAAGAGACTGGTCACTCCAAAATTCCCTCTCCAAATACTAGGAGAGCATCCCCGCCATGTTTTGACTTTTACTTGATCTTCTTGGGTTTGTTGGTTTGTTGGCTATTTCCTACAATTTTTTAATCAATTTGCAAGTTGGTTGCCTCTTTATTCTATCAATCATTAATGCATTTGATTGGTTTGGTTTGGCGTGTCATTAACCCCTAAAGGACCATTGTCCCTACGGGGGACAAATGCGTTTTTGGGCAGGTACCTATGGGCTGAAATTTTCTTCTGATTTTTTGAAACTTTTTTTGGAGGTAGAAAAGATGATTAGCTTCGAGGGAATATAATTTTTTTCACAATCGGTGCCCGGGAAAAAAAGTTATGACCATATAAGCTCAAAACAGGGGGACGGGGGGGGGGGGGGGGGCAGCTCGGGCAGCAAAAAAAAATGGACAAAAATTTGAATTTTTTTTTTAATATTTTTTTCTCATAGATTATATTTTTGGCTATCTGGAAAGCTTTGATTCATTTCATTTGGATATGTTATGAGAAAGTTATGGACATTCTTGTTTTTCGGGCAGTTAAAGCATCTTCTGAAAAAAATAACTTTAGGATTCATTTCTGAATGCAATTTTTCAAATTTTTTTTTTGCATGGTCAGATTTACTTGCTAGAACAATCTCTCCATTGGGATTAGTGCATTTTAATTCCATCTAAAATATATGAATATTTTAGATTTTCCTTCTATCTTGTACCTACATCTACTTAACAATTTTTTTAAGAATGATAATTAAGTTTTCTTTTTTCTTTTTTCTTTTTCCTAGACTCTCAACTCAATTCTCCACTACAACAATTAAAACCTCAAAACGCTGTAGTGCAAAAAATTTAAGTTAAAAATGTTTAAAGTCAAAAAATCTAGTCCCGCAATGTGCTGAAAAACTTGTTTTTTTCACTTTAAATGCAAATATCTTGCAATTTGTGCTATCAAAAATTCTAAAAAAAATTCCACACATTCTTATACTAGTAAGGTGTAAGATCCTACGGTTGGATGTGAAAAAAAAACATTTTTCAATTTTTTTTACTCTTTGCTATAGAAATGGCAGTTTTCAGTGTTTTTTGGCAGAAAAAAGGCCTCGGTCCTTTAGGGGTTAAGGGTGGAAATGAGTTGGGGACGGAAGCAGCCCGAGAGTTGCAGAACTCGGCCAATCCATTTCCCCAACCCTATTTGGGAAGAATGGGTGGCGATGTTCTTGGAGACAGTGATTCTTGCTTTCAAAAACTATAGTGAAAAGAATTGATTTCAGGGACAAAGTTCAAGACTTTTACTTTTTATTTCAATTTTTCTTAAAGTGATGGCTAAATATTGACTTTGGAGACAAAATTTGATATTTAATTAATTATGGACAAATCCATGGTTTAGAATTAATATTGCATCCATCGGCTGTTGAAAAGAAGATGGGAGGTGGCTCAAAAATGTTAAAAATTAAAATTAAAATTTGTAGAAAAATGATGAAAATATGAAACAAAAAATCCAAATGTAGACTATTAACAACTATTAAGCCAAAATGAAGCTCAAATGTACACTTTTGAATTTAAAAATGGTACAAAATCATCATTTTGAGTTAGAAACAAAACAAAACAAAATAATTTTTTTAGACAAGTGTTGGCTAGCCGCCACTATATTCTCAATTACAAAATTTTCCACAATTAATGAAAAGTCTAAAATTAGTTAAAAATGGGTTCAAAATTTTAAATTGTGATTTTTTATTTCAATTCTTTTTGTAGTGAACAATATTGGCTTTGAAGACATAGCTAAAGATTGTGACTTTTTATTTCAATAATCTTGTTCTAATGGGTATTGATTTTGTAGATAGAAATTGCGACCTATTTTCTAGTTTTAAAGAATTCATGAAATGACACAAAGGAACGGGCATAGGGGACCAAATAGATGGAACAATTGTAGAGGAATGATGGAAGGATCAAGTGTGTCTTTATTCATTCCCATTCATTCACATGGAGGGTCAATTGGTCACGCTTATAGTTGTGCAACAAGTTGAATGTGGGGTCCAACAACCAAAGGTGAATGTAAAAAAGAAGACCCCCTATTTTGTGCTTGATTAATCTATTTTCTACACTTTTCTTAGCTAATTTGGGGCCTTTGATTGCAAATATGAATTCAAAATTGCAAATTTTATCAAGCGTGGAAAATAAAAAATTTTGTGTTTTTCTTTGGGGCTGAGTGAGGGGGTCAGTTCACCTTGGCCCTACAAGGCAAGTCAATCCTAAGGACCCAAGCATTCGTTTTCTAGTTGATGCCCATCTTTTTTGAGCTGCCTATTTTCAAATTTTGAGTTTTTTTGAAAATGAAAATTATTTCTAGAAAATAGACTGCATTATGAATCCCATGTGGTAGTTTCATCAAATTTCGACTTTCCGGTTAAACTCCCCTTTGTGAATTTTTAAAAAATTTGAGTGGTGTAGTGTGGTTTACAACTCATTTCTTTTAGTACAATTTGTGCATGGACTAAAAAGTCATCCAACCAATGTGATTCTTGCCACTATAAAAAGGTCAGATCCACCTCAAAAAGGGCAAATCCAAGGATTTAAGGTGAAGACAAGTGTCCCATTCTTGTTTTTCTTAAAAACACTATTTAAATAACCACCATGCATTGCAAGCTCCACCATGAATTGGAAAATGCTTGAAATGTTGTGAAATTTTAGATGAGCATTCTCAACTAAGTGCGTTGCCTTGGATTTCCATAAACCTAAACAAAACTTCAAACTTAAATATCTATTAAACTATGTGGTCAAATAATCTGAATTTTTTTGAGGTGTTCACTCTCAATGTGAACTTCAAGATCCTACAGTTACAGTTATAGCCTATCTGATCTCAAGGAAAAAAATGAGAAAACATATTGGCAGTTTTGGCCCATTTTGAAAGTACACTCCCCTTGGGTCATTAGGGGTTAATGATATGCAGTAGGAAAATGAAAGCTAAACACGGAGCACATCCGTCCGTTCCAGTAAACCATGTGATATTACAGAAGCAGGATTAAAGTACACTAATGATGGTAAATAGTGTTACCTACTCTAATTGATTTTAAAATGTTATAACTAATTACTCTTCATGAATATTTTTACCAAGAGCATAGGTATTGATATGTTCCAAAGTTGCGGTTGTCAATGAATGTAGTTGGTAAAAATATTCATCAAGAGTAAAAATTTATGGCATTTTGAAAGCAAGTAGTATGGGTAACACTAAATACCATCATTAGTGTAGTGAGTGTCTTCTCCTGAGTCACCCATCCAACCGTCGTTAATCCAGACAACCATCGGACCTGCCAGCAAAGTCACAGACTCCAGCGTGGCGGACCCACAAAACAGAAGCAAAATCACACTCTTGGGTCAGACTCCAAGTGGTGTATCATAGTCAATATTTTTTGTTCACCGCTAACATGAAAGTTCAATGTGTGAACGCAAACAAAACAAAAACATTTATCCTCCAGTTGAACTGAATTACTAAAATTCATAACACTATTTTAAGATTCAATAAAGCGACAGAGCTTTCGTACGTCAACTCGGAGGCTGGGACTAATTAAGTGGCTTGAGTTACCGTGTCTGCACCCGGTCCCAAACCTCATGCTTCCTTCGAGACGATTAATATAAATGGGCTGCACTCGCACTTCAATCTCATTCAACTTCGCAACTCTCTCCTCCAACAGTACTCGAGCTCTACATATCACTGCGGACGGACCAACTGCGGCTTCACCAGATCGATCGGCAGCTAGTGGACTATACTTACAGTATATATCTGGACGACTTCTCAGGAACTGAACAACACTTGAAAGCTATAGGAATCGAATCGAGAGCTTGCTTTCAAAACTGGTGGATTAGAAACTTAGCTTCGGGGCTGGCGACGACGTCAAAAAATGGCGTCCACTTCGAGACTGGGGATGCTCTGCTGGGGTGTCCTCGTTGCTGCTTGCTTCCTGCAATCGATGCACGTGGCTTCGGCCAAAGAGGCTTTGCCTGAGTGCAAGTTCCCGGCGGTGTATGCGTTCGGGGACTCGCTGACCGACACCGGAAACTCCATCGCGGGCTTTCCCGACCAGTTCGCCAACGCCGAGCTCGACCCCCATGGCAATCTGTTTCCGGGCCATGCCGCGGATCGATACACCGACGGCAAACTGTTGCTCGACTTCCTTGGTACGTACGAACGCGGCTAGTCATTCCAATTCAATCCTGCAACCCTCAATTTCCAACTAATCCAGCAATCAATTAATATAACACACTGGCATGGAAGCTAGCTAGCACCACCAATTAGAAATTGTGCAGGTTCTTCAGTCACTATCAAATAGGCATTGATTTACAGTCTGTCGTAAGTACGTGATGACATATATAGTGAATTGAGTTGCCCTGGGGTTCATTCATGGTTTGCTGTAGACAGTATACTGATTGGATTTGCTGTTGACTCTGTTGAATGACAGCTTTCGGAGTGCGCCTGCGACCCATCTACCCCGTGCTGCGAGGCACCGGCGCCGACTTCACATTCGGCACCAACTTCGCGGCGTACGGCGCGCCAGCCCGGAGCGTGAAGGTGTGGCGCAGCGACTCGGTATTCAGCAGCCCGTTCTCGCTGAACGTGCAGCAGCAGTGGTATGAGCGCTACAAAGTGCGCCTGTGGTTCTACGAGAGCCCCATCTTCCACTCGCCCGGGCTCTACCAGAGCCTGCCCAAGCTGGCCACCGTGAGCGAGTCGCTGTTCCTGGTGTGGTCCGGCTACCAAGACTACTTCTCCAGCCTGTACGACAAGACGCTCACGCCGCGCCAGACGCGCTACATTGTGCCCCAGGTGGTGGAAGCCATCGAAACGCACATCAAGGCGCTGCTCACACCGGTGCTATACACGCCCCCGGCGACACCCACTCTGGAGATGCCCACGGCCCGCACCATTCTGGTGGTGAACCTGCCTCCGTTGGGCTGCATGCCCGCCATGCTGTCGATGTACGGCGGCCCGCACGCCAAGTATGACAGCCATGGCTGCCTGAGCGACCTCAACCAAATCACGCACCACCACAACCAGCTGCTGGGCGAGAAGATGGAGGAGCTGCGGACCAAGTACCCGCAGGCGCAGCTGGTGTACGGCGACGCTCACGGCGTGTACACGGACATCCTGAAGGAGCCGAAGAAGTACAACGCGACATTTCCGGTGACGACGCCGCTGAAGGCTTGCTGCGGCGCGGGCGGCGCGTACAACTTCAACAAGGAGGTGACTTGCGGGCACGCGGGCCTGGTGGGCAACCAGTTCGTGAATTTGACTTCGTCGTACTGCAAGGATGCCGCGGCGCACCTGAGCTGGGACGGCATCCACACGTCCAACACGTTCAACAAGGCCGCCGTGACGGCTTTCCTGCTGGGCGAGCACATCACCCCCAAGGGCGGGCTCAACTGCTCCCCCGACTTCTCGAACTGGGATATCCACCAGTAATAAATTCAGTCCAGAGGGGGCACCCGTGGCCATTGTCAGTATGGTCGGTCCGATCCCATTACTTAGTATGATCGAGCAGCTTCAGTTGTAGAATAGTACTTTCATCGTTAGTGACTCAACATTCTTGTTGAGATTGATCTCAACGCGGCATTCTTATTCTTGATGAAGTTCGTCGGAATTGAAATTCAATAATAATTTCGTGGATCCTGAACTTTGGGGTTCACCTTAATTCGCAATTGCGTTAATCATCTGCTCATGGCGTTTGTCCCCGTGTAAATTTGCTCGATCGCTCAATCATAAAACAAGCTGCAAGGCGGCTGTCACGGATTGTAATGGTGGGCAAGGACATGAGCACATACACAATTCACTGCCAAGGGATACCCCGACTCACGGCGACGTCAATGATAAATGCATTTTAGCAGCTCATTGGACCTGTAAGTAATTCCAAAGTCCTGAAAGAGTGATTTTTTCAAATTAAAAGCTTTCCCAGATTCTCACTGTTATGTGCCACTTGGAATGGCTGACGTCACTGCGGTCAAATTCATTCAGTTGACGCAATTCCAAGCGCCAAAATTGCGACATTCAATTGCAGGAAACTGCAAACACGAGGACTGGTATAGATGGAAGTGTCCAGATGGAAGTTTGAAGACATCTCAATTTCGTTCATTTCTGCCAGTCAGTTTATTTCACTGCCAATTTCACGACTTTGACGTTAGCTAGATTTGATTCGTTGTAAGACAAAGGGCTTCCATGGCCATGATTATCCATTCCCAATTGCTGTTGGTCTTCAGCACAGACCCCCAATACAGGCCAATTCGTGAAATTCTCACAACCCCAGTCAGACTTTTATTTCACGGCTTTGATTAATTGATTCCCCAAAACGTGAATCCTTTGTTCCGGGTGCTTTGTTGATGTTTGCCGCACGAGCATCCGGGATAGCCACAGTCACAACGCACGCCTGCCAGGTTGTGAAACATCAGGGACAGAAAAACAGCAATGAATGAGCAATCTTTTGCTCCTTACGAGCACTTGACCTAATTAAGCCAGGGTGGGCTAGAGCGAGTTCCTCGTAACAACTCCAGCTTTGCATCAACCACAACTCTCGCTCTGTTGCTCATGTAACTACTACTTGCACCGATTGCTCACAGAATTACAGCTTGGGGAGTCCTGGTGTCGGGAATTATTAGAACTCGGGGTTGCTAAGGCTGCGGAGTGACGTGCGCTTAGTTGGTGATGAGTGGAATTCGGGTTTCCGCGGGTTCAGGGCTCTATTTGAGGATTGAGGAGCTTCTTGTGGACGATATCCGTACCACCCTATTCGGGGCTCCGTGATGTGAGGACGTGCAATCTCGATTTATTCACCGGGCTAGCAATGGCGACGCTATTCAAGACCCGGCACAGTAATCATGCATTTCTGGAGATTGATGAGAAGGAAAGACCAACGAGAAGGAACAGGAGCAGTGTGCACAGGTGTGCACAGTAGAGAGCGACCTGACCATTAGTGTTGAATTATATGAAGGTCTACAAACTTAGTGATGTGAGAGTGTAATCCCATCATAGAAGAGATGTGAGCAATTCGAGCTCCTTTTCATCCATCCAGCTAGTTCATATATTACTGAGATGATTTTGACATACTATATATGTAGAATAGTTTGAGACTCAATAGGTGTATTGTGCACTCTAGTTGTTAGACTTGGTATAATCTTTTGGTCTTGCATCTTCAAATGTTCTGGTTATCTTTAATTTGGTGGTCAACTCTTGGAATAGTACATTACTTAAATTGGGACTCATGGTTAATTTTTGAGCTACAATTCATGTCTTAAGTGCCCACATATCATTATAAAGACAAGAAGTAGAGAACCTTAGGGGAACCAAATTGCGACTCTGTCCAAACTCCATTAGAACCTCATGGGAAGATGTTAGGAACAATATGAGAATTGTTGTATGTGAAGGTTATGAAAACTCCATTGAAAACACCGTGAGAACGTGAATGGGAATACGATGGTAACTTAAGAGAATATTGTAGTTCATGAATGTGATTGGGGACACATTGGGAGGTAGGATGCTAAACCCGTCCTATGAAGTGCTATGTTTTCAATGTTGTTCACATTTAAGCATTGTCCCATAATCTTAGTCATGATAGGGGGAGAGGAGATATAAAAATTGTATAAAGTTCTAAACCTTAACCCCTAAAGGAAATTAGTAAATAGTAAGGCCTCTTTTTCATCATATACTGCTCATAGTTGCCATTTCTATAATTCTATATCATTGAGTAAGAAAACAAAATAAAAAAAACTTCAATATTGAATTGTAGGATCTTATAGGTAACTTAATACAAAAAAACATGAGGCAAAATTTCATTAACTTTGATTGCATAGATTGGAAGATATTAGCATTTGAACTTAAAAGTGAAGAAAGCTCCTTTTGGAGGACATTGCTTCACTTTATTACAAAATTTGGAATCCTTCAAGGTAGAATGTTGTGAAGAAATTTCAAATGCTTCGACCATGTAAATTGTCATTTATATTGAAGAAAACCATGTTTTTCCTTTCTATATTAGAATAAAAGAGGCTTTGAAGCCTTTTAATTTGAGGTCTTGCAATTCATTGTTTTGAGGTTCATTTTTAAAAAAAAAATTGGCAAAGAATTGAATCAAGAATTTAGATGAATAATTTTAAAACCTAAAAATTAATTTGCTTTCTTTAATGTATTGTTAAATAGAAGTAAGTAGAAGAATGGTGGAAAGAATACCTTAATTGGTAATAACACTAATTAAAAATGGAATCAAACCATGTCAATCCTAACAAGGAGATTGTTTAGTAATGAATCTAATCGGAGTCAACTTTTTTATTGGAAATTTTGGAAATTGAATTCAAAACATATCCTATATTCCTATCCAAGTTATTTTAAAATTAGATGCTCAAATTGTTCCCTAAACAAGGTTTTTTATAAATTTTACATCAAATGTCTAAATGGAATAAAGAAAACATTTTATTAATTATAGACAAAAATACATTCTATAGAAAACAAACTTTGAAGAATTTTGTTCCACTTTTTAGAATTTTTTTTACTAAATTTTTTGGAAAAAAGATTTAAAAATAAAATTTGGATAATTAGAAAATTATTGGAGATAATTTATTTTTAAAAATTTTCACCTAAAAAAACTTACTCCAAAAGTTATGCACAAAGAAATGACAATTTTTGTTGTTGTTTAAATTGCTAAAAATAAATAGAAACATCTTAAAAATATTAAGAAATAAATTCTTTTTTAACAACAATGGAAATAAGCTTCACCAAGAAATTTACAAAAGTGTTTCTTTGGATGTTTACAAAATGTGTGCACAACCAAGTCTTCTTTGTATCAATGTGGAGGACAATAGAGTTATTCGTAAAGTCATCCCTAGTTTGAGCAGTAGTTTAGACAAGCTCTTATACAAATTGGATGGCAGGAGGTAAAGCAACCCATGTGGGATATGTAAATGGTTAGAAGTTGTAGGAGTTTGTAGGAGCTCAATCTTGAAATAAACCCATATCTTTTGAGAGTTCATGAGGGACATTGGATTTCATTATAAAAACAACCTCTCCACCTTCCATTCTCACAAATTGTCTATGTCAAATTTCTTTGACTTTGAAAGTGGGGACCAAACTTTTTTAGGCACCATTTTGATGTGAAAAAAAGTTTCGTACCCAGTTTTGTTTTGGGTATGTTGATTGCACGTGCTTTTTACTTTTTCACCTGCTTTTTTATAAAACTGATGGGTTTAAACCCCAGTTTTACCTCAAAACTGGGGTTTACTTTACAAATAACTCTAATAAATTTATTTATTTTAGAATTTATGTAGCAAATTTTTCCAACCTTAATAAGGGAACATGGTGTCTAAATTTTGAACATCTCTATAAAGCTATTTTGAGCTTAGGACTATCTTGGAAGAATGTCTTAGGTGCTTGCCCAAATTTTCAATTGTCTCTGGAGGGACAATGATCCTTTAGAGGTCAGTTATGTGTAATTAAGCGGTCACAAGGTTGTAGTAGTTTGCATCAAATTTTGATATATAGGTGTACTATATTGGACGCCAAAAACTATAACATTCATAGGTCTACACAAAGCTCTCAAACTAAGACAAATTTAGCTTTATCTTTTAGGATGTACGCCTTGAAAGAGTTAAAATCTTGGAATTCTAACAAATAATGTAACCTTGAAAGTAACAGTTTTAACATTGGCCCTATATAATTTCTATAACGGACTATAAATTCTTGTTGCAATGGGCACAATACCACTAAGATAGTTAAGGTATTTCCTATAATAAATGTTAGTAGAATTAAAACATTGTATAGGTGCCATAGTCTTTGCCAAAGCAAATAAAGGTATACTCATGAGCATAGCCACTAGCATGCCATTACCATTGATTTCTAATTTTTAATTATTGAAATATATAAATAATTTTGAGTGTGATTTTTTTAGTATGCAAGTTATCTCAATTTCATATTGACTCATTTATACAAAACATTAGAATGTATACTTTTTAATCTAAAGTTTTAAATAGAAATACTATTCTATTTTTTAGATTTGTCATATTTGTATTTGTCAAATACTTTAGAAT
This sequence comes from Pseudisothecium myosuroides, assembly GCA_951799445.1. Classification (NCBI taxonomy): domain Eukaryota; kingdom Viridiplantae; phylum Streptophyta; class Bryopsida; order Hypnales; family Lembophyllaceae; genus Pseudisothecium; species Pseudisothecium myosuroides. Next base: position 18,369,865 of record OX637290.1, on the reverse strand, counting down.
ACAATGCAATTGGAGAGCTCAGTCTTTTGTAGCATGGTCACCTATTGCAATACTTTTGAGATGAATATAGTCATTAAAGACATGACTATTCATTGAATGATTGGACACTATTTTCTTCTTTAGATTAAAATTTCAATGACATTGACATTTAGAGAATTATCAATTCAAAGTGACTTCTTATTGGAAAGTCTTTTTTCATCCAAAATTTATAGTTTCAATAAATGTACAGTGGGGTTCCAATCAAAATGGCGTTTTCGAAATATCAGGGAAGAAAATTGTGCATCTGCCAACTTTGACAGCCTCCCAAGGGCTCAAAAATTGATCTTTGACTATGAATTTTTACTATAGCATCATCATTAAGTTAATTATATGTGCACCAAATTTTAAGTCCAGGTGATTTACATAAAAAAAGATATTCGAAATCTCCCAACATGTGTAGCTGTGAATTTTTTTTCCACTATTGCCAACTTTGACACCTTCCCAAGGACTGAATTTTTTTTCTTTTTCTATGAATTTTTTTCATAAGACCATCTATATGTTGATTACATGTGTGAAAAATTTCAAGTCCAAAAGACCTCCACAAAAATAGATATTCAAAATCTCCCAACATGTGTAGTTGTCAGAATCAATTTTACTACTACCAACTTTGACACTATCACAAGGGTTGAAAAATTATTTATTTACCATGAAATTTTTATAATAAAATAATCTCTATGGTAATAATATGTGTGGAAAATTTTTAATTCAAAAAAATCACACAATAAAATATGTGCTAGTTCTACCAATGTGTACAGTTGTGAGAAAAATTTCACTACTACCAACTTTGACATTATCCCAAGGGCTAAAAAAACCCATTTTGCCATGAAATTTTTGGCATGAGATCATCTCTATATTGATAAAATGTGTGCCAAATTTCAAGGTCAAAAGATTTACCGAAAAAAAGATATTCTAATTCTACCAACATGTGTAGTTGTGAGAATGACTTTCTACATCCGTGTGAAATTTTACGCAACAAATGACATTATCCCTAGGGTTGAAAAAATCATTCTCACAACTACACTTGTTGGTAGAATTAGCATATATTTTTTTGTGTGATTCTCCTGAATTTGAAATTTGGCACACTTGTTATTAACATAGAGATTATTTCATCATAAGAATTTCATGATAAATAAACAATTTTTCAACCCTTGGGATAGTGTCAAAGTTGGTAGTAGTAAAATTGATTCTCACAACTATACATGTTGGGAGATTTTGAATATCTATTTTTGTGGAGGTCTTCTGGACTTGAAATTTTTCACACATGTAGTTAACATATAGATAGTCTTATGAAAAAAAATTCATAGAAAAAAAAAAAAAATTCAATCCTTGGGAGGGTGTCAAAGTTGGCAGTAGTGAAAAACATTTCATGGCTACACACGTTGGGAGATTTCAAATATCTTTTTTTATGCGAATCACCTGGCCTTGAAATTTGGCGCACATATAATTAACTTAAAGATGATGCTATGATAAAAAATTTACAGTCAAAGATCAATTTTTGAGCCCTCGGGAGGCTGTCAAAGTTGGCAGATGCAAAATTTCCTTGTGACTTCGAAAACGCCATTTTGATTGAAACCCCACTGTACATAGAGACTCAAATGTTGTGTGGCTAGTATGACATTTTATTACGATTAGTGTCTATTCTATGATTTCTATTATGATTTTTTGATTGAGATTATATTTTTAAAACTAATATGTTGTTAAAATAGCACTATTCCAAAAAACTTGGCACTTTCACATTTAGACTATGCGGTTTTAAATCTATATTAGTCCTAGAAATGAATGGAAAAATGACGTATGGAATACCGGCAATTTTACAAAATTTTCCATTCAATCTATTGAACAAATTATAAATATTTTCTTTTAAAATTTTGAAAAATAATAAATAAAATAATTATTGTAATTATAACCAAGTTAAAAAAGTCCAACTGTCAAAATCTAAATTATACAATATTGTATGTTTTATAATTCAAATTTTTTTCTTTCAAATACGATTTGTGGAATGCATATACAAGTCCTTTAGGATTTCATGTTAGTCTCCAACTTTAAATGTGTCATTGTAACAATTGCATTGAAGTACTTACTTGAATTTATTAGTGCTTAGACAAATGTATTGGTATACTTTTGGGAATAGATTATTTATAGTGTTCCTCTAATTATTCTCATTTTAATTTATTTTTAAATATTTCTTTTCAAAAGCTCAATTATATTTGGAACTGCCTTTGAAATGCAACATAATCAACAAGTGTTTCTTGCTTTCATCCAATTATACCATCCAATGTAAAATAGCTATTGTTGGGCATTAAAAAAAATCTCTAAAATATCAAAACAAATTTTTTAGAAATTCATGTCTTATAGATTATATTTATATCTATAAGAAAATCTTTGATTTATTCCATTTGGATTATTGATGCAAAAGTTATGAAGAACCTTGTTTAATAGGCAATTTGAGCACCTAATTTTTAGAAACCCATATAGGAAATGTCTTTGAGTTTAATTTTCAAAATTTTCTAATAAAAAAAAGTCCCCTAGTTTAGATTCTCTATTAGAATGGGTAATTTCATTAAAATGGCAATATTCCTTTAAAATGGTTAGTTTAAAGTTGAGAGCACCCGTTCTAAACTCTCTACATGTTTTACATCCTGTTCTAAAATCTATACTTGTCCTAAATGGTCAAAATGGCACACCATCAAAATGGCACTTGGAATATTGCCATTTTCATGAAATTGCCCATTAGAACATTTTCTTTGTTAGAACTAACATGCTTTGATTCTATCTTTTGTTAGTGTTATTAACAATTAAGGTTTTATTTCCATCTTGTACCTACTTCTATTTAACAATTTTTACAGATTGCAAATTAAGTTTCAATTTTTTTTTTAAATGTTCTAAATTCTCAACTCAATTTTCCACCATAAGGTTTCTTACCTCAATCCTTAGAGCATTGTGGTGCAAAATTTTAAATTAAAAGAATTAAAAGTCTTAATAATGTACTCTAGCATTAGTAAAATATTTGGACTCTTTAGAGGGTTGAGACATGTCATTCAGCTATGCAAATAGAAGAAATTAAAGAAATAAAAATAAAATATATATTTTTGAAAAATATAAAAAAATAAAAAATAAAAGTAATAAAAATTTACAATCTGACATGGCACTGCAGGTAATCACTTAGTCCATGATTTTTTATATTTTTAAATATTTAAATAAATAAATAAATAAATATTTTTATTTTCACTTGTTGTTGTATTTGCACATTTGGCCAACAGAGAAACAACCCTCTAGAGAATCTAGATTTTCTCTAATGTATGGAAACTTAAGGAAAAAAAAGATATTTCTTTCACTTTAAACAGCAAAGTCTTGCAATTTACATAATCAAAGCTCTTGAAATTTCTTCCACATATTCTCATATTAGTCTAGTACAAGATTTTAGGACTAGATATGCAAAAACACTACTACATTTTGGAGGTTTTAGCCACTATTAGACGCTGCTTTTACCACTATGGAAATATCAAAATCAAGCTTAAAAAACATTGCCTTATAACATTGCTTTAACATTGCTATCAATTTAGCCTTGTTTGTGGGGTTGCTTTTGCAATGTTTGAATCTTGCATTGAAAATGTTTGTTCTCATCTTATCTTGAATGTTTTCTATGAATATTCTACTCTTCAAGTATATTTTAATAACGTTTTTTTAATAAAATAATAATAATAGTATATTTTATAATTATTTAATTTATTATCATATAATACAATATTTTGTACAAAATGTTGAAGTTTCATATGATATCGTATTGCATACAATGTACAACATACTATATCATATTCTTGATATTAATACTATATGTAAAAGTGTACATTGTACAATATAGAATAGTACAAGTGGTGAATGAACTCCTAAAGTCCCAAAGTCTTTTTGGAGAACAAATGGATATTCAACTAGGCTCATATGATCTCAAGTTTTTAACTTCTAAAGTCCCAAAGTCAAAAACTAATATACATTCCATTCCTGAAGTTCTAAAGTCTTTTTTGATATACATTAGTTTTCTAATGATACAATTTAAATTATTCCAATTGGTACCCAAGAGGAAAAGTTATGCAATCAAATCTAAAAATAGTCAAATTTAGGCATTGCAAGCATTCAAGCAAGAATGCAATACAAAATTGCAAAAATTTGTAATCAATTAATTAATTAATTTTTTTCTCATAGGGTGTATTTCTTTTTATTTGAAAATCTTAAAATTATTTCCTTTGGACAAGTGACAAAAAAGTTACAAAACATTTTTCTGGTAGGCATTTAGAACTTTTTGTAAAAAAATAATGTATTGACTTTGCTTTTAAATTGAATTTTTAAAATTTTTCAAAAAACAATACTAGAAGGTTTAGATTGCTTATTGGAATTATCTCAATCATTGTTGGATTTGCATATTTTAATTTCATCTTAGAGTTATTAATAATTTTTTTTCCTTTTTGTTTTAATCACTAACCTATTTCTATATAATAATTTTTTAAAGGATGAAAACAAAGTTTAATTTTTTTATTTATTTTTCCAAGACTCTCAACTCGAATTCTTCATTACAAATATATTCTAGATACAAGTTAATAATGCTAAAGATAATGATAGGATGATTGCAAGAAACACTTGTATTATTTGGTGGCCTTTTAGTACTTTTAGTACTTTTAGTACTACAAGTCACCTTCAATACTATTGGAGGCATGGAATATAAAATCTGAATATCAATTGGATTTCAAATTTACTACTGACAACATGTGATGTTTATCATTGGATGACAAAAAATGGATGGAAATATTTAATTTGCCTTAAAAAAAAACAATTTTCATTAGTGGATAGGAAATACTGCAAGTACCAACAATACTATTGAGTCTTTTTTTGTACCTTGAAGTACTATTTTGAGCCATAGGCTACAATTTATCCTATAAAATGAGACTTCCACGTTTTCATTTTTTAAAATTAGAAAATGAATTTGAAAAAATAATTTTAAAAGTGGCCATTGTTGTCAACTAAGAGCAAAATAGGAAGATCAAAGCTAGAAGTAAAAAATCATTTTTAATTCAACATAAATTTAACTTGAATATAGCATACTTTAGGCCAATGTAAAACACACTTAGAACATGTTTTTGGAAATCCCTCTTTTGGAAAGGTGTATTTCCATTAGAAAAAATAGCCTACCAAATTTGACAACGTAATCCTTCAAAAGAGGTACTTGATAGTACTAAAAACCATCCAAATCGCATGTGTGACATATATTCAAAATTCAGTTTCACCTATTGAATTAATTTTGAAAAAATTGTAATAAATCAAGTGCATTTTCTATTGCTATACAAAGCTTGATTTTAAATTTCATGTTTGTTCAGTCATTTTTGCAATACTTATGGCACAAAACAACTTCCACATTAAACGTGTGACGGAAAATAGTATAGGTGTTTCTTGCAATCACCCAATATCAACATTCAAAAATCTTATCATCTAATGAAACAATGTCTCAAAAAAAAAAAATTCTTCACTTCAAATTTCAAATGCTAATATCTTTGCATTTATGCAGTCAAACTTCATAAAAATTTCCCTCCATGTTTTTATATATTAAGTTGACTATCAGGTCCTACAATTCAATATTGAAAACTTTTGTTTTTGCTTTCGTGACTCAATGTTATAGAATTATAGAAATGGCAACTATGAGTGGTATATGATGAAAAAGAGACCTTATTATTTACTAATTTACTTTAGGGGTTAAGGATTAGAACTTTATACAATTTTTACATCTCTCCCACCTACCATGACTAAGATCATGGGACAACGCCTTCAAATGTGAGAACAACACTGCACAAACATTGAAGCAATGTTAGATTCTTGAATAGGTTTACTTTGTAAGACTTTGCTTACGAGAGTGATTGTAGCTTGACAAACACAATTGTTTAACCCTGCAAATCCTAGTAGTGAAAGAAACAAAAGTTTGAAAGCTTTGCTCTTTGTAATTTAAGGTAGAAGCACCCATAGTCAACCACGCCCAATTCCCGATCCTTGGGTAAAATCTCTACTTTCCAGTACAAAATCTTCACTTTCGAGTACATTTTGGGTGTCTATCTTCAATTATTGGGAATCGGTGCAATGCACTTTTTGCCTCCCAAAATTCACAGTAATTTCAATTTTGGAAAAGAAATTCTGAATTTTTTTCTACCCCTATATTTCCTATCTTCCTACATGGAAAAGTATTTCACCACCTCATATTTGCACATGATCTACTCCAAAACTCCTTAAATGATCGACTATGGGTGCTTCTACCTTAAAAATGACACTTTTGGAGTGGTGTTTGATAAAATACGGTCATAGAACTTTTGGGCTCATCAAATCTAAACAATAAAAATAAGTCACAAGTTCACAGTATAAATGGTGTGCAATCCTTGCAGTAATCATTTAATTTGATGATATTAAACCGATTTAACCCGAAAATTATGATATTTTGCCTCATGGGTGATTCCATTTGATGAGCACGCTGTGTAAGCGATTGATTGTTTGACCAATTAAATAGCAAATAATCAACAATTGGAAGTGAAATTTATCCAACCACGGGTCTTTGCAAGAAAGGGTGGTGGGTGATTGCAAGAAACACTTGTACTATTTGTTGCGTTTTGCATTTTTGGACTTTTAGTACTTTTTGTACTATGACTCACCTTTAGTACTATTAAAGGCATGGAACATAAAATTTGAGTGGTCAATTGGATTTCAGATTTACTATTCTGACAACATGTGATGTTCATCATTGGATGACAAAAATGGATGGAAATACTTAATTTGCCATTAAAAAAGAATTTACATTGGCAAATGGAAGATATTACAAGCCCCAGAAGTACTATTGAGTCTTTTTGTGTACCCTGGAGTACTATTTTGAGCCACATGCTACAATTTACCTTAGAAAATGAGACTTTCATGTTTCTATTTTTGAAAATAATTAGGAAATGAGTTTGTAAAATTTATTTTAAAAATGGCCATTGTTACTGATTAAGAGCAAAGTAGGAAGATCAAAGTTAGAACTAAAAAACCATTATTAATTCAACATAAATTCAACCTGAATATAACACACTTTAGGCCAATATAAGACACATTTAGAAAATGTTTTTGGAAATCCTTCTCTTGAGAAGGTGTATTTCTATTAGAAGAGCTAGCCTACCAAATTTGATGATGTAACTCTTCAAAAAAGGTACTTGATAGTACTAAAAACCACCAAAACCGCATGTGTGACATATATTCAAAATTCAGTTTCACTTATTAAATTAATTTTGAAAAAATTGAAATAATTCAAGTGCATTTTCTATTGCTGTAGGAAGCTTGATTTTAAATTTTATATTCATTCAATCATTTTTGCAATAGTTATGGCACAAAACAACTTCCGCATTGAACGTGTGACGGAAAATAGTATAGGTATTTCTTGCAATCACCCTAGTCCTATTTCCCGTCACAATGGGAGTGACTTTCTTGTTATCCTTTATAACTTTTGAAGCACAAGTCCAATGAACATGAAATTTTTATTGGAGATGACTAACTTGACAGTAATCACATTCTTTATTTTTTAGAAATTAAAAAAAATCATTTTATATTAAAAAATCATTTTTGTTAATTTCACAATGTAAGGTTTAGGGTTTTTTACTATGTTAGGAGTCCCCAAATATAACAATCTGGAGCTGAAATTTTCATGGTCTATTTGCATAGTAGGAAAGCATATTACTACCAAAGGAAATCTAAAAATATATTATTTTCTGTCCTCCACATGAGTACAAATAGCACTCCCATTGCACCCATTTTTTGAACAATGAAGATGGTTTTAAGATTGATCTTTTGGTGAAATCTCATCACTATGAACTCTTTCTAAATGGCCAATTTTAAGATTTTTTATTTATTGCTTTATTTGTTTTTTTAAAGTTAAAATGTGAAATTACATTTACCAATCCTATTTTCATAAGATTTAGGATTTTTCTAGTTCTCCTACTTAGAGAATTTTTCTACGCTTTTCCTTCCTAGTGTACCTTCTTCTTAAAGGAGTATACATTAAACATATTTTTCACATTTTTTAAAAATTGATTTTCTAATTTTAAAGTACTCCCAAAAGAAAAAATGAATACTATGAAAAACACTACGCTTTTTGAACACCCTTTCTTGCAACGATCCCCACACCACTTTCAATCACAGAAAATGGAAGCAAACAATCACTTGAATGAGTTTTTTATCAAACAAAAGTAGGACCGCAGTAGGACGGACCCTCACATACATTCAAATGTTTTCAGCCCTCGAGGCGACTCACTGGGACTTCCACGGCAAAGAACTAGTGCCTGAATCAGCTGGAAGTCGAAGATGATTCAGCATATAATTATATTAATTAATGCCTCGAACAATGCCCACACTTAGCATTGGAAATGCTTGCGTACTCGCCTAGACCAATTACCGATGAAGCTCGAAGGTATCCAATACGCACACTATATTTGCCTCAAGCATCATAATTATAGACTAAACAATCATTCAGCTTTTGATCAGATGCTTTTGCAATTATATACAGCTCTTGGATTTCGAGTATAGAAATTTGTTTGTCTCGGCTGTAAGTCGATCGAGTTGTTAGTACGTTAGCACTGCCTGAGTGTTTGCAACTCACGTAGTAACGTGAAATTCTTCTGGTAAGTCCTTGAATGGGGACATGAGGTTCAACGAGCCAGAGTGTCACGGACTGAACATTTGGCAACATACATGAGCCATAACTTAACATTCAATTCGAAGAGATGAAACAGGAGCTAAATCTGTGTTTCAATTGATCCACTCTGGGAATTTGATTGTCCAACAATCATTCTAGCTGACCAAGCATGTTAGCAGGCCAAAGCGTGCCTTTCGATACGATCGAAATGTGTACAGCAGTTTCTGGTCACCTTGACGTCGACATCAAATTGAATTACGATATGGTCACTGACGTATATACCGTAGTAGCGTCGCTGGCTGATTCTATGTATTTGGACGAAACATGAGTCACTCTGATCTGTGTGAGACGAATCGTGTGGTCCTGCAGCTAGCTAGATATGAAGTGATTCGGCATTTCTACGTCGATCGGGAGGAGTGCCATTCAAAGTAAGGGTAAAACTCCATGACAGCAGCCAGGTCACTCACATGGAAAGCAGCCAGGTCACTCACATATCCCAAGCCCAGAGAATCAAGCAAGCTAGAAGATTCAAAAATGAGACAGGTTGGCCAGAACTCGCATTAGGAACAGCAATGCAGGTGGGTGGCTGCTCCCCATGACCCTCAGTGGCAGCCCAGGCCAATCGCATATTCGCATGCATGCATAAATGCAATGAATCAAGGTCACTATCATGGAGACAGCCCCTGCACAAGGTGATTGCTTATTTAACTAGATCACTATGCAATCCTATCGTCTGCAGCAATTAAACTGGGTCCCGGAGCTGAACTAGCTACTAACATGCAGATCGTTCCCAAACTCGTTACAAGTCAATTCTGAAGCAGTCAAAGCGAGTCAGGATAGGCCCGGAATCATCAAAGATCCATGATCAATCAAATGCCTGCAGGTCGGGGACGCAGCACGCTAGTGGGGGCCGGGCATGAATGATCCATTCAAGCCAGTACGCCCTTAACAAGTAGGTTGACCAAGCTAGCTAGAGTAAGCCAAGAAAAAACAAAAATGAAACAATTATGAATTAAAACTTCGAGGGTGGTTAAGTTACCTATAAATTCAAGGCCTCCCTGCATTCCCAATCACACTGCCGTCCTTGACTTGAATATCCACTTCAGTAGTCGTCTCTTCGGTGCACTTGCTTGATCGGTGTGCGCCTCCGTCTCCTTGCAATTGTTACAAGGCCGTGTTTGTTTAGCTTATTCACTATTTGTTATGAATTGTGCATACCGTTGAGGAAATTGTGCTCTATCGAATTGCATATACGTGAGTTTTTTAGCTATGGATGATGCAGCAGCAGGTGGACGTGAGGTTTGTGGTGACACGATGACCAGGCATGGAGGCGAAGAGATAACGATGAAGGTTGCACGAGCCACAGCTGGGATGGCGGGTGGCGCAGGAGAGTTCAGCTACACGAGAAACTCAGTGATGCAATCTCAATCCATAAATATCTTGGAGCCCATCTTGGAGCAAGAGATTATGGAGCTGGAGTCATTGAAGGACTGGAGCGGGAGCGCGATTCGTATGGCTGACTTCGGATGCTCCGTGGGAGCGAATACTCTTCGATATGCGGAGATCTGTTACCGAAATGTGTGCCGAGCAAGGTTGAGCAGTGGGAGGAAACTTCCCGATGAGGTGCAGTATTTCTTCTGTGACTTGCCTTCCAATGATTTCAACACTTTGTTCCTTCAATTGGAGGATTGGCGAAAAACGCAAACGAGCATGGAGGATTTCTATGTCACAGCAGTCCCGGGATCATTCCATAGACGCCTCTTTCCCAGCGGAAGTCTTCATGTCGCAATCTCTGTCTTCGCGGTTCAATGGATGTCACAGGTAATTACTTTACTTGCAGCTTATCAGTATAAATGAGAAATGTAGTCCCATTTTCCAAATTATTGTCGGTGACGGCGTAAACTATAACAAGCTGAACGAAATCATCGCAGTGGACTTAAGTCAAAAGCTTTCTCCTGCATTGCGTGCCTATTGCTTCATTGAACGAAATCTTTGCAGTAGACTTGAGTCAAGCTTTCTCATGCATTGCGTGGCTATTGCTCCGTTAAACAGGTGCCTGACACGGTGCTGGACAAATTTTCTCCCGCTTACAACAAGGGGAGAGTATGGATACACGATAACAAGAATGTTGCAACAGTGCAGGCCTACTCAGAGACAGCAAGGCAAGATCTTCGTAATTTTTTGCTATCTCGAGCAAATGAAGTCGTCCCAGGTGGTCTTGTTCTCTTTTACGCTCCTGGTCGTGCAGATGGGCACCATCCACATATTCAATGGCCTAAGGAGGGGGAGTATATGGGGCCTTTTACTAAAGTCTTTGAGGCAACGTGGGAAGAACTTGTCAATGAGGTACTTTCTAGTTTATTCAATTCAATCTCAAGAAAGCAACTAGTTTCATTCACTATTGTTTCTTCTCCAAATAGGAATAAATGAATAATTTTCATATGTATCTTTCTATAAATAATATATAAAAGGATGCCAATGACCAAGCACTTCCTTAATATCCTTTGAATCATATAAAATTGCTTAATGAAGGGTAATTGTTTCTTAGGCTCAAGGGATGTCAATGCTAATCTTTTGCCTTAGATTGAAATTGTATATAATTTCCTTGAATTTCTTTCTAGATAGCTAGGGGTAGAACATTCTAAAATTGTCAAACTCTTAGCCTTAAACAAATAGAGACTAAGAAGTTATAGTTAAGTGAGAAATATTGTTCACCAAACTTATTCCATTTGAACAAGTTTATATTGATAATATTATGTTGTCAAGATTCTATGAGAAATTTATTCTTCATGGAATGATGATAACCAACATGCTATCATTGCTTTCAACACATTTCCGATTTTCTTTGGACACCCAAACTTTTTGACATGTTCTAACAATTACTTAGGCTCTTTCCTTGGGGAAGACTCAATGAAAAGATTTCGAGCTTGTAGAGTACCGTCACATACTCACATGCACAGCTAGTGGGGTGATCTAGTCCATCACATTTCACTGACTTTCTTACCAATTGATGTCAATGCTGTAGGGTATTATAGAAGAAGAGAGAAGAGATACCTTCAACATTCCAACATATTGTCACAGTGTGGATGATGTGAAAGTAGTTGTAGAGTCTACAAATGCATTCCACATCAAAAGGTGTGAGATCAAGCGGCAAAGCTACTTTGCGCCAAATGAAGTGGAGCAGATTCTTGCTGATCCTGAGGCATATGGCTGGTTCACAAACAATTTCACCAGGAGCCTTGTGAATTCAATCATGGTGGAGCATATTGGTGAGGAAAAGTGCCACCAATTTTTTGAACGCTTGGAGAGAAATGCTGTTATAGTTGTGCGGGAAAAGAAGGTGTCTAGCTTGCCCATGGATTGCATATTGGCCACTTTGATCCGAAAATAGGTCTTTGTTTTATCCAAAAATAGGTCCAAGAAAAATTGGAGACAAACCGGTGAATTGATACTTGTATTTCTCTACTTGTAGTTGGTATTTCTTTGATACCAGTGTGCCCTGTGTTGTTGCCACAATATAATAATAAGTAAAGTCATTTCTAATTTTCGTTAATCCCTGAGTGCATCCGCAACTTCACCAGAATAGCAATCTCGCATATATATTTCGTGCTAGCACTTCTCATCATCATGAAACTTCTAGTGTAACGGATATCCGGCCTGAAGTTGATATGCACGCCTCCTCTATTACCAGGACTGGCACTGCAAAGCTTTGTTGAAATCGTAGCTTGTGATGAAGAACCAGAGCCTGTTGCCAAAGGAGGCTGCTCTCGCAGATTTCCACAGATAGATTCAGAAACTTGACCACTTTCTCTGAAGACAAGACAACTTAGTCGGTCGCTTGGGTCAAGCCAAGGTTTAATTAAATCCCTTACAGGCAATTCTGAAGGTTATTCTGAATGTGAACAATTTCGTTGACTTCAATCTGCCCATTAGAACTATTACAGACTCAGTTAAAGGGTGGCTACCTAACATGACGAGAATAGGAGTAGAAGCCAGCAAGTTTAGAATCTGTGATGTACATGGAGCTTGCACCAGTTCCGCTATCTTGGTGTCTTCTAGGGGAATAACAAATAACACCTGAAATTCAAGACATTAAACCCACCCCCCACCCCACCCCCCACCACCCCCATGCTCATTCTAATGTTTCTCAAAAATAATCACTTTGGAAGTGCTAAGTGTATGAAAGGCCTGAGCAAGTCCTACCTTCGCGTGGTCAGGAGAAAGGTGATTCGGTTTGCAATCTCCCGCAGTCTCGCTGGCAGTGGAAGGAATGTCCATGTCAGTTGTTCTTGGCGTTGTTATCTGGTTCAGCATCAACTGACTTCTGGAGACAGATATCACAATCGATTTGCGGTGTTCATGTATTTGATGCTGAAGCAGCTTTCTTCGTAGTCATCCTCTGTTTTGACGTAACTGTTGTTTTAAGATGACATTAATTGTGCAAATGGAAGGCGCGGAATACGTGAAGGGGGCAAGGAGCCGAACGTTGTATGGTCCTGCCGGTCTTGAGGTGCCTCGTGCTTTGACAGTGCGAGTCTTAGTTGTAACTTTACTATTGATCAAATCTTTCCTACCGAATCTGGAATTTGTTATCATTGGCGTGTTTCTGGACGTGGTTCCCAGTCTTCATCTTCATTTGTAGGTTGTGAATAACTTTTTCCGGGGCTTACAAGAGCAGGTGATTCTGGCGGAGTCCGTGGTCCTGGCCCAGGACGAGATACAGCTTTAAAATTAATTAAATTTAATAGACTAATAAAAAGTTCATTGTTAATTGAAGAAGAGAGAGGGATTCAAACCAACGGTGAGGTCCTTTCTATATACCGGAGCTTTGTAGCTTTAGGTTTAAGCAGCGTAGAATTAAATCTTTTCATCATCTTCTGAAGGCCTACGTTTGATTGGGATGAAGAGAACTGTGTGCATGCACAGCACCAGTGGGATATAGAGCTTCCTTTGCAAAAGCAAAAGCCTTCTACTTTTGAGCTCTCGATCTGATGTTACTCGGGGTTCCTTTGAATTTGAGGCTTCGGAGGAGTCACTGAGGAGAAAACATCCGTCGGCTTTGAGGAGCCCCAGGAAGACTTTGAACGTTTCACACTGCTCCTAAAGTCCTAATGGCAGGATGCTAAACTCCCGTCCTATGAAGTGGGCCCTGCAGGGTGAATTCCAGGTTCTTCACCTCTCCTAGCTAATTTGGGGCCTTTGATTACAAATATGAACTCAAAATTCTCACATTTTTTCATGTGTGGCAAATGAAAAAAAATCTTTGGATTCCCCACGGGTAAATTCACCTTGCAGGGAGCACTTTGCAGGACGGGTTTAGTGCCCTGCCTCCCATTGTGTCCCCAACCACATTCATAAATTACTCTTTCACGGTTATCATAGTATTTCCATTCACGTTCTCACGGTGTTTTCAATGGAGTTCTCATGATTTTTACGTAGGGATTCTCATATTTTTCGTCACATCTTCCCATGACGTTTTAATGGAGTTTGGACGGAGTTGCAATTTGGTTCCTCTAAAGTTCTCCACTTCTTCTCCTTATAATCTGTAAGCATATAGATTGTAGCTCAAAAATCAAGCATGAGTCCCAATTTAAGTAATGTACTATTCCAAGAGTTGACCACCAAATTAAAGATAATTAGGACATTTGAAGATGCAAGACCAAAAGATTATACCAAGTCTAACAACTAGAGTGCACAATACACCTATTGAGTCCCAAACTATTCTACATATATAGTATGTCAAAATCATCTCAGTAATATATGAACTAGCTGGATGGATGAAAAGGAGCCCAAAATGCTCACATCTCTTCTACGATGGGATTACACTCACATCACTAAGTTTGTAGACCTTCATATAATTCAACACTAATGGTCCAGGTCGCTCTCTACTGTGCACACCTGTGCACACTGCTCCTGTTCCTTCTCGTTGGTCTTTCCTTCTCATCAATCTCCAGAAATGCATGATTACTGTGCCGGGTCTTGAATAGCGTCGCCATTGCTAGCCCGGTGAATAAATCGAGATTGCACGTCCTCACATCACGGAGCCCCGAATAGGGTGGTACGGATATCGTCCACATGAAGCTCCTCAATCCTCAAATAGAGCCCTGAACCCGCAGAAACCCGAATTCCACTCATCACCAACGAAGCGCACCTCACTCCGCAGCCTTTAACAATCCCAAGCTCTAATAATTCCTGACACCAGGACTCCCCAAGCTGTAATTCTGTGAGCAATCGGTGCAAGTAGTAGTTACATGAGCAACAGAGCGAGAGTTGTGGTTGATGCAAAGCTGGAGTTGTTACGAGGAACTCGCTCTAGCCCACCCTGGCTTAATTAGGTCAAGTGCTTGTAAGGAGCAAAAGATTGCTCATTCATTGCTGTTTTTCTGTCCCTGATGTTTCACAACCTGGCAGGCGTGCGTTGTGACTGTGTCTGTCCCAGTTGCCCGTGCGGCAAACATCAACAAAGCAACGGAACAAAGGATTCACGTTTGGGGGAATCAATTAATCAAGGCCGTGAAATAAAAGTCTGACTGGGGTTGTGAGAATCAACTCAAAGAGTAGTTGATGTATTAGTATGTTGTACAGAAAGCGCGATCAGATGAACATTATTATCCTGAACTCCATACTCGCTCCAACTTGTGAGATCATTTGAATTCGCCCTGTATTCGGGGTCTGTACTGAAGACCAACAGCAGTTTGGAATGGATAATCCTAGCCATGGAAGCCCTTTGTCTTGCATCCTCAAATCTAGCGAACGTCCAATTCGTGAAATTGGCAGAATTCAAGAAATCGAGACGTCTTCCGACGCCCGTCCGGACAAGTAAATCTACAGCACTCCTCGTATTCAAAGCTTTCTGCAATTGAATGTCGCCATTTTGGCGCTGAACTTGACCGCAGTGGTTTCAGCCACACAAAGTGACCAATAACGGTGAGAATCTGGGAAGGCTTGGAATTTGTGCAAATCACCCTTTCAGGACTTTGGAATCATTTACAGGTCCGATGAGGTGCTGAAATGTACTCATCATTGACGTCGCAGTGAGTCCGGGTATCCCTTGGCAGTGAATTGTGTACGTGCTCATGTCCTTGCCCTGTTGCCCACCAACACAATCCGTGACAGCCTTGTTCAATGATTGAGTGATCCAAAAAAATTTACACTGGGACGAACGCCATGAGCTGATGATTGACGCAAAGTCTGCGAATTAAAGTGAATCCCAAGTTCTTCGGGATCCACATAATTATTAATGAATTTCGATTCCGACGAACTTCATCAAGAATAAGAATGCCGCATTGAGATCAATCTCAACAAGAATGGTGAATCACTAATGATGAAAGCACTATTCTACAACTGAAGCTAGCTGCTCGATCATACTACGTAATGGGATCGGAGCGACCATACTGTAAATGTACATGGCCACGGGTGCCCCCTCTGGACTCAATTCATTAGTGGGGGACATCCCAGCTCGAGAAGTCGGGGGAGCAGTTGAGCCCGCCCTTGGGGGTGATGTGCTCGCCCAGCAGGAAAGCCGTCACGGCGGCCTTGTTGAACGTGTTGGACGTGTGGATGCCGTCCCAGCTCAGGTGCGCCGCGGCATCCTTGCAGTATGACGAAGTCAAATTCACGAACTGGTTGTCCACCAGGCCCGCGTGCCCGCAAGTCACCTCCTTGTTGAAGTTGTACGCGCCGCCCACGCCGCAGCAAGCCTTCAGCGGCGTCGTCACCGGAAATGTCGCGTTGTACTTCTTCGGCTCCTTCAGGATGTCCGTGTACACGCCGTGAGCGTCACCGTACACCAGCTGCGCCTGCGGGTACTTGGTCCGCAGCTCCTCCATCTTCTCGCCGAGCAGCTGGTTGTGTTGGTGCGTGATTTGGTTGAGGTCGCTCAGGCACCCATGGCGGTCGTACTTGGAGTGCGGGCCGCCGTACATCGACAGCATGGCGGGCATGCAGCCCAACGGAGGCAGGTTCACCACCAGAATGGTGCGGGCCGTGGGCATCTGCAGCGTGGAGTTCCCCGGGGGCGTGTACAGCACTGGCGTCAGCAGCGCCTTGATGTGCGTTTCGATGGCTTCCACCACCTGGGGCACAATGTAGCGCGTCTGGCGCGGCGTGAGCGTCTTGTCGTACAGGCTGGAGAAGTAGTCTTGGTAGCCGGACCACACCAAGAACAGCGACTCGCTCACGGTGGCCAGCTTGGGCAGGCTCTGGTTGAGCCCATTCGTGTTCTGGTTCTCGTAGAACCACAGGCGCACTTTGTAGCGCTCGTACCACTGCTGCTGCACGTCCAGCGAGAACGGGCTGCTGAATCCCGAGTCCCTGCGCCACACCTTCACGCTCCGCGCCGGCGCGCCATACGCCGCGAAGTTGGTGCCGGACGTGAAGTCGGCGCCGGTGCCTCGCAGCACGGGGTAGATGGGTCGCAGGCGCACTCCGAAAGCTGCCATTCAACAGAGCCAACAGCCAATCCAATCAGTACACTGTCTACAACAAACCACTAATGAATCTCAGGGCAACTCAATTCTCTCCATGTCATCACGTACTGATGACACAGACTGTAAGTCAATCTCTGTATGGCAGTGACTGTGAATCTGCAAAGTTCTTAATTGGTACTCGACTTGCTAGCTAGCTTCCATGCCAGATTGTGTGATTAATTACTTGCTGTATTAGTTGGAATTTGAGGGTTGCAGGATTGAATTGGAATGAGCCGCGTTCGTACCAAGGAAGTCGAGCAACAATTTGCCGTCGGTGTATCGATCCGCGGCATGGCCCGGAAACAGATTGCCATGGGGGTCGAGCTCGGCGTGGGCGAACTGGTCGGGAAAGCCCGCGATGGAGTTTCCGGTGTCGGTCAGCGAGTCCCCGAACGCATACACCGCCGGGAACTTGCACTCGGGCAAGGCCTCTTTGGCCGAGGCCACGTGCATCGACTGCAGGAAGCAAGCAGCAACGAGGACACCCCAGCAGAGCATCCCCAGTCTGGAAGTGGACGCCATTCTTGACGTCGTCGCCAGCCCCGAAGCTCAATTTCTAGTCCCCCAGCTTCGAAAGCAAGTTCTCGATCGATTCGATTCCAATTTAGCTTTCAAGTTTCAATTGCTCAGTTCCTGAGAAGCCGTCCAGATAGATACTGTAAGTAAGTAGAGTCCCCTCGCTAGCTGCCGATCGATCTGGTGGAGAAGCAGTTGGTCCGTCCGCAGTGATATACAGAGCTCGAGTGTTGGAGGAGAGAGTTGCGAAGTTGAATGAGATTGAAGTGCGAGTGCTGAGCGTATTTATAAGAATCGAAGGAGGCACGAGGTCTGGGACCGGGTGCAAACACGGTAACTTAAAGCGTGGCCCCAGCCTCCGAGTTCACACCCGAAGTACTGCTGCTTTGTCGAATTACTCCGTATAAAGTAGTGCGATGAATGCGAGTTCAACGTTAGAGAGGGAGGAGAACGAGTGGAGCGGGTGCGTGGAAGACCGAAGCGCTTCGGTTTCTGCTTCGTGGGTCCGCCACGCTGGAGGCTGCTGCTGACCTACGTCTGCCCCGGAAGGGCATCCATGGTGTTACGACTTCTGTATTACGACTTGTGTTACGACTTTGACCTCTTTAACCCCTAAAGGACCAAGGCCTTTTTTCTGCCAAAAAACACTCAAAACTGCCATTGCTATAGCAAAAAGTAAAAAAAATTGAAAATTGTTTTTTTTTTTCACATCTAACCGTAGGATCTTACACCTAACTAGTATGGAAGTGTGTGGAAAAAATTTCAGAAATTTTGACTGCATAGATTGCAAGATATCTGCGTTTAAAGTGGGAAAAACAAGTTTTTCAGCACATTGCGGGACTAGATTTTTTGACTTTGAACATTTTTAAATTTAAATTTTTGCACTACAGCGTTTTGAGCTTTAAATCTTTATAGTGGAGAATTGAGTTGAGAGTCTAGGAAAAAAAATTATATTCAAAAAAACTTAATTATCATTCTTAAAAAATTGTTAAGTAGAAGTAGGTATGAGATAGAAGGAAAATCTAAAATATTCATATATTTTAGATGGAATTAAAATGCACTAATCCCAATGGTGAGATTGTTCTAAAAAGTAAATCAGATGATGCAAAAAAAAAAATTGAAAAATTTGAAAAATTGCATTCAGAAATGAATCCAACAAGTTATTTTTTTCAAAAAGATGCTCTAACTACCCGAAAAACAGGAATGTCCATAACTCTCTCATAACATATCCAAATGAAATGAATCAAAGCTTTCTAGATAGGCAAAAATATAATCTATGAGAAAAAAAAATACTAAAAAAAAATTCAAATTTTTGTCCATTTTTTTTTTGCTGCCCAAGCTGCCTGCCGTCCCCTGTTTTGAGCTTATTTGGTCATAACTTTTGTTCCCGGGCACCGATTGTGAAAAAAATTACATTCCCACAAAGCTTATCAGTTTTTCTATCTCCAAAAAAAGTTTCAAAAAATCAAGAGAAAATTTCAGCCCGTAGGTACCTGCCCGAAAACGCATTTGTCACCCGAAGGGACAACGGTCCTTTAGGGGTTAATCTCGCCTTCTCTAATATCACGTGGTCTGTGGAGCTACCAATTGGATATGGATGAATTGGACAGTGAAGGAATGTACTCAATTTAGGTCGTCCATTAAGGGAGGAGGTCCAGAAATGGAGCATCTAAGCGCTGAAACTGAATTTTGGGGAGGTAAAACATCTTGAAATATTTTTCAGTAGATTTTCCTTGAAAGATAAGTGGAATTGAGATCTAACCCAAGTCGTTTCATATTTTTTGGACCTTTGTGGAATTAGTTACAAATTTTTGAAGTTGGAAAAAAGTGGTCATTTGTGGTCATCAAAATGGAGCACCTCCTGAAATATGCATAGGTGGTACATTGAAGAAATCTAAATGTACCTCTGAGTCATGTTCCATTTTAATGCCCGCTCCGTTTTACAGCCTCCTACCTTAGAGCCCAAAAGATTATCACCACCAAATTGTTGATTCATGGGAGGTCAAATATGGAAAACAGATTGGGCAAATCTCAAATTTTGATTGGACAAGTTTGATACATGGGTAATTGAACCATGTCCATCGTTCAGCATATCAAGAATTGAAGGAAAGCCGTTTTAGACAAAACTCCAATACTTCTATACAACAAGATTTAGGTTTTTCATGTTTCCTTCTTTAACCCGGGAGCGCCGCGGATGCCATTCCGTGGCGTTCCGATGACAATACTGTTGAGTTAAAAGAGTTTGAAAGCATTTTCACATCCTTCTTTTCTTTGTTGACCTTTCATGTTGGGTTATCTAATTGAGTTTGTACTCTTTCCAATGTTTGTCTTCACAAAAATGAGAAGTTATAAAAAAAACGGATCACAAAATAGTGTTATTTTAGTGTATTTTGGAAAGTTGTTGCTCCTTGCTCTAAATCTGAAATTTCTCCACAAAAATGATATTTTTTGAGTTTGACTCCAACTAAAAAAATGAAGGTCATCTACTCTAGTTTCTACTCCAATTTGAATTTTGAGAAAATTCCTAATATTGCATATTTTATTGCAATTTGAACTTTGGGTGTATTTTCATTGTCTATTATTTTCTAATTATATAATGACACATAAATTGAGTTTACACCATGATGTTTGTCATTGTAATATACACACATGGTGAAATTTTCAGATTTTTTGAAATAATTTTCTATTTATTATGGGTTTCCTTCACTTTTCCTTCAAAAAATCTTTTAAAAATCAATTTTGCACAAAAAAATCTAAAATTTTTGTGAAGTAAAAAAGACATGTAATTTCATCTCTAAAAAATAAATATAAAACTTTTCATACATATCGAGTTGCAAAATGGCAGCAAATTGAGTGATGGGCAGTGAGGTTTGAAATCAATGGTCATGGGTCGGTCATTTAGGGGTTAAAGTCATTAGTCATCCGCCCCTTAGTAGAGTAGTAGCATAATCAACGTCTTCAAAGTTGTTAGGGTTGTTTTTAAAATCTACTCTAGATTTGTTTGTACCTATTCTTGTACCAACATGTGCAGCATCTCTACAAATGCCGTTTGATATCTGCCATCAATGATATTCTCTCATGATTTTATCATGATGGCACTTAAACTTTTAAAGGTCAGCATTTGATGAGTTTCTAGATGGTTAGGCTATACCAGTAATTCCTAATTAGCTTGGGCATTTAAAAAACCAACTTTAAGGTATCTTGCTAGAGTCTTTAAAGTTCTATATCCAATTATTTGTGCAAGAAGGTAGAGGTACCTATAACAGATAGCTTGAGCCATTCAAGCTGTAGGATATGGAAAGTTCATTGAGAAATTGAGCTCAATGTGTGCACAAATGATGAAGGTGTTTGTTTCTTAAAAATGTATATACTATATTGCTATGTAATGTGGATTCAATATAAATTTGGATTTTTCATGTGGACCCATCTTTATGTCATAGGTTTACTTGAAGCAAGTAGCTTTGGAACGTGTTCCTTATCAAGTGTGAGCCAATGAAGTGTGGGCAAAGCAAATCTTTTTCTATCAACAATAGAACCAATTGTTGTCTATTATAGGGCCCCCTATTTTATCATTACTAGCGAACTACCAAACTCTTTGTTACAGGTATTTCTAACTTCAAAAAGTAGACGTGCAACCATCATTTGTATAATCGATGTTATTCCTACATTTTTATTTGTTATGTAACTCCTAAACTATCAGTGCTACAAACCAAAGCCTTCATCCATGCTTTTTTCAATGTTAATCCTTAAAGGACATTGCAAGGTCCACAGTCATTTTGAAAGTCAAAAGTTGGATTTTCACACAATTCTTGATTTTAAATGATTTTACGCTTAACTAAGAAAATATTGCTCTAATAATATATTTTTTATTCTATTTGAATTTTTTAATTTATTAAAATTTTAATTTTTTTGACACTTTGAAAATAGCATCTTGAAACTTGAAAGCTGAAAATACACCACTTTTGAGCTCTTTTGATCTAAGATTTCCTAATGTGGGCTCAATAAGTACATCAATTATTCTATAATGTTTGTCACTATTATCTGCATTTTTCAGAAAGACGTCATATTATTTTTATCATTTTTGTAATAACTATGATTCTTACAAATAATTTTTTTTTTAAATTATATAACATTTAAGTTTTTAATAATAAAAATATGTAATTAAATTTTAGACATATATTAATACATGTGAAAAATATCAAATTTTTTGAAATGTATAACATACATTTTAAAATAGAAATCTAATTGGATGTTTAAGCCCGCCTGGAATTGAAATGTTTTTTAACCTTTAAAGGACGGGCTGATGACCGTGAAAATCATTGATTTTGCTACTGTGTAAATCATTGGCTTAAATAAAATACAAGAGCACCTCATTAGAAGTCAAACTATTGTATAAGACCTCCCCTTTTTATATAAAATTTTGAAAATGAATAGTTGCACTTTTGTCTTATGTACGGGTGATTGCAAGAAACACTTGTCCTATTTTTTGTCCCCTTGCCATTAGACGGGTGTTTTTTTGCTCATAACTCTTGCATCTTTTATCCATTTTGCGTGAAATTTTGAATGAAGGTACATGCAATAGTTGCAAATATTGAGTAACTTTTTCAATTTATTTCAAATTAATTTACTATTTTTAACGTGCCTACAATTGAATGTCTACCTTAGCCATTTGGGGAATTTTAGTCCTATTTTTATTCAAAAATAGAAATTTGAAGCCACAAATTTGACATGTTGGAGGTCTACTAACATTACAAGGAATGATGATGAGTTTTTATAAAAATAATGACATGTCAGGTGTGCACATGGGATCAAAGTGACCTTCCTTTGCGTGAAGGCTACAAAGAGGGAAAAAAATTCTAGAGGAATTTTTTGGTGCAATGTAAGCGCAATCTTCTCAAGCAAATTAGCTTTTTCTGTGAAATTTTTTGAATTATTTTTGAATTACTAAAAATGAAAAACTCCACAGACCCTTTTTTTGCTATTTTCTGCTTCTAGTGGTTTCTATAGTACTTTGTAGTAGTCTACAGTACTGCATAGTACTGCATAGTATTAAATCGACGGTTTAGATTGGCAGGCACCTTGAATTGATGGTTCAAATTTGTAGGCATGTTGCTAACACATAATACTGGTAGAACTACCAGTTTTATGGCTAGAAACTACAGTTTTGACAAAAAAACATGAAGTGTTTCTTGCAACTACCCTTACGTAAAAGAATTCTTTGTCATTCATTGACAAGAAATGGCCGCAATGTTCTTTAAGGATTAAGAATTAATGTTGCCTTTGTACCAAATATGTGACCTGTTAGAAGTGAAAGGTACTAATAAGAGGTGTATATTAATCAACAATAATGGCATATGCTCGTTCAAAGTGATTCAAGTTTTGAGGATGTCAAAATCCATAGACGCTACAATTGGCCTGAAATGTTTTTTCAAATTCACCTTGTAATTCTTGGATAATCATTTACCATAACTACACATTTGGATCGTTGCAAGAAACACCTGCTAGATTTGGCTCAAAATGGCCATAGTATAATGACTTTTGGAATAATTTTTTTTTAAATGAAATAAAATATGGTTAATTTATAAAGCATTCAAAAAAATATGTGTAAAAATTTAGGCCTTAAAAAAATTTATCTCTAAAAGTTATGCATAGTCAAAGAATGATGGAAAATGCAAGAAAATAGAGACTTTGGAATTTGATTTTTAGAAAATAGTAAAAAAATTCAAAAAAAATTCCCCCCAAAAGTCTTTTTCTTACTTTAAAGATGCTCCTTTTAAATCATTTTCATCTTTAGAAAATTAAAATTGTGTTCTGCAATTGCGCGAAGGTAGTGCACTTTGAGGACATATAGAAGGTGGAAACTTTAATATTTAAAAAAATCCTTAGTGGGATTGTATAACTGTAGTAGAAGTCTTTGTATCATAATTTTGAGCTTCAAATTTGCATTTTTGGGTCAAAAAAAGTACAAAAATCCCCCCAAAATGGCCAAGGTAGAGATCCAATTGGGGGCTATTTAAAAATAGTTAAATAATCTTAAGAGAACCCAAATAATTACTCAATATCTGCAACTACCACATGTACCTTCACTTCAAGTTTTGTAGAAAGCAAACAAACAATGCAAAAATTATGAGCAAAAAACCACTAGTCCAAGGCCAAGGGGTAAAAAAAAAAGACAAGTGTTTCTTGCAATCACCCATTTCTAATCACAAAATGACAAAATATTTTTCCATATTTTTTATTTTAGTTATTGTTTCAAGGTGTTTCAGACCAATCATTTTTTGAAATAGAAAATCTAGTTCTGAAGGTTTAAGTCCCCTATATTGCATATATTTTTCCTTAACTACCATAGAATGTTCATAAATTTTTTTTTCTAAGAATCTATACCAATAATTCAAATGTAAAAGAACTAACCCAAGAATCCACATACATGTAGATGACCCGGGGAGATCACTATCAATTTTTTAGAAAACTACGTGAGTTAAAAGATAGAGTCGATTTAATTCAAAGGAGGAAAAATTTATATAATATGTAGGGCTACTATAGGGTCCATGAAATGCTACATACTCTATTATATATAAAGTAGGCTATGTAAAAACATAATGTAGTAGGAATTTTTATTAATAAATTAGCCTTAATAGATGGAGGCTCTGCAAATTTTTCATAGTACAATGAGTATAGATGTGAATAGATATTAGACACAATAAAATGAATCTATGATGAAGGGTAGTTGGCTGAAATTTTGGCAATATATCAATTGTGTATATCTCAAAAAAATGAAGTGTAACTGTAAGACACTGACCACAAATCACAAAAACTATCACATTGCACAAATAGAGAGTTTACTTTAGTGGGTTCAACAAACTAAAAACTATACAACACAAGGATAGAACTAAAATTCTGATCATTTAACTTCAATCTTTGACGCCATATCTGTTAAATACACTCATATTGAATAGGATGCTTATGGAATAGTTTTAGTGGGGATTTTGAAGTGTTCAATGGTAAACTTGTTGTTAATCCTTAAAGGGCAGAGAGTATTTTGGAAGTAGAGTCCCAAACTACCAATTTTTTATGCATTGTCTAAATAAAAAATATACATATTTTTGGATTCCAACCATATAAAAGTGTATTAAACAAGTAAGACAATGTCTAGTAAAACTTTCAGCCCATTTGACCGCATGGATTGAAAAATTATAACATTTGAAGTGGAAAAAAAATAAAATTTCATTCCTGCAAAATAGGGGGTGATTGTATGAATGATTGGTTGTTTTTGTTCCACTTTGGTTGTTTTCGGCTAGTACTCCCAGTACTATTAGTTTTTTGCATATGAATTTTTTTAAATAAAATAAAATAAGGATAATTAGTATGACACTAGATAGAGTATATTACCAAAATTTCAGACCTAAAAAAAATCTAGGTAAAAATTTATTCACTAAAGAGTGTGAGCTGAAATTTTGAAGAAAATACATAGTTTGACGTTTTAATTTGTACAAAATAGGAAAAAAAAATTCTAAAAAAACTAAAAATTGGCCATTTGAAAAGACTTTATATTAAAGATATTTCACCAAAAATTATCTTGAAAACATCTTCAACATTGAGAATTGCGCGCAAGGGAGCCTTCTTTGCATGGATGTAGAGGACATAAAATATAATATTTTTTAATGCCCCTTGGTAGGAACATGATTTCCTACTATGGAAATAGACCATAGAAATTTCAGTTCCAAATAATTAAATTTGGGGACTCCATAATACTAAAAATCCTTAAAACTCAAAACGTGACATATTAGTTTAAATGATTTTTAAATATAAAATGATTTTTGAATTTTTTTGAAAAATATGAGTTATGATTAAACTCAAGAGAGGCATCTCCAATAAAAATTTCAAGTTCATGCGAGTCATATTGCAAAAGTTATAGCAAAAGGAAGCTTTAATACTCCCTGTGTGACAATGTTTTAGTATCGGTCTTTCATGCAATCACCCAGGGGCAGTAGACTTTGAGCCCTCTTAGAGTAAAATTTTTGCTCTACACAAAATTATGATTTTGACCATTCATTAGTATATGATGTTAGATTCACTCATGAAAAATTTAAAAAGCAAATATGGAGTTTAGCTTACTCCAAATCAACCTGCAATGAAAGAAGTTTAAATGCATTGGCAATACACTAGTCAATTTTTGATGATTTCTTGTGCAATGAAGAAAATTTTTATTTGAAATCATAATGGTAAAAAATTAGAAAAAAGACATTTGGAGTATGTAGGAAAAATTTCAAGACTTCAACTTCACAGAGTCCAAGATACTATGGCTTGAAGTTAGAAGAATATGTATTTTTTTAACGCCGCCCCAACATAGTGACAAAGTTTGACTCTTTTTAGAATGTGATTTGAGAATTAATTTTTTTTTGGAAAATTTTATGCCATATTTTATTAATTATACACATGCCAAATTCAAAATTTGATGAGTGTTTTTGCAAAAGATGCCCAAATTGCTTAGACTACCAAAAATTTTTAGGAAAGCATAATTTTTGATTTGGGCACTCAATTAGATAAAAAATTATATTCACACTAAGGAGACACATGTTCACACCTTGTGTCAAAATTTTGTGAACATCCGACCAAAATCAACTTCATAAGAACCTACCTAGATTATCAATTGTCTATTCAACGGATAATTGGCCTTTAGGGTTTAAAAACTACCACTTGGTCAATGGCACTTGAATTGAATTGATTGTTGTTGATTTTATTGTGTATGGCCTATATATGTATGTAGTAGAGGGAAGGAAAAATTTGTGAAGAAGGATGGCATTGGGAAAATATTGGACACTTAAAATTTTATAAGTAAGATAGCCCCATTTAAAAGCTGCATGAATGAATTTACAAAAACCATAGGGGATTGGAAATACATCCCTTGTATCTTTTTATGTAAAAATACGGTCATCTTAAATACAAAAATTAAGGTAAATAGCCCCACATCAAATACCCTCTTAACTCAGATGTATACCTTAAATTACAAGGAGTCATCTCCTTGAGATAGATGGATGAAAAAACAAGATTTTATGGGTCCAAGATTGTTGTCCTAGTATTTCAACAATTTGAACATTTGGTCCTTGAAGGTTAAAAGAATTGTTTTTAACTAGGAGCATATGCTTTTAAAAAGATAAGATGGATAGATGGCTAAATACCTTGACTTAAAAGAGGAATGATTCTTTTCAAAGCCTATACTCTTGAATGCTTCAACTTAATTAACCAAAGATCCATAGATTAGAAGTTTTGAAGTTGAGAGATGAGAGTTATGTAAGTTAGGGACATTCAAACGCTCAAGGTGCCTATTACTGACATCCGACAAATGTTCTCATATAATGTACTATTCCTACATCAGTAACTCCCGGGTACGCAAAGTTCTCATATATTATATGTAACGGATATCTGCATTAAAACAGCTTAGAGGACGATTTTTGTAAAAATTATATCAACTTAAAAAGAACAAAAATTTAGGTGAAGACCAAATTAAAAAAAATTAAATGTAGGAAATGATGGATTATATACATATTAGAAAAAAATCACAATATATATAAAAAATTGAAACACCTAAGCATAGTTTATAAATTTTTATACAAGAAGTTCTTTTAAAATAAAATTATATTTTTATTAAAAAGCCTAAAGAGTTGGGTAGCTTGTCCCATGAAATATGTATTAAAAAAATTAATATAATTTTTTTTTATGCTATTATTGTCCTCAAAGAATATTCATTTCATATATATAATTACATTTGGATTCATTGTTAAAAGGGCTACAAGAATATTCTACATTAAAACAAATCACATCCCTTGGGATTGGATTGAAATGCACTATAAGTGATTATAATCAGGGCCATATAATATGGGAGTTGCATATTCGTGCATTGACTACCAACGCTTGAATAAACAACTTTAGAACGCCTACAAATAAACCTTTAATCTCTCATAGCTTCCATATATGATATCCAAATCATTCGTTCTCAATCTCTAATACCCAGCTGATACCAAAAAGTCTCCTTTCGTTTTCCAATTAAAAAAAATATTACTGGAACACTCTAACACGTGTTGTCTAGAGCGGCTTCCCATCAATTCTTGATATGCTGAACGATGGACATGGTTCAGTTACCCATGTATCAAACATATCCAATCAAAATTCGAGATTTTCCATTCCATTTCCATACTTGACTTCCTATGAAGCAACAATTTGGTGGTGATAATCATCATTTGTGCACACATTGAGCTCAATTTCTCAATGAACTTTCCATATCCTACAGCTTGAATGGCTCAAGCTATCTGTTATAGGTACCTCTACCTTCTTGCACAAATAATTGGATATAGAACTTTAAAGACTCTAGCAAGATACCTTAAAGTTGGTTTTTTAAATGCCCAAGCTAATTAGGAATTACTGGTATAGCCTAACCATCTAGAAACTCATCAAATGCTGACCTTTAAAAGTTTAAGTGCCATCATGATAAAATCATGAGAGAATATCATTGATGGCAGATATCAAACGGCATTTGTAGAGATGCTGCACATGTTGGTACAAGAATAGGTACAAACAAATCTAGAGTAGATTTTAAAAACAACCCTAACAACTTTGAAGACGTTGATTATGCTACTACTCTACTAAGGGGCGGATGACTAATGACTTTAACCCCTAAATGACCGACCCATGACCATTGATTTCAAACCTCACTGCCCATCACTCAATTTGCTGCCATTTTGCAACTCGATATGTATGAAAAGTTTTATATTTATTTTTTAGAGATGAAATTACATGTCTTTTTTACTTCACAAAAATTTTAGATTTTTTTGTGCAAAATTGATTTTTAAAAGATTTTTTGAAGGAAAAGTGAAGGAAACCCATAATAAATAGAAAATTATTTCAAAAAATCTGAAAATTTCACCATGTGTGTATATTACAATGACAAACATCATGGTGTAAACTCAATTTATGTGTCATTATATAATTAGAAAATAATAGACAATGAAAATACACCCAAAGTTCAAATTGCAATAAAATATGCAATATTAGGAATTTTCTCAAAATTCAAATTGGAGTAGAAACTAGAGTAGATGACCTTCATTTTTTTAGTTGGAGTCAAACTCAAAAAATATCATTTTTGTGGAGAAATTTCAGATTTAGAGCAAGGAGCAACAACTTTCCAAAATACACTAAAATAACACTATTTTGTGATCCGTTTTTTTTATAACTTCTCATTTTTGTGAAGACAAACATTGGAAAGAGTACAAACTCAATTAGATAACCCAACATGAAAGGTCAACAAAGAAAAGAAGGATGTGAAAATGCTTTCAAACTCTTTTAACTCAACAGTATTGTCATCGGAACGCCACGGAATGGCATCCGCGGCGCTCCCGGGTTAAAGAAGGAAACATGAAAAACCTAAATCTTGTTGTATAGAAGTATTGGAGTTTTGTCTAAAACGGCTTTCCTTCAATTCTTGATATGCTGAACGATGGACATGGTTCAATTACCCATGTATCAAACTTGTCCAATCAAAATTTGAGATTTGCCCAATCTGTTTTCCATATTTGACCTCCCATGAATCAACAATTTGGTGGTGATAATCTTTTGGGCTCTAAGGTAGGAGGCTGTAAAACGGAGCGGGCATTAAAATGGAACATGACTCAGAGGTACATTTAGATTTCTTCAATGTACCACCTATGCATATTTCAGGAGGTGCTCCATTTTGATGACCACAAATGACCACTTTTTTCCAACTTCAAAAATTTGTAACTAATTCCACAAAGGTCCAAAAAATATGAAACGACTTGGGTTAGATCTCAATTCCACTTATCTTTCAAGGAAAATCTACTGAAAAATATTTCAAGATGTTTTACCTCCCCAAAATTCAGTTTCAGCGCTTAGATGCTCCATTTCTGGACCTCCTCCCTTAATGGACGACCTAAATTGAGTACATTCCTTCACTGTCCAATTCATCCATATCCAATTGGTAGCTCCACAGACCACGTGATATTAGAGAAGGCGAGATTAACCCCTAAAGGACCGTTGTCCCTTCGGGTGACAAATGCGTTTTCGGGCAGGTACCTACGGGCTGAAATTTTCTCTTGATTTTTTGAAACTTTTTTTGGAGATAGAAAAACTGATAAGCTTTGTGGGAATGTAATTTTTTTCACAATCGGTGCCCGGGAACAAAAGTTATGACCAAATAAGCTCAAAACAGGGGACGGCAGGCAGCTTGGGCAGCAAAAAAAAAATGGACAAAAATTTGAATTTTTTTTTAGTATTTTTTTTTCTCATAGATTATATTTTTGCCTATCTAGAAAGCTTTGATTCATTTCATTTGGATATGTTATGAGAGAGTTATGGACATTCCTGTTTTTCGGGTAGTTAGAGCATCTTTTTGAAAAAAATAACTTGTTGGATTCATTTCTGAATGCAATTTTTCAAATTTTTCAATTTTTTTTTTTGCATCATCTGATTTACTTTTTAGAACAATCTCACCATTGGGATTAGTGCATTTTAATTCCATCTAAAATATATGAATATTTTAGATTTTCCTTCTATCTCATACCTACTTCTACTTAACAATTTTTTAAGAATGATAATTAAGTTTTTTTGAATATAATTTTTTTTCCTAGACTCTCAACTCAATTCTCCACTATAAAGATTTAAAGCTCAAAACGCTGTAGTGCAAAAATTTAAATTTAAAAATGTTCAAAGTCAAAAAATCTAGTCCCGCAATGTGCTGAAAAACTTGTTTTTCCCACTTTAAACGCAGATATCTTGCAATCTATGCAGTCAAAATTTCTGAAATTTTTTCCACACACTTCCATACTAGTTAGGTGTAAGATCCTACGGTTAGATGTGAAAAAAAAAAACAATTTTCAATTTTTTTTACTTTTTGCTATAGCAATGGCAGTTTTGAGTGTTTTTTGGCAGAAAAAAGGCCTTGGTCCTTTAGGGGTTAAAGAGGTCAAAGTCGTAACACAAGTCGTAATACAGAAGTCGTAACACCATGGATGCCCTTCCGGGGCAGACGTAGGTCAGCAGCAGCCTCCAGCGTGGCGGACCCACGAAGCAGAAACCGAAGCGCTTCGGTCTTCCACGCACCCGCTCCACTCGTTCTCCTCCCTCTCTAACGTTGAACTCGCATTCATCGCACTACTTTATACGGAGTAATTCGACAAAGCAGCAGTACTTCGGGTGTGAACTCGGAGGCTGGGGCCACGCTTTAAGTTAC
The DNA here is from genome assembly GCA_951799445.1 of Pseudisothecium myosuroides. Taxonomy (NCBI): domain Eukaryota; kingdom Viridiplantae; phylum Streptophyta; class Bryopsida; order Hypnales; family Lembophyllaceae; genus Pseudisothecium; species Pseudisothecium myosuroides. The sequence continues at coordinate 18,338,916 of OX637290.1, read as the reverse complement.
CGTGTTTGCACCCGGTCCCAGACCTCGTGCCTCCTTCGATTCTTATAAATACGCTCAGCACTCGCACTTCAATCTCATTCAACTTCGCAACTCTCTCCTCCAACACTCGAGCTCTGTATATCACTGCGGACGGACCAACTGCTTCTCCACCAGATCGATCGGCAGCTAGCGAGGGGACTCTACTTACTTACAGTATCTATCTGGACGGCTTCTCAGGAACTGAGCAATTGAAACTTGAAAGCTAAATTGGAATCGAATCGATCGAGAACTTGCTTTCGAAGCTGGGGGACTAGAAATTGAGCTTCGGGGCTGGCGACGACGTCAAGAATGGCGTCCACTTCCAGACTGGGGATGCTCTGCTGGGGTGTCCTCGTTGCTGCTTGCTTCCTGCAGTCGATGCACGTGGCCTCGGCCAAAGAGGCCTTGCCCGAGTGCAAGTTCCCGGCGGTGTATGCGTTCGGGGACTCGCTGACCGACACCGGAAACTCCATCGCGGGCTTTCCCGACCAGTTCGCCCACGCCGAGCTCGACCCCCATGGCAATCTGTTTCCGGGCCATGCCGCGGATCGATACACCGACGGCAAATTGTTGCTCGACTTCCTTGGTACGAACGCGGCTCATTCCAATTCAATCCTGCAACCCTCAAATTCCAACTAATACAGCAAGTAATTAATCACACAATCTGGCATGGAAGCTAGCTAGCAAGTCGAGTACCAATTAAGAACTTTGCAGATTCACAGTCACTGCCATACAGAGATTGACTTACAGTCTGTGTCATCAGTACGTGATGACATGGAGAGAATTGAGTTGCCCTGAGATTCATTAGTGGTTTGTTGTAGACAGTGTACTGATTGGATTGGCTGTTGGCTCTGTTGAATGGCAGCTTTCGGAGTGCGCCTGCGACCCATCTACCCCGTGCTGCGAGGCACCGGCGCCGACTTCACGTCCGGCACCAACTTCGCGGCGTATGGCGCGCCGGCGCGGAGCGTGAAGGTGTGGCGCAGGGACTCGGGATTCAGCAGCCCGTTCTCGCTGGACGTGCAGCAGCAGTGGTACGAGCGCTACAAAGTGCGCCTGTGGTTCTACGAGAACCAGAACACGAATGGGCTCAACCAGAGCCTGCCCAAGCTGGCCACCGTGAGCGAGTCGCTGTTCTTGGTGTGGTCCGGCTACCAAGACTACTTCTCCAGCCTGTACGACAAGACGCTCACGCCGCGCCAGACGCGCTACATTGTGCCCCAGGTGGTGGAAGCCATCGAAACGCACATCAAGGCGCTGCTGACGCCAGTGCTGTACACGCCCCCGGGGAACTCCACGCTGCAGATGCCCACGGCCCGCACCATTCTGGTGGTGAACCTGCCTCCGTTGGGCTGCATGCCCGCCATGCTGTCGATGTACGGCGGCCCGCACTCCAAGTACGACCGCCATGGGTGCCTGAGCGACCTCAACCAAATCACGCACCAACACAACCAGCTGCTCGGCGAGAAGATGGAGGAGCTGCGGACCAAGTACCCGCAGGCGCAGCTGGTGTACGGTGACGCTCACGGCGTGTACACGGACATCCTGAAGGAGCCGAAGAAGTACAACGCGACATTTCCGGTGACGACGCCGCTGAAGGCTTGCTGCGGCGTGGGCGGCGCGTACAACTTCAACAAGGAGGTGACTTGCGGGCACGCGGGCCTGGTGGACAACCAGTTCGTGAATTTGACTTCGTCATACTGCAAGGATGCCGCGGCGCACCTGAGCTGGGACGGCATCCACACGTCCAACACGTTCAACAAGGCCGCCGTGACGGCTTTCCTGCTGGGCGAGCACATCACCCCCAAGGGCGGGCTCAACTGCTCCCCCGACTTCTCGAGCTGGGATGTCCCCCACTAATGAATTGAGTCCAGAGGGGGCACCCGTGGCCATGTACATTTACAGTATGGTCGCTCCGATCCCATTACGTAGTATGATCGAGCAGCTAGCTTCAGTTGTAGAATAGTGCTTTCATCATTAGTGATTCACCATTCTTGTTGAGATTGATCTCAATGCGGCATTCTTATTCTTGATGAAGTTCGTCGGAATCGAAATTCATTAATAATTATGTGGATCCCGAAGAACTTGGGATTCACTTTAATTCGCAGACTTTGCGTCAATCATCAGCTCATGGCGTTCGTCCCAGTGTAAATTTTTTTGGATCACTCAATCATTGAACAAGGCTGTCACGGATTGTGTTGGTGGGCAACAGGGCAAGGACATGAGCACGTACACAATTCACTGCCAAGGGATACCCGGACTCACTGCGACGTCAATGATGAGTACATTTCAGCACCTCATCGGACCTGTAAATGATTCCAAAGTCCTGAAAGGGTGATTTGCACAAATTCCAAGCCTTCCCAGATTCTCACCGTTATTGGTCACTTTGTGTGGCTGAAACCACTGCGGTCAAGTTCAGCGCCAAAATGGCGACATTCAATTGCAGAAAGCTTTGAATACGAGGAGTGCTGTAGATTTACTTGTCCGGACGGGCGTCGGAAGACGTCTCGATTTCTTGAATTCTGCCAATTTCACGAATTGGACGTTCGCTAGATTTGAGGATGCAAGACAAAGGGCTTCCATGGCTAGGATTATCCATTCCAAACTGCTGTTGGTCTTCAGTACAGACCCCGAATACAGGGCGAATTCAAATGATCTCACAAGTTGGAGCGAGTATGGAGTTCAGGATAATAATGTTCATCTGATCGCGCTTTCTGTACAACATACTAATACATCAACTACTCTTTGAGTTGATTCTCACAACCCCAGTCAGACTTTTATTTCACGGCCTTGATTAATTGATTCCCCCAAACGTGAATCCTTTGTTCCGTTGCTTTGTTGATGTTTGCCGCACGGGCAACTGGGACAGACACAGTCACAACGCACGCCTGCCAGGTTGTGAAACATCAGGGACAGAAAAACAGCAATGAATGAGCAATCTTTTGCTCCTTACAAGCACTTGACCTAATTAAGCCAGGGTGGGCTAGAGCGAGTTCCTCGTAACAACTCCAGCTTTGCATCAACCACAACTCTCGCTCTGTTGCTCATGTAACTACTACTTGCACCGATTGCTCACAGAATTACAGCTTGGGGAGTCCTGGTGTCAGGAATTATTAGAGCTTGGGATTGTTAAAGGCTGCGGAGTGAGGTGCGCTTCGTTGGTGATGAGTGGAATTCGGGTTTCTGCGGGTTCAGGGCTCTATTTGAGGATTGAGGAGCTTCATGTGGACGATATCCGTACCACCCTATTCGGGGCTCCGTGATGTGAGGACGTGCAATCTCGATTTATTCACCGGGCTAGCAATGGCGACGCTATTCAAGACCCGGCACAGTAATCATGCATTTCTGGAGATTGATGAGAAGGAAAGACCAACGAGAAGGAACAGGAGCAGTGTGCACAGGTGTGCACAGTAGAGAGCGACCTGGACCATTAGTGTTGAATTATATGAAGGTCTACAAACTTAGTGATGTGAGTGTAATCCCATCGTAGAAGAGATGTGAGCATTTTGGGCTCCTTTTCATCCATCCAGCTAGTTCATATATTACTGAGATGATTTTGACATACTATATATGTAGAATAGTTTGGGACTCAATAGGTGTATTGTGCACTCTAGTTGTTAGACTTGGTATAATCTTTTGGTCTTGCATCTTCAAATGTCCTAATTATCTTTAATTTGGTGGTCAACTCTTGGAATAGTACATTACTTAAATTGGGACTCATGCTTGATTTTTGAGCTACAATCTATATGCTTACAGATTATAAGGAGAAGAAGTGGAGAACTTTAGAGGAACCAAATTGCAACTCCGTCCAAACTCCATTAAAACGTCATGGGAAGATGTGACGAAAAATATGAGAATCCCTACGTAAAAATCATGAGAACTCCATTGAAAACACCGTGAGAACGTGAATGGAAATACTATGATAACCGTGAAAGAGTAATTTATGAATGTGGTTGGGGACACAATGGGAGGCAGGGCACTAAACCCGTCCTGCAAAGTGCTCCCTGCAAGGTGAATTTACCCGTGGGGAATCCAAAGATTTTTTTTCATTTGCCACACATGAAAAAATGTGAGAATTTTGAGTTCATATTTGTAATCAAAGGCCCCAAATTAGCTAGGAGAGGTGAAGAACCTGGAATTCACCCTGCAGGGCCCACTTCATAGGACGGGAGTTTAGCATCCTGCCATTAGGACTTTAGGAGCAGTGTGAAACGTTCAAAGTCTTCCTGGGGCTCCTCAAAGCCGACGGATGTTTTCTCCTCAGTGACTCCTCCGAAGCCTCAAATTCAAAGGAACCCCGAGTAACATCAGATCGAGAGCTCAAAAGTAGAAGGCTTTTGCTTTTGCAAAGGAAGCTCTATATCCCACTGGTGCTGTGCATGCACACAGTTCTCTTCATCCCAATCAAACGTAGGCCTTCAGAAGATGATGAAAAGATTTAATTCTACGCTGCTTAAACCTAAAGCTACAAAGCTCCGGTATATAGAAAGGACCTCACCGTTGGTTTGAATCCCTCTCTCTTCTTCAATTAACAATGAACTTTTTATTAGTCTATTAAATTTAATTAATTTTAAAGCTGTATCTCGTCCTGGGCCAGGACCACGGACTCCGCCAGAATCACCTGCTCTTGTAAGCCCCGGAAAAAGTTATTCACAACCTACAAATGAAGATGAAGACTGGGAACCACGTCCAGAAACACGCCAATGATAACAAATTCCAGATTCGGTAGGAAAGATTTGATCAATAGTAAAGTTACAACTAAGACTCGCACTGTCAAAGCACGAGGCACCTCAAGACCGGCAGGACCATACAACGTTCGGCTCCTTGCCCCCTTCACGTATTCCGCGCCTTCCATTTGCACAATTAATGTCATCTTAAAACAACAGTTACGTCAAAACAGAGGATGACTACGAAGAAAGCTGCTTCAGCATCAAATACATGAACACCGCAAATCGATTGTGATATCTGTCTCCAGAAGTCAGTTGATGCTGAACCAGATAACAACGCCAAGAACAACTGACATGGACATTCCTTCCACTGCCAGCGAGACTGCGGGAGATTGCAAACCGAATCACCTTTCTCCTGACCACGCGAAGGTAGGACTTGCTCAGGCCTTTCATACACTTAGCACTTCCAAAGTGATTATTTTTGAGAAACATTAGAATGAGCGTGGGGAGTGGGGTTTTAATGTCGTGATTTTCAGGTGTTAGTTGTTATTCCCGTATATGGCACCAAGATAGCGGAACTGGTGCAAGTTCCATGTACATCACAGATTCTTCAGGAACTTGCTCGCTTCTTCTCCTATTCTCGTTCTGCTAGGTAGTCACCCTTTAATTGAGTCTGCAGTAGTTTCAATGGGCAGATCCGCAGATATGTCAACGAAATTGTTCACATTCAGAATAACGTTCAGAACGGCCTGTAAGAGATTTAATTAAACCTTGGCTTGAACCAAGCATGCAACCGACTTAGTATTGTCGTCAGAGAAAGTGGTCAAGTTTCTGTATCCATCTGTGGGAATCTGCGAGAGCAGCCTCCTTTGTCACCAGGCTCTGGTTGTTCATCACAAGCCTCGGTTTCAATAAAGCTTTCCAGTGCCAGTACTGGTAGTGGAGGAGGCCCGCACAACAACTTTCAGGCCGGAAGACCGTTACGTTGGAAGTTTCATGATGGTGAGAAGTGCTAGCACGAAATATATGCGAGACTGCTATTCTGGTGAAGTTGCAGATGCACTCAGGGATCCAATCGCCTATTTGGATCTAGGGAAATATGAGCAGTGGTACAGGTTTCCATCAAGGGCTGATGTAAGTGAACCCAACACCCGTAATTCGTGTAGCATTGAATCTTGATCGAGTACTGCAAGGTACAATCATAAATATCGTACTAAACTCTGTTCATAAGTGTGAGCGTTATCGCAGGAGCTAGAGATGTGCAATTGCACTCACAATCGCAGCTTCATGAAGTATTTCGGAATTTATCCAATTTTCTCGGGGACCTGGGTCAATTTCCTTGGGCATGTCTGCGGCATGTCACTTGTAACATATAGCAGAAAGGAGAGGAATCTTCGCTGCCTATCTTAAAGCTGTATTCCTCTGGAAATTCAACTGAAGCAAATGACAAACCTTGGACTACCTCCGAATCCAGAAGTGCCTAGGCTTTGCCATTGAACATTACTGACATAGAGATGAGCTGAATTTCTCGTAAGAAATGACATGCCACCAAAATCTGGAAATGTGGTAGAGGTAGTGATTTGGGTGGCTTCCGAAGTTTCAAATATTAACCTGTTGTGAGCATTAGTCTTAGTTAAAGTGACAGGAACCCCTGCAATAGTTAAAGATAGAGTGCTTGCCACAGATATTCTCTTGTTATTTTCACTTCAACCACAGAATCAAGGCAGGAAGGCAGTGGTAGTATGGAACAAGATCAGTGCTCCAGAGATATAATCAATTGTTCTCTGGTCTTGAGAAATCATAGCAACCTTGCACTCACTAGATATGATTAATCTCTTGTTTCTGCACCCACCAGGCTACACAGAATGGATTTCGGCTCCAGATTTTCACACTACTTCGGACGCTTTCTAATGTGAGTCTCCTTGGCGAAAGCCCACAACCAGGATCCTTAGAAGCCCTGTCCCAGTTTCGAGTTGCCACAAGTGGAGCCTGAGCATATGATTGCCATGGGTATCGAGAGCTACAGTATATGTGTATGTATGTGTATGTATATATGCACTTCGATGTGTCTGCGCGCAGTAGTGCTCTGAACTCTGAAATTTTGGACATTTTACAGTTAATCGCGGGACCAGGAGCCGGAGTTCTGGAAAAACACAACTCTGAAATTTTGGACATTTTACCACCAAAGTAATAGAGATCTTTCGCATCGATCATTCTACTAAATAAATTGGAAATTTACAATTAGTTGTCGAACATGATTGTTGTAGTGACCTCCGCTTCAACCAGTCTGGCGACCGAGCACCTGATGTAAGCTCTGAATATTGACCTCCGCCAAGGCGCCAGCAGAGACCAACTCGTATCTCCCGAGTGTGATTTTTCATGTTGACCATAAGGTGGCTATTTAAAAATGCAAACTACATCTTCTGTCACTGAATATCGTCAGAGGCCATCAAAATATTGCAAGACCACACTTCCATTCGAAGCCATTGATACTGTAGTTACGAACAATAAAAGGGTTCAGCGTATTCACAAGAAAGTTACTGACGGGTGGTCATCGATGTGGCTGAGATGACTCACGTCAGTCGTACATGTATGCCATTGCTTAATTCGTCAATCTCCGATTTATAAATAATCCCTGGCACGATCCATACTCTGACGAAGGATTGCACACCATTTATTTTGTGAAGTTGTGGATATTTTTTATCGTTTAGATTTGATGAGCCCAAAAGTTCTATGACCATGTTTTATCAAACACCACTCCAAAACTTTCATTTCCTAAATTGCAAAGGGCAAAACTTTCAAACATTTGTTTCTTTCACTACTAGCTAAGATTTGCAAAGATTTGCAGGGGTAAACAATCATGTTTGTCAAGGGTGATTGAAAGAAACACCACTTGTACTATCTGTTGCATTTTTTATTTTTAACCTTTTAGTACTTATGTACTATGAGTCACCTTCACTACTATTGGGGGCATGGAATATGAAATCTGGGCGGTCAATTGAATTTTAGATCTACTATTTTGACAACACGTGATGTTCATCATTGGATGGTAAGGATAAATGGCAACAATCTACATTTGCAGATTGGAGGTGTTGTAGGCCCCCCTAGTACTATTGAGTCATTTTGTGTACCCCAAAATACTATTTTAAGCTACAAGATGCAATTTATGCGATTGCCACATTTTTATTTTCTTAAATTACTAAATGCTCTTGAAAATTTTATTTTAAAAGTGGCGATTGCTGCCAACTTAAAGGTGATTGTATGAAACAGTTGTATTATTTTTTGTCATACGTCTCGTACTGATTAGTTTTTTGGCCATAATTCCTGGGTTTTGACTCCAAATGATTCAAAATTCATAGACAAGGTACTGATGACTACTATACACCTTGTCTATTTTTTTGGAATTTTTTAAAATTTTTTTACTATTTAATAATAGCCCCCGATATCATGTTACAAATGCCAATTTTGTCACGCCCTTATCTCCCCTTGGGGTGCCTGAAATGTCTTGGTAAGCAAGGAGGACCTTGGGGTGACTCCCCAAGCCTTGCAATAGACTAGAAAGGGAGTTTTGTGAGACTCCCGATCAAACAAGGCGCAATAGCGCCCTGGATTTGTAAGATGTGGTGGAGTGTCTTACATGCTTAGAAAACCCTTGAAAATACGCATCCAACCGTCTTTAGAACGCGTGATTTGAAGTTGTAAGTTGAGAGTTATGAACGTTCAAAGTTGACTATGTTTCGGTGGCGATTGGGACACTTAAGGGCAAGGAGTAAGGGTTTTCAATGATTGCCTCAAGGAAGTATGGCATGTAGCATATCATTGGAAAGCTATGAACACAAGGAAGCTATAATTACTAGCATTACGAGGTTCTAAGATATGAGCCAAAAGTTATGGCCAAGAGAAGGGCCGTGGTGAAGGCATGACGCCTCCCCGGTGAACCTGAATCTTTGGAAGGCCATAACTTTGTGAGATATTGTCCAAATGGGACAAGTGAAGAGTCTATTGGCATCTACTCGTTGCGGAGATATCTTAAATGGGCTCGCATGTGGTATTTGGTGTTAGATTTGAGAGAGAGAAGAGGATTCATATGTAAAAGTATATTATATCAATAAAGAGATTTGTGACATACTTATAGTGCATGGCTATCTAATGTATGTCTTATAGAGAGTCACAACTCTCCATTAGCTAAGAGTCACAATTCTATGTTAACTAGTATACTACTATATACTGTATGTACACAGTATGTCTAACACTCCCACTAGTATACTATATCAACGTTCATCTGTTTGGATGAAGGTCATAACACGTTCATCCAAAACAGTCTTCTCTCCAAAGTAGGGTTTACAACATCGTTCCCCTTCTTGTGCCTGCGCCGCATCGCAACTCTAGTTTTGTTTTCTCCACTCCAAGTCTTGTGAACATTGGTCTGCCATGAGGGTCCATTGTATTGAGATTGATGGTTATGCAATTGAGGAGTGTTGATTAGCTGTTGTAATAGAATGATGATTTGATGGAATGCGGTTGCTACTTGGTGTAACGGAGCAGCAAGTGGTTTGATCGTTGAAGGCAGCGGCTGCTTCTGTTGGTTTTGCCTATGCTTGAAGGCCAGCTGATGCAGCATGTCGGCGATCTAGCTGGAGCTGAGCTTCGCTGCTTTGTCTTTAAGCTCAGGTTTTTCCATCCTCTTGTGAGTGTGGTGCTCGACCTTCTTTTTGTGGTGCTGATACAAGCAGTGAGCTGAAGAGATTGGGACGGCGTGCTGAGAGGTTAAGAACGATGAAGAACTTCGTTTATGAGTGATGGAGTGTTGAGCTCCAACACTCTGTCTTCCTTGTTTGAACTTTTTTCTTTGTTTGTGGCGACTTGGCTTTTGTTTGTGAAGACTCTGAGTTCTTTGAGTGCTTGTTACTGGTTCTGCTGTATGAGCTAGGGTTTGTTCCTTATTTGAAAATTTCTTTTGAAGTTGATTAAGTGCTTTGGTAGCTTGTACGTGTGCGGAAGCTTCTTTAATATATGGACAGCTGCAACCTCGTGATTGGAGCAAATAGTTGGATAAGTTTGTATCTTGCATCTTGTCTCCCTTGATGTGATGTATCTTGTCTGCCTTGTTTGTTTGCACAGAGTTTTTAACTTGTGACTGTGGAACAGGAAGGCCAACTCTTCCAATACATGGAGAAACAAGACCTTGTCTTGAGCAGTGGAAACATCGACTTAATTGAGCATAGCAAGAGGTATTTTTACTCTTACTTTTACCTTGATTGTATTTGTTTGGTGTCCACTTATACTGATTTGATGTCCACTGATTCTTGCAATCTTTACATGATTGATTTGATCTCATTGTTGTTGCATATGCTTCACTTTGTGTTGTAAAAATATCCAAGTCAGTTTTTCCTTGAGGGATCTTTGATATTCTTTGACCTTGTGGCAGAGAGTGTCTCCCACTCAAAGACGGCTCAAGATGCTGAAAGCTCCTACATGAAAAAGATTGGTTGAGAGGATTATAAACCATAAGTGCTTGGAAGACTTTATTTGGTGAAGATGGAGGAACCAGGCACATTCCAAGCTTAGTTATACAATGAAGATGTTTATCTCGGGGTAAAGACTTGGTAAGAATGTCAGCAGTCAATTCGCCTGTTGAAATGTATTTTAATTCAATGTCTTTGGCAAGAACACGTTCACAAGTAAAGTGGTATTGGATATCTATATGTTTAGAACGTGAATGATATTTAGGATTGTCCGTCAAAGCAATAGCACTTTGACTATCAGAATATATAGGTGTAGGATGAAGTTGTGGAAAACCAAGTTCTTGAAGTAATCTCCTTAACCAAATGGCTTCAGCAGTTGCTTTTGATAAGGCCATGTATTCTGATTCAGTTGAAGAAAGAGCTACTGATTGTTGTTTCTTGCTGCCCCAGGAGATAACACCACCTGCTAAGATAAAACAATAGTCTGATGTTGAACAACGCGTGTCTTTACATCCAGCCCAATCAGCATCAGAGTAGCCGTGAAGAACATGGCCCTCTGGAAATTGTTTGTAACATATGCCATATGATAAAGTTCCTTTTATATACCTTAATGTTCGTTTGAGGGTTTGAATATGGGAATCAGCTGGGGCTGATAAATACTGAGCTAAACTGCTAACTGTATAAGCACAGTCAGGTCTAGTATTCACAATAGCATGCATAAGGCTGCCAACAATTTGGGAGTAAAGATGTTGGTCTTCTTGTAATGAATGAGTTTCTTCTTTATTCAAATGAATGCCTGATTGCATAGGGGTGCTTACTGATTTGCAATTGAGCATATTATATTCTTCAAGTTTAGAAGTAAGATCTTTTTATTGGTGGATAATAGTCCATCCTTCAATTCGATTTCTTATAATAGTATTACCAAGAGTATAATGAAGATCACCTTCATCTGTCATATCAAATTCCTTGTTTAATATAGATTTGATATCTTGAATTAGAATCAACTGATTGCTTACTAGTATGCAATCATCAACATAAACTGTAAGAATTATAAAACTGTGATCAACTTCCTTTTTAATGTAAATGCTGGCATCTGATTCCAGTCTTTGAAAATTGTAGAGTAAAAGGTATTGGTCTAAACGTTTATACCATGCCCTTGAGGACTGTTTTAGTCCATATAAGGATTTGCTCAATTTGCAAACTAGATTTGAATTTGAATGTGAAGGTATGGAAAAACCTTCAGGGATAGTCATATAAATTTCTTCTTCAATGAAACCATTTAGGAAGGCAGTCTTAACATCCAGTTGATGGAGTTCAAAATTGTATTGAGTAGCAAGGGCTAATAATACTTTAATAGAATTAAGTTTAACTACAGGGGAAAAAGTTTCTATATAGTCAATACCTTGAATTTGTGTAAAATCCCGTGCCACTAAACGTGCTTTGTATTTATCCAAAGATCCATCAGCTTTAGTTTTGATCTTAAAAATCCATTTTGAAGTAATAGGTTTTCTATTGGATGGTGAGGGTGTAAGTTTCCAAGTTTTATTCTTTTCCAAAGAATCAAATTCAGCTTGTATGGCTGCCTGCCATTAGTGTGAATCAGACCTAGATAAAGCATCTTGCATAGATTTAGGCGGATCCAAAGTAGAATGTACAACATTGGCTTGATGTTTCTTGGATCTTTTTGTGGATGTTTGCCCAGCAATTGACTCAAGTAACTTTCTTGTAGGTTTGATTTTTCGTGCAGGTCTAGCCAATGAACTTGGAGGTGCATATGGTGATTGAAAGGCAGAAGTTACTTCAGCTTCATGAGGTAATTCAGCAGATGTACTTGAATCTAAAGATAATCAGCAGATGTACTTGAATCTAATAATATTTGAAAGACTGTGTGATAGATTACTTACTTGATCATTGTTATTAGGTAGAATACTTTGATGTAATGGGATAGAGAGACTTGGGCCTTATAGACTTAATGTACTTTGCTGAATTGGTGATTGTACTTGATTAATAGGTTGAGGTAAGACTTGAATTTGGGATGAATCAGGTTGATTCCTCAAAGTAGGTTGTATTTTAAGTACAGCAGGATCTAATAAAATCTCTGTCTCATTGTCTTCTTGAAATAAATGTTGGTCAGGAATTTTAACAAGTATTTCATCAAATATGACATCTCTGGATATTATCAACCTTTTAGTTTGAGTATTCATCAAACGATAAGCTTTAGCTTCTTCACTATAGCCTAGAAAGATTGATTCATGAGAATGGGGGTCTAATTTTCGTCTTTGTTCTTTTGGAATAAGAACATGTGCTTTGCATCCAAAAATTTTAAGGTAGGATAAAGTTGGTTGTTTGCCATACCATAATTCAAAAGGTGTAGAATGTGCCAATATTGCCTTGGTAGGACTCCTATTTTGGAGATAATTGGCTGTGTGGAGGGCTTCTCCCCCAAATACTTTTGGTAATTTTGCGTATGATAACATAGATAGGACTGCTCCCACTAATGTTCTATTTTTACGTTCTGACACACCATTTTGTTGTGGTGTGTAGGCTGTGGTCATCTCCCGTTTGATGCCTTGTTCTTGGCAAAAATTATTGAATTCGGTAGACAAATACTCACCTCCTTGATCAGTTCTTAATGTCTTTATTTTATGTTGTGTGTTTCTCAACATAGTTCTTATAAAGCTGAAATTTATTAAAAGCCTCAGATTTATTTTTCATTAAGTAAACATAACACATTCTTGTTAAATCATCAATAAAAGTGATGAAGTAAATAGAACCTGTATGTGTGGCAACTTGCATGGGGCCACATATATCTGAATGAATTGACTCCAATTTTTCAGTTGCTCGTCTTGCACTGTGTTTAGGAAATTTTTCCTTATGTTGTTTTCCTTCTATGCAGGATTGGCATAAGGTGACTTGTTTTTCATCAAAAGGTTCTATTCCTTTTGAAATACCTTGTATTTGTTTTAATCTGTGTTGATTTATATGACCTAGTCTTAAATGCCATAAATCAGCTTTATTTAATGCTGTAGTAGTTGGAATTGCTAAAGCATGTTGTGTACTTGTGATAGTCTCACCTAACTCATATAAGTCAGGATTAAGTTTGCAAGTGGCTATTGTTTGACCTAATTGGTTTATAAGAGTAGTAACTCCGTCTTTAGTTCGAATTTCTCCACCTGCCTTGTCAAGCTGCTTGGCTGAAAATAGATTCTTGGCTAGGCCAGGAATGTGTAAAACATCAGGTATAAATTTGTCTTTTCCATTTGATAATCTTATATTGACATCACCATATCCTTGAATGATATATGATGTAGAATCATCACCTAGGAAAACTAATTGTTGATCATTACATTTTTTGTAATTTACAAATCCTTCTCTTTAATGGCACATATGTTGGGTTGCCTCTGAATCTACATACCAAGTAGATTTGATTTGTTCTTTATGTGCTGATGCTACTACATAAAGTTTATTATTTGTTGTAACAAGATTTGTTTGTTTCTTGTTATTTTCTTTTTCCGCAGCAATTCTGAGTCTGCAGTCTCTAATGTGATGTCCGGGTTTTTTGCAGTAAAAACATTTATGTTCAGCTGGAAATTTCTTCTTTTCAAAAGGTTTGGAGCCACTATTCTCTCCTTTTGAATATGAACTTGTCTTAAAGTTCTTATTAAAATAAGGTTTCTTTCCTTTATTGTAAATTTTCTTTCCAACATAAAGTGCTGATGTGTTTTCAGCTGTTGAACTCATATCTTTGATAAGAGTTTCTTCTTCAATCAAATCTGTGATTAAAGATTGCAGATTTATTCCAACTTGTCTTCTTAAAGAGCGAATAAAAGACTGATAACTTTGAGGAAGACTCCTCATTAACATAATCACAGCTTCATCATCTGGTACCGGTGAACCAGCTGCTAGTAGTTGCTCCAAGTGAGCTCTAAAGTTATGGATGTGTTTAATAACACTTGAATTCTCTTTCATTTTTAAATTAAGTAATTTATCTTTCAAATGCATTTTTGTCACTATATCTTGGGATTCAAATATTTTACTCAATTCTGACCATGCCAAAGCAGAGGATTTGCAGGATTAAATATGGGAAACTATGGAATTTTCAAGGCAATTATTAATGATAGTTAATGCTAATGCATCTCTATCCTCCCACAGACTTATACTTCCTGCACCTGAGGAAGGCAAAGTAGGGATTCCAGCAGCTATTTGTGCTGATGTTGGTGCCACCGGTAAGTGTTCTTCTCCACTTACTAAAGGCCATAATTTTTCTGCTTTGAAAATGAGAGTTAACCTATGTTTCCATATATTGAAGTAGGATCCATCGAATTTAGTGACATGGCTGATGTCAACTTTATGTGTTGTCATCTTTAATACTCTCCTCTTAAAATGGCTTGCATTTCACATTCTTCCATGAAATCTTCAAGAAAGAAATTAGGATTTGCTTCACTGAAATTTGTTATTGCTTCAATGTAAGCATTAGGGCTATTTCTAATTCTATATGTATGTTGTGCAGGTTCTTCAAGATTTTCTTGCTCTTCAATTGGAATTGAGTCTATAGGTATTTGTAGAAATGCATTATTGAAAGCTGTATTGGCAAATTGAAGTTCAATTTCAATTGCTTCTCTTTCAGGTTCAAATATTAGTAGATTAAAAACATCCTCGCTTGCATTTTCTGCAGCAGGGGTTTGAGGATAACACATCTTGCTCTGATACCATGTTAGATTTGAGAGAGAGAAGAGGATTCATATGTAAAAGTATATTATATCAATAAAGAGATTTGTGACATACTTATAGTGCATGGCTATCTAATGTATGTCTTACAGAGAGTCACAACTCTCCATTAGCTAAGAGTCACAACTCTATGTTAACTAGTATACAACTATATACTGTATGTACACAGTATGTCTAACATTTGGAGCTTTGACCACAAAGTTACGCCGTTTGGAAGGTCGGGTGTCCAAACCGTGACGAAACTTGGCCATTTCGGGTTGGAAATGGGTGGTCTTCCAAAACCCAAGTGGGTTTGGGGTGTACCTTCGACCCACAAGGGGGGGGTCTGCTGAATGCCACAGAAAGTATTATAGGAGGGGTTGGTCTCCCTCCTCACTCCCTCTTGGAGCCTTGGTGAGTTCCGGTGAACTCAAGGTTGGTGATGTGACTTCACCACCGGTCCAAGGCACCATGGGACACTTGTGTGTGTGTCCCGGGGCACCAGTTGGGTGGAGTCCCGCTCCTTGCTAGGCCACACTCGATGTGTCCCGATTTGTGAGTCCTAGTTAACCATGTTGGAAAAGTAGCAAATGCAAGATGGGCTAGCATGGAGTGGGGTGACACTCAAGGGCGGTTAGGATTGTGGTGAGTAGTGCCACCATGAGTCCTTATACATTGAGATGGAAGTTCCGCCCCATGTTACCAAGTGACATGCCGGGTGCCACGAGTGGAGTGCGTGTTAGTAGTCCCGGTGATTGGGACTTAACCAAATGAGTTGGAAATAAAGACTAACTTTGTATGTGCTTGGCATGTGCAGTGTTAGGCAGTTTATGACCCAAGTGAAGTTGTTAAGGTTTGCCAAAGACAGTTTGTTACTGTGAAGTGTTATTTGGATCGCGACAAATTTGGAGGTTTTTAGTACTACTTAATACCCATAAAAACGAATTTGGAGCTGAAATTTGGTAGAGATGGTCTTCTAGTAGACTTGTAGCTATTGTTCAAAGGAATTCTAAAAATACTTAATTTTATGTGGTGTAGAAGTCTACAAATTGAGTCCCTTTCTACTAGCATTTTGAAGCATGTAAGAAATTATTTTGGTGGTTTTTTTGGTAAATGACAATCTCCATAGAGTTGCCACAAATGGCCTATTTTATTTTATTTATTTAAGTTTTTTCCTATTTTCTACGAATTAAAACATCAAAGTATGTATTTTCTTAAGATTTGGCACTTTTCTAGTTCTCCTACTTAGAGAATTTTTCAATGAATTTCCTTTGGTGGTTTTCTTCATCTTAAAGGTGCATACATTGGCCATATTTTTTAATATTTAAAAAAAAAAAAATTCTAATTTTAAAGTACTCCAGAAAAAATCATGGGTACTATTGCGAAACGCCAAAACGCAACAAATAGTACAGGTGTTTCGTGCAATCACCCTTAAACCAAAAAAAGAAGATCAAAGCTAGAACTAGAAACATGTTTTTGGAAATCCTTCTCTTGAGAAAGTACATATTTCTTAGAAGATTTAGCCTACCAAACTTAATGTTGTAATTCTTCAAAAAAGAGTACTCAATAGTACTGAAAACCACCCAAATTGTATGTGTGACATAAATTCAAAATTCAATTTCACCTATTGAATTAATTTTGAAAAAATTGAAATTATTCAAGTGCATTTTCTATTGCTATTGGAGGCTTACTTCTTAATTTCATGTTCATATGGGCAATTTCGTTAAAATGGCGGTATTCAAGTGCCACTTTGACGGTGTGCCATTTTCACCATCTAGGACTGGTATAGATTTCAGAACGGCTGTTTTGAACTGCTTTCGTGCCATTTTAGAAAAATATTGTCATTTTAACAAAATTGTCCATTCATTCAATCATGTTTGCAATATTTATGGCACACAACAACTTTGACATTTAATATGTGACGGAAAATAGGACAAGTGTTTTTTGCAATCACCTCAAGCCACAATCTTTCCCGTGAACAACGTCTCACAAAGAAAACCTGTTCAAGAATCAAACGTTGCTTCAATGTTCTCAATGTTGTTCTCACATTTGAAGGCATTGTCCCATAATCTTAGTCATGGTAGGGGAGAGAGGATATATATAAAAATTGTATGAAGTTCTAAAGCTTAATCCCTAAGGTAAAGTAGTAAGTAGCAAGGCCTTTGTTTCATCATATACCGTTTCATAGTTGCCATTTCTATAATTCAAAACAATTTTTTTAATATTGAATTGTAGGATCTTATAACTAGTCAACTTAATATATAAGAACATGAGGGAAAATTTTCATAAAGTTTGACTACATAGATTAGAAGATATTAGCATTTGAACTTTGAACTAAAGAATTTTTTATTTTTTGAGACATAATTTCACTGGATTTTGAATCTTGATAGCTTCATCTTTTAGCATTTTTGATTTGTAATTAAAAGATATTTGTACTGAAGAAATTGAGTTGAGAGTCTTAGAAAAATAAATAAACATATAAAACTTTACTTTCATCCTCAAAAAAATTATTATGTATTAAAATAGAAACAAAATTGTTAAAATTTCTTAGATGAAATTAAGATATGTAAATTGAACAATGATTGAAATAGTTTCAATGTGCAATCTAGACCTTTTGGAATTGTTTTTTTCTGAAAAATTAAAAGATTAAGTTTAAAATCAAAGGTTACCAATACATTAATTTTTAACAAAAAGCTCTAAATGCCTACAAAAATTGTTCTATAGCTTTTTCATCACTTATCCAAAGGAAATAATTTTAAGATTTCAAAATAAAGAGAAATACACTCTATGAGAATGAAATAAAATTTCAATTGATTTCAATTTTTTTCAATTTTTTTGTATTGCTTGCAATGCTTGAATTTGACTATTTTTAGATTTGATTGCATAACTTTTGCTCTTGGATAATGATTGGATTGAAAATTATATCTTTAGAAAGCTAATATATTTTTTTTATATATCCTGATAAATAGTTTCAGAAAATTACACCAAAAAATGAAACCATATGAACATACCCAAATATCCATCTGTTCTCCAAGAGGAGTTTGGAACTTTAAGAGTTAATTCACCAAGTACTATATTGTATTGTACAATGCACACTTTTATATAGAAGATTAATATATAGAATATGATATAGTATACTGTACATTATATGCAATATAATATTATATGAAATTTCACTATTTTATATAAAATATTGTATTATTTGGTTGTAAATTTAATAATCATAAAATGTACAATTATTATCTTTTTATAATTTAAAAAAATTATTAAAATATGCTTGAAGAATAGAATATTCGTTGAAAACAATCAATATAAGATGAGAGCAAACATTTTCAACACAAGATTCAAACTTTGCAAAGGCAACGCCACAAACAAAGTTAAATTGATAACAATGTTATAGCATTGTTATAAGCCAATGTTTGTTAATCTTGGTTTTGATATTCCCATAGTATTAAAAGTAGCATCTTAATAGTGGCTAAAACCTCCAAAATGTAGTAGTGTTTTGCATATCTAGCCATATGATCTTATAATAGATTAATATGAGAATATGTGGAAGAAATTTCAAGAGCTTTGACTATGTAAATTGCAAGACTTTGTTGTAAAAAGTGAAAGAAGCATTTTTTTTGCCATACATTAAAAAAAACTAGATTCTCTCACAGGTCATTTCTCTTGGCCAAATGTGCAAATACAACAAAAAGTGAAAATGAAATTATTTATTTATTTATTTAATTAATTATTTTTAAAAAAAAATTTAAAAATCATGGACCATGTTATTACTTAGGTGCCATTATCAAATTGTAATTTATTATTATTTTTTTAATTATTGGGTTATTGCAAGAACTATTTGTTGTGTTTTGTAAGAATACTCATGATTTTTTCTGGAGTACTTTAAAATTAGAAAAATAATTTTTTTTAGATTTTAAAAATATAACTAATGTATAAACCTTTAAGATAAAGAGTAACCACCAAAAAAAAAGCCTAGAAAAACTCTCTAAGTAGGAGAACTAGAAAAGTGTCAAAACTCAAGAAAACAGACATTTTATTGCTTTAATTGGTTAAAAATAGGAATAAATTTAAATAAATAAAATAAAAAATTGGTCATTATATAGTAATAACTCTATGAAAATGGCCATTCACCAAAAGGACCACCAAAAATATATTATATATGTTTCAAAATGCAAGCTGAATGAAGCTCACTTTGTGGACTTCTACACCACATAAAATTAAGTATTTTTAGAATTCCTTTGAATGTTAGCTACTTAGCTACAAGTCTACTAGAAAACCATCTCCTCCAAATTTCAGCTACCTCCCCCCTCCAAATGGGCATTTGTGATGAAATCGAGGCTATTTTTAAATAGTAAAATATTTTTAAAAATAGAAAAAAATTAGACAAGGTGTATAACAGTCATGAGTAACTTATCTATAAATATTAAGTCATTTGGAGCCAAAACGCAAAAATCATGGTCAAAAAACAAAAAAGAGCACATGGTGTAACGCAAAATAGGATAGGTGTTTCTTGCAATCACCTTGTTTTTCAAAGATATATATTTTATTTATTTATTTATTATTTTTTCTATTTGCATAGGTGAATGACATGTGTCAATCCTTTAAATAGAAAATCCAAATTTATTACTAATGTTCGAGTACATTATTAAGACTTTTAATCCTCTTAATTTGAAATTTTGCACTACAATGTTCTAAAAATTGAGATAAGGAACCTTATAGAAGAAAATTGAGTTGAAAATTTAGAGCAAATTGTTTTAAAATTGAAACTTAATTTGCATTGTATAAACATTGTTAAATAGAATTAGGCACAAGATGGAAATAAAATCTAAATTGTTAATAATACTAACAAAAGATGGAATCAAAGCACATCAATCCTAACAAAGATAATGTTTTAGTAGAGAATTTAAACTAGAAGACTTTTTTTTATTGGAAAATTTTAAAAATTGAGTTCAAAAACATATCCTATATGGGTTTTTAAAAATTAGATGCTCAAATTGCCTATTAAACAAGGTTCTTTGTAACTTTCACATCAATAATCCAAATGGAATAAATCAAAGATTTTCTTATAGATAAAGACAAACTCCCTCTATTTCTAAGTAATATCAATGTTTCTTTTGTAAAATACAAAAGGAACACTAGTTTTATTTCAAGACAGGAAATATTTTATAAGAAATAAATTACTAAAACATTTATTTTGATTTTTTAGAGATTTTTTGCTGCCCAAGATTATCTATTTTACATTGGGTGGTATAATTGGATGAAAACAAGATACACTTGTTGATTATGTTGCATTTCAAAGGTTATTCCAGGAATAATTGAGCTTTTGAAAAAAAACATTTAAAAATAAATAAAATATGAAGAATTAGAAGAACTCTACAAACAACATATTTCCAAAAGTATACAAGTACATTTGAGCACTAGTACATTCAAGTAAGTACTCCAATGCAATTGTTACAATGACACATTCAAATTAGGAAATTAACATGAAATCCTAAAGGATACATATATGCATTGCAAATTATATTTGAAAGAAGAAAACTCTTAGGATGGAAAAGTATACAGTATTGTATAATTTAGATTTCAACATTTGAAATCTCAAATTTAGTTATAATTACAATAATTATTTCATTTTTGATTTTTCAAAATTTTGAAAGGAAATACTTATAATTTCTTCAATAGATTGAATTAATGGAAAATTTTATTAAAATGGCAGTATTCTATATGTCATTTTTTTTAATCATTTCTAGGACTAGTATAGATTTAAGACCGCATGGTCTAAATGCGAAAGTGCCAAGTTTTGTGGAATAGTGCCATTTTAACAAAATATCAATTTTGAAAATATAATTACAATC
Source organism: Pseudisothecium myosuroides (assembly GCA_951799445.1). Taxonomy (NCBI): domain Eukaryota; kingdom Viridiplantae; phylum Streptophyta; class Bryopsida; order Hypnales; family Lembophyllaceae; genus Pseudisothecium; species Pseudisothecium myosuroides. The sequence continues at coordinate 18,318,201 of OX637290.1, read as the reverse complement.
AAAAAGCTATGATAGAAATTATAGAATAGACACTAGTTATAATAAAATGTCATATTAGCCACACAACACTTGAGTCTCTATGTACATTTATTGTAGTTATAAATTTTGGATGAAAAAAGACTTTTCAATAAGAAGTCACTTTGAATTGAATGTTCTTAAAATGTCAATGTCATTGCAATTTTAATCTAAAAAAGAAAATAGAGTCCAATCATTCAATGAATAGTCATATTTTTAATGACTATATTCATCTCAGAAATATTGCAATAGGTAACCATGCTACAAAAGACTAAGCTCTTGAATTGCATTGTATTCTAAGGTGTTTGACAAATACAAATATGACAAATTTAAAAAACAAAATATTATTTATATTAAAAAATTTAGATTGAAAAATATCATTTTCAATGTTTTATGTAAATGAGCCAATATGAAGTTGATATAACTTGCATACTAATAAAATTATACTGAATTATTTACATATTTCAATAATTAAGAATTAGAAATCAATTAATGGCAGTGGCATATTAGAGGATATGCTCATGAGTATACCTTTAATTGCTTTGTCAAAGACTATGGCACTTATACAATGTTTTAACTCTACTAACATTTATTATAGGAATCATCTTAACTAGCTTAGTAGTATTGTGCCCATTTGCAAGAAGAATTTATAGTCCTTTATGGAAATTATGTAGGGCCAATGTTGAAATTGTTACATTATTTGTTAGAATTCCAAGAGTTTAGCTCTTTCAAGCTTACAATCTAAAATATAAAGCTAAACTTATCTTAATTGAAAGCTTAGTGTAGATCTATACATATCACACTTTTTGGTGTTCAATAGCACATCTATATATCAAAATTGATGCAAGCTACTACAACCTCTTGAACGGTTTTAATTACACATAATTGACCTCTAAAGGATTATTGTCCCTTGGGAGACAATTGAAAGTTTGGGCAAGTACCTAAGACATTAATTTTTGGTATTATTTCTTAAAACATTATTTTAGGATAGTCCTAAGTACAAGTTAGCTTTATAGAAATGTCATTATATTTCAATCAATAATCGGAAGCAAAAATTAGGTGAAAGCATAAAATATTGGTACTCTTGTGCATACATATTGTACGCACAATCTAAAGTTAAACATAACTTCTAGGGATTTTGCTCATTGCACTTGAAATTCTTATTGGAGATGAATGGTAGATTGCTTAAGTCAATCAATATTTTTTTGTGTAATTTCTAAATTTATTATTATTTATTGTACAATTTCTTTAGTTTATCTCACTTTAGATTTTAGACTTTCTCAATAGTATTGTAATGAATCCAAAATGGTGATTTTCACTTCAAAATTTAGAAACCATGTTCCTTTATCAAGGTTGAAAAAATTTGCTACAAAAATTCTAAAATAAATAAATTTATTGTCCTCCATATTGATACAAAGAAGACTAGGTTGTGCACACATTTCAAAACATCCAAAGATACAATTCTAGAAATTTTTAGGTGAAGCTTACTTCCTTCAAGAGTTTAAAAAAGAATTAACTCTGTCATATTTTTTTAATGTTTTTATTATTCTTTAGCAATTTAAATAAAACAAAAGAAATTGTCATTTCTTTGTGCATAACTTTTGGAGTAAAGTTCTTTAGGTGCAATTTGAAAATAAATTAATTCCAATAATTTCTATATAATTATCCAAATTTTTTTATTAAATTTTTTTTTCAAAAGATTTAGTAAAAAAATTCTGAAAAATGGAACAAAAATTTTAGAAATTTGTTTCTTATAGAATATGATTTTGTATACAATAAAATATTTGTTTTATTACATTTGTTTTATTGTTGTAAAGTTTACAAAGAACCTTGTTTAGAGGGCAATTAGAGCATCTCATTTAAAAAAAATCCAAATAGGATATGTTTTTGAATTCAATTTCCAAATTTTTCAATGAAAAAAGTCCACTCCCTTTAGATTCTTTATTAAAACAATCTCTTTGTTAGAATTGACATGGTTTGATTCAATCTTTAATTAGTGTTATTAACAATTAAGTTTTTTTTTCCACCATTCTTCTACCTACTTCTATTTAATAATACATTAAAGAAAGCAAATTAAGTTTCACATTTCAAAACTCTTCTTCTAAATTCTTGACTCAATTAATTCTTGGCTATAATTTTCTTTTAATTTTTTACCTGAAAACAATGAATTGTAAGACCTCAAATTAAGACAATTCAAAGTCTTTTACTCTAATATAGGAAGAAAATAAAAAAATTCTTCATCATATATGACAATACATTACAATTTACATAGTCAAAGCTTTTGAAATTTCTTCACAATATTCTCTTTCTTAAACCTTTAAAGATTCCAAATCTTATAATCTAGTGAAGCAATGTTCTAAAATTCTTCTAATTAACCTACTTCTACATAATAATTTTTTTGAGGATGAAAGTAAAGTTTTATATGTTTATTTATTTTTCTAAGACTCTCAACTCAATTTCTTTAGTACACATATCTTTTAATTACAAATCAAAAATGCTAAAAGATGAAGCTATCAAGATTCAAAATCCAGTGAAATTATGTCTCAAAAAATAAAAAATTCTTTAGTTCAAAGTTCAAATGCCAATATCTTCTAATCTATGTAGTCAAACTTTATGAAAATTTTCCCTCATGTTCTTATATATTAAGTTGACTAGTTATAAGATCCTACAATTCAATATTAAAAAAATTGTTTTGAATTATAGAAATGGCAACTATGAAACGGTATATGATGAAACAAAGGCCTTGCTACTTACTACTTTACCTTAGGGATTAAGCTTTAGAACTTCATACAATTTTTATATATATCCTCTCTCCCCTACCATGACTAAGATTATGGGACAATGCCTTCAAATGTGAGAACAACATTGAGAACATTGAAGCAACGTTTGATTCTTGAACAGGTTTTCTTTGTGAGACGTTGTTCACGGGAAAGATTGTGGCTTGAGGTGATTGCAAAAAACACTTGTCCTATTTTCCGTCACATATTAAATGTCAAAGTTGTTGTGTGCCATAAATATTGCAAACATGATTGAATGAATGGACAATTTTGTTAAAATGACAATATTTTTCTAAAATGGCACGAAAGCAGTTCAAAACAGCCGTTCTGAAATCTATACCAGTCCTAGATGGTGAAAATGGCACACCGTCAAAGTGGCACTTGAATACCGCCATTTTAACGAAATTGCCCATATGAACATGAAATTAAGAAGTAAGCCTCCAATAGCAATAGAAAATGCACTTGAATAATTTCAATTTTTTCAAAATTAATTCAATAGGTGAAATTGAATTTTGAATTTATGTCACACATACAATTTGGGTGGTTTTCAGTACTATTGAGTACTCTTTTTTGAAGAATTACAACATTAAGTTTGGTAGGCTAAATCTTCTAAGAAATATGTACTTTCTCAAGAGAAGGATTTCCAAAAACATGTTTCTAGTTCTAGCTTTGATCTTCTTTTTTTGGTTTAAGGGTGATTGCACGAAACACCTGTACTATTTGTTGCGTTTTGGCGTTTCGCAATAGTACCCATGATTTTTTCTGGAGTACTTTAAAATTAGAATTTTTTTTTTTTTAAATATTAAAAAATATGGCCAATGTATGCACCTTTAAGATGAAGAAAACCACCAAAGGAAATTCATTGAAAAATTCTCTAAGTAGGAGAACTAGAAAAGTGCCAAATCTTAAGAAAATACATACTTTGATGTTTTAATTCGTAGAAAATAGGAAAAAACTTAAATAAATAAAATAAAATAGGCCATTTGTGGCAACTCTATGGAGATTGTCATTTACCAAAAAAACCACCAAAATAATTTCTTACATGCTTCAAAATGCTAGTAGAAAGGGACTCAATTTGTAGACTTCTACACCACATAAAATTAAGTATTTTTAGAATTCCTTTGAACAATAGCTACAAGTCTACTAGAAGACCATCTCTACCAAATTTCAGCTCCAAATTCGTTTTTATGGGTATTAAGTAGTACTAAAAACCTCCAAATTGGCATTTGTGACATAATATCGGGGGCTATTATTAAATAGTAAATTTTTTTTTTTAAATTCCAAAAAAATAGACAATGTGTATAGTAGTCATCAGTACCTAGTCTATGAATTTTGAATCATTTGGAGTCAAAACCCAGGAATTATGGCCAAAAAACTAATCAATACGAGACGTGTGATAGAAAATAGTACAACTGTTTCATGTAATCACCTTTAAGTTGGCAACAATGGCCACTTTTAAAATAAAATTTTTGAGAGCATTTTGTAATTTAAGAAAATAAAAATGTGGCAATCGCATAAATTGCATCTTGTAGCTTAAAATAGTATTTTGGGGTACACAAAAAGGCTCAATAGTACTGGGGGGGCCTACAGCACCTCCAATCTGCAAATGTAGATTGTTGCCATTTATCCTTACCATCCAATGATGAACATCACGTGTTGTCAAAATAGTAGATCTAAAATTCAATTGACCGCCCAGATTTCATATTCCATGCCCCCAATAGTAGTGAAGGTGACTCATAGTACATAAGTACTAAAAGGTTAAAAATAAAAAATGCAACAAATAGTACAAGTGGTGTTTCTTTCAATCACCCTTGACAAACATGATTGTTTACCCCTGCAAATCTTTGCAAATCTTAGCTAGTAGTGAAAGAAACAAATGTTTGAAAGTTTTGCCCTTTGCAATTTAGGAAATGAAAGTTTTGGAGTGGTGTTTGATAAAACATGGTCATAGAACTTTTGGGCTCATCTAAACGATAAAAAATATCCACAATTTCACAAAATAAATGGTGTGCAATCCTTGCACTAATCATTTACAACAGAACCTCTCTAAGTTGATAATCCTCTGTAATCATGTGAGACCGGTTCCAAACTGGGCCACATAACCATTAGAGAAAAAACCAGCCCTTTGGAGGGCTGCTCCGGAGTGACAAGCCAAGCTTTAAAAATGCTTGGCCTGTCACTCCAGAACTGTCATGCGGTGAGCAGTTAGCTTGGCTGATTGCTCGCCGAAATGGTCAAAAATTGCAAATTTTTTTTTTTTTTTTTTTCAATTTTTTTTTCAATTTTTTTTTTAAAATTAAAAATAAATAAATAAATAAATAATTTTTTTACTCGTAGTTTTCGGTTCCTACTCCACTGCTGTTGTAATTTCTGCTGTGTAAAAATAGAGGAAAAATTAATTTTTTTTTGAAAAAAAAAAAAAATTTCAGGGTCTCTAGGAGGGTTGTGGAGCAGCTCTCCGGAGGGCCCAGATTTTCTCTAATGCAAAGGCTGTGACTAAAAATGACCCTCTCTAAGTCAATAAACCTCTATAAACCAATCTGTCAGACTGGTCCGGGATCCATCAACTTAGAGAGGTTCTACTGTAATTTGATGATATTAAAGGATCAACCAAAATTCTGATTTTTTGCAGGGGTGGTTCCATTTGAGCACGCTGTGTAAGCGATCGTTTGACCAATTAAAAAGGAATCAATGAACAATTGGAAGTGAAATTTACCAAACCACCTGATGCAGGTCATTCGATCTAAGTTTTCCGCACCCCGATCCGCACCTACTTGCGGAACTACTTGTGGAGCGGCACGGAACACAACGCTCGCACCCTGGATGATTGTTGTCTTCGAAAGCTCGCTGGAGGGTTAAAACTATTAGACCCCGAAGTCTCACTTACAGCGTTGCTTGTCAAATGGGTACTCTACGCCGTCGAACCCGGAATATGAGGTTTGAAAATCCTTCTCAGACACAGAATTCTTAGGATGAAGCCACACCCCAGGATTGGGTTTTGGTACCCGTCAACGTCCTGGCTTATGACTCACAAAATCTCCTTAACTAAGGGGTCCAAGGTGTGGAACAGGACTCTCTCGCATGGCGACGCATAGCCTGCCATATTGTAGCCTTACCACCAAGGAATGCTGACGAAGTCTTGAGTAATAGCCTTTGGTGGTCCACACACTTTATAGGGGCCAACTTTAACTTTTCCTTGGACAGGGCTCGCGAACTGGCCAGGATACAATTAGCGACTTGTGGGATTCTCACGCCCAGGAATTCAGATCATGGGATGATATATCCACATTATTCTCCCTCAACGAAACAGACCGCCATTACTGGCGCCAGCTCATCGCTCGGGTTCCACCGATGTGGGTGAAACTCCTTACTGATCACAGTGGTAGACGAATGGGTGGGTATCTTCTCTCAAGATGACGATTCAGTTCATGAGGCAGTTTTGCAAATAAGAGAAACAAACCAGAGCTTACTACAGCCCCACCTCCACACCATTTTTCTCCCAGGTAGAATACGAAGAGCAACAGTCGGACTTCAGTCGAAGGAGTTAACATTCCTCCCCACCTCAGATGGTGAAGCAGCCATGCACGGTTTCGTTCGAAGGGTTCATGTTGTGCAGGTCAAGGAGGGAAGGAATCACCCTCACCTACTCCTATTTGCTGAGACTTTATCTCTCCAATTTGATCCCGCATGGTGGCAGTGGGACAATGGAATCCCGCTATTAGAGTACACATCTGCTATTGGACGAGAATTACTCTCCCAGCGCAACTCATTGAAACCGTCCATTTCGTCCAAGTGGCCAGGAACTCTTTCACCCTCTTTCACACCTGAATGGCGGGTTGTATGGCATCAGGCATGCCCTCAGAAGGAAGCTGCTTTTATGTGGACGGTCTGGCACAATGCCGTGGCGGTTAATTTGTGGAGAGCCCGCATCTGCCCCCGGAATTGATAATAGGCGTGTGTGCTGCTCGGCGAATTTTGAAGAAACTCCCCTGCATTGATTTTTCACATGCTCCAGAGCACAGGAAGTTTGGGACTACGCCCAATCTATACTTCATCGCATTCATGGAGAGCAACCGATACTTGGCCCTCATCGCAGGTTCAATCATACCCATTGTATCTTTGGTTCCAAGCTCCCTAGGAAGTTCCATACTCACAGGACTATCTGGCATATTCTCCGTGGCGCCTCATTGTGGCTCATCTGGACCTCTCGTAACCACACGGTCTTTGCCAACGAATGATGGTCCACACCCAGATTGCACATTGCCTTGTGGGATGCCCTGCATGTTAGACTCTGGCGGCGCGGCGCTGAGTAAAGCGAGACTACAAGCTCATCGTAGACCCCAGCAAGCGGAATTAGAACCTGGTATAGATTTGATAACATTTGGACTTGTTCACCTGACAGTGTGCTTGCTTCAAGAGTAGGAGAGATCGTCGATTGGAACATGCAGGGACCTAGCCCTTGTATGTTCGTGTAGGTCTGCGCCCCGTGCGCTCTGTTTGGTTCTGTTTGTGTATCACTCTTTGTCCAGCCTCTGGCTTGGCTGTCTTGTAATTGCGGTGTTATGCAATGGATTTCCATTTGTTTCAAAAAATAATTAAAGGAAATAAAAAATAAAAATTTACCAAACCAAGCCACTTTCAATCACAGAAAGTGGAAACAAATAATCACTTGATTGAGTTTTTATCAAACAAAAGTAGGACGCACCTTCACATACATTTCAAATGTTTTCAGCCCTCAAGACTCACCGGGGGCTCCACGGCAAAGAACTAGTGCCTGAATCAGCTGGAAGTCGAAGATGATTCAGCATATAATTATATTAATGCCTCGAACAATGCCCACAATTAGCATTGAAAATGCTTGCGTATTCGCTCAGACCAATTACCGGTGAAGCTCGAAGGTATCCAATACGCACACTATATTTGCCTCGTGCATCATAATTATATACTACTGAAAGAAAAAATCTTTCAGCTTTTGATCAGATGCTTTTGCAATTATATACAGCTCTTGGATTTCGAGTATAGAAATTTGTTCGTCTCGGCTGTTAGTCGATCGAGTTGTTAAGTTAGTACGTTGGTACTGCCTGAGTGTTTGCAACTCCTGTACTAACGTGAGATTCTTCTGGTAAGCCCTCGAATGGGGACATGGGGTTCAACGAGCCAGAGTGTCACGGACTGAACATTTGGCAACATACATGTGCTATAACTTAATTAGTTTACTTAACACTCACTTCAAAGAAATGAAACAGCCAGAAGCTGGCTGTGTGTTTCAATTGATCCAGTCTGGGAATTTGATTATCCAACGATCATTCGAGCTGACCAAGCATGTTTGAGACCAGAGCGTGCCTTTCGATCCGATCAAAATGTGTACAGCGGAAAATACATGTAAGCCAGTTTATGGCCACCTTAACGTCGACATCAAATTGAATTACGATATGGTCAGTGAGGTATATACCGCAGTAGCGTGCTGGCTGATTCTATGTGTTTGGATGAAACAAGAGTCACTCTGATCCGTGCAGGACGAATCCTGTGGTATTGCATGACAGCTAGCTAGACATGAAGTGACTGGGCATTTCTACGTCGATCGGGAGAGTGCCATTCTAACTAAGGGTAAATGTCCATGACAGCAGCCAGGTTAAACGGATAGATAGATAATATCCCAACTAAGGGTAAAACTCCATGACAGCAGCCAAATAGATTACACGGAGTTACGGATAGATGGGCAATTTCGTTAAAATGGCAGTATTCCAAGTGCCACTTTGACAGTGTGCCATTTTCACCATCTAGGACAGATATAGATTTCAGAACGGTCGTTCTGAACCATCTAAGATAGGTATAGATTTCAGAACAGCCGTTCTGAACTGTTTTCATGCCATTTAAAAAAAATATCGCCATTTTAACGAAATTGCCCATATAGGTAGATAATATCCCAAGCCCAGAGCATCAAGCAAGACGATTCAAAAATGAGACAGGTCGGTCAGAACTCACATTAGGAATTGCAATGCAGGTGGGTCGCTGCTCCCCATAATCCACATTGGCAGCCCCGACCAATGGCATGCACAAATGCATTGAATCAAGGTCACTATCGATCATGGACACAGCCCTGCGCAAGAGGATTGTTTTTTAGCTAGATCACGATGCAATCCTATAGTCTGCAGCAATTAAACTCGGTCGGGCAGCTGAACGAGCTAGATGCTAACAGATCGTTCTCAAAGTCGTTAACAAGTCAATTCTTGCATTGAATCAAGGTCACTATCGATCGTGGACACAGCCCTGCGCAAGAGGATTGCTTTTCAGCTAGATCACGATCCCATGTTATCGTCTGCAGCAATTAAACTCGGTCGGGCAGCTGAACGAGATGCTAACAGATCATTCTCAAAGTCGTTACAAGTCAATTCTGAAGCTGCAGTCAAAGCGAGTCAGGGCTGGCTCGGAGTCATCAATGATCCATGATCAATTAAACGCCTGCAGGCCGGGGACGCATGCAGCACGCTAGTGGGGGATGATCCATTTAAGCCAGTACGCCCTTAACAAGTAGGTGGACCAAGCTAGCTAGAGTAAGCCAAGAAAAAACAAGAATGAAACAATTATGAATTAAAACTTCGATATAGGGTGAGTTACCTATAAATTCAGGGCCTCCCTGCATTCCCAGTCACACTGCCTTCCTTAACTTGCATATCCACATCAGTAGTCGTCTCTTCGGTGCACTTGCTTGATCGGTGTGTGCCTCACTCTCTTTGCAATTGTTATAAGGCTATATTTGTTAAGCTTATTCACTATTTGTTTTGAATTGTGCATACCGTTTAGGGAACTGTGCACTGTCGAATTGCATATACCTGAGCTGTTTTAGCTATGGATGATGAAGCAGCAGGTGGACGTGAGGTTTACGGTAGTACGATGAGCAGGCACGGAGGCGAAGAGACAACGATGAAGGTTGCACGAGCCACAGCTGGGATGGTGGGTGGCGCAGGAGAGTTCAGCTACACGAGAAACTCAGTGATGCAATCTCACTCCATAAATATCTTGAAGCCGATCTTGGAGCAAGAGATTATGGAGCTGGAATCGTTGAAGGATTGGAGCGGGAGCGCGATTCGTATGGCTGACTTCGGATGCTCCGTGGGAGCGAATACTCTTCGATATGCGGAGATCTGTTACCGAAATGTGTGCCGAGCAAGGTTGAGCAGTGGGAGGCAATTTCCCGATGAGGTGCAGTATTTCTTCTGTGACTTGCCTTCCAATGATTTCAACACTTTGTTCCTTCAATTGGAGGATTGGCGAAAAACGCAAACGAGCATGGAGGATTTCCATGTCACGGCAGTCCCGGGATCATTCCATAGACGCCTCTTTCCCAGGGGAAGTCTTCATGTCGTAATCTCTGTCTTCGCGGTTCAATGGATGTCACAGGTAAGTACTTTACTTAATTATTGCAGTTTATCAGTGTAACTGAGAAATGTAGTTACATTTTTGAAATTATTGTCGGTGACGGCGTAAACTATAACAAGCTGAACGAAATCATCGCAGTAGGCTTGAGTCAAAAGCTTTCTCATGCATTGCGTGGCTATTGCTTCATTGAACGAAATCTTTGCAGTAGACTTGAGTCAAGCTTTCTCATGCATTTCGTGGCTATTGCTCCGTTGAACAGGTGCCTGATGCGGTGTTGGACAAATCTTCGCCCGCTTATAACAAGGGGAGAGTGTGGATACAGGATAACAAGAATGTTGCAACAGTGCAGGCCTACTCAGAGACAGCAAGGCAAGATCTTCGTAAATTTTTGCTATCTCGAGCAAATGAAGTCGTCCCAGGCGGTCTTGTTCTCTTTTATGCTCCTGGTCGTGCAGATGGGGACCATCCACAGAATCAATGGCCTAGGGCGGGGGAGTATACGGGGTGTTTTACTAAAGTCTTTGAGGCAACGTGGGAAGAACTTGTCAATGAGGTATTCTCTAGTTCACTCAAGTCAATCTCAAAAAAAAAACTAGTTGCAATTGTCTCTTTCCCCAAATAGGAATGAATGAATAATTTTCATATGTATCTTTTCATTTAAATGGTATATAAAAGGATGCCAATGACCAAACACTTGTAATTTACTTAGTATCCTTTCAGTCATATATCATTGTTCCGTGAAGGGTGAATTTTATTTAGGCTTAAGGGATGTCAATGCTAATTTTTTGCCTCAAATTGAAGAATATAATTTCTTTGTCTTTCTTTCTAGATAGCTAGGGGCAAAACATTCTACAATCATCAAATTCTTAACCTCAAACAAATAGAGACTAACAAACTATAGTTATTTGAGCAATATTGTTCACCATTGAACTCATCCCACTTGTAGTCTTGTACAAGTTTGATAATATAATGTTTTCAAGATTCTACAAGAAATTTGTTTTTTGGAGTGATAGTAACTAGCATGCTATCATTGCTTTCAACACATTTTCAATTTTTTTTGGACTAGTAATTACACAAAGCAAGAATAAAAAATAACTATAGTTTGTGACAAGAAAGTTATTGCAATTAGAGTTATTACTAATTTCTCAAATGAAATTTCTAACACCACTTGTAACAAACTAAAGTTAGTGACACTAAGAGTAATCAAAACATTGAAGTATCTATTTTCTTGAGATTTGGCATTTTTCTATTTTTCCTACTTAGAGAATTTTTTAATGGTTTTCTTTTGGTGGCTACCTTCATCTAAAAGGGTGCATATATTTGCCATATATTTTAGCTTTTTGAAAATCTATTTTCCTAATTTTAAAGTACTCCACGGTGATTGCCCGGATGATTGAAAAAAGCACTTGTTCTATTTTCTGTCACATGTTCAATGTGGAAGTTGTTTTGTGCCATAAGTACTGCAAAAATGATGGAATGAATATGAAATTCAAAAACAAGCTTCCTATAGCAATAGAAAATGCACCTGAATTATTTTAATTTTTTCAAAATTAATTCAATAGGTAAAATTGAATTTTGAATATATGTCACACATGCGGTTTTGGTGTTTTTTAGTACTATTGAGTACCTTCTTTAAAGAGTTACATCGTTAGATTTGGTAGGCTAGCTCTTCTAATAGAAATACACCTTCTCAAGAGAAAGATTTCCAAAAACATGTTCCAAGTGTGTTTTACATTGGCCTAAAGTGTGTTATATTTAGGTTTAATTTATGTTGAATTAAAAATATTTTTTTAGTTCTAGCTTTGACCTTCCTACTTTGCTCTTAGTTGGCAACAATGGCTGAATGGCCACTTTTAAGATAAATTTTCAAATTCATTTCCTAATTTTTTAAAATAGAAACACGAAAGTCTCATTTTCTAGGATAAATTGTAGCATGTGGCTCAAAATAGTACTTCAAGGTACACAAAAAGACTCAATAGTACAATTGGGGCTTGTAGTATATCCTATCTAGGTCATTGCAAGAAAGATTGGTCCTATTTATTAGTCATGGAGTGAGTGACTCTTTTGTCATCTGCTATAATTTTTGAAGCAAAAGTCCAATGAATATGAAATTTTTATTAGAAATACCTAACTTGATGGTTATAAGATCCTTTATTTTTTAGAAATAAAAAAGAATCATTTTATATTTGAGAATTAATTTTTGTTAATTTGTCACAATGTAAGGTTAGGGGGTTTTACTACGTTAGGAGTCCCCAGATTTAATGATCTAAAGCTGAAATTTTCATGGTCTATTAACATAGTAGAAAAGCATATTCCTATCCAAGGAAATCTAAAAATATATTATTTTGTGTCTTCCTCATGAGTACAAACAGTACTCCCATTGCGTGAAATTTTTAAACAATGAAGATGGTTCTAAGATCAATATTTTGGTGAAATCTCATCACTATGAACTATTCCCAAATGGCCAATTTTTGGATTTAAAAAAAAAAAAAATTATTTTTACAAATTAATATATTATATTACAATGCAAGTATCCATTTTTTTGAGATTTTGCACTTCTCCTACTTAGAAAATTTTTCTATGTTTTTCCTTCCTAGCGTACCTTCTTCTTAAAGGTGTATACATTAAACATTTCTTTCACATTTAAAAAAATTGATTTTCTAATTATAAAGCCCTTCCAAAAGAAAAAATGAGTATTGTAGAAAATACTATGCTTTTTGAACAATCTTTCTTGCAATGACTCATCTGCCAATGTACATTGTTTTTTATGGCAAATTAAGTATTTCCATTCATCTTTGTCATCCAATGATGAACATCACAAGTTGTCCAAATAGTAAATTTGAAATCCAATTGACCATTTAGATTTTATGTTCCATACCCCCAATAGTATTCAAGGTAACTTGTAGTACAAAAAGCATTTAGGGGCTAAAAATAAAAAATGCAATAAATAGTACATGTGTTTCTTGTAATCACCCTCCAAAAAAAATCATGAGCACTATTGCAAAACGCAATAATTAGTATAGATGTTCTGTGCAATCACCTAGAGTCCTAGACACCCAAACTTTCTATATATTCTAATGATTATATTAAGCTCTCCCCTAGATGATTCAATGAAGAGATTCCAAGCCAATATAATACTGTCATATGTACAACAAGGTGATCTAATCCATCACAATTCAGTGACTTTCTTACCAATTGATTTCAATGTTGTAGGGTATTATAGAAGAAGAGAGAAGAGATACCTTCAACATTCCGATGTACTGTCACAGCGTAGACGAGGTGAAAGTAGTCGCAGAGTCTACAAATGCGTTCCACATCCAACGGTGTGAGATCAAGCGGCAAAGCTACTTCGCGCCAAGTGAAGTGGAACAGATTCTTGCTAATCCTGAGGCATATGGCCGGTTCATAAAACATTTCACAAGGAGCATTGTGAATTCGATCATGGTGGAGCATATTGGTGAGGAGAAGTGCTACAAGTTTTTTGAACGCTTGGAGAGAATTGCTGCTACAGCTGTGCGGGAGAAGAAGGTGTTGAGCTTGTCTATAGATTGCATATTGGCAATTTTGATCCGAAAATAGGTCTTTGTTTTATCCCAAAATAAGTGGAGGGAGAATTGGAAACAAACCAATGGATCAATACTTGTAATTCTCCACTTGTAGTTGGTATTTCATTGACACTAGTCTGCCCTATGCCCCTATGTGGCTGTGCTGTTGCCACAATATAATAAAAGTAAAGTAATTTAAGTAATTTCCTAATTTTTAAATCACATAAACTTCAAAATTCAATATCTTCCCTTTCATGAGTTGGAACGCCATTCATGAGCTGGAACGCCATGAAATGGCGTGCGGCAAAGCACTCGGAACAAAGGATTCGCATTTGGGGGACTCAATTAATCAAGACCGTGAAATAAACTGAGTGTGAGTGTGCGAATCGACTCAAGGAGTAGTTGATATATTAGTATGTTGTACAGAAATCGGGATCAGATGTTGTTATCCTGAACTCCATACTCGCTCCAACTTGTAAGATCATTATTTTGAATTTCGCACTGCATTCCGGGTCTGCACTGAAGACCAACAGCAATTTCGAAGCCCTTTTGTCTTGCAAACTCAAATCTACCTAACGTTGAATTCGTGATATTGGCGAAATTGAGACGTCTACAAACGCCCGTCCGGACACTTTGATCTATACCACTCCTCGTGTTTCAAGCAACCAGCCCTGCGTCAATTGAATGACTCTGACCGCAAGTGGCTTCAGCCACTCCAATTGGCAAATAACGGTGAGATCGAATTTGGTCAGGCTTGCAATTTGCACAAATATATCACACTTTCAGGTGGAATTATTTACAGGTCCAATGAGCTGCTGAAATGTACATTTCAATCACGTCGCAGTGAGTCGGGGTATCGCTTGCGAGTGAATTATGTATGTACACATGTCCTTGCCCACCAATACAATCCGTGACAGCCGCCTTGTTCAACGATTGAGTGGTCGAGTATATTTACACTGGAACGAACGCCATGAGCTGATGATTCACGCAGGGTCTGCGAATTGAAGTGAACCCAACTTCAGGGTCCACGAAATTATTAATGAATTTCGATTCCGACGAATTTCATCAAGAATAAGAATGCCGCGTTGAGATCAATTTCAACAAGAATGTCGAATCACTAATGATGAAAGCACTATTCTACAACTGAAACTGCTCGATCATTCTAAGTAACGGGATCGGACTGTAAATGGCGATACCCCGACTCACTGCGACGCGATTGAAATGTAAATTTCAGCAGCTCATTGGACCTGTAAATAATTCCACCTGAAAGTGTGATTTGTACAAATTCCTAGCCTGCCCAGATTCAATCTCACCGTTATTTATCACTTTGGAGAGACTGAAGCCATGCTGTTTAATTTCATTTAATTGACGCCATTTAGAGCGCCAAAATTGCGGCATGCAAATGCAGGAAGCTTTAATTACGAGGAGTGGTTTAGATGCCAGTGTCCGGTCGGGCGTTTGAAGACGTCTCAATTTCGTGAATTTCTGCCAATTTCACGAATTGGACGTTAGCTAGTTTTGAGATTGCAATCTGACAAAGGGCCTCCGTGGCTATGTTCATCCATTCCAAATTGTTGTTGGCTTCCATCTCAACACAATTCACCTGCAACATGTGACCAAAAAATATTTAGTACAAGTATTTCATGCAATCACCCTACAATCAACCAACTTTGACAACCTCACTCCACTGAATCCTAAAGGTCTGAGAGATGGCCAAATGATATCAAAATCTCGAAGCTTCTTAATAGCTACGAATGAGTTCTCCATCCTTAAATTATCCCTTGAAGTCTTTCCAAGCTTACTGTTTGTTATGTTGATGGCCTTTCAGAGTATCATTAAAAGTGATGTTCTTAAAGTGGTTTAGATTCAATTTTAGGGGAGTTTTATCTGTCTTATATGTAGCCTCTAATTGACCGTATTATTGACCGTCTTAACCGCAGAAACCCTAATTCCACTCATCAATAACCAAGCGCACCTTGGGTCATGGCTCACTCACTCCAGAACTCCCCAAGCTGTAATTTTGTGAGCAATCGGTGCTAGTAGTAGTTGTATGAGCAAGAGAGCGAGAGTTCTGGTTGATGCAAAGCTGGAGTTGTTATGAGGAACGCGCTCTAGCCCACCCTGGCTTAGGTCAAGTGCTTGTAAGGAGCAAAAGATTGCTCATACGTGTGCTGTTTTGGCTCGTGTTTCTGTCCCTGCCGTTTCAAAAACCTGGCAGGCGTGCGCTGCATGTGACTAGGGCTGTCCCACATGCCCGTGTGGCAAACATTAACAAAACACTTGGAACATAGGATTCGAGTTCTGGGAACTCAATTAATCAAGGCCGTGAAATAAACCTTCTGTGGATGTGAGAATCGACTGAAGGAGTAGTTGATATATTAGTATGTTGTACAGAAAGCACGATCAGATGTTATTAGCCTGAACTCCATACTCGCTCCAACTTGTGAGATCATTTGAATTTCGCCCTGCATTCGGGGTCTGTACTGAAGACAAACAGCAATTTGGAATGGACAATCACAGCCGAATCCAAAAGTACCTAGGCTTTGCCATTGAACATTATTAACTTGAATAGAGATGAGCTGAATTTCTCGTTAGAAATAACATGTCACAAAAATCTGGAAATGTGGTAGAGGTAATGATATGGTTGGCTTCCGACGTTTCAAGTATTAACCTGTTGTGAGAATTAGTCTTAGTTGAAGTGACAGGAACACGTTAGATAAAGATATTAGTTAAAGACAGAGTGCTCGCCACAGAATATCTCTTGTTATTGACTTATTTCCACTTTAGTCACAGAATCAATGCAAGAAGGCAATGGCAGTATGGTACAAGATCTGTGCTGCAGAGATCATACCAACAATTGCTCGCTGGCCTCCAGAAATTATTGCAGTCATTCACTCACTACATGATTGATCTCATGCTTCTGCGCTCACCAGGCTACACAGCATGGATTTTGGCTCCAGTTTTCAAACTACTTCGGCCGCTTTCCAATATGTGAGTCTCCTTTGTGAAAGCTCACGACTAGGATCCTTTGAAGCCCTGTCCCAGTTTTGAGTTGCCCCAGTGGAGCCTGAGCGTATGATTGCGATGCGTATCGCGAGTGTTATATCTGTCTATCTGTGTGTGTATAGGCACTTCAATGTGTCCGTACTAGTGCTCTTACTCTAAAATTACTTCAACTCTGAAATTTTGGACATTTTACCACCAAAGTAATAGAGATCTTTCGCATCATTCTACTAAATAAATAGGAAATTTACAATTACTTGTCGAACATGACTGTTGTAGTAGTGACCTCCGCTTCAATCAATCTGGCGATCGAGTACCTGATGTAAGCTCTGAAAATTTGCCTCCGCCAACAGAGACCAACTCGTATCTACCGAGTGTGATTTTTCACATTGACGGTCAAATTCATTCAATTGACGCAATTCAGAGCGCCAAAATTGCGACATTCAATTGCAGGAAGCTTTGAATACTAGGACTGGTATAGATTTACGTGTCCGGACGGGCGTTTGAAGACTTCTCAATTTCGTGAATTTCTGCCAATTTAACGAGTTCGACGTTAGCTAGATTTGAGGTTGCAAGACAAAGGGCTTCCGTCCAGGCTATTATAATTCATTCCAAATTGCTGTTGTTCTTCAATACAGACCCCAAAATGCAGGGTGAAATCCAAATGATCTCACAAGTTGGAGCGAGTATGTAGTTCAGGATAACGTCTCATCGTGCTTTCTGTACAACGTATCTACTAATATATCAATTACTCCTTTCAAGAGTCGATTCTCACACGCAAGGTCAGTTTATTTCACGGCCTTGATTAATTGAGTCCCCCAAACGTGAATCCTTTGTTCCGAGCGCTTGGTTAATGTTTGCTGCACGGGCATCTGAGACAGTCATAGTGACAACGCACGCCTGCCAGGTTGTGAAACATCAGGGAAAGAAACATGAGCCAAAACAGCACACGAGCATATCCGTCCACTCCCAGGGGCGGCCATAACTTTTCCCCTCACTTTGCCTTCTGGGATTTATCCACTTAATTAGGCCAGTCATTTAGCTAGACTTCAGGAGTAATTATTTGTCATTCTTCCAAAACAGGCGCACATTCTTGTTGAGCGCGATCTCATGGGAGCGTTTGGATTGCGACCAATAAGCTGACTTCAGGCCCTCAAAATTGCAAACCGGCTACAGGGAACCAGATGGAATTGTAATCTTCTTTTGAATACCTACCGCACTCTGTTAATATTTGTGAGTGTTCTTGCTTTGACAGGGTGATATTTCAAGAATTTGGCGCTCTTTCAGGCGACAATTTGGAACCGTAGATCCATGCGGCCAGGCCTAATTTTTTTTGTTCTATGTACTTCGATATTCAACACTTTCACGGTCCGAAACGAAATTCTAACGAATGTGATCGTAGCCAGGCTGGTTACATTCGTGACGACCAGTAATCTACTCCGGCCACTGGTTCGATCGCTCTGTTCCGATCAAAACGGGGTTCTTGGTCCTTCAGTTTAGGGGCCAAAATATGTTCAGCTTGGTACGATAATTAAATTAGCTAGCACGAATCTGTTGTCTGTAGTGTGCTAAGCCTCTGTTTTATTTTCTTTTGAAAAGGGACTGTAGCTTTTGTTGTTGCATACATGTGTCTGGAGCAGAGAAAATTGCAGCTTCTGGGAGAGATATATGCTTGTGATGCGATTTTCAGTGCACTTGATCCCAACTGTCCAGGGAGGAAAGAAAAAGTACAAATGAGCACTGGACTAACTCATGTCTGGTTTGCACTCACAACCAGACCTCTAGGCTCTAGCGCGGCAGCATTTGAAAGTGTTTGCAATGCAGTATACAGGACATCGACGCAAGAAACGATTCAACAAACAAAATGATTCAATTAATGAAAAAATATGTCGCACACACTAGCTAATGCTGGATATGCATGTAGCCAAGTAGCGCAAGAATGAATTATCTATACTTCAGTGGGCACATTCTAGTGGGCAATTCTAGTGGGCACATACGCACTAAGTTAGGCTGCTGCGTGACTGTCTACAGATGAAAAATCATCACAACAATGTTCACTGACAACTATTTAAAATGCATTAGAATCGAATCAGTCACCAATCAGGGATGGGGTCCATTAGTCGGTAGCTAACTTGACCCAGCACCAACTAGCTGCATCTGGCATTCAATCTTCGATTTCCCTCGTCTTGCTAACCTTATTTGGTCGATAAAGAACACCATCCACTGCGAGCAATTTAGGAAATTGGACTGATGTTAAAAACGACCATAGAGAAAAGCGATCAATGCAAGAACTAAAAATGTTAACGAATTAAAGTCACAAGCTTGCTGGGAATAAATAAATACGAACATCAATTTGAACAGCATTGACAAGAGAGATGACATCACGACGAGCTGAAAATGTGATGACATCGTGTGCATTTCAACATGAAAACAAGTTAGACTGAGACAGTAAGTTCACTTACGCGAGACAACTCTGCTGAGGGGTATTAGCAGTTTCACAGTCCTGGTCAGATCCACATGGACAACAAGTTCCCGCTTTGCAAACATGAAATCCGTTTTCCTTATCTTCGCACGAATTCGCACAGGCACCGCAGTTATAAATGTCGTCGGTAATCGGGACCTCGCAGCCATCTTCAGGGTCGCCATTGCAATCCTTGAATCCGTCCTTGCAAGTAAACCCGCACTTTCCACCAGCGCAGTAAGGAATGGCATTCGGAGGACAGGGGCACTTGTTGTTACAATCCCCACAGTTCATAACATCGGTTTGGAAAGTCGTGATGTCGACCTCGCAGCCGTCCGCCGCCTCGCCATTGCAGTCCTTGAACCCGTCCTTGCAAGTGTACCCACACGATCCAGCAGCGCAAGTCGGAATGGTGTTATCAGGACAGTCGCATTTGTTTTCACAACCGCCACAGTTCAAGGGGTCTATTTCCAAAGCGATTTCGCAGCCATCGGCAGCATTGCCATTGCAATCCTCGAATCCGGAGTTGCAGGTGAACCCGCACACTCCATCAGCACAAGTAGGAATTGCATTTGGAAGAGAGGGGCACTTGTTTCCACAAGCTCCACAGTTCAACGTGTCGACTTGCAGAGTCGCGTCGGTGACTTCGCAGCCATCCGCCAACAAGCCATTGCAATCGTTGAATCCCTCGTTGCAGCACTTGATGCCACAAGTGCCACTCGAGCACAGCGGTTGCGCATTGGGAATGCTGCACGCCGCCCCACAAGCACCGCAGTTCAAAACGTCGGAGGCGAGGGTGATTTCGCAGCCGTCCTTTGCCAATCCATTGCAATCCGTGTATCCGTCCTTGCAAATATACCCACATTTCCCAGCGGCACACTTGGGATTGGCATGTGGAGGGCAGACACACTTATACCCGCAAGTGCCGCAGTTGAAGATGTCGGTGTCGAGCGCGACTTCGCAACCATTTGCGTCCTTTCTGTCGCAATTGGCGAAGCCTTTGTAGCACTGAATCCCGCACTTGCCGTAGCAGCACACGCCATCTGCGTTGGCCGCTTTGGCGCATTGCACTCCGCATGCGCCACAGTTCTTAATGTCGGTCTTCAGTAGCGCCTCACACCCATCCAATGCTAGGTTGTTGTTGCAATCCTTCCACCCAGTCTGGCAAACACCGGTGCACGTGCTGTTAAAGCACTTGGGACCGAGGGTGTTAGCGTACACGGGACACTTCTTCCCGCAGTTCCCACAATTGTTGATGTCCACCTGAACGCAAGTCTCGCACCCATTCTGGTCCTTGAGGTCACAATTCTTATACGCCTTGGTGCACGTAAATCCGCACTTGAAGTTAGAGCAGGCGGGAGAAGAGTGAGGTGGTGCGTTGCACTTGACGCCGCAGTCGCCGCAGTTGTTCACATCGGTCTTGACGTATGTCAAACAGCGGCCCTTGTGGTTGTCGCCGCAGTTCTTGTATCCAGTGGGACAGGTTGCCGTCGGTCCATAACTTGCACCTACGTATAGAAAACGGAATATGATTAGTCAGTGCTATGAACCGATATTTCAAAGCCGTTACACTGGCGCATTCGGAAACGAGATCTGAACTAAGAACAGCACAGCGGTTTATTTCAGACACTAAAACCTCACATCTTTACTAGATCGATTGATTTCTAGGGTTTTCCGTGAGGGCATTAAAAATCACATGGCTCTGATCAGTTGAAAGTCACATTCTGGCACCAAATCTTCAACAGTTAGGTTTATGGAAGCATTAACATGTATGCAGACTGATATAAACCTAGCTATTCAAACTTAGACATTCAACTAATAGATGAAAATGAAAGTTACTGCACACCTGTAACTTGTTGAGAGCAGCAGATCAGCTGCACCGCCAAAATGAGGAGTACAGAACTGACTGTTGCAGAATGCAAAATGGACGCCATGAATGAGCTAGCTCCAAGCTTACCAGCAAGTTCCTCAGTCAGACAGTCTTGGTAGAAGATAGAAATATGCGAACTGAGTATGAAATCGGACTGGCGATACAAGTCGCGAACTTCGGCCTGTGAAGAGTCAAGAGAGAAGACAAAGAAAGCCCCTCATGCAGATTGTTGAAGCAGCTAGAGCTGCTGCTGCACGAAAGCTTCAACCGATCCTTGCTCACTCATTTCTACTCCTTCTCTGCAGTTTATATACTGACCACTGCAGCCTCGATTGGCATGAGCTGGCTAGCTATGGGAGACTTTTGACTTTGGTCACTTTAGCTAGCTGCTTCGCACATGCTCGATCTGGATAATAGTCGATATCCAGAGTATGTAGATCGGTAATCAAGATTTAGAAAGTCCGTACCGGGCGCGCACTGCCACGGAACCAGAGCGGCAAACAGCAGAAGGTTTGGGCTGCCAAAGGTTTGCTTCCTTGTGACAGTTGGGAGATCTAAACTTATTCGAATTTTTTCTGTTTTAATACTTACGTGCACATGCTATTCAATTTTTAAAAATGCGAAGCTTTACTCACAGAGATACAAAAGATTAAACTTGTGAGTAAAGCATCCGGAATACACTGCACACTGCTTCACAATTCGTATAAAATGAATATTATTGCATCTCGCAGCTTTTGTCGCTGCCCTGTGCTGTACAGGAGGTCAACGTAACGAGCTACAAGTGAGCCGAACATTCTTTGACATCGAAACTTTATCGTTGACATCGAGAAAGTGGTTGCACTGACCCTTCACTGCCTGGCCAATGCAACCTGTCAAGTTGCATCGTTACTGAACATTATGGTGAGTCATATTTGCAAAACTGGCCTGTTTCATTGCATCATATTTGTAAAAATGGCTTGTTTTATTGCGCCAAAATTGTAACATTCAAGTGCACATACATGCAGCGCTCTAAAACATGGATTCACTGGTATACTCATCGTCACGTTGTTCGGAATGAGCAGTGAGTAAAATCTGGTTTCCTGCCCACGCACAAGGCAATTCAATGACTTTGATGACTTACTAATGCGAATCTAATAGCAAATGCTGTCACTTCTGTCTTGTGGTGATCCCGCACCTCCAAATTACAAATATGGGAAATTTTGTTAAAATGGGAGTGTTCCATACAAGGTTGTCTTGTCTGACACATTCTTGGGTTTAGGTGTCATGTTGAACGTCTGAAGTTGCATGTTGTATAGGACAAAGTGTCGGATGGGCATCCAACTTCGTCATGTAATTTCATCTTTAGTAGTTGAAAAAATTTGAAATCTCACTATAACTATAAATCTAAAATTAGAAAATAATATGTAATCATGAAATTGAGACACTTTATAAACATAAAACATGAAACTTTAATCTGTCAAAATTGTAAATTTCTAGTGATTTATTTTAAAGTTAACTAGACGTTTGGTCAACTAGACATCTTGAGGGCTCTATTGGACTTTGTGTGACGTCTAGTTGTCGCGATGTCGCGATGTCAGGGAAGACAATCTTGGTTCTAATGTTCTATATGCCGTTTTTCAATTCATTTCTAAAATAGATGTAGATTTAAGACAGTCTAAACGTAAAAATGCCAAGTTTGTGGAATACCACCATTTTAATAAAAATATCATTTAAATAAACAAATCATTCACCTAATCAAATTCCAATTTGGACAATACATGGGCTTTGCACAAAAACACTTAAACGCCTCTTTTGGCCCATACAATATCCTTCAAAAAATTTGCCCATTATGCAATGTACAACAAATTGACTTTTTGTGTACACAATGTCCATTTTATGTAGCCCTAATTATAATCACTTAAATAATGCATTTTAGTTCAATTTTAAGGAACATAGATGGGCAATTTTGTTAAAATGGCATGAAAATAGTTCAGAATGGTCATTTCAAAATCTATACCTGTCCTAGATGGTTCAGAACGGCCGTTTTGAAATCTATATCTATCCTAAATGGTGAAAATGGCAAATTGTCAAAGTGGCATTTGGATTACCGCCATTTTAACAAAATTGCCCATATAATTTGTTTTAATGTGGGAAATTCTTGTAACCCTTTCAAGAAAAAAATAAAAAATGTAATTATATTTGTGTCCAAATGATTTTGTTTTAGGACAATAATAGTATTAAAACTTAATTCTATGAGTTTTTTAACCCTTCAAGACCTGGTAACTTTTAGAAAATGGAGGTTTTCAATGAATCGTCACATTTTGGCACTTTGACATTTTTTGGACATGGACGTGCTTGTATTTTTTAATTTTAACCATATTTTTTAGATTATAACAATTTTGGATAATCAACTTTGGCTATTTTTGGCTAGTGGACTCCCACTACCCATGAGCTTTTGCATATGAATTTTTTAAAATAAAATAAAATAAGGATAATTAGTATGATACTAAAAATAGCATATCACCAAAATTTCAAACCTAAAAAAATTTAGGTGAAAAGTTATTCACAAAAAAGAATGAGTTAAAATTTTGAAGAAAATACATACTTTGACATTTAAATTTGTAAAAGATAGGAAAAACAATTTTCAAAGAAACTAAAATTATACTACATATTATTTAGGAAGACTTCATGGTGAAGAAATTTCACCGAAAGAATGATCTTGCAACCATCTTCAATGTTCTAAACTACACGCAAAAAGGAGACTTCTTTGCATGGACATAGGGGTGATTGCAAGAAACAATTAGTACTATTTTTGTCATACATAGCCGGCTGATTTGTTTTTTGAGCTCAACTTCTTTGTTTTGGATCCAAATGACTCAAGATTTGTAATGCAAGTATTCATAACCATTATACTCTTTGTCTAATTTTTTTGGTAATTTTAAAAAATATTTACTATTTAAAAACAGCCCCCAATTTTATGTCACACTTGCTAGTTTGGGGGGGTTTTAGTACTATTTAGTACCCAAAAAAACGAATTTGAAGCTGAAATTTTGAGGAAATGGTCTTCTAGTATATTTATAGCTTTGTAGGGAAGGAATTCTAAAAATAGTTATTTTTGTATTGTGTGGAAGTCCACAAAGTGAGCTTCTTTCTGCGTGCATTTTAGGAACATGTAAAATATTATTTTGGTGAATTTTTTGGTTAATGACCATCTCCATAAAGTTTTTACACCTGGAAATTTTTTATTTTATTTATTTAATTTTTTCCCCTATTTTTAACTAATTAAAGCATCAAGTGTCTATTTTCTTGAAATTTAGCACTTCTCTAGTTCTCCCACTTAAAGAATTTTTTTATGCTTTTCCTTTGGTGGTTATCTTCATCTTAAAGGTATATACATTGGCCATGTATTTTATATTTTTTAAAAATTATTTTTCTAATTTTAAAGTACCCTAGAAAAAACCACAGTTTTCTTGAAAACGCAACAAATAGTATAGGTGTTTTTTGCAATCACCCATAGACAACACAAAATAAAATATTTTTATATTCCCTTTGGTAGAAATATGACTTTTCACTATGGAAATAGACCATAGAAATATTAGCTCTAGATCGTTAAATTTGGAGACTTCATAGTACTCAAAACTTCTAAAACTCAAAACGTGACATATTAATTTAATTGATTTTAAGAAAAAAAAAAATTTTAAATTTTTTTTTAAAATTATGAAATATGATTACACTCAAGACATACATCTCCAATAAAAATTTCATGTCCATGTAAGTTGTGTTTCAGAAGTTATTGCAAAAGCAAGCTTCGAGCCTTTGGCACTCCCCTTATGACAAATACCTAAAACCATCGTTTCTTCCAATGACTTTCTAATATAAATTCAAGATGCTTCCTCCTTACTAATTCTGAAAAAAATGAAACATAGAAAACCATCAATAAGAACATATTGTATCTCAAAAAGTGCATTCCTAGGGTACCTTCTGCTTAATGGTGTACATATATTAAATATATTTTTCAAATTTATAAAAAAAATTAATTAATTATAAAGTACTTCCAAAAAAGAAATGAGAACCATGCAAAACGCTACAAAAATTGCATGGTCTCTTTTACAATGATCCCAATGAATGACTTCATGGAATATGTTAAAAACAAAAATTCAAAAGCACCCATGCATCCAAAAATTTTAATGGTTTTGGATTAACTATCTTGGTAATAGGCCTTGCCCTCCCAAGCTTTAACAATGACAAGAACATTTATCTCAAAAAGTGATGGCAGTCCAATAAATTGCAAGTAATGGTAGTACACAAACAAAGTACCTATTGATTCGGAAGTAGACAATTTCTTCCTACAAATGAATGTGTTCATCCAATGAAATTTGACACATACCACATATCTAATAGTTTTAGTACAATCACTACTTGTGACGACTTGTGCAAAGCAAATTTTGGAACACATTTATGACTGGAAGTTGTAGAGACATTCACCATCTGGATGAAGCCTTCTAACTGAAAGATTACATCAATATATGGCTGATTTTTGGCCATCTATATTTTAAATTTGCTTGTTTTTTTTGTTTTTTTTGTTACATTGAGATCTCTCAGACCATGCATCCCCCAGTGGTGTGCTTGGTATCATCGAAAAGCCCTCAGTGAGGAGAGGTGCACGGGCTTTGTTTTGTGGCGTTCGGACCTATGGTGGAAAAATTAATGAATTTTGAAATTTTTTATGAGTCAGGAAATTAGAAAATTATTTTTATTTTAATTTGGGATGTGGCAACAACACATAGTACACTACTTTGAATGGTACATTAGTTTGAATATTTGCAATGGTGGAGGTTCAATGAAAATTAATACACTTAACCCTTGAAAGGTCCATAGGGTCCTTCTATACAATTCGTATTTAGCCTTATAACTCTTCAATTGTGGTTTAATATATGAATTGTGATACATTGTTATTTACATACTATCATGATTGTTAATTTAGTTTGTACTAAAAAGTATTTAGTCAACGTTTTTTATCAAATATCACAAAATTTGTAATATACAATATGGCCGCCAAGGGCTTTCAGGCCCTTGAACGGTTAGTCAGTGCCCAAGTTGTTAATGGATGCATCAGAAACAAACACATGTAAGGTAGGAGGCTCTAAAAGCGAGCATCTAAGGGCTGGTCCGCCTTTTTCATGTGGTTTCTTGGATGGGATTATTTTTTGCTCATTTTCTAGACAAAGAGAAATAGATTTTGATTGTAACACAAGGCGTTTTGTATTTTTTGAAGCATTTTTTAATTACTTATGAATTTTCAAACAAGATGTGTCATAGGTCCCTATTTATGACCCTAGGTCTTCCATAAACCTTTTACCTGCAACTTTTAGAGAGAAATGGGGAAAGCAAAACAACGATTGGCTCTTGCAATAAATAATAATTTTTTTATTGATCTATTCAATGACTATAGAAAGTCCATTAAAAGACCACCTCATGTCCATTCCAGGCGAGTCTATATGGCGGTTCTAAATGACCCTCCAGAATTCGAGCCTCCTACCTTACATAGCATATTGTATGATGCCATGATACATCATGGGAAGGCCATCAAACAACACAAACCTAATGGGCTGGCAAAACAAGCACAACGAAACCGGCAGCCTTGCAAAAATACACTGTTTGCTTGGAGTAGCTAAAGTATTTCTGAGTTTTCTTATTGTATTGTACATAGACTAAGTGCTCTGGGAGTCCAACGATTGTATAAATTTTTTGTATTAGAATTCCTAAGATTGTTGTGCACACTCTAGTAGTAGTGAAACTCTACTATAGAAGAATATGCCATGGCTGATAAGGTCTAATAAGAAAGACAATACTTGCTGCAATGGATCTTTCTTTGCTAATATCTTGGCTTCTTGAATTTGCTTTAGCTTTTATTTGCGAAAAAGATAACAACTAGTCGTTGGCTGTAGATACATGTAGTGCGCATCTTAACTAACTTTTTGTTTGTTTGGAGTGTATGGGCACAGGTGAGGGTAAGACCCTCAAGCTTTAGGCATTCTACAAGAACTCCAAAGATTTGCTTATGAAGGTTGTAAAAAACATGTTTTTTAAATTTTTCTTTGCTACATTTGGTGTATGGGTCATAGTAATTTGTTTATATTTACTTTCTAGTTACAGAGAGGTTGGAAACGCAACTCACTAGTAAAAGGGCAAGGGCATAGTAATCCCACCCTCCCACCATGTCATGAGCAGATGATGAATGATGAAAATAATGAAAGTTACTGCCAAGCAATGCTTAAGTTTTTGCAACTATTGAGCTGCATCATGCCTAGGCTTGTCATGAATATGTTAGAAAGTGCTTGTCTTGACAGGGTGATGATTTGTCTTCTCTCTATGTATGAATTTTGTGGAATTGGTTCCAATTTCTAGTATGATACTAAGTGGTGATATTAGAAATCTTATGCAATAAAAAAATCATTGCATTCCAAGCTATGGAACAATAGGTCTTCAAATATCACTATCTTTAATCAAAGATTTATTGGGACACTGAAGAGTTCGCCAAAGAACAAGCAATATAAGATCAAGTATCTCTACAACAATTGTAAATGCTCATTTCTAATATGCTCAATACTAATATGCTCAATAAAATGTAAAGTTATTTAATTTGAGCAAAGGGTGGCAAACTAAGCAATAGATAGTGTATAGAAAATATCCAAATTGTTATGTGATTTTGAATTTCACATGTATATATTTGTTATGATGATCAAGTACTCTATACTATAGTTTTAACGCAATTTGTAGTTGGGAAATCTATCCATTTTTGAGTAGGCTAGAGCTTTCTAAAGTTCAAGAACTTCTTGTTGAATTTGCCTGGGGACAAAATTTGTAAGATTATTGGGCCCGACTGTACTGTATAGTATTGTATACACTGGCCATGGCTGTACAAGAAGCGATGCAGCAAACATTGACAAAGCTCTCTGAACAAAGGGTTCAAGTCATGGGGGAGTCACAAGCTTAGAGGTTTAGTATATACGTGAAATTGGGAGATATTTTATAGGGGGCTATTTTTCTAATATTTTGTAATTTAATATACCCTATTGTTAAAAATAATTCTAAATTGCCATTAATTATAGCACCCTATATTATTTATAATATACATTTGAGTCCAATTTTTTGACCCCTATATTAGATTTAAAAATTAGAACTAACAAGTGTTGTATGATTTTTTTTTCCTATTATTGTTTCTTATCCTTTTCTTCTTTATTCTTTTGTCACTTCTTTTTCAAACCATTTTTTTTATGGTTACTAAAAACTAAAGTACTTTATGTTTAGACAATGTATTATGGCCAAACAAATACATTCATAGACCGTAAACAATGCCTTCTAGTTGTGTCAAACAACCAACTGCTAATCACAGATCTACAATATATTCCAATGAATACAATGAGTGCAAGTACTCAACAAAGAAAAGATGACATTGCATACAATATAACAAACAAGCATAGACCATCAAGCTCTTTTATACCTTTCTATTATTTGGAATGAACAAATAAGAGTATACTTTAAAGCAAAATTTATGATAGATTCTTCAAATTCTAAATGACTTCAAAGGACTTTACAAATAACCCTCGAGGCAACTAGAGCCCCTCATCTAAAGTTCATGGATAATTTGGGACAAATAATGTGTCATTTTTCGTCCATCTCTTCTTTAAGGACATTAAATACCCACTCTACAAAATTATTTTTTCCCACAAATTAATGCCCCCCCTATATTTTTTCTACGTAAAATTCAATACATGGTATTAAACATAACCCTATATTCGTTATAATACCCTACATGTAATTTTATACACTCTATATTAGATATAATGTTTTTTAAAATTTTAGGTACAATAAATATATAGTACCCTATATTAGATCTCACGTGGTTTCTAATATGCGCACTAAGTGACCTCCCCGGGGTTCAAGTTTTGGGAAATCAATTACAAGAGGTCGGAAAAATAACCTGACATTGGGTGTTAAAATCGATGAAAATCAACTCAAGGAGTAGTTGATATATTAGTATGTTGTACAGGAATCTCACTGAATCAGATGAAAAAGTTTTAAACTCTATCTTGGTTTTGCCTAAAGTAGTGCAACGAGCCTCTTGCGGAGGTAAAGCCAGGGGTCAATGTAAAAAAACCTAGCCCCTATTTGGTGCCGTCTCTAGGGTATGTTCTACACCTCTCCTAGCTAATTTGGGGCCTCTGATTGCAAATATGAACTCAGAATTTGCAAATTTTATTGTGCCTTGCAAATAAAAAGTTCCTGCATTTTCCCCAGGGGTAAAACGGGGGGGCAAAACGGCCTCCACAGGAGGCTCGTTGCAGTTCTTTAGACATGACCCTCTATCTTGGCTCCAACTAGTGAGGTCATTTGAATTTTGCCCTGTATTTGGGTCTGTCCTGAAGATTAAAAGCAGTTTGGAATGGATAATTAAAGCCATGGAAGCCCTTTGTCTTGCAACCTCAAATCTAGCTAATGTCAAAGTCGTTAATTTGGCAGAAATTCATGGTATTGAGACTTCTCCAAATCCCCTTCCAGACACTAAGATCTATACCAGTCCTTGCATTCAAAGCTTCATGCACTTGAATGTCGCAATTTTGGCGCTCTCAATTGTGTCAAATGAATGGACAGCTGCTTCAGCCACTCTAATTGGTAAGAATCTAATAATGGTGCGAATCGGGCACGGAATTTGTGCAAACTACACTTTAAGTCAGAAAAATATTTGTAGGTCAAATGAGACGCTAAGATGACGGGTGGCAAGAAGATTTTATCATTCTGTTATGTTGGTTAAAATGGTGTAATATTCCTGTGCTCTCACTCAAGCCCGTCCTCTGAAGCCTGCTCTTGATGTGCTTGTCTCCTTCCTAAATGAAAGTCTAGGATCCTTTCAAAAAGAAAACATGGTGAAATTTTGAGAGAGATTTATTTTGTATATATCTATCTGGAGCCTCAGATCTGTAGCGGCCTGTCCAAGTTTTGAATTATCTGTGGACTTGAATGTCTCTCTGAAATAATCTAATTTAATGAATATGAATGACCACTAAACACTTTTCCAGGTTTCAATCAGCTACTGAACGGTGTAGCGACATGTGATGCATGTCAGAAATTTTCGCATTCTTCTTCTCTCTGTGGTTTATTGAAAAGAAGATATTGATCATTCTTTCCGTTACTCTGTGACCTAGTGCGTAAATGGCAGCACCTGATTCATGTATTTCCCTGATGTAAGATGTACATTAACTAATACTCATTTCACGATCGATCTCCAACCGCATTGTTCAGAACGTACGGTCTTGTTAATTTAAATGGGCTGTTGCAGAGCGCCAAAATTGTGACGTTCAAGTGCCCAGACCTCTGGAAACCACTTACGACTGGAATAGACCTAATTTTTAAGGGTCTAGTCCAGTTCACGGAACTACACCATTTTATCATGTATGAGGTTTTGTTGAAATCAAGCATAATTTATCCCGCGATTCGTCTTCCAGCTCGTTAGATAGGATCCAAAATACCTGCAAACTCTTGTCTTAATTAACCTCCTCAGTAACTTACCGAAAATGGTGCCACTTGCTATATCTCTCAAGATTGCGGCTGTTTCCAATTTCTGCTCGCACTGTAATTAAAGATGGACGCTTCGTCGTGCAATATATATCAACCGCTCCTTTCAAGAGAAAGAAATAATTATGCCTGTCGATTAATATTGCAAAGGCTGCAATTGAAATGTATGTTACTCTCAGTCTCCAGTAGTATGAGAACACAAAATCCCGTGATGAGGATTACATAACATAACAAGTGACTGCATGTCCGATCCCTCCCACATTCAAAAAACCTAGCTTCATTCAGAATTATCAACGTGAATTCCACAACCTAGAAATTGACCCTGAACTTGCCAGAATTAACGGCCTGAATTCATATAAATGTTACAATAACATCTGGTTCCCTGTACCAGGTTCACACACTTGTGAAATAAACTAGAATGAGCTTCTTGGTCGACCTGGTAGGGTGCAATCTGAACGCTCCGTTGAGATCAAGCTCCACAAGAATGTGCGGCTATCTGAAAGAACAAATTGCTCGGTCCAGCTAAACGAGTGGCCTACTTAATCAATGCAGCCCAGAAGGCGAATCAGGGAAGCAGTCCAGGTACATATGCCTTGGGGCTGAAAAATGAATCCGCTCATGTGCTTCCCACCAAGAAATAGGTGACAGCCGCCTTCCTCAATGTTTGAGTGATCGAATCAAGTTATACGCGAATTCCATCAAGAATAAGCCAGTGCAGCGTTGAGATCAATCTCAACAAGAATGTCGAATCACTAACGATGAAAGCACTACTCTGCATGCAACTGAAGCTGCTCGATCATCCTAAGTAAGGGATCGGACTGTAAATGGCCACGGGTGCCCCCTCTGGACTGAATCAATTACTGGTGGACATCCCAGTTCGAGAAGTCGGGGGAGCAGTTGAGCCCGCCCTTGGGGGTGATGTGCTCGCCCAGCAAGAAATCCGTCACGGCGGCCTTGTTGAACGTGTTGGACGTGTGGATGCCGTCCCAGCTCAGGTGCGCCGTGGCATCCTTGCAGTACGACGAAGTCAAATTCACGAACTGGTTGTCCACCAGGCCCGCGTGCCCGCAAGTCACCTCCTTGTTGAAGTTGTACGCGCCGCCCGCGCCGCAGCAAGCCTTCAGCGGCGCCGTCACCGGAAATGTCGCGTTGTACTTCTTCGGCTCCTTCAGGATGTCCGTGTACACGCCGTGAGCGTCGCCGTACACCAGCTGCGCCTGCGGGTACTTGGCCCGCAGCTCCTCCATTTTCTCGCCCAGCAGCTGGTTGTGTTGGTGCGTGATTCGGTTGAGGTCGCTGAGGCAGCCATGGCGGTCGTACTTGGCGTGCGGGCCGCCGTACATCGACAGCATGGCGGGCATGCAGCCCAACGGAGGCAGGTTCACCACCAGAATGGTGCGGGCCGTGGGCATCTGCAGCGTGGAGTTCCCCGGGGGCGTGTACAGCACCGGCGTCAGCAGCGCCTTGATGTGCGTTTCGATGGCTTCCACCACCTGGGGCACAATGTGGCGCGTCTGGCGCGGCGTGAGCGTCTTGTCGTACAGGCTGGAGAAGTAGTCTTGGTAGCCGGACCACACCAGGAACAGCGACTCGCTCACGGTGGCCAGCTTGGGCAGGCTCTGGTTGAGCCCATTCGTGTTCTGGTTCTCGTAGAACCACAGGCGCACTTTGTAGCGCTCGTACCACTGCTGCTGCACGTCCAGCGAGAACGGGCTGCTGAATCCCGAGTCCCTGCGCCACACCTTCGCGCTCCGCGCCGGCGCGCCGTACGCCGCGAAGTTGGTGCCGTACGTGAAGTCGGCGGCGGTGCCTCGCAGCACGGGGTAGATGGGTCGCAGGCGCACTCCGAAAGCTGCCATTCAACAGAGCCAACAGCCAATCCAATCAGTACACTGTCTACAACAAACCACTAATGAATCTCAGGGCAACTCAATTCTCTCCATGTCATCACGTACTGACGACGCAGACTGCAAGTCAATCTCTACATGGCAGTGACTGTGAATCTGTAAAGTTCTGAGTTGGTAGACTTGCTAGCTAGCTACCGTGCTGGCCAGTGTGCATTATTAATGAATTGCTGGATTAGTTGGTACTTGAGGGTTGCATGCATGATTGAACTCGGATGAGCCGCGTGCGTACGTACCAAGGAAGTCGAGCAACAATTTGCCGTCGGTGTATCGATCCGCGGCATGGCCCGGAAACAGATTGCCATGGGGGTCGAGCTCGGCGTTGGCGAACTGGTTGGGGAAGGCCGCGATGGAGTTCCCGGTGTCGGTCAGCGAGTCCCCGAACGCATACACCGCCGGGAACTTGCACTCGGGCAAGGCCTCTTTGGCCGAGGCCACGTGCATCGACTGCAGGAAGCAAGCAGCAACGAGGACACCCCAGCAGAGCATCCCCAGTCTCGAAGTGGGCGCCATTGTTGACGTCGTCGCCAGCCCCGAAGCTCAATTTCTAGTCCACCAGCTTGGAAAGCAAGTTCTCGATTCGATTTTAATAGCTTTCAAATGTTGCTCAGTTCCTGAGAAGCCGTCCAGATAGATACTGTAAGTAAGTAGAGTCCCCTCGCTAGCTGCCGATCGATCTTGTGGAGAAGCAGTTTGTCCGTCCGCAGTGATATACAGAGCTCGAGTGTTGGAGGAGAGAGTTGCGAAATTGAATGAGACTGAAGTGCGATTGCAGCCCATTTATAAGAATCGAAGGAGGCACGAGGTCTGGGACCGGGTGCAAACACGGTAACTTCAAGCGTGGTCCCAGCCTCCGAGTTGACATATGAAGT
The DNA here is from genome assembly GCA_951799445.1 of Pseudisothecium myosuroides. Classification (NCBI taxonomy): domain Eukaryota; kingdom Viridiplantae; phylum Streptophyta; class Bryopsida; order Hypnales; family Lembophyllaceae; genus Pseudisothecium; species Pseudisothecium myosuroides. Next base: position 18,284,819 of record OX637290.1, on the reverse strand, counting down.
ACTGTTGCTTTGTTGAATTTCTCCGTATAATATACTCCTTACTCAGTAGTGTCATAGAAAAAAGCGTTATTGAGGGAGCCAGGAGAACGAGTGGAGCGGGTCCGTGGAAGACCGAAGCGCTTCGGTTCTTTTTCGTGGGTCCGCCACGCTGGAGGATGCTGCTGAGCTGCCGCGGCTCCGGAAGCGACGGGAGCCAGGTTCTCTGACTTCTCTGGCTGACTGACTTTTGGATGTACGACTTGGGAGTAAGGTAGACCACTTTCAGTTAGCCCCGGAAGGATGGGCCCATGACCACTGATTTCAGGCCTAAGTTTCCATCACTGCCATTTTGCAGCCAGGCAGATATGAATGAAAAATTTACATTTATTTTTCAGAGATGAAATCATATGTTTAGTCATAAAAAATTTAAATTTTTTGGAAAGTTTGAAATTATTGCAAATATTTTAAGAAAAAATTGAAGAAAATTCATACGAAATACAAAATATACAGGAAAAATCTGAAATTTTCATCACAAATGCACGGAGTATATTAGAGTGTAGAATGCCATGGTATATTAAATCAAAGCTACCATGTCACTTAAAAATTAGAAAATCAACAACCATGGTTATTGAATATTGAAATTCATGAAATCTTTTTTCAAAAAAATTAATTAGAGTGGAACTTGAACTTTATAAGCTTCATTTCATTAGTTGGACTTCAACAAATATCAATTTTTATGTATAAAATTTACATCAAGAATGAACAACAAGGAATGGCCAATAATTATACACTATAAACATGATTTGTGGATTAATCCTTGAAGTTCCTTGATTATGTTTTCACCAAAAATGCTCCAAAATTGCCATTCCTAGTATAAGTACCAAATTTAAGAAAATATATATTTTAGGACAGATGTAACAATAGGATCTTACAGTAAAATGGTCTGAAAAGATGTAGTCAGAAATTTCTACTATGTGGAGTGCAAGATACTAGCATTTGAATTGACAAAAATCCTTTTGGAGGCCTTACACAAATAACAGGGCATCTGCACTTTAGAAGGTCCCATTTGTATAAAAAAATGTCCAAAATGGTAGTGCTTCTTTGGATTCATTCTTCAAGGCAAGTTGGCTACCAGCTTGAAAGTTTTAAATCATTTGGAATTGTACAACACATAGGAAAAAAATAGTAAATAGAAAGAAGTAGAGAATGATTCAAAATAAAAAAATTGTTACAAAAATTAGAGTGCATAGAGTTATGGAATTGGAAAATGCCAATACCAATGGTTGTAATGTTTTAGTAAACAATCTACATCCCATGAGTTTGTTTTTTTTAAAAAATATTGAAAATTTAGTAAAGTAAAGGACTTTAAAGTTTATTTTAGTGTAGAAGATCCATAGTTGCCTGCAAACAAAAACTCCTCATAACTTTCATCTCATTGATCAAAATGGGATGATTCAAAGCTTTCCACATATATTTAAATTTGGAAAACCAATTTCAAATTTTTGTTTCTAAAAGAAATGATTTTTTTTCATCTACCCGGACTGCCCAACTAGGGAAAAAAAATACATATCATACAATAACTTTCTAACCTTGTAGTGAAAAGTTATGAAAATTCTTGGGGCACAAAAAAAGCCTCGTCTCAATGTTGTGTGAAAATCTTAAAGAAAAGTAAATAAAAATTCCATTTGTATTGAGCTATCCAAAATTGCTGCCAAAAAATGTGGCTTGGTCCTTTAGGAATTAAGCATCTTTTTCTTTAAGAAAAGTTAATAATACATTAATGAGGGAGTTTGCAATACTATTTACTAAAACTGTATTCAAACAACTTTCAATAAAATATTGGATTAAAATTGTATTCAAACAACTTTTAATAAAACACTTATTTGGAATGATTAGTGATGTGAAAGTTAATGAGCAGTGCATTTTCTAGGCAATCATAACATCTTTTTGAGAATTGAATGTGTAGGATTTGATTTTGAACTCAATTTTCACAATTAAAAAAAATCCTTAGAATTTAATTTCTAGAACAATCTCGTCATTGGAATTAGTGTGTTTTAAGTCCGTGATCTTAGAGCCATCAACAATTTAGTTTTTCCTTCTATCTCGTACTTGCTTCTATTTAATAATTTTTTTGAGACTAAAAATTAAATGTTTTTAATTCTAATTTCTTTTGGGGGCCTCTCAACTCAATTTTTCATGAGAAATTTTTAAAAATTGAAAATTTAAGTAAAAAAGAATCAGAGTCTGACCACACAATGCAAAAAGAACTTGATTTCTTCACTTTAAATGCAATTATCTTGCTATCTACGAGTTCAAAGTTTATGAAATTTCTTCCACACATTCTCACACTGGTCTAGTGCAGTATTGTAAGTTTAGATATGCAAAAAAATCAATTTTCAAAGCTTTTTGCTCTTTTAATAGAAATGGCAATTTTGAATATTTTTTTATAACAAAAAGGTTGTGGTCCTATAGTGGTCAAGGCATTTAGGTATCCCTACCTTGTATAAAATCAAAATTTGTAAAACTTGGGTCTCCAAATCATTGTTGAAGCACCCAAAATATGGACTTGGGGAAGAATCCTTCTTCTTTTGTCTTTTGAGTCAAAGAATGTGGACATTTCACCCTTTTGAAAGCATATGCTCCTAGTTTCTAAAATTTCTTTCAACCTTTAAAGACCAAATATAGTGACGATGATTTTGTATTTTCATTGATTGTACCCCAAATATACATTGCAATTCAATGAAAGAAAGAAATAACTTGGTTATAGTCTTACAAGAATCCAAATGTGGAATCTCTTTTTATCACATTTTTATTTTCCCCCCCATTTCTAGTTGAATTCATTTTGAACCTTGCACAAAAATAAAAAACCATTAATTGAACAATGTATTTATGGTTATTTAAAAGTCATGTGAGCATGGTGAGATTCACATGGGATTGATGGAGTTGGAAAGCTTTGCATAGGATCCCTCAATATATACTCTATCTTACTTGAGGGTAATTGCAAAAAACACCTGTACAATTTTCCGTCACACCTCTCTAATTGATTTGTTTTTTAGCCATAACTTTTGTGCTTTGACTTCCAATGACTTCAAATTTATAGACAAAGTACTTATGATTATTACAAGACTTGTCTAATTTTTTGAAATTAAAAAAAAATGTTTTACTATCCAAAAATAGCCCCCAATTTTTGTCACATTTGTCAATTTCGGGATTAATTTTTTTGAACAAAGTAATATCCAAAGAAATAAATTTGAAGCTGAAATTTTATAGAAATTGTCTTCTAGTAGATTTTTAGCTATTGTTCAAAGGATTTCTAAAAATAATTAATTATATGTTTTGTGAAAGTCCACAAAATGAACTTTTTTCTACTTGCATTTTGAAACATGTAAAGTATTATTTTGGTGGATAAACATCTCTATAGAGTTGCTAAAAATGTCCAATTTTAATTTTATTAATTTTAATTTTTTCCTATTTTTTCCTAATTAAAACATTGAAATGTCTATTTTCTTGAGATTTGGCACTATTCTAATCCTCCTAATTAGAAATTTTTCTATGCTCTTCCTTTGGTGGTCACCTTTATCTTAAAGTTTATCTTACAATGGCCATATTTTTTAGAAAATTTAAAAGAAAATTCTCTAATTTAAAGTACTCAAGAAAAAAATGAGTATTGTGAGACGCAATAAAATCAGCAAATGTTTCTTGCAATCACCTTTGATTACAATCAAGTTGAAAGTCAATAAGTCAAAAACTAACTGTCAAAAGTTCAAGGACAAAAACCTTGATGATGGTCACCCTATTCTCAAAAAAAGGCATCTTCGATCATTCTATTTGCATGAACTTGAGATATGTGCCGTTTGCAACATAAGTACTTCTACTATACAAGAAGTGAAAGGGTAACCGTAGTCACATAACTAAAGAATGAACAAAAATAGCTTTATTTTAACAAATTTAGGTGTAACTCTTTCATTTTTTTATAGCCCTTACAATAAACACTTGAAAACATTCATCATTTGCCCAATCACAAGATGCTTTCTCTGTCAAGGTTTTTAAATGCCATACATCATCATGTATTCATAAAATTAGCAAGAGCCTCTTACAATACAATGTGGAATCCAACCAAACATAATACTTTAAGCAGAAACTCTTAAAACAATGCTGAAGCACATAAAAAAATAAGCTAGGTAATTGCAAGAAACACCTGGTGGTTTTGTTGCATTCTAAACATTACTCATGGGTTTCTTTTGGAGTACTTTAAAATTGGATTTTTTTTAAAAATTTTTAAAATATGAAAAATGTATATACCTTTAAGATGAAGGTAATTAAAGAAGGAAAAGCCTAGAAATTTTTTCTAAGTAGGAGAACTAGAAAAGTGCCAAATCTCAAGAAAATAGATACTTTGATGTTTTAATTATTTAATAAAGAAATTAAAAATTGGACATTTGTAACAACTCTATAGAGATGATCATTTATCAAAAGAACCATGAAAATAATATTTTATATCTTCTAAAATGCAAGCAAAAAGGAGCTCACTTTGTGGACTTCCACACCATATACAATTAACAATTTTAGAAGTCCTTCAAACAATAGCTACAAGTCTATTAGAAGACCATCTCCTCTAAACTCCAGCTCCAAATTTGTTTTTTTGGGTACTAAATAGTACTAATCCCATTCCAAATTAGCAAATGTGACATAAAATTGGGGGCTATTTTTGAATAGTAAAACCATTTTCAAAATTACAGAAAATAAGGCAAGGTGTATAATAGTCATGAGTACCTTGTATGTAAATTTTGAGTCATTTGAAACCAAAACGCAAAAGTTGTGGTCAAAAAACAAATTAGCACTTAGGATATGACACAAAATAGGATAGGTGTTTCTTACAATCACCCAACTCATATATAGAATCATCATTTGTTTGAGTCAAGCAAGTGTGGCCACCTCATCTTTTCGGAAACATATTTTCCTGGATACTTGAATTTTTCTTATGATAGGAGTCTTTGGACTTGGTTGATCCCTAAAAGTCTTTAAATCTGAATTTTGGATTTTGAAATTTTGGCCAACTGTTGTGATTTGAATTTCTATTTCAAATGTACAAATTACACTAATTGGATGTGCATTTTTATTGCAAATTGGTAAATAAAATTTGCACACACATTTGGATGCATTTTTTGTGCAGTATATAATTTTTTGGTCTTATATTTTTAATTTTTGTAATAATTTAAAGACTAGAGAGAAATTATCACCTCGCACCTTTTTGTTTCTTGAAGCTATAACACTTTCATTACAACTTATAGGCAATCATTGGAATAAAAATTAATAATTTAATCCATGAAAAATCTTTTCTAAAGCATTTTCTAAGACAAATTTTTTGCTCTTACTTTATATTGCTATAACATAATATTCCATCACTCAGATGGTAGAAAAAGCCATTTTTGAGGTTTTAGTAAACATGATATTATTTTTGGGTGGTTAACTTTCTTTGCAAAATAATCAATGGAAAGAATGTGTATAAGTCTTTTGATATTTGGTGTGCTAGTTTATAACCCAATCATATATACTATACTAAAAGATGCAAATTGAATTCCACATCCACTAATTTTTGTTGAATTCAGAAGTTGAGATACCCTACAAGGCTATAAATAGTGGAAAAAACTTTCTACTTTGATTACATAGATTTCTTGAACAACAAAGAGCTTAAGTCTTAAATTTTTTTTGTATATATTTCCATCCAAACATCTTTAACCCAAAGTGACCAGTTTTTGCATTTTTGGGCTAAATGTGCAAAAGATTTGTATTAACCCCTACATTGTTGTGATGTGGATTGTTTATTATTTTAAATAAACATTTATCTTTGCTTGAATTCAAATGTCAATGGTAGTAGGTGTTGTTTAGATGGTAATAGTGTTATCCATGTTTAAGTTGGTTACTTGGATGTGAACTAGTGAATAGTTAATATATAATTGTGTTGGTAGATAGGATTAGTGAGAAGTTAGGGTTAGGCGGTAGCTAGCTGCCAAGGGTTAGGGTTTGTTTGAGGCTACTTAGAGTCAAGGACTAGCCATTGTCTCTCTTTTGGATCATAGGAACAAGTGGACAAAATTTGGCGAGTAGCTAATGAAGGTGAAAATGGCATTTTGAGCAAACTATTGTAGATGAATTCTAATATTTATGAAGAAGGCAATATTTGACATTGGATTTTTCTAACTATTGTATTCTATTGGTATTTCTATTTGAGTTTAAATTTCTAAGGGCTTGTTTTGATCAAAATATACTATTGGCAAAAGAAATTTTGGAGCAATATCTTTTATAGATCAATGCTTGTGGAGCGTTGAATTGGAGGATGTCTAGTATCTATTGAATCTAATGCAACAACATTTAGTGGAAAATATCTTAGAGGTTTTTCTTTACGTGATTATGAAATTTAGTGAGCAAGTGGCTTACATTTTCATTAGCATTTTGTAAGAGTTTCATGAGATTTGGACTTAATATCAATTAGTTACGGGCAAAATAGCAACCGAAAGAGAGCTATGAAGTAGGAGCAATAGTTTATTAGTCAGTAGTAGGAGAATGTCCACCAAAATTAGAAAATATTTTAGATCCAGATGAAAATTGATACGTGAATATTTGAATAGTTGGTCTACATTTTGTCAAAGTTTCAAGTCATTTGGAGGGAATTTCCATCTTTTATGCTAGATCAAAGCTAGATATGGTAGTTTCTAGTTATTGTAGGAAGGGTTAGAAAGTCAATAGTGGGAAATATTCACCAAAGTTGGATAGTATCTTAGATTTGGGTTTAAATTGTTATATAAATATTTGAGTAGTTGATTTAAATTGTGGTAAAGATTCAATTCATTTGAAGAAATTATCCATCTTTTATGCTAGATAATAGCTAGCTATGGTAGTTTGTAGTTTATCATGAAAATTAGGAATAGGAATTTGGAGAAAAGAAAATTTGGGAACAGGTTTAGGATTATTTACCTAGGGATTTAAAGGTATTAAGAGATTTTATACAAAGCATTTTTATAGAGAAGGCCCTATGCTCTTCCAAATTTATTTGCAAATCTTTGCAACAACATGCTTCTTTAAAATAGTAAGATTACTTTTGAAAATTTATAATTTATAATTAAAATTTTTTCAACAAATCTATATCATTGATTCATGTAGAGGGTGGTTGCAAAAAAGACCTATGATTTTTTGTAGCGTTTTGGCAGAAACAAGGATTTCAATGATGGCTAATACTATGAGTCCTTTTTAGCAAAACAATCTCAGATATTGAGAGGAAACATCTATACCTAGAAGTACTGTTGCAAGTACTATAAAATATCTATGACTACCAAGACAATACCTATAAGAAAAAATGACATTTTGTCATAAAAATTAGATACAAAGAGGTATAAATTAGTAATAATTAGAAAATTATGAAAAAATTAAAATTGGCCATTTGTAAGCACTTGATGGTGATTAGATTTCACCCAAAGAATGAACTCAAAACCATCTTCATTGTTCAAAAGTGTGCACCTTAGGAGCCTTATTTGCACAAACGTGGAGGATTTAAGATAATATATGGGCAATTTCATTAAATCGAGCATTAAATTGGCAATATTATTTTAAAATGGCATGAAAATAGTTGAGAATGGCCATTTTAAATCTATACTTGTCCTAGATGGTTCACAACGGCTGTTTTGAGATCTACATCTATCCTAAATGGTGAAAATGGCACACTATCAAAGTGGCACTTGGAATAATGCCATTTTAATGAAATTGCCCATTTTTTTTTTGATCCCCTTTGGTAGAAACATGTTTGCCTACTGGAAAAATAGATCTACTATATTTCAACTTTGGATCATTAATTTTGGGTACTCCCCACTCCCCAGTCTAAAAATTTCTAAACCTCAAAATGTGACAAATTAGCAAAATTAAATTTTAAATATAAAATGATTTTTTAATTTCTGAAAAATAGAAAATATGATTACAATTGAGACAACCATCTCCCCAAAAATATGAAGTTCATTGGGTTCATGCTTCAAAAGTTATAGCATAAGATAAGTCCATCACTCTAAATGTGATTGAAAAAAAGATTGGTCTCTTCTAGAATCACCCGAGGAAATTCCCTCTCTATTCCATTGATTTTTTAAACCCCTAAAAGCTACGGAGTTATATTTATTATGTAATAAATCCAACCTTCTAACTGTAGGATCTTTTAGTTATGTTGTTCATGCACAGTAAAAATTCCAACTATTTACAAGGTCAATGTGCCTAAACTTCAAAGAAAAGTTTTCTCTAGTTGTTCGGTAAGGTAAAGTTTTGTCTTCTAATATTTTTAGAGTAAAATACATATGTTTTGAGATTTGAACTTGTGTGATTACGTTAATATGTTAAAAATTGGATTGAGAATATATGCAAAAAAAAATTCAACCAAAAAATCCATCATATTCATCTTTAATAAAATTATAATTAAAATGGAAGGTAGTGTTGGATGAAAAAACAACTAAACTACTAATAACTTCTACAAGAAGTTGACAATTACTATTCTCAAATAGTAAAATAGTGAGAATGTTCTTAAGAACAATATGTATGCTTTCTTTTTAATTTATTTGGAAATTTTCAAAATTGAGGTCAAAAAACAACTTTTATTTGTTCTTTCCAAGTTTTCTACCTTCATTGCTTGCAAATTAAAATTCTTCATAACTTTCAATTCATTATTTGGAAGTAAATGGTTCAAAATCTTCCAATGTTTTTGAATAGGCATCAATCTATACAATAAATTTAAATATTTTTTAAACATAAATTAAATTTTTTTAAGAATACATTTTAAGCTCTAAGCTTTGACTTTGCAATTGAAAAAAAACTTCTACCTTTAGCAATATTTATTGAAATGATGTGAAACATAGATTCCTAGATTAAAATGATTTGCGTTCATCTTGAAAATTCATGCAAAAATTCCAAATTAAGAAATCAGTAGAGCTTGCCGAAATTCTCAAAAATCTTTCTAAGTCCTTCAAGGGTTAAATGAAATTTTTGGAGATTCCTCAATGAATAATAAATGGATAAAGTGCAATCTTCACAACATTCATCGACCACCAAGAAGATGGTTAACCCCTAAACACCTCAATCCTTTTCTGAATATTTGCACATTTTTATTTATATCTTTGTATAGAAATATCATTTACCAAAATTTCATGAATGTGGTTGTTAAGGAAGGTTGTCTTTTCTAGATTCAAATATTACATTGGATGAATGAGAAGTTGGTTGGAATAAGTACAGAGTGAGTGCCTTGAAGTCCTCTGATCATTGTTCAAAATATGGACGTCGGAGAACTTCAAGGTTAAGCGCTTAGCGGGAGGAGTTAAAGCATGAATGAAAACAAGCATACAAAACAACCAGCTGTAGTCGAAGTGCAAAACTAAAATGCGGCGTCAACGCACATGAGCAAACTGGCCGGTCGATTGTGAAAAGCACTCGACGAAGTTATTTACATGAAGTAGGCAACCAATCCGTGAAGAGATTGAAATGGATAGAATCTCAAAGTCTCCCCATGCTCTGCTGGATACACGGCGCTGGCACATCCAATTGCAAATCCCCTTACTATTGGAATTTCGCCCCTTGTGCTTGCAATTGAAAGAGCCTCTTGAGGTACCTACATAGGAGGGTTCAACAATAAGCAGACACAACATGATCCGCTTCCTGTCCGACGGACCCTTCATGATTGTTAGTTTACTTTGTACTAAAAGTGTTTAGAGCATTGCTACTGTTGCGCATAATTTTGACATGGCACAATGGTTGCCAGGGTTTTTTTTTTTAGTTTTTGGAGTAATGGAAAGGTGGCCTCATTTTTGAAGAGGTCCTGCTTTGTCGGGCTCCTCCTGGTTTGCAGTGTGCAACTTTAAATGGCCCCTGAGCGACAACTTTTGAAGCTTGCTGGCCTTTTTTTTCCGAGGGCAGTGCAGGTATTGGCATTCACTCATTTGGGGATGAAGCTCATTAGGCTAGCATGTAAGGAATTATGTCGTCATTTTGGCAATGCCAAAAATTTGGAAGTGTACGTATTGGCATTCGGTCACTTGGAAATGCAGTTCATTAGGCAAGCAAACAAGGATTCTATTGTCATTTAGGCAATGCTACAAATTTGGAAATGAAATATAAGGCATGACGTTCAAGAAGAAGAAAGTGCCATTGGCTTCATTGCAATAAGAATTTTGCATGCAATTAATTCCAAGTGAAATCTATTGCTGGAAGAGTAAAGAAATACACAAGTTGATCAAATTAGAACTACAAACAAAATCATCTGGAAGCTAGATTCTACACATAGAAGCAATATTGTGGTCTTCAAAGGAGAGGACCTGCAAAACAACAAACACACTCCGACGCTCAAGTAAGAAAACGTCCTCATTGATATTCTTAAAAAGCTTTTTCAATTCTAGACTACAAGAACATATCCTTGCCGTTTACATTTCTGTACCTGCAAAACAGGGAACAAACTCGGACGCCCAAGTTAGAAACTATCCATTTAAAAAAATGGGGCGCATCCTCTAGAATTCCACCTTTCAATAACACTGGTATTCTAGCACCTGGACTCCTGGAGTACTAGCACTGGACTTGCAAAATAGCACACACACTCCAACGTCCAAGTAAGAAGTGAGACATAGAAAGATTTGCAAGCAAGGATTAATGGAAGTCACGGGAGCTTACCACCAATTTCTCAGAAGACGAAGTATGCAAGGTGCACAATCTGAAACTGAAAGGTAAGCACTCATCCTTGAACAGTTGAACTTGAACTATAAAGCAAAGCACTCACAAAAGCAAGTTAGAAATGAATCAGAAAAGCATAAGAACAAAATTGAATGGAAATGGCAGGTAGGAAAAATTCCATAACCATGCTAAGGATGACGGAAGCAAGAGTGCATTTGCATGGACAATCCCACGCTACAATGCACTAGCAAATTCATCATCAATCACGGATGATGTATGCATGACTACCCAAAGGCACTCCCATGAAATACTAACTGGGAAATAACGCTAGCCTGAAACTCCATAGCGCTGTCGCTCAGTGTCCGCAAGCCACTTATGAAAACATTCGTCATAAGGAAAAATGCCCTATTTAACTACTTTTGGACTATTCAATGAATTTTGGACTATGGCCTGGTAGAATTCATTGGGAGACCTCTCGTTCTTACGGTTTTAGAGACCGCAACGCCTACGAAAGTGGAAAGAAAAGAATGAAGTAGACCATATTCAAATAGAAAAGAGGACCAAAAACATAATAACTACGACATTTCACCCATAGAACATTTATTTGTACATAGAAATTGAGATGAATGATCGGGAGATTTGCCAATGTAGTGCAGATCCAAGTCATTGGGATCGTAAGTGTTGCAAGAAATCAATGACAACGGTTATTATTCAACTGAGATTATTACGAGGACTAAGTAAGCCCTGACCCGTTAGTATTTCCCCGCAGAAGTAGGATCCGGAAATCTACCGATGTAAATCTTGCATTCAAACTCACGTTAAAAGAGAACATATCATTGACAAGGAACATGGAAATACAAACTTTTTGTTCGGTGGAATGAAACTTCAAAACCACTGAAAGGTCCGTAAGGTTCACCACATTTTATTCATATTGGTAAAGAAGGGAATGTTCAAGAAGTTGCCCATAAAAACAATAAAGGCATTTCCTATAGTATCTGAACAAGTGAACTTCATTAACGCTTAAAGGATTTCCCAGGAACAATAAGCTCCTTTCGTACATAACACGGAACTTGTAATTCCAAAGGATCTACATCATCCCTCACTCGTATGGAGGGACCTATCAAATAAGAACGTGGCCACTTAAGAGGATCTAGCTCAAGTAGTACAATAGTTTGATTCCAAAGAATGCTGCGCTGTCTAGGGCTCCCTAAAATACGCTTCAATAATCCACCACGGCTTGGATAAGGATCATTCTTGTCAGGGATGTCCGCACCGGCAAAATAGAGAAACCCCTTTAAATTTTTTCGTGGGAGAAGACGCCGTAAAAGCTCCGTCACAGTAAACATATTCATGGAGGAACACAACCCATAGTGCGTCTGTTCAACCAACTGTCTCAGGAAGCCCCGGAAACCAGAAGGAATATGGATTTTATGAGGAAGATCCAAAATACAACCCCCAACGCATAAATCACCTGTCAAAACAACAAGAACCGCCTTCTGTAGCGACAAAACTCACTCAGAATGACAATTCATCAGATAGAGGAGAACCTCCAAACAACGGGAGAAATCCCGATATTGTTCCAAAGAAAACTCACTTCACTAAGAACCATAAAATAACAGGGATCTCTCAATGAATTTACAATAAAAAAGCCTTAATCAACGAAAGATATCCCGATGTTATTCCAAGAATACTCACTTTAATGAGAACCATTAGAGGAGATCTGGCCTTCTGGAAGACCGTTTCAGGGCTGTTCCCAATGCTGGGAACCAGCCCCCGATGTTAGAAAAAAAAATTATTAAAAAAATTAAAAAAAAAAAAAAAAAAAAGTTCTTAAAATGTTAAAAGAATACTATAATTTTTTTTTTTCAAAAATAAAAAAATAAAAAAAAATGACGTGGCAGTCGCTCGGCCACGTCGGACTGGCCATGCGGCAGCGTTTCAGCAGTCCTGCAGAGTTCCCACAGTCCGGGAACTCGCGGGCTCTTAGAAGCCAAAATCTCCTCTAATGCTTTAAACAACAGAAGATCTCCTGATAAACTTACAATGAACAAGCACTTTGCGGAGAACCCCTATGCAACGGGAGATCTCCAAATAAAGCATCACATCACTAGAATTTGGATATCAAAGAAAAAGGAGTTTGTATATCCATTTCAGTGCGCTAATTGAAAGTAGACCAAACTCAGCAGTCCTGAAACGCAGTGTCCTAGAGATAAACTACTAATTACACGTAAATTGTGGTCACTCTTCGCCAAGTACATATGTAAAACCAACGCAAGGGACAGCTAATACATGACGTGCACGGGCAAAATGTCCACACAAAAACAAAAATGAAATATGAAACCAGGGACCACAACCACATAGAAATCAAACTGACTGAAAATGTGGAATCATTCAAAAAACATATCAACTGTGCATTTACAATGAATTCTCTCGAAGTACTAGTCACCTAAATAATCCGTATTTGATAATGTTTGGGCTCTAAGAACATTTACAAGTTCCAAAAATTGTCTGCTGTACAATTTACAATTGTAATGACTAACAACATTACAATTTATACTCCGATGAATATACAATGTGAAAGAAGTGAAACGCCGTATTCAGTATCGGGAAAACTCCCGATAAAGCCTTAGGTGAATAGGAATCAACCACGTACTATTTTCGACATGATTCCAAAGCCTTCACTGGATAGGGGGTCCACTGGATCCTATCCGCCACAAAGAGGATTATTCCTCACATACATTGGCACTGCCTCATTAGACAAGAAAAGGCCATCAAGCCACAGCATCAGCTGCATAAGAAAGTAGTTGTCATTTGATTTTCCGCAAAAGGACTGAGGAAAAACAACATTGTGTGGATCATTTAAGAGGTTTTTTTGCGGAATGTCGTCAATTAGAAGAATGTTATCAAAAGCAGATAAACCGGAAATGCGCGCAAATGTGGCCAGATCTTTCAAAAAGACCGGCTTATTCAGCACAGCTGGGGCCCTGTACGTGGACTTTGTACATGCCCCTTGAGCTAGACAAATGACATCTCGACGGCGGAAGGATGAATCTGCAAGTACAGTGTCCAACAGCTTGTCCAAGTTTTTTGGTGCTACACTACTCCAGAATACAACTTCCGCTTTACCACGTAGCCAACTAAGAAACCTCGTGACACCTGGGCGAAGGTCAACATGGCGTTCATTACGGATATAGGACCTGTGAAGAAGAACTCCATTCAAGTCAAGCATGACTGTATACTGTTGCTGCGCTACCTTTTTCAATGTCCCCGGATGCATTGTCGAAGGTCCAGCACAAATTGCAGGAGATTAAAACTTGACTTAGTCAGAGATGAGTCCATAAATAAGCGTAATCGACTTAATAAAACAACTTAAAACATGCAAAGTGTCACTTGACATACCTTTGACGACGTCTTCTTCAGTACGAGTCTCTTGAACATTGACAACCTTCCTAGGCGAAAGAACCCCATGTTTTACGCGCAAGTCCTCTGGTCCCTGCAATCCATGGTTAGAAGCAATCTCAACAATGTCATGGTAAAAATCAGTGTGCGCCTCCTACGCAGCCATGACTTGTCGGGAGCGGAAACTTCTCAGATCCGGCAACTGGCAAACATAAAAACTCGGAAAATCAACTAGATCCTTAAACCTAATCCTCACAGACAGCATGTCTGCATAGGTCAGTCCAGGATGTGGGACAGAAACCAGTGGATTCTCCTTCGGTGTGCTTGTGTCCGGACTCATTTGTCTCAAGTCCGCCAAGGTATCCTCGAGAATGCTGTTAGGCATTTCCGAATCTGGGGTAACATCTTGGGTCTGAGGCAACGAGACATCTCCCGCTGCAGTACATTGCAAATTTTCATTCTCTGCTATGTCAAAGCGAGGCATCAAATCTCGACCAGTAGGCATTGGGATATTACCCGATGCAATAATATGCGGCTCCTCCGTCTCTGGCTCTTCAGGACAAGGAGTGCAAACTAGGTGAGCAGGCATCGGGAGATCTCCCGTTGCATCGACGCGCCGCACCTCTTGCACGGGCTGTTCAGCAACAGAATGATGTTTTAGGGCAGATGCATTCATCGTCTCTGGAAATCTTGCAATGTCAGACACCAACGTAGAAGCAGAAACAACTCTGGTTGAACACGTCAGAAGAATGGATGCGGCGCTTGCTTCTGGATTCGCAGATGCAACAACATCTACCTTTGACGGTTTCGAGGAGGACATGATTGGGCCCAAAATCCCTCCAAGGTGCACTTTAGAAATTGAAGGACTGCTAGGCGTGTCGGAATCACTTAGGTGGACGTCTAGTCTGCGCTTTGTTCTCAACTCATTTCGCCGACCTGTTATATCTTTACCGGTGCAGAGCTCGAAACCTTCTTCCCCTTGACCGAGCGCGACTTCTCCATTCCATGTCGCTGTTCAGACATTCTACTACGTGAACCATCTCGTGCAGATGACTGAACCAAGTCCACTGGAGGCAGCACTGGCGTTGGGGACTTATCCTGCAGGTAGAGCACATAAGTTATCTTGAGATTACGAAAATAATCAAATGCAATGCAGAATAGATAGCGGGAGATCTCCCGATGCTAGCTTTGCAAATTATTCACTAACCTTTCTAGCAGACGGACTCAAAGACTCGTTGTCAGTGCCATCACTATCCGTCTCTTGTGTCTTCCGAGACCTTCTTCCATCCTCGTGTAGAGGTTGATCGTGAACTTCCTCGTCATTCTGATCACTCTTTGTCTGCTCGGAGTTACTTTGGGAAGCGTGGTCCTGAGAATCATTTTCGACATCTTCCACGTTGTCTACATGGTGGTCATTTGCGGTTTCGTCCTCATTTTCTTCAAGATTCGGCTGAATATGGAGTTGGTCCCAAATCTGCCTGCCAACCGTTGCTGACTTCAATTGTGTCTCCGTGTCATTAATGACTTCAAGTACCTTATTCAGGGTAACCTGATAAAACCAAACAAGCACAGGTCAGACAATTTGAAAGTGATGGAAATTGTGCAAGTCCTTGAAAACAAAAAAAGGGGGCTCACCAGTCCAAGAGATGTAAACTCCGGACCGCCGTTCACATTAACGATCACCATATTATTGCTAAGATGACCAGCAAATATTTGAACCGAAGCGGCGATCGAAAACCAAGGCATAATCGGGCGCCTATACAAAGTATCTACTTCGTCCAATTCCCTAGAAAAATACACAGCAGGTATCTCCTCTTTGCTCGGGAAGAAGCTGTGGAAGTTGCTTGTTGACCCGTGGTCCTTGTCGTAGGCAAAAAGGAAGACTAAGTAAACGGTGTAATGCATGCCCGCAACTGGTTTGGGAAAGCCATCTACTTTGTCGGGAATGTAATAAATTACATGCCAGTTCCAGACGCGGACTTTACTCTCCTCCCGACGCCTCTGCAAGTGTGTCAAGACGTCGTGAAATCCATCAGCATCCGTTATGAGAACTGCTCGTGAACGGGCTCTCACAATGCGTTGAGCTGCATCCTTGTACTCAAGAGCATCGAACAGACGCTTCAATTTGTGATGCTCCAGGAGTTTTGCGCGGCAGCCGCAGCTTGTGACTTCAAAAAGGAACCAGAAGTACATGTGGGTCCTTCCTTTACCATGCCATACCTTGACGGAAGCGTCAGTCAAAATCTTCGTAATGTCCCAGCTTCTCTCGTCCATGACTTTGCAAAGGTATTTGTTTTCAAATTCCCTGGATATGGCAACCTCCACCTCTTCTGCATGCGCGTTCATATACAACTCCCACATTTTCTTCACAGCGTCCGGACACATGTCTGGGTCAAATGTTTTGTTGAGGGCTTTAGTTCAACCCTCCAACCACTCTTTCCCTAGTTCCGTGGCTATGCTCTTATCCACCCACCATTCAAGTTGTTCCCGGGTGATTTTCTTTTCGTTTGCAAATTCATTCCAATGTGCAGCCGTGTATCGAATGTATTTGGGCTTTTTGCTTGGAAGCAGGTGATGCCCGTAGTGGCACATGAGCTCGTTCTTCATGGCCCTAACCTTCTTCTCTCGCCCTGTTGCCACACCGATAGGAATAACCGCCTGTCCAAAGAAATCAATGTTCAGAACCGTTTTCTTCATGCACACAATTTCCTTCTCCACTTGTCCCGCCAAGTAGTTCAGGTCCTCATTGCGAAGTTCGTATAAGGTCTTGAAGTCGGTGTAGGACAACGGTTTCCGCTTGCTCTTTGCTTTGGGCCCATTGCCGTTAGGAAGCTTGTGGCTCAGGAAGTCCTTGTCAATCTGGATCCACCAATTCACATCTTCATCCTTCTCCATGAATAGAAGCGGAATTTTCAAATCCGGAGAGTCAAGATTCTTGAACCCAGTAAAGATTGTGGACATCACCGGATAGAAATCCTGCACACGAACGCTCATACTGTCAGTTCGGGAGGTACTGACCAAGCCAAGTGTCGTCGAAAAACCATCGGGATATCTCCCGCTCATTGGCCAATTAAAATTTGCTTGATAAACATTAGTATAGTACCCTCTGAATGCAAAATTTCATAAAATAGAGTTAACATGGACAGATATCTTGCTTTTAACTGGGAGGGCTATTAGAAGACTATGGACATCGGGAGATCTCCCGATAGGAAGAACATCGGGAGTAATCTCGATGACTATTATACACAAGAGGAAAAGGATATGCAAAAGAAGAATTCAAATTTTTCAGATGTTGAACTTACATTATACGCTGCTGAGTGCAAACGTCCTCCGTATGATGGCATCGGGCTGCCCATGTCCTTCCACTTTATTCAAGCGTGGGCAAGCTGTTGTGTGAAGCTCTGTTCTTTCTGCTCGCCAGCCACGTTTTGATTCAGCACTTTGGAGAGGTGCATCATTTCAGTCTTCTTGGTGGAATACGGTGCCCACATGGGAATAATGTTGAACGTAGACGCCTCCGTCTTATCAGCCTCCGGTATATCTCCGTTCTCAATCAACTCCTTCTGTGCTTGCATAGTGTGCTGACCACCAATGATGTAGTAATGCGATTTGGCAGTTAGACTTTCCGTCTTGGGACAGGAGTCATAGAAGGATACTGTTTTGTCCGGCCCATATGGACCCCGCTTCAAGGGTAGAACTGTAATGCATCGGTTCTCCAATTGATAGTCGGCATCAATGAGAATCTGATTCTTAATTCCTGCTAGCCGTACTTGCTCAATCCCTATATAAACAAGTTTACCAGGAGGAGCCTGGTGGAGGAACTTGTAGTGGACTCGCAAGAGTTCACCTCCTTTATTTGCGAATGGCTTCTTCTCCCACTTGTACATTGCCTTGAATATCTGGTTGTACAACTTCTGTATTTCTTTGACCTCACTAGGATTCAGCTTCCCGATATCAGCATTCGTTATGTTCACAACGCAATGAAGGGTGAGTGGAACGACCTTGGTCTTCTTCCTGCTGTTTCCCCTGCCGTCGACTTCCTCCGCCACTTCATCTCCTGGTGCTCCGGCGATAGCTTTGTGCTTCCTGCCCTTTTTCTTTGGAGATGGATTTGGAGGAGTGGCTGCGGGGGCGTCGGTGGAGGGATTCAGATGGCGACGGTTCTCGTCAATAATGTCCCACTCATTCTTCATCTTCTGGGGGGTCCAGAAATGGGTACCCTCTGGTTTGTTGAGCATCCTTTTCCGAGTGATGGTCTCGCACATTTGGAGATCCATAGTGGCATAGTCCAAGATCAGCCCATATGTTCTTTTCTCTTGCTTTTTGGGAACATCCTCTTGAACAATGACCAGGACTGTGGAGTTATCTAAGCCTTGAAGCTCTAGCACGTCTAAGCCTGTCGTTATGTGACTCTTCTCACGGAAGGTGAGCTTCGGAAATATGACCACAGCCCCCTCTCGGTGGTCCATCCACTCAAGGCCCCATGCTGTCACTTTTCCATCACATCGGAACACCGCTCTTGGGAAGTTCTCGCCCTTGTACTGATAGGTATGCACCACGGAGTTGCAAAACTTGTAAAGCCTAATAGGTGACAAGTCTGCAGGAAATTCCGTCGAGGTATTCTCTCTGTGCAATGTCGCACACAATCAAATATTAGAATGATTTTAGCAGTTTAGTATGAAAACCATTATATGTCGGGATGAACCAACGACCTCAGTTTCTTATTATTCCAATGCACTTTCATCGGGAGGTATCCCGTTGCTCCAGTATTCATTGTCATTGGAAATCCTTGTCCAACTCTCTCTGTTTACAGGATTGAACTGCAATTCCACAGTTGAAGAAGTTATAGACATGACCACGAAGACACTTAGATATATATCGAATAGAACTTCTCTCATCGGGAGTTATCCCGATACTAATTTCTAGCTCTCTTCCAATCCCAATTATCTCTTTCTCTTCCTGGTGATGCTTCAACTATTTGATCTACACTCGGGGTTCTCCGTATTTCTATCTGGAGTTGTCCCGATGAGTTCTTGGCGGTTCGTTATTACTACGGAAACAAATCAACGGGATAACTCCCAATAATTTTCTCCGGATACGCTCCTTACTTCTTCTCTACTTTCATCGGGAGTTTTCTCGATGAATTGTTCCATGAGAGTCTGCAACTACTTTTTGTGGCGACATTATCCCCGACTGCAAAGTCCCAATGTACGGTTACAAGGCATTTGGACATTCCTGCGTGCACTCACAGCTTCACTGTGGACCTAACACTAGAAGAAACCTCCGTCCAGGGGGACAAGTATGATAACATGAATGTGCGTTTCCAATAACATCCAGTCATGTAGACATGGACGTCACCCAAAATCCCTTATAATGGACAAGCTGAAAACATATTGGAATCTGGTAGAACAAGTCGGCTACTAACATGGTTGCAACAAACAACAACTTCTACGACTTGTTTTCAGGTCTGTTGAAGCAGTCGTCTGGACGCCACATCATTGCCAGGTCGGCAAAATTCGACACATGGCAATCTCAGTGACTGCCAGCTTGGCTTACAGTTCATCCACAGTGGCTGACGTCAAATCGATGAAAACTGACGTCCGATTACAAAAGGCGCGGTCGACCTGGGAGTGGTCGAACTGCCGCGCATCAGTCTCTCGTCTTTCAACACGACAATGCCAGGACATTCACGTCTCCCCGAACAAACATGCATGATAAGGTCATCTACGTACCAGTCAGGTGCCCTTGCAACAGACATGCAGTTTTGAGTAATAGGCGACGGCTTGAACGTTACGTCGACGGTAGACAGGGGATTGGGCGCTGTGACCTTGAAGTCGTTGACGTGAACTGGAATTGAGAACGGTGATTCAGTGCAACGGCCTGACGTCCTGTCCCCTTGGTTTTGCAGAAGTCGACTTTGAGGATCATCGAAGCAGTTGGATCAAATGTCCGCACCATAGGCATTTCAAGTCGACCGCCCTGCGACTGACAAGTACTGATTCAAGAAAAATAGTGGTCATAAAATAACAGAGTCATCTTTGATTCTTCCAAAATGTTTGTCCGTGCTTCTCCAGCCATCCGCAGAGGGGGCCGGACGTGCATGCACATGTTCTTCTGCTGTGTGGTTGATATCGGTCTCTTCATGGCGATTGGCACAGGATACTGCGCTAGACAGTGATGAGGACGTATTTGTGCAGCAGTCGCCCGCTCCGGATCTCCGGTGTAGCATGCATGAAATGCCTTTCACGACGGGGACATGAAACTGCAACTCATGGACCTGGATGGCAGTGACGTGCCCACTGCTGTCATGTTCATTAGTTTCACCGCGCATTGCATTCCGTGGACATCAGTTTCTTTCACTGAAGGCCAAGAATGCTCGTAATCATAACACAAAACCGACGTCGCACATGACAGGCACTGTCACTCTGAATAAAATGAGCGCCCGTTTCCAAAAGCAGTGAATGGGACGACCATGTCATTGACGTGGACTGCGAACAGTGCCATGTAGACAAGGTCCGCTACAGTGTCTGATAAATGGCTACATTCCATGACAATCAAACCTTTGTGAACGATGTGAAGGCTTGCCTAAGTGAAATATTCAAATAACTCACAGCAGATATACCACAAGCGCATTGCATAGATGATGACACACATGAAAACAATGGCCGGTTTACAAACTACGAAACTTTATACAGTGCTTCCGATTAGAAGTTTTTCCATGCACAGAAGTTCAAACGCTATCCTGTAAGCCTGCCTCCTACGTTATCGACTTGGGAAAAATGTTCCGCCCTCATCCTGTATGAATCATTACTGTACACCTCTTGAACTACCGTCATCACACACACAAGATCTCCACAAAACTGGCGCGTCTACAAAACTTCTGATGACGTTGTCTTCAGACACCATGGACTGTAGCCTACTGGAGCTGATATGGCCGCTGACGAGTTCCTTCTCCCGCATGCGAAGGACCTGCTTCTCAGAATGCAACATCGATACAACTTCAAAACCACATAGAGAACTTCCCCAAATACGGAAGTCATTTCAACGGTACCCGTCATTCCCACAAGACCATTGCGCAAGCGCTCCTCCCGTCAATCTTTACGGTCTGCGGATGCTTCCAACGTCCTCCTCAAGAGCGCTGAAGTTTCAAACAGAACATGATTACATGTGCACGTACTTTCCAACAATTCAGTTACATGTACACATCGCTCACCTGACTGTACAACTGACGGTCGATCATTTCTTTCGGGAAACGTCACCTTTCTTGGTGTTCAATATCTGCATGCACAATACAGTACTTAATGAAAACTAGAAGCTGCAGCCTCCGTTACGATGCTGCACTGAAGAAAAAGACAACCTTTTCTCAAATTACTGTACTACAGAAGCAATGCTATCCCTCGAGTGCTTGTGAAAACAAAATTGAAAGACTCTGTTGGCAAGCACGGAAAGCAGTTTACCTTCGTTGACTGCGACGCTGCTTTAGACGACCCTGACGCCTTGTTCGCATTTGCCTTCACGCCTTGAGACACAACAACGGCTGGCACTGACTTCGTCTCCGTGGGCTTTGATATTGTGCGCCTACTCCGCTGCGTAGAATCCACTGCAACGTCCTCCTACAACAACACACTGAACGATCAGTTCATAGTCATGAACCTCTGATACGCTGTCCCTGACTTGCAGAAACCAAAATGTACGCAAGTGCGGTCCCCACAGAAGTATATACATATGCTTTTCTAATCACGTGACATGTGCTCCGACTACAGAGGAAAAAAACATTCACAACAACGCCACAGAAGCACATTGTTCACAATAACTGTCTTCTTCAGTAGACAGTGGCACTTAACTCATCGGACTCGGAGGAGGCCTTACTGTTTCCAACGGTCTTCGCCACCACGACAGACGGTCCACCGGCCACTTCACCAGCCATTGACACTTCTTGTCGACGGTCATCGCTACGTGTAGCTAAGACAACGGTGTCACCTGATGGAACACCCTTCGGGACGCCAACTACAATGTCAGGGTCTTGCAGGAGTCCTTCTAGGAAGTCTTTGACGTGGCCGTCGACAACTGCGTCTTCCTTCCGCACTACCTGAGCCACGCTGTCCGCAAAAGCCGTCGTCGCCGTCTCAGAGATTGGCTCACCGGGGTTTGGAAACTGATGCGCCCGACCCGCCGCCGCTTTAGCTGCCTCGGCTGCTGTTCCGGTTGCAGGCTGTACTGAAACCGGCCTCGCCACAATAGTCGCAACCTCCGGTGCTGCTGATGTCGACGCTGTGCGGGAGACCATGAACGCCTTCAGCATGTCCTCCATGCGTTTTTGCGATGCCCCCATTTTCTCTTCTAGTTGTGAGACGCTTCCCTCCATGTCCAGAAAGCGAGTGCGCACATCAGCCATGTCCGCAGATTTCTGAAGCTGGGCCCTCCGTTTCTGAAGTTGTTGGCGAGTGTACTCTCTGGCGACTTCGTCAGTTATTTCAGTCTGATAAGGTCGGCGCTTATGCTGCAAAGTCTACATGCAAACATCCAGTGCGCTTACTGTCAGTGAAGTTCTGGAATGTTGTGTGCACGATGAACCCGAAATCTTCTTTCAGAGGCATAGCAAAATTGACAACAGCATCGACAGGAACTACAAATCGCTGTGAATGCTGTCCAGACACTCCTGTAACATGATCCCGCTCATCACTGATTGACACCCGTCTCTATTGACGTCACTTACACACTGCAATCAAATTTCAGCGTTGACAGTACAACAAGCCACCCTTAAGCCCCCTTCGACTATAGACTCACCAACTTCACAACGGCGTCACGTTCAATGGCCTTCAGCTACGCCGCCTTCGAACCCTTTCCCCGAGAGATGGAACGCATGTGCTCTGACATAATCTGCGATTCTTCCATATTTTGTCTCCTCACCAGCGTGTTCCACTGCTCCTGCGTGACGTCAGCAGGCTTCGATTGGCGAGCGTCAACCAAAGTATTCAATCTCCAACGCATTGTTATCAGCACTTTCGTAATTATAGGACCCACCCATTTCTCACTTAGTTTGAAGCAGTGGCCCAACATGTCCCACTCTGCATGCACACAGTTCCAGTCATAAGTGTCATGTCACCCTCTTCCTTGTTCAAGCAATCGACCATCAAGGAAACGTGGAGTTCGTCAGGACAGACACTTCTACAGCGTTGCACAGAACATAATTGTCATAACATCCTACAGGACCACTGAATCAGAGACACAGGTGGCAACTTACCCTTGTATAGTCGTTTGAAAAGATGAGATCTCAACGGCCCCGGCTGTGACTCCCAATTTGCAGTGGGATCCAAGCTCTTCGCGTATTTCTTGATATCATCGGACAGGCACTCCTTCATGTTGCCGAAAGGGAGGCCGTTCACGTCCAGCGTAACGGGCTTCTTCATGACTTTTTGGCGACGTTGCCGCCCCCAATTCTGTCGGTCTGATCCGCTTCCACTATCGTCGCTGGAATCGTCTCCGTCATCCTCACCTCCCGTCTCAGCGCCGGCACTGCAGGTTAGCAACAACGCCTTCATTATTCTTGTCAGTCGACATCGTGGAAAACACATCCTTCTAAGTCCATCCTAGCTCTTCGTAACCAGCAAAGGCACATGGCAGGTGACGACCGCTTACAGCCCGATTAACGTTCAACGACCAGACTCATGCAAATTCCGATTCTGTACATGCTCTACTGGGTCACAGATCCAGACACAGAAGTGCAGATTGATCATCTATGTCAAATTGAACGTCACTGATGTCACATTTGACGTCGGCACTAACGTCTACAATGACACTCAGATCTCCCTGACCATCAGCGATCACCCTCTCCCGTTCTGCAAAATGATGCCATACAATCACAAAGGTCATTCTCTTGAATTGTCTAACTTCCAATCCTCGTCATCGTCGTCCGCTTCTTGCGTTGAAGACTCTGACGCCGAGATGGCCACCACCTTTTTCTTCTTCGGTGGAGGAGTGCGGTCACAAACTTTGCCCTTACCTTTAGAATTGATGACCGGCTGCCGGTCTTGACGTTGCTTACTACGCCTTTCAGCTTCACCACGCATACAAATTTCCTCATTGCGACGAACTTTGCAATCACCAGGTGCATCGACTCGCCCTAGCGAAGTTCTTCGCTTCAACGTTTTCCCACCGGAGTGTGGCATTCTCAGTCTCGGCTTTGTCCACTGCAAGAAGCACTGACGGGGCTCCTGCGCAATGACAGGAAAACTGTGTTAGTAGCGCGCGCAAGACACTCACAATCGACACTGTCATAACTGAGTACCAACACATGATCTTGCCATTGCACATACTTACGAGCAACCAAAACAAAGTACAGAATCACGAGCGTCCGTAAATGACTGATCACCACTTCCATTCATCAGCTGTCTAATTTGGACTGCATGGACTACAGAATTCTACAACCATACAACTCACTCAGTCACTGGTGTAGCGATGATACTACGTCCGATTACTTATTGCTGCACTCCCTCCTCTAAAACGCGTCGTCACTTTAAACAAAATTGCCAACTGATCTTAAAGTGCACGTATGGGAACTGTGGCAGGACCTTAATATAGGCTGAATCGAACTCTAGAACGCGGTTAATGGATCGCTACGACCGTGCACAAAGCAGTAGCTTTCTCCCATTGCTGCAACTCTAGTAGGTCTTGAGCTACAATTTCCTACCTCAGTGAGTCATCCGCCACCTGCGTTAAGACTGAATTAAGTGTGCAGCCTCTCAAGGTACCTAAAATCAGTCCTGGAACGTGGCAATGGCTAAGTGGAACGAACATTGAAGCAACACGACATACCAAAGGTGCAATACCTAAAGCTGAAGTTGGCGCAAATGAGACCTTCGACGGAGGTCGATGTGAGGCAAGTGCGATACTGTGCTGGAATTCCGTGTGCTTCAGTCTGACGCTGCGACGCCTTGCACCTGCAGTGCTCCACTTCGCTCCTTTCTTTGTGGTGGGCGACTCGGTCTGTTTTGCCATAAAAGTGAGGAAGTGCGCAAGAACTTGGACCGCCGATTCAAAAACTTCTGCTTCTTTTTGACGCGACGGCCCCGCGCAATCAATAAGTCCTTCATTTGTAAGCTCTCCGCCAAACATTGCGCACTAATTACTTTCCACAATCTCTTGCTGAACAGCCTGTGCACCGTCTTTGCTCATTAGGGTTCACCTGTTGCTCTGTGGGAAGCCTAGACACTGAGGACGAGTTCCTCTTGCTCGCGCGACTTCGCCACGTGGCCAATGGACATTGCTGGTGAAGCCAATGTCGAAGTCTTCACAACGAACGTACTGCCCGCGTAGTCTGACAACAGAAAACGTTCGCCACCGTTGTACGTGCGTTGTCGCCGACACTCCTGCCTGTCGTTACGTTCGTTCTTGACGCCGTCGTCGGCTTTTTCTGACGTCATTGCGGACGACGTAGACGTCTACGTCCACCTTCTTCGTTCGTCCTACTCGCTGACGCGTCTTGCTGCAGTGGACCACAGGCCTCACCTTAACGTTCAGGCATTATTGGTGGGGCCGTTCACTTATGCCGGTGGCCCACAAGACGGCCTGATCAGCAGGTACTGGATCCCACCATGGCCCCACTCCGCTTCTGCATATTCAATAGCTTGGCTGCTTTTATTTGAGAGAGTTTCTTGTATGCAAAAAGTATGTAAGCTTCCAGACAGCATTGAAACTTACATGTGGCACTTTGCGCTTTCATGTCCAAAAAGAATCTAACAACTTCTGCATGACGCGCTTGTCACACATTACAGGCACCACCATCCAGAAATGACTTCGAACCATTTTTTTTTTCCCTCTCTGGAGATGTCCTAGAGAGGCTACACAGCAGAACATGATTAAGCCACATATTGAAGTATTCATCTATATTCTGAATCGAACTATCTCTGCAGTCACACATTCAGATGAGCTACACATGGTTCAGGCCTTTTTTCCACGCAAATGAAAATAAAGTACACCAATTGCACATGATCATCCACTGTATCTCGAACTCTGTCCTGTAGGGTAGATTCTAACCTTCTTTTATTTCATACATTCGGGTCTCATCAGGTCTATCCAAAAGAATTGCTTTGAACTGAAAGTGAGGATTACAAAAAGTGAGAATCAAACGTTAGGTCTATGGGATCCTAGATAACTACACTGAATAGGGATATTCAGGGGACCCATACTAATGAATCAACATTCCATACTCTATAAATATCTATCTTCAAAGTACATCTATAGTTATTGAAGTGTGTAGAGGATGTACATCCAATTTCAAAATACACAATTTTCTAAGATAAGTCCCTTCAATTGTTTGGTCCCCTTAATACCCCTATTCAATGTAGGTATGCCGATGAGAAAACTTGTGAAGTGATAGTACTGTGTAGTACTTCTAACAGCTGATAGCACATGTTATGCATAGTCAAGCAAGGGGAAACAGTGTCATGTTCAGATAGGACATAACTCAAAGTGTCGAATGATTTACTGAAAACTGCACAAACTCCAATGGAGTTTTACATGTGTCATACTCCACATGCATGTCGTTAGTACTTCTCCTGTCATCAAATTGATTGTGAGTGTGTACTCTTTGAATGCAATGTCCATTCACAAGAACGTAGATGATGTTTCATGTGTGCACTTCAGATAGCAACTGTGCATTCGAAATCCTCGAGAGGACCTCTGGAGTTGAGCTTGCATTTTTTTTACGACTTCGTTGAAGACGACAGTGCACGAGCTTTTCGTTATCTTATTGGCAACTTTGCAAGGATTTGCATTCTGAAGGTAAAAATCCTACAAACTCGGACATGGATTCCTCTGTCAGCAGTTCCAATTCTATAAATGAATCGTTGAACTCTCCATCGGCATCATCAGAAGAGAGTTTAACATTGCCCTCCAACCTTGAGTCTTTGTCGTCTAGCGGGTTCATGCCTTTCGAGGAATATGAATCGTTCTCTTCACCATCAGAAGACAATGTTTTTATGCTGTCCGACACCGCTGATTCCGACAGCAGGTGCTTCTATCCATTTGAAGAGTATGATAGGCAGCATGAATTATATTGGGAGGATCTCTTGCGACAGTACATGGAACATGCAGCGTTGTATAATCTTGGTTTTGTGAGTTCCAGTAATTTCCTGTCCAATACGCTTACAGACGTTTACAACAACCACCTATATTGCATGTTATGGTTCTACAATGATGTGTATCCATTCGACAGTTGGAAAATCCAATACGACAACTGGCTGTGCGAACAGACTCTAGCAGCTATGCAGACATCTGATGTGGTCCTTTAGAGATAAATGAAACTAGTAGGTTATGACACTTCCATTCGCCAAAGAATGGATGAGGCTGTAGTACTTTTATTATCCGCACGTTTGTACAGATGTTTTTAAAGCAGAAACGTGATCAATCATGCTTGTAGATGCAGAATCCACTATAGAGGATTCTTTTTCGCTGCCTCAGATGTCCTTCATGTACAGTAAAATTCATCGATTAAAAATTTTCACAACTTCTGCTTCAGAAATGTGAATCATTACAAAGATGAGTCGGCAATGTATGATTTAGAAATGTGGAGCTACATTTTGAATTCAAGTTTTTCCTGACGCACGTGCTACTGTAATGTCCAACAAACTTTTCCATTACAATGTACGTCACTAAATAACAATCTTTCAGCAGAGTGGATGTGATATTCCACGACAGAGGTTGACTCCACTGAGGCAAAAGTGTTCTTGTTTTCAATCGCGGGGCAAGGTGTCCTGCTTTTCATCGCCTCTCCAGTAGCGACTCAAGATGATGCAGACATGGCATGGACGATGAAGGGGCCTAGGTAGGTGTTTCGGTTCCTAGACATCTTAGTTTCATGAGCATAGGCGTACCTTGAAGGTGGGTCGTTTCAAGAATGGTTATTCAGGATTCTTACGTCTCAGCAAATTAGCTTCAGCAGCGGATGTGCTACTGGTATTGCGCCACAGCCAGGTTCGGCAGTTCGTAAAATTTGTTTCATACTGACTATGCTGAACAAGCACCAAGTTTGAAGACATGAACTCAGATGTTGACAGAGCTCGAGCACGCATACGTTTTTGTACTGATGGATGGGCACTACGCCATATTCCAGTGGGAGATTTGATTATGCAAACTAAGTTGCGTGTGGCAATGGAGCGGGACGTCCGCGGTTTTCGATGCCCATGTCGAGATTGTCACGGAGGACGGCGGAAGTCCATTAAAGTCATACACAAACACCATGCCGCTGTAGGTAGAGATCTGTTTCTCATGAAGTCAATGATAGGAGGCGACCCGCTGGACGGGTACCCGATAAATGGTTTGTGGGTTGAGGACGTTCATTACGACGACGATGTTGTTGAAGATGCACACCTTCCGGAGGATGTCATCCTCAATAGTGAAGAGCATGTTCCTCCACCTATACAGGCAGCCACCCAAGGTCAGGAACATCCAGAATTGGATTCTTTTCATGAAGTGCATCGGCAAGTAATGGAGGCGTTCGATCGCGGAGATGCCCTGCACGTGGAAGTGGGCGAAAATGTTGACGTTGTGGAGAACGAGGAAGACAATAGCGACACCGTAGACGGTTTAGAGGAGTTGTATGAACAAGCCACCACTCCTTTGTATAGTGGATCAAAGTGCAGTGTGGTGTCGGCAACAATCGTCATAATGAATATGTGTACAGTTTTCGGGTGAGCAATAGGTTCACAGATGAGTTGTTGCGCTATTTGTCAACAGATTTGCTTCCACAGCAAAACAAATTGCCATGCACTCATTATGCCACCCAACGTAGTATTCGGAAATTAGGGTTGAACTACAACAACGTGCATGCGTGTCCAGACGGGTGTGTACTATTTGAAAAGGATGATGCATCATTACGTGCTTGTCCCAAATGTGGAAAATCAAGGTGGATTGAAGGAAATACAACGGTTCCAGCGAAAGTGATACGCCACTTTCCACTAATTCCACGGTTGAAGCGCATGTGGAGGTCCACAGAAATAGCAGCTATGTTGACGGGCTATACGAAGCACGTCAGCTCGGACGGTGTTATGCGATCGGTTGTGGACAGTCCAGCATGGAAACACATAGACAGTCATCTTGTGTTTGACAATTTTGGCGCTGAGGTGAGGAACATGCGTTTTGCATTATCAATGGATGGAGTGAATCCATTCAAACTGAGCAATACGAATTGGCCGACTTGGCCAGTGCTGATGCTGTGTTACAATTTCAAACCGTGGTTTGTCACCAAAAAGTTCTTCATATCGTTGTGCTTGTTGATTTTGGGGAAGCACTCACCTACCTCGAAGAACATGGACATTTTCGTGAGACCTCTCATGAGGGAGTTACTAGAGCTAAGGACAAGTGTTTATGCGTTGGATTTCTCTCGTCCAAAGGGATCGCGGGGTTTCACGCTACGTGCCTTGGTCATGTGGACCATCTCTGATTTTCCAGCGTACGAGCTCATCGCTGGACTCTGTTGTAAAGGCTACAAATGTTGTCCCCCTTGTGGCCCCGAAACAGATGCGCGCCTGGTGAGAACCGGTGAAGTTTTACCTGAAGGCAGAACAAGAGGTTTGAAGATTGTGTACGGCGGGGCTCGTCGGTATTTACCACGTCATCATCCATACCGTCGAAACAAAAGATTCAATGGCACTATGGAGCACGGAACGAGTCCCTCCATTGTGTCGGGGCTGGACGTGATACAGTACGCAGCGTGGCGACAAGCGTACTTAGATCTTAGAGGGAAGGAAAATGGAGAAGATGATCCAGTGCACTGGACAGGTGTTAAACGACTTTGCATCCTCTACAAGCTTCCATACTGGCAGGTACATTTTGTAAACTTCCCATAGACCTTCACATTTGTATGGTGTGTGTGTGCAGTGATTCTGAAGTTTGCATGCAGTAGGCTGTGAACAGTTCGCATTACTGTAGTGTATAGGTTCTCTAGCGGAGAAGATGCCATGATCTTCATGAAGATGCAAAGATTTGTTGCGAAGAACATGTTCATAAAACGGAGATATGGTTATGGGACTAACACCAAAATGACGCACTGCTGGTGAACTGTGGCAGTACCTGCTCATTCGACATTTGCTAGACATGATGCACTGTGAGAAGAATATGTGCGAGAACATAGTTAAAACTTTGTTGGCCATGAATGATAGTCCGGGAAGTCGAGTGGACGCTAAGAATGTCAGAATTCATGAAGAGATATGGCTCCAACCATCAACACAAGTGGACGCGGATTATTACATGCCGCACATTCCTTATGTTTTGACAGGTGTTGAGCGCAAGGAGTTTGTGGACATCATAACAAGTATCCACACTCCAACGAATTACGTTTAGCGCAATACACAAACGTATAGTGGACAACAAACTCCATTATATGAAAACACATGACTATCATGTGTTGATGCAACAGGTTCTTATGAACAACTTAGAACCATCCTCCAAGTAGTGAAATTTTGTTCTTTTGAAAGTATGAAGTACTAAATGAAGTCGAGGTTACACAATTTTACATGTAGAAAGGTGCGTCTTCGTGGCACAGTATTGTTGACAAATCGTCCTTTTAGTCAGAATGTATAAGGTAATCTATGGTGCTATATAGGAGTATCTTGTATTCAACTTCTCCATAAAAAAATAACTGTTCTGGTTTTGTATGCAGATCCTTCCAGTGGCTGTGCGGAACGTGCTGGATGAGAATGTGCATTTGGCCATTATAAAAATTTGTCGGGTATTCCAAAAACTGTGTGAGAAACAAATTCAAATTTCTGACGAGGTGGACATGATGAATGACGTGGTAATTGCAACGTGCATGCTTGAAAAGGAGTTTCCGCCGACGTTCCTGAACGTCATGACACATCTCCTTGTTGTGGGCGCTAGATTACCCACCCTTGGTAATAGAGCGAACACCGACCAGGTTCTATGCCTTTATCCACATTTTTAATATATGGGGTGATATGAGCGCGGTCCACTGTGCCTTCCAAGCAATGGATCTTTTTTGCTAACGTTTCCTAAGTGTCGTGGATGGCAGCAAATAATTAGTAATGCATGTAGTAACTCACAAGTTAACTGCGATGTTCAGAGTGATGGTGAAATCCTGACTCCCTAACTATCTATCCTATGTCGAGGGTCGACTGGGTAGTTGGCGTCATTTCTAACATCCCTAACTACGTAAAAAGGGGAACCCCTATGTTCCTTCCATGAACCCTTAAGACTATCTTGGGTTTCTAAGACTCCACCTAGAAGTTCTACTTTTAAAAGCTACCCCTAAAGTTCCAACTTCTTAATGTAACTCTAGATTTTATTTCTTTAGCTTGGTTCTAGGTATTAACTACCGACTTCTATTCTATGTTTTGACTTTTGACTCTAGATTTTTACTTCTAAATCAACTTCAACTCCTAACTTCCAAGTTTTAACCTTCTAGGGTAATTCTAAGATTCACTTTTAATTCTATATTCTCATTTCTAAACTACTCTAGGATTTATCCTCTAAAGTTAACTCTAACTTTTCACTTTTTTACTATAGATTTTTACTCCTAATTTAACTCTAGGTTTTTGACTTTTAACTCTAAATTTTTACTTCTAAAATTAATCCCCAATCTTAACCTCCGAATTTAACTCTACATTCTCACTTTGACTCTAGATTTTTTCTACTTCCAACTAACTCTAAAATTTTACTTCTACCTCTAAGTTTTAACTTCTACTTTTAGCTTTTCACTCTAACCTTTTACTCCCCTATTGACTTTAAAATTTAACCTTTAAATTCAATCTAAACTTTTGACTTTTGACTTTTGACTTTTGATTCCTACTTCCAAATTTAATCCTATTGTTTTAATCCTAGATTAACTCTAAATGTTACCCTCCTAAATTTAATTCCAACTTTTAACTCTAGGGTTTTGACTTCTAATTTTAACTCTATTTCTAACTCAACAATCTACTTCCTAAGTGGATTCTACTTTTGACTTCTATTTCCTACTCTACTTTTTACCTCCCAAAGTTAACTCCAAATTTCAACTTTTGAATTTTAACTTCCCTAATTAAAATCTTAATTTAACTCTAGGTTTTTAAACCGTTATTTGATCTTTAATTTTAATCCTAAATCCTCCTTCTAATCTAATCCTAATTTCCGTCCATTGTTCCTTGTGGATCAAATTTAATTAAAATTCCTCCGTTCTACCCCCTACCGCTTAACTTAGCCTAACGCGGTCAGTTTACGGTCAAATCTTAATTATAAGATGTTTTTGGAAACCTCTATCACCAATCTATAACTTTTTGAATCTAAACTTCTAATTTGCACTAATCTCGGGTGCTAATCACGCTCTAAGGGCTGATTAGGAAAATAAATGCTAATTAGGGAGAAACATCAAAGATTAAATCAAAAACTCACCTCTTCACTACCAGTGTCGGAAATAACTTCGTCCACGTCCACGTGTACATCCTCACGCTCCATGGTAGTCTTTGGCTTTGTTTTGAATTTTTTCCGAGCTCACCGCTTATTGAGAAAATATTACAATTTTTGATGATCTAAACTCCCTCTTTCCCTTCCTCCTTTCTTTCTTTCTTCCCCTCTCTTCTACACTAGCACTATTCCACCTAAGCTTTTATGAGTCTTACACTATGGTTTCAAACTACGAGAAGGGTTTAAATGTTCTTCCTACCCTCTTACGCAACCTTGCTTTGTGTCATTCTAATCCTCCTCCCAACGGTCGCAAGGAGTTCTTCTAGATTTCCTACCTAATCTCCTAGCTAGGCACTATTCATCGTCTCTCTTCTTTCCACTCCTATAACACATCCTTCTCCCTAATTTCCTTCCATTGTGTGTAGGTGTGAGTGGTGATGCAGGTAGGATCGGATGTTTTTGTGCAGGTGGCGCGTGGAGTGGCAGCTTCTATTTCTCCCCCCCTTTCTCTTGTGTTTTTGAAGTTCCAAGTTGAGTTTTTTCCTCTCCTCAACTGGATTCCAAAATTTCAGATTTTAAAAGATCAAAAAATAATAAAAAAAGGGTAGTTGGGGCCCCGCAGGGCATCGTCCCGTTTAGTTCTGGAAATCCAGAAATTTAGTTCAGTTAGCCAAGCTGACTAGCCCGATGGCTGATGTTCAGCTCAGTCAAATAGACTAGCCTGATGCTGATGTTCAGCTCAGTCAAGCTGACTGTCCGATGTATGCTGGCTGTATGGCTGGCTGCCGGCTAGTCTGGTATGCCGGTCCGGTATGGCTGGCTGTATGCTGGCCGGTATGCTGGCTGTATGCTGGTCCGGGGTACTAGTTGCCCTTCCCAAAAAATCCACACAACCGGGTTCCCTTAGGGAAATCCACTAACACAAACTTAAATTGGATTTTTAGTAGGGGGTTAGGGCCAGGATCGAAGCTTCGCCGTCTGGGGAGTTAGGCCCCAAATTTTTAGAACGGTCACCTAAGCTAAGTGTTACGGGATGGTCACTCTCTTCCTAGAAACTCGTGACCAATCTTGGAAGCTAAACTCTGGACTTTTCCAAGAAGGTCTTGGAAACTAGACTTTGAAATCTAAGGCTATGGAGGTTTAAGGCTCCGTCGTAAAATTGGTTTTAACACCAACTTTAGGACTTGTAACACTCCACGGGTTCAAAGCTCCGCCGTCTAAGACTATTTTAACACACACTATAGGACTTGACGTAGTCACTAGTTCAAAGCTTCGCCGCCGTGGGGGGGGTTTCACACAACAAGGGAAATATTAGAAGAAGGTTGAAAAGACAAACTTAAGGATCACACGTGACAAAGCCAAAGCTTCGCCGTCCCGAGGGGGGGTCCACACAACAAGGAAAATATTAGAAGAAGGTAGAAAAAACAAACTTAAGGAACACACGTGACAAAGCCAAAGCTCCACCGTCCCGAGGGGGGGTCCATGCAACAAGGGGAATATTAGAAGAAGGTAGAAAAAACAAACTTAAAGAATACACGTGACAAAGCCAAAGCTTCGCCGTCCCGAGGGGGGGTCCACACAACAAGGGAAAGATTAAGAGAGGGTGAGAATACACAAGTGAGTGAGGACAGACAACACGTTAGGACACGTAAAAGACACACAACTTCATAAGCTAAAGGCCCCCCAAAGCAGCATCGCCAAGGTACGGTGGGGGGTGACTTTAGGATTAAGACAAGACCCCAAAAGACTCCTAAACTCACAAATTAGCTCACAAAGGTACAACAAGAGAGAAACAAGGACTCTTAACTCATAACAAGGGTATAACAAACGCACGAGAAGTACACAAGGCAAGATAGAAAGACCCCCAAGGACCTTCAAAGCTTGAAATCTAGCAACAATGGAACAAAAAGTGCTCCAAAAACACCGTAGAGGTTTTTGGCTTCAAATGACAAAATATCCAAAGCAAATTGGACCCACGAACCCAAACAAAAGTGAGGGGGTGTTTTAGAGAGAGAAATGAGGCCCTTATATAGGTTTCTTAAGGGCTCACCCCTCTCTCTAAAGCTCTAAGGTAACCTTATCAACGGGGATTTTCATCCTCATCCTCAAAGATTTTCATCCTACATCCTAAATTTCTACTTCTACCATCTATGCTGGACCAACATCCTAACTTTTGGAGATTAGCTCCAATCGCCAAACGGATTGCGCCGTTGGATCCAGATCGCCGTGTTTGGTCCTAAATCCCCTTGCCCCTTGTACCGAGGCCAAAAACACATCGTAGGCTAATTTAGTTTAAAAATCAAGTCGTGGTAAAATCCTAGATCTTGGGGGTCTCCTATTTTGAGAAATGTGAATAGCCTAGGGTCTCCGGTAGGTGCGAGAGAGTCGGGAAGGACTTTTGGTTGACTTTGTTTCGCCATCATATGGGCCCGGGATGCCGGTCAACGTGGCGGGGACCCCGCCACGTGGTTAATTCCCGAGGAATCTCGCCAATTCGGGTACTTGCCGCTATCGAAATGTCGTGAAACTTCACGGAGTGCATTATTAACATAAAACAAGCTAGTCTAATTTTTAATGAGATTTTATTGTAACCTGGGTAATTTCCATGAAATTCCCGTTGGAGGTTAGGAGGGTTGACCACCCGGAAAAGGTTCTTCTGCAAGTCGGAAGATGCCGGGATTTTTCACGTGACCTCTCAGGGAGTCGCATGAAAGATGTGCGGGTGTGTTTTCGTACCTAGCACGATTGGTCAATGGAGATTTAAAACTGGCCATCTCCTTGAATTAGCGACGGTGCGGGAATCTTCTGCAGGTAGAGGAATCTTGGCGAACCGATTTCGCCGTTGGACTCCTGGCATGGGATTCACTCTAGAACACCATCCCTGGGCTATAGATTCCTCTACAGGCCCGGTCTTGCGTGAATGGCTCCTGCATGCTAACAATCGGGATTTTGGGAATTCGTCGATCTAATGAGGAATTCTAAATCTAACTCTAGGACCCAACCTAGTGGCCTCGCTGTGGATCCCTCGGACCGACCTAGCCATGAATCGCCACATTCATGGTGGGATTTAGCCCTTTTGGGGCTGTGTGACTCGAATCCCCCGAATCTAACCTTTTCGTTATTTCTATACTATTTTTAGGCAAGGTTTGGGGGATTCTAAGTAAAAAACACAAATCTAGACCAAATACTATAATGGATATGACACAACTTTATTTCGGTTCTACACTCTTTTTATGGGGTTTTCTATACTTTTATCAACTTTAAATTGCAAATTTCCAAAAAAATAATTCTACGAGTCCCAAGTGACAAATTGGGAGCTCACACTTGTGCATTTGGTGCAACAATTGTTCATATATGGCCCCGTGCATTGCCGATGGATGTACCCTATTGAAAGGTACATGAAGACATTGAAAGATTATGTGCGTACCTATGCACATCCGGAAGGAAGTATTGCAGAAGGATATCGAATGGAAGATACACTTGGTTTTTGCACTGAGTACATGAAGCAATACAAAGGGACATCGCATCGTGTTTGGGATGCTATGGAAGACGCGATCATGAATGATGAAGTACTTCCTGGAATGGGGGGAAAGAAAAAGAAGATGTGTACAAAAATGCGCAGCTACGTGCACGCATTTGTCTTGGACAATGCCGCATGTTTACAGCCTTGGCGAGAGTGAGTGTCAGTCTGTCTTTCACTTTGAAGCCAATAGCAGCCGTCCTAGTTAAATAATGTGTTCTCAGTTGCTATATAGTACATAAAGTTCAATAGAGTGCTCAGCAGTGGAAGTGAATGTCAGTAACGGAATACTTTTTAGCATCGACATGGGTACTGAAAGAGTGTAAAGAATTAGTGCAACAAGACAGTGGTTTTGCACTTCTCTCTTCAGACCTCCAATAATGAGAGTTCATAATCACATATACAGTGATTCTGCAATCCGTTTCTGAAGAATCTGCAAGAATTGAGAATTCTTTTGTGGGCATGGCAGTGAATACGGAGCAGAGAAAACAAGAATATGGGAAGCACGTGAGGCTTATCGCTTACTAAACAGACGTTGGCACAGTTCAGGTCCCCTCCGATATCCACTGGAGTTGAGCGAGTTGGTACCCTTTGTTGACTGGTTCCGTGTTCGAGTTAGCGACGCTCTGAATGAAGGTGTTCATTTGGATGCAGATGTGGTACAGTACAGTCAAGCGCCGGAACAGTACGCTACATCTTACAGGCAGATGTACTGTTTTGGAGTGCATTTTCGGGTCCGCAGTGTAGAAACCGCCTTAGTCACAAGAGACTCGTGTGTAGTGACGTCTTTCACACGTGAGCTTCAATGGGGCATTTTAAATGGATGACCCAATGAGACTACCGATGATTATGTAGGGTACATCGAAGAAATTCTGGAGGTGGACTACCGCAATCATTGCACCACGGGTTTGGTGTGCGATTGGGTACGCGCATCACGGGATGCTCGAAGTCCGAACATAGTGCGAGATAAATATGGTTTTATCGTTCGCAATTTCAACCACATGGATGGTGAAGTGCACGCAGATTCATTTGCATTTCCGTTGCACTGCTCACAGGTATTTTTTTCCGACAATCCACACCGGCAGGGATGGAAGGTAGTGTGCAAAACTGATGTGAGAGGGAGACGAACGGAACCGTTGTATGCAATCAGCAATCCAAACATTCTGCAGGTTGGAAATGACATTCAATTCTTGGGTTTGCAACCTATTATGCTGGTAGATGAACCTGTACGTGTACCTTCAACAGTTGGAGGCGAACACATCAGAAATTCCGAACGACCAACCGCTACAGAAGAACCAAGTACAAGTGAATAGAGTATGGGTAGTTTGAACATCAGGATGTAAAGTTCATTCCGTTGGTGTCATGTAAATCAAAGTAGAAGCATGTTTTCATTTTGATAGAACATGTAAATGTTCTACATTTCCCGTTTCGTATTTATGTTGCATTCTTTTAAGTAAATACTTACACTTCACTTTGCATACCATCATGAACGTGAGTGAATTCCAGAATACTGAAACTTCTTTTAAACATGTACAGTACTATGCATGTGCATCACCGCAGGTGGCACGCGCTGATCACAAAATTCTTCCCCAATATTCACTACCGTTTACAACCCGAATAACGTTCACCACGCCAAAACTATAGTTCACTGGGGGGAAATGATGCCTTCTCAGAATACTTTGTTCCATCGGCTCAAGACATGTTTGTTTCATGCTTCAATGTAACATAAGAAATAGCATCCTCCTGTGAACTATGCCAGTACTTTTACAGTGCTTGCAAAATCGATTGAGCAGTTGTCACACTCTAGCGGAATTTGAAGCAGGTCATCATGTTCCCTTCATGTACAGATTGACACAGTGGAGCATGCCCGAAACAGTGTTCCCTCATGACATCATCAGAGTCGAGTGACCTTTTTTTTTATACACTTCTTTCGAAACAAGGCTCTGTCCAAAAAGATGCCTTCTAAAACAGCAGTGCCATGTTTGCCATCACCTTGTTTTTCCTTCAATGTCTGTATGTGTAAGACAACATCTTCCAAAACGGAAGCAAGAAACGCTTCTAGCCCTTTGACGTTCACCAGTTCTTCTGAACGTGCTCCGTTTCTTGCTAACACCACCAGAAACAGAGGTTTCTTATAGTGTAATCCTATAATTTGTACCTGACGCACCTAATTCATTTTCAGTGTTGATCATACTCTGCAGTTATTGCTCATGTTAGTACTCAGACACTATGTGAATGACTCACTTTTACTACAGGTACAACAAAAAATAAACTATGAAAGACGATTCAAAACTTACGGGTTATTCCACTCCGCTTGGATTCCTCCGAGTACAGAGGATTTTTCCATGATTACGTGTTGTTGCCGTCCACGCACACAATGTGGTGCACTTTGTCAACAACCACCGCCTACCCAGAATCAGACTCTTCTCCAATTCCTGCAAAGTACAAATCAATTTCATGGCCAACTTCGTTTCTTATTAACTGAGTACAATAAACATGTACAATGTGAACAACCACCCTGTGGTAGACATTTCTATCATGAATCATTTAGCATCTACTACGGAAATTATCCTAAACCCATTTCAAACTAAAACCTATCTGTCATATACACTCTACGTTAGACTTTCTAGGTTATCAGCCAAAACTTCTGCATTCGAGCGACACAATAAAATAATTGGTAACGGAAGTTTGTGCTCCAGCCTGTGATGGACACTTACAACATGAATCATACAGCGTCTTGGACGAACTCATTGGAAACTACTCTCAGAACACCTCTGCGCTGTACTACATCTCTGCGTGGACTTGCTACTGGTTAGCGCGGCAACTTAAGAACAACAAAACAACTACACCTACGGCTGCTTTCTAGTCCACCTTGCATTGCGACTGAGTTTAGGTGGACAAAGAATCATGCAAAATAGAGGATTTTAACTTTCTATTAGCAAACAAAGTGCAGAAAGTACTTGAAAATTTCACGTACCACAATGAAACACCACGAAGCTC
Source organism: Pseudisothecium myosuroides (assembly GCA_951799445.1). Taxonomy (NCBI): domain Eukaryota; kingdom Viridiplantae; phylum Streptophyta; class Bryopsida; order Hypnales; family Lembophyllaceae; genus Pseudisothecium; species Pseudisothecium myosuroides. Next base: position 18,245,839 of record OX637290.1, on the reverse strand, counting down.
CCAAATTGTCCACGCAATGTCAAACTCCACGCTTCCAATTGGAGCACGCAACGCCTCCGTAATTTGGACTCCGCGTCACGCTTCCAATGCTGTTGCACTTCACGCCAAAATACTCATACAAAACCTCGGAGCCAAAACCACCTCACAATCCCGGTAACCCACCACAAACATGCCCCCACAAAAAAGGTCCGCGTTACAGCACGCAAGGAATGACTGCAGCTCGTTCCCGCCCTCCCTCGCTGTCGCGCCTCAGCACTTGCACAGTCGCAAACACCGCGCAAAATCGAAACACCTCCATCATCATGCCTCCGCGCAGCAACATTCAAACGAAATGACGAAAGTGGCGGTGGAAGAGAGGAATCCAAAGCCCAAAATGAAGGAAGCAACAACAGACTACAACGGACTCCGGTAGCGCGCAAAGCATCGGGAGGAAAACGAAGTGCAATCACAGAAGCGGCTGCGCAAGCGACGGACAACAAGCAGAGTCACAAAAGGAAAGTGGAAGCAAGAACGGAAACAGCAAGCATCGGGAGAAATCAAGCAACACCCGCTGGGGCACAGAACATCGGAAGGGAGACGAGGCCCAACGGGAGAGCCAGGTGGATCTACCAGAGACGAGGCAAGCACTCAAGGCGCCGCCCGATGTGATGGGTCTGATAGGGTGTCAAGGTGACTTGACCCCAGGCTCAAGGGGTCATCATTCTCGTGACTGCAAGTTAACCTTCACTTACTATGCGGGGGTTAATTAGTGAGTTTTTCACTTAAAATTAGTAGGGGGGATAGTTGGTGTGTGTGCTTCTTAATGCCACACTCCTTCATCAATCCCTTAGTTATTGAAAAACTTCTGTAGGAGGGATTACTTGGTTTTCACTTCCATACTCCGTAATCATTTCCTTAAATACCATGGACTTGGTTAAAGATTTGGTTTGTAAGTATGGGGCACCACAACAAAAAAAATATTAAAATGAAAGAGGTACTTCTAAAGTAAATTACATTGTTACGCTACAAGTGCTAGAAAGCCCATTGGCGGCCAAATTAAAACCATTGTGTACCTTTTGTTTAATCCTTTTTTTTTAAACCTGGGCACCTTCGATTTTGGAAACATAACTACATAGACATTACAATTTGGAGCACTGTGGACGTGCTTCCAGTCTGTTGTTATTGGTGCACTTTACCGTAATTCTTAATCTAAACTAAATAATCATATAGTAATTCAAATTTAATAAGAGAAATTTTTTATGAAAGTCAAAAATTGGTGGACTCTCAAGGATTTCAAATTTCCTAGGAGTGAAACATATTTGTTTTCCGATTTTTTTTTGGACCCTAAATCTATGTTAATAAATCCTATTTATACACTAGATTTGGTTGCCTCGTAGGCTATGATATGGGCCTCTAAAAATGACATAGTATATCATTATAGAGCATCATATGCTATGATGTGGGCCTCTATTAATGACATACTACATCATCATAGATATACATGTGGGCAGTATATCAAATATTATGTATGTGGATATATTGCAATTAATAACTTAAGATGATTGTGCGTGGATATTTGCAATTATTTTTTGATGTGAAATGTACATCATACACTATTGTGTAGGCTCAAAATGATAGAAGTGACCCTAATACCTACAATTCATCATTACCTAATATATTGTATTCATTTTAGTGTAGGCTCACCAACATATATAATGAAATGAACCCTTTTTCACTCCAACTACGTATGAAGCATAACGTTCACATATAAAAAAAACATTTAGTGAATTCAAAAGTCACTTCTTATAATTACAAAGGACATACAAATCTAACAAAACTACTTTTCTGTAGATGACAATACAAATTGAATTATATGAATTGCACCCCTTCTCCAACAAATTAGAAAAGTTGAATCAAATGTCTCACTTCAAAATAGGGTGATAAGACCCTCACTTGAAATTAAGCGGGGTAAGAAATGGAGTTTAGGGTTTAATATACTTTGATCATTTCCTTAGTTACTTATAATAAACATATATATCTTCAAACTAATAACAGAATTATGCAGAGATCTTTCCAATAATAATTTTTTATCATGAGTATTTTTTAAACATCATACACTGGCTATAATGTGGGCCCAAAATGATGCAAGTGACCGTAATCAAGTAACCAAAAATTCACCATCAACAAACAAATTCCTAGTCATAATTCACATGAAATCGTCAATATGAGCAACAAATAATTGTTATCATGAAGTGAATGATAAATTCTGTTCAAATGTGTATAAAAAAGGCAATAAGATTGATTCTACCAAACTTAGTCTTCATTAACTTGAAACTCCACAATACAGAAATGAAAAAAAATATAAAAGAAAAGAATCTCTACAGGTCCAAGATGAAAGTCCATGACATTTTTCAATTTGGGGCCTCAAAATTACAGGCCCTTTATTTTTCTAATTTTTTTAAACTCACGTGCAGATCAATTGGAAATGGAAATAAATTTGAATATTCTTGTGGATTGTAAAGCCCAAGCATAATTACAACTTGCTTCAAGTTGTGTTGAGCATTTTTGGATGAAAGTCCATGACATTTTTTAATTTGGGGCCATGAAATTATAGGCCCCTTATATTCCCCATTTTTTTTTAACTCACGTATAGATCAATTGGAAATGGAAATAAATTTGAATATTCTTGTGGATTGTAAAGCCTAAGCATAATTACAACTTGCTTCAAGTTGTTTTGAGCATTTTTGGATGAAAGTCCATGACATTTTTTAATTTGGGGCCACGAAATAATTACAGGCCCCTTATATTCCCCATTTTTTTTAACTCACGTGTAGATCAATTGGAAATGGAAATAAATTTGAATATTCTTGTGGATTGTAAAGCCCAAGGATAATTACAACTTGCTTCAAGTTATTTTGAGCATTTTTGGATGAAAGTCCATGACATTTGTTAGTTCGGAAAATCAAATTTCGATATTGGTTCTACATATTTTTTATTATATACATTGAAATCATTGAATCAGTTCATTTTGAACAATGAGTTAAAAGTTATGAGGACTTCTACTTTGAGGATACTAGTCATTGAGTTTCTAGTCTATAATAAACTTCTAAGTGCTTTATATGGAATTGAAATTTCAATATATATATATTTTTTTGTTGTGCAATTCATTGTTTATTACAACATTAAAAATATTGCGATTGGTATTCAGTTTTAATTCAATAACAGAAATTTTGATAAGGAATCACAACTCAACTATTTCTGAAGCTCAAAATTCAAATTTGAAAAAGAATGTGGGCCCTAGGAAAACCGGAAACCAAGAGCTTTGAAAGAAATGGACTCAAATGGTCAGAAGTATTAACCGTTCACTTTAGAAATATGAATTCAAGAACAACACTTCCGATTACCATGACATGTGTTTCATGAAACCTAATTCCTAAATCCTAAACCTCGAAATCATTGAACTCATTGAAGTCAAATACTCATCTGCATCCTTGAACCCTAAACCCTAAACCCTAAACCCTTGACCCTGAACTTTTAAACCCTTAACCCTGAAGATTGACCAACCTCACCTTACAAAGTAATTAAGTACGAGTGAAATATTCTACTTTAATCATTATGAGCCTCAATGTTTTATTGACTTTTATGAAAACAAAAAGTTTGAATATCATGACAAGGAGGGGTAAAATAATAAGAATACGGCAGCCACAGCTGGAGCATCATTGTTCATGAATGTGGATGTTTCAACTGTAGTCAGGAATCTGTAAACAAGAATTAAACGAGATGATCCAGCACCTCTGGCGGACCGCGTGCACTTACAGACATGCGGTGGCACGAGTGTTTAATGCATGATCCCAAAACTAGAGAACTCCGAAACACAAAGCTGGAACAGACCAGCGATATCCGCATTGAATGCTGCGGGTTTGAATGATTTGATGGAGATTCCAATTCAAAAGTCGCACGTACCCCATCAAAGATCTTGTGCTGCGGGTTCGAATGATTCAATGGAGATTCGAATTGCAGGTTCGCACATAACCTTTCAAAGTTCTCGGAAGGGCTCAAATTTCTAGAGAGGCTGCGCACGCGCAGCATTTCTGCCGTCAGTGGAGCACGGCCTCCAAGGAAGCAGTCAACATTTGAAATGAAGACCGCATCTTCAGATCCGCCTTGGACACATTGCTGCACACCCTAGAGAAGTGCACGTGAAAGTCAAAATGTTGGACCGGCGGACCCTCTCAAAATCTGGGGGAAACAGGAGTTCCAGAATCTAGTGCAATTCAGCCAATCCCCCTGACTGACCTTTCTCTTTTTTTGGAGCGCACGAGAACAAGCAGGGGCGGTCGAGGAGTCAGGATACATTGCTGTCGGTCCGTGCTAGCGCCTGGAGATTGAGGCGCTTACAGTTCCATCCCAATCCTTGTTTTGTAGTATAGGTATGAGTTTCTCAAGTCCTCTCCGCCCATTGTGCAGATTTCCAAGGACAGTTCAGAATTCGCAGGAAATTATAGAATTATGTGTTCACGGAAAATTATAGTGAAATTGAGTCTAGAATTGTATGAGCGCGGAATGTCTCCTTCTATAGTCATCTTAATTTCCTCCCTTTGGAAGTTGTCGGCCCGATATTGAAACTGCACTCGCGTATCGCATGACTGCTATTTGGTGAATCCGGCTTATTATGCGCAATGCTAAACCATTACCAGGCAAACCCACTGTCGACTGCTTGAGCTTAGGTTACTATCGCAATCCTAATTGTCCCTTCCAATCGCATTGGCCATTCATAAGGTTGTTCTCCACAGTGGAGACCCAACCACCTAATTTCGCCAATGAGCAGAGGAATGAAGTCGCGGGCTGTCGGGGTGCAGTCGTTGCTTACTTGTTGTATATACGGAAGTACAATACGGATATGAATTTATCTACGTATTCAATGTATTCTACTGAATCCCTGAATACGCGTCATCAGAAGATCAAATGTTTCTTGCATAGAGGGATGTCTCTCTCGAGTCATCGGGAAATATCCCGATGTCATGAACTTGCGAACAATCTCATCATGAGGCCATCCGTTGTTGGCATTGGGAGATCTCCCGATGTAGTTACTTCACCAGTACTAAAGAACTTACATCGGTAGATTTTCTAATGCCTTCCCCTTGTCAATACTAGGAAACTTACATCGGGATATATCCCGGTGACTTCTGTCTGTTAATACTATAAAACCGGAACATCGGGATATCTCCCGATGACCTCCTTTTTCAATACTAGAAAACCAAAACTTCGAGAGATATCCCGATAACCTTAATTCGTCAGTATTTGAAAAGCTACGTCGGGAGATCTCCGAATGTTCTTACTTTGTCAGTAATTGAGAACGTACATCGAGATATATCCTGATGACTTTCCTCTGTCAAAATTTGATAACATACAGCGGGATATCTCCCGATGACTTCCTGTAGAAATTGTTATTTCTCCATTGATATGTTTGCAAACTTATGGAGGCCTCCTTCTTTTATGCAGGTTTACTATTATCAAATTTTGCAATATGCTTTTGGGAGACAGTCATTCCAACACAATGAAGTCGTGCTCTGAGTCCTTTCATGATGCCATTACCCCATACATTGGCGAATCCACTGGGAAGGCTGAGTCTCAAGAATCTTGTGCACGGGATGTACCGTTGAATAATGGTGACGTAGTGAGGCTTTACCTTCCGGAATTCGGAGAAGTTGGAATAGGGTCTATTGTGGAGGCTCGACCTCAAGGGGAGTGGCTTGGTGTGCCCATCCCGTTGAAGCCATGGATCTTTGTTCTGTTACGGCCTTCATCGGTAGTGGTGGAAGCTCAGCAACTGATGCTCAGTCCTTGCCAACGAGGTTTTCGGACGCTAGAGGATGCTCTAAACCGGACAGTGTTGTGGAGAGCCGCCGACATTCTAAATGTTATTGCGGATCCCCATATGGACGGAGGTCCATTTATTCGTCAAGAAGAATGGATTGGCTTAGAGGTGCATCGACTAAATTCCGTAGGTGTGGTTTTATTGTCCGGACGAATAAGTTGCTGGCGGGCGGACGATCACTTTCAGAACTCCACCCTAGGTGAGGACCACGTAGGTATGACAGTCCTTGATGTTTTTGTGGGTAATCAAGACGCAATCATGTCCCATGCTCGTTGGCCCCTTTCGAAGTGTTGGTTCCCTAGTGGTCGATGCTTGATGGATATACTGGAGCACTTTCGCGCCTTCCCTGATGTACATGATCCCCTAGCCTATTTGGGTGGAAGACAGAAGGCGGCCTATCGCTTCAATGTTTGGCGACCCTCCTTCTCTGAGAAAGACACACAATTCTCACGGAAAACTACGGACTCTGAAATTCGGCAGGTCAGTTTGGATAAATGCTATGAAAGTCATTACTGCCAATTGTTTCCCCATGAAAAATCTTTGAGGGTGAGGCAGATATTTTTTTCAAAGTCTTTTGAAGAGCGTCAAGAGTATGGAATCGCTGTTGGTGGACAACTGCACACTGTCGAGTGGACAAGGAAGAAGAAGTACATTACGTTGGAGGGAGTGGAAGTCTGTGCCACAGCGTGGTACATTATTCACGGAATCCCGAAGTCGACCTATCACAATTACATTGACAAATACAAGGAAGGCATTGTTTCTTCAATACACGGAAACAAAGGGATTAAGCACCCTCGACTTCAAACTGTGCAGGTGACTGGTACAATGAAAGCAATAATCGACGACATTGCTGACCAAATGCCGCACCAAGTGCGATGCATTGGAAACGGAAGAGTGGACACACGGAAGTTTTTGCCTGCTGGGAGCAACTGGAAACGTGTTCTTGCTGACGCCAATGAGTTTTTTTTTCTAAACACATAATTACTTTCGTCTTCATCATTCCTGGATTCTCTGGAGTGTAGTGTCATCGAGAGATCTCCCGATACATCTCTCTGTTGGGGCTTGACTTGATTTATAATGTTATCGGGAGATATCTCGATGTATTTCTCTCTCTAGGATCCACTTGTTTTTTTAGCTTAGCGGGAGATATCTCGATGTATTTCTCTCTCTAGGATCCACTTGTTTTTTTAGCTTAGCGGGAGATATCCCGTTTTTTTTTTGCTAAATCACTTGTTTCAGCACTAGTGTTCTGATTGTTGCTTTTGGTGCTTTCTTTTATATATTGTCCTTGCCTCTGATGCTTAGGCTATCGTTTTAAGAACTAGCAGTTGAATGTGGAGTATGGCCTTCCTACCGTCAGCCAATCCACCTTCAGTAGAATAAAGAAAAATCACTTCAACAACGTCTCCATCAAGCCTGTTGGGAGCACTTTCGCGAAGTGCACGACGCGCGATGAATTGCAATAGTTCATTCTAAAATCACCTAAGGGAAGTTCGGACTTTGTAGAGTTCGTGAAGCAAAGAACTGAACATCTTAATCATCAAGCGTCCTGCCGTCATTTGTATGCCTCGTGGCGTGAGGAATCCAAAAGGAACCCTCATGACATATTGTGCATTATTCATGACAAGATTGATACAAGGAAGACGGCTCTCCCAAGAATGAGGGTGACGACAAAGGCCACACAAGGTTTGGGTCAGCTTTCCATGAGTTTAACGGGAATGGTGGCTCATGGTCATGCCAATGGCGCATATGCCCATTATGCACCGGCGTGTTGGCCGGGCGACTCGAACTTCACCATTTTGTCGTTAGCCAGACTGTTTTGGCGGCTCAAAGGTCCACCAATTCGGGAGACGGGTGAACTCTTTCCGTATCCGCCTGCAAATGCAATGTTTGACGCGCTACTGAGAAGGAAATCTAGATGTATGGACGCTTTGAAATTGATTCCGGAGGGAGCCCGACGTGGACCTCGCCCCCTTCCTAAGAATCTTTATCTTCAGCTCGACAACTCCGCCAAGGATAACAAGAATCAATATCTCATGGCATTTTTGTCTTTACTTACTGCACGGGGAGTGTTTAAGGAAATTCAGGTGGGTTTTCTACTAGTAGGACATACGCATGAGGACATTGATGTGTATTTCAGCCACCTCTCAAAGGCTTTGAAGAGCAAGAATACATTTGTTGTCGCGGATCTTATGGAAGCTTTCATGGAGTCCCAAGAATTGTCATTCATGCCAGAAATCGTCCAAGAGGTTGCAGATTTCAAGTCGTTTCTGAAGGGTTACCTGTGCAGTGGCACGGCAAAACTAATTGGTTTGGGGGAAATGCACCTCTTCCGGTTCTACGTGGATAGTGATGGAGTCCCCGTCATGAATTATAAGAAGTCGGCAGTTGATTCACAATGGTTGCCATCTGATAGACCTTCTCGATGCCTGTGGAAGAAAGATCGCATGGGTCGTCCGAAGCTCCCTCGGGGTTACCCTTGACCTGTTCCTTTCAAGCCCATGTGGGGCAGCAAAGTTCCGGAAGCCACGAGAAATCAGGAGAAGGCGGTTGAAGCGGCACGGAAAGCAACCTTGAACAAGGGTTTGATTCTATTAGGAATTGAGAAGTACATTGAGTACTGGGAAAATGGAATGTCCCAGTGCGAGGGATTCGCAAACGCCTTTGCTCCATACATAGAGTACTGGAAACGTATATTGTGTGAGGTGAAGGAGCCCCTTCCCGACTGTCCTTCAGAATTGGTTAAAGGCTTCTGGCTAAAGCACGACTGGAGGATGGAGGAATTGTCTTCTCAAGTCCCGCCGATCAATCCTGTCGACATGATTCCTGAGGAAGAAGAATTGGAACCTTATTGCGGACCCGCAAATGAGGCGCCAAAGGAAAGCTTCAATCCTTGGCTTGATATTTGGCCAGGTTCTTGGGTTTTGTTGAGACCTGAAGATCCCACAGTCAGTGCTGTTTGGCAAGGAAGAGCATTGTCCGATGTTTGTAGAGAGGCAGGGCATGAGAATAACGGAAAGTTCATGCTCCAATATTGGAGACCAGATAACTCCGGAAGTACCATGGAATTGAGGTACTGGAATTGTTGGTAAGGGAAATGGGTAGTTGAGAACACGCCTTCCACTTGAGTGGATGCTTCTTGTGCACTAATAGTGCTTTGCATAGAATTTTTGTTGTTTTGACTTATCTCTTGATGACCATTTTTTTCCTCCCGATGACCGCTATTAATTCTAGACTTTCAAAAATCCAAAAGTAGTTAAATGTGGCATCTATACGCGAATTGGTCCAAAACAGTTAACCCAAAATCACGTACTATTCCTCGGAAGAGCAAAGAAGCTGCCCAGGCGACTTTGAATAGGTCAAACAAGGTGGACCCCTAATGGATTGACGTGTCGTGGCTCAACACGGATATCAGGATATTTCCCGATGTTTTTTTCTGTTCGGCTTGACAATGGCAGCGTCCGTTTCCTTGGTAATTGGTTTGTGCATGTCTTGTAGTTCATTTAGTACTGGTTTAGGTGGAAGCTGCCGGGCGTGGGATGCCTTCATTTTATCAATGAACAGCAGAATGTGCTGTTCTTGTTTTTCCTCCAAGGCAACCTCAAATTCGCATGTCATAGTTGTAGCAATTCCCGACGCTGCGTTAGCTTTTCTATTCTTTCTTTTCTTATACTGATCTTCTAAGCGGTTATTAGAATTTTGCAAGCCAATTTTCTTCAATATAATTACTATTCTCAATATTTGTTTTCATTTCTTTTCTTTCTGTTGTCGTTGACATTGTTTTGTTGTTATTTGCATTCTCCCTGCTCTTCTATATTTGCGTTACTAGCTACTTTGTTCAATCATATGGATTCAGGCGAAGTTTTCACATTTGTTGTTCACGCAACAAACACTTGTTTTTACATTTAGTAGGACATAAGATGCATAAGACAATGAAGTATAGGGTATACAAAATGGACCCGCTCACCTTACATGGTTTGCACTCCATCAGGAGATTTCCAGGTAACTCAGTTCCCACCTTCGGAACCTCCATTCCAACTGGTAGCATTTAATTCGTCACTCAGAGTTTCTTTTGAATGCCCATGAGATGTACGTTTGTGTGCTTCAATTCACCTCTCGGGGGCCTTACAGTACCTTTAGGAAATGAACTTCAATGTATGTGGATATCTCCTGATGTAATATCTCACTATGCATGAAAGGCTATTTACTAATCCGTATTCACAATTCATATATATGTTGAGATGCTTATTTGTGTGCTTCAATTGACCTCTTGGGAGCATGTGAAACCCTCACAATAATGAACTTCAGTGTATCTGGATATGTCCCGATGTCTTGCCAAACACGATGCATTCATTCGAAGGCTAGATATGCGTGTTCGTATGCTTGAATGACGTCTAGGAGCCTTGCAACACCCTTAGAAAAATGAACTTCACTGGAACCGGAAATCTCTTGGTGTATTGCCTACCACCATGCATCGGGAGATTTTTGCATTTTATTACTTTTGGACTTTGAATAGTCCAAAAGTAGTTAAATAGGGCATAAAAGTACTCAGTGTATAAACTTGTTGTGCCTTCATTCCCACCACCACAGCCAAGTTGGAATCCAAGCGATTCCTCACCCTATCCTTCAGAAAAGTGAGGGCAGAGAAACAACGTTCATCTTCCACCGATCCCAAGACATGAATCATGGCCATCTCAGCCAATTTGACATACTTAGAGAAATAGGTGGCCAAGGCAGAGTTAGAATCCACACTTTGCCACAGCTTTGTCAAAAGATTGACAATGAATGGCGGTTTCATGGCTGTCATAGAATTGGACGTCATGGCCAGCTTAAAGAGAGTTTGTTGATACTCCAACTAATAGCTGTCCAGAAAAGGAGGCACAAACTTACTGCCCTCCTTCTCGACAATCCAGCGGGCTGTGGGCGCTAGATTACCCACCCTTGGTAATAGAGCGAACACCGACCAGGTTCTATGCCTTTATCCACATTTTTTAATATATGGGGGTGATGTGAGCGTAGTCCACTGTGCCTTCCAAGCAATGGATCTTTTTTGCTAACGTTTCCTAAGTGTCATGGATGGCAGCGAATAATTAGAATGCATGTAGTAACTCACAAGGTAACTGCAATGCTCAGGGGTAATGGTAAAATTCTAACTCTCTAACTATCTATCCTATGTCGAGGGTAGACTGGATAGTTAGCGTCATTTCTAATGTCCCTAACTACGTAAAAAGGGGAACCCCTATGTTCCTTCCATGAACCTCTAAGGCTATCTTGGGTTTTTAAAACTCCACCTTGAAGTTCTACTTTTAAAAGCTATTCCTAAAGTTTCAACTCTTATTCTAATTTTTAACTCCTACGTGTATTCTAGATTTTTTAACTTCCCAAACTAATTAGAGAATTTAACTTCAAAATTTAATGCTACCGTTTGACTTTGTTTTGACTTTTGACTCCCAGTTTTTACTCCTAAACTAACTCTAAAATTTACCTTCTAAAGTTAACTCTATGTTTTGACTTTAACTTCAAGGTTTCACTTCCCTATTTTATTCTAAATTTACCCTCTACGTATAACTCTAGGTTTTTGACTTTTAACTCTAAATTTTTACTTCTAAAATTAATCCCAAAATTTACCCTTGAATTTTAACTCTACGGTTTGACTTTTAACTCTAGGTTTTTATTCCTAAATTAACTCTAAAATTTAACCACTACCTTTTAACTTTTAACTTCTACTCTTAGCTTTTCACTTTAACTTTTTACTTTCCCGATTGACTCTAAAGTTTAACCTTTAAATTTAATCTTAACTTTTGACTTTAGGCTTTTGACTTTCTACTTCCCAATTTGATCCTATCGTTTTAATCCTAGATTCACTCTAATGTTACCCTCCTAAATTTAATTCCAACTTTTAACTCTAGGGTTTTGACTTCTAATTTTAACTCTATTCCTAACTCAACTATCTACTTCCTAAGTGGATTCTACTTTTGACTTCTATTTCCTACTCTACTTTTTACTTCCCAAAGTTAACTCCAAATTTCGACTTTTGAATTTTAACTTCCCTAATTAAAATCTTAATTTAACTCTAGGTTTTTAACCGTTATTTGATCTTTAATTTTAATCCTAAATTCTCCTTCTAATCTAATCCTAATTTCCGTCCATTGTTCCTTGTGGATCAAATTTAATTAAATTCCTCCGTTCTACCCCCTACCGCTTAACTTAGCCTAACGCGGTCAGTTTACGGTCGAATCTTAAGTGTAATATGTTTTTGGAAACCTCTATCACTAATCTATAACTTTTTGAATCTAAACTTCTAATTTGCACTAATCTCGGATGCTAATCACGCTCTAAGGGCTGATAAATGCTAATTAGGGAGAAACATCAAAGATTAAATAAAAAACTCACCTCTTCACTACCAGTGTCGGAAATATCTTCATCCACGTCCACGTGTACATCCTCACGCTCCATGATAGTTTTTGGCTTTGTTTTGAATTTTTTCCAAGCTCACCGCTTATTTTAGAAAATATTACAATTTTTGATGATCTAAACTCCTTCTTTCCCTTCCTCCTTTCTTTCCCTTCTTCCTCTTTCTTCTACACTAGCACTATTCCACCTAAGCTTTTATGAGTCTTACACTATGGTTTCGAACTACGAGAAGGGTTTAAATGGTCCTCCTACCCTCTTACACAACTTTGCTTTGTGTCATCCTAATCCTCCTTCCATCGGTCACTATGAGTTCTCAAGATTTCCTTTCCTAAGCCTACCTACTCCTAACCTAGGCTACTATTTATCGTCTCCCACCTTTGCTTGCCTACTTCATCTCCTCCATCTTTAATCTCCTTCCATTGTATGCAGGTGTGTTTGGTGAGAGTGTGTGCAGGTTTGCTTGGTGAGAGTGTGTGCAGGTGTGCTTGGTGAGAGTGTGTGCAGGTGCAAGGGTTCTCCACTTTTTCCTCCCTCTTCCCTTGTGGTTTTTGTGTCAACTCTAAACCTACCCCAACCCCTAGTTTAGCAAATAATCCGTCCAACCTTCTTGGTTTTGTTTTGGTTTTGTTTTGATTTTTAGAAAATCAAAAACAAAAAAAAACGCAGTCAAAAAAAAGGAGAGTTTGGTGCTGGGGCTCCAACGGCCTGCCCACCACGGCCTGGCCCTTTGGCTGGTCGGCAGGGGCTGGCTGGCTGGGGGGTCGGGAAGTTTTATTTATTTTATATATATATATATATATTTTTTTTTAAATAAAAAATAAACAAACCAAACGGGGACCAGCTGGTTGCTTGTTCCGATTTGATGGCCTGGACTGATGCTAGTTTGATGGCCTGGACTGATGCTTGGGCTAAAACTATTCTTGCAAAAATAAAACTAAGGTAGCTGGACTTGCAAAAACTAAGGGTAGCTGGACTTTTGCAAAAACTAAGGATAGCTGGACTTTGCAAAAAAAACTAAGGGTAGCTGGACTTTGCAAAAAACTTAAGGTAACTAGATTTTTTGCACCATAACTCTAAGGTATTAAAACTAAGGCAAGGCTAGTTTTGCCAAAGAGCTGGAAATTGTTGACAATCTACATATCTTGGAAGCTAAACTCTGGACTTTCCCAAGGAGGTCTTGGAAACTAGCATTAGAAGGGGTTTGAACCCTGAAGTAGGCTGTGAGTTTCGTTACTAGTTTTCTTACTAAAATTGCCTGCCCGGTTTGAATCATTACTTTACAGTCTGGCATTCCAACGACCACGTCCTTCTTAGCGCCAATTTTAAACCAGTACAATACATTCCTTGCGCGTGCCTTGCCCACACTTGTAATGACCTCTAAAGTACCATCATATACTTTGCTGCTCTGGAACTGAAGGGCGGCAAATGTCCTGCGATGTGGATCTGACACGTGTGGAGGACAAGGGTGCAAAAAAGAGGAATATTGAATATAGGAATTCAAAGAAAAGAGCCGGTACAACTCAAAAACTATCTCGATCAAAACACTGTTACGTTAAGCCCTGCCTCGTCAATTAGTCCACTCAGTTGTGCATTGAGACACACATTGAAGCCAATCACCGCAATCACAAGCGTGTGTGGTCAATTGGCGTGTGCTCCAGGGTAAAAGCAAAACCGAAAACTGAAAACAAAAGCAAGATTTCTCTAGTTTCCAAATCGCAAATTCCAAAGTAAACACTTCAAAAAATATCCCGAAACACTGTTCTGGCATTAATCCAAGAAATCAGAATTCGTGAGAAGTCAAGATTATTGTGCATTCACGAGAACTACGAGAAGCCAGGATTACGAGAAGCCGCAAAACTGCAAATTCCAAACCCAAAAAATCTCATGAACACTAGAACTATTCCCTAGTCCGTCAATCCTGCGGATCACTGATATTGTGCATTGAAGCTCAAAGCATCAAAACTTTACAGTCACAAATTCTGAGCTGAAACTGTTGCTGAAAGAACTTCGTCACTAAAAGAATTCCGTTGGCAGCTTGGCGCGAAGCTCCGCCAGGGTGGCTGATAGCGAGGCTCACAGAGCGGGACAGTTGTAGACACCATTGAATGATGGCATTGTGATGATTGCGATGTCCGGGCATGCAACTCATCTTAGCCATCCATCACCACTACGGGCAGAACTGACCAAGTCTCAAGCAGTTCACTGAGGCGCCATTAGTAAAGGAGAAATTGAACTGGGAAGCAGCCCCTTCTAGAGTCCAAACCCTTTCTAATGACTTTGGAATCTAAGGCTATGGAGGTTCAAAGCTTCGCCGTAAGATTGGATTTAACACCAACTTTAGGACTCGTGACACTCCACGGGTTCAAAGCTCCGCCGTCTAAGAGTATTTTAACACACACTGTAGGACTTGATGTTGTCACTAGTTCAAAGCTTTGCTGCCATGGGGGGGTTTCACATAACAAGGAAAATATTAGAAGAAGGTAGAAAAGACAAACTTAAGGAACACACGTGACAAAGCCAAAGCTTCGCCGTCCCGAGGGGGAGTCCACGCAACAAGGGGGATATTAGAAGAAGGTAGAAAAAACAACTTAGAAACACATGTGACAAAGCCAAAGCTTCGCCGTCCCGAGGGGGGGTCCACGCAACAAGGGAAAGATTAGAAGAGGATAGAAAAGACAAACTTAAAAACACATGTGACAAAGCCAAAGCTTCGCCGTCCTGAGGGGGGGATCCACGCAATAAGGGAAAGATTAGGAGAGGGTGAGGACACGTAAGTGAGGAAAACACACGTTTTAGTACATGTAAAGACACACAACTTCACAAGCTAAAGGCCCCCCAAAGCAGCATCGCCAAGGTACGGTGGGGGGTGACTTTAGGATTAAGACAAGACCCCAAAAGACTCCTAAACTCACAAATTAGCTCACAAAGGTACAACAAGAGAGAAACAAGGACTCTTAACTCATAACAAGGGTATAACAAACGCACGAGAAGTACACAAGGCAAGATAGAAGGACCCCCAAGGACCTTCAAAGCTTGAAATCTAGCAACTATGGAACAAAAAGTGCTCCAAAAACACTGTAGAGGTTTTTGGCTTCAAACGCCAAAATATCCAAAGCAAATTGGACCCACGGACAAACAAAAGTGAGGGGGTGTTTTAGAGAGAGAAATGGGGCCCTTATATAGGTTTCCCAAGGGCTCACCCCTCTCTCTAAAGCTCTAAGGTAACCTTATCAACGGGGATTTTCATCCTCATCCTCAAAGATTTTCATCCTACATCCTAAATTTCTACTTCTACCATCTATGCTGGACCAACATCCTAACTTTTGGAGATTAGCTCCAATCACCAAACGGATTGCGCCGTTGGATCCAGATCGCCATGTTTAGTCCTAAATCCCCTTGCCCCTTGTACCGAGGCCAAAAACACATCGTAGGCTAATTTAGTTTAAAAATCAAATCGTGGTAAAATCCTAGATCTTGGGGGTCTCCTATTTTGAGAAATGTGAATAGCCTAGGGTCTCCGGTAGGTGCGAGAGAGTCAGGAAGGACTTTTGGTTGACTTCGTTTTGCCATCGTATGGGCCCGGGATGCCGGTCAACGTGGCGGGGACCCCGCCACGTGGTTAATTCCCGAGGAATCTCGCCAATTCGGGTACTTGCCGCTATCGAAATGTCGTGAAACTTCACGGAGTGCATTATTAACATAAAACAAGCTAGTCTAATTTTTAATGAGATTTTATTGTAACCTGGGTAATTTCCATGAAATTCCCGTTGGAGGTTAGGAGGGTTGACCACCCGGAAAAGGTTCTTCTGCAAGTCGGAAGATGCCGGGATTTTTCACGTGACCTCTCAGGGAGTCGCATGAAAGATGTGCGGGTGTGTTTTCGTACCTAGCACGATTGGTCAATGGAGATTTAAAACTGGCCATCTCCTTGAATTAGCGACGGTGCGGGAATCTTCTGCAGGTAGAGGAATCTTGGCGAACCGATTTCGCCGTTGGACTCCTGGCATGGGATTCACTCTAGAACACCATCCCTGGGCTATAGATTCCTCTACAGGCCCGGTCTTGCGTGAATGGCTCCTGCATGCTAACAATCGGGATTTTGGGAATTCGTCGATCTAATGAGGAATTCTAAATCTAACTCTAGGACCCAACCTAGTGGCCTCGCTGTGGATCCCTCGGACCGACCTAGCCATGAATCGCCACATTCATGGTGGGATTTAGCCCTTTTGGGGCTGTGTGACTCGAATCCCCCGAATCTAACCTTTTCGTTATTTCTATACTATTTTTAGGCAAGGTTTGGGGGATTCTAAGTAAAAAACACAAATCTAGACCAAATACTATAATGGATATGACACAACTTTATTTCGGTTCTACACTCTTTTTATGGGGTTTTCTATACTTTTATCAACTTTAAATTGCAAATTTCCAAAAAAATAATTCTACGAGTCCCAAGTGACAAATTGGGAGCTCACACGAGCCTCACCGAATTTTTTTTTATCACGTCCAGGTGCTTGCGGAATGTCAATTTGCACCCAGACTGTAACCAGTCCTGTGGATAAACCACGCCCAACACATTTATAAGTGCATCGAAGGGAAATCGCGATCTCAGCTCATCTATGAGCTACCGCGTTGCACCTGTACAGCCCACTGTTGGTTCGAATGAAAGAAGACAGATGGAAGACAAGTGCAAACACGGCCAAGGCAAACAAGAAACTAAGACAGAAAACATGTAGCATTGGAAAACCTTACCTTCAGTGCTTTGCATACCTCTTTTGTACCTTCACAAGATACCTTGCTTGCTAAAGTGCTGTCAGCACCTTACCTGAAGCTACAAAACATGTGAAGCTTTATGATTGGGTGGCTAGTGCCACCAAACCAAAAAAATGAAATACAAGGCAAACAAGAAACTAAAACCAAAAGCATGTAGGACTAAGAAACCATACCTTCAAAGTTGTGCATACCTGTTTTGTACCTTCAGAAAATACTTTTCTTCCTGGGATGCTGCTAGCAACTTCCCTTAAACCACAAATCATGAAGGTTCATGACTGGGTGGCTGGTGGCCACCCAAACAAAGACATTAAGTAGGAAAAACAAAAAGATGGAGATCCTTACCTGTGGTTTTGAAGCCTTATCTGCATACCAAAGACTCCGATACTAGCTGAACGTTGGCCAGCTACAAACGAAAGAATGAAAATATATGACAGCAAGCTTATTGAGCACCTGCAGCACAGAACTTCAGCAAGCGTACTTCAAGACAGACCTCGGAACTTCAAGAAGTGTAATTGCACCTGTAGGACTGGGTGGCCGCTGGCCACCCACCAAAAAAATTAAATGGAAAAAAAAAACGTAAGGAAGGATGAAAACTTACCATGCTCTGGAACCTAAAGCCAGCGTACCTGAACCTCTAGCAGTGGGTGGCCGCTGGCCATCCTAAAAAAAAGGAGAAGATGATACACAAGTAACACCAGGATTGACAATTCTTTACCTTCATCTTGGAAGCTCTGAATGGAAAATATAAACTAACCGCATGACAATACCTTCAAAATACCTTACTTCAAAATACCTTACCTTCACAACCACCATACCTGCCCAAGTGTACCTGAATACCAATTACCAAATACCTTCTTTCCTAGCTAACAAATACCACAGTAACAAAACTTGAAGCACTAGCAAAGTCCGGCATTCTAAAACAGAGGAAGTTAGAAATTATACCTTGACGTCTCCCACGTAGACAACAGATACAGAAATTGCAACAATACCAGAATTCAGTGAACAAGAAATACCTTTGCTCTCCTGCTTGATGGCAGTCACCATTTCTGCAAACGAATCCCACCTGACAAAGTGACCGTCATGCATCGCAAAAACAGTCTCGTCACTTGCAGCGAAGGCCAAGTGCGCCGCTTGACCAGCAGCGTTAAGGTCCATTGGCAGGGCGACCCACTTCTAGTGGATTTGCTCATGTGAGCACTGCAAGAGCTGAGTGAAGGACCAAAACTCTTCTGTCACAAAGGCCTGGTCACCGTCCACATAAAGCTTGAACAATTGACCCTGACACACTTGAAGAGCTGCCACAAAATCGGAGATAAATACATCACGCTTCTGCGCAAATACAATGAGGTAGTCGATACTCTCCAGTAAAGGGAGCAGAGCGGTCATGCCCAAGACGACGTATGGATCTATCAATTTCGTCGGGACGCCCTTGGCTTTGAGATTCCCACGTTTTTGCAAAAGAAAGTACTCAGTTAGTAAGACAAAAACATAGCAAGCTTGCACTTAACAGTAGAAAGACGTTCTCACTCATAGTCAACAAGCAGAAGAAGTACTAGTCCGGGATACTTTCAGTTTCCTTGCTGTTGGTGGCGTCGACATTGAGCTTCTCCACAACGGAGCGGTACTCGCTGAGCTGTCGCCTCAAGGGATCGATAAGCAAAACCCAACGTGTTGCAACATTTTTCAGAAGTTTTAGACCCTTAGTTTCCATCGTCACTGCCAAGCAATGGAACTCTGCAAACTTTTTCGAACTCTGAGCAAAGTACTTGTAGCAAACGTTGAGCAAATCCTCTATGGTGGACATGATATCCAAAAAGGACAATGTTTTGAATGCTAAATTGCATCTATGCGCCATGCAATGGACGCCCTGCACAAAAGGGGCATGGGCACTCTAGATTTGTTTGGTCACTCCAGTTCTGTGACCCTAGAAGGCAGCCACCCCGTCAGCCCCAAAACAAATCAGCTTTGTCAAAATTGCATCTGCTGTCAAGCCGCCCTTCACACTCAGGGCAGAAACAATCAAAGAAGTGAGGTTGTCAGCTGAAGCTCCATTGAACTCCAACTTCTGCAGAAGAATTAGCACTGGAATACAAATCCAGTTTTGCACCACATAGCAATGAACTGCAATGTAGCTCCTATTGTCTACAGCGCTAGCTTCATTAGTAGTAAGAGCAATGTAATGTGTAGAGGAGATTATCGCCTTCACCTTCTCTTGGACAATGGACCACATTTGATTAGCCATGGTCCAACCGGCTCCTTCTGTCCAATGCATTCTCAACAAATTAGGGACGCTCAGAAGTTCATACAGAGCAAGTCGATCTGTGAATTCGGACATTGGTCTGCCGCTGCTCAGAACCTAGAACAAGGTTGCCAGTTGCATGCGTTACCTGCGAGATTCCATACTGTTATTGGAATTCAACTACTCCACCACAATTGTAGGCCGGCGCCCTGCATAGATGATCATGTTTTTCTTGTGTGTTGTTCTTTTCTCGTGAGTGAGCAAAGTGTACATCTTTGGTCCCATCAAGTAAGCTTTCTTGCCCATATCGCTACAAACACAGCAGCAAACTAAGTGCAAGAGGCCATCGTCTGCTAGAACCATCTCCGCCCAAGGACATCTTGCAGACCATTCCATTTGGAATTTTCTCGTCAGGCTGTAATTGGTCTTGGTGCGCTTGCGCTTGGACGGTGGAGGAATCTGGAAGTTGTCATTGCGAGAGGCTACCTTGCTCTCAGAGGGGACTAGGAATTCGCTCAATTCGGGTACGTCAGCCAACATTTTGTCACCCGAATCGTCGCTGGAAATGAGGACTACACCTGGGGTTGATCGCAACACAAGCAGACTCGCTTCAGAGTTCTTGGACGCCGCTTCTAACTTTGCGTCCACAGACACAGCAACATTGCACAAGCCATCGAGGCCCTGACGATCTGGCGTCATGGAACCTTGGTTGACAGAAAGACTCTCACTAAGCCCCAAAGCAGCTGCATTATCCGAATTCCGAGAATGCAAGAAATATGATTGCACGGTGGTCTTCTAGCGCGCCTTCTCGCGAGCCTTAGATTCAAGCAAACGACTACTTTGGAGATTCTTTCGTGCTAAGGCTTCCCTCTCCTTTTCTAAGTGAGCAAACTTCTTCTCTCTCTGTGCTGCTGCCTTCTTCAAAGCCAAGACATTGGCAGCTACAGCTAATCCGACGTCCACTGCAGTAGAATCCTCCATCCCAAGCCCTAAAACACTCAACAAAAATTGAAAGGGCAGAAAACAAGACACCCTCTACACAAATCGGCAACAAGCGGCTATAGCGACCTCACATTCAAGTTGCGAAGCAAGAGAAACATCAGCAAAAGCAAACACAGAATTGCATGTTTCGGAAATTGGAAGTGTACCAATCCCTTCAATTGCGCAGAAGCCTACACAGAGCTCCACAATTTTGCCTGACTTCCATCCTACAAGTTCACACTTCACAGATTCAAGCCAAAAATGAGATTTACAATTACTGCACGTCTCCCAATTGAATGCAACGTTCACTGGCGCCGGCACCTGCAACAGAAATCGGTCATGGAAACTCAATTCAATTGGACAAGAAGGGCCACATTCAAAGACATTTGCGAACTGAAGACCTGGCATTGCCAGGAAAGACCAAAAACTAAATTTAGCAACGGGAAGCTGACGGTGGCGGCTATGGAGGCAACAAGCCCCAGAACCCTGAAACGCAATCGGCATTGAAGCTCGAAAATTGGACAAGATTTGGCAGTTGAGCTCGCACTCCTGCAGCAACGAAGGCAGCAGTGAAAAAAACGTTGAATCGCACTTGGCATTCTACTGAAAACATCCACAATCAAGCAGGCAACAAAAACAATGCGATTGCAAGCGCCTGGGCACCGGATTGCTTGTGGAAGACGATCGTCCTGGCCTCTGGAAATGAAATTTCAAACGAAAATGGGAGGGAAGTGGCCGCATCACAAAGGCCGGTGCTAAAATCACTTCAGCATGTCAAGCCTCGCCGTTCAGGGTTTAATGTCACCTGACAACGATGGTGACTACGTGGAAAAGGACTAGGTGGCGTTTGGGCTTTTTTTTTTTTTAAATTCCTAGATTTTTCTATAGACCTGAGGCAGCCACATATTATTTTGGGGCATTTGGGCCCTATAAGGCCTAAAAAAAAACACTTGGTGGTTGTTGAGCCCGGGAGTCACTTGAGCCCCCACTATGGACTCAGGCTCAAGGAAATTTAGGCCGGGCCACAATAAAAAAACACCTGCGCACAGCATCTTCTCGTGCCATATTCATGCTATACTGAGCTGCAATTTTGGGGCATCTTGAGGAATCACTGATAGATTTTTGTTGTGGCAACCATGTGTCCAAACAACATGGCTCAACACCATTTCATGGTGCATGAATAGTAGTTGAAAAACAAACATGCTGTGGGAGAGTGCCGTGGGAAAGTGGGGGGAGCAAGGTAGCACTGGGTCTACGTAAGCAAAGTCAATAGTGCACCAAGGGTTTGCTGAGTCGCATTTCTTGCAAAACGGTGGTGATGCTCATAGTCATCGTTTTTTTATCAAATATCACTGAATTTGTAATATACCATATGGCCACCAAGGGCTTTCAGGCCCTTGAAGGATCAATCACTGCCCAAGTTGTTAATGGATGCATTAGAAACAAACACATGTACATAGCATATTATATGATGCCATGATACATCATGGGAAGGCCATCTCTACAGCACAGACCTAATGGGCTAGTGAAACAAGCACAACTAAACCGCAGCCTTGCAAAAATACACTGTTTGCTTGGGGTAGCTAAAGTATTTCTGAGTTTTTTTATTGTATCGTACAGAGACTAAGTGCTCTGGGAGTCCAGCGAATGTATTAATTTTCTATATTAGAATTCCTAAGATTGTTGTGCACACTCTACTATAGAAGAACACGCCATGGCTGATAAGGTCTAATAAAAAAGACAATACTTGTTGCAATGGATCTTTCCTTGCTTAAGGTAGGAGGCTATAAAACAGAGCGGGCATTAAGAATAGATCCTATAAATGGCTGTGAAATGGACATGATTTGGTTCTGAAATTGACTAGTATGGTCATTGAATGAAGCAAAGAAAGTTCAAGTATTATTAATTGCAAGAGCCAATCATTCTCTTTGCTTTCCCATTTTTCTTTAGAATTGCAAGTGAACCATTTATGAAAGACCTAGGGTCACAAATAGGGACCTACGACCCAGTTTGTTTGAAAATGTGTGATTGCATGGAACACCTGTACTATTTGTTGCATTTTGTAATAGTACTCATGATTTTTTCTTAAGTACTTTAAAATTATAAAATTAATTTTTTTTAAAATTAAAAAATAAGGCTAATGAATGTACCTTTAAGATGAAGGTAACCACCAAAGGAAATTCACTAAAAAATTCTCTAAGTAGGAGAACTAGAAAAGTGCCAAATCTTAAGAAAATACATACTTTGATGTTTTAATTAGTAGAAAATAGGAATAAACTTAAATAAAAATAAATAAAAAATTTCCATTTGTGGCAACTCTATGGAAATGGTCATTCACCAAGAAAACCACCAAAAAAAAATTTTACATGCTTCAAAATGCTAGTAGAAAGGGACTCAATTTGTGGACTTCTACACCACACAAAATTAAGTATTTTTAGAATTCCTTGGGACAATAGCTACAAGTCTACTAGAAGACCATTTCTACCAAATTTCAGCTCCAAATTCGTTTTTATGGGTACTAAATAGTACTAAAAACCTCCAAATTGGCATTTGTGACATAATATTGGAGCTATTATTAAATAGTAAAACATTTTTAAAAATTCCAAAAAAATAGACAAGGTGTATAATAGTCATCAGTACCTTGTCTATGAATTTTGAATCATTTGGAGTCAAAATCCAAGAATTATGGCCAAAAAACTAATCAGCATGCGAAGTCTAACAGAAAATAGTACAAGTGTTTCATGCAATCACCCAAACTCATAAGTAATTCAAAAATGCTTGGAAAAATACAAAACCACTTGGATTAGATTCCTAATCAATTTCTCTATGTCTGAAAAATGTGCTAAAAATATTTTTGTCCAAGGAAATATATGAAAAAGGCGGACCAGCCCTTAGATGCTCCACTTCTAAGCCTCCTACCTTATATCTTGGTTTTCTGAATTTGCTTTTGCTTTTACTTGCAAAAAAGATAACAACTGGTTGTTGGCTGTAGATACATGTCGTGCGCATCTTAACTAACTTTTTTTTGTTTGGGATGTATAGGCACATGTGGGTGAGACCCTCAAGCTTTAGATATTCTACAAGAACTTCAAAGATTTGCTTATGAAGGTTGTAAAAAACTTGTTTTTTTAATTTTTCTTTGCTACATTTGGTGTATGATTGGAACATAAAACTTTGTTTATATTTACTTTCTAGTTACAGAGAAGTTGGAAATGCAATTCACTGGTATAAAGGCAAGGGCATAGTAATCCCAGCCTCTTACCCTGCCAAGAGCAGATGATTAACCCCTAAAAGACCGAGGCCTTTTTTTTGCCAAAAAATCCATTCCAAGCTATGGAACAATAGGTCTCCAAATATCACTATATATAATCAAAGATTTATTGGGACACTAGAGAGTAGGCCAAAGGACAAGCAATATAGGATTGAGTATCTCTACAACAATTGTAAATGCTCATTTGTAATTACTCAATTTTAATATGCTCAATAAAATGCAAAGCTATAATGTGAGCAAAGGGTGGCAAATTAAGTGGTAGATAGTCTATAGAAAAGATCCAAATTGTGATGTGATTTAGAATTTCATAAGTATATATTTGTTATGATGACCAAGTACTCTATACTAACTAGTATAATCTTAACGCAATTTACAATTGGAAAATTTGTCCAATTTTTGAATATGCTAGAGGCAACTTTCTAAAGTTTATGAACTTCTTGTTGAATCTGCCTGGGAACGTCATTTGTAACATTATTGGGCCTGACTGTACAGACAAGTACTGAAAGCTTACAAATTGTGTTTTAGAGCTATTCAAATTTTTTTGTACAATGTGGATTATAATTGGTATTTTTTTGGAAGCATAAATATCATTGCATATTTGCATCCCTATACAATCCCATCAAGCATATCCAAATTTTAGTTTCAAAAAATCAAAACTCCATTTTTGGTGAATTGTTGCATCTAAAATTTGTGATTTTACATTGTCATAGATTGAAAACCATTGGTGATGAGTTTTTAAAAGCTAATTGCATAGATATATAGGAAACATCTATATACTCATCTTTCCTTCGAACAAGCATCTCCAAAAAAGCTTCAAAATTCCCTGTCTAGAGATTTCAATGTTGGGGTGACCGCATCCAAATTTTGCAAAATAGATATCTCTTTATTGTAATTAGATTTTTTAATTGCACCTCACGTGGCAACTAATTTCATACATTTGAGTATGATGGTAAAATTATTTTGCCAAATTCAAGTTAAAATATAGAAATGTCCATTTCTTCAAAGTTTGGTCATATGACACTTTTCATTGAATTCTTCATTGATTATATTTTTATTATTTAAGGTGTGTTTGTTAATATGAAGATGTGCGTACGGATGTTCCCTACTTATCTATGCAAACAAGTTTAAGAAAATCATCACTAATTGTATACAATAAAATATTTTATAAAATCACAAAAATTGACTTAAAAAATTCACCAAAAATGAAATTTTGCTTTTTTGAAATTGAAATTTGGTATGCTTGAATGGAATTGGATAAAAATTGAGTGCTAATTATGCAAGACAAGAAAAGCCAATTTTATTATATTTTAGAGTTTATTGTAAGGTATGTGCAAGCGAGACCAAGAGCCGGAGTTTGGAAAAAATATAAGACCACACTCCCTCGAGCACCCAAACTCAGGTTTGATTGAGTTTGGTGCCGTGTTTTCTTTCTTCTATTCTTAGGGATTAATCCCTAAACAAAGATTCACAAATACATGACAACTTTACGATTAACCCTATTATGTACGGAGTACAAATCTTTGAATGGCTCCAAAAGGTAGTTTGTAACTTTTAGTACCTAATTGTATTGTACAATAAGGTCTACTTCATTTACAAATTTTTGCATCCTACTAAGATTAGGTCAACTTTGGGAGGCCTGTGTATGCATGAAAATTGCATGAAATTTTGAATTTTGAATTGCATTGGAATCACACTGAAGTCTACTTTATCATCATTACAAACACACATATGTAGATGAAAATCATACAAAAGAGATTGATGTTTTCTATACAGTGTGTACTATCTAGTGTTGCCAACATTTGTGAAAATTACAACTTGTATTCAATAGTACATATAAGAAATGAACCTTCACAATTGCTTTAGAGATACTTGATCTCATATCACTTTAATTGCTTGTATGATTTCTTGCTTGTTCTTCACCTCATTGCAAAAAAATTTTGACTATCTTCCAAAGGTTCTCTATGAAATGGTAGGTAGAGTATAAAAGAAATCGAAATTATTGTATGATTTGAAATTATTCACTTATCACTTGTTACGAAGTTGACGTGCACTTCATTGCACTTCCAATGCAATTTGCGGTTCCAAAAATGGTTCATTTTTGAGCATGCTAGAGCTTCCTAAAGTTGCTGAACTTTCTAGTGAAAACTGACTCGAAAATTCGTAAATGAAGTAGACCTTACTGTACAGTATACTCTGGCCATGGCTGTACAAGAAGCGATGCAGCAAACATTGACAAAGCTCTCTGAACAAAGGGTTCAAGTTTTGGGGAATCAATTACTAGAAGTCGGAAAAATAACCTGAATGTATTGGGCGTTAAAATCGATGAAAATCAACTCAAGGAGTAGTTGATATATTAGTATGTTGTACAGCAATCTCACTGAATCAGATGAAAAAGTTTTGAACTCTATCTTGGCTCCAACTAGTGAGGTCATTTGAATTTCGCCCTGTATTTGGGGTCTGTCCTGAAGATTAAAAGCAGTTTGGAATGGATAATCAGAGCCATGGAAGCCCTTTGTCTTGCAACCTCAAATCTAGCTAATGTCAAAGTCGTTAATTTGGCAGAAATTCATGGTATTGAGACTTTCCAAATCCCCTTCCAGACACTAAGATCTATACCAGTCCTTGCATTCAAAGCTTCATGCACTTGAATGTCGCAATTTTGGCGCTCTCAATTGTGTCAAATGAATGGACAGCTGCTTCAGCCACTCTAATTGGTAAGAATCTAATAATGGTGCGAATCGGGCACGGAATTTGTGCAAACTACACTTTAAGTCAGAAAAATATTTCTAGGTCAAATGAGACGCTAAGATGACCGGTGGCAAGAAGATTTTATCATTCTGTTATGTTGGTTAAAATGGTGTAATATTCCTGTGCTCTCACTCAAGCCCGTCCTCTGAAGCCTGCTCTTGATGTGCTTGTCTCCTTCCTAAATGAAAGTCTAGGATCCTTTCAAAAAGAAAACATGGTGAAATTTTGAGAGAGATTTATTTTGTATATATCTATCTGGAGCCTCAGATCTGTAGCGGCCTGTCCAAGTTTTGAATTATCTGTGGACTTGAATGTCTCTCTGAAATAATCTAATTTAATGAATATGAATGACCATTAAACACTTTTCCAGGTTTCAATCAGCTACTGAACGGTGTAGCGACATGTGATGCATGTCAGAAATTTTCGCATTCTTCTTCTCTCTGTGGTTTATTGAAAAGAAGATATTGATCATTCTTTCCGTTACTCTGTGACCTAGTGCGTAAATGGCAGCACCTGATTCATGTATTTCCCTGATGTAAGATGTACATTAACTAATACTCATTTCACGATCGATCTCCAACCGCATTGTTCAGAACGTACGGTCTTGTTAATTTAAATGGGCTGTTGCAGAGCGCCAAAATTGTGACGTTCAAGTGCCCAGACCTCTGGAAACCACTTACGACTGGAATAGACCTAATTTTTAAGGGTCTAGTCCAGTTCACGGAACTACACCATTTTATCATGTATGAGGTTTTGTTGAAATCAAGCATAATTTATCCCGCGATTCGTCTTCCAGCTCGTTAGATAGGATCCAAAATACCTGCAAACTCTTGTCTTAATTAACCTCCTCAGTAACTTACCGAAAATGGTGCCACTTGCTATATCTCTCAAGATTGCGGCTGTTTCCAATTTCTGCTCGCACTGTAATTAAAGATGGACGCTTCGTCGTGCAATATATATCAACCGCTCCTTTCAAGAGAAAGAAATAATTATGCCTGTCGATTAATATTGCAAAGGCTGCAATTGAAATGTATGTTACTCTCAGTCTCCAGTAGTATGAGAACACAAAATCCCGTGATGAGGATTACATAACATAACAAGTGACTGCATGTCCGATCCCTCCCACATTCAAAAAACCTAGCTTCATTCAGAATTATCAACGTGAATTCCACAACCTAGAAATTGACCCTGAACTTGCCAGAATTAACGGCCTGAATTCATATAAATGTTACAATAACATCTGGTTCCCTGTACCAGGTTCACACACTTGTGAAATAAACTAGAATGAGCTTCTTGGTCGACCTGGTAGGGTGCAATCTGAACGCTCCGTTGAGATCAAGCTCCACAAGAATGTGCGGCTATCTGAAAGAACAAATTGCTCGGTCCAGCTAAACGAGTGGCCTACTTAATCAATGCAGCCCAGAAGGCGAATCAGGGAAGCAGTCCAGGTACATATGCCTTGGGGCTGAAAAATGAATCCGCTCATGTGCTTCCCACCAAGAAATAGGTGACAGCCGCCTTCCTCAATGTTTGAGTGATCGAATCAAGTTATACGCGAATTCCATCAAGAATAAGCCAGTGCAGCGTTGAGATCAATCTCAACAAGAATGTCGAATCACTAACGATGAAAGCACTACTCTGCATGCAACTGAAGCTGCTCGATCATCCTAAGTAAGGGATCGGACTGTAAATGGCCACGGGTGCCCCCTCTGGACTGAATCAATTACTGGTGGACATCCCAGTTCGAGAAGTCGGGGGAGCAGTTGAGCCCGCCCTTGGGGGTGATGTGCTCGCCCAGCAAGAAATCCGTCACGGCGGCCTTGTTGAACGTGTTGGACGTGTGGATGCCGTCCCAGCTCAGGTGCGCCGTGGCATCCTTGCAGTACGACGAAGTCAAATTCACGAACTGGTTGTCCACCAGGCCCGCGTGCCCGCAAGTCACCTCCTTGTTGAAGTTGTACGCGCCGCCCGCGCCGCAGCAAGCCTTCAGCGGCGCCGTCACCGGAAATGTCGCGTTGTACTTCTTCGGCTCCTTCAGGATGTCCGTGTACACGCCGTGAGCGTCGCCGTACACCAGCTGCGCCTGCGGGTACTTGGCCCGCAGCTCCTCCATTTTCTCGCCCAGCAGCTGGTTGTGTTGGTGCGTGATTCGGTTGAGGTCGCTGAGGCAGCCATGGCGGTCGTACTTGGCGTGCGGGCCGCCGTACATCGACAGCATGGCGGGCATGCAGCCCAACGGAGGCAGGTTCACCACCAGAATGGTGCGGGCCGTGGGCATCTGCAGCGTGGAGTTCCCCGGGGGCGTGTACAGCACCGGCGTCAGCAGCGCCTTGATGTGCGTTTCGATGGCTTCCACCACCTGGGGCACAATGTGGCGCGTCTGGCGCGGCGTGAGCGTCTTGTCGTACAGGCTGGAGAAGTAGTCTTGGTAGCCGGACCACACCAGGAACAGCGACTCGCTCACGGTGGCCAGCTTGGGCAGGCTCTGGTTGAGCCCATTCGTGTTCTGGTTCTCGTAGAACCACAGGCGCACTTTGTAGCGCTCGTACCACTGCTGCTGCACGTCCAGCGAGAACGGGCTGCTGAATCCCGAGTCCCTGCGCCACACCTTCGCGCTCCGCGCCGGCGCGCCGTACGCCGCGAAGTTGGTGCCGTACGTGAAGTCGGCGGCGGTGCCTCGCAGCACGGGGTAGATGGGTCGCAGGCGCACTCCAAAAGCTGTCATGCAACAGAGCCAACAGCCAATCCAATCAGTTCACTGTCTTCAACAAACCATCCATGCATGAATCCCAGGGCAACTCAATTCCCTACATGTCATCACGTACTGACGACGCAGACTGCGAGTCAATCTCTACATGGCAGTGACTGTGAATCTGCAAAGTTCTTAATTGGTAGACTTGCTAGCTAGCTTCCGTGCTGGCCAGTGTGCATTATTATTGAATTGCTGGATTAGTTGGTACTTGAGGGTTGCATGCATGATTGAACTCGGATGAGCCGCGTTCGTACGTACCAAGGAAGTCGAGCAACAGTTTGCCGTCGGTGTATCGATCCGCGGCATGGCCCGGAAACAGATTGCCATGGGGGTCGAGCTCGGCGTTGGCGAACTGGTTGGGGAAGGCCGCGATGGAGTTCCCGGTGTCGGTCAGCGAGTCCCCGAACGCATACACCGCCGGGAACTTGCACTCGGGCAAAGCTTCTTTGGCCGAGGCCACGTGCATCGACTGCAGGAAGCAAGCAGCAACGAGGACACCCCAGCAGAGCATCCCCAGTCTCGAAGCGGACGCCATTCTTGACGTCGTCGCCAGCCCCGAAGCTCAATTTCTAGTCCACCAGCTTGCAAAGCAAGTTCTCGATCGATTCGATTCCAATTTAGCTTTCAAGTTTCAATTGCTCAGTTCCTGAGAAGCCGTCCAGATAGATACTGTAAGTAAGTAGAGTCCCCTCGCTAGCTGCCGATCGATCGATCTGGTGGAGAAGCAGTTGGTCCGTCCGCAGTGATATACAGAGCTCGAGTACTGTTGTAGGAGAGAGTTGCGAAGTTGAATGAGATTGAAGTGCGAGTGCTGAGCGTATTTATAAGAATCGAAGGAGGCACGAGGTCTGGGACCGGGTGCAAACACGGTAACTTAAAGCGTGGCCCCAGCCTCCGAGTTGACACCCGAAGTACTGTTGCTTTGTCGAATTACTCCGTATAAAGTAGTGCGATGAATGCCAGTTCAACGTTAGAGAGGGAGGAGAACGAGTGGAGCGGGTGCGTGGAAGACCGAAGCGCTTCGGTTTCTGGTTCGTGGGTCCGCCACTGCTGCTGAGCTGTCGCCTTACGTCTGCCCCGGAAGGGCAGCGAACGTGAGGTACTCGGGTTCCATGGGTGTTACTTCTGGATGTACGACTTTGGAGTAGACATTGACTGCCTCTTTAATCTCGGCTTCTCTAATATCACATGGTCGGATGGAATCAATGGATTGGATTTTTCCTACAGCATTAGGCAGGGACACTGCAAAGTGCCACTTCTCTACCGTGCAAGGTTCTTGTTGTTAGACTAATCCAATTAATATACAGATTCTAATTGGAAAATGAAAGGAGATTTCCGGGCAACTTATTAGAGAATGCATCATTTGGATATAATATATATAGATGTTACAAGAGATTAAAGGTTTATTGGTAGATGTTCTAAAATTGTTTATTCGACAATTGGTAGATATTGATGTAGGAAATGTATATAATGAAAACATTTGCTTTTAGGCCCCTAGAGCATTTGAATGTCCCTAACCTGGGTACGCAACTCCTATATAATTATATGGCCTTGATTATAATCACTTATTATGCATTTTAGTCCAATCTCAAGGGATGTAATTTGTTTTAATTTAAAAAACTCGTGTAGCTCTTTCAACAAGGAATCCAAAAATGTAATTATATACATAAAATGAGTATTTTTGGAGACAATAATAGCATTAAAAACCTAATTATACATGAGGTTTCTTAATACATGTATTATGGGACAAGCTACCCAATTTTGGAGGCATTTTATAAAAATTTAATATAAATAACACATTGCAAATGAATTTTAATTTTAAATGCAAGGAACTTTTTGTAGTCAACAATAATGAACCCAAGGTATCTCAAGGACATTCCAAAGGTATGGGGCAGCAAGTGTACCCTAAACCATAGTGCCATTTCTGTCTTATTTTTTCTCTGGTTTGTTTTCCTGGGTGATTGCAAGAAACACCTGTCCTATTTGTTGCGTTTTACCACAATACTCATGAATTTTTTAGGAGTACTATTTAAATAGAAAACTAATTTTTTTTTAAATTTAAAAAATATGGCTTATGTATATACCTCTAAAATGAAGGTTTTCACTGAAGGAAATTCATAGAAAAATTCTCTAAGTAGGAGAACTTGAAAAGTGCCAAATCTCAAGAAATTAGGACCTTTGATTCAAAAATTACTTTAAAATAGTAAAAATAAGTAAATACAAAAAAAAAACTGGACATTCTTAAGAACTTTATATAGATGTTCATTCAACAAAAAATCGATGAAAATAATATTTTATATGTTTCAAAATGCAAGCAGAAGGAAGCTCACTTTTTAGACTTCCACACCACATAGAATTAATTAATTTTGAAAATCCTTTGGTGAAAAGTGATATTTCTATATAAGAAACAATTCCATATAATTTTCTTGATGTACCTTTTCAGAAAACGTACTCAATAGTACTAAAAAACTCCAAAATTGCAAGAATGACATCAATTTTGGGCCTATTTTTGGATAATAGACTATTTTTAAAAATTACCAAAAAATCAAGGATGTTGTATGATAGTCATGAGTACCTTCCCTAGAAATCTTAAGTCATTTGGAGTTAAAACACTACAGTTATGGCCAAAAAACAAATCAGCCCACGACGTGTGACACAAAATAGGACAGGTGTTTCTTGCAATTGCCCTCCTGCCGTATTTTTCCCCCACATTGTTTCTCTCATTTCTCTACTCTAACATCTACTTCTAACAATCCCATTAGGCACTCTACAAGGTTAACAAAATAGGTGTTTCAATTCTTTATACATACTGTGAAGTGTTTTTTTTTAATAAATATGCAATCCAACATTTTCTATAAGACTATAACCATTTTATTTAATTTGGTCTTCACCCAACATTTTGGTCGTTTTAAGTCCATATAATTTTTACAAAAGCTATCTTGTAAGCCGTTTTGATGCCAATGACCCTCGCATATAATATGGACTATGGAAGCTGCATACTCGGGGTCCCTAACTTACATAACTCCCAACTTATAAAATATGGGTCTATAAATCATTGCTGAAGCACCCAAGAATTTAGGCTGTGTAAAAAATTAATTCTTCCTTTGAGTCAAGGAATTTGGTCATTTACCCATTTCATCTTTTTGAAAGCATGTGCTCCTAGTTAACGAAATTTCTTTTAACCTTTAAGCCAAGACCAAATCCTCACATTGTAGAACAACAAATGAACTACACACATCCTAGGCTCACAAAGTTTTGTTTTTTTCATCAATCTAAATGTATGTGGATTCTTGTGTTAGTTTCCTTACATTTGAATAGTATAGATTTTTTGAAATTTTCTTTATAAATATTCAATAATTTAAAGGATACCATAATGCGATACAAGGTTCAATTTTAAATTCAAGAAGTAGATTATTAAGTTCAAAAAACAGCCAATCAAAAACAACTTGAATCAATAAGTAAAATAAAAAATCTTGGCAAATATTTTGTTTGTGGAAATGTGCAATTACATTATTACAACAAGCGATTGTCCAAGAATTACAAGGTGAATTATAGACAAAAAAATGTTTTTGAAATGAACATTTTAGGTCAATTGTGATGTCCATAGATTTTAACGTCCTCAAAATCTAGATCACTTTGAACAAGCATATGCCATTAGCATTAAAAAATAGACACCTATTTTAATCGCCTATCACCTCCAACATGTCACATATTTGGTACAAAGGCGGCATTAACCCCTAGAAGACATCTCATGTTTAAACTTGGTCAAACTTCATTAAATTTCTACATTAATCCCTAAAAGCCCATTGTTCCCTTGGGAGACAAAATGGATTTTGGACAAGCTCCTATGGTCTCAATATTCGTCGAGATTTTCTGAAACTTCTTGTGAATATAGAAAAACATATTAGATTTCTAAAAGTTTATTTCAATCAATGCCAAAGAGCAAAAGTTATGGCACAATAAGTCCAAATTTTAGTTCAATGGACAAAGAAAAAGGCCCACAAAAGCTCAACATTAAAAAAATTTAAAAATTATTTTTCATATATTGTATTTTCATCTACATAAGAAGCTTTGATTCAATCCATTTGGATTTGCTATGTGAAAGTTCAATGGACAATCTTGTTTTGGGGGCAATCAAAGCATCTTCTTGAAAAAATAAATTGTAGGATTCCTTTTTGAATTCAATTTTCACAATTTTTCTAGAAAAAATAGTTTCATATGGTTAAATTTTAGAGCTATTGATGGTTTAGTTTCCCTTCAATCTTGAACCTGTCTTTATTTAACAATTTTTTTAAGAGTGAAAGAAAAAGTTTTTTTAAAAGTTTTTTCCCCTAAACTCTCAACTCAATTCTTCAACATAAAAAATTAGAAATTCAAAATCATTAGTGCAAAAAATTTAATTTGAGAATATTCAAAGCCAAAAGTTCTAATCAAATAAGGTGCCAAAAAAATGATTTAAAAAAATTTAAATGTAAATATATTGCAATCTACATGGTTTAAGTTTCTGAAGTTTCTTCCACACATTTTTACACTAGTTTAGTACAAGATCCTATGTTTAGATCCCCCATGGAGATCATTCCTTGTAATTTAAGGTATACACTTGAGTTAAGAGGGTATTTTGATGTGGAAAACGTGCCTTGAACTATAATATTTTATAGTATTAGCAAGTGAAAATCATGAATATTAAAAAAAAATTAGATTTTTTTGGATGTGGTATGTAATTTCTATGATTTTTCAAAGTGTTGGCTCGCTAGACCTCTGAAACTATCACATAGGTGGACCTTAAACTAAATTCTGCAAAAATAAGTAATTAGAAAATCAAACTTAAGTATGCGTCCTTCAAATGCATCAGCAAATCAAAGTAAAGCATTTGTAGGACACATTGATGAAAGTCTAGGGACACATTTAGTGATAATCTAGGGTAGAAGAATGGAAACAAGGAAGCTTTTGGATGTTTCTACCTTATGTGTGCAACAATTAATTTCATACAATTACATCATATTGGACAGACATCTAAATGTAGGTCCTTATAATCACATGATTTGGTGGCTAAAGTATCCTTAATGATTAAGTTTATGTTTAATTAAGCATATTACATAATTAAGTAGCTACATGGTGGCACATGGGGCTGATTTTAATGAGGGCCAATGTTTCCTCATGAATTGGTAGATTTGGTCTGGGGATTTTTTTTTAAAAAGGGATGATGGCCATTAAAAAAATCCCAAAAAGAGAAAAAAAAAAGTTTGATGTGGAATTTGCTCTACTAGAACTCATCTCTTGACTGGAAGTTTGCTCTTTGTTTCTACTACCAAATCAGTGTGTTTGAAATTTTGACTGGAGTTTCTTTTACTCATGGAGTTTCTTTTACTCATTGCTTCTATTTGAGTTCAATCAAATAGCTCAAGCATACCTATTCCCTCCACTCCTTGGCTCAAAGCATGAGTTTGTATAAGCATGGTTTTCCCACAATCCATTCCTAACAGTCTAGTGTTTTACATTTTGATGATACAACGCGTGGATTATAATTGGCTTGTTGTAATCATTTCTAAGTTCGCTTCGGTGAAAACAATGCCCAAGGAAATCACTATCAATTTTTGAAAAACTACGTGAGTTAAAAGATAGGGTCCACTTAAATTGAAGTGGGAAAATTTTATAGAATATGTAGTGCTACTAGAGGATCCATGAAATGCTACATACTCTAATACATATAAATTAAGCTATGTAAAAACATCATGCAGTATGAATTTTTATTAATAAGTTAGCCTTGACAGATAGGGGCCGTGTAAATTTTTCATATTACCATAAATATAGATGTGGACAGATAATTTCATATGGATGATCAAATGGACATTGTCAAGAAAATCAACAATGAAGGTTGGTTGATTATAATTGTGCCACGGTAACAATAGTGTATATATCAAAAAAATTAAGTATAAATGTAAGCCATTACTAAAAATGGCAAAAGTTGTCACATTGCATGAATAAGGAGGTTTCCTTCAACGAACTAAAAATTGTACAACACAAGGATAGAATTTATAGTCCATTGAACTCTCGGGGGGTGCACTACATAGGATGTTTGTTGGTACCGTGCGTTCAAGCCCCTATTCCATGGGGGCTATGTAGGTAAATTTTTAAAATTTCTATAGGGCTATATTTATCTAAATTTCTAATTTGTGACCATATCATGTACCCTATATTTCATTTCAAAATTTTTTTGGGGGCTATTTATGTGTACCCTATGTTCATTATAAATTCTGAACATTGACAAATTTTTAGAAAACACTTGATTGGCTCATATTGAAATCATTCATTGAAAACTTAACACATTAATTAATAGTATACAAAACAAGTGAACTTTTGAAACTATTTGGAACTTGGAAGCATACAAAACAAGTGAACTTTTGAAACTATTAGCAAACATACAACACTTTGAAACCTAAAGTATAGTACATTCAATTGCAAGCTGCTTCTAAAGTGCAACTAGTTTCGGGACAAATTGCTTTCAATAAAACTACTATTGAAGCTACAATTACTTTATACATTCAAAGTACATTGAAAAGCACTGTGAAACAAAATTCAGAAGATTTTGGAAATTGTATTCAAATTAGTTAGACACAAAAAGCATAGAATTAACCCCTAAAGGACCAAACACCATTTTTTGGCAACATAGCGATTTTGGGCAGCTCACTACGAATGGAAATTTTACTATTTTTCTTTGAAATTTTCACACAAGATGTGCCCGAGGTGTAGCTTCAAGGCTCAACAATTTTCATAACTTTTGACTACATGGCTAAAAGTTATTGCATGATATGTAATTTTCCATGTTCGGCGGGCAATCCGGGCAGCTGAAAAAAATTCTTTAAAAATCACTTTTTTGAAAAATTAAAATTTGAAATTGGTTCTTTAGATTTATATATACATGGGAAGCTTTGAATCATTCTATTTGGATTAATGAGTCAAAAGTTATGAGGATTCTTAGTTTGAGCGTAGTTATGGAATCTCTACTCTAAAATAAACTTTGAAGTCCTTTATTTAACTCAATTTTCAATATTTTTGAAAAAAAAATAAAACCATTGGGTGTAGATTGTTTATTACAACATTCCAACCGTTGGGATTGGCATTTTTCAATTCCATAAAAAAATTCTTGACAATTTAGTATTTTGAGTCATTCTCTACCTCTTTCTACTTACTATTTTTTCCTATATGTTGTACAATTCCAAATGACCTGAAAATTTTCAAGCATGTAGCCAACTTGCCTTGAAAAATGAATCCAAAGAGTAACAACCATTTTGGACATTTTTCATACAAATGTAACCTTGTGAAGGGCAGCTGCCCGTTTTTTCGCAGGGACAAAAAAAGGGGTTTTGTCAATTCAAACGCTAATATCTTGCAATCTACATGCTGGAAAATTCTGAATTTTTTTTCACATCTTCTTAAACCAGTTTACTACAAGATCCTAAGGTTACATGTGTTCAAAAATGTTTAAAATAAATAAATTGGTACTTGCTTTAGAAATGGCAGTTTTGGTGAAAACATA
The DNA here is from genome assembly GCA_951799445.1 of Pseudisothecium myosuroides. Lineage (NCBI taxonomy): Eukaryota > Viridiplantae > Streptophyta > Bryopsida > Hypnales > Lembophyllaceae > Pseudisothecium > Pseudisothecium myosuroides. The sequence goes on along the minus strand of OX637290.1, from coordinate 18,209,270 downwards.
GTCAAAAACCTTTAGGGGTTAAACACAAAAGGATGACAGTTGGGAATGTAGAAAGAAAAAACAACCTGGAATTTTTGTGAAAAATGCATTGTACACAAATAAGAGAATGTGTTAACAAACACAATACAAAAGCATTCACAAAGTTTCAAAAATACCTCATTGTTGTGTGACAGGGTTCATGTTGAAGGTTCAAAATTCAACATGGAAACAATCATTAGAAGAAATTGAGGGCTGCAAAGGGCCGTTTCAGGGCTGTTCCCACAGCTAGAAACAGCCAGAATATAAAAAAAATTTAAAAAAAATTAAAAAATTAAAAAAGTATTAAAATTAAATTTTTTTTTTGAAAAAAAAATTGAAAAATTAAATTAATTTATTATTTTCTAACATAGCACTTGCGTGACCACGTTAGATTACTATTCCCAGCGCGTTCCCAGAGTTCCTAGGACCTGAGAACTCGCAACCTCTTGGAGGCCTCAAAAATCCTCTAAAGCAAAAATTGGTTTTAGCCAAACTTGCAGCCTCTTCAAACTCCAAAACTTTATAGAAACTAGATTCAACATAAATGCTCCGGTTTAGGATGCAATGCAACAGAGGCACCTACAAGTGAAAAAACACAAGCCGAATGAATGACATTGAAGAAAAGCAAAATGAAATTCAAACAACTATCACTCAACGGTTTGAGGCTTAGGTTTTGTGCTGTTAGTTGAGCCTCATAAACGTTGTGGTGCTGGGACTGTGATTGAATGCACAACACCTATAAATTTAACCACGAATGCAAGTGAATGAAATTGATCAAAGAAAAAAGTGGAATTTCCATGCCAATGACTAAGCATTTTGTGGTGTAGATAAATCGCATAGCCTCCAGCTAGTGTAGAAGCGCCTCCAACATTGACCTTGCCAAAATACTTTGAGTTTGCAGCATCCGCCTCCAAAGTCCATAGCGTGACCCTGCTACTATAGCCATACATTAAACAAATTCTCAAACACTGGCTACTCTAAATCCACAAACCATCTTTCTTGCCTTCAACCTTAAACCCTTAGTCGCTTCCTTCAAAAAATTGAACCCTAAGCCAGATTAGCCAAAGCACTCAGAGAAATCTGTATTGAAACCAAAAGCATTTACAAAACACACAGCAAGAATCAAAACTTGCTGCACCTAAACATCACCATAGTGTGCAACCCTAAACCCTTGGAAAATGTCTTTGCCTACGCGTGCAGGTGCGACCATTCAATGTTGGTGCCGTCATCCACCAATTCCACGGCAGGGTGATTGCAAGAAACACCTATACTATTTTTTGTCACACGTTCAATGTGGAAGTTGTTTTGTGCCATAAGTATTGCAAAAATGATTGAATGAATATGAAATTCAAATGCAAGCTTGCTATAGCAATAGAAAATGCACTTGAATTATTTCAATTTTTTCAGAATTAATTTAATAGGTGAAACTAAATTTTGAATATATGTCACACATGCGGTTTTGGTGGTTTTTAGTACTATTGAGTACCTTTTTTGAAGAGTTACACAATAAAATTTGGTAGGCTGGCTCTTCTAATAGAAATACACCTTCTCAAGAGAGGTATTTAAAAAAAATAATTCCAAGTGTGTTTTATATTGGCCTAAAGCGTGCTATAAAGCAAAAAACTAGGAATGAAGAACACTCATGAAGTGGGAGGTTTAGTAGAGAAGAATGAATAGGAAGTAGATTAGAAGGAATCCCACAAATCGTTGTGGGCCACCGATCGCCCCTTGCGTAAGAAGGAAAAGAGAATGCGTCATTTGCATTATTTTGAGGTAGTTGGTGAACATTAAGAGGGCATATAGAATAGTGCGAAAGGAAAAGATGGAGTAGGAGGGAAAAGAAATAGGTAGGCAATTAGGGACAAAAATTCCATAATAGCATGTGGTCATCTTCCTACGAACGCAAGGGATCAAATGGCACATGAAGGGAACCTCAGCGACCTAATCCGTGATCTCTAAGACGAGGTGGCTCATTAAACCCTCTCCGGTTGTTCTAAACCTTGGAATTTACGAATTTTTAGTTAGGGCCGAGAGCTAGGGAAGAGCCAAGCCATTAGGACCAAAATTCAGGTCAAAATAGAATAGAGAATCCTAGAGTAGAAGATTAGAGGTTTCCAAAAACCTAAAATACGTCCAAATCCGAGCTAAAACGAAGAAGTTATAAGCGGATGAAATTAGGGAGTCATGTTGGATGAAACTTAGCAAATTTCATCCAAGAGGAACAAGTAATAGAATCTAAAAAGAAGGAATAATTAGGGACCCAAAAGTGAAATTAGAAATTAATTTTGAAATTAGGGTTAACCGTAATTAGTGGAGAAAGTTTTAACCACCGATTAGCGGTTAAACTTCATCCATGCATAACTTTTGCTAGGGAAGTCCAAATCTAGAGTGACTAGTCACATTGAAAAGGTTAAACCAATATCTACAAGGAACAAGTCTCAACTTTCTAAAAATAATAACTTGATGAACGTAATTCAGCCCCTTAGGTAAAGCTAGAAGATGGATTAGGAGCCTTTAGGATTAAGTTTAAGTCAATTGTAGATTTAGAAACTCATAGAAAAAGATTAGGTAACCCAAAACTAGAACCAACTCAAGGAAAGACCTAAACACTAAGTAGTTAGGAAGGGATGAAGTCTGGAATAAGTAGTGGATGAACCCTAGAGGATTTCATCCATTTGAGTCGAGTCTTGGTAATTAGGTCAACCTTAGGAAGTCAGGCTCATAGCTTAAGTTCCAAGTCAAATCGGAATTAGGAGCCCATAGGAAAGAGTGGATGAAGTTTAGAAACATCCGTTAGGGCTAAAACTTCATCCGTCCATAACTTTCTCTAGGAGCGTCCAAATTAAACAAACTTTACACTTTTAGAAATGGCATGAGTTACTCTTTCACTTAAAATAGATAAGTTTAGATTGAGATTACCTCCTCTCCTAAGACACCGAGCCTTCTTAGGCTTTGATTCAGACTTAGCAGTCATAGTAATTCCAATTCGAATTTGGTTTCCATTATCCAAGTTAGCGAACATTAGGAACGTAGAAAAGATCTATTGCTTGGAAGGCACAATGGATTGGCGCTAGACATCCATAGACCGAGTCAAATGATTATTTACCAAGAGCCTAGTTGTACTCATTTATTTACCTAGGGTGGGTAAATAAGCACTCACATTCCCCGAGATTTAACTCTTATCTTTGAAGCCATATGTATTGATCACACTCATATTAAATGAGATGTTCATGGGATAGTTTTAGTAGGGATTTTGAAGATTTCAATGTTATTAACCCTTAAAGGCCAGACAATGTTTTAGAAGAGGAAAGATCCAAAATTGTCAATTTTTGATGCATTTATATATATATATATATATATATATATATATATATATATATATATATATATATATATATATATATATATATATATATATATATATATATATTTTTTTAAATTTTTTTTAAAATTTTTTTAAAATTTTTTTTTTGATATTGAATCCCAAATATATAAATGTGTATTAAATAGGTAAGGCAATGTGTGGACAAAATTTCAACCCATTTGATCAGGTGGATTGAAATATTATAACACTTGAAGTAAGAAAGAATTTTTTTCCATTTTTGGAAATGAGGGTCAGCAAACTTCGAGCCCTCTTGGAGTAAAATTTTTGGTCTACATTAAAATGAAAATATTGAACTATTCATAAATATATGATGTTCGTTTTCCTCAAGAAAAATTTTATAAGCAAATATGGAGGCTAGCTTACTCTAAATCAATTTGGAATGCAAGGAGGTTTAAATTACATTGCCACATTGGCAATACACAAACAGTTTTTGATGATATTTTTGTGTAATTTGGGAATTTTTTGATTTGAAATACAAACAATGGAAAATTAGAGACAAAAATTTGGAATATATGAAAATTTCTCAAGAACTTTGACTTCATATATTGCAAGATAATAGTGCTTGAAGTTAGAAGAAAATGTTTTATTTCTTGAAACCACCTCAACATATCTAATAAAATTTGACTCCTCTAAGAATGTGATTTGAGAACTAAATTATTTTTTGAAAATTGTACACCATATTTTATTAGTTACATAAATGTCAAATTTCAATAGTTGATGAGAATTTTTGCAGAAGATGTCCAAATTGCCCGTGCCGCCAAAAAAATTTAGGGTTGGAAAAAAATTATATTCCCACCAAAGGGGTATATGTTCACATCTTGTGTCAAATTTTGTGAACATCTGATCAAAATTGACTTCATAAAAAACTATTTGAACTTTCAATTTGTTTGTTCAATGGACAATTGGCATTTGGAATTAAACACTGCCACTTTGTCAATGAAACTTGAATTCAATTGATTGTTGTTGGTTTCATGGTATATACCGTATATACATATGTAATAGAAAAAAGGAAAAATTTGCAAAGAAATGTGGGGGGCGGTGTCGTGTTGTACATTTGTACATTATTTAAAATACATATTTATTTTGAATTTTGAAGAGGTTCTAAGAATCTAAAGAAGAAAGCTTCAAGATGACGCGTCGAGTGACTTCAAGCTGACGCTTGTTGACAATATAAAACGCACTTGGAATTATTTTTTTTAAATACCTCTCTTGAGAAGGTGTATTTCTATTAGAAGAGCCAGCCTACCAAATTTTATTGTGTAACTCTTCAAAAAAGGTACTCAATAGTACTAAAAACCACCAAAACCGCATGTGTGACATATATTCAAAATTTAGTTTCACCTATTAAATTAATTCTGAAAAAATTGAAATAATTCAAGTGCATTTTCTATTGCTATAGCAAGCTTGCATTTGAATTTCATATTCATTCAATCATTTTTGCAATACTTATGGCACAAAACAACTTCCACATTGAACGTGTGACAAAAAATAGTATAGGTGTTTCTTGCAATCACCCTGCCGTGGAATTGGTGGATGACGGCACCAACATTGAATGGTCGCACCTGCACGCGTAGGCAAAGACATTTTCCAAGGGTTTAGGGTTGCACACTATGGTGATGTTTAGGTGCAGCAAGTTTTGATTCTTGCTGTGTGTTTTGTAAATGCTTTTGGTTTCAATACAGATTTCTCTGAGTGCTTTGGCTAATCTGGCTTAGGGTTCAATTTTTTGAAGGAAGCGACTAAGGGTTTAAGGTTGAAGGCAAGAAAGATGGTTTGTGGATTTAGAGTAGCCAGTGTTTGAGAATTTGTTTAATGTATGGCTATAGTAGCAGGGTCACGCTATGGACTTTGGAGGCGGATGCTGCAAACTCAAAGTATTTTGGCAAGGTCAATGTTGGAGGCGCTTCTACACTAGCTGGAGGCTATGCGATTTATCTACACCACAAAATGCTTAGTCATTGGCATGGAAATTCCACTTTTTTCTTTGATCAATTTCATTCACTTGCATTCGTGGTTAAATTTATAGGTGTTGTGCATTCAATCACAGTCCCAGCACCACAACGTTTATGAGGCTCAACTAACAGCACAAAACCTAAGCCTCAAACCGTTGAGTGATAGTTGTTTGAATTTCATTTTGCTTTTCTTCAATGTCATTCATTCGGCTTGTGTTTTTTCACTTGTAGGTGCCTCTGTTGCATTGCATCCTAAACCGGAGCATTTATGTTGAATCTAGTTTCTATAAAGTTTTGGAGTTTGAAGAGGCTGCAAGTTTGGCTAAAACCAATTTTTGCTTTAGAGGATTTTTGAGGCCTCCAAGAGGTTGCGAGTTCTCAGGTCCTAGGAACTCTGGGAACGCGCTGGGAATAGTAATCTAACGTGGTCACGCAAGTGCTATGTTAGAAAATAATAAATTAATTTAATTTTTCAATTTTTTTTTCAAAAAAAAAATTTAATTTTAATACTTTTTTAATTTTTTAATTTTTTTTAAATTTTTTTTATATTCTGGCTGTTTCTAGCTGTGGGAACAGCCCTGAAACGGCCCTTTGCAGCCCTCAATTTCTTCTAATGATTGTTTCCATGTTGAATTTTGAACCTTCAACATGAACCCTGTCACACAACAATGAGGTATTTTTGAAACTTTGTGAATGCTTTTGTATTGTGTTTGTTAACACATTCTCTTATTTGTGTACAATGCATTTTTCACAAAAATTCCAGGTTGTTTTTTCTTTCTACATTCCCAACTGTCATCCTTTTGTGTTTAACCCCTAAAGGTTTTTGACTATGTTTTCACCAAAACTGCCATTTCTAAAGCAAGTACCAATTTATTTATTTTAAACATTTTTGAACACATGTAACCTTAGGATCTTGTAGTAAACTGGTTTAAGAAGATGTGAAAAAAAATTCAGAATTTTCCAGCATGTAGATTGCAAGATATTAGCGTTTGAATTGACAAAACCCCTTTTTTTGTCCCTGCGAAAAAACGGGCAGCTGCCCTTCACAAGGTTACATTTGTATGAAAAATGTCCAAAATGGTTGTTACTCTTTGGATTCATTTTTCAAGGCAAGTTGGCTACATGCTTGAAAATTTTCAGGTCATTTGGAATTGTACAACATATAGGAAAAAATAGTAAGTAGAAAGAGGTAGAGAATGACTCAAAATACTAAATTGTCAAGAATTTTTTTATGGAATTGAAAAATGCCAATCCCAACGGTTGGAATGTTGTAATAAACAATCTACACCCAATGGTTTTATTTTTTTTTCAAAAATATTGAAAATTGAGTTAAATAAAGGACTTCAAAGTTTATTTTAGAGTAGAGATTCCATAACTACGCTCAAACTAAGAATCCTCATAACTTTTGACTCATTAATCCAAATAGAATGATTCAAAGCTTCCCATGTATATATAAATCTAAAGAACCAATTTCAAATTTTAATTTTTCAAAAAAGTGATTTTTAAAGAATTTTTTTCAGCTGCCCGGATTGCCCGCCGAACATGGAAAATTACATATCATGCAATAACTTTTAGCCATGTAGTCAAAAGTTATGAAAATTGTTGAGCCTTGAAGCTACACCTCGGGCACATCTTGTGTGAAAATTTCAAAGAAAAATAGTAAAATTTCCATTCGTAGTGAGCTGCCCAAAATCGCTATGTTGCCAAAAAATGGTGTTTGGTCCTTTAGGGGTTAATTCTATGCTTTTTGTGTCTAACTAATTTGAATACAATTTCCAAAATCTTCTGAATTTTGTTTCACAGTGCTTTTCAATGTACTTTGAATGTATAAAGTAATTGTAGCTTCAATAGTAGTTTTATTGAAAGCAATTTGTCCCGAAACTAGTTGCACTTTAGAAGCAGCTTGCAATTGAATGTACTATACTTTAGGTTTCAAAGTGTTGTATGTTTGCTAATAGTTTCAAAAGTTCACTTGTTTTGTATGCTTCCAAGTTCCAAATAGTTTCAAAAGTTCACTTGTTTTGTATACTATTAATTAATGTGTTAAGTTTTCAATGAATGATTTCAATATGAGCCAATCAAGTGTTTTCTAAAAATTTGTCAATGTTCAGAATTTATAATGAACATAGGGTACACATAAATAGCCCCCAAAAAAATTTTGAAATGAAATATAGGGTACATGATATGGTCACAAATTAGAAATTTAGATAAATATAGCCCTATAGAAATTTTAAAAATTTACCTACATAGCCCCCATGGAATAGGGGCTTGAACGCACGGTACCAACAAACATCCTATGTAGTGCACCCCCCGAGAGTTCAATGGACTATAAATTCTATCCTTGTGTTGTACAATTTTTAGTTCGTTGAAGGAAACCTCCTTATTCATGCAATGTGACAACTTTTGCCATTTTTAGTAATGGCTTACATTTATACTTAATTTTTTTGATATATACACTATTGTTACCGTGGCACAATTATAATCAACCAACCTTCATTGTTGATTTTCTTGACAATGTCCATTTGATCATCCATATGAAATTATCTGTCCACATCTATATTTATGGTAATATGAAAAATTTACACGGCCCCTATCTGTCAAGGCTAACTTATTAATAAAAATTCATACTGCATGATGTTTTTACATAGCTTAATTTATATGTATTAGAGTATGTAGCATTTCATGGATCCTCTAGTAGCACTACATATTCTATAAAATTTTCCCACTTCAATTTAAGTGGACCCTATCTTTTAACTCACGTAGTTTTTCAAAAATTGATAGTGATTTCCTTGGGCATTGTTTTCACCGAAGCGAACTTAGAAATGATTACAACAAGCCAATTATAATCCACGCGTTGTATCATCAAAATGTAAAACACTAGACTGTTAGGAATGGATTGTGGGAAAACCATGCTTATACAAACTCATGCTTTGAGCCAAGGAGTGGAGGGAATAGGTATGCTTGAGCTATTTGATTGAACTCAAATAGAAGCAATGAGTAAAAGAAACTCCATGAGTAAAAGAAACTCCAGTCAAAATTTCAAACACACTGATTTGGTAGTAGAAACAAAGAGCAAACTTCCAGTCAAGAGATGAGTTCTAGTAGAGCAAATTCCACATCAAACTTTTTTTTTTCTCTTTTTGGGATTTTTTTAATGGCCATCATCCCTTTTTAAAAAAAAATCCCCAGACCAAATCTACCAATTCATGAGGAAACATTGGCCCTCATTAAAATCAGCCCCATGTGCCACCATGTAGCTACTTAATTATGTAATATGCTTAATTAAACATAAACTTAATCATTAAGGATACTTTAGCCACCAAATCATGTGATTATAAGGACCTACATTTAGATGTCTGTCCAATATGATGTAATTGTATGAAATTAATTGTTGCACACATAAGGTAGAAACATCCAAAAGCTTCCTTGTTTCCATTCTTCTACCCTAGATTATCACTAAATGTGTCCCTAGACTTTCATCAATGTGTCCTACAAATGCTTTACTTTGATTTGCTGATGCATTTGAAGGACGCATACTTAAGTTTGATTTTCTAATTACTTATTTTTGCAGAATTTAGTTTAAGGTCCACCTATGTGATAGTTTCAGAGGTCTAGCGAGCCAACACTTTGAAAAATCATAGAAATTACATACCACATCCAAAAAAATCTAATTTTTTTTTAATATTCATGATTTTCACTTGCTAATACTATAAAATATTATAGTTCAAGGCACGTTTTCCACATCAAAATACCCTCTTAACTCAAGTGTATACCTTAAATTACAAGGAATGATCTCCATGGGGGATCTAAACATAGGATCTTGTACTAAACTAGTGTAAAAATGTGTGGAAGAAACTTCAGAAACTTAAACCATGTAGATTGCAATATATTTACATTTAAATTTTTTTAAATCATTTTTTTGGCACCTTATTTGATTAGAACTTTTGGCTTTGAATATTCTCAAATTAAATTTTTTGCACTAATGATTTTGAATTTCTAATTTTTTATGTTGAAGAATTGAGTTGAGAGTTTAGGGGAAAAAACTTTTAAAAAAACTTTTTCTTTCACTCTTAAAAAAATTGTTAAATAAAGACAGGTTCAAGATTGAAGGGAAACTAAACCATCAATAGCTCTAAAATTTAACCATATGAAACTATTTTTTCTAGAAAAATTGTGAAAATTGAATTCAAAAAGGAATCCTACAATTTATTTTTTCAAGAAGATGCTTTGATTGCCCCCAAAACAAGATTGTCCATTGAACTTTCACATAGCAAATCCAAATGGATTGAATCAAAGCTTCTTATGTAGATGAAAATACAATATATGAAAAATAATTTTTAAATTTTTTTAATGTTGAGCTTTTGTGGGCCTTTTTCTTTGTCCATTGAACTAAAATTTGGACTTATTGTGCCATAACTTTTGCTCTTTGGCATTGATTGAAATAAACTTTTAGAAATCTAATATGTTTTTCTATATTCACAAGAAGTTTCAGAAAATCTCGACGAATATTGAGACCATAGGAGCTTGTCCAAAATCCATTTTGTCTCCCAAGGGAACAATGGGCTTTTAGGGATTAATGTAGAAATTTAATGAAGTTTGACCAAGTTTAAACATGAGATGTCTTCTAGGGGTTAATGCCGCCTTTGTACCAAATATGTGACATGTTGGAGGTGATAGGCGATTAAAATAGGTGTCTATTTTTTAATGCTAATGGCATATGCTTGTTCAAAGTGATCTAGATTTTGAGGACGTTAAAATCTATGGACATCACAATTGACCTAAAATGTTCATTTCAAAAACATTTTTTTGTCTATAATTCACCTTGTAATTCTTGGACAATCGCTTGTTGTAATAATGTAATTGCACATTTCCACAAACAAAATATTTGCCAAGATTTTTTATTTTACTTATTGATTCAAGTTGTTTTTGATTGGCTGTTTTTTGAACTTAATAATCTACTTCTTGAATTTAAAATTGAACCTTGTATCGCATTATGGTATCCTTTAAATTATTGAATATTTATAAAGAAAATTTCAAAAAATCTATACTATTCAAATGTAAGGAAACTAACACAAGAATCCACATACATTTAGATTGATGAAAAAAACAAAACTTTGTGAGCCTAGGATGTGTGTAGTTCATTTGTTGTTCTACAATGTGAGGATTTGGTCTTGGCTTAAAGGTTAAAAGAAATTTCGTTAACTAGGAGCACATGCTTTCAAAAAGATGAAATGGGTAAATGACCAAATTCCTTGACTCAAAGGAAGAATTAATTTTTTACACAGCCTAAATTCTTGGGTGCTTCAGCAATGATTTATAGACCCATATTTTATAAGTTGGGAGTTATGTAAGTTAGGGACCCCGAGTATGCAGCTTCCATAGTCCATATTATATGCGAGGGTCATTGGCATCAAAACGGCTTACAAGATAGCTTTTGTAAAAATTATATGGACTTAAAACGACCAAAATGTTGGGTGAAGACCAAATTAAATAAAATGGTTATAGTCTTATAGAAAATGTTGGATTGCATATTTATTAAAAAAAAACACTTCACAGTATGTATAAAGAATTGAAACACCTATTTTGTTAACCTTGTAGAGTGCCTAATGGGATTGTTAGAAGTAGATGTTAGAGTAGAGAAATGAGAGAAACAATGTGGGGGAAAAATACGGCAGGAGGGCAATTGCAAGAAACACCTGTCCTATTTTGTGTCACACGTCGTGGGCTGATTTGTTTTTTGGCCATAACTGTAGTGTTTTAACTCCAAATGACTTAAGATTTCTAGGGAAGGTACTCATGACTATCATACAACATCCTTGATTTTTTGGTAATTTTTAAAAATAGTCTATTATCCAAAAATAGGCCCAAAATTGATGTCATTCTTGCAATTTTGGAGTTTTTTAGTACTATTGAGTACGTTTTCTGAAAAGGTACATCAAGAAAATTATATGGAATTGTTTCTTATATAGAAATATCACTTTTCACCAAAGGATTTTCAAAATTAATTAATTCTATGTGGTGTGGAAGTCTAAAAAGTGAGCTTCCTTCTGCTTGCATTTTGAAACATATAAAATATTATTTTCATCGATTTTTTGTTGAATGAACATCTATATAAAGTTCTTAAGAATGTCCAGTTTTTTTTTTGTATTTACTTATTTTTACTATTTTAAAGTAATTTTTGAATCAAAGGTCCTAATTTCTTGAGATTTGGCACTTTTCAAGTTCTCCTACTTAGAGAATTTTTCTATGAATTTCCTTCAGTGAAAACCTTCATTTTAGAGGTATATACATAAGCCATATTTTTTAAATTTAAAAAAAAATTAGTTTTCTATTTAAATAGTACTCCTAAAAAATTCATGAGTATTGTGGTAAAACGCAACAAATAGGACAGGTGTTTCTTGCAATCACCCAGGAAAACAAACCAGAGAAAAAATAAGACAGAAATGGCACTATGGTTTAGGGTACACTTGCTGCCCCATACCTTTGGAATGTCCTTGAGATACCTTGGGTTCATTATTGTTGACTACAAAAAGTTCCTTGCATTTAAAATTAAAATTCATTTGCAATGTGTTATTTATATTAAATTTTTATAAAATGCCTCCAAAATTGGGTAGCTTGTCCCATAATACATGTATTAAGAAACCTCATGTATAATTAGGTTTTTAATGCTATTATTGTCTCCAAAAATACTCATTTTATGTATATAATTACATTTTTGGATTCCTTGTTGAAAGAGCTACACGAGTTTTTTAAATTAAAACAAATTACATCCCTTGAGATTGGACTAAAATGCATAATAAGTGATTATAATCAAGGCCATATAATTATATAGGAGTTGCGTACCCAGGTTAGGGACATTCAAATGCTCTAGGGGCCTAAAAGCAAATGTTTTCATTATATACATTTCCTACATCAATATCTACCAATTGTCGAATAAACAATTTTAGAACATCTACCAATAAACCTTTAATCTCTTGTAACATCTATATATATTATATCCAAATGATGCATTCTCTAATAAGTTGCCCGGAAATCTCCTTTCATTTTCCAATTAGAATCTGTATATTAATTGGATTAGTCTAACAACAAGAACCTTGCACGGTAGAGAAGTGGCACTTTGCAGTGTCCCTGCCTAATGCTGTAGGAAAAATCCAATCCATTGATTCCATCCGACCATGTGATATTAGAGAAGCCGAGATTAAAGAGGCAGTCAATGTCTACTCCAAAGTCGTACATCCAGAAGTAACACCCATGGAACCCGAGTACCTCACGTTCGCTGCCCTTCCGGGGCAGACGTAAGGCGACAGCTCAGCAGCAGTGGCGGACCCACGAACCAGAAACCGAAGCGCTTCGGTCTTCCACGCACCCGCTCCACTCGTTCTCCTCCCTCTCTAACGTTGAACTGGCATTCATCGCACTACTTTATACGGAGTAATTCGACAAAGCAACAGTACTTCGGGTGTCAACTCGGAGGCTGGGGCCACGCTTTAAGTTACCGTGTTTGCACCCGGTCCCAGACCTCGTGCCTCCTTCGATTCTTATAAATACGCTCAGCACTCGCACTTCAATCTCATTCAACTTCGCAACTCTCTCCTACAACAGTACTCGAGCTCTGTATATCACTGCGGACGGACCAACTGCTTCTCCACCAGATCGATCGATCGGCAGCTAGCGAGGGGACTCTACTTACTTACAGTATCTATCTGGACGGCTTCTCAGGAACTGAGCAATTGAAACTTGAAAGCTAAATTGGAATCGAATCGATCGAGAACTTGCTTTGCAAGCTGGTGGACTAGAAATTGAGCTTCGGGGCTGGCGACGACGTCAAGAATGGCGTCCGCTTCGAGACTGGGGATGCTCTGCTGGGGTGTCCTCGTTGCTGCTTGCTTCCTGCAGTCGATGCACGTGGCCTCGGCCAAAGAAGCTTTGCCCGAGTGCAAGTTCCCGGCGGTGTATGCGTTCGGGGACTCGCTGACCGACACCGGGAACTCCATCGCGGCCTTCCCCAACCAGTTCGCCAACGCCGAGCTCGACCCCCATGGCAATCTGTTTCCGGGCCATGCCGCGGATCGATACACCGACGGCAAACTGTTGCTCGACTTCCTTGGTACGTACGAACGCGGCTCATCCGAGTTCAATCATGCATGCAACCCTCAAGTACCAACTAATCCAGCAATTCAATAATAATGCACACTGGCCAGCACGGAAGCTAGCTAGCAAGTCTACCAATTAAGAACTTTGCAGATTCACAGTCACTGCCATGTAGAGATTGACTCGCAGTCTGCGTCGTCAGTACGTGATGACATGTAGGGAATTGAGTTGCCCTGGGATTCATGCATGGATGGTTTGTTGAAGACAGTGAACTGATTGGATTGGCTGTTGGCTCTGTTGCATGACAGCTTTTGGAGTGCGCCTGCGACCCATCTACCCCGTGCTGCGAGGCACCGCCGCCGACTTCACGTACGGCACCAACTTCGCGGCGTACGGCGCGCCGGCGCGGAGCGCGAAGGTGTGGCGCAGGGACTCGGGATTCAGCAGCCCGTTCTCGCTGGACGTGCAGCAGCAGTGGTACGAGCGCTACAAAGTGCGCCTGTGGTTCTACGAGAACCAGAACACGAATGGGCTCAACCAGAGCCTGCCCAAGCTGGCCACCGTGAGCGAGTCGCTGTTCCTGGTGTGGTCCGGCTACCAAGACTACTTCTCCAGCCTGTACGACAAGACGCTCACGCCGCGCCAGACGCGCCACATTGTGCCCCAGGTGGTGGAAGCCATCGAAACGCACATCAAGGCGCTGCTGACGCCGGTGCTGTACACGCCCCCGGGGAACTCCACGCTGCAGATGCCCACGGCCCGCACCATTCTGGTGGTGAACCTGCCTCCGTTGGGCTGCATGCCCGCCATGCTGTCGATGTACGGCGGCCCGCACGCCAAGTACGACCGCCATGGCTGCCTCAGCGACCTCAACCGAATCACGCACCAACACAACCAGCTGCTGGGCGAGAAAATGGAGGAGCTGCGGGCCAAGTACCCGCAGGCGCAGCTGGTGTACGGCGACGCTCACGGCGTGTACACGGACATCCTGAAGGAGCCGAAGAAGTACAACGCGACATTTCCGGTGACGGCGCCGCTGAAGGCTTGCTGCGGCGCGGGCGGCGCGTACAACTTCAACAAGGAGGTGACTTGCGGGCACGCGGGCCTGGTGGACAACCAGTTCGTGAATTTGACTTCGTCGTACTGCAAGGATGCCACGGCGCACCTGAGCTGGGACGGCATCCACACGTCCAACACGTTCAACAAGGCCGCCGTGACGGATTTCTTGCTGGGCGAGCACATCACCCCCAAGGGCGGGCTCAACTGCTCCCCCGACTTCTCGAACTGGGATGTCCACCAGTAATTGATTCAGTCCAGAGGGGGCACCCGTGGCCATTTACAGTCCGATCCCGTTGCGTAGAAGGATCGAGCAGCTTCAGTTGCATGTAGAGGAGTGCTTTCATCGTTAGTGGTTCGACATTCTTGTTGAGATTGATCTCAACGCTGCACTGGCTTATTCTTGATGGAATTCGCGTATAACTTGATTCGATCACTCAAACATTGAGGAAGGCGGCTGTCACCTATTTCTTGGTGGGAAGCACATGAGCGGATTCATTTTTCAGCCCCAAGGCATATATACCTGGACTGCTTCCCTGATTCGCCTTCTGGGCTGCATTGATTAAGTAGGCCACTCGTTTAGCTGGACCGAGCAATTTGTTCTTTCAGATAGCCGCACATTCTTGTGGAGCTTGATCTCAACGGAGCGTTCAGATTGCACCCTACCAGGTCGACCAAGAAGCTCATTCTAGTTTATTTCACAAGTGTGTGAACCTGGTACAGGGAACCAGATGTTATTGTAACATTTATATGAATTCAGGCCGTTAATTCTGGCAAGTTCAGGGTCAATTTCTAGGTTGTGGAATTCACGTTGATAATTCTGAATGAAGCTAGGTTTTTTGAATGTGGGAGGGATCGGACATGCAGTCACTTGTTATGTTATGTAATCCTCATCACGGGATTTTGTGTTCTCATACTACTGGAGACTGAGAGTAACATACATTTCAATTGCAGCCTTTGCAATATTAATCGACAGGCATAATTATTTCTTTCTCTTGAAAGGAGCGGTTGATATATATTGCACGACGAAGCGTCCATCTTTAATTACAGTGCGAGCAGAAATTGGAAACAGCCGCAATCTTGAGAGATATAGCAAGTGGCACCATTTTCGGTAAGTTACTGAGGAGGTTAATTAAGACAAGAGTTTGCAGGTATTTTGGATCCTATCTAACGAGCTGGAAGACAAATCGCGGGATAAATTATGCTTGATTTCAACAAAACCTCATACATGATAAAATGGTGTAGTTCCGTGAACTGGACTAGACCCTTAAAAATTAGGTCTATTCCAGTCGTAAGTGGTTTCCAGAGGTCTGGGCACTTGAACGTCACAATTTTGGCGCTCTGCAACAGCCCATTTAAATTAACAAGACCGTACGTTCTGAACAATGCGGTTGGAGATCGATCGTGAAATGAGTATTAGTTAATGTACATCTTACATCAGGGAAATACATGAATCAGGTGCTGCCATTTACGCACTAGGTCACAGAGTAACGGAAAGAATGATCAATATCTTCTTTTCAATAAACCACAGAGAGAAGAAGAATGCGAAAATTTCTGACATGCATCACATGTCGCTACACCGTTCAGTAGCTGATTGAAACCTGGAAAAGTTTAGTGGTCATTCCATATTCATTAAATTAGATTATTTCAGAGAGACATTCAAGTCCACAGATAATTCAAAACTTGGACAGGCCGCTACAGATCTGAGGCTCCAGATAGATATATACAAAATAAATCTCTCTCAAAGTTTCACCATGTTTTCTTTTTGAAAGGATCCTAGACTTTCATTTAGGAAGGAGACAAGCACATCAAGAGCAGGCTTCAGAGGACGGGCTTGAGTGAGAGCACAGGAATATTACACCATTTTAACCAACATAACAGAATGATAAAATCTTCTTGCCACCGGTCATCTTAGCGTCTCATTTGACCTACAAATATTTTTCTGACTTAAAGTGTAGTTTGCACAAATTCCGTGCCCGATTCGCACCATTATTAGATTCTTACCAATTAGAGTGGCTGAAGCAGCTGTCCATTCATTTGACACAATTGAGAGCGCCAAAATTGCGACATTCAAGTGCATGAAGCTTTGAATGCAAGGACTGGTATAGATCTTAGTGTCTGGAAGGGGATTTGGAGAAGTCTCAATACCATGAATTTCTGCCACATTAACGACTTTGACATTAGCTAGATTTGAGGTTGCAAGACAAAGGGCTCTGATTATCCATTCCAAACTGCTTTTAATCTTCAGGACAGACCCCAAATACAGGGCAAAATTCAAATGACCTCACTAGTTGGAGCCAAGATAGAGTTCAAAACTTTTTCATCTGATTCAGTGAGATTCCTGTACAATATACTAATATATCAACTACTCCTTGAGTTGATTTTCATCGATTTTAACGCCCTGCCATTGTCAGGTTATTTTTCCAACCTCTAGTAATTGATTCCCCAAAACTTGAAGCCTTTGTTCAGAGAGCTTTGTCAATGTTTGCTGCATCGCTTCTTGTACAGCCATGGCCAGAGTATACTGTACAGTAAGGTGTACTTCATTTACGAATTTTCGAGTCAGTTTTCACTAGAAAGTTCAGCAACTTTAGGAAGCTCTAGCATGCTCAAAAATGAACCATTTTTGGAACCGCAAATTGCATTGGAAGTGCAATGATGTGCACGTCAACTTCGTAACAAGTGATAAGTGAATAATTTCAAATCATACAATAATTTCGATTTCTTTTATACTCTACCTACCATTTCATAGAGAACCTTTGGAAGATAGTCAAAGTTTTTTTGCAATGAGGTGAAGAACAAGCAAGAAATCATACAAGCAATTAAAGTGATATGAGATCAAGTATCTCTAAAGCAATTGTGAAGGTTCATTTCTTATATGTACTATTGAATACAAGTTGTAATTTTCACAAATGTTGGCAACACTAGATAGTACACACTGTATAGAAAACATCAATCTCTTTTGTATGATTTTCATCTACATATGTGTGTTTGTAATGATGATAAAGTAGACTTCAGTGTGATTCCAATGCAATTCGAAATTCAAAATTTCATGCAATTTTCATGCATACACAGGCCTCCCAAAGTTGACCTAATCTTAGCAGGATGCAAAAATTTGTAAATGAAGTAGACCTTGTTGTACAATACAATTAGGTACTAAAAGTTACAAACTACCTTTTGGAGCCATTCAAAGATTTGTACTCCGTACATAATAGGGTTAATCGTAAAGTTGTCATGTATTTGTGAATCTTTGTTTAGGGATTAACCCCTAAGAATAGAAGAAAGAAAACACGGCACCAAACTCAATCAAACCTGAGTTTGGGTGCTCGAGGGAGTGTGGTCTTATATTTTTCCCAAACTCCGGCTCTTGGTCTCGCTTGCACATACCTTACAATAAACTCTAAAATATAATAAAATTGGCTTTTCTTGTCTTGCATAATTAGCACTCAATTTTTATCCAATTCCATTCAAGCATACCAAATTTCAATTTCAAAAAAGCAAAATTTCATTTTTGGTGAATTTTTTAAGTCAATTTTTGTGATTTTACAAAATATTTTATTGAATACAATTAGTGATGATTTTCTTAAACTTGTTTGCATGGATATGTAGGGAACATCCATACGCACATCTTCATATTAACAAACACACCTTAAATAATAAAATATAATCAATGAAGAATTCAATGAAAAGTGTCATATGACCAAACTTTGAAGAAATGGACATCTCTATATTTTAACTTGGTTTTGGCAAAATAATTTTACCATCATGTTCAAATATATGAAATTAGTTGCCATGTGAGGTGCAATTAAAAAATCTAATTACAATAAAGAGATATCTATTTTGCAAAATTTGGATGCGGTCACCCCAACATTGAAATCTCTAGAGAGGGAATTTTGAAGCTTTTTTGGAGATGCTTGTTCAAAGGAAAGATGAGTATATAGATGTTTCCTATATATCTATGCAATTAGCTTTTAAAAATTCATCACCAATGGTTTTCAATCTATGACAATGTAAAATCACAAATTTTAGATGCAACAATTCACCAAAAATGGAGTTTTGATTTTTTGAAACTAAAATTTGGATATGCTTGATGGGATTGTATAGGGATGCAATGATATTTATGCTTACCAAAAAATACCAATTATAATCCACATTGTACAAAAAAATTTGAATAGCTCAAAAACACAATTTGTAAACTTTCAGTACCTGTCTAGACAGTCGGGCCCAATAATGTTACAAATTACAATAGAGTACTTGGTCATCATAACAAATATATACTTATGAAATTCTAAATCACATCACAATTTGGATCTTTTCTATACACTATCTACCACTTAATTTGCCACCCTTTGCTCACATTATAGCTTTGCATTTTATTGAGCATATTAAAATTGAGTAATTACAAATGAGCATTTACAATTGTTGTAGAGATACTCAATCCTATATTGCTTGTCCTTTGGCCTACTCTCTAGTGTCCCAATAAATCTTTGATTATATATAGTGATATTTGGAGACCTATTGTTCCATAGCTTGGAATGTATTTTTTGGCAAAAAAAAGGCCTCGGTCTTTTAGGGGTTAATCATCTGCTCTTGGCAGGGTAAGAGGCTAGGATTACTATGCCCTTGCCCTTATACCAGTGAATTGCATTTCCAACTTCTCTGTAACTAGAAAGTAAATATAAACAAAGTTTTATGTTCCAATCATACACCAAATGTAGCAAAGAAAAATTAAAAAAACAAGTTTTTTACAACCTTCATAAGCAAATCCTTGAAGTTCTTGTAGAATATCTAAAGCTTGAGGGTCTCACCTACATGTGCCCATACATCCCAAACAAAAAAAAGTTAGTTAAGATGCGCACGACATGTATCTACAGCCAACGACCAGTTGTTATCCTTTTTGCAAGTAAAAGCAAAAGCAAATTCAGAAAACCAAGATATGAGGTAGGAGGCTTAGAAGTGGAGCATCTAAGGGCTGGTCCGCCTTTTTCATATATTTCCTTGGACAAAAATATTTTTAGCACATTTTTCAAACATAGAGAAATTGATTAGGAATCTAATCCAAGTGGTTTCGTATTTTTCCGAGCATTTTTGAATTACTTATGAGTTTGGGTGATTGCATGAAACACTTGTACTATTTTCTGTCAGACTTCGCATGCTGATTAGTTTTTTGGCCATAATTCTTGGATTTTGATTCCAAATGATTCAAAATTCATAGACAAGGTACTGATGACTACTATACACCTTGTCTATTTTTTTGGAATTTTTAAAAATGTTTTACTATTTAATAATAGCTCCAATATTATGTCACAAATGCCAATTTGGAGGTTTTTAGTACTATTTAGTACCCATAAAAACGAATTTGGAGCTGAAATTTGGTAGAGATGGTCTTCTAGTAGACTTGTAGCTATTGTCCCAAGGAATTCTAAAAATACTTAATTTTGTGTGGTGTAAAAGTCCACAAATTGAGTCCCTTTCTACTAGCATTTTGAAGCATGTAAAATTTTTTTTTGGTGGTTTTCTTGGTGAATGACCATTTCCATAGAGTTGCCACAAATGGAAATTTTTTATTTATTTTTATTTAAGTTTATTCCTATTTTCTACTAATTAAAACATCAAAGTATGTATTTTCTTAAGATTTGGCACTTTTCTAGTTCTCCTACTTAGAGAATTTTTTAGTGAATTTCCTTTGGTGGTTACCTTCATCTTAAAGGTACATTCATTAGCCTTATTTTTTAATTTTTTTAAAAATTGATTTTCTAATTTTAAAGTACTTAAGAAAAAATCATGAGTACTATTACAAAACGCAATAAATAGTACAGGTGTTCCATGCAATCACACATTTTCAAACAAGTTGTGTCGTAGGTCCCTATTTGTGTCCCTAGGTCTTTCATAAATGGTTCACTTGCAATTCTAAAGAAAAATGGGAAAGCAAAGAGAATGATTGGCTCTTGCAATTAATAATACTTGAACTTTCTTTGCTTCATTCAATGACCATACTAGTCAATTTCAGAACCAAATCATGTCCATTTCACAGCCATTTATAGGATCTATTCTTAATGCCCGCTCTGTTTTATAGCCTCCTACCTTAAGCAAGGAAAGATCCATTGCAACAAGTATTGTCTTTTTTATTAGACCTTATCAGCCATGGCGTGTTCTTCTATAGTAGAGTGTGCACAACAATCTTAGGAATTCTAATATAGAAAATTAATACATTCGCTGGACTCCCAGAGCACTTAGTCTCTGTATGATACAATAAAAAAACTCAGAAATACTTTAGCTACCCCAAGCAAACAGTGTATTTTTGCAAGGCTGCGGTTTAGTTGTGCTTGTTTCACTAGCCCATTAGGTCTGTGCTGTAGAGATGGCCTTCCCATGATGTATCATGGCATCATATAATATGCTATGTACATGTGTTTGTTTCTAATGCATCCATTAACAACTTGGGCAGTGATTGATCCTTCAAGGGCCTGAAAGCCCTTGGTGGCCATATGGTATATTACAAATTCAGTGATATTTGATTAAAAAATGATGACTATGAGCATCACCACCGTTTTGCAAGAAATGCGACTCAGCAAACCCTCGGTGCACTATTGACTTTGCTTACGTAGACCCGGTGCTACCTTGCTCCGTCCACTTTCCCACGGCACTCTCCCACAGCATGTTTGTTTTTCAACTACTATTCATGCACCATGAAATGGTGTTGAGCCATGTTGTTTGGATACATGGTTGCCACAACAAAAATCTATCAGTGATTCCTCAAGATGCCCCAAAATTGCAGCTCAGTATAGCATGAATATGGCACGAGAAGATGCTGTGCGCAGGGTCTTTTTATTGTGGCCCGGCCTAAATTTCCTTGAGCCTGAGTCCACAGTGGGGGCTCAAGTGACTCCCGGGCTCAACAACCACCAAGTGTTTTTTTTTAGGCCTTATAGGGCCCAAATGCCCCAAAATAATATGTGGCTGCCTCAGGTCTATAGAAAAATCTAGGAATTTAAAAAAAAAAGAAGCCCAAACGCCACCTAGTCCTTTTCCACGTAGTCACCATTGTTGTCAGGTGACATTAAACCCTGAACGGCGAGGCTTGACATGCTGAAGTGATTTTAGCACCGGCCTTTGTGATGCGGCCACTTCCCTCCCATTTTCGTTTGAAATTTCATTTCCAGAGGCCAGGACGATCGTCTTCCACAAGCAATCCGGTGCCCAGGCGCTTGCAATCGCATTGTTTTTGTTGCCTGCTTGATTGTGGATGTTTTCAGTAGAATGCCAAGTGCGATTCAACGTTTTTTTCACTGCTGCCTTCGTTGCTGCAGGAGTGCGAGCTCAACTGCCAAATCTTGTCCAATTTTCGAGCTTCAATGCCGATTGCGTTTCAGGGTTCTGGGGCTTGTTGCCTCCATAGCCGCCACCGTCAGCTTCCCGTTGCTAAATTTAGTTTTTGGTCTTTCCTGGCAATGCCAGGTCTTCAGTTCGCAAATGTCTTTGAATGTGGCCCTTCTTGTCCAATTGAATTGAGTTTCCATGACCGATTTCTGTTGCAGGTGCCGGCGCCAGTGAACGTTGCATTCAATTGGGAGACGTGCAGTAATTGTAAATCTCATTTTTGGCTTGAATCTGTGAAGTGTGAACTTGTAGGATGGAAGTCAGGCAAAATTGTGGAGCTCTGTGTAGGCTTCTGCGCAATTGAAGGGATCGGTACACTTCCAATTTCCGAAACATGCAATTCTGTGTTTGCTTTTGCTGATGTTTCTCTTGCTTCGCAACTTGAATGTGAGGTCGCTATAGCCGCTTGTTGCCGATTTGTGTAGAGGGTGTCTTGTTTTTTGCCCTTTCAATTTCTGTTGAGTGTTTTAGGGCTTGGGATGGAGGATTCTACTGCAGTGGACGTCGGATTAGCTGTAGCTGCCAATGTCTTGGCTTTGAAGAAGGCAGCAGCACAGAGAGAGAAGAAGTTTGCTCGCTTAGAAAAGGAGAGGGAAGCCTTAGCACAAAAGAATCTCCAAAGTAGTCGTTTGCTTGAATCTAAGGCTCGCGAGAAGGCGCGCTAGAAGACCACCGTGCAATCATATTTCTTGCATTCTCGGAATTCGGATAATGCAGCTGCTTTGGGGCTTAGCGAGAGTCTTTCTGTCAACCAAGGTTCCATGATGCCAGATCGTCAGGGCCTCGATGGCTTGTGCAATGTTGCTGTATTTGTGGACGCAAAGTTAGAAGCGGCGTCCAAGAACTCTGAAGCGAGTCTGCTTGTGTTGCGATCAACCCCAGGTGCAGTCCTCATTTCCAGCGACGATTCGGGTGACAAAATGTTGGCTGACGTACCCGAATTGAGCGAATTCCGAGTCCCCTCTGAGAGCGAGGTAGCCTCTGGCAATGACGACTTCCAGATTCCTCCACCGTTTAAGCGCAAGCGCACCAAGACCAATTACAGCCTGACGAGAAAATTCCAAATGGAATGGTCTGCAAGATGTCCTTGGGCGGAGATGGTTCTAGCAGACGATGGCCTCTTGCACTTAGTTTGCTGCCGTGTTTGTAGCGATATGGGCAAGAAAGCTTACTTGATGGGACCAAAGATGTACACTTTGCTCACTCACTAGAAAAGAACAACACACAAGAAAAACATGATCATCTATGCAGGGCGCCGGCCTACAATTGTGGTGGAGTAGTTGAATTCCAATAACAGTATGGAATCTCGCAGGTAACGCATGCAACTGGCAACCTTGTTCTAGGTTCTGAGCAGCGGCAGACCAATGTCCGAATTCACAGATCGACTTGCTCTGTATGAACTTCTGAGCGTCCCTAATTTGTTGAGAATGCATTGGACAGAAGGGGCCGGTTGGACCATGGCTAATCAAATGTGGTCCATTGTCCAAGAGAAGATGAAGGCGATAATCTCCTCTACACATTACATTGCTCTTACTACTAATGAAGCTAGCGCTGTAGACAATAGGAGCTACATTGCAGTTCATTGCTATGTGGTGCAAAACTGGATTCGTATTCTAGTGCTAATTCTTCTGTAGAAGTTGGAGTCCGATGGAGCTTCAGCTGACAACCTCACTTCTTTGATTGTTTCTGCCTTGAGTGTGAAGGGCGGCTTGACAGCAGATGCAATTTCAACAAAGTTGATTTGTTTTGGGCTGACGGGGTGGTTGCCTTCTAGGGTCACAGAATTGGAGTGACCAAACAAATCCAGAGTGCCCATGCCCCTTTTGTGCAAGGCGTCCATTGCATGGCGCATAGATGCAATTTAGCATTCAAAACATTGTCCTTTTTGGATATCATGTCCACCATAGAGGATTTGCTCAACGTTTGCCACAAGTACTTTGCTCAGAGTTCGAAAAAGTTTGCAGAGTTCCATTGCTTGGCAGTGACGATGGAAACTAAGGGTCTAAAACTTCTGAAAAATGTTGCAACACGTTGGGTTTCGCTTATCGATCCCTTGAGGCGACTGCTCAGCGAGTACCGCTCTGTTGTGGAGAAGCTCAACGTCGACGCCACCAACAGCAAGGAAATTGTAAGTATCCCGGACTAGTACTTCTTCTGCTTGTTGACTATGAGTGAGAACGTCTTTCTACTGTTAAGTGCAAGCTTGCTATGTTTTTGTCTTACTAACTGAGTACTTTCTTTTGCAAAAACGTGGGAATCTCAAAGCCAAGGGCGTCCCGACGAAACTGATAGATCCATACGTCGTCTTGGGCATGACCGCTCTGCTCCCTTTATTGGAGAGCATCGACTACCTCATTGTGTTTGCGCAGAAGCGTGATGTATTTATCTCCGATTTCGTGGCAGCTCTTCAAGTGTGTCAGGGTCAATTGTTCAAGCTTTATGTGGACGGTGACCAGGCCTTTGTGACAGAAGAGTTTTGGTCCTTCACTCAGCTCTTGCAGTGCTCACATGAGCAAATCCACTGGAAGTGGGTCGCCCTGCCAATGGACCTTAACGCTGTTGGTCAAGCGGCGCACTTGGCCTTCGCTGTAAGTGACGAGACTGTTTTTGCGATGCATGATGGTCACTTTGTCAGGTGGGATTTGTTTGCAGAAATGGTGACTGCCATCAAGCAGGAGTGCAAAGGTATTTCTTGTTCACTGAATTCTGGTATCGTTGCAATTTCTGTATCTGTTGTTTGCGTGGGAGACGTCAAGGTATAATTTCTAACTTCCTCTGTTTTAGAATGTCGGACTTTGCTAGTGCTTCAAGTTTTGTTACTGTGGTATTTGTTAGCTAGGAAAGAAGGTATTTGGTAATTGGTATTCAGGTACACTTGGGCAGGTATGGTGGTTGTGAAGGTAAGGTATTTTGAAGTAGGTATTTTGAAGGTATTGTCATGCGGTTAGTTTATATTTTCCATTCAGAGCTTCCAAGATGAAGGTAAAGAATTGTCAATCCTGGTGTTACTTGTGTATCATCTTCTCCTTTTTTTTAGGATGGCCAGCGGCCACCCATTGCTAGAGGTTCAGGTACGCTGGCTTTAGGTTCCAGAGCATGGTAAGTTTTCATCCTTCTTTACGTTTTTTTTTTTCCATTTAATTTTTTTGGTGGGTGGCCAGCGGCCACCTAGTCCTATAGGTGCAATTACACTTCTTGAAGTTCCGAGGTCTG
The DNA here is from genome assembly GCA_951799445.1 of Pseudisothecium myosuroides. Taxonomy (NCBI): domain Eukaryota; kingdom Viridiplantae; phylum Streptophyta; class Bryopsida; order Hypnales; family Lembophyllaceae; genus Pseudisothecium; species Pseudisothecium myosuroides. Next base: position 18,184,175 of record OX637290.1, on the reverse strand, counting down.
TCTTGAAGTACGCTTGCTGAAGTTCTGTGCTGCAGATGCTCAATAAGCTTGCTGTCATATATTTTCATTCTTTTGTTTGTAGCTGGCCAACGTTAAGCTAGTATCGGAGTCTTTGGTATGCAGATAAGGCTTCAAAACCACAGGTAAGGATCTCCATCTTTTTGTTTTTCCTATTTAATGTCTTTGTTTGGGTGGCCACCAGCCACCCAGTCATGAACCTTCATGATTTGTGGCTTAAGGGGAGTTGCTAGCAGCATCCTAAGAAGAAAGGTATTTTCTGAAGGTACAAAGCAGGTATGCACAACACTGAAGGTATGGTTTTTTAGTCCTATATGCTTTTGGTTTTAGTTTCTTGTTTGCCTTGTATTTCATTTTTTTGGTTTGGTGGCACTAGCCACCCAATCATAAAGCTTCACATGTTTTGTAGCTTCAGGTAAGGTGCTGACAGCACTCTAGCAAGCAAGGTATCTTGTGAAGGTACAAAAGAGGTATGCAAAGCACTGAAGGTAAGGTTTTCCAATGCTACATGTTTTCTGTCATAGTTTCTTGTTTGCCTTGGCGTGTTTGCACTTGTCTTCCATCTGTCTTCTTTCATTCGAACCAACTGTGGGCTGTACAAGTGCAACGCGATAGCTCATAGATGAGCTGAGATCGCGATTTCCCTTCCATGCACTTATAAATGCGTTGGGCGTGGTTTATCCACAAGACTGGTTACAGTCTGGGTGCAAATTGACATTCCGCAAGCACCTGGACGTGATAAAAAAAAATTTGGTGAGGCTCGTGTGAGCTCCCAATTTGTCACTTGGGACTCGTAGAATTATTTTTTTTGAAATTTGCAGTTGATAAAAGTATACAAAAACCCATAAAAAGAGTGTAGAACCGAAATAGGGTTGTGTCATACCCATCATAGTATTTGGTCTAGATTTGTGTTTTTTACTTAGAATCCTCCAAACCTTGCCTAAAAATAGTATAGAAATAACGAAAAAGTTAGATTTGGGGGATTCGAGTCACACAGCCTCAAAAGGGCTAAATCCCACCATGAATGTGGCGATTCATGGCTAGGTCGGTCCGAAGGATCCACAGCGAGGCCACTAGGTCGGGTCCTAGAGTTAGATTTAGAATTCCCCATTAGATCAACGAATTCCCAAAATCCCGATTGTTAGCATGCAGGAGCCACTCACGCAAGACCGGGCCCGTGGAGGAATCTACAGCCTAGAGATGGTGTTCTAGGGTGAATCCCATGCCAGGAGTCCAACGGCAAAATCGGTTTGCCAAGATTCCTCCACCTGCAGAAGATTCCCGCACCGTCGCTAATTCAAGGAGATGGCCAGTTTTAAATCTCCATTGACCAATCGTGCCAGGTACGGAAACACACCCGCACGTCTTTCATGCGACTCCCTAAGAGGTCACGTGAAAAATCCCGGCATCTTCCGACTTGCAGAAGAACCTTTTCCGGGTGGTCAACCCTTTTAACCTCCAACGGGAATTTCATGGAAATTACCCAGGTTACAATAAAATCTCACTAAAAATTAGACTAGCTTGTTTTATGTTAATAATGCGCTCCGTGAAGTTTCACAACATTCCGATAGCGGCAAGTACCTGAACCGACGAGATTCCTCAGGAATTAACCACGTGGCGGGGTCCCTGTCACGTTGACCGGCATCCCGGGCCCATACGATGGCGAAACAAAGTCAACCAATAGTCCTTTCCGACTCTCTCGCACCTACCGGAGACCTTAGGCTATTCACATTTCTCAAAATAGGAGACCCCCAAGATTTAGGATTTTACCACGATTTGATTTTTAAACTAAATTAGCCTACGATGGGTTTTTGGCCTCGATACGGGGGGCAAGGGGGATCTGGGACTAAACACGGCGATCTGGATCCAACGGCGCAAACCGTTTGGCGATTGGAGCTAATCTCCAAAAGTTAGGATGTTGGTCCAGCATAGATGGTAGAAGTAGAAATTTAGGATGTAAGATGAAAATCTTTGAGGATGAGGATGAAAATCCCCGTTGATAAGGTTACCTTAGAGTTTTAGAGAGAGGAATGAGCCCTTGGGAAACCTATATAAGGGCCCCATTTCTCTCTCTAAAACACCCCCTCACTTTTGTTTGGGTCCGTAGGTCCAATTTGCTTTGGATATTTTGGCGTTTGAAGCCCAAAACCTCTACGGTATTTTTGGAGCACTTTTTGCTCCATTGTTGCTAGATTTCAAGCTTTGAAGGTCCTTAGGGGGTCCTTCTATCTTGCCTTGTGTACTTCTCGTGCGTTGTTGTACCTTTGTTATGAGTTAAGAGTCCTTGTTTCTCTCTTGTTGTACCTTTGTGAGCTAATTTGTGAGTTTAGGAGTCTTTTGGGGTCCTGTCCTAATCCTAAAGTCACCCCCCACCATACCTTGGCGATGCCGCTTTGGGGGGCCTTTAGCTTGTGAAGTTGTGTGTCTTTACGTGTACTAAAACGTGTGTTTCCCTCACTTACGTGTCTTCACCCTCTCCTAATCTTTCCCTTGTTGCGTGGATCCTCCCCTCAGGACGGCGAAGCTTTGGCTTTGTCACATGTGTTTTTAAGTTTGTCTTTTCTATCCTCTTCTAATATTCCCCTTGTTGCGTGGACCCCCCCTCGGGACGGCAAAGCTTTGGCTTTATCACGTGTGTTCCTTAAGTTTGTTTTTTCTACCTTCTTCTAATATTTCCCTTGTTGTGTGGACCCCCCCTTGTGAGCTCCCAATTCGTCACTTGGGACTCATAGTCTTCTTTTTTCTTAGATTGTGCAATTTATGTCGTAATTATACATAAAAAGCCCTAAAAAGAGTGTAAAACCAGAATGGACATGTTACATACCAATATGCCCTTTGGTCCTAAATAGCCTTTTTCCCTTAGAATAGTCCTAAAACTCACTTGTAAATAGGTTGGAGCCATAGAAGTAGTGGGGACTAGAAGGTTTGAGGGTTCTTACTCAAAATAGCCTAAAATCACTATGCAAGTGACCAAGCTGGGCTAAATTGATCTGAAGGAAGTCTAGGGAGATTCTTAGGTAGATTCCCCAAGAGAGGTTTCAGTTTTCCCATCCCATCGACGAATAGTAGAAACCCCAATTGTTAGCTTGCAGGTGTCACTTTCGCAAGACAGGCCAGTGGAGGAATCTACGGTCACCGGATTGTGATCTTGGTTCTAAACCATACCGGGAAGTCAAAAGCGAAATCCATTCGCCAAGATTCCCCTGTATGCGGAAGATTCCCTGACTGCCAGTAAACCAACGGAGGTACCTTTTTGCCCTCCGTACCAAGACATGCAAGATCAAGATGTGAACTTACAAATCTCTTGGAAAATCCCATGAGAGGTTCCCCAAGAAGTTTCGGAATTTTCTGGATTGAAGAAATACTCCTTCCGGACGGTCAACCGCCTAAAACCACGATGGAAAATTCACGATAATTACCCAGGTAGCGGTAAAATCTCACTAAAAACTAGGATAGTTTCTTTTATGCTAATAACGCGCCCCGACGAGTTTCGTGGTGTTTCGATAGCGGGAGACGGCCAAATCACCGACATTCCTTCGAATTATCCACGTGGCGGGATTTACGTGGAGTTGACCGGCGTCCCGGGAGCACACGAAGTCGGAACGAAGTCAACGAAGGGTCTTTTCTTACTCCCTAAGACCTTCCAGACCACCCTGGCTAGTCACCTTTGTCAGAAAAGGTAACCTCCAAAAAGTAGATTTTTACCTCTTTTACCGACTGCAGTTGGCGATAGTTTCCGGTGGGATTTTGGCGTTGGAATAGGGGGTAGAGGAACTTCAGGACTAAAAATGGCCTTCTGAAGCCAATGGCGCAATCGGTTTTCGATTTGGAGTTAATCTCCAATAGTTAGAGTGTTGGACCAGCGTAAAACCCAAACTACGTGAAAATCCTAAAAGATAAGGATGAAAATCCAAGTTGATAGGGTTACCTAGGTTAAAAGAGGGGAGGTGAGGGCCTTGGAAAACCTATAAAAGGGCCCTCATTTCTCTTCAAAGCCACCTCCATTCATGTTTTGGGTCCGTGGGTCCAACTTATGTTGGATTTTTTGGCTATTTTAGCCAAAGGCACTTCCACGGTGTTTTGAGCACGTGGTGCTCCGTTGTTGTTCTATTTTCAGCTTTTGAAGGTCTTGGGGGTCCTTCTTTCTTTGTGTCTATGAGTTTTGAGTAGTCTTGGGTATTATTTGGCTTATTTTTGAGTCACTTTGGTCACTAACTTGTCAGTTGAAGCACTTTGCTTGAGCACTAACTCGCTTGGGAGCTCCTTGAGTTTTGTCCTGATCCTAAAGCTCCCCCCGAAGCGCCTTGGCTTTGCCGCCCACTGAGGGGTCTTTAGTGTTTAAAGATTGTGTTTTTTTTAACCCACGTGTCCGTATTAACCTCCGAGTGCTTCTCCCTTAGTGGGGGACCTCTTTTGCTCTCTTTAAGGACCCGTGGTGTGTGGTCCTCCCCCTCGTACGGTGGAGTTGTGGACCCCCCTAGGGTCGTTACGTACTAACGGTCTGGGTCCTTCTTTGAAGTTGGTTGTTGACATGTGGCTTCTCCCTTAGACGGCGAAGCTTTGATTCCAGTGGTACCTAAGTCTTAGAGGAAGTGTTAAAAACCCGGTTAGACGGCGAAGCTTCGCACTACCTTGTGTTCTCAAAGTCTTAGAGTTGGTGTTAAAACCAACTCGACGGCGAAGCTTTGACCTCCCCCGAAAGTTACGTACAAGGTTTAGTTTCCAAAACCTCTTGGAACTAATTCAAGGTTTAGCGTCCAAAATCCCCCTACGGACTTAGATCGAGTCACTTTTTAATCCAGTTTAACTTTGCCTTGTGGGGAGCCCGGCTAGCACGCCTGGGCCCTCCCTAAAATCCCAGCCAGCCAAGGCCCAACCAGCCAAGCCCCAGCAGCAGCCGGGCCACCGCAGCAGCTGGACCACCGTAGCGCCAGGTACCGCAGCCCCGGGTACCACAGCAGTCGGGTACCGCAGCAGCCGGGCCACCGCAGCACCGGGTACCGCAGCAGCCAGCCACCGCAGCGCCAGGCCGTGGCCAAATTTTGGTCTTCTCGTTCTTTCTTTTTTTTTGTCCGTTTTTTTTGCAATCTAAGTCCTAGGGAAGGAGGAAAAGAAAAAAACCACAAGTGATAGAGAAAGAGGGGGTCAAGGCCAGAATCGGGATAGTAGAAGTAGGAATTAGAATAGTAGAAGTAGAATTTAGAATAGTAGAAGTAGGAATTAGAATAGTAGAAGTAGAAATTAGCCAAGTAAAAGGATGGAAGCAAAACAGTAGAGGTAAGGGTTGGCCAAACGGATGTGTAAGCTAAGATCTTGTAGGGTTAGGGAAGAACTCGTGTTAAAGCACCAAATAACTTGCAAACTCACACAATCACTCCACGCACAACTCACCTAAGCTCTCCGCACACCATAACAAAAAACCTTGAGCATTACGAACAAGAAAGAAGATGAAATAGGAGAGAAGCATGCTAGTGGATGGATTAGGGAAAATCTCAACTAACAAATTTGGGCCATGGGGAGAGTAAGCGTAAGAGTAAAAAAGAGCGTGCCGTGGCGTAATAGAAAGGTCAATCGCGTAAACACTTGGGAAGACGAAGGTGTAAGAGGTGTAAGAACGAAGTCAACATGTAAGAACTTTGGAAGACAAGTTGGTTGGTGTAAGAAGGGGTGGAAAGAAAGAGAAGAAAGAAATCCCACCACATCTACCACGTCGTTCTCAAATCTTCCCCGATTCAAGAATCACTCAAGGAGCCAAGAATCCAAGCGGAAGGGACATGGCCGAGGGGGGGAACCTCGACCGTTTGATCCAAGACCTCCAATATGAGGTGGGCCCCTAAAACCCCCACTCTTCCGCGTTTAAACTTTGTTTTATCAAGATAATTAGAAGGAGGCCGAGAGTTAGGGTAGGCAAGAAGCAAAGTCAGGTTAGAATTAACCTTAAAATCTTATAGTAGAGGGCTAGGGGTTTCCGAAAACCTAAAACACGTCCGGATCCGAGCTAAAACGAAGGAGTTATGAGCGGATGAAGTTAGGGAGTCATGTTGGATGAAACCTAACAAATTTCATCCAAGAGGAACAAAAAAGCTAACATAAAAAGAGGAATTAATTTAGGAACCAAAAGTCAAATTAGAATTTAGTTTTGAAATTAGGGTTAGCCCTAATTAGCGGATGAAGTTTGAAGGACCGATTAGCGGTCAAACTTCATCCATGGATAACTTTTGGTAGGAACATCCAAACCTAATGTGATTAGTCAAAGTAGAAAGCTAAAATCAGGATCTCCTCAGAACAAGTCTTAAGTTTCTAAGATTAGTACATTAGTAACCACACTTAGGATCCTTAAGTAAGATTAGAAGGCGGATTAGGGACGTTTAAGATTAAGATTAGGCTAAGTATAGATTTAGAACATTTTAGGACAAGTTTTAGGGTAACCCAAAACTAAACCCAGCTTAAGGAAATACCTAAACCCCAAGCAGTTAAGAAGGGATGAAGTTTGGAACAAGTAATGGATGAACCCTAGAAGATTTCATCCATTTGAGTCAAGACTTGGTAATTAGGTTAACATTAGGGGGTCAGGCCCATAGCCCAAATCCCAAGTCAAATCGAAATCCGGAGGCCATAGAAAAGCATGGATGAAGTTTGAGGGACCGAGTAGCGGTCAAACTTCATCCGTCCATAACTCTCTCTCTAGGAGAATCCAAATCAAACAAGCTTTACACTTTTAGAGATGGCATGAGGTACTCTTTCACTTAGGATCAATAAGCTTAGACTAAGATCAACTCTTCTCCTAAACCACCAAGCCCTCTGAGGCTTTGATTCAACCTTAGCAGTTATAGCAATTCCAATTAGGGTTTTGCTTTGTTTCTTCATTACCCAAAATTAGTGAGTCCTAGGAGTTTAGAAAAGATCCATTGCTTGGAAGGCACAATGGATTGGCGCTAGACACCCATAGATCGAGTCGGAACGGTTAACTATCGAGAGCCTGGTTGTGCTCGCTTCTTTACCAAGGGTGGGTAAACAAGCGCTCACACCCTTCGGGACGTCAAAGCTTTGGCTTTGTCACATATGTTTCTTAAGTTTGTCTTTTCTACCTTCTTCTAATATTTTTCTTGTTGTGTGAAACCCCCCCACGGCGGCAAAGCTTTGAACTAGTGACTACGTCAAGTCCTATAGTGTGTGTTAAAATAGTCTTAGACGGCGGAGCTTTGAACCCGTGGAGTGTTACAAGTCCTAAAGTTGGTGTTAAAACCAATTTTACGGCGGAGCCTTGAACCTCCATAGCCTTAGATTCCAAAGTCTAGTTTCCAAGACCTCCTTGGGAAAGTCCAGAGTTTAGCTTCCAAAATTAGTCACGAGTTTCTAGGAAGAGAGTGACCATCCCGTAACACTTAGCTTAGGTGACCGTTCTAAAAATTTGGGGCCTAACTCCCCAGACGGCGAAGCTTCGATCCTGGCCCTAACCCCCTACTAAAAATCCAATTTAAATTTGTGTTAGTGGGTTCCCCTAAGGGAACCCGGTTGTGTGGATTTTTTGGAAAAGGCAGCTAGTATCCCGGACCAGCATACAGCCAGCATACCGGGCTAGCTTACCGGCCAGCATATAGCCAGTATACAGCCAGCCATACCGGACCGGCATACCAGACCAGCCGGCAGCCAGCCATACAGCCAGCATACATCGGACAGTCAGCTTGACTGAGCTGAACATCAGCATCAGGCTAGTCTGTTTGATTGAACTGAACATCAACCATCGGGCTAGTCAGCTTGGCTAACTGAACTAAATTTCTGGATTTCCAGAACTAAACGGGACGATGCCCTGCGGGGCCCCAACCACCCTTTTTATTTTTGATTTTTTGATCTTTTAAAGTCTGAAATTTTGGAATCCAGTTGAGGAGAGGAAAAAACTCAACTTGGAACTTCAAAAACACAAGAGAAAGGGGGGGGGAGAAATAGAAGCTGCCACTCCACGCGCCACCTGCACAAAAACATCCGATCCTACCTGCATCACCATTCACACCTACACAGAATGGAAGGAAATTAGGGAGAAGGATGTGTTATAGGAGTGGAAAGAAGAGAGACGATGAATAGTGCCTAGCTAGGAGATTAGGTAGGAAATCTAGAAGAACTCCTTGCGACCGTTGGGAGGAGGATTAGGATGACACAAAGCAAGGTTGCGTAAGAGGGTAGGAAGAACATTTAAACCCTTCTCGTAGTTTGAAACCATAGTATAAGACTCATAAAAGCTTAGGTGGAATAGTGCTAGTGTAGAAGAGAGGGAAAGAAAGAAAGAAAGGAGGAAGGGAAAGAGGGAGTTTAGATCATCAAAAATTGTAATATTTTCTCAATAAGCGGTGAGCTCGGAAAAAATTCAAAACAAAGCCAAAGACTACCATGGAGCGTGAGGATGTACACGTGGACGTGGACGAAGTTATTTCCGACACTGGTAGTGAAGAGGTGAGTTTTTGATTTAATCTTTGATGTTTCTCCCTAATTAGCATTTATTTTCCTAATCAGCCCTTAGAGCGTGATTAGCACCCGAGATTAGTGCAAATTAGAAGTTTAGATTCAAAAAGTTATAGATTGGTGATAGAGGTTTCCAAAAACATCTTATAATTAAGATTTGACCGTAAACTGACCGCGTTAGGCTAAGTTAAGCGGTAGGGGGTAGAACGGAGGAATTTTAATTAAATTTGATCCACAAGGAACAATGGACGGAAATTAGGATTAGATTAGAAGGAGGATTTAGGATTAAAATTAAAGATCAAATAACGGTTTAAAAACCTAGAGTTAAATTAAGATTTTAATTAGGGAAGTTAAAATTCAAAAGTTGAAATTTGGAGTTAACTTTGGGAGGTAAAAAGTAGAGTAGGAAATAGAAGTCAAAAGTAGAATCCACTTAGGAAGTAGATTGTTGAGTTAGAAATAGAGTTAAAATTAGAAGTCAAAACCCTAGAGTTAAAAGTTGGAATTAAATTTAGGAGGGTAACATTTAGAGTTAATCTAGGATTAAAACAATAGGATTAAATTTGGAAGTAGGAATCAAAAGTCAAAAGTCAAAAGTCAAAAGTTTAGATTGAATTTAAAGGTTAAATTTTAAAGTCAATAGGGGAGTAAAAGGTTAGAGTGAAAAGCTAAAAGTAGAAGTTAAAACTTAGAGGTAGAAGTAAAATTTTAGAGTTAGTTGGAAGTAGAAAAAATCTAGAGTCAAAGTGAGAATGTAGAGTTAAATTCGGAGGTTAAGATTGGGGATTAATTTTAGAAGTAAAAATTTAGAGTTAAAAGTCAAAAACCTAGAGTTAAATTAGGAGTAAAAATCTATAGTAAAAAAGTGAAAAGTTAGAGTTAACTTTAGAGGATAAATCCTAGAGTAGTTTAGAAATGAGAATATAGAATTAAAAGTGAAACTTAGAATTACCCTAGAAGGTTAAAACTTGGAAGTTAGGAGTTGAAGTTGATTTAGAAGTAAAAACCTAGAGTCAAAAGTCAAAACATAGAATAGAAGTTGGTAGTTAATACCTAGAACCAAACTGAAGAAGTAAAATCTAGAGTTACATTAAGAAGTTGGAACTTTAGGGGTAGCTTTTAAAAGTAGAACTTCTAGGTGGAGTCTTAGAAACCCAAGATAGTCTTAAGGGTTCATGGAAGGAACATAGGGGTTCCCCTTTTTACGTAGTTAGGGACGTTAGAAATGACGCCAACTACCCAGTCGACCCTCAACATAGGATAGATAGTTAGGGAGTCAGGATTTCACCATCACTCTGAACATCGCAGTTAACTTGTGAGCTACTACATGCATTACTAATTATTTGCTGCCATCCACGACACTTAGGAAACGTTAGCAAAAAAGATCCATTGCTTGGAAGGCACAGTGGACCGCGCTCACATCACCCCCATATATTAAAAAATGTGGATAAAGGCATAGAACCTAGTCGGTGTTCGCTCTATTACCAAGGGTGGGTAATCTAGCGCCCACAACAAGGAGATGTGTCATGACGTTCAGGAACGTCGGCGGAAACTCCTTTTCAAGCATGCACGTTGCAATTACCACGTCATTCATCATGTCCACCTCGTCAGAAATTTGAATTTGTTTCTCACACAGTTTTTGGAATACCTGACAAATTTTTATAATGGCCAAACGCACATTCTCATCCAGCACGTTCCGCACAGCCACTGGAAGGATCTGCATACAAAACCAGAACAGTTATTTTTTTATGGAGAAGTTGAATGCAAGATACTCCTATATAGCACCATAGATTACCTTATACATTCTGACTAAAAGGACGATTTGTCAACAATACTGTGCCCACAAAGATGCACCTTTCTACATGTAAAATTGTGTAACCTCGACTTCATTTAGTACTTCATACTTTCAAAAGAACAAAATTTCACTACTTGGAGGATGGTTCTAAGTCGTTCATAAGAACCTGTTGCATCAACACATGATAGTCATGTGTTTTCATATAATGGAGTTTGCCGTCCACTATACGTTTGTGTATTGCACTAACGTAATTCGTTGGAGTGCGGATACTTGTTATGATGTCCACAAACTCCTTGCACTCAACACCTGTCAAAACATAAAGAGCGTGCGGCATGTAATAATCCGCGTCCACTTGTGTTGATGGTTGGAGCCATATCTCTTCACGAATTCTGACATTCTTAGCGTCCACTCGACTTCCCGGACTATCATTCATGGCCAACAAAGTTTTAACTATGTTCTCGCACATATTCTTCTCACAGTGCATCATGTCTAGCAAATGTCGAATGAGCAGGTACTGCCACAGTTCACCAGCAGTGCGTCATTTTGGTGTTAGTCCCATAACCATATCTCCGTTTCATGAACATGTTCTTCGCAGCAAATCTTTGCATCTTCATGAAGATCATGGCATCTTCTCCGCTAGAGAACCTATACACTACAGTAATGCGAACTGTTCACAGCCTACTGCATGCAAACTTCAGAATCACTGCACACACACACCATACAAATGTGAAGGTCTATGGGAAGTTTACAAAATGTACCTGCCAGTATGGAAGCTTGTAGAGGATGCAAAGTCGTTTAACACCTGTCCAGTGCACTGGATCATCTTCTCCATTTTCCTTCCCTCTAAGATCTAAGTACGCTTGTCGCCACGCTGCGTACTGTATCACGTCCAGCCCCGACACAATGGAGGGACTCGTTCCGTGCTCCATAGTGCCATTGAATCTTTTGTTTCGACGGTATGGATGATGACGTGGTAAATACCGACGAGCCCCGCCGTACACGATCTTCAAACCTCTTGTTCTGCCTTCAGGTAAAACTTCACCGGTTCTCACCAGGCGCGCATCTGTTTCGGGGCCACAAGGGGGACAACATTTGTAGCCTTTACAACAGAGTCCAGAGATGAGCTCGTACGCTGGAAAATCAGAGATGGTCCACATGACCAAGGCACGTAGCGTGAAACCCCGCAATCCCTCTGGACGAGAGAAATCCAACGCATAAACACTTGTCCACAGCTCTAGTAACTCCCTCATGAGAGGTCTCATGAAAACGTCCATGTTCTTCGAGGTAGGTGAGTGCTTCCCCGAAATCAACAAACACAACGATATGAAGAACTTTTTGGTGACAAACCACGGTTTGAAATTGTAACACAGCATCAGCACTGGCCAAGTCGACCAATTCGTATTGCTCAGTTTGAATGGATTCACTCCATTTAGTGATAATGCAAAACGCATGTTCCTCACCTTAGCGCCAAAATTGTCAAATACAGGATGACTGTCTATGTGTTTCCATGCTGGACTGTCCACAACCGATCGCATAACACCGTCCGAGCTGATGTGCTTCGTATAGCCCGTCAACATAGCTGCTATTTCTGTGGACCTCCACATGCGCTTCAACCGTGGAATTAGTGGAAAGTGGCGTATCACTTTTGCTGAAACCGTTGTACTTCCTTCAATCCACCTTGATTTTCCACACTTGGGACAAGCACGTAATGATGCATCATCCTCTTCAAATAGTACACACCCGTCTGGACACGCATGCACGTTGTTGTAGTTCAACCCTAACTTCTGAATACTACATTGGGCGGCATAATGAGTGCATGGCAATTTGTTTTGCTGTGGAAGCAAATCTGTTGACAAATAGCGCAACAACTCATCTGTGAACCTATTGCTCACCCGAAAAACTGTACACATATTCATTATGACGATTGTTGCCAACACCACACTGCACTTTGATCCACTATACAAAGGAGTGGTGGCTTGTTCATACAACTCCTCTAAACCGCCTACGGTGTCACTACTGTCTTCCTCGTTGTCCACAGCGTCAACATTTTCGCCCACTTCCACGTGCAAGGCATCCCCGCGATCGAACGCCTCCATTACTTGCCGATGCACTTCATGAAAAGAATCCAATTCTGGATGTTCCTATCCTTAGGTGTCTGCCTGTATAGGTGGAGGAACATGCTCTTCACTATTGAGGATGACATCCTCCGGAAGGCGTGCATCTTCAACAACATCGTCGTCGTAATGAACGTCCTCAACCCACAAACCATTTATCGGGTACCCGTCCAGCGGGTCGCCTCCTATCATTGACTTCATGAGAAACAGATCTCTACCTACAGCGGCATGGTGTTTGCGTATGACTTCAATGGACTTTTGCCATCCTCCGTGACAATCTCGACATGGGCATCAAAAACCGCGGACGTCCCGCTCCGTTGCCACACGCAACTCAGTTTGCATAATCAAATCTCCCACTGGAATATGGCGTAGTGCCCGTCCATCAGTACAAAAACGTATGCGTGCTTGAGCTCTGTCAACATCTGAGTTCATGTCTTCAAACTTGGTGCTTGTTCAGCATAGTCAATATGAAACAAATTCTACGAACTGCCGAACCTGGCTGTGGCGCAATACCAGTAGCACGTCCGCTGTTGAAGCTAATTTGCTGAGACGTAAGAATCCTGAATAACCATTCTTGAAACGACCCACCTTCAAGGTACGCCTATGCTCATGAAACTAAGATGTCTAGGAACCAAAACACCTGCCCGGGCCCCTTCATCGTCCATGCCATGTCTGCATCATTTTGAGTCGCTATTGGAGAGGCGATGAAAAGCAGGACACCTTGCCCCGCGATTGAAAACAAGAACACTTTTGCCTCAGTGGAGTCAACCTCTGTCGTGGAATACCACATCCACTCTGCTGAAACATTGTTATTTAGTGACGTACATTGTAATGGAAAAGTTTGTTGGACATTACAGTAGCACGTGCGTCAGGAAAAACTTGAATTCAAAATGTAGCTCCACATTTCTAAATCATACATTGCCGACTCATCTTTGTAATGATTCACATTTCTGAAGCAGAAGTTGTGAAAATTTTTAATCGATGAATTTTACTGTACATGAAGGACATCTGAGGCAGCGAAAAAGAATCCTCTATAGTGGATTCTGCATCTACAAGCATGATTGATCACGTTTCTGCTTTAAAAACATCTGTACAAACGTGCGGATAATAAAAGTACTACAGCGTCTTCTATTCTTTGGCGAATGGAAGTGTCATAACCTACTAGTTTCATTTATCTCTAAAGGACCACATCAGATGTCTGCATAGCTGCTAGAGTCTGTTCGCACAGCCAGTTGTCGTATTGGATTTCCCAACTGTCAAATGGATACACATCATTGTAGAACTATGACATGCAATATAGGTGGTTGTTGTAAACGTTTGTAAGCGTATCGGAAAGGAAATTACTGGAACTCACAAAACCAAGATTATACAACGTTGCATGTTCCATTTACTGTCGCAAGAGCTCCTCCCAATATAATTCATGCTGCCTATCATACTCTTCAAATGGATAGAAGCACCTGCTGTCGGAATCAGCAGTGTCGGACAGCATAAAAACATCGTCTTCTGATGGTGAAGAGAACGATTTATATTCCTCAAAAGGCATGAACCCGCTAGACGACAGAGATTCAAGGTCGGAGGGCAATGTTAAACTCTCTTCTGATGATGCCGATGGAGAGTTCAACGATTCATTTACAGAAGTGGAACTGCTGACAGAGGAATCCATGTCCGAGTTTGTAGGATTTTTACCTTCAGAATGCAAATCCTTGCAAAGTTGCCAATAAGATAACGGAAAGCTCGTGCACTGTCGTCTTCAACGAAGTCGTAAAAAAAATGCAAGCTCAATGCCAGAGGTCCTCTCGAAGATTTCGAATGCACAGTTGCTATCTGAAGTGCACACATGAAACATCATCTACTTTCTTGTGAATGGACATTGCATTCAAAGAGTACACACTCACAATCAATTTGATGACAGGAGAAGTACTAACGACATGCATGTGGAGTATGACACATGTAAAACTCCATTGGAGTTTGTGCAGTTCTCAGTAAATCATTCGGCACTTTGAGTTATGTCCTATCTGAACATGACACTGTTTCCCCTTGCTTGACTATGCATAACATGTGCTATCAGCTGTTAGAAGTACTACACAGTACTATCACTTCACAAGTTTTTTCATCGGCATACCTACATTGAATAGGGGTATTAAGGGGACCAAACAATTGAAGGGACTTATCTTAGAAAATTGTGTATTTTGAAACTGGATGTACATCCTCCACACACTTCAGTAACTATAGATGTACTTTGAAGATAGATATTTATAGAGTGTGGAATGTTGATTCATTAGTATGGGTCCCCTGAATATCCCTATTCAGTGTAGTTATCTAGGATCCCATAGACCTAACGTTTGATTCTCACTTTTTGTAATCCTCACTTTCAGTTCAAAGCAATTCTTTTGGATAGACCTGATGAGACCCGAATGTATGAAATAAAAGAAGGTTAGAATCTACCCTACAGGACAGAGTTCGAGATACAGTGGATGATCATGTGCAATTGGTGTACTTTATTTTCATTTGCGTGGAAAAAAGGCCTGAACCATGTGCAGCTCATCTGAATGTGTGACTGCAGAGATAGTTCGATTCAGAATATAGATGAATACTTCAATATGTGGCTTAATCATGTTCTGCTGTGTAGCCTCTCTAGGACATCTCCAGAGAGGGAAAAAAAAAATGGTTCGAAGTCATTTCTGGATGGTGGTGCCTGTAATGTGTGACAAGCGCGTCATGCAGAAGTTGTTAGATTCTTTTCGGACATGAAAGCGCAGAGCGCCACATGTAAGTTTCAATGCTGTCTGGAAGCTTACATACTTTTTGCATACAAGAAACTCTCTCAAATAAAAGCAGCCAAGCTATTGAATATGCAGAAGCGGAGTGGGGCCATGGTGGGATCCAGTACTTGCTGATCAGGCCGTCTTGTGGGCCACCGGCATAAGTGAACGGCCCCACCAATAATGCCTAAACGTTAAGGCGAGGCCTGTGGTCCACTGCAGCAAGACGCGTCAACGAGTAGGACGAACGGAGAAGGTGGACGTAGACGTCTACGTCGTCCACAATGACGTCAAAAAAAGCCGACGACGGCCTCAAGAACGAACGTAACGACAGGCAGGAGTGTCGGCGACAATGCACGTACAACGGTGGCAAACGTTTTCTGTCGTCAGACTACGCGGGCAGTACATTCGTTGTGAAGACTTCGACGTCGGCTTCACCAGCAATGTCCATTGGCCACGTGGCGAAGTTGCGCGAGCAAGAGGAACTCGTCCTCAGTGTCTAGGCTTCCCACAGAGCAGCAGGTGAACCCTAATGAGCAAAGACGGTGCACAGGCTGTTCAGCAAGAGATTGTGGAAAGTAATTAGTGCGCAATGTTTGGCGGAGAGCTTACAAATGCAGGACTTATTGATTGCGTGGGGCCGTCATGTCAAGGAGAAGCAGAAGTTTTTGAATAGGCGGTCCAAGTTCTTGCGCACTTCCTCACTTCTATGGCGAAACAGACCAAGTCGTCCACCGCAGAGAAAGGAGCGAACTGGAGCACTGCAGGTGCGAGGCGTCGCAGCGTCAGACTGAGGCACACAGAATTCCAGCAGAGTGTCGCACTTGCCTCACGTCGACCTCCGTTGAAGGTCTCGCTTGCGCCGACTTCAGCTTTAGGTATTGCGCCTTCGGTACGTCGTGTTGCTTCAATGTTCGTTCCACTTAGCCGTTGCCACGTTCCAAGACTGATTTTAGGTACCTTGAGAGGCTGCACACTTAATTCAGTATTAACGCAGGTGGCGGATGACTCACTGAGGTAGGAAATTGTAGCTCAAGACCTACTAGAGTCGCAGCAATGGGAGAAAGCTACTGCTTTGTGCACGGTCGTAGCGATCCATTAACCGCGTTCTAAGGTTCGATTCAGCCTATATTAAGGTCCTGCCACAGTTCCCAGACGTGCGCTTCAAGATCAGTTGGCAATTTTGTTTAAAGTGACGACGCGTTTTAGAGGAGGGAGCGCAGCAGTGAGTAATCGGACGTAGTATCATCGCTACACCAGTGACTGAGTGAGTTGTATGGTTGTGGAATTTTGTAGTCCGTGTGTAGGCGCTAGATTACCCACCCTTGGTAATAGAGCGAACACCGACTAGGTTCTATGCCTTTATCCACATTTTTTAATATATGGGGGTGATGTGAGCGCGGTCCACTGTGCCTTCCAAGCAATGGATCTTTTTTGCTAATGTTTCCTAAGTGTCGTGGATGGCAGCGAATAATTAGTAATGCATGTAGTAACTCACAAGTTAACTGCGATGTTCAGAGTGATGGTGAAATCCTGACTCCCTAACTATCTATCCTATGTCGAGGGTCGACTGAGTAGTTGGCATCATTTATAACGTCCCTAACTATGTAAAAAGGGGAACCCCAATGTTCCTTCCATGAACCCTTAAGACTATCTTGGGTTTCTAAGACTCCACCTAGAAGTTCTACTTTTAAAAGCTACCCCTAAAGTTCCAACTTCGGAATGTATCTCTAGATTTTACTTCTTTAACTTGATTCTAAATATTAACTACCGACTTGTGCTCGATGGTTTGACTTTTGACTCTAGGTTTCTATTCCTAAATTAACTCTAAGATTTACCCTTGAATTTTAACTCTATGTTTTAACTTTTAACTCTAAGTTTTTACTCCTAAATTAACTCTAAGATTTACCCTTGAATTTTAACTCTATGTTTTAACTTTTAACTCTAAGTTTTTACTCCTAAATTAACTCTAAACTCTACCCTTGAATTTTAACTCTAGGTTTTTGACTTCTAACTCTAAATTTTACTTCTAGAATTAATCCTAAATTTTAGCCTCTAGATTTGACTATACGTTTTCACTTTGACTCTAGATTTTTTCTACTTCCAACAATTAACTCTAAGATTTACCCTCTAAATCTAACTATAACTTTTCACTTTTCACTTTAGCTTTTTACTCTAACTTTTTACTTCCCCCTTGACTCTAAAGTTTAACCTTTAAATTTAATCTTAACTTTTGACTTTTGACTTTTGACTTTCTACTTCCAACTTTAATCCTATCGTTTTAATCCTAGATGAACTCTAAATGTTACTCCAAGTTTTGACTTCTAATTTTTACTCTATTCCTAACTCAAAAATATACTTCTTAAGTTGATTTTCAATTCTACTGTTGACCTCTACTTTCTACTCTAATTTTTGACTCCCTAATCAACTCTAAACTCTTACATGAACCTACCCTAAAATTTGACTTGAGAGTTTATACCCCTAAGTTAAAGTTCCAAATTAATTCTATTTTTTAACTCCCCAAAGTTAACTCTAGATTTTGACCTTAGAAGTTTAACTTTAAAAAATAAAAGTGTAAATTGATTCTAATTCTAACTGCTAATTAATCCCTAATTTTAATCCTAAATTTTCTTTCTAATTTAAACCTAATTTCCGTCCATGGTTCTTTTTGGATGAAATTTTATTCAAAATTCCTCCGTCCTACCTCCTATTGCTTAACTTAGCCTAATGCGGTCAGTTTACGGTCGAATCTTAATTATAAAATGTTTTCGGAACCCTCTATTCCTAATCTATAACTTTATGACTCTAAACTTCTAATTTGCACTAATCTCGGATGCTAATCACGCTCTAAGGGCTGATTAGGAAAATAAATGCTTATTAGGGAGAAACATCAAAGATTAATTTAAAAACTCACCTCTTCACTACCGGTGTCGGAAATAACTTCATCCACGTCCACGTGTACATCCTCACGCTCCATGGTAGTCTTTGGCTTTGTTTTGAATTTTTTTCCGAGCTCACCGCTTATTGAGAAAATATTACAATTTTTGATGATCTAAACTCCCTCTTTCCCTTCCTCCTTTCTTTTCTTTCTTCCTCTTTCTTCTATACTAGCACTATTCCACCTAAGCTTTTATGAGTCTTACACTATAGTTTCAAACTTCAAGAAGGGTTTAAAGGTTCTTCCTACCCTCTTACACAACTTTGCTTTGTGTCATCCTAATCCTCTTCCCATCGGTCACTATGAATTCTCTAGATTTCTTTTCCTAAGCCTACCTACTCCTCACCTAGGCTACTATTTATCGTCTCTCACCTTTCTTGCCTACTTCTTCTCCTCCCTTCCTAATCTCCTTCTATTGTGTGTAGGTGTGAGTGGTGAGAGGAACAATTTTGTGTGCAGGTACGATGGTGCTCCGCTCTCTTCTCCCTCCTCCCTTTTGTATTTTTTGCCCTAATCCTACTTCAACCCCACTTAGCACAAATTAGTCCAACATGCTTTTGGTTTGGTTTGTCTTTGTTTGTGTTCTGATTTGAGAAAACCAAAAAAAAAAAAAAAAAAAGAGAATCAAAAATTTGGGGAGAAGCCTGAATGGCCTTAGCCTCCCCTGCTGGACCGAGAGCTTGCTGGACCGAGAGAGCCTGCTGGACCGAGAGCCTGCCGGCCTTCCCGGTTGGCTCGCTGGCTGGGGGATCGGCCAATTAATTAAAAAAAATTTAATTAATTAATTAATTAATTTTTTTGTTATGCTGGTTCTGATTATTGGCTGGCTCGTTATGTTGGTTTTGATGTTGGCTGGCTCGTATGCTGGTTCTGATCTTGGCTGGCTCGTATGCTGGTTCTGATGTTGGCTGGCCGTATGTTGGTTCTGGACAACTCGATTTCTGACTAATGCTAAATAAAAGACTAGATTTCTAACTAAACTAAAAAGACTAGATTTTTGGGCTAAGGCTAAATAAAAAGACTATATTCTTGACTAAGGCTAAAGAGACTGGAAATTTGGCTAAGGCTAAAATAAAAAGACTAGATTCTGGCTAACCTAGGGGGGGATGGAACTTTGGGGGGTGCTAGATCCACTAAGATTTTTGGGATACAACTAACTAAATAAACTTTGGGGAACAACTAAACTTCACTAAGTGTAAAGGAACCTACATATCTTGGAAGCTAAACTCTGGAGGTTTCCACAAAGGTCTTGGAAACTAGACTTTGGATCTAAACACGGGGGAGGTGCAAAGCTTCGCCGTGAAATTGGTTTTAACACCAACTTTAGGACTTCTAGACTCTCCGGGGGTTTAAAGCTCCGCTGTCTACACTTTTAACACACGCTTTAGGACTTCTACTTTGTCACTAGTTCAAAGCTTCGCCGTTTACAAGGGGAGTCCATACAATGAGAGAGACTTTAGAAGAGGGAAAAAACTAAACTCTTAAAGAAAACCACACGTGGGTTCAAAGCTTCACCGTCCCGGAGGGGGGTCCACTCAACAGGGAGAAGATTAGAAGAGGGTTTGGAAGAAACTTAGCAAAAACATGTACAAGGAGGTTCAAAGCTTCGCCGTTCCGGAGGGGGGTCCACTCAACAAGGAGAAGATTAGAAGAGGGTTTGGAAGAAACTTAACAAAAACATGTACAAGGAGGTTCAAGGCTTCGCCGTCCCGGAGGGGGGTCCACTCAACAAGGAGAAGGTTAGAAGATGGTGTAAGAAAAAAAAAACACAAAGAGGAAACACACAAGTTAGACCACGTGGCAACACAAAGCTCACATGCTAAAGGCCCCCAAAGCAGCATCGCCAAGGTACGGTGAGGAGTGACTTTAGGATTAGTGCAAGATACAAAAAAAGACTCTTAAACTTCACAAGTTAGATCACAACACATACAAGAGGGAGAGAGAGGCTCTCCACTTACAACAAGGTACCAAGAACTTCACAAAAGAGTACACAAAGCAAGGTAGAAGGACCCCCAAAGACCTTCAAAGCTTGAAAATAAGCAACAATAGAGCCAAAAGTGCTCCGAAAACACCGTAGAGGTTTTTGGCTTCAAACGCCAAAATATCCAAAATAACTTGGACCCACGGACCCAAAACAAGAATTGCAGGTGTTTTAGAGAGAGAAATGGGGCCCTTATATAGGTTTCCCAAGGGCTCACCCCTCTCTCTAAAGCTCTAAGGTAACCTTATCAACGGGGATTTTCATCCTCATCCTAAATTTCTACTTCTATCATCTATGCTGGACCAACATTCTAACTTTTGGAGATTAGCTCCAATCGCCAAACGGTTTGTGCCATTGGATCCAGATCGCCGTGTTTAGTCCTAGATCCCCTTTGCCCCTCATACAGAGGCCAAAAACCCATCGTAGGCTAATTTAGTTTAAAAATCAAATTGTGATAAAATCCTAGATCTTGGGGGTCTCCTATTTTGAGAAATGTGAATAGCCTAGGGTCTCCGGTAGGTGCGAGAGAGTCGGAAAGGACTTTTGGTTGACTTTGTTTCGCCATCGTATGGTCCCAGAATGCCGGTCAACGCGGCGGGGACCCCGCCACGTGGTTAATTCCCGAGGAATCTCGCCGGTTTGGGTACTTGCCGCTATCGGAATGTCGTTAAACTTCACGGAGCGCATTATTAACATAAAACAAGCGAGTCTAATTTTTAGTGAGATTTCATTGTAATCTGGGTAATTTCCATGAAATTCCCGTTGGAGGTTAGGAGAGTTGACCACCCGGAAAAGGTTCTTCTGCAAGTCGGAAGATGCCGGGATTTTTCACGTGACCTCTCAGGGAGTTGCATGAAAGACGTGCGGGTGTGTTTTCGTACCTAGCACGATTGGTCAATGGAGATTTAAAACTGGCCATCTCCTTGAATTAGCGACGGTGCGGGAATCTTCTGCAGGTGGAGGAATCTTGGCGAACCGATTTCGCCGTTGGACTCCTGGCATGGGATTCACCCTAGAACACCATCCTTGGATTGTATATTCCTCCACGGGCCCGGTCTTGCGTGAATGGCTCTTGCATGCTAACAATCGGGATTCTGGGAATTCGTTGATCTAATGGGGAATTCTAAATCTAACTCTAGGACCCGACCTAGCGGCCTCGCTGTGGATCCCTTGGACCGACCTAGCCATGAATCGCCACATTCATGGTGGGATTTAGCCCTTTTGGGGCTGTGTGACTCGAATCCTCCAAATCTAACCTTTTCGTTATTTCTATACTATTTTTAGGCAAGGTTTGGGGGATTCTAAGTAAAAAACACAAATCTAGACCAAATACTATAATGGGTATGATACAACCCTATTTCGGTTCTACACTCTTTTTATGAGTTTTTGTATACTTTTATCAACTTAAAATTGCAAATTTCCAAAAAAATAATTCTACGAGTCCCAAGTGACAAATTGGGAGCTCACACCATGCAGTCTAAATTAGACAGCTGATGAATGGAAGTGGTGATCAGTCATTTACGGACGCTCGTGATTCTGTACTTTGTTTTGGTTGCTCGTAAGTATGTGCAATGGCAAGATCATGTGTTGGTACTCAGTTATGACAGTGTCGATTGTGAGTGTCTTGCGCGCGCTACTAACACAGTTTTTCTGTCATTGCGCAGGAGCCCCGTCAGTGCTTCGTGCAGTGGACAAAGCCGAGACTGAGAATGCCACACTCCGGTGGAAAAACGTTGAAGCGAAGAACTTCGCTAGGGCGAGTCGATGCACCTGGTGATCGCGAAGTTCGTCGCAATGAGGAAATTCGTATGCGCGGTGAAGCTGAAAGGCGTAGTAAGCAGCGTCAAGACCGACAGCCGGTCAGCAATTCCAAAGGTAAGGGCAAAGTTCGTGACTGCACTCCTCCACCGAAGAAGAAAAAGGTGGTGGCCATTCCGGCGTCAGAGTCTTCAACGCAAGAAGCGGACGACGATGACGAGGATTGGAAGTTAGACAATTCGAGAGAATGACCTCTGTGATTGTATGGCATCATTTTGCAGAACGGGAGAGGGTGATTGCTGATGGTCAGGGACATCTGAGTGTCATCGTAGACGTTAGTGCCGACGTCAAATGTGACATCAGTGACGTTCAATTTGACATAGATGATCAGTCTGCACTTCTGTGTCTGCATCTGTGATCCAGTAGAGCATGTACAGAATCGAAATTTGCATGAGTCTGGTCGTTGAACGTTAATCGGGCTGTAAGCGGTCGTCACCTGCCATGTGCCTTTGCTGGTTACAAAGAGCTAGGATGGACTTAGAAGGATGTGTTTTCCACGATGTCGACTGACAAGAATAATGAAGGCGTTGTTGCTAACCTGCAGTGCCGGTGCTGAGACGGGAGGTGAGGATGACGGAGACGATTCCAGCGACGATAGTGGAAGCGGATCAGACCGACAGAACGGGGGGCGGCAACGTCGCCAAAAAGTCATGAAGAAGCCCGTTACGCTGGACGTGAATGGCCTCCCTTTCGGCAACATGAAGGAGTGCTTGTCCGATGATATTAAGAAATACGCGAAGAGCTTGGATCCCACTGCAAATTGGGAGTTACAGCCGAGGCCGTTGAGATCTCATCTTTTCAAACGACTATACAAAGGTATGTTGCCACCTGTGTCTCTGATTCAGCGGTCCTGTAGGATGTTATGACAATTATGTTCTGTGCAACGCTGTAGAAGTGTCAGTCCTGACGAACTCCACGTTTCCTTGATGGTCGATTGCTTGAACAAGGAAGAGGGTGACATGACACTTATGACTGGAACTGTGTGCATGCAGAGTGGGACATGTTGGGCCACTGCTTCAAACTAAGTGAGAAATGGGTGGGTCCTATAATTACGAAAGTGCTGATAACAATGCGTTGGAGATTGAATACTTTGGTTGACGCTGGTCAACCGAAGCCTGTTGACGTCACGCAGTAGTAGTGGAACACGCTGGTGAGGAGACAAAATATGGAAGAATCGCAGATTATGTCAGAGCACATGCGTTCCATCTCTTAGAGAAAGGGTTTGAAGGCGGCGCAGCTGAAGGCCATCGAACGTGACGCCGTTGTGAAGTTGGTGAGTCTGTAGTCGAAGGGGGCTTAAGGGTGGCTTGTTGTACTGTCAACGCTGAAATTTGGTTGCAGTGTGTAAGTGACGTCAATAGAGACGGGTGTCAATCAGTGATGAGCGGGATCATGTTACAGGAGTGTCTGGACAGCATTCACAGCGATTTGTAGTTCCTCTCGATGCTGTTGTCAATTTTGCTATGCCTCTGAAAGAAGGTTTCGGGTTCATCATGCACACAACATTCCAGAACTTCACTGACAGTAAGCGTACTGGATGTTTGCATGTAGACTTTGCAGCATAAGCGCCGACCTTATCAGACTGAAATAACTGACGAAGTCGCCAGAGAGTACACTCGCCAACAACTTCAGAAACGGAGGGCCGAGCTTCAGAAATCTGCGGACATGGCTGATGTGCGCACTCGCTTTCTGGACATGGAGGGAAGCGTCTCACAACTAGAAGAGAAAATGGGGGCATCGCAAAAACGCATGGAGGACATGCTGAAGGCGTTCATGGTCTCCCGCACAGCGTCGACATCAGCAGCACCGGAGGTTGCGAATGTTGTGGCGAGGCTGGTTTCAGTACAGCCTGCAACCGGAATAGCAGCCGAGGCAGCTGAAGCAGCGGCGGGTCGGGTGCATCAGTTTTCGAACCCCGGTGAGCCAATCTCTGAGACGGCGACGATGGCTTTTGCGGACACCGTGGCTCAGGTAGTGCGGAAGGAAGACAGAGTTGTCGACGGCCACGTCAAAGACTTCCTGGAAGGACTCCTGCAAGACCCTGACATTGTAGTTGGCGTCCCGAAGGGTGTTCCATCAGGTGACACCGTTGTCTTAGCTACACGTAGCGATGACCGTCGACAAGAAGTGTCAATGGCTGGTGAAGTGGCCGGTGGACCGTCTGTCGTGGCGGCAAAGACCGTTGGAAACAGTAAGGCCTCGTCCGAGTCCGATGAGTTAAGTGCCACTGTCTACTGAAGAAGACAGTTATTGTGAACAATGTGCTTCTGTGGCGTTGTTGTGAATGTTTTTTTCCTCTGTAGTCGGAGCACATGTCACGTGATTAGAAAAGCATATGTATATACTTCTGTGGGGACCACACTTGCGTACATTTTGGTTTCTGCAAGTCAGGGACAGCGTATCAGAGGTTCATGACTATGAACTGATCGTTCAGTGCGTTGTTGCAGGAGGACGTTGCAATGGATTCTACGCAGTGGAGTAGGCGCACAATATCAAAGCCCACGGAGACGAAGTTAGTGCCAGCCGTCGCTGTGTCTCAAGGCGTGAAGGCAAATGCGAACAAGGCGTCAGGGTCGTCTAAAGCAGCGTCGCAGTCAACGAAGGTAAACTGCTTTCCGTGCTTGCCAACAGAGTCTTTCAATTTTGTTTTCACGAGCACTCGAGGGACAGCATCGCTTCTGTAGTACAGTAATCTGAGAAAAGGTTGTCTTTTCTTCAGTGCAGCATCGTAACGGAGGCTGCAGCTTCTAGTTTTCATTAAGTACTGTATTGTGCATGCAGGTATTGAACACCAAGAAAGGTGACGTTTCCCGAAAGAAATGATCGACCGTCAGTTGTACAGTCAGGTGAGCGATGTGTATATGTAACTGAATTGTTGGAAAGTACTTGCACATGTAATCATGTTTTGTTCGAAACTTCAGCACTCTTGAGGAAGACGTTGGAAGCATCCGCAGACCGCAAAGATTGACGGGAGGAGCGCTTGCGCAATGGTCTTGTGGGAATGACGGGTACCGTTGAAATGACTTCCGTATTTGGGGAAGTTCTCTATGTGGTTTTGAAGTTGTATCGATGTTGCATTCTGAGAAGCAGGTCCTTTGCACGCGGGAGAAGGAACTCGTCAGCGGCCATATCAGCTCCAGTAGGCTACAGTCCATGGTGTCTGAAGACAACGTCATCAGAAGTTTTGTAGACGCGCCAGTTTTGTGGAGATCTTGTGTGTGTGATGACGGTAGTTCAAGAGGTGTACAGTAATGATTCATACAGGATGAGGGCGGAACATTTTTCCCAAGTCGATAACGTAGGAGGCAGGCTTACAGGATAGCGTTTGAACTTCTGTGCATGGAAAAACTTCTAATCGGAAGCACTGTATAAAGTTTCGTAGTTTGTAAACCGGCCATTGTTTTCATGTGTGTCATCATCTATGCAATGCGCTTGTGGTATATCTGCTGTGAGTTATTTGAATATTTCACTTAGGCAAGCCTTCACATCGTTCACAAAGGTTTGATTGTTATGGAATGTAGTCATTTATCAGACACTGTAGTGGACCTTGTCTGCATGGCACTGTTCACAGTCCACGTCAATGACATGGTCGTCCCATTCACTGCTTCTGGAAACGGGCGCTCATTTTATTCAGAGCGACAGTGCCTGTCATGTGCGACGTCGGTTCTGTGTTATGATTACAAGCATTCTTGGCCTTCAGTGAAAGAAACTGATGTCCACGGAATGCAATGCGCGGTGAAACTAATGAACATGACAGCAGTGGGCACGTCACTGCCATCCAGGTCCATGACCTGCAGTTTCATGTCCCCGTCGTGAAAGGCATTTCATGCATGCTTCACCGGAGATCCGGAGCGAGCGACTGCTGCACAAATACGTCCTCATCACTGTCCAGCGCAGTATCCTGTGCCAATCGCCATGAAGAGACCGATATCAACCACACAGCAGAAGAACATGTGCATGCACGTCCGGCCCCCTCTGCGGATGGCTGGAGAAGCACGGACAAACATTTTGGAAGAATCGAAGATGACGCTGTTATTTTATGACCACTATTTTTCTTGAATTAGTACTTGTCAGTCGCAAGGCGGTCGACTTAAAATGCCTATGGTGCAGAACATTTGATCCAACTGCTTCGATGATCCTCAAAGTCGACTTCTGCAAAACCAAGGGGACAGGACGTCAGGCCGTTGCACTGAATCACCGTTCTCAATTCCAGTTCACGTCAACGACTTCAAGGTCACAGCGCCCAATCCCCTGTCCACCGTCGACGTAACGTTCAAGCCGTCGCCTATTCTTCAAAACTGCATGTCTGTTGCAAGGGCGCCTGACTAGTACGTAGATGACCTTATCATGCATGTTTGTTCGGGGAGACGTGAATGTCCTGGCACTGTCGTGTTGAAAGACGAGAGACTGATGCGCGGCAGTTCGACCACTCCCAGGTCGACCGCGCCTTTCATAATCGGACGCCAATTTTCATCGATTTGACGTCAGCCACTAATGATGAACTGTAAGTCAAGCTAGCAGTCACTGAGATTGCCATGTGTCGAATTTTGCCAACCTGGCAATGACGTGGCATCTAGACAACTGCTTCAACAGACCTGAAAACAAGTCGTAGAAGTTGCTGTTTGTTGCAAACATGTTAGTAGCCGACTTGTTCTACCAGATTCCAATATGTTTTCAGCTTGTCCATTATAAGGGATTTTGGGTGACGTCCATGTCTACATGACTGGATGTTATTGGAAACGCACATTCATGTTTTCACACTTGTCCCCCTGGACGGAGGTTTCTTCTAGTGTTAGGTCCACAGTGAAGCTGTGAGTGCACGCAGGAATGTCCAAATGCCCTGTAACCGTACATTGGGACTTTGCAGTCGGGGATAATGTCGCCACAAAAAGTAGTTGCAGACTCTCATGGAACAATTCATTGAGAAAACTCCCGATGAAAGTAGAGAAGAAGTAAGGAACATATCCGGAGAAAATTATTGGGAGTTATCCCGTTGATTTGTTTCCTTAGTAATAACGAACCGCCAAGAACTCATCGGGACAACTCCCGATAGAAATACGGAGAACCCCGAGTGTAGATCAAATAGTCGAAGTATCACCAGGAAGAGAAAGAGATAATTGGGATTGGAAGAGAGCTAGAAATTAGTATCGGGATAACTCCCGATGAGAGAAGTTCTATTCGATATATATCTAAGTGTCTTCGTGGTCATGTCTATAACTTCTTCAACTGTGGAATTGCAGTTCGATCCTGTAAACAGAGAGAGTTGGACAAGGATTTCCAATGACAATGAACACTGGAGCAACGGGATACCTCCCGATGAAAATGCATTGGAATAATAAGAAACTGAGGTCGTTGGTTCATCCCGACATATAATGGTTTTCATACTAAACTGCTAAAATCATTCTAATATTTGATTGTGTGCGACATTGCACAGAGAGAATACCTCGACGGAATTTCCTGCAGACTTGTCACCTATTAGGCTTTACAAGTTCTACGACTCCGTGGTGCATACCTATCAGTACAAGGGCGAGAACTTCCCAAGAACGGTGTTCCGATGTGATGGAAAAGTGACAGCATGGGGCCTTGAGTGGATGGACCACCGAGAGGGGGCTGTGGTCATATTTCCGAAGCTCACCTTCCGTGAGAAGAGTCACATAACGACAGGCTTAGACGTGCTGGAGCTTCAAGGCTTAGATAACTCCACAATCCTGGTCATTGTTCAAGAGGATGTTCCCAAAAAGCAAGAGAAAAGAACATATGGGCTGATCTTGGACTCTACCACTATGGATCTCCAAATGTGCGAGACCATCACTCGGAAAAGGATACTCAACAAACCAGACGGTACCCATTTCTGGACCCCCCAGGAGATGAAGAATGAGTGGGACATTATTGACGAGAACCGTCGCCATCCGAATCCCTCCACCGACACCCCCGCAGCCACTCCTCCAAATCCAT
Source organism: Pseudisothecium myosuroides (assembly GCA_951799445.1). Taxonomy (NCBI): domain Eukaryota; kingdom Viridiplantae; phylum Streptophyta; class Bryopsida; order Hypnales; family Lembophyllaceae; genus Pseudisothecium; species Pseudisothecium myosuroides. The sequence continues at coordinate 18,156,337 of OX637290.1, read as the reverse complement.
CTCTAAAGAAAAAGGGCAGGAAGCGCAAAGCTATCGCCGGAGCACCAGGAGATGAAGTGGCGGAGGAAGCCGACAGCAAGGGAAAAAGCAGGAAGAAGACCAAGGTCGTTCCACTCACCCTTCATCGCGTTGTGAATATAACGAATGCTGATATCGGGAAGCTGAATCCTAGTGAGGTCAAAGAAATACAGAAGTTGTACAACCAGATATTCAAGCCAATGTACAAGTGGGAGAAGAAGCCATTCGCAAATAAAAGAGGTGAACTCTTGCGAGTCCACTACAAGTTCCTCCACCAGGCTCCTCCTGGTAAACTTGTTTATAGAGGGATTGAGCAAGCACGGCTAGCAAGAATTAAGAATCAGATTCTCATTGATGCCGACTATCAATTGGAGAACCGATGCATTACAGTTCTACCCTTGAAGCGGGGTCCATATGGGCCGGACAAAACGGTATCCTTCTATGACTCCTGTCCCAAGACGGAAAGTCTAACTGCCAAATCGCATTACTACATCATTGGTGGTCAACACACTATGCAAGCACAGAAGGAGTTGATTGAGAACGGAGATATACCGGAGGTTGATAAGACGGAGGCGTCTACGTTCAACATTATTCCCATGTGGGCACCGTATTCCACCAAGAAGACTGAAATGATGCACCTCTCCAAAGTGCTGAATCAAAACGTGGCTGGCGAGCAGAGAGAGCAGAGCTTCACACAACAGCTTGCCCACACTCGATTAAAGTGGAAGGACATGGGCAGCCCGATGCCATCATACGGAGGACGTTTGCACTCAGCAGCGTATAATGTATGTTCAACATCTGAAAAATTTGAATTCTTCTTTTGCATATCCTTTTCCTCTTGTGTATAATAGTCATCGAGATTACTCCCGATGTTCTTCCTATCAAGAGATCTCCCGATGTCCATAGTCTTCTAATAGCCCTCCCAGTTAAAAGCAAGATATTTGTCCATGTTAACTCTATTTTATGAAATTTTGCATTCAGAGGGTACTATACCAATGTTTATCAAGCAAATTTTAATTGGCCAATGAGTGGGAGATATCCCGATGGTTTTTCGACGACACTTGGCTTGGTCAGTACCTCCCAAACTGACAGTATGAGCGTTCGTGTGCAGGATTTCTATCCGGTGATGTCCACAATCTTTACTGGGTTCAAGAATCCTGACTCTCCGGATTTGAAAATTCCGCTTCTATTCATGGAGAAGGATGAAGATGTGAATTGGTGGATCCAGATTGACAATGACTTCTTGAGCCACAAGCTTCCTAACGGCAATGGGCCCAAAGCAAAGAGCAAGCGGAAACCGTTGTCCTACACCGACTTCAAGCCCTTATACGAACTTCGCAATGAGGACCTGAACTACTTGGCGGGACAAGTGGAGAAGGAAATTGTGTGCATGAAGAAAACGGTTCTGAACATCGATTTCTTTGGACAGGCGGTTATTCCTATCGGTGTGGCAACAAGGAGAGAAAAGAAGGTTAGGGCCATGAAGAACGAGCTCATGTGCCACTACGGGCATCACCCGCTTCCAAGCAAGAAGCCCAAATACATTTGATACACGGCTGCACATTGGAATGAATTTGCAGACGAAAAGAAAATCACCCGGGAACAACTTGAATGGTGGGTGGATAAGAGCATAGCCACGGAACTAGGGAAAGAGTGGTTGGAGGGTCGAACTAAAGCCCTCAACAAAACATCTGACCCAGACATGTGTCCGGACGCTGTGAAGAAAATGTGGGAGTTATATTTGAACGCGCATGCAGAAGAGGTGGAGGTTGCCATATCCAGGGAATTTGAAAACAAATACCTTTGCAAAGTCATGGACGAGAGAAGCTGGGACATTACGAAGATTTTGACTGACGCTTCCGTCAAGGTATGGCATGGTGAAGGAAGGACCCACATGTACTTTTGGTTCCTTTTTGAAGTCACAAGCTGCGGCTGCCGCGCGAAACTCCTGGAGCATCACAAGTTGAAGCGTCTGTTCGATGCTCTTGAGTACAAGGATGCAGCTCAACGCATTGTGAGAGCCCGTTCACCAGCAGTTCTCATAACGGATGCTGCTGGATTTCACGACGTCTTGACACACTTGCAGAGGCGTCGGGAGGAGAGTAAAGTCCGCGTCTGGAACTGGCATGTAATTTATTACATTCCCGACAAAGTAGATGGCTTTCCCAAACCAGTTGCGGGCATGCATTACACCGTTTACTTAGTCTTCCTTTTTGCCTACGACAAGGACCACGGGTCAACAAGCAACTTCCACAGCTTCTTCCCGAGCAAAGAGGAGATACCTGCTGTGTATTTTTCTAGGGAATTGGACGAAGTAGATACTTTGTATAGGCGCCCGATTATGCCTTGGTTTTCGATCGCCGCTTCGGTTCAAATATTTGCTGGTCATCTTAGCAATAATATGGTGATCGTTAATGTGAACGGCGGTCCGGAGTTTACATCTCTTGGACTGGTGAGCCCCCTTTTTTTGTTTTCAAGGACTTGCACAATTTCCATCACTTTCAAATTGTCTGACTTGTGCTTGTTCGGTTTTATCAGGTTACCCTGAATAAGGTACTTGAAGTCGTTAATGACACGGAGACACAGTTGAAGTCAGCAACGGTTGGCAGGCAGATTTGGGACCAACTCCATATTCAACCGAATCCTGAAGAAAATGAGGACGAAACTGCAGATGACCACCATGTAGACAACGTGGAAGATATCGAAAATGATTCTCAGGACCACGCTTCCCAAAGTAACTCCGAGCAGACAGAGAGTGATCAGAATGACGAGGAAGTTCACGATCAACCTCTACACGAGGATGGAAGAAGGTCTCGGAGGACACAAGATACGGATAGTGATGGCAGTGACAACGAGTCTTTGAGTCCGTCCACTAGAAAGGTTAGTGAATAATCTGCAAAGCTAGCATTGGGAGATCTCCCGCTATCTATTCTGCATCGCATTTGATTATTTTTGTAATCTCAGGATAACTTATGTGCTCTACCTGCAGGATAAGTCTCCAACGCCAGTGCTGCCTCCAGTGGACTTGGTTCAGTCATCTGCACGAGATGGTTCACGTAGTAGAATGTCTGAACAGCGACATGGAATGGAGAAGTCGCGCTCGGTCAAGGGGAAGAAGGTTTCGAGCTCTGCACCGGTAAAAGATATAACAGGTCGGCGAAACGAGTTGAGAACAAAGCGCAGACTAGACGTCCACCTAAGTGATTCCGACACGCCTAGCAGTCCTTCAATTTCTGAAGTGCACCTTGGAGGGATTTCGGGCCCAATCATGTCCTCCCCGAAACCGTCAAAGGTAGATGTTGTTGCATCTGCAAATCTAGAAGCATGCGCCGCATCCATTCTTCTGACGTGTTCAACCAGAGCTGTTTTTGCTTCTACGTTGGTGTCTGACATTGCAAGATTTCCAGAGACGATGAATGCATCTGCCCTGAAACGTCATTCTGTTGCTGAACAGACCGTGCGAGAGGTGCGGCGCGTCGATGCAACGGGAGATCTCCCGATGCTTGCTCACCTAGTTTGCACTCCTTGTCCTGAAGAGCCAGAGACGGAGGAGCCGCATATTATTGCATCGGTTAATATCCCAATGCCTACTGGTCGAGATTTGACGCCTCGCTCTGACATAGCAGAGAATGAAAATTTGCAATGTACTGCAGCGGGAGATGTCTCGTTGCCTCAGACCCAAGATGTTATCCCAGATTCGGAAATGCCTAACAGCATTCTCGAGGATACCTTGGCGGACTTGAGACAAATGAGTCCGGACACAAGCACACCGAAGGAGAATCCACTGGTTTCTGTCCCACATCCTGGACTGACCTATGCAGACATGCTGTCTGTGAGGATTAGGTTTAAGGATCTAGTTGATTTTCCGAGTTTTTATGTTTGCCAGTTGCCGGATCTGAGAAGTTTCCGCTCCCGACAAGTCATGGCTGCGTAGGAGGCGCACACTGATTTTTACCATGACATTGTTGAGATTGCTTCTAACCATGGATTGCAGGGACCAGAGGACTTGCGCGTAAAACATGGGGTTCTTTCGCCTAGGAAGGTTGTCAATGTTCAAGAGACTCGTACTGAAGAAGACGTCGTCAAAGGTATGTCAAGTGACACTTTGCATGTTTTAAGTTGTTTTATTAAGTCGATTATGCTTATTTATGGACTCATCTCTGACTAAGTCAAGTTTTAATCTCCTGCAATTTGTGCTGGACCTTCGACAATGCATCCGGGGACATTGAAAAAGGTAGCGCAGCAACAGTATACAGTCATGCTTGACTTGAATGGAGTTCTTCTTCACAGGTCCTATATCCGTAATGAACGCCATGTTGACCTTCGCCCAGGTGTCACGAGGTTTCTTAGTTGGCTACGTGGTAAAGCGGAAGTTGTATTCTGGAGTAGTGTAGCACCAAAAAACTTGGACAAGCTGTTGGACACTGTACTTGCAGATTCATCCTTCCGCCGTCGAGATGTCATTTGTCTAGCTCAAGGGGCATGTACAAAGTCCACGTACAGGGCCCCAGCTGTGCTGAATAAGCCGGTCTTTTTGAAAGATCTGGCCACATTTGCGCGCATTTCCGGTTTATCTGCTTTTGATAACATTCTTCTAATTGACGACATTCCGCAAAAAAACCTCTTAAATGATCCACACAATGTTGTTTTTCCTCAGTCCTTTTGCGGAAAATCAAATGACAACTACTTTCTTATGCAGCTGATGCTGTGGCTTGATGGCCTTTTCTTGTCTAATGAGGCAGTGCCAATGTATGTGAGGAATAATCCTCTTTGTGGCGGATAGGATCCAGTGGACCCCCTATCCAGTGAAGGCTTTGGAATCATGTCGGAAATAGTACGTGGTTGATTCCTATTCACCTAAGGCTTTATCGGGAGTTTTCCCGATACTGAATACGGCGTTTCACTTCTTTCACATTGTATATTCATCGGAGTATAAATTGTAATGTTGTTAGTCATTACAGTTGTAAATTGTACAGCAGACAATTTTTGGAACTTGTAAATGTTCTTAGAGCCCAAACATTATCAAATACGGATTATTTAGGTGACTAGTACTTCGAGAGAATTCATTGTAAATGCACAGTTGATATGTTTTTTGAATGATTCCACATTTTCAGTCAGTTTGATTTCTATGTGGTTGTGGTCCCTGGTTTCATATTTCATTTTTGTTTTTGTGTGGACATTTTGCCCGTGCACGTCATGTATTAGCTGTCCCTTGCGTTGGTTTTACATATGTACTTGGCGAAGAGTGACCACAATTTACGTGTAATTAGTAGTTTATCTCTAGGACACTGCGTTTCAGGACTGCTGAGTTTGGTCTACTTTCAATTAGCGCACTGAAATGGATATACAAACTCCTTTTTCTTTGATATCCAAATTCTAGTGATGTGATGCTTTATTTGGAGATCTCCCGTTGCATAGGGGTTCTCCGCAAAGTGCTTGTTCATTGTAAGTTTATCAGGAGATCTTCTGTTGTTTAAAGCATTAGAGGAGATTTTGGCTTCTAAGAGCCCGCGAGTTCCCGGACTGTGGGAACTCTGCAGGACTGCTGAAACGCTGCCGCATGGCCAGTCCGACGTGGCCGAGCGACTGCCACGTCATTTTTTTTTATTTTTTTATTTTTGAAAAAAAAAAAATTATAGTATTCTTTTAACATTTTAAGAACTTTTTTTTTTTTTTTTTTTTAATTTTTTTAATAATTTTTTTTTCTAACATCGGGGGCTGGTTCCCAGCATTGGGAACAGCCCTGAAACGGTCTTCCAGAAGGCCAGATCTCCTCTAATGGTTCTCATTAAAGTGAGTATTCTTGGAATAACATCGGGATATCTTTCGTTGATTAAGGCTTTTTTATTGTAAATTCATTGAGAGATCCCTGTTATTTTATGGTTCTTAGTGAAGTGAGTTTTCTTTGGAACAATATCGGGATTTCTCCCGTTGTTTGGAGGTTCTCCTCTATCTGATGAATTGTCATTCTGAGTGAGTTTTGTCGCTACAGAAGGCGGTTCTTGTTGTTTTGACAGGTGATTTATGCGTTGGGGGTTGTATTTTGGATCTTCCTCATAAAATCCATATTCCTTCTGGTTTCCGGGGCTTCCTGAGACAGTTGGTTGAACAGACGCACTATGGGTTGTGTTCCTCCATGAATATGTTTACTGTGACGGAGCTTTTACGGCGTCTTCTCCCACGAAAAAATTTAAAGGGGTTTCTCTATTTTGCCGGTGCGGACATCCCTGACAAGAATGATCCTTATCCAAGCCGTGGTGGATTATTGAAGCGTATTTTAGGGAGCCCTAGACAGCGCAGCATTCTTTGGAATCAAACTATTGTACTACTTGAGCTAGATCCTCTTAAGTGGCCACGTTCTTATTTGATAGGTCCCTCCATACGAGTGAGGGATGATGTAGATCCTTTGGAATTACAAGTTCCGTGTTATGTACGAAAGGAGCTTATTGTTCCTGGGAAATCCTTTAAGCGTTAATGAAGTTCACTTGTTCAGATACTATAGGAAATGCCTTTATTGTTTTTATGGGCAACTTCTTGAACATTCCCTTCTTTACCAATATGAATAAAATGTGGTGAACCTTACGGACCTTTCAGTGGTTTTGAAGTTTCATTCCACCGAACAAAAAGTTTGTATTTCCATGTTCCTTGTCAATGATATGTTCTCTTTTAACGTGAGTTTGAATGCAAGATTTACATCGGTAGATTTCCGGATCCTACTTCTGCGGGGAAATACTAACGGGTCAGGGCTTACTTAGTCCTCGTAATAATCTCAGTTGAATAATAACCGTTGTCATTGATTTCTTGCAACACTTACGATCCCAATGACTTGGATCTGCACTACATTGGCAAATCTCCCGATCATTCATCTCAATTTCTATGTACAAATAAATGTTCTATGGGTGAAATGTCGTAGTTATTATGTTTTTGGTCCTCTTTTCTATTTGAATATGGTCTACTTCATTCTTTTCTTTCCACTTTCGTAGGCGTTGCGGTCTCTAAAACCGTAAGAACGAGAGGTCTCCCAATGAATTCTACCAAGCCATAGTCCAAAATTCATTGAATAGTCCAAAAGTAGTTAAATAGGGCATTTTTCCTTATGACGAATGTTTTCATAAGTGGCTTGCGGACACTGAGCGACAGCGCTATGGAGTTTCAGGCTAGCGTTATTTCCCAGTTAGTATTTCATGGGAGTGCCTTTGGGTAGTCATGCATACATCATCCGTGATTGATGATGAATTTGCTAGTGCATTGTAGCGTGGGATTGTCCATGCAAATGCACTCTTGCTTCCGTCATCCTTAGCATGGTTATGGAATTTTTCCTACCTGCCATTTCCATTCAATTTTGTTCTTATGCTTTTCTGATTCATTTCTAACTTGCTTTTGTGAGTGCTTTGCTTTATAGTTCAAGTTCAACTGTTCAAGGATGAGTGCTTACCTTTCAGTTTCAGATTGTGCACCTTGCATACTTCGTCTTCTGAGAAATTGGTGGTAAGCTCCCGTGACTTCTATTAATCCTTGCTTGCAAATCTTTCTATGTCTCACTTCTTACTTGGACGTTGGAGTGTGTGTGCTATTTTGCAGGTCCAGTGCTAGTACTCCAGGAGTCCAGGTGCTAGAATACCAGTGTTATTGAAAGGTGGAATTCTAGAGGATGCGCCCCATTTTTTTAAATGGATAGTTTCTAACTTGGGCATTGGAGTTTGTTCCCTGTTTTGCAGGTACAGAAATGTAAACGGCAAGGATATGTTCTTGTAGTCCAGAATTGAAAAAGCTTTTTAAGAATATCAATGAGAACGTTTTCTTACTTGAGCGTCGGAGTGTGTTTGTTGTTTTGCAGGTCCTCTCCTTTGAAGACCACAATATTGCTTCTATGTGTAGAATCTAGCTTCTAGATGATTTTGTTTGTAGTTCTAATTTGATCACCTTGTGTATTTCTTTACTCTTCCAGCAATAGATTTCACTTGGAATTAATTGCATGCAAAATTCTTATTGCAATGAAGCCAATGGCACTTTCTTCTTCTTGAACGTCATGCCTTATATTTCGTTTCCAAATTTGTAGCATTGCCTAAATGACAATAGAATCCTTGTTTGCTTGCCTAATGAACTGCATTTCCAAGTGACCGAATGCCAACACGTACACTTCCAAATTTCTGGCATTGCCAAAATGACGACATAATTCCTTACATGCTAGCCTAATGAGCTTCATCCCCAAATGAGTGAATGCCAATACTTGCACTGCCCCCATAAAAAAAAAGACCAGCAAGCTTCAAAAGTTGTCGCTCAGGGGCCATTTAAAGTTGCACACTGCAAACTAGGAGGAGCCCGACAAAGCAGGACCTCTTCAAAAATGAGGCCACCTTTCCATTACTCCAAAAAAAAAAAAAAAAACTGGCAACCACTGTGCCATGTCAAAATTATGCGCGACAGTAGCTATACTCTAAATACTTTTAGTACAAAGTAAACTAACAATCATGAAGGGTCCGTCGGACAGGAAGCGGATCATGTTGTGTCTGCTTATTGTTGAACCCTCCTATGTAGGTACCTCAAGAGGCTCTTTCAATTGCAAGCACAAGGGGCGAAATTCCAATAGTAACGGGTTTTGCAATTGGATGTGCCAGCGCCGTGTATCCAGCAGAGCATGGGGAGACTTTGAGATTCTATCCATTTTGATCTCTTCACGGATTGGTTGCCTACTTCATGTAAATAACTTTGTCGAGTGCTTTTCACAATCGACCGGCCAGTTTGCTCATGTGCATTGACGCCGCATTCTAGTTTCGCACGTCGATTACAACCGGTTGTTTTGTATGCTTGTTTTCATTCATTCTTTAACTCCTCCCGCTAAGCGCTTAACCTTGAAGTTCTCCGACGTCCATATTTTGAACAATGATCAGAGGGCTTCAAGGCACTCACTCTGTACTTATTCCAACCAACTTCTCATTCATCCAATGTAATATTTGAATCTAGAAAAGACAACCTTCCTTAACAACCACATTCATGAAATTTTGGTAAATGATATTTCTATACAAAGATATAAACAAAAATGTGCAAATATTCAGAAAAGGATTGAGGTGTTTAGGGGTTAACCATCCTCTTGGTGGTCGATGAATGTTGTGAAGACTGCACTTTATCCATTTATTATTCATTGACGAATCTCCAAAAATTTCATTTAACCCTTGAAGGACTTAGAAAGATTTTTGAGGATTTCGGCAAGCTCTACTGATTTCTTAATTTGGAATTTTTGCATGAATTTTCAAGATGAACGCAAATCATTTTAATCTAGGAATCTATGTTTCACATCATTTCAATAAATATTGCTAAAGGTAGAAGTTTTTTTTCAATTGCAAAGTCAAAGCTTAGAGCTTAAAATATATTCTTAAAAAAATTTAATTTATGTTTAAAAAAGATTTAATTTTATTGTATAGATTGATGCCTATTCAAAAACATTGGAAGATTTTGAACCATTTACTTCCAAATAATGACTTGAAAGTTATGAAGAGTTTTAATTTGCAAGCAATGAAGGTAGAAAACTTGGAAAGAACAAATAAAAGTTGTTTTTTGACCTCAATTTTGAAAATTTCCAAATAAATTAAAAAAAGAGTATACCTATTGTTTTTAAGAACATTCTCACTATTTTACTATTTGAGAATAGTAATTGTCAACTTCTTGTAGAAGTTATTAGTAGTTTAGTTGTTTTTTCATCCAACACTACCTTCCATTTTAATTATAATTTTATTAAAGATGAATATGATGGATTTTTTGGTTGAATTTTTTTTTGCATATATTCTCAATCCAATTTTTAACATATTAACGTAATCACACAAGTTCAAATCTCAAAACATATGTATTTTACTCTAAAAATATTAGAAGACAAAACTTTACCTTACCGAACAACTAGAAAAAACTTTTCTTTGAAGTTTAGGCACATTGACCTTGTAAATAGTTGGAATTTTTACTGTGCATGAACAACTAACTAAAAGATCCTACAAATAGAAGGTTGGATTTATTACATAATAAATATAACTCCGTAGCTTTTAGGGGTTTAAAAAATCAATGGAATAGAGAGGGAATTTCCTCGGGTGATTGTAGAAGAGACCAGTCTTTTTTTCAATCACATTTAGAGTGATGGACTTATCTTATGCTATAACTTTTGAAGCATGAACCCAATGAACTTCATATTTTGGGGGAGATGGTTGTCTCAATTGTAATCATATTTTTTATTTTTCAGAAATTAAAAAATCATTTTATATTTAAAATTTAATTTTGCTAATTTGTCACATTTTGAGGTTTAGAAATTTTTAGACTGGGGAGTGGGGAGTACCCAAAATTAATGATCCAAAGTTGAAATATAGTAGATCAATTTTTCCAGTAGGCAAACATGTTTCTACCAAAGGGGATCAAAAAAAAAATGGGCAATTTCATTAAAATGGCGTTATTCCAAGTGCCACTTTGATAGTGTGCCATTTTCACCATTCAGGATAGATGTAGATCTCAAAACAGCCGTTGTGAACCATCTAGGACAAGTATAGATTTAAAATGGCCATTCTCAACTATTTTCATGCCATTTTAAAATAATATTGCCAATTTAATGAAATTGCCCATAGATTATCTTAAATCCTCCACGTTTGTGCAAATAAGGCTCCTAAGCCCTAAGGTGCACACTTTTGAACACTGAAGATGGTTTTGAGTTCATTCTTTGGGTGAAATCTAATCACCATCAAGTGCTTACAAATGGCCAATTTTAATTTTTTCATAATTTTCTAATTATTACTAATTTATACCTCTTTGTATCTAATTTTTATGACAAAATGTCATTTTTTCTTATAGGTATTGTCTTGGTAGTCATAGATATTTTATAGTACTTGCAACAGTACTTCTAGGTATAGATGTTTCCTCTCAATATCTGAGATTGTTTTGCTAAAAAGGACTCATAGTATTAGCCATCATTGAAATCCTTGTTTCTGCCAGAACGCTACAAAAAATCATAGGTCTTTTTTGCAACCACCCTCTACATGAATCAATGATATAGATTTGTTGAAAAAATTTTAATTATAAATTATAAATTTTCAAAAGTAATCTTACTATTTTAAAGAAGCATATTGTTGGAAAGATTTGCAAATAAATTTGGAAGAGCATAGGGCCTTTTCTGTAAAAATGCTTTGTATAAAATCTCTTAATACCTTTAAATTTCTAAATAAATAATCCTAAACCTGTTCCCAAATTTTCTTTTCTCCAAATTCCTATTCCTAATTTTCATGATAAACTACAAACTACCATAGCTAGCTATTATCTAGCATAAAAGATGGATAATTTCTTCAAATGAATTGAATCTTTACCACAATTTAAATCAACTATTCAAATATTTATATAACAATTTAAACCCAAATCTAAGATACTATCCAACTTTGGTGAATATTTCCCACTATTGACTTTCTAACCCTTCCTACAATAACTAGAAACTACCATATCTAGCTTTGAACTAGCATAAAAGATGGAAATTCCCTCCAAATGACTTGAAACTTTGACAAAATGTAGACCAACTATTCAAATATTCACGTATCAATTTTCATCTGGATCTAAAATATTTTCTAATTTTGGTGGACATTCTCCTACTACTGACTAATAAACTATTGCTCCTACTTCCTAGCTCTCTTTCGGTTGCTATTTTGCCCGCAACTAATTGATATTAAGTCCAAATCTCATGAAATTCTTACAAAATGCTAATGAAAATGTAAGCCACTTGCTCACTAAATTTCATAATCACGTAAAGAAAAACCTCTAAGATATTTTCCACTAAATGTTGTTGCATTAGATTCAATAGATACTAGACATCCTCCAATTCAACGCTCCACAAGCATTGATCTATAAAAGATATGGCTCCAAAATTTCTTTTGCCAATAGTATATTTTGGTCAAAACAAGCCCTTAGAAATTTAAACTCAAATAGAAATACCAATAGAATACAATAGTTAGAAAAACCCAATGTCAAATATTGCCTTCTTTATAAATATTAGAATTCATCTACAATAGTTTGCTCAAAATGCCATTTTCACCTTCATTAGCTACTCACCAAATTTTGTCCACTTGTTCCTATGATCCAAAAGAGAGACAATGGCTAGTCCTTGACTCTAAGTAGCCTCAAACAAACCCTAACCCTTGGCAGCTAGCTACCGCCTAACCCTAACTTCTCACTAATCCTATCTACCAACACAATTATATATTAACTACTCACTAGTTCACATCCAAGTAACCAACTTAAACATGGATAACACTATTACCATCTAAACAACACCTACTACCATTGACATTTGAATTCAAGCAAAGATAAATGTTTATTTTAAATAATAAACAACCCACATCACGACAATATAGGGGTTAATACAAATCTTTTGCACATTTAGCCCAAAAATGCAAAAACTGGTCACTTTGGGTTAAAGATGTTTGGATGGAAATATATACCAAAAAATTTTAAGACTTAAGCTCTTTGTTGTTCAAGAAATCTATGTAATCAAAGTAGAAAGTTTTTTCCACTATTTATAGCCTTGTAGGGTATCTCAACTTCTGAATTCAACAAAAATTAGTGGATGTGGAATTCAATTTGCATCTTTTAGTATAATATATATGCTTGGGTTATAAACTAGCACACCAAATATCAAAAGACTTATACACATTCTTTCCACTGATTATTTTGCAAAGAAAGTTAACCACCCAAAAATAATATCATGTTTACTAAAATCTCAAAAATGGCTTTTTCTACCATCTGAGTGATGGAATATTATGTTATAGCAATATAAAGTAAGAGCAAAAAATTGTCTTAGAAAATGCTTTAGAAAGCTTTTTAAAGGATTAAATTATCAATTTTTATTCCAATGATTGCCTATAAGTTGTAATGAAAGTGTTATAGCTTCAAGAAACAAAAAGGTGCGAGGTGATAATTTCTCTCTAGTCTTTAAATTATTACAAAAATTAAAAATATAAGACCAAAAAATTATATACTGCACAAAAAATGCATCCAAATGTGTGTGCAAGTTTTATTTACCAATTTGCAATAAAAATGCACATCCAATTAGTGTAATTTGTACATTTGAAATAGAAATTCAAATCACAACAGTTGGCCAAAATTTCAAAATCCAAAATTCAGATTTAAAGACTTTTAGGGATCAACCAAGTCCAAAGACTCCTATCATAAGAAAAATTCAAGTATCCAGGAAAATATGTTTCCGAAAAGATGAGGTGGCCACACTTGCTTGACTCAAACAAATGATGATTCTATATATGAGTTGGGTGATTGTAAGAAACACCTATCCTATTTTGTGTCATATCCTAAGTGCTAATTTGTTTTTTGACCACAACTTTTGCGTTTTGGTTTCAAATGACTCAAAATTTACATACAAGGTACTCATGACTATTATACACCTTGCCTTATTTTCTGTAATTTTGAAAATGGTTTTACTATTCAAAAATAGCCCCCAATTTTATGTCACATTTGCTAATTTGGAATGGGATTAGTACTATTTAGTACCCAAAAAAACAAATTTGGAGCTGGAGTTTAGAGGAGATGGTCTTCTAATAGACTTGTAGCTATTGTTTGAAGGACTTCTAAAATTGTTAATTGTATATGGTGTGGAAGTCCACAAAGTGAGCTCCTTTTTGCTTGCATTTTAGAAGATATAAAATATTATTTTCATGGTTCTTTTGATAAATGATCATCTCTATAGAGTTGTTACAAATGTCCAATTTTTAATTTCTTTATTAAATAATTAAAACATCAAAGTATCTATTTTCTTGAGATTTGGCACTTTTCTAGTTCTCCTACTTAGAAAAAATTTCTAGGCTTTTCCTTCTTTAATTACCTTCATCTTAAAGGTATATACATTTTTCATATTTTAAAAATTTTTAAAAAAAATCCAATTTTAAAGTACTCCAAAAGAAACCCATGAGTAATGTTTAGAATGCAACAAAACCACCAGGTGTTTCTTGCAATTACCTAGCTTATTTTTTTATGTGCTTCAGCATTGTTTTAAGAGTTTTTGCTTAAAGTATTATGTTTGGTTGGATTCCACATTGTATTGTAAGAGGCTCTTGCTAATTTTATGAATACATGATGATGTATGGCATTTTAAAACCTTGACAGAGAAAGCATCTTGTGATTGGGCAAATGATGAATGTTTTAAAGTGTTTATTGTAAGGGCTATAAAAAAATGAAAAAGTTACACCTAAATTTGTTAAAATAAAGTTATTTTTGTTCATTCTTTAGTTATGTGACTACGGTTATCCTTTCACTTCTTGTATAGTAGAAGTACTTATGTTGCAAACGGCACATATCTCAAGTTCATGCAAATAGAATGATCGAAGATGCCTTTTTTTGAGAATAGGGTGACCATCATCAAGGTTTTTCTCCTTGAACTTTTGATAGTTAGTTTTTGACTTATTGACTTTCAACTTGATTGTAATCAAAGGTGATTGCAAGTAACATTTGCTGATTTTATTGCGCCTCACAATACTCATTTTTTTCTTGAGTACTTTAAATTAGAGAATTTTTTTTTTAATTTTCTAAAAAATATGGCCAATGTAAGATAAACTTTAAGATAAAGGTGACCACCAAAGGAAGAGCATAGAAAAATTTCTAATTAGGAGGATTAGAATAGTGCCAAATCTCAAGAAAATAGACATTTCAATGTTTTAATTAGGAAAAAATAGGAAAAAATTAAAATTAATAAAATTAAAATTGGACATTTTTAGCAACTCTATAGAGATATTTATCCACCAAAATAATACTTTACATGTTTCAAAATGCAAGTAGAAAAAAGTTCATTTTGTGGACTTTCACAAAACATATAATTAATTATTTTTAGAAATCCTTTGAACAATAGCTAAAAATCTACTAGAAGACCATCTCTATAAAATTTCAGCTTTAAATTTATTTCTTTGGATATTACTTTGTTCAAAAAAATTAATCCCAAAATTGACAAATGTGACAAAAATTGGGGGCTATTTTTGGATAGTAAAACATTAGACAAGTCTTGTAATAATCATAAGTACTTTGTCTATAAATTTGAAGTCATTGGAAGTCAAAGCACAAAAATTATGGCTAAAAAACAAATCAATTAGAGAGGTGTGACAGAAAATTGTACAGGTGTTTTTTGCAATTACCCTCAAGTAAGATAGAGTATATATTGAGGGATCCTATGCAAAGCTTTCCAACTCCATCAATCCCATGTGAATCTCACCATGCTCACATGACTTTTAAATTACCATAAATACATTGTTCAATTAATGGTTTTTTATTTTTGTGCAAGGTTCAAAATGAATTCAACTAGAAATGGGGGAGAAAATAAAAATGTGATAAAAAGAGATTCCACATTTGGATTCTTGTAAAACTATAACTAAGTTATTTTTTTCTTTCATTGAATTGCAATGTATATTTGGGGTATAATCAATGAAAATACAAAAACATCGTCACTATGTTTGGTCTTTAAAGGTTGAAAGAAATTTTAGAAACTAGGAGCATATGCTTACAAAAGGGTGAAATGTCCACATTCTTTGACTCAAAAGACAAAAGAAGAAGGATTCTTCCCCAAGTCTCTATTTTGGGTGCTTCAACAATGATTTGGAGACCCAAGTTTTACAAATTTTGATTTTATGCAAGGTAGGGATACCTAAATGCCTTGACCACTATAGGACCACAACCTTTTTGTTATAAAAAAATATTCAAAATTGCCATTTCTATTAAAAGAGAAAAAAGCTTTGAAAATTGATTTTTTGCATATCTAAACTTACAATATTGCACTAGACCAGTGTGAGAATGAGTGGAAGAAATTTCATAAACTTTGAACTCGTAGATAGCAAGATAATTGCATTTAAAGTGAAGAAATCAAGTTCTTTTTGCACTTTGTGTGATCAGACTCTGATTCTTTTTTACTTAAATTTTCAATTTTTAAAAAAATTTCATGAAAAATTGAATTGAGAGGCCCCCAAAAGAAATTAGAATTAAAAACATTTCATTTTTAGTCTCAAAAAAATTGTTAAATAGAAGCAAGTACGAGATAGAAGGAAAAACTAAATTGTTGATGGCTCTAAGATCACAGACTTAAAACACACTAATTCCAATGACGAGATTGTTCTAGAAATTAAATTCTAAGGATTTATTTTTTTGTGAAAATTGAGTTCAAAATCAAATCCTACACATTCAATTCTCAAAAAGATGTTATGATTGCCTAGAAAATGCACTGCTCATTAACTTTCACATCACTAATCATTCCAAATAAGTGTTTTATTAAAAGTTGTTTGAATACAATTTTAATCCAATATTTTATTGAAAGTTGTTTGAATACAGTTTTAGTAAATAGTATTGCAAACTCCCTCATTAATGTATTATTAACTTTTCTTAAAGAAAAAGATGCTTAATTCCTAAAGGACCAAGCCACATTTTTTGGCAGCAATTTTGGATAGCTCAATACAAATGGAATTTTTATTTACTTTTCTTTAAGATTTTCACACAACATCGAGACGAGGCTTTTTTATGACCCAAGAATTTTCATAACTTTTTCACTACAAGGTTAGAAAGTTATTATATGATATGTAGTTTTTTTCCCTAGTTGGACAGTCCGGGTAGATGAAAAAAAATCATTTCTTTTAGAAACAAAAATTTGAAATTGGTTTTCCAAATTTAAATATATGTGGAAAGCTTTGAATCATCCCATTTTGATCAATGAGATGAAAGTTATGAGGAGTTTTTGTTTGCAGGCAACTATGGATCCTCTACACTAAAATAAACTTTAAAGTCCTTTACTTTACTAAATTTTCAATATTTTTTGAAAAAAACAAACTCATGGGATGTAGATTGTTTACTAAAACATTACAACCATTGGTATTGGAATTTTCCAATTCCATAACTCTATGCACTCTAATTTTTGTAACAATTTTTTTATTTTGAATCATTCTCTACTTCTTTCTATTTACTATTTTTTCCTATGTGTTGTACAATTCCAAATGATTTAAAACTTTCAAGCTGGTACCCAACTTGCCTTGAAGAATGAATCCAAAGAAGCACTACCATTTTGGACATTTTTTTATACAAATGGGACCTTCTAAAGTGTAGATGCCCTGTTATTTGTGTAAGGCCCCCAAAAGGATTTTTGTCAATTCAAATGCTAGTATCTTGCACTCCACATAGTAGAAATTTCTGACTACATCTTTTCAGACCATTTTACTGTAAGATCCTATTGTTACATCTGTCCTAAAATATATACTTTCTTAAATTTGGTACTTATACTAGGAATGGCAATTTTGGAGCATTTTTGGTGAAAACATAACCAAGGAACTTCAGGGATTAATCCACAAATCATGTTTATAGTGTATAATTATTGGCCATTCCTTGTTGTTCATTCTTGATGTAAATTTTATACATAAAAATAGATATTTGTTGAAGTCCAACTAATGAAATGAAGCTTATAAAGTTCAAGTTCCACTCTAATTAATTTTTTTGAAAAAAGATTTCATGAATTTCAATATTCAATAGCAATATGAACTTTGCGTCAATAACCATGGTTGTTGATTTTCTAATTTTTAAGTGACATGGTAGCTTTGATTTAATTTACCATGGCATTCTACACTCTAATATACTCCGTGCATTTGTGATGAAAATTTCAGATTTTTCCTGTTTTGTATTTCGTATGAATTTTCTTCATTTTTTTCTTAAAATATTTGCAATAATTTCAAACTTTCCAAAAAATTTAAATTTTTTATGACTAAACATATGATTTCATCTCTGAAAAATAAATGTAAAATTTTCATTCATATCTGCCCGGCTGCAAAATGGCAGTGATGGAAACTTAGGCCTGAAATCAGTGGTCATGGGCCCATCCTTCCGGGGCTAACTGAAAGTCGTCTACCTTACTCCCAAGTCGTACATCCAAAAGTCAGTCAGCCAGAGAAGTCAGAGAACCTGGCTCCCGTCGCTTCCGGAACCGGGGCAGCTCAGCAGCATCCTCCAGCGTGGCGGACCCTCGAAAAAGAACCGAACCGCTTCGGTCTTCCACGGACCCGCTCCACTCGTTCTCCTGGCTCCCTCAATAACGCTTTTTTCTATGACACTACTGAGTAAGGAGTATATTATACGGAGAAATTCAACAAAGCAACAGTACTTCATATGTCAACTCGGAGGCTGGGACCACGCTTGAAGTTACCGTGTTTGCACCCGGTCCCAGACCTCGTGCCTCCTTCGATTCTTATAAATGGGCTGCAATCGCACTTCAGTCTCATTCAATTTCGCAACTCTCTCCTCCAACACTCGAGCTCTGTATATCACTGCGGACGGACAAACTGCTTCCCCACAAGATCGATCGGCAGCTAGCGAGGGGACTCTACTTACTTACAGTATCTATCTGGACGGCTTCTCAGGAACTGAGCAACATTTGAAAGCTAATAAAATCGAATCGAGAACTTGCTTTCAAAGCTGGTGGACTAGAAATTGAGCTTCGGGGCTGGCGACGACGTCAAAAATGGCGCCCACTTCGAGACTGGGGATGCTCTGCTGGGGTGTCCTCGTCGCTGCTTGCTTCCTGCAGTCGATGCACTTGGCCTCGGCCAAAGAAGCCTTGCCCGAGTGCAAGTTCCCGGCGGTGTATGCGTTCGGGGACTCGCTGACCGACACCGGAAACTCCATCGCGGCCTTCCCCAACCAGTTCGCCAACGCCGAGCTCGACCCCCATGGCAATCTGTTTCCGGGCCATGCCGCGGATCGATACACCGACGGCAAACTGTTGCTCGACTTCCTTGGTACGAACGCGGCTCATTCCAATTCAGTCCTGCAACCCTCAAATTCCAACCAATAAAACAAGTAACTAATAATGCACTGGCCACCATGGAAGCTAGCTAGCAAGTCTACCAACTCAGAACTTTACAGATTCACAGTCACTGCCATGTAGAGATTGACTTGCAGTCTGCGTCGTCAGTACGTGATGACATGTAGGGAATTGAGTTGCCCTGGGATTCATGCATGGATGGTTTGTTGTAGACAGTGAACTGATTGGATTGGCTGTTGGCTCTGTTGCATGACAGCTTTTGGAGTGCGCCTGCGACCCATCTACCCCGTGCTGCGAGGCACCGCCGCCGACTTCACGTACGGCACCAACTTCGCGGCGTACGGCGCGCCGGCGCGGAGCGCGAAGGTGTGGCGCAGGAACTCGGGATTCAGCAGCCCGTTCTCGCTGGACGTGCAGCAGCAGTGGTACGAGCGCTACAAAGTGCGCCTGTGGTTCTACGAGAACCAGAACACGAATGGGCTCAACCAGAGCCTGCCCAAGCTGGCCACCGTGAGCGAGTCGCTGTTCCTGGTGTGGTCCGGCTACCAAGACTACTTCTCCAGCCTGTACGACAAGACGCTCACGCCGCGCCAGACGCGCCACATTGTGCCCCAGGTGGTGGAAGCCATCGAAACGCACATCAAGGCGCTGCTGACGCCGGTGCTGTACACGCCCCCGGGGAACTCCACGCTGCAGATGCCCACGGCCCGCACCATTCTGGTGGTGAACCTGCCTCCGTTGGGCTGCATGCCCGCCATGCTGTCGATGTACGGCGGCCCGCACGCCAAGTACGACCGCCATGGCTGCCTCAGCGACCTCAACCGAATCACGCACCAACACAACCAGCTGCTGGGCGAGAAAATGGAGGAGCTGCGGACCAAGTACCCGCAGGCGCAGCTGGTGTACGGCGACGCTCACGGCGTGTACACGGACATCCTGAAGGAGCCGAAGAAGTACAACGCGACATTTCCGGTGACGGCGCCGCTGAAGGCTTGCTGCGGCGCGGGCGGCGCGTACAACTTCAACAAGGAGGTGACTTGCGGGCACGCGGGCCTGGTGGACAACCAGTTCGTGAATTTGACTTCGTCGTACTGCAAGGATGCCACGGCGCACCTGAGCTGGGACGGCATCCACACGTCCAACACGTTCAACAAGGCCGCCGTGACGGCTTTCTTGCTGGGCGAGCACATCACCCCCAAGGGCGGGCTCAACTGCTCCCCCGACTTCTCGAACTGGGATGTCCACCAGTAATTGATTCAGTCCAGAGGGGGCACCCGTGGCCATTTACAGTCCGATCCCGTTGCGTAGAAGGATCGAGCAGCTTCAGTTGCATGTAGAGGAGTGCTTTCATCGTTAGTGGTTCGACATTCTTGTTGAGATTGATCTCAACGCTGCACTGGCTTATTCTTGATGGAATTCGCGTATAACTTGATTCGATCACTCAAACATTGAGGAAGGCGGCTGTCACCTATTTCTTGGTGGGGAGCACATGAGCGGATTCATTTTTCAGCCCCAAGGCATATATACCTGGACTGCTTCCCTGATTCGCCTTCTGGGCTGCATTGATTAAGTAGGCCACTCGTTTAGCTGGACCGAGCAATTTGTTCTTTCAGATAGCCGCACATTCTTGTGGAGCTTGATCTCAACGGAGCGTTCAGATTGCACCCTACCAGGTCGACCAAGAAGCTCATTCTAGTTTATTTCACAAGTGTGTGAACCTGGTACAGGGAACCAGATGTTATTGTAACATTTATATGAATTCAGGCCGTTAATTCTGGCAAGTTCAGGGTCAATTTCTAGGTTGTGGAATTCACGTTGATAATTCTGAATGAAGCTAGGTTTTTTGAATGTGGGAGGGATCGGACATGCAGTCACTTGTTATGTTATGTAATCCTCATCACGGGATTTTGTGTTCTCATACTACTGGAGACTGAGAGTAACATACATTTCAATTGCAGCCTTTGCAATATTAATCGACAGGCATAATTATTTCTTTCTCTTGAAAGGAGCGGTTGATATATATTGCACGACGAAGCGTCCATCTTTAATTACAGTGCGAGCAGAAATTGGAAACAGCCGCAATCTTGAGAGATATAGCAAGTGGCACCATTTTCGGTAAGTTACTGAGGAGGTTAATTAAGACAAGAGTTTGCAGGTATTTTGGATCCTATCTAACGAGCTGGAAGACAAATCGCGGGATAAATTATGCTTGATTTCAACAAAACCTCATACATGATAAAATGGTGTAGTTCCGTGAACTGGACTAGACCCTTAAAAATTAGGTCTATTCCAGTCGTAAGTGGTTTCCAGAGGTCTGGGCACTTGAACGTCACAATTTTGGCGCTCTGCAACAGCCCATTTAAATTAACAAGACCGTACGTTCTGAACAATGCGGTTGGAGATCGGTCGTGAAATGAGTATTAGTTAATGTACATCTTACATCAGGGAAATACATGAATCAGGTGCTGCCATTTACGCACTAGGTCACAGAGTAACGGAAAGAATGATCAATATCTTCTTCTTAATAAACCACAGAGAGAATTTCTGACATGCATCACATGTCGCTACACCGTTCAGTAGCTGATTGAAACCTGGAAAAGTGTTTAGTGGTCATTTCATATTCATTAAATTAGATTATTTCAGAGAGACATTCAAGTCCACAGATAATTCAAAACTTGGACAGGCCGCTACAGATCTGAGGCTCCAGATAGATATATACAAAATAAATCTCTCTCAAAATTTCACCATGTTTTCTTTTTGAAAGGATCCTAGACTTTCATTTAGGAAGGAGACAAGCACATCAAGAGCAGGCTTCAGAGGACGGGCTTGAGTGAGAGCACAGGAATATTACACCATTTTAACCAACATAACAGAATGATAAAATCTTCTTGCCACCCGTCATCTTAGCGTCTCATTTGACCTACAAATATCTTTCAAACTTAAAGTGTAGTTTGCACATATTCCGTGCCCGATTTGCACCATTATTAGATTCTTACCAATTAGAGTGGCTGAAGCAGCTGTCCATTCACTTGACACAATTGAGAGCGCCAAAATTGCGACATTCAAGTGCATGAAGCTTTGAATGCAAGGACTGGTATAGATCTTAGTGTCTGGAAGGGGATTTGGAGAAGTCTCAATACCATGAATTTCTGCCAAATTAACGACTTTGACATTAGCTAGATTTGAGGTTGCAAGACAAAGGGCCTCCATGGCTGTGATTATCCATTCCAAACTGCTTTTAATCTTCAGTACAGACCCCAAATACAGGGCGAAATTCAAATGACCTCACTAGTTGGAGCCAAGATAGAGTTCAAAACTTTTTCATCTGATTCAGTGAGATTGCTGTACAACATACTAATATATCAACTACTCCTTGAGTTGATTTTCATCGATTTTAACGCCCAATACATTCAGGTTATTTTTCCGACTTCTAGTAATTGATTCCCCAAAACTTGAACCCTTTGTTCAGAGAGCTTTGTCAATGTTTGCTGCATCGCTTCTTGTACAGCCATGGGCAGAGTATATTGTACAGTCCCCTACCAAAAGTTTCCGTGATTGCAATTCAGACCATACCGTTCTTTTGGCACAATGTAGAATGAACTTGACATTTTTAGTTTTGCACAATCAAAATCATATCTTACGCAATCCCAATAAAGTTTATCAAATTTTAGTTCCAAAAAAAATAAAACTCTATTTTTGGTGAATTTTTTCATTTAATTTTCATGGTTTTACATGATAATTCATTGAAAAATATTGGTGACAAATTTTTTTAATTTGATTGCAGAGATATGTAGAAAACATACATACGTACATTTTTCATTCAACAAGCATCTCCAAAAAAGTTTCAATATTCTTTCTATAAAGATTTTCAATATTGAGGTGACAATGCCCTAATTTTGGAAAATAAATATTTCTTTATTGTAATTAGATTTTGGCAAAGTAATTGCTCCATCATGTTCAAATGTATGTAATCAATTACAATGTGAAGGACAAATAGAAAAATCTAATTAGAATAAAGAGATATCTATTTTTCAAATTTAGGGCATTGTCACGCCAACATTGAAATCTCTAGAGGGAATTGTGAAACTTTTTTGGAGATTGTTATTGAAGAAAAAATTTGTGTATGGATGTTTCCTACATATCTCCGCAATCAAATTTAAAAAATTCGTCACCAATATTTTTCTATGAATAAACATGTAAAACCATGAAAATTAAATGAAAAAATTCACCAAAAAAGGAGTTTTAGGTTTTTTGAAACAAAAATTTGATGTGCTTGATTGGGATTGCGTAAGATATGATTGTTAATTGTGCAAAATAGAAAATATCAAGTGCATTCTACATTGTGCAAAAGAAAGTGAATGATCCAAATTGCAATCACGGAAACTTTTGGTAGAGGACTGTACAGTCTACTTGGCGTTTATGAATTTTCCAGTCAATTTTGACTAGAAAGTTCAGCAACTTTAGGAAGCTCTAGCATGCTCAAAAATGAACCAATTTTGGAACCGCAAATTGCATTGGAATTGCAATGAAGTGCACTTCAACTTCATAACAAGTGATAAATGAATAATTTCAAATCATACAACAATTTCGATTTCTTTTATACTCTACCTACCATTTCATAGAGAACCTTTGGAAGATAGTCAAAGTTTTTTTGCAATGAGGTGAGGAACAAGCAAGAAATCATACAAACAATTATAGTGATATGAGATCAAGTATCTCTAAAGCAATTGTGAAGGTTCATTTCTTATATGTACTATTGAATACAAGTTGTAATTTTCACAAATGTTGGCAACACTAGATAGTACACACTGTATAGAAAACATCAATCTCTTTTGTATGATTTTCATCTACATATGTGTGTTTGTAATGATGATAAAGTAGACTTCAGTGTGATTCCAATGCAATTTGAAATTTGAAATTTCGTTCAATTTTGAGCATATACAGGCCTCCCAAAGCTAACCTAATCTTAGCAAGATGCAAAAATTCGTAAATGAAGTAGACCTTACTATACAGTACAATTAGGTACTAAAAGTTACAAACTGCCTTTTGGAGCCATTCAAAGATTTGTACTCCGTACACAATAGGATTAATCGTAAAGTTGTCATGTATTTGTGAACCTTTGTTTAGGGATTAACCCCTAAGAATAGAACAAAGAAAACACGGCACCAAACTCAATCAAACCTGAGTTTGGGTGCTCGAGGGAGTGTGGTCTTATATTTTTCCCAAACTCCGGCTTTTGGTCCTGCTTGCACACCTTACAATAAACTCTAAAATATAATAAAACTGGTTTTTCTTATCTTGCATAATTAGCACTCAATTTTTATCCAATTCCATTCAAGCATACCAGATTTCAATTTCAAAAAAACAAAATTTCATTTTTGGTGAATTTTTAAAGTCAATTTTTGTGATTTTACAAAATATTTTATTGAATACAATTAGTGATGATTTTCTTAAACTTGTTTGCATGGATATGTAGGGAACATCCATACGCACATCTTCATATTAACAAACACACCTTAAATAGTAAAAATATAATCAATGAAGAATTCAATGAAAAGTGTCATATGACCAAACTTTGAAGAAATGGACATCTCTATATTTTAACTTGGTTTTGGCAAAATAATTTTACCATCATGCTCAAATATATGAAATTAATTGCCATGTGAGGTGCAATTAAAAAATCTAATTACAATAAAGAGATATCTATTTTGCAAAATTTGGATGCGGTCACCCCAACATTGAAATCTCTAGAGAGGGAATTTTGAAGCTTTTTTGGAGATGCTTGTTCAAAGGAAAGATGAGTATATAGATGTTTCCTATATATCTATGCAATTAGCTTTTAAAAATTCATCACCAATGGTTTTCAATCAATGACAATGTAAAATCACAAATTTTAGATGCAACAATTCACCAAAAATGGAGTTTTGATTTTTTGAAACTAAAATTTGGATATGCTTGATGGGATTGTATAGGGATGCAATGATATTTATGCTTACCAAAAAATACCAATTATAATCCACATTGTACAAAAAAATTTGAATAGCTCAAAAACACAATTTGTAAACTTTCAGTACCTGTCTAGACAGTCGGGCCCAATAATGTTACAAATTACAATAGAGTACTTGGTCATCATAACAAATATATACTTATGAAATTCTAAATCACATCACAATTTGGATCTTTTCTATACACTATCTACCACTTAATTTGCCACCCTTTGCTCACATTATAGCTTTGCAGTTTATTGAGCATATTAAAATTGAGTAATTGCAAATGAGCATTTACAATTGTTGTAGAGATACTCAATCCTATATTGCTTGTCCTTTGGCCTACTCTCTAGTGTCCCAATAAATCTTTGATTATATATAGTGATATTTGGAGACCTATTGTTCCATAGCTTGGAATGCAATGATTTTTCTATTGCATAAGATTTATAATATTACCACTTAGCATGATACTAGAAATTGGAACCGGTTCCACAAAATTCATATATAGAGAGAAGACAAGTCATCACCTTGTCAAGACAAGCACTTTTGAACAAATTTATGACAAGCCTAGGCATAGTGCAGCTCAATAGTTGCAAAAACTTAAGCATTCTTTGGCAGTAATTTTCACATTATTTTCATCATTAACCCCTTAAGGATCGTTGTCCCTTCAGGGGACAAATGGGATTTCGGGCAGGTACTTACAGGCTGAATTTTTGTTGTGATTTTTGAAACTTTTTTTTGAAGATTGAAAAACTAATAAGCTTTGTGGGAATATAATTTTTTTTACAATCGGTGCCCAGTAACAAAAGTTATGACCAAATAAACTCAAAACAAGGGACAGGGGCAACAAAAAAAAAAAATTAATTTTAATTCCATCTAAGAGATATTAATATTTTAGATTTTCCTTCTATCTTATACCTACTTCTACTTAACAATTTTTTTAAGAATGAAAATTAAGTTTTTTTGAATTTTTTATTCCTAGACCCTCAATTCAATTCTCCACTATAAAGATTTAAAGCTCAAAACTCTGTAGTGCAAAAATTTTAAGTTAAAAAAGTTCTAAGTCAAAAAATCTAGTTCCGTAGTGTGCTGAAAAACTTGTTTTTTCCACTTTAAATGCAAATATCTTGCAATTTGTGTCTTCAAAAATTCTGAAATTTTTTCCACACTTTTTCATGCTAGTTAGGTTTAAGATCCTAGGATTAGATGTGAAGAAAAAAAACAATTAAATTTTTTTTTTACTCTTTGCTATAGAAATGGCAATTTTAGGTGTTTTTTGACAGAAAAAAGGCCTCGGTCTTTTAGGGGTTAATCATCTGCTCTTGACAGGGTGGGGCTGGGATTACTATGCCCTTGCCCTTATACCAATGAGTTGCATTTCCAACTTCTCTGAAACTAGAAAGTAAATATAAACAAAGTACCATGTTCCATACACCAAATGTAGCAAAGAAAAATGAAAAAAACAAGATTTTTACAACCTTCATAAGCAAATCCTTGCAGTTCTTGTAGAATACCTAAAGCTTGAGGGTCTCACCCTCACCTGTGCCCATACATCCCAAACAAAAAAAAAGTTAGTTAAGATGCGCACGACATGTATCTGTAGCCAATGACCAATTGTTATCCTTTTCGCAAGTAAAAGCAAAAGCAAATTCAGAAAACCAAGATATAAGGTAGGAGGCTTAGAAATGGAGCATCTAAGGGCTGGTCCGCCTTTTTCATGTATTTCCTTGGACAAAAATATTTTTAGAACATTTTTCGGACATAGAGAAATTGATGAGGAATCTAATCCAAGTGGTTTTGTATTTTTCCGAGCATTTTTTAATTACTTATAAGTTTTCAAACAAGTTGGGTCGTAGGTCCCTATTTGTGACCCTAGGTCTTTCATAAATGGTTCACTTGCAATTCTAAATAAAAATGGGAAAGCAAAGAGAATGATTGGCTCTTGTAATTAATAATACTTGAACTTTCCTTGCTTCATTCAATGATTATACCAGTCAATTTCATAACCAAATCATGTCCATTTCACAGCCATTTATAGGATCTATTCTTAATGCCGCTCTGTTTTATAGCCTCCTACCTTAAGCAAGGAAAGATCCATTGCAGCAAGTATTGTCTTTCTTGTTAGACCTTATCAGCCATGGCATATTCTTCTATAGTAGAGTTTCACTACTACTAAGGTAGGAGGTCCATAAAGCGACCATCTAAGCGCTGAAACTGAATTTTGGGGAGGTAAAACATCTTGAAATATTTTTCAAAAAAATTTCCTTGAAAGACAAGTGGAATTGACATCTAATCCAAGTCGTTTCATATTTTTTGGACCTTTGTGGAATTAGTTACAAATTTTTTAAGTTGGAAAAAAGTAGTCATTTGTGGTCATCAAAAGCGACCACCTCCTGAAATGTGCGTAGTTGGTACATGGAAGAAAGCAAAATGTACCTCTGTGCCATGATCGGTTTTACAGCCCGGTCGCTTTTCGAGCCTCCTACCTTAGTGTGTGCACAACAACCTTAGGAATTCTAATACAGAAAATTAATACAATCGTTGGACTCCCAGAGCATTTAGTCTATGTACTGTACAATAAGAAAACTCAGAAATACTTTAGCTACCCCAAGCAAACAGTGTATTTTTGCAAGGCTGCCGGTTTAGTTGCGCTTGTTTTGCCAGCCCATTAGGTCTGTGTTGTTTGATGGCCTTCCCATGATGTATCATGGCATCATATAATATGCTATGTACATGTGTTTGTTTCTAATGCATCCATTCACAACTTGGGCAGTGATTAATCCTTCAAGGGCCTGAAAGCCCTTTGCGGCCATATTGTATATTACAAATTCAGTGATATTTGATAAAAAAAACGATGAATAAATACTTTTCAGTACAAACTAAACTGACAATCATGAAGGGTCCGTTGGACAGGAAGCCGATCATGTTGTGTCTGCTTACAGCTGAACCCTCCGATGCAGGTACCTCAAGAGGCTCTTTCAATTGCAAGCGCAAGGGGCGAAATTCCAATAGTAAGGGGATTCGCAATTGGATGTGCCAGCGCCGTGTATCCAGCAGAGCACGGGGAGACTTTGAGATTCTATCCATTTCGATCTCTTCATGGATCAGTTGCCTACTTCGTGTAAATGACTTCGTCGAGTGCTTTTCACAATCGACCGGCCAGTTTGCTCATGTGCGTTGACGCCGCATTTTAGTTTTGCACTTCGACTACAGCTGGTTGTTTTGTATGCTTGTTTTCATTCATGCTTTAACTCCTCCCGCTAAGCGCTTAACCTTGAAGCACTCCGACGTCCATATTTTGAACAATGATCAGAGGGCTTCAAGGCACTCACTCTGTACTTATTCCAACCAACTTCTCATTCATCCAATGTAATATTTGAATCTAGAAAAGACAACCTTCCTTAACAACCACATTCATGAAATTTTGGTAAATGATATTTTTGTACAAAGATATAAGCAAGAATGGGCAAATATTCAAAAAAGGATTGAGGTGTTTAGGGGTTAACCATCCTCCTGGTGGTCGATGAATGTTGTGAAGACTGCACTTTATCCATTTATTATTCATTGACGAATCTCCAAAAAATTCATTTAACCCCTGAAGGACTTAGGAAGATTTTAGAGGATTTCGGCAATTCCACTGATTTCATAAATTTTGGAATTTTTGCATGAATTTTCAGACTGAACGCAAATCATTTTAATCTAGGAATCTACGTTTCACATCATTTCAATAAATATTGCTAAAGGTAGAAGTTTTTTTTCAATTGCAAAGTCAAAGCTTAGAGCTTAAAATATATTCTTAAAAAAATTAAATTTATGTTTAAAAAAGATTTAATTTTATTGTATAGATTGATGCCTATTCAAAAACATTGGAAGATTTTGAACCATTCACTTCCAAATAATGAATTGAAAGTTATGAAGAGTTTTAATTTGCAAGCAATGAAGGTAGGAAACTTGGAAAGAACAAATAAAAGTTGTTTTTTGACCTCAATTTTGAAAATTTCCAAATAAATAAAAAAGAAAGCATACATATTGTTTTTAAGAACATTCTCACTATTTTACTATTTGAGAATAGTAATTGTCAACTTCTTGTAGAAGTTATTAGTAGTTTAGTTGTTTTTTCATCCAACACTACCTTCCATTTTAATTATAATTTTATTAAAGATGAATATGATGGATTTTTCGGTTGAATTTTTTTTGCATATACTCTCAATCCAATTTTTAACATATTAACGTAATCACACAAGTTCAAATTTCAAAACATATGTATTTTATTCTAAAAATATTGAAAGACGAAACTTTACCTTATCGAACAACTAGAAAAAACTTTTCTTTGAAGTTTAGGCACATTGACCTTGTAAATAGTTGGAATTTTTACCGTGCATGAACAACATAACTAAAAGATCCTACAAATAGAAGGTTGGATTTATTACATAATAAATATAACTCCGTAGCTTTTAGGGGTTCAAAAAATCAATGGAACAAAGAGGGAATTTCCTAGGGTGATTGCAAAAGAGACCAGTCTTTTTTTCAATCACATTTAGAGAGACGGACTTATCTTATGCTATAACTTTTGAAGCATGAATCCAATGAACTTGATATTTTTGGGGGAGATGGTTGTCTCAATTGTAATCATATTTTTTATTTTTCAGAAATTAAAAAATTCATTTTATATTTAAAATTTAACTTTGCTAATTTGTCACATTTTGAGGTTTAGAAATTTTTAGATTGGGGAGTGGGGAGTACCCAAAATTAATGATCCAAAGTTGAAATATAGTAGATCTATTTTTCCAATAGGCAAACATGTTTCTACCAAAGGGGATCAAAAAAAGATATGGGCAATTTCATTAAAATGGCGTTATTCCAAGTGCCACTTTGATAGTGTGCCATTTTCACCATTTAGGATAGGTGCAGATTTCAAAACAGCCGTTGTGAACCATCTAGGACAGGTATAGATTTGAAATGGCCGTTCTCAATTGTTTAAATGTCATTTTAAAATAATATCGCCAATTTAATGAAATTGCCCATAGATTATCTTAAATCCTCCACGTTTGTGCAAATAAGGCTCCTAAGCCCTAAGGTGCACACTTTTGAACATTGAAGATGGTTTTGAGTTCATTCTTTGGGTGAAATCTAATCACCATCAAGTGCTTACAAATGGCCAATTTTAATTTTTTCATAGTTTTCTAATTATTATTAATTTATACCTCTTTGTATCTAATTTTTATGACAAAATGTCAGTTTTTCTTATAGGTGTTGTCTTGGTAGTCATAGATATTTTATAGTACTTGCAACAATACTTTTAGGTATAGATGTTTCCTCTCAATATTTGAGATTGTTTTGCTAAAAAGTACTCATAGTATTAGCCATCATTGAAATCCTTGTTTCTGCTAGAATGCTACAAAAAATCATAGGTCTTTTTTGCAACCACCCTCTACATGAATCAATGATATAGATTTGTTGAAAAAATTTTAATTACAAATTATAAATTTTCAAAAGTAATCTTACTATTTTAAAGAAGCATGTTGTTGCAAAGATTTGCAAATAGGTTTGGAAGAGCATAGGGCCTTCTTTGTAAAAATGCTTTGTATAAAATCTCTTAATACCTTTAAATCCCCTAAATAATCCTAAACCTATTCCCAAATTTTCTTTTCTCCAAATTCCTATTCCTAATTTTCATGATAAACTACAAACTACCATAGCTAGCTATTATCTAGCATAAAAGATGGATGATCTCTTCAAATGAATTGAATCTTTACCACAATTTAAATCAACTATTCAAATATTTATATAACAATTTAAACCCAAATCCAAGATACTATCCAACTTTGGTGAATATTTCCCTACTATTGACTTTCTAACCCTTCCTACAATAACTAGAAACTACCATATCTAGCTTTGATCTAGCATAAAAGATGGAAATTCCCTCCAAATGACTTGAAACTATGATAAAATGTAGACCAACTATTCAAATATTCACATATCAATTTTCATCTGGATCTAAAATATTTTCTAATTTTGGTGGACATTCTCCTACTACTGACTAATAAACTATTGCTCCTACTTCCTAGCTTATCTTTTGGTTGCTATTTTGCCCGCAACTAATTGATATTAAGTCCAAATCTCATGAAATTCTTACAAAATGTTAATGAAAATGTAAGCCACTTGCTCACTAAATTTCATAATCACGTAAAGAAAAATCTCTAAGATATTTTCCACTAAATGTTGTTGCATTAGATTCAATAGATACTAGACATCCTGCAATTCAACGCTCCACAAGCATTGATCTATAAAAGATATGGCTCCAAAATTTCTTTTGCCAATAATATATTTTGGTCAAAAGAGGCCCTCAAAAATTTAAACTCAAGTAGAAATACCAAAAGAATACAATAGCTAGAAAAATCCAATGTCAAATATTGCCTTCTTCATAAATAATAGAAGTCATCTACAATAGTTTGCTCAAAATGCCATTTTCACCTTCACTACTCACCAAATTTTGTCCACTTGTTCCTATGATCCAAAAGAGAGACAATGGCTAGTCCTTGACTCTAAGTAGCCTCAAACAAACCCTAACCCTTGGCAGCTAGCTACCGCCTAACCCTAACTTCTCACTAATCCTATCTACCAACACAATTATATATTAACTACTAACTAGTTCACATCCAAGTAACCAACTCAAACATGGATAACACTATTACCATCTAAACAACACCTACTACCATTGACATTTGAATTCAAGCAAAGATAAATGTTTATTTTAAATAATAAACAACCCACATCACAACAGTGTAGGGATTAATACAAATCTTTTGCACATTTAGCCCAAAAATGCAAAAACTGGTCACTTTGGGTTAAAGATGTTTGGATGGAAATATATACCAAAAAAATTTAAGACTTAAGCTCTTTGTTGTTCAAGAAATCTATGTAATCAAAGTAGAAAGTTTTTTCCACTATTTATAGCCTTGTAGGGTATCTCAACTTCTGAATTCAACAAAAATTAGTGGATGTGGAATTCAATTTGCATCTTTTAGTATAATATATATGCTTGGGTTATAAACTAGCACACCAAATATCAAAAGACTTATACACATTCTTTCCACTGATTATTTTGCAAAGAAAGTTAACCACCCAAAAATAATATCATGTTTACTAAAATCTCAAAAATGGCTTTTTCTACCATCTGAGTGATGGAATATTATGTTATAGCAATATAAAGTAAGAGCAAAAAATTGTCTTAGAAAATGCTTTAGAAAGCTTTTTAAAGGATTAAATTATCAATTTTTATTCCAATGATTGCCTATAAGTTGTAATGAAAGTGTTATAGCTTCAAGAAACAAAAAGGTGCGAGGTGATAATTCCTCTCTGGTCTTTAAATTATTACAAAAATTAAAAATATAAGACCAAAAAATTCTATACTGCACAGAAAATGCATCCAAATATGTGTGCAAATTTTATTTACCAATTTGCAATAAAAATGTACATCCAATTAGTGTAATTTGTACATTTGAAATAGTAATTCAAATCACAACAGTTGGCCAAAATTTCAAAATCCAAAATTCAGATTTAAAGACTTTTAGGGATCAACCAAGCCCAAAGACTCCCATTTAACCTTATAATAAGAAAAATTCAAGTATCCAGGAAAATATGTCTCCAAAAAGAGGAGGGGGCCACACTTGCTTGACTCAAACAAAAGATGCATGATTCTATATATGAGCTGGGTGATTGTAAGAAACACCTAAGCGCTAATTTGTTTTTTGACCACAACTTTTGCGTTTTGGTTTCAAATGACTCAAAATTTACATACAAGGTACTCATGACTATTATACACCTTGCCTTATTTTCTGTAATTTTGAAAATGGTTTTACTATTCAAAAATAGCCCCCAATTTTATATCACATTTGCTAACTTGGAGTGGGATTAGTACTATTTAGTACCCAAAAAAACAAATTTGGAGCTGGAGTTTAGAGGAGATGGTCTTCTAATAGACTTGTAGCTATTGTTTGAAGGACTTCTAAAATTGTTAATTGTATATGGTGTGGAAGTCCACAAAGTGAGCTCCTTTTTGCTTGCATTTTAGAAGATATAAAATATTATTTTCATGGTTCTTTTGATAAATGATCATCTCTATAGAGTTGTTACAAATGTCCAATTTTTATTTTCTTTATTAAATAATTAAAACATCAAAGTATTTATTTTCTTGAGATTTGGCACTTTTCTAGTTCTCCTACTTAGAAAAAATTTCTAGGCTTTTCCTTCTTTAATTACCTTCATCTTAAAGGTATATACATTTTTCATATTTTAAAATTTTTTAAAACAAATCCAATTTTAAAGTACTCCAAAAGAAACCCATGAGTAATGTTTAGAATGCAATAAAACCACCAAGTGTTTCTTGCAATTACCTAACTTATTTTTTAATGTGCTTCAATATTGTTTTAAGAGCTTTAATTTGCTTAAAGTATTATGTTTGGTTGGATTCCACATTGTATTGTAAGAGGCTCTTGCTAATTTTATGAATACATGATGATGTATGGCATTTTAAAACCTTGATAGAGAAAGCATCTTGTGATTGGGCAAATGATGAATGTTTTAAAGTGTTTATTGTAAGGGCTATAAAAAAAATGAAAGAGTTACACCTAAATTTGTTATAATAAAGTTATTTTTGTTCATTCTTTAGTGATGTGACTACGGTTACCCTTTCACTTCTTGTATAGTAGAAGTACTTATGTTGCAAACGGCACATATCTCAAGTTCATGCAAATAGAATGATCGAAGATGCCTTTTTTTGAGAATAGGGTGACCATCATCAAGGTTTTTTTTCTTGAACTTTTGATAGTTAGTTTTTGACTTATTGACTTTCAACTTGATTGTAATCAAAGGTGATTGCAAGAAATATTTGCTGATTTTATTGCGTCTCACAATACTCATTTTTTTCTAGAGTACTTTAAATTAGAGAATTTTCTTTTAAATTTTCTAAAAAATATGGCCAATGTAAGATAAACTTTAAGATAAAGGTGACCACCAAAGGAAGAGCATAGAAAAATTTCTAATTAGGAGGATTAGAATAGTGCCAAATCTCAAGAAAATAGATATTTCAATGTTTTAATTAGGAAAAAATAGGAAAAAATTAAAATTAATAAAATTAAAATTGGACATTTTTAGCAACTCTATAGAGATGATTATCCACCAAAATAATACTTTACATGTTTCAAAATGCAAGTAGAAAAAAGTTCATTTTGTGGACTTTCACAAAACATATAATTAATTGTTTTTAGAAATCCTTTGAACAATAGCTAAAAATCTACTAGAAGACCATTTCTATAAAATTTCAGCTCCAAATTTGTTTCTTTGGATATTACTTTGTTCAAAAAATCCCAAAATTGACAAATGTGACAAAAATTGGGGGCTATTTTTGGATAGTAAAACATTTTTTTTATTTTCAAAAAATTAGACAAGTCTTGTAATAATCATAAGTACTTTGACTATAAATTTGAAGTCATTTGAAGTCAAAGCACAAAAGTTATGGCTAAAAAGCAAATCAATCAGAGAGGTGTGACAGAAAATTGTGCAGGTGTTTTTTGCAATTACCCTCAAGTAAGATAGAGTATATTTTGAGGGATCCTATGCAAAGCTTTCCAACTCCAACAATCCCATGTGAATCTCACCATGCTCACATGACTTTTAAATAACCATAAGTACATTGTTCAATTAATGTTTTTTTATTTTTGTGCAAGGTTCAAAATGAATTCAAGTAGAAATGGGGAAGAAAATAAAAATGTGATAAAAAGTGATTCCACATTTGGATTCTCGTAAAACTATAAGTAATTTTTTTCTTTCATTGAATTGCAATGTATATTTTGGGTACAAGCAATGAAAATACAAAATCATTGTCACTATGTTTGGTCTTTAAAGGTTGAAAGAAATTTTAGAAACTAGGAGCATATGCTTACAAAAGGGTGAAATGTCCACATTCTTCGACTCAAAAGAAGAAGGATTCTTCCCCAAGTCTCTATTTTGGGTGCTTCAACAATGATTTGGAGACCCAAGTTTTACAAGTTTTGAATGTTATGCAAGGTAGGGATACCTAAATGCCTTGACCACTATAGGACCACAACCTTTTTGTTATAAAAAAAATTATTCAAAATTGCCATTTCTATTAAAAGAGCAAAAAGCTTTGAAAATTGATTTTTTTGCATATCTAACCTTATAATATTGCACTAGACCAGTGTGAGAATGAATGGAAGAAATTTCATAAACTTTGAACTCGTAGATAGCAAGATATTTGCATTTAAAGTAAAGAAATCAAGTTCTTTTTGCACTTTGTGTGATCAAACTTTGATTCTTTTTGACTTAAATTTTTTGCACTACAAATTTTCAATTTTAAAAAATTTCTGATGAAAAATTGAGTTGAGAGGACCCCAAAAGAGATTAGAATTAAAAACATTTAATTTTTAGTCTCAGAAAAATTGTTAAATAGAAGCAAGTACAAGATAGAAGGAAAAACTAAATTGTTAATGACTCTCCCGATGACTCTAAGATCACGGACTTAAAACATACTAATTCCAATGACAAGATTGTTTTTGAAATTAAATCCCAAGGATTTTTTTAATTGTGAAAATTGAGTTCAAAAACAAATCCTACACATTCAATTCTCAAAAAGATGCTATGATTGCCTAGAAAATGCATTGCTCCATGACTTTCACATCACTAATCATTCCAAATAAATGTTTTATTGAAAGTTGTTTGAATACAGTTTTAGTAAATAGTATTGCAAACTCCCTCATTATTGTATTATTAACTTTTCTTAAAGAAAAAGATACTTAATTCCTAAAGGACCAAGCCACGTTTTTTGGCAGCAATTTTGGATAGCTCAATACAAATGGAATTTTTATTTATTTTTCTTTAAGATTTTCACACAACATCGAGACGAGGCTTTTTTATGACCCAAGAATTTTCATAACTTTTCACTACAAGGTTCAAAAGTTATTGTATAACATGTAGTTTTTTTCCCTAGTTGGGCAGTCCGGGTAGATGAAAAAAAAATCATTTCTTCCAGAAACAAAAATTTGAAATTGGTTTTCCAGATTTAAATATATGTGGAAAGCTTTGAATCATCCCATTTTGATCAATGAGATGAAAGTTATGAGGAGTTTTTGTTTGCCAACAACTATGGATCCTCTACTCTAAAATAAACTTTCAAGTCCTTTACTTTACTAAATTTTCAATATTTTTTGAAAAAAACAAACTCATGGGATGTAGATTGTTTACTAAAACATTACAACCATTGGTATTGGCATTTTCCAATTCCATAACTCTATGCACTCTAATTTTTGTAACAATTTTTTTATTTTGAATCATTCTCTACTTCTTTCTATTTACTATTTTTTTCCTATGTGTTGTACGATTCCAAATGATTTAAAATTTTCAAGCTGGTAGCCAACTTGCCTTGAAGAATGAATCCAAAGAAGCACTACCATTTTGGACATTTTTTCATACAAATGGGACCTTCTAAAGTGCAGATGCTCTGTTATTTGTGTAAGGCCCCCAAAAGGATTTTTGTCAATTCAAATGCTAATATCTTGCACTCCACATAGTAGAAATTTCTGAAATTTTTTTTACATCTTTTCAGACCATTTTACTGTAAGATCCTATTGTTACATCTGTCCAAAAAAATATACTTTCTTAAATTTGGTACTTATACTATAAATGGCAATTTTGGAGCATTTTTGGTGAAAACATAATCAAGGAACTTCAGGGATTAATCCACAAATCATGTTTATAGTGTATAATTATTGGCCATTTCTTGTTGTTTATTCTTGATGTAAATTTTATATATAAAAACTGATATTTGTTGAAGTCCAACTAATGAAATGAAGCATATAAAGTTCAAGTTCTACTCTCATTAATTTTTTTGAAAAAATCATGAATTTCAATATTTAATAGCAATATGAATTTTGCGTCAACAACCATGGTTGTTGATTTTCTAATTTTTAAGTGACATGGTAGCTTTGGTTTATACCATGGCATTCTACACTCTAATATACTCCGTGCATTTGTGATGAAAATTTCAGATTTTTCCTGTATAATTATTTTGTATTTGGAATGAATTTTCTTCATTTTTTTATTAAAATATTTGCAATAATTTCAAACTTTCCAAAAAAATTAAAATTTTTATGACTAAACATATGATTTCATCTCTGAAAAATAAATGTAAAATTTTTCATTCATATCTGCCTGGCTGCAAACTTAGGCCTGAAATCAGTGGTCATGGGCCCATCCTTCCGGGGCTAACTGAAAGTGGTCTACCTTACTCCCAAGTCGTACATCCAAAAGTCAGTCAGCCAGAGAAGTCAGAGAACCTGGCTCCCGTCGCTTCCGGAGCCGGGGCAGCTCAGCAGCATCCTCCAGCGTGGCGGACCCTCGAAAAAGAACCGAAGCGCTTCGGTCTTCCCTTTTTTTTCTTTTTGACACGAAGCGCTTCGGTCTTCCACGGACCCGCTCCACTCGTTCTCCTGGCTCCCTCAATAACGCTTTTTTCTATGACACTACTGAGTAAGGAGTATATTATACGGAGAAATTCAACAAAGCAACAGTACTTCATATGTCAACTCGGAGGCTGGGACCACGCTTGAAGTTACCGTGTTTGCACCCGGTCCCAGACCTCGTGCCTCCTTCGATTCTTATAAATGGGCTGCAATCGCACTTCAGTCTCATTCAATTTCGCAACTCTCTCCTCCAACACTCGAGCTCTGTATATCACTGCGGACGGACAAACTGCTTCTCCACAAGATCGATCGGCAGCTAGCGAGGGGACTCTACTTACTTACAGTATCTATCTGGACGGCTTCTCAGGAACTGAGCAACATTTGAAAGCTATTAAAATCGAATCGAGAACTTGCTTTCAAAGCTGGTGGACTAGAAATTGAGCTTCGGGGCTGGCGACGACGTCAAAAATGGCGTCCACTTCGAGACTGGGGATGCTCTGCTGGGGTGTCCTCGTCGCTGCTTGCTTCCTGCAGTCGATGCACTTGGCCTCGGCCAAAGAAGCCTTGCCCGAGTGCAAGTTCCCGGCGGTGTATGCGTTCGGGGACTCGCTGACCGACACCGGAAACTCCATCGCGGCCTTCCCCAACCAGTTCGCCAACGCCGAGCTCGACCCCCATGGCAATCTGTTTCCGGGCCATGCCGCGGATCGATACACCGACGGCAAACTGTTGCTCGACTTCCTTGGTACGAACGCGGCTCATTCCAATTCAGTCCTGCAACCCTCAAATTCCAACCAATAAAACAAGTAACTAATAATGCACTGGCCACCATGGAAGCTAGCTAGCAAGTCTACCAACTCAGAACTTTACAGATTCACAGTCACTGCCATGTAGAGATTGACTTGCAGTCTGCGTCGTCAGTACGTGATGACATGTAGGGAATTGAGTTGCCCTGGGATTCATGCATGGATGGTTTGTTGTAGACAGTGAACTGATTGGATTGGCTGTTGGCTCTGTTGCATGACAGCTTTTGGAGTGCGCCTGCGACCCATCTACCCCGTGCTGCGAGGCACCGCCGCCGACTTCACGTACGGCACCAACTTCGCGGCGTACGGCGCGCCGGCGCGGAGCGCGAAGGTGTGGCGCAGGAACTCGGGATTCAGCAGCCCGTTCTCGCTGGACGTGCAGCAGCAGTGGTACGAGCGCTACAAAGTGCGCCTGTGGTTCTACGAGAACCAGAACACGAATGGGCTCAACCAGAGCCTGCCCAAGCTGGCCACCGTGAGCGAGTCGCTGTTCCTGGTGTGGTCCGGCTACCAAGACTACTTCTCCAGCCTGTACGACAAGACGCTCACGCCGCGCCAGACGCGCCACATTGTGCCCCAGGTGGTGGAAGCCATCGAAACGCACATCAAGGCGCTGCTGACGCCGGTGCTGTACACGCCCCCGGGGAACTCCACGCTGCAGATGCCCACGGCCCGCACCATTCTGGTGGTGAACCTGCCTCCGTTGGGCTGCATGCCCGCCATGCTGTCGATGTACGGCGGCCCGCACGCCAAGTACGACCGCCATGGCTGCCTCAGCGACCTCAACCGAATCACGCACCAACACAACCAGCTGCTGGGCGAGAAAATGGAGGAGCTGCGGACCAAGTACCCGCAGGCGCAGCTGGTGTACGGCGACGCTCACGGCGTGTACACGGACATCCTGAAGGAGCCGAAGAAGTACAACGCGACATTTCCGGTGACGGCGCCGCTGAAGGCTTGCTGCGGCGCGGGCGGCGCGTACAACTTCAACAAGGAGGTGACTTGCGGGCACGCGGGCCTGGTGGACAACCAGTTCGTGAATTTGACTTCGTCGTACTGCAAGGATGCCACGGCGCACCTGAGCTGGGACGGCATCCACACGTCCAACACGTTCAACAAGGCCGCCGTGACGGCTTTCTTGCTGGGCGAGCACATCACCCCCAAGGGCGGGCTCAACTGCTCCCCCGACTTCTCGAACTGGGATGTCCACCAGTAATTGATTCAGTCCAGAGGGGGCACCCGTGGCCATTTACAGTCCGATCCCGTTGCGTAGAAGGATCGAGCAGCTTCAGTTGCATGTAGAGGAGTGCTTTCATCGTTAGTGGTTCGACATTCTTGTTGAGATTGATCTCAACGCTGCACTGGCTTATTCTTGATGGAATTCGCGTATAACTTGATTCGATCACTCAAACATTGAGGAAGGCGGCTGTCACCTATTTCTTGGTGGGGAGCACATGAGCGGATTCATTTTTCAGCCCCAAGGCATATATACCTGGACTGCTTCCCTGATTCGCCTTCTGGGCTGCATTGATTAAGTAGGCCACTCGTTTAGCTGGACCGAGCAATTTGTTCTTTCAGATAGCCGCACATTCTTGTGGAGCTTGATCTCAACGGAGCGTTCAGATTGCACCCTACCAGGTCGACCAAGAAGCTCATTCTAGTTTATTTCACAAGTATGTGAACCTGGAACAGGGAACCAGATGTTATTGTAACATTTATATGAATTCAGGCCGTTAATTCTGGCAAGTTCAGGGTCAATTTCTAGGTTGTGGAATTCACGTTGATATTTCTGAATGAAACTAGGTTTTTTGAATGTGGGAGGGATCGGACATGCAGTCACTTGTTATGTTATGTAATCCTCATCACGGGATTTTGTGTTCTCATACTACTGGAGACTGAGAGTAACATACATTTCAATTGCAGCCTTTGCAATATTAATCGACAGGCATAATTATTTCTTTCTCTTGAAAGGAGCGGTTGATATTGCACAGCGAAGCGTCCATCTTCAATTACACTGCGAGCAGAAATTGGAAACAGCCGCAAGAGAGACACAGCACGTAGCACCATTTTCGGTAAGTCACTGAGGAGGATAATTAAGAGAAGATTTTGCAGGTATTTTGGATCCTATGATCCTATCTAAGGAGCTGGAAGACAAATCGCGGGATAAATTGTGCTTGTAATTGACAAATCCTCTTATATGATAAAATGGTATATTTCCGTGAAGTGGACTAAACCCTTAAATTTTAGGTCTATTCCAGACTTCCAGTTGGAAGTGGTTTCCAGAGATCTGGGCACTTGAACGTCACAGTTTTGGCTGCTCTGCAACAGCCCATTTAAATTAAAGAGACCATAAGATTGGAGATCGACCGTGAAATGACTATTAGAATTTGACTCAAAAGTGATAAGTGGAAAGGTTGAATCTCTCTCCCACAGTGCTCAAACAAATGAGTCAATGAAGGTAGCCACACAACTTCAACTTCCTCTCAAGCCCTGCAGAGTGAGCTGAAATTGGGGATACAAGGCATGATTTTACACTCCCTTATCTTCCACCTGATCACTATTCAATTAAAAGAATGCTAGAAATATGGAAACAAACTTGAACATAGACACAATAGCCTTTGAGTTAGTGTATTTATGCACTTCCATGCTTCCATAAAAAGCAGTGTGTTGTGAACAGGAACTAAAAATTGTCTGACATCTAGCCTACTGCAGGGTTAATACGAAAAACATTCATACTTTCGTTATGATAGCATTAGTTAACTTAGCACACGTCACCACCAACGAACGAAACTGAAAGAAAACATTGAGCCCTCTTTTCCATAATCGGTGCTCTCATGCGCAGAGAAAAAAATGGAACCCTACACCATATATTCTCCACTCAAAGATCTCCGCTCTGGGGTGTACTCCTTGCTGACCAACACAAACAAACCCTAAACGTCCCAAATGACAAACACATGCTTCAAACTCCACTACACTAGGTGGAAGAACACGAACCCTGGCAGCTGCCATGGAAGAAAAATCAATTGTATATTACAAGCTATTCAGACAAATGGCTCGTTCACCTCATGCCTTCCAATACAGTCCACACGAAAAAAAGGAATACCCTTCGAGCATTCCAGCATGTGAGCATAGGTGGAGCACGCTAATGGCAGTTGAAGCACGTTCTACTGCGACCTACAACCTACCAGGAAAAAATAGCACATGGACTATTTCTAGAACGCAGAATGTACTTCCTCTACAAGGAGTTGCTATCGTCCAAGCCTTGCTGGACCCTAATCAGAGAAGCTAATTTCAGTTGCGGAAGAAACACTAATTCCACTCCAATATTATTCCCAAAACCTACTCCTACAGGTTCTAAAAACATGTCCACGCCGCAAGTAGCGAGATGCAGGGATACCAA
Source organism: Pseudisothecium myosuroides (assembly GCA_951799445.1). NCBI lineage: Eukaryota > Viridiplantae > Streptophyta > Bryopsida > Hypnales > Lembophyllaceae > Pseudisothecium > Pseudisothecium myosuroides. The sequence continues at coordinate 18,114,845 of OX637290.1, read as the reverse complement.
TCCAACCAACAGACCAATCCCTCAAAGGAGAGCCGAAAGTCGGATGTCAAAAATCAGAGGCGCAAAGCCGCGACCATATAAAAACACATCACCAGCCAAAGGGAGGAATGAGGCCGCACTCTATCAGGAGGTCTACCATGAGTAACCTAACAAGACGGCAACAATGTGTTACGAGTTCCCCAATGTTACAAATATTCTCTTGTAGCTATCATGAAAGACTCCAACAGGCCTCCTCTCCACACTTCTTCACCACCCTGCGAACCCATCTCCATGACGGAGCTCAATGACACTCGTCCGGGTGGTGCGAAAGCGGCCGTGATCCATCGAAAATTGCATCCCATCCCCTCCTTACCTTGCTCCCACAGGGCCGGCAGGAGCTCCACTGGGGTTGTTCACTCTGTCGATTCCGCTTCGGACGTTATACTGTTCATGCACCCTCACACGATTCTCTGCCCACCACTGCTCAGCCTCCCTTTCACTAAACCGTTTCCGACTGCAACGTCCACGCCAAAAACACCTTAGCAAGAGCACACCACTCTAGAGGGACCAACCACATGCGTTTCGACCAACAATAAGCTGAAAAATCAAAGAAACATGGCATAGACAAGCACACGAATACACTCGTAGCATCTCATAGCAAATAGCAGAAAACAAACCTGAAACGAACGCGCTTCAAATCTTTGCCACCTCCTGGAAGGGCAGTCAACGTGATGTACACGCCAGGCTCATCTTGCTCTACCCACTCCGACTCCGGTTCTCTGCCGTTTTCGGTCGACAACGAGGTGACTGATGTCCTAACCCCTTCCTCTTGTCGTTGTCCTGTGTCGTACCCATTCATCTCTCCTTCTCCCAGCCTCGTTGCCGCTCGCACACTTCCTCCCACCCTTCCCAACTCAGCCTCTGCACCGATGCTAGGACTGTCCGCTCCCTGGGACCCACGTCCTGAGAGTGGACCTGAAGGACTCACAAGTCCATTGCCCTCGCTGCCATGGTGATCTGCGCTTGGACTGAATTGCTGAAAATGCAAACCTGACCCTTCGCTGCCTGCATCAAGAGCCGAACTCCCCTGAGCTCCATTCGGAATGTCGAGACGAGAAAGAGACAAGGAAGCCGATCGTCCATGTTTGAACGCACCTTGAGGCATCCTCTCAGCCATCTCTTTCAGCTGCAAAGACCAGAAAAACGACCATTTAAAACGACAGTATTCGAAGATGCAGCGAAATTCCAGAGAATCGACACATTCCACACAATATTGAACCAGGAAACAAGAGGGAACAGGACAGCACTAGAAGGCATCTTAACCCCGAAGTGGCCACTTCCATATCCACACAAATAGTGAAAGAAATCACTTAGGAGTCTGCTAGGAAGGGAACAAAACGCACCAATAGATAGAAGAAACCACACCCTACATCTTGGAACGATAGAAAATATGTTTTGGATGTTAATAAAACCCACACTTACCTTCCAAAGTGAACTTCATATTTTAAGCTTGCGCACATGGGAATTAGAAATTCAAGGTGTCAAGGCTCATTAAGCTTTGTTCAAGTTAGCACTACTTTCTATCAATCAACAAACACACAGGGCTCAAAAATCGATGACATCGGGATTGGATTCGGACACGACATTACATGGTGACGAGAAAAGATAGAACGAGGGATGTAAGAAATGCAAGACTATCGATCTTGAAAAGGTTTAAGCAGACAGCGGGCTGGTCTGCGACAGAATCATGAGAAAACTAGTGGAAATTCAACCACTTCGTTCAGTCACGAAGTGACAATGGCAAACTCTACCAAGGAAGGTCACTATTGCACGGAGGGACCCTAAATTCAGACCGTCGAGTGCAAATGGTGGAGAGTGAGACTAGGATACCGAGTACGACGGCAAAGCCTCCACAGGCTCCTCAAGAAAATGGCCTAAGTCCTCCATTGCTACAGTATGGACCCGCATCTGCTCCCCAAGGATTCAAAGCATCCATCATACAGGATTCTCCAGCGACTTATCAGCATAAAGCGGCCCGGCTTACAGCTGATTCCACAAGCAATCAGAACCCTCGTTAGAACGAAGAAGTGTACCTGTGCAGTGAGTGACTTGATCACTTCCTTCGCAGCTCTGCACTTCGCAGCCTCTTCCGTTGCCATCGCAATGGCATTCTGGAGCTGCTGAGCAGAACGATGAACATCCTTCTCATGATTTTGGAGCTGCCTGGCTAAACTCTCCACCTATCAAACAGCGGCACAGTTAGCGCGAAAATACCGAACAATGAATTCAGCATCCCAGTCACCGCGGCAATCGCGGCATGAAACGAAGAACTGGACGTCCTAGACCATCATAGGGTCGTCAGAATCCGGGATGTTACCTGCGACCTCAACTGCACGTTCTCGTCACTCAAATTGTCGTTCGTCTTCTTCAAGTCCTCCACCACGGTTCTCGGAACGACCAGACCCGTCCCCGTTGGAGTGGGTGTCGTCGATCTGGGCGGGCTAGAGCGACGAGACAGAGGCGAAACAGCTCTCGAAACCGCTCGACCGGATGACACCGTGTTCGATATCACCACGGGACTTTTCGAGCTCGGTTGGAAAGGAGGCTTCGCGAACCCCGCGGGAACGCTCACGGACCCCCACGACGCCAGCCCGATCGAACCGTTGGGAGCCGGCGACACACGACTGGACGAACTGTCGGGCTTCTTCGTCCGCTTCCTCGCATCCCCCGCCTTGCCGAACTCCAAAGTGATCGAGTTCGGAGGCTTCCCCGAGTTCGAGCCCTGCGGTCGTGGCACCCTCAGCTCTCCTTTGCTGGAGCCCTCCTTCAGCTCCATCGAACGACGGCGCGTCCCCAAGCCGCCCACGGAACCCCCTCCCCCTTCGCTGCCCTTACGAAGCTTGATGTAGCACGGGTCGCACACTCGGAATGGCTTCCCCGGATTCGGAGCCAGCGACGCTTTCAGAGCCTTCTTAGAACTGCACGCGTGACAGAACACCAGACCGCAGTTGTAGCAGTTGTGACGCTTCCGAGTGAAACCAAAGGGCAGCCGGCATCCCAAGCACGCATTCTGATCGGCGCCCGAAAGCCATTTGTGCAGGCAGATCGCTGCAGTGAACGTCGCACCACACGCGATGCTCTTCACCTGCTTGTCCTTCAGCGCTTCCACCAACGTCGGCGTGTTCCTGTCCTCCAGATCCCCGTGGCCCAGACGACCATTCGCGCCCCTTCCCCAAGTAAACACCTCCGACTTACGAGTCAGAACGGCCACGTGATGAGCTCCGCAGGAGATCTCCTCCACAAACGCGTCGCAAAGCTTACCCTCCACCAGACCAGGCAGCTTCCCGTCCGCTTGGGGATCCCCCAATTGCCCGGACGTCGAACCACCCATCGTGAACACCTGACCGGACGTCGTCAGCGCCACCGTCAGACTGTTCCCACAGGCCACCTGACGGAAATTGTGGTCCACCAGCGCGGCCACGCAAGTCGGCACCAGACGCTGCTCCTTGTCACCGTGGCCCAGGCGACCCTTGTCGCCGTCGCCCCACGTGAACAGCTTCCCGGACGAGATGCTGGTGGCGGTGGAATTCCCCACCATCACCTCCACCACGGCCGAGGTGTGCCACACCCCACACGCTGCCCTCACCGTCTTCAACCCCTTCAGGGACTCCACCTCCCTCGGCGAGTACGCGCGCCTCGTGTCGTTGTGACCCAGCACTCCGAACGTGCCGTCCCCGAACGTGAACAGCTGCCCGGACGAGGTCACGAATGCGGTGTGCCAAGGACCGCACGCCACCGACGCCACTCGGATACCCTCCAGGTTCACCCGCTTCGGAATCCAGTGGCTGATGTCGTTGCCGTGGCCCAGCAGGCCCAGGCTGTGAGTGCCGTCGCCCCAGCTGTACAAATCACCGGACAAAGTCACCGCACAAGCGTGGTACTCACCGCACGCCACCACCTCCGTCGTCGAAGAGGCCAACGCGTCCACCAGCTGAGGATGCGACACATCGCAATCCACACCGTGGCCCAGACGACCTCCGGACTCCTCCCCCCAAGTGAACACCTCGCCCTGACGCGTCACCACCGCGGCGTGCCTGCCCCCGCAAGCGATGTACTGCGCGTCCAGAACCATGGCAGACTCCAGAGCTTTGGGGAAAAGGGCGTCGAGTTTAAGCCCTCCGCCACTGCCGATGCGGTGCACGCCACCACCCAAAATGCCATCGCCTGCACCCTCGCCCCACAGGTACACGTCGCCCAACGCCTCACCATGGAGGGAGCTGTCCTCGCCGTGCAGGGAACTGTGGCTCGACGAGCTCACAGCACTGGACATGCTGATCCTGTAATTGTCGGACTGGCCGGCACCAGACAGACGAAGATGCGCACTCACGCTGTCCGATCCCAGCGAGGAACTGCCGGAATGCATCGAGCCTCCGACCGAACCCGCATCAAAAGGATTTTTGGATTCGACTTTAGGTGCGGAGACGCTTAGATAACCCTTATCTGATCGCAGGGGACTGCCTAAAAAACTCGACGCCTTGAAAACATCCCCGCTCTCCTGCCAGTGCAGAACGGGGAGATCAGCAGGGACGCAAACCAATTCAGCATTTGGACTCGACACTATCAACATCATACACCACACTTGCTCAGGCAGGAGAGCACATTACTGGAACTTCGAACCTTCAATACAGCAGGTGCTTTCTTTTTACGTATACTCGCCTGAGAGTCAAACAGGCATAGTCCCAACGGCATCTTCCTTTAAACAAACAGCTGAAACGGCTATCAATCATCGTTAGTGTGGCTTGCTACCACTCCAACATAACTTCAGAGCTGATGCTTGCAATAGAAGGCTCGTTACAATTCTCTTGCGACAACTATACAATACATACCTGGTGCAGATTGTCAGTGCTTCCGAACGGGGATGTAAGAGGTGAACTACTCCTAGTCAGTGCGGGACTGGTGGCATCCGCGGATCCTTCATGCTTGAGGTTGAACTTCGATTTCCGCAACTGAGCGCCAGCAACAGAAGCCTTCAGACCCACGAACCAGACTTCAGCCTCATCCTTATCCTTGCATATCTGCAAACACATCGCAATTACACATCAGTACTTCGTATCAAATCTTTCAAAATACACTTGGCACACTCATCCAAAGCTCCTCCTGCTCACCACTGCACTACGAAAACAACACAACGCGCACCAGCTCGAGAAGTACCGACCTAACCAGAAGCAGTCAACCATACATTCACACACGGTCCTCGACACTCACCAGATCCAGTGACCGTTCCTCATTGGAGTGAATCAGTGAAAAAGACTGGTACTCCTTCTCTGGCCTCGGGTAACGGGAAAAAACGGGCTGTCGTGGCAGACACCAAAGTTGGTTAGTTTTTCGACTCCGGACGGCGACAGGAACTCCAAAATAAACTCACCCCACTTTTACAAAAGTTCTCTAGCTCAATCTCCATATCCGGGTCAAGTTCTTCCAGCATCAAGACAGATCAACATGGATGAGGAAGAGCATGAGCTTGAGATCCTAATCCTATCGTGTTGCAGTACGGGCTGCATGTCTGAAGGAAACTCTAAATGTGCAGTGATTTCTCAACACAGCGATCACGAACAGCACCGAAGAAGGATAATCTAACATTCTACGGATCATATAACGCACAGCACTGGAGCACAGTCATTCGACAGAGCATTCTATGCAACCAGACAATCAGGAACTTACAGTACGCTGGCCAGGTATTATTCTAGTGACAGTACTCAACCAGAGTCTCTTCTCCTCTCCCCCGGAGTACCACACCAGTGCATTCTCATCCTGCACACAGCTGTTCAAAGTCAGGATCTCAAACACTCAAGATCGGCATTGATAAGGTGTAGTACGTAACCTAAGCTTCGCATCAAAAGGTTCAGTCTCATGACAGACAAAGATCGGCAGCGAGCGAGAACTTGCTCAGCAATGAAAACTTGTTCCGAACTGTAAAAAAGGTTCTTCGTTTAGACCCGATGCTGAGACAAGCGATCGTGACATCAAGCGACCCCTCTGATTTGAGAAGTAAAAATACAATGACGCGCTCAAAAGTTTACTGTATATCAGGGACAGTGATCAGAGACGCAAGAACAACAGTGTCAGCAGAAGGCGGATTGGAAAATTACATACATTGGAGAGTTTGAAAGGACAAAACTTGGGTTTCCCACGCCGACCGTACTTCAAAAGCTGCGCACCTTTCTTCAGTGCAGTTATAGCCTTCAACCAAGGAAAGAAATATATCAGATAGGGAATCGAAGAGGTTCTGCATGGACGACGGAGCTGTTGCTAAAGCAGGATCAAGCACGAGTAAGAATACCAATAAGGAGTCACGGGATCCATGTTTCGTATTGGATTCATGCAATCAGTTCCTCGATGACCTCTGGAGAGTTTAGTGATTAATCCATGCAGCACAACTTCGTCATTTCATAGTGGTCACTTTTGCAGCATTCCTGGGCTCGATATCAATGTGAAACCCAGTTCCTGAAAGCCAGAAAAGTTTCGACAAATAGCTTTCACACATTGGTCGAAACGTAATAACAAACAAAACTTACTCACCAACTTCATGCATCAATCTCAATCACTAGCACTCGAGAACCTCACAACTAGCCTTTGGCAAAACTAGAAGAACAGAGGCCCAACAGACTCGGCTAAAAGCCGGAGCAATCTGGGTAGGGTTGCCTAATCGTAAGGAAACATGCAAACGATCTATACGAGATCCTTGCCCGATAAAGGTGGAGGATACTACACCGTAAGGGAAAAGATCAGATCTCCGATTACCAACAACTCAAAAGTTTATACACTTGGACGGTCTTCAACCAGCAAGTTGGGTGGAAACATGACTTGGCAAAATCAGATAAGTGACAAAAATGATCTGGAAATGGAAAGAGAATGGTCTACTGTAATTCATAGTGCTGACCAACCTCCCACGCTGAATTGGCACAAGAAGTTCAAACAAAGTGGAAAAACATTGATCTCAACAGATTTCGTCTTGCTCCCAAAGGGACCTCAACACTGCTCTAGGCTCCTCGCCCAACGGTCAATCATACATGTGCTGAAATGCTTCAAGCGACACGAATGGTATACTCTGCCTTACATGTCCTCACACTTTGTTGATTTCACGGCGCTTTGAAGCGATGATACTACCTACTATACTGGTCACGAGGCTGCTTTCATGGAACTGATGCTCCCTGGGCAGGTAACGCAATCACAAGACCTCACCATACGGCTAGAAATCAAGCGAGGGAATTCGTTGAAACCCTAAAAATCATTTCATTTTCGAATCCGCAAGCAAAACGAAGGGTATCGCTCAACTGAAGACCCACGTGTTCAGGAGGCTCTACCTGTTCAATATCGCGCTCCAGTACTCCATGCCGGGACTGATCTGCCATTCGCTGCCCAACCTGGGCTAAGTGCATCCCTTTCCTAGCTGACATTACAATTGCTGGATTCTCGAATCCAGCACCTCGGATACAGATATATGGTGCTGGTCCCTACGTGATGTTCACATTGATCGTCGTTATCTTGGGCCATCACTTTGCACCAACCCCCGAGACCACTTGGCGGCACTTGGAAGAAACAGTTCGCCTGTCGAGTTCTCCCAGCCCACATGAAGTCAAGCAAGTATTACCGACCCCGCGAGGCCGCAGTAGGACGGCAAACTTTTGCAGCTACCGAACGCTCATTGAAAGGAGATCCCCTGAAGCCACAGACAAGTCATTGATGCAGAAAAAATACATGCCAGATTGCCATGGCAGCCTCGCTCAACACTTCGCATGTGCCACATCAAACTCTATTTAAACATTTCGCTCAATGCTTTGGCGAGGCGAGGTACTTGCACTTCAAAAATCAATTTGAAAGCGTCCACGCTGCCCTCATACTCTCTCATCCAACGCAAACATTGCCGGCCACCCCTCAAACTGCACTCTCAAATGCACGAATTCAAACCCTAAGAAGAACACCGGCATTCAGCAGAAAGCGACCCCAATGGGATCCGCGAAACCTAAATTAAATCCGACGCGGAACCTCGAAAATTCAAACCTAATCGCGGTCGCACCCCGACATTGCCCACATTCCATCGCCACTCCAAACCCTCGCATACCCTAACACACACTCACTCACCTCCTATCCGCGGCACGTATCCACCGCACTACAGTTCAATACACGCCCTCAATTCCGCGGTCCTCGGCCCGCTTCACCAGCGCATCCCCCTCCGACGCACCTCGCAATCCCGCAAACTGCAAAACCCGCGTCCGCGCCCCTCTCTCGGTCAAATCATCGCGACGACAAAGTTGACACTCCCAATGTGCATGTAGGCCCAAGCTCCTCGTCCGTCTCCTCCATAACGCCCTGGGAAATCTGCCAGCGCTGCTGCCCCGAAACCATGGATCCAACGAACCCTGCGAAGTCGATTTCCGACACGCGCCCCGGCGCCCCTGAGATCCAAATTGCGCAGCGAAAAGCGAACCGGAAGCCTACAGGCAAATATAAAAGGGCAGAGGAGTGACGTGGTGTATGATTGCAGCTCTGGACTCAGGCGACGACGACGCTTTGCGAAAGAAGGCGCGAAATCGGTAAAAATGATTCTGAATTAGGGCGTCTCCAGTGTTAATTAGCGTGGCTAAAAATGGCAACGTTTTTACTAAACAATTATCCCTTCCTTCCCACTTATTATATTATTTACACTGGAAAATAAATACCGGTAAGGCTTTTGATTGAATGCATTGAGCCATATTGGATACCAAAAATTTGATAATCAGATGGAAGAACTACGCTTCATTGTGAATTCATTCTCTTCATCCTTTAACCCCTTAGGGCTCCAACGTCCAATTTTTGGATGACAAACAAATTCAAACTAACATTTCTTTCTCAACATTGCTTGGATGAAAGTCATCCTAATTTGTGGAGATACTTTATCCTATCTAATGGTTGGATTTGGTGTTACTAGAGTACATATATTATTTTTCTAAAATTGCAAATGTGAAAACATGTGAAGTGGTTGACCATGCCAAAATTGCATTGACTCTAGTTCAAAATTGGATTTACAAAAACAAGGTCGTAAATTTTATAGAGCACAAAAATTCCAAAAGATGACCGTGTCAAGAGAACCTCATTTCAAATCCATTCCAACAAATTGTACTAAAAAACTAATACAGTATTTGGGGAAGTTTCTTTAATAGAAAAATATCCTTATTATAATTATGTTAATGTCAATTGAATTAATGTTACTTGCGGTCGATTTAAACTTTTGGTTTATTTAGATGATATGATGGGTCAATTATTTGTTTTATTTGTTTTAAAAGTGGTAGTTGCGGAATCCGCTATTGGGCTGGCCAATCTGGTTATAACTTTTTGAATTCATGGGACTATCACAGTGGAATTTAGGGCGACCTTTTGCGTTGCCTACAGTCATTGTTTAGCCATATAGAAATTATTTGCAGTTTTGTGCTAGCAGCCATATAACAAACCACGCAAGCCCCTATGTAGTATTATTTTGCTTGTAATCAAATTTAGAAGGAATTTTGAAGTTTTCTTTTCAAAATTTATGAAAAAATATTGGTGAGGGCATTGGTGAATCTAACCATATGGGTGGATTCAAAAACTCAAAGTCTACAACTTTTATTTGTGTACCAATCCCACAATATTCTTCCAAATAGTACTTTACAATGATTTTTTTCAAATCATCAATTCTGGGAAATACTTTATATGTTAAGGGGTTAAGTTTTCATTAGTAGACAAAATTTGATGTTGGCCATTAAATGTGGAGACATGTGGCATTATACTACTTGTTAGAGGAGCTCGTAGAGGAGCCATCATTCACATCACTTGGGTGGATGGCTAGCCTTGGAATTTCTCCAAAAAACTCACTTTCAGAGCAATTTTTTTTTAATTTTTTTTGGTGCATTAATCAATTATTACTAATGTATATTGTTCTCTCGATTGTTCTAATCATGTGTGTAGATCATTGGCACTATAATGTGCAGTATTGCCGTTGGCAATGTCAGATGCTCCCTAGACTCTTAGGCACTCATTGCACCCTCTTTTTTGTAGTACTAACAAATTTTCCAACTTTCAATCTACTCCACTCTGTTCTCAAATTAAATTAGTTATTATAGAGTCTTCCTTCTTATGATGGTATGTAGTTGAGGATTGCTATTATGTGAGCATAGGAGTATGAGCCCATGAGCCTAGAATACTACACACCTATATTATAGGTGTATATACTATAGAAATCGTCTATGATATAGGATATGTGTGTTATAAATATCCATATTATAGGTGTTTATAATACATACACCTTCTATAGTGTGTGTCGGTATCTATATTACAAGTACCTATATTATAGGCTCAATGCTTACAAGCTCGCTTTTTTGGGCTCACATACTAGCACCATTGGTATGTAGTTTAGGTGTCACTTGGACGGGTTCTTGGAGCACAATGTGGAATCCTAAACAAACAAAGTCTTCACGTATGCAAACTATTTTGAGTGGTTTGAGTTATTTCTCTCTCACTCTTATGTTCTTATTATGTTTGTTTTTTTAAGATTTCAATTTTACTTATTTATTGAAGAAATCTTTGAAAGGTCATTTTTTGAATTGAAAAAATTAATTTTTTTTGAAGTCAAGAAATATGCATTCCCTTTGAATATAAAAGATCTGCAAAAAAAATTGTAAAAACCTATATTGTATAAATGAAAGAAAACTAAGACAAGAATCTACAAATATTTAGATGGATGAAAAAAATTGTATACCCGTGACATGTTTGTGTTCATCTGTTGTTCAAAATTTGAACATTTTACTAGTTGCATAGGAATTAAAGTATTAAATGATTATTTTTTTAGTGCCTATTTTGGCTAAAAGTCATCATAATGATTTATTATAGAAATTGAAATAAATTATTCAAAAAATTAAAGGAATGTTCAGTAATGAAATGTGTCAATAGAAAAAAACAATCTTCAGTGAACAATAAAAATATATTTTGAAAGTTATTGTAATCAACTAGCAGAATGAACTACCCTTCTACAAAGAAATGTTATTTTTAATTTAGACATTAATCCTTCATCGCCTACGCTTCAAACAGAAGCTGCAGAAGCTCGTAACAGTGGCCCAAACAAATCACCCGCGTTGTTGATTTCCAAGGAGGGAGAGAACTTCACCGTTGCAATTGATGCATTGGAATTCATTGCTTGCGTTAAGCGACTTTGATCAAATTTTTTTGCAGTGGGTTTTCCACTTTTAGCATTTGATACACGAAATCTAAACCCTTTAGAGGGCTGTTAGAGTTTTGGCGGATGTGCAATTCTAGCGAAAAAAAAAGTTTTTTTTTTGAATTTTTTTTAAGATTAAAAAATTTAGGAAAAAAATTTACTCGGAATTCCGATGGGGCACACCGGCTGACTGTTCACCTTTATAGATTCTCTGATGACCTTTTTGAACTGATATTTTTCCTAAATGCACATTTTCATGCATCCTAGTAGCCCAAACATGGCCTGAAATTTTCTCTAATGTCTTAGCTTGTTTTTTCCTTCCATATTGTGCTTTGAAGACAAATTTGAACCCGACAACTCAAAATTTGGGGATAAAATTTTGTGGGTAGGAGGAGACGATAAGGCTGAATCAAGCCACAAGATTGGAGCACTCCGATTGTGGGCGCAGTGGGCACAATTTGAGATTCAACCACTATAAGAACCCCGCGTTTTAGGTGACGTTAGCAAAATTATACTAACGTCACCTAAAACGCGGGTTTCTTATAGTGAACGCCGGTGGTCCTGGGGACGGTGACCGAGTGACCTGTAGTTGGAAATTTTTGTCACAGGTCACAACAAGTTGGTGGAATGTTAGGAGACTCAGACATTGGGTGGTTGAGAAGGGTGCGTTAGGTTTATATTGTCCTTGAAATCGCAGTGTGTCTTAATCCAAAAACTCAACATGAGACCGAAGCAAGGGGAGTAAGCACAAAGAATCCAATTCGAGGAACAACTACATACAAGAAAGGCTTCTACGATGTCAGATTGATGTAAGATTGACGGGTGATCAACAAGCGGTTCCAAAAAAAATTCCCTACTCAACTGCCTGAATACAAAGGGACAACGTCATCACATACAAGCAACTATAGACACAAGCATATGCAATCAGGCATTCATGAGCAACATATAGAAGCGATTTCAATTTCTTTTCCTATTGAACGTGGAATTCAAAATAAAATTGCCTTGAAGGCTCCATTGTCGTGCAACATGCAGACGTGCAAATGTTTTTTTCCTACTCTAATGAACTTGCCCGCGCTTAAGAACAAAACAGAAGTGACATGCAAAATTCTTGTAACATAATCTAGCACCATGGACCTAGTCTGACATTGCCTGATTGACGTCCTACTTTGTAGAAAACTTCAAATGCTAAGGACGCCATATGGTTGCATCATTGACAGCTTCAACTCTGGAGCGTATTTGACGACGTCCCGTGCTACTACTCGTACTGCCCGGTCATCACGTCTTGTCAGTTGCAATCAACCATGCTACAAAATCCAAGAAGAAGACATCAATTCATGAATTTACTCAAAGAGTCCAGAACTTTGTCCTGTGATTCTTCCCGAAGCAGGGTTCCGCACACATGAACATGCTTCCACATGCCTCCCAGATGCGTAACTGCTTCCGCTTGTAGCATCAGCAACGTCATCAAAGTCCTCATGGGTGTCTTGTACTGACATGAACTGCCTACAGACGCCTATTGTGAAGAGTGCAAGTACAAGGCGTAGTTAGAAGTGGAGCCACCAGGTCTTTCACCATATCCAAGTAGAATTCGCTTCAACAACCAATCTTACTAGGGAAGCCTTGAAGGTGGTGACGGTATAGCACATATACATTTAGTACTGATGAATCAATGCTAGAAAAAAACAATTCACTACAAGAAAACAATGTCCGAATTGACACGTCTGAATTGACACGTCTGAATTGACACGTCCTAATTGACTGAAACGTCCGAAATGACAAAATTATGTCAAAAAAATGTCCAAATTGACAAAAAATTGACAAAAAATGTCCGAATTGACATTGCTCCCTTGTAGTGATTTGTGCCACTACTTCCTTAAACTACACTGTATACATCTCTAATTTATAAGGTTCATAGGTTCGTACAAAGACAACATTGAAGTTGTAAATTCATACCTATGTACCATAATTGTACATATTATGTGTATTTTTACGCACTGAATTAGTGCGTAAACAATGCCTATCAATAACGTACGATTGTTGTACTGATGTCAATACAGTTTAGGTACATTTTGGATACCACATTTGTATAATTAAAGTACATAAATTGTACACTTTTAATAAAGATTTTAACGACACTGATTCAGTGCGTAAAAATATACGTAATATGTACGATTATGGTACGTAGGCATGAATTCACGACTTCAATACGATATCTGTTGAAAAATCGTCCTCCCTCAAGTTCGAGATGTAGTGTCCCCTCATTTGATCAATGAGGTCTACACCCCCTATATATTTTTGATATTCCTCCTGCTGTGGTGTGGAATTCACCTCTTCTCGCACATTGTGAGACCAACACACAAGAAGAAATCTGCGTTTGCCTCAACAAATCTACTTCATGTGTTTGTTGAGGCAAACACAAAATTTGCATTGAAAAACGCAAAAAAATGCAGATTTTGCGTTTGCCTCAACAAACACATCAAGTAGATTTTGTTGAGGCAAATGCAGATTTCTTCTAATGGCGCATGGCTATTGCAGGATCTATTGGATCTGCACTTGTGCTAAGAAAGGACACTGGCTTAGAATCATACCATGTCATGGTGGCCATTCGTCTACTGGAATGCATTTGCTAGAATAGACTAGTCTTGGGATGACCACCCTTTGGCATTGCGGCAAGGACCTCAGGGAATCCAACTTGTATTCCCTTCATTATGCTTATGGCAAAGATGCCTTGATCTAGCAGACCATGAAACAACTGAGGAGATGTGAAGAAATTGTCATATACCACTATATGTCCTTTGTGACCTAAGCCGGTAGTGAGCTGGTAAACAACCCTCTCTCCTTGATCAGGTTCCCAAACCCCACCACTTTTCTCCAAATACAGCAGAGCATGGTAAATGTAACGTGAAGGACTAGACACTGGCATCCAGCACTTGATGCCATACCAGATAGGTTTGAACTTCATGTATTGCCTAATTGGTAAAAAACAACCAAAATAGGCAATTATCACCTCATCTATTGTTACGAATTTCTCCGGGTTGAACAGAGTACGGGACCTCTCTACAAAATGCTCTAAGATCCACCGCACTTTCCCAATTTTATCATACTGCTCATCATCCTTCTCCTCACAAAGTAAGGAGTTATCAACGCAGAAGGGCTTCAAAACAATCTTGACCCATTACCATTGGAATGAGTCCACAACGCCAAAATGCATCCGAGCACCAATAGTCTCAAATCTAAGATGTGAATTTTAAGCTCTTCAAAATTACGAAGTCCAGAAAATCTCGCATTTCTACCACTGTGGTATCCCTCCACTTTACACCTCCATTTGTTGCAAGTGGTTGCCCTCTTTGATGTAGGTCGTTGCCAATAGCTACCTATTTAGCATACCTGTTGGTTTTGGCAACCAACTTCTCTAGAGTTGAATCGTCCCAAAATAACTTGAAGAAATGTAACGGTGACACACAAGACCAAAGGAAATGAGATGTGGGTCCTAGACTAGGGCCACCCAAAGTGCACATTCCCTGTCAATGCATCATTTGCCTCATCCATTTTCCAATCAAAATTTGTACCATTAGAGAGATTACTTGTGAAGTCCCGAAATTCAGCCATGCATAAGGCGTCTTCAAATTCTGATGTCCAACCATCAAGATGTGACAGAGTGTTGTAGTCATCCACCGGCAATGCTCGCTTTATAATCTGTCCAAGTTGTGGAGGTGTTTCTAAATTTGTATAAGTCGGTGATGAAGGAGGAGTGCCGTGGGAGATTGTCATCTCTGGTCCATCGGCAACTAGTAGCGGAGTTGGTCCAGTGGGGAGGTCTATTGTAAGAGGACGAGGTACATGCCAATTAAGGCATCGACAATCCACAACAATCATCTGATGTCATCCAATAGGCCCACCAATTTGAACACCAAAAAATTAAATGTCCCCCTCCCACCAAGATTGCTCAACGTCACCGTAAAAGTCTTGGAGACTGCACCACTGACGAGGATCATATCCCAACACCTGAAGAGGCACCCAGACACCCTCTGGAAGCATTCTGCCACTCACATTATTGGGCCCCAATTGCTGACAAGGTAATGTATTACCTGTGATGGGGATGTCACCTTTGAAAGGGACCTCGTCTGGACCCACCTTCTGTCGTTGCACACGATCAGATGGAATGTGTAGTGGAGGCTCTTCTTGATGCCAATTGCCAGCACCCGATGTTGGCCTCTTTTGGAATACTAGAAGGCTACACAAGCTTGTGCATATCGGAGGCACCACCCATCCAACAGGTTCACGTTCCTATCCTGGATTGGTACACCGCAATGTATTGTTTCCATTGAAGAGTGGGGTCGAACCGTTGATGGGGGGACTCGCTTCAAAATTGTGGGAATCAATGCCTAGAAGCACGCACCGTCCTCGAGAACCACGCCGTCCATGAGTTGGACCTCTGCCATGGACCTTGTCGTTGGTTCGTGGACTCGTTCGTGTTCGTGGAAGCTTTTGCAGAATTTGAGGTGCCTCAGGTGGTCCCTATTGGACCAGAGTTGGAGTTGGAGACGAGGTCTTGGTCACTAGGGGGGTCCGCAAGGCTGTCGGATTTGGTTCATTTGAGTCTCGAGCTCCAACATTTGGTGCGGATATGCAGGTGCCTCCTTCGCTTCTCTGCACCACGCAAGCTTGCAGCCATTAGAGGAGATCTGAGCCTCTGGAAGACCATTTCAGGATTGTTCCCAATGTTGGGAACCAGCCCCCTATTGTTAGAAAAATATATATAATTTAAAAATAAAAAATTATTAAAATGTTAAAAGAATATTAAAAAAAATAATAATTTATTTTTTTTTAATTTTAAAAATCTGACGTGGCAGTCGCTTGGCCACGTCAAATTGATGATTTGGCAGCATCCCAGCATTCCTACAAAGTTCCCACAGTCCAGGAACTAGCAGTCTTCTAAAGGCCCGAATCTCCTCTAATGCTTTGAATCTTGCTCCGATCGGCTGCTAGCCTCCCTTGCAGACGTTGCTATGCCATGTTGCGAGCTTGTGATCTCATATGTGTCATCGTGCCACAACTTCTGAACGAATTTGAAAAATGGCAAAGGACCCCCCCGTGGGTTGCCTGCTTCAACTCGTCTTGTCCACTTCAACAAGTGAGCAATATTTTGATAACACAAATATCTCCACGTTCTATTTGTTGTAGTGTTTTTCAACTCTTGTCTGCACCTTGAATCCTCTCTCTCAAGCAAGTACCACTCATGGAGGAATAGATTGAGCTACAACATCGCTTCTACTACCGGCCTTTGTCCAGTTGAACAACAAATCCTGGATGCTTAGCAGTTCCTCCACCAATGCCTTCCCTGATCACAAAAAAATCACCATTTTATGAGGAAGCACCTGAAAAATGGAGACCTCTTACGTGAACTGCGCCACCAAGTGCAAGAAGTGGTGTCACCACTACTGCTGGAAATCTAAACAACCAAGTAGTGCTTCCATGACCAACATTGATGCTGCATTGTCCTTCTTTACATAAATGATGAGATCAAACTGGGGTGTCCACTACTAGAAGTGATGACAACCACATAGAAACAATCAAGAGTATAACCTGAAACTCCAATCAGTGCAAGGATGCAATCGCAACAAGGATTCCCATTCTATGAAGCAACAAAATGGCAATGAAACATCACCCCCCTTCAATCCAGCCTTACCATTTGGAAAAGGGATCCAAGGCAATTTGGGTGCCAACGGTCTACCACTGGCAACTACCGGTTACTCCACTAAATGCTTCTCAGATTGTCGTTGAGAAAACGCAAGGTCTGACCAATCCAAACACCTTCACGATCACCCTCGTGCGATTTGCAATCTGTTGATTTGGTTGCACGTCAAAGCACCCACCTGCCTGCTAAATCCAAAATTCAAACCACCGAATCGATACCATCTCAAAAATTTACACCGCAAGGAACGATTCTCAATGGACAAATTGTGTCCCTGTAGGCAATGGAGGGTTAAGGTACAATCACACCATAGGGCAAAATATAAGATTTAAAACATACACAAGAAGTTAAGATTGCAAGCTCAATTGAAAGAAAAGGGACAAATCTTCACCATAATCCATCATGGCACTTAACATGGTAGTTGCATTACATCTTAGGGGAGATTTACACTACATCCCAAGTTCCAACTTTCTAAATCCTAGTTCAAGGTCAAATCCCAACTTTCTTGTAGAAGGTGATAAAAATAATAAATGTAGAACTTGGTATTCATAATGTGATCTAACTCTAAGTCCTGACTTGTTTCTTATATAACATGACATAGTGTTTATGTGCCTCAATAAACTCAAAAAACTATTTTTTGGGCACTTTTGGCATCAAATCTCCATTAGACAAATTTAAAGAAAATTCAGCCCTTTACAAAGCTTTATATTGTGTTTTTCACTTCTTTTTATATTTAAAAAAATTGTTGGTACTTGGAGGCCGAATTGGATTTTCATTTTGACTAGCTTGATCCAATTTAGCCTCCAAATTCCACTTCCAAAAAGTATTGCCATATAGGCATTTGGGAGTGATGTGGCATTTAAAATATGTGAAGCCCCAAGTTCCAATTTTCAACTTTCCACCAATCAAATTTGAAAAATTCAATGGAACTTGGGACTTGGGATATAGTATGAAATGGCCCTTAATTTCTAAATAACTAGAAGCCCATTTATATTCTTAATATTTTTTGGGGGATGCTTTTGTAAAGTCAAAGAAAGTTATTTTTTAAAATTATTTTTAGAGAACATAAGTTATGTTATTTACTTCTAGTGTACTAATTTGTGCCCAATTTGATTAGGCAATTGTAGAATTATGAGATGAAATGTGTTTTTAGTCTCAAACTAGTCTACTAAAAATGAATTCTATTTTGATTATTTTTTTAAAATTCAACCACAGCATCATATAACTAATTCATTGAAGTATATTGTGTTAAAATTTCAAAACTACAAACTTCATTGATTGTAAAATATTTTACCTTGAAACTTTGAAAATACATTTTTTTATATAACTTGTACATACATAGTAAGTTCATTTCTCAAAATTTTGATAGCAAAATTTATGTGTGTCACAAAATTGTATAAATTAATTATTTTTTTTGAATTTTTTTTGAATTTTTTTTTTTGAATTTAAGAAAAAAAACCCTTAAATATAATCCTATTTTCTTGTTGCTTGACTTGATGTGTTGAGAACACAAAAAAAAATTTGGACATAAGTTTGTAATTACTAATCTATATTCTATAAAGTAAAGTCTGACTTACATTCAACACAATCCTTGAGTAAATGCATATACTTGCAAATTTCAATTGTAGGATCAAAAATTTGGAATCACAATTGCTAGCCAATTTGATTAAAGCCCAAAAACATCCTTCAATCATTAAGGGGCAAAACTCTTGAAGGTTGTAATTTACACCTATGGGATTATAACCCTCACAATATTTAAATGTTGAAAGTGAATAGTGAGGGTATATAATCTCCACGGGAATAGTGGAATCTTTTTGTTCTTTGTTCACTCCTTTAGATTTATATTTTCTTCACCCTTATGTCAAAGACACGTTTTTGCATAAATTTTTGCCAAATGGCTAGATAAGAAAAAATTGTTTGATTTCATTTAAAAAACATTTGAGGGCAATAATCTAATCGAGCTACCAACATTGTAGTAAATTTGTAAAATATAGCCAAAACGATTTCAAATCAATGAAGTTGTTTCAAGTTAATAGAGGAGCCTAGAATACTCTATTAAGCCCTTAAGGACTAAGAGGACTCATTGTGTCTTCTTAAAATTTTCAATGGCAAATTCTCAGGAAGATGAAAAAAATCTCAATATTTTATAAAGTAGGATCTTGTAGAGCAACAAATTAATATACTTGTTGTATTTTTTTATTTTGAAAATTTCAATGTGAGAAGTATTTAAAAGTTTATTTTAGAAATGTATTTTGTAGAAAAAGGGGACAAACTTCAATTTATTACAATGAAAGGAATAGTGAGGATGGAAAAAACATTTTTTTGGACATTTCTAGTCTTTGGTCTGCACGATTAGACTACACAAAATAGTGAAATTAGGTTGCCTCATACTAATTTCTTGACATTCGACACTATATAAATATTTCATGTAACTTTACAAGAATGCACCACTTTTGAATTAGGATTTTGTTGTAATTGGGACTTGTGAACCTCCACATGTACAAAGAAAAATATTTGTAGAAATATTTGTTGACTTCGATGGCTTCTAAAGTAACTTTCTTGAGGTAAGGCAACCTAATTGTTAAGGCAACCTAATTTCACTATTTTGTGTAGATCTGGAAGGAATTTAAAAAATATAAGATTCAGTTTGGTGTGATTAAGAATATAAGATGAATAGAATGATTCCAAATTTATCGAAGATGTTCCAAATAATATTCTAATAATACCAATTGTTAAATTTCAAAAATTGGAGCATATATAAATTTTTAAACTTTTTGAAGGATCTAATTTGGTTAGTTTTGGATTTCTACTCCTTCTATTTGAAAATGTATATAAATTAGAAAGAAGTTTTCATTTCTCATTTTTTTAAATTAAAAATTACTACATTTGCCTGAGATTCAAATTCAATTTTTTTGGGGTGGTAAAAAAGCAGTATTCATCTTCCTAAAATTTTTGTTCCCCCAAAGTTGCATTTTTTGCCTATAATTTGATCATTCAAAATTGTTATAATCTAAAAATCCAAATGTCAATATCTTCCACAATTAATTTCATGTTTACTAAACAAGTTAGTCTTTTCTTTTGTACAGTTCAAATTAAAAATTTCAAGAACATCCACATGCCAAAAAATATCAAAGTGAAACAATTCATTGAAAACCTCCATTGTCAAGAAGTTGTTAGGAAAACATTAAAAATAATTGCTAAAAGCATCCTCAATGCTACGCTCATGAAAAAATACTACAACAGTACATGCAGTCCCCTTTTACCGCCCCCTTTCTTTGCTGTGACTTTTCCCGTCGTAGGAGTCTCAATGCAACGATCATCATTTGAAATTGTAAACAGAGCAGACTCAAAAGCGGGGGAAGCGGGAGGTGAAGCAGTTGGTAGGAGAGGTTGGGAGCAGCAACTTTGTTGAAATCTACACTCAATTGTTGCTATTATTGTTGTTGACCAAGGAGTGCAGAGGAGTTTGGAGGGCACAATAAAGGATGAGTTTTTGCCGTGCTAGAGTTAGAAAATGCTGAGCTCGTGAAAGTAATGTGAAAGCAAGTGTGAAAGGTGATGTTAGCATTGGATTTTCTGTGCTTCTCTGTAACCCACGCAGAAGTTGCCATTGCAGTGCGTCCATATATGTAGCATTGAGGATGCTCTAAGTGTGAATTTAGAGCATGCCTTAGGCAATTGCAAGACATACTTGTACTATTTCTTGTCACCCATTACATGGCACTATTATTTTTTGCTATAACTTTTGTTTTGGACTTCTAAAATATTCCAAAATTATATCAAACCTAGAAAACACCATTCTATGCATTATGTAATTTTTTTGTATTTATCAAAAGTAATTAAGTATTTTCAAGTGCTTCAAATTGTATAAAAGTATGTCATATTCACAACCATTTTAGAGGTTTGTAGTACTATTTTGTAAACACAAAAAATTCGAAGCCAAAAAATGGAATTTACAATCATCTAAAGGAATACCTAGCATAAATACAATGCTTTTGCAAAAATGGTATTTCTCCATCTTGCACATGTATTCAAAGTGAGCTATCTATATATCAATATATGGATTGTAGAATTCCTTTTCATCAAGATGTAACTTGTTGATTAGAAGCCCCTTTATTTTGAAAACAATGATAATTGTTTTATAGAATTCTATTGAATGTTTTTCTATCTTTTAGAAATGAAAACATGAAAACATCTATTATCTTGAAATTTTTTGTTTCCCCATTTTATGCATAACATTTGAAAAATATTTTTTTAAGCTTGAATTTTTGAAAATATATTATTTTTAGTATTATACCAATTTTTAATATTTTTTTGATTTAAAAAAAATATTTCAAAAGTTTTTTTTTCTAAATACAACAAATAAAATACAACAAACTATACAAGAGTTTTCCCCCTACAGATTGCAATGAATTTTGTCCCTTGAAATAGGTGATATAGGGCCACAAAACTAATTGATGAGGAAAGGATTAAACTTCTTCTACACTCAACATTGATCCTTGAGACACACTAGTTGCAATGGATGATGATAAGAATGGGCAAGCCAACACAAAGAAGGAACAACTTGGTCAATCAATTACAAAAGTAGAATCCAAAAGCTAAAGCTAGAATAATAATTGGTACTGTAAATGAAGGCATGGTTGGCACCTCTCTACCAAATATTTATTTATTTCCAAAATACAAAGTTTGATAAATGCAAAACATAATTTTTTTGCAATATATGCTTTCTCACCACAAAAAAAAATATTTTTTGAAGAAATAGTTCCCCGAAAATTTTGGCATCTAATTTAAAAATTATTTTCTACTAGTCTTGCCCTACAACTACGATATACCAAACCCAAGATATAGAACTTCTTTTAGTGGTGGAAGCTATGAAAGTACGGAAAATGGAGGCCATCTTGCGGAAGATTATAGATACATAGAAAAGTGTTTTGAGATTGCCAACGCCTCCAAATTCCAGTTTAGAGGGGCCAAATGATGTATAGAATGATATACTCTTATGCCATGTACCCATAGATCTCAATAAGTTAGAATATCTTCAAGGGATCATGGCAAACTGTCCTCTTAATATATTTTTATCTTTCAATTGATGAAATATTAGAACTTGAGAATTCCATCATTAGAAGCTCATCAAAAATCACAATGAATAGACACAAGAATAATTAGGACTTGGACTTTGGACAAACAAAATAGAGCCCATTTGAAGTAAGCTAAATGACAAAAAAATATAGAATACATGTCCACCTCAAATCAAGCTTAACAAAAAAAAATCATAGAAATGGGAAATTTGAAGTGGCTCTCCATATTTTTGTCTTTTAGCTTGCTTCAAATGGGATCTATTTTGCTTGTGTCTATTCAATATCATTTTTTATTTTTCAAATATAGCATTTTTTAGTATTAATTCTATATCAATCGAAAGTTAATTACATGAAACTTCAACCCTCAAAGGGGCCGCGAGTTTTGAACCCCCGGTGCAATTAGGGAAAAAATAAAAATAAAAATTTATTTTTTATTTTTTATTTAGGTGCTGATATGGCATCAGTGGTGCCACACCAACGCCACGTCAATTTTTAAAAAAAAATTAATATTTATTTTCAAAAAAAATATTTAAAAAAACTTAATTTAATTTAATTGTTTTTAAATTCTTTCTCTAACTGCACCATGTGGGTGCCAAAAATGAAAAGTTAGCGATCGTTTCAAAGGTTGAAATTTCTTCTAATGGGAATTATATTAAGAAGGCCATTTACCATGAGTCATTGAAGATACCCTAAGAAATTGGAGTCTTTTTTGTCTCTTTGTGCCCCAAACGATCAGGGTGAAATAATGAGTCAAAACTCAAATCTAACTTTGTATATAACCTATAGGGACATGATAAAAAAAATTGTCCAAGACCAAACTAAAATTTTGCGTTGTCACCTAGGGCTACTTCACTAAGCCCCTAATTATATATAGTTGCCTAATACCCCCAAACCGTCTCTTAATGGCTGTTGTTTGCTTCCCAAAGTTAAAAAGCCAACCAAAAGGTAGAATTCAATAAACAAGTAGGTTGAAAGACAAATAGTGGTACAAATTGGTGTTGAGAATTTTTTGACCTTTGTGACAAAGGATTTTTGGAGGTAGCTCAATTGACTAAGACAACTTTTGTCCAAAAGTATTAAATTGATAAATGAAGAATTTTTGGAGGGTGAATTTGCTCGAAAAAAAGAAATTCTTTAGCTTTCTTAGTGCTAAGAACCTTCCAAACATGTGATATCTTTTAAGCTAGGTTCCTTCATTATTTATATTGAATGAATGAAAAATACATGAATTTACTATCACATGTTTTCTTTGGGAGTTTATTTGCTCATTTGATGTTTTTTATCACTTTCTCTAAGATCATATATGGGATGATGTAGAAAAAAAACATTGACATAATCATTCATGTATATACTATAATATCATGCAAATCAAGTTGTAACACTATGAATGGATAAAAAACAAATGAAGTCATCAGTACTGGAGATGAACCATCATAACCAAACGCCATACTCCACATTGTAGTCCCAATGATCTATATACATGATTAGAAACATATACATTAGTTATAATTGATTAATGCACCAAAAAAATAAAAATAAATTTGCTCTGAAAGTGAGTTTTTTGGAGAAATTCCAAGGCTAGCCATCCACCCAAGTGATGTGAATGATGGCTCTTCTACGAGCTCCTCT
Organism: Pseudisothecium myosuroides; assembly: GCA_951799445.1. NCBI lineage: Eukaryota > Viridiplantae > Streptophyta > Bryopsida > Hypnales > Lembophyllaceae > Pseudisothecium > Pseudisothecium myosuroides. The sequence continues at coordinate 18,091,237 of OX637290.1, read as the reverse complement.
AACAAGTAGTATAATGCCACATGTCTCCACATTTAATGGCCAACATCAAATTTTGTCTACTAATGAAAACTTAACCCCTTAACATATAAAGTATTTCCCAGAATTGATGATTTGAAAAAAATCATTGTAAAGTACTATTTGGAAGAATATTGTGGGATTGGTACACAAATAAAAGTTGTAGACTTTGAGTTTTTGAATCCACCCATATGGTTAGATTCACCAATGCCCTCACCAATATTTTTTCATAAATTTTGAAAAGAAAACTTCAAAATTCCTTCTAAATTTGATTACAAGCAAAATAATACTACATAGGGGCTTGCGTGGTTTGTTATATGGCTGCTAGCACAAAACTGCAAATAATTTCTATATGGCTAAACAATGACTGTAGGCAACGCAAAAGGTCGCCCTAAATTCCACTGTGATAGTCCCATGAATTCAAAAAGTTATAACCAGATTGGCCAGCCCAATAGCGGATTCCGCAACTACCACTTTTAAAACAAATAAAACAAATAATTGACCCATCATATCATCTAAATAAACCAAAAGTTTAAATCGACCGCAAGTAACATTAATTCAATTGACATTAACATAATTATAATAAGGATATTTTTCTATTAAAGAAACTTCCCCAAATACTGTATTAGTTTTTTAGTACAATTTGTTGGAATGGATTTGAAATGAGGTTCTCTTGACACGGTCATCTTTTGGAATTTTTGTGCTCTATAAAATTTACGACCTTGTTTTTGTAAATCCAATTTTGAACTAGAGTCAATGCAATTTTGGCATGGTCAACCACTTCACATGTTTTCACATTTGCAATTTTAGAAAAATAATATATGTACTCTAGTAACACCAAATCCAACCATTAGATAGGATAAAGTATCTCCACAAATTAGGATGACTTTCATCCAAGCAATGTTGAGAAAGAAATGTTAGTTTGAATTTGTTTGTCATCCAAAAATTGGACGTTGGAGCCCTAAGGGGTTAAAGGATGAAGAGAATGAATTCACAATGAAGCGTAGTTCTTCCATCTGATTATCAAATTTTTGGTATCCAATATGGCTCAATGCATTCAATCAAAAGCCTTACCGGTATTTATTTTCCAGTGTAAATAATATAATAAGTGGGAAGGAAGGGATAATTGTTTAGTAAAAACGTTGCCATTTTTAGCCACGCTAATTAACACTGGAGACGCCCTAATTCAGAATCATTTTTACCGATTTCGCGCCTTCTTTCGCAAAGCGTCGTCGTCGCCTGAGTCCAGAGCTGCAATCATACACCACGTCACTCCTCTGCCCTTTTATATTTGCCTGTAGGCTTCCGGTTCGCTTTTCGCTGCGCAATTTGGATCTCAGGGGCGCCGGGGCGCGTGTCGGAAATCGACTTCGCAGGGTTCGTTGGATCCATGGTTTCGGGGCAGCAGCGCTGGCAGATTTCCCAGGGCGTTATGGAGGAGACGGACGAGGAGCTTGGGCCTACATGCACATTGGGAGTGTCAACTTTGTCGTCGCGATGATTTGACCGAGAGAGGGGCGCGGACGCGGGTTTTGCAGTTTGCGGGATTGCGAGGTGCGTCGGAGGGGGATGCGCTGGTGAAGCGGGCCGAGGACCGCGGAATTGAGGGCGTGTATTGAACTGTAGTGCGGTGGATACGTGCCGCGGATAGGAGGTGAGTGAGTGTGTGTTAGGGTATGCGAGGGTTTGGAGTGGCGATGGAATGTGGGCAATGTCGGGGTGCGACCGCGATTAGGTTTGAATTTTCGAGGTTCCGCGTCGGATTTAATTTAGGTTTCGCGGATCCCATTGGGGTCGCTTTCTGCTGAATGCCGGTGTTCTTCTTAGGGTTTGAATTCGTGCATTTGAGAGTGCAGTTTGAGGGGTGGCCGGCAATGTTTGCGTTGGATGAGAGAGTATGAGGGCAGCGTGGACGCTTTCAAATTGATTTTTGAAGTGCAAGTACCTCGCCTCGCCAAAGCATTGAGCGAAATGTTTAAATAGAGTTTGATGTGGCACATGCGAAGTGTTGAGCGAGGCTGCCATGGCAATCTGGCATGTATTTTTTCTGCATCAATGACTTGTCTGTGGCTTCAGGGGATCTCCTTTCAATGAGCGTTCGGTAGCTGCAAAAGTTTGCCGTCCTACTGCGGCCTCGCGGGGTCGGTAATACTTGCTTGACTTCATGTGGGCTGGGAGAACTCGACAGGCGAACTGTTTCTTCCAAGTGCCGCCAAGTGGTCTCGGGGGTTGGTGCAAAGTGATGGCCCAAGATAACGACGATCAATGTGAACATCACGTAGGGACCAGCACCATATATCTGTATCCGAGGTGCTGGATTCGAGAATCCAGCAATTGTAATGTCAGCTAGGAAAGGGATGCACTTAGCCCAGGTTGGGCAGCGAATGGCAGATCAGTCCCGGCATGGAGTACTGGAGCGCGATATTGAACAGGTAGAGCCTCCTGAACACGTGGGTCTTCAGTTGAGCGATACCCTTCGTTTTGCTTGCGGATTCGAAAATGAAATGATTTTTAGGGTTTCAACGAATTCCCTCGCTTGATTTCTAGCCGTATGGTGAGGTCTTGTGATTGCGTTACCTGCCCAGGGAGCATCAGTTCCATGAAAGCAGCCTCGTGACCAGTATAGTAGGTAGTATCATCGCTTCAAAGCGCCGTGAAATCAACAAAGTGTGAGGACATGTAAGGCAGAGTATACCATTCGTGTCGCTTGAAGCATTTCAGCACATGTATGATTGACCGTTGGGCGAGGAGCCTAGAGCAGTGTTGAGGTCCCTTTGGGAGCAAGACGAAATCTGTTGAGATCAATGTTTTTCCACTTTGTTTGAACTTCTTGTGCCAATTCAGCGTGGGAGGTTGGTCAGCACTATGAATTACAGTAGACCATTCTCTTTCCATTTCCAGATCATTTTTGTCACTTATCTGATTTTGCCAAGTCATGTTTCCACCCAACTTGCTGGTTGAAGACCGTCCAAGTGTATAAACTTTTGAGTTGTTGGTAATCGGAGATCTGATCTTTTCCCTTACGGTGTAGTATCCTCCACCTTTATCGGGCAAGGATCTCGTATAGATCGTTTGCATGTTTCCTTACGATTAGGCAACCCTACCCAGATTGCTCCGGCTTTTAGCCGAGTCTGTTGGGCCTCTGTTCTTCTAGTTTTGCCAAAGGCTAGTTGTGAGGTTCTCGAGTGCTAGTGATTGAGATTGATGCATGAAGTTGGTGAGTAAGTTTTGTTTGTTATTACGTTTCGACCAATGTGTGAAAGCTATTTGTCGAAACTTTTCTGGCTTTCAGGAACTGGGTTTCACATTGATATCGAGCCCAGGAATGCTGCAAAAGTGACCACTATGAAATGACGAAGTTGTGCTGCATGGATTAATCACTAAACTCTCCAGAGGTCATCGAGGAACTGATTGCATGAATCCAATACGAAACATGGATCCCGTGACTCCTTATTGGTATTCTTACTCGTGCTTGATCCTGCTTTAGCAACAGCTCCGTCGTCCATGCAGAACCTCTTCGATTCCCTATCTGATATATTTCTTTCCTTGGTTGAAGGCTATAACTGCACTGAAGAAAGGTGCGCAGCTTTTGAAGTACGGTCGGCGTGGGAAACCCAAGTTTTGTCCTTTCAAACTCTCCAATGTATGTAATTTTCCAATCCGCCTTCTGCTGACACTGTTGTTCTTGCGTCTCTGATCACTGTCCCTGATATACAGTAAACTTTTGAGCGCGTCATTGTATTTTTACTTCTCAAATCAGAGGGGTCGCTTGATGTCACGATCGCTTGTCTCAGCATCGGGTCTAAACGAAGAACCTTTTTTACAGTTCGGAACAAGTTTTCATTGCTGAGCAAGTTCTCGCTCGCTGCCGATCTTTGTCTGTCATGAGACTGAACCTTTTGATGCGAAGCTTAGGTTACGTACTACACCTTATCAATGCCGATCTTGAGTGTTTGAGATCCTGACTTTGAACAGCTGTGTGCAGGATGAGAATGCACTGGTGTGGTACTCCGGGGGAGAGGAGAAGAGACTCTGGTTGAGTACTGTCACTAGAATAATACCTGGCCAGCGTACTGTAAGTTCCTGATTGTCTGGTTGCATAGAATGCTCTGTCGAATGACTGTGCTCCAGTGCTGTGCGTTATATGATCCGTAGAATGTTAGATTATCCTTCTTCGGTGCTGTTCGTGATCGCTGTGTTGAGAAATCACTGCACATTTAGAGTTTCCTTCAGACATGCAGCCCGTACTGCAACACGATAGGATTAGGATCTCAAGCTCATGCTCTTCCTCATCCATGTTGATCTGTCTTGATGCTGGAAGAACTTGACCCGGATATGGAGATTGAGCTAGAGAACTTTTGTAAAAGTGGGGTGAGTTTATTTTGGAGTTCCTGTCGCCGTCCGGAGTCGAAAAACTAACCAACTTTGGTGTCTGCCACGACAGCCCGTTTTTTCCCGTTACCCGAGGCCAGAGAAGGAGTACCAGTCTTTTTCACTGATTCACTCCAATGAGGAACGGTCACTGGATCTGGTGAGTGTCGAGGACCGTGTGTGAATGTATGGTTGACTGCTTCTGGTTAGGTCGGTACTTCTCGAGCTGGTGCGCGTTGTGTTGTTTTCGTAGTGCAGTGGTGAGCAGGAGGAGCTTTGGATGAGTGTGCCAAGTGTATTTTGAAAGATTTGATACGAAGTACTGATGTGTAATTGCGATGTGTTTGCAGATATGCAAGGATAAGGATGAGGCTGAAGTCTGGTTCGTGGGTCTGAAGGCTTCTGTTGCTGGCGCTCAGTTGCGGAAATCGAAGTTCAACCTCAAGCATGAAGGATCCGCGGATGCCACCAGTCCCGCACTGACTAGGAGTAGTTCACCTCTTACATCCCCGTTCGGAAGCACTGACAATCTGCACCAGGTATGTATTGTATAGTTGTCGCAAGAGAATTGTAACGAGCCTTCTATTGCAAGCATCAGCTCTGAAGTTATGTTGGAGTGGTAGCAAGCCACACTAACGATGATTGATAGCCGTTTCAGCTGTTTGTTTAAAGGAAGATGCCGTTGGGACTATGCCTGTTTGACTCTCAGGCGAGTATACGTAAAAAGAAAGCACCTGCTGTATTGAAGGTTCGAAGTTCCAGTAATGTGCTCTCCTGCCTGAGCAAGTGTGGTGTATGATGTTGATAGTGTCGAGTCCAAATGCTGAATTGGTTTGCGTCCCTGCTGATCTCCCCGTTCTGCACTGGCAGGAGAGCGGGGATGTTTTCAAGGCGTCGAGTTTTTTAGGCAGTCCCCTGCGATCAGATAAGGGTTATCTAAGCGTCTCCGCACCTAAAGTCGAATCCAAAAATCCTTTTGATGCGGGTTCGGTCGGAGGCTCGATGCATTCCGGCAGTTCCTCGCTGGGATCGGACAGCGTGAGTGCGCATCTTCGTCTGTCTGGTGCCGGCCAGTCCGACAATTACAGGATCAGCATGTCCAGTGCTGTGAGCTCGTCGAGCCACAGTTCCCTGCACGGCGAGGACAGCTCCCTCCATGGTGAGGCGTTGGGCGACGTGTACCTGTGGGGCGAGGGTGCAGGCGATGGCATTTTGGGTGGTGGCGTGCACCGCATCGGCAGTGGCGGAGGGCTTAAACTCGACGCCCTTTTCCCCAAAGCTCTGGAGTCTGCCATGGTTCTGGACGCGCAGTACATCGCTTGCGGGGGCAGGCACGCCGCGGTGGTGACGCGTCAGGGCGAGGTGTTCACTTGGGGGGAGGAGTCCGGAGGTCGTCTGGGCCACGGTGTGGATTGCGATGTGTCGCATCCTCAGCTGGTGGACGCGTTGGCCTCTTCGACGACGGAGGTGGTGGCGTGCGGTGAGTACCACGCTTGTGCGGTGACTTTGTCCGGTGATTTGTACAGCTGGGGCGACGGCACTCACAGCCTGGGCCTGCTGGGCCACGGCAACGACATCAGCCACTGGATTCCGAAGCGGGTGAACCTGGAGGGTATCCGAGTGGCGTCGGTGGCGTGCGGTCCTTGGCACACCGCATTCGTGACCTCGTCCGGGCAGCTGTTCACGTTCGGGGACGGCACGTTCGGAGTGCTGGGTCACAACGACACGAGGCGCGCGTACTCGCCGAGGGAGGTGGAGTCCCTGAAGGGGTTGAAGACGGTGAGGGCAGCGTGTGGGGTGTGGCACACCTCGGCCGTGGTGGAGGTGATGGTGGGGAATTCCACCGCCACCAGCATCTCGTCCGGGAAGCTGTTCACGTGGGGCGACGGCGACAAGGGTCGCCTGGGCCACGGTGACAAGGAGCAGCGTCTGGTGCCGACTTGCGTGGCCGCGCTGGTGGACCACAATTTCCGTCAGGTGGCCTGTGGGAACAGTCTGACGGTGGCGCTGACGACGTCCGGTCAGGTGTTCACGATGGGTGGTTCGACGTCCGGGCAATTGGGGGATCCCCAAGCGGACGGGAAGCTGCCTGGTCTGGTGGAGGGTAAGCTTTGCGACGCGTTTGTGGAGGAGATCTCCTGCGGAGCTCATCACGTGGCCGTTCTGACTCGTAAGTCGGAGGTGTTTACTTGGGGAAGGGGCGCGAATGGTCGTCTGGGCCACGGGGATCTGGAGGACAGGAACACGCCGACGTTGGTGGAAGCGCTGAAGGACAAGCAGGTGAAGAGCATCGCGTGTGGTGCGACGTTCACTGCAGCGATCTGCCTGCACAAATGGCTTTCGGGCGCCGATCAGAATGCGTGCTTGGGATGCCGGCTGCCCTTTGGTTTCACTCGGAAGCGTCACAACTGCTACAACTGCGGTCTGGTGTTCTGTCACGCGTGCAGTTCTAAGAAGGCTCTGAAAGCGTCGCTGGCTCCGAATCCGGGGAAGCCATTCCGAGTGTGCGACCCGTGCTACATCAAGCTTCGTAAGGGCAGCGAAGGGGGAGGGGGTTCCGTGGGCGGCTTGGGGACGCGCCGTCGTTCGATGGAGCTGAAGGAGGGCTCCAGCAAAGGAGAGCTGAGGGTGCCACGACCGCAGGGCTCGAACTCGGGGAAGCCTCCGAACTCGATCACTTTGGAGTTCGGCAAGGCGGGGGATGCGAGGAAGCGGACGAAGAAGCCCGACAGTTCGTCCAGTCGTGTGTCGCCGGCTCCCAACGGTTCGATCGGGCTGGCGTCGTGGGGGTCCGTGAGCGTTCCCGCGGGGTTCGCGAAGCCTCCTTTCCAACCGAGCTCGAAAAGTCCCGTGGTGATATCGAACACGGTGTCATCCGGTCGAGCGGTTTCGAGAGCTGTTTCGCCTCTGTCTCGTCGCTCTAGCCCGCCCAGATCGACGACACCCACTCCAACGGGGACGGGTCTGGTCGTTCCGAGAACCGTGGTGGAGGACTTGAAGAAGACGAACGACAATTTGAGTGACGAGAACGTGCAGTTGAGGTCGCAGGTAACATCCCGGATTCTGACGACCCTATGATGGTCTAGGACGTCCAGTTCTTCGTTTCATGCCGCGATTGCCGCGGTGACTGGGATGCTGAATTCATTGTTCGGTATTTTCGCGCTAACTGTGCCGCTGTTTGATAGGTGGAGAGTTTAGCCAGGCAGCTCCAAAATCATGAGAAGGATGTTCATCGTTCTGCTCAGCAGCTCCAGAATGCCATTGCGATGGCAACGGAAGAGGCTGCGAAGTGCAGAGCTGCGAAGGAAGTGATCAAGTCACTCACTGCACAGGTACACTTCTTCGTTCTAACGAGGGTTCTGATTGCTTGTGGAATCAGCTGTAAGCCGGGCCGCTTTATGCTGATAAGTCGCTGGAGAATCCTGTATGATGGATGCTTTGAATCCTTGGGGAGCAGATGCGGGTCCATACTGTAGCAATGGAGGACTTAGGCCATTTTCTTGAGGAGCCTGTGGAGGCTTTGCCGTCGTACTCGGTATCCTAGTCTCACTCTCCACCATTTGCACTCGACGGTCTGAATTTAGGGTCCCTCCGTGCAATAGTGACCTTCCTTGGTAGAGTTTGCCATTGTCACTTCGTGACTGAACGAAGTGGTTGAATTTCCACTAGTTTTCTCATGATTCTGTCGCAGACCAGCCCGCTGTCTGCTTAAACCTTTTCAAGATCGATAGTCTTGCATTTCTTACATCCCTCGTTCTATCTTTTCTCGTCACCATGTAATGTCGTGTCCGAATCCAATCCCGATGTCATCGATTTTTGAGCCCTGTGTGTTTGTTGATTGATAGAAAGTAGTGCTAACTTGAACAAAGCTTAATGAGCCTTGACACCTTGAATTTCTAATTCCCATGTGCGCAAGCTTAAAATATGAAGTTCACTTTGGAAGGTAAGTGTGGGTTTTATTAACATCCAAAACATATTTTCTATCGTTCCAAGATGTAGGGTGTGGTTTCTTCTATCTATTGGTGCGTTTTGTTCCCTTCCTAGCAGACTCCTAAGTGATTTCTTTCACTATTTGTGTGGATATGGAAGTGGCCACTTCGGGGTTAAGATGCCTTCTAGTGCTGTCCTGTTCCCTCTTGTTTCCTGGTTCAATATTGTGTGGAATGTGTCGATTCTCTGGAATTTCGCTGCATCTTCGAATACTGTCGTTTTAAATGGTCGTTTTTCTGGTCTTTGCAGCTGAAAGAGATGGCTGAGAGGATGCCTCAAGGTGCGTTCAAACATGGACGATCGGCTTCCTTGTCTCTTTCTCGTCTCGACATTCCGAATGGAGCTCAGGGGAGTTCGGCTCTTGATGCAGGCAGCGAAGGGTCAGGTTTGCATTTTCAGCAATTCAGTCCAAGCGCAGATCACCATGGCAGCGAGGGCAATGGACTTGTGAGTCCTTCAGGTCCACTCTCAGGACGTGGGTCCCAGGGAGCGGACAGTCCTAGCATCGGTGCAGAGGCTGAGTTGGGAAGGGTGGGAGGAAGTGTGCGAGCGGCAACGAGGCTGGGAGAAGGAGAGATGAATGGGTACGACACAGGACAACGACAAGAGGAAGGGGTTAGGACATCAGTCACCTCGTTGTCGACCGAAAACGGCAGAGAACCGGAGTCGGAGTGGGTAGAGCAAGATGAGCCTGGCGTGTACATCACGTTGACTGCCCTTCCAGGAGGTGGCAAAGATTTGAAGCGCGTTCGTTTCAGGTTTGTTTTCTGCTATTTGCTATGAGATGCTACGAGTGTATTCGTGTGCTTGTCTATGCCATGTTTCTTTGATTTTTCAGCTTATTGTTGGTCGAAACGCATGTGGTTGGTCCCTCTAGAGTGGTGTGCTCTTGCTAAGGTGTTTTTGGCGTGGACGTTGCAGTCGGAAACGGTTTAGTGAAAGGGAGGCTGAGCAGTGGTGGGCAGAGAATCGTGTGAGGGTGCATGAACAGTATAACGTCCGAAGCGGAATCGACAGAGTGAACAACCCCAGTGGAGCTCCTGCCGGCCCTGTGGGAGCAAGGTAAGGAGGGGATGGGATGCAATTTTCGATGGATCACGGCCGCTTTCGCACCACCCGGACGAGTGTCATTGAGCTCCGTCATGGAGATGGGTTCGCAGGGTGGTGAAGAAGTGTGGAGAGGAGGCCTGTTGGAGTCTTTCATGATAGCTACAAGAGAATATTTGTAACATTGGGGAACTCGTAACACATTGTTGCCGTCTTGTTAGGTTACTCATGGTAGACCTCCTGATAGAGTGCGGCCTCATTCCTCCCTTTGGCTGGTGATGTGTTTTTATATGGTCGCGGCTTTGCGCCTCTGATTTTTGACATCCGACTTTCGGCTCTCCTTTGAGGGATTGGTCTGTTGGTTGGATTGGTATCCCTGCATCTCGCTACTTGCGGCGTGGACATGTTTTTAGAACCTGTAGGAGTAGGTTTTGGGAATAATATTGGAGTGGAATTAGTGTTTCTTCCGCAACTGAAATTAGCTTCTCTGATTAGGGTCCAGCAAGGCTTGGACGATAGCAACTCCTTGTAGAGGAAGTACATTCTGCGTTCTAGAAATAGTCCATGTGCTATTTTTTCCTGGTAGGTTGTAGGTCGCAGTAGAACGTGCTTCAACTGCCATTAGCGTGCTCCACCTATGCTCACATGCTGGAATGCTCGAAGGGTATTCCTTTTTTTCGTGTGGACTGTATTGGAAGGCATGAGGTGAACGAGCCATTTGTCTGAATAGCTTGTAATATACAATTGATTTTTCTTCCATGGCAGCTGCCAGGGTTCGTGTTCTTCCACCTAGTGTAGTGGAGTTTGAAGCATGTGTTTGTCATTTGGGACGTTTAGGGTTTGTTTGTGTTGGTCAGCAAGGAGTACACCCCAGAGCGGAGATCTTTGAGTGGAGAATATATGGTGTAGGGTTCCATTTTTTTCTCTGCGCATGAGAGCACCGATTATGGAAAAGAGGGCTCAATGTTTTCTTTCAGTTTCGTTCGTTGGTGGTGACGTGTGCTAAGTTAACTAATGCTATCATAACGAAAGTATGAATGTTTTTCGTATTAACCCTGCAGTAGGCTAGATGTCAGACAATTTTTAGTTCCTGTTCACAACACACTGCTTTCTATGGAAGCATGGAAGTGAATAGATACACCAACTCAAAGGCTATTGAGCCTATGTTCAAGTTTGTGCACTTTGGAGAGGCGGTGTGTCCATATTTCTAGCATTTTTTTCATAGAAAAGTGATGAGGCGGAAGATAAGGGAGTGCAGAATCATGCCTTGTATCCCCAATTCTAGCTCACCTTGTATGGGTGGAGAGGAAGTAGAAGTAGTGTGGCTACCTTCATTGACTCATTTGTTTGAGCATTGTGGGAGAGGGATTCAACCTCCTCACTAAGGTAGAAGCACCAACTGTCAACCATGCCCAGTGCTCAACCAGTAGAGGTGCAATATTTCCGACCCAAGGTTGGAACAAATTTCAAGGGAAGTTGGGAACATGTTTTTTTGGTCCTTTTCAAGGTTGCAACCAATAAGGTTATTACACATGTCTCAAAGTAGTGAGCAAGAAACTAAAAAGTATATGAGTGGGAAAGTAGTTGTTGAATGATCGGAATTGGAAGACTCTAGAGAGTGGCTACTATCGAAATGCACTTTTTGGTTCCCAAAACTCACTGTAAATTCAATTTCGGAAATAAAATTTTGAAAATTTTGTAATCCCTATATTTCCTATCTTCCTACATGGGAAAAATTTCCACCACCTCTTATTGTGCCCAATCTGCTCCAAAATTGCTTAAAAGGTTGACTATTGGTGCTTTTATCTTAATCACTTTTGAGTCAAATTATTTGAGGGTGGTGTTTGTAGAGGCTTCTAGTATGTAGAGAGGTTGTCAAATATCATAAGGAGAAGATTTCGTTTGAGAAAGAGTTGAATGTGGTTTCTTTATTGAAGAAGTACATGAGTAGTTGAGAAGTGGTGCAAGTTGAATGTGGTTTCTTTATTGTAGAAGCATATAGATTGTGAATAGGATTAGGTAGAAACATTGCGAGAATTCACATTGTCAGGACAAAAGCAAGGTGTTTTTATATAGGCTTTGATACTTTAGTAGAAGCAATATGTAATGCAATGTATTTGGTTATTTTAAACAAGATTGGTACTGCATTGGAGGCAAAAAGATTATTGAAAATTGTATTGGGAGTTAATCTCTTTATTGAAACAATGAGAAATGCCTTGAAAGAAAGAAATTTAGGATCATTATTTTGCTAAGGCTTCTAAACTAGCTTTGTTTACCATAAATGTGAAAGTGAGGTTAGAATTTTCTCAACTGTACAAAGATTAAATAGTGAGTGATTGGAAGAAGGCAATTTTTAGTGATGAAACAAGGATCAATTGTTTCAATTCTATTGGCTTAAGTTGCCATTGGCTAGTCATAAGAAGAACCTTTCAACCCGAGTTGTTAAACAAACAGTGAAACATGGTGGGAGTTCATTGATGCTTTGGAGTGGTGTGACTAGGTAGTATATACAAGATTGAAAAGACACTCCGAATATCGTAGGTAATCTTGAGTTGTTGCAAGGAGAATTGCTTAGCTCTTCAATAAGTTTCAACTTTAATCTTCATGAAGTTGTTATTGAGCAAGACAATGTGCTGCTATATAAAGCTTGCAAAAATTATTCAAGGTTGGTTTGAAGAGTAGCCATATTCCATTACAGAGAGTCCTGTTCAATCATAGGGCCTCAATTTTATTGAATATGTTTTAGCTATCTTCAAATGGCGCCATTGAATGCTTAATATGCCACTCCCTTCAAGAACAGTCATAAATTGTGGAACTGAGCCCAAGAAGATTATACTTCTATCAATGTAGATGAGTGTTAGAAGTTGTATTCTAGCATGTTTTTACAAGTGGCCAAGCCATTTTGGAAGCAAATCTTTGAATATTTGCTTAAAAATGGACAGTCTACAAATAGATCTAATTTTTTTTTCTTGTGGAAGTTGTTTGTCACTTTATACTTTAATTACAACTTTTGTGATCATAGTTTTTATATGTGATCATTTGATTTTATAGCAATCTTAAATTTTAGCAATTGAATGAAACATTGACTCAAATACAATTTGGCAAGGCTATAGATATAGCTTCTTGAGAAATGAACCCTACTTCTTTCTAGATTTTCTTCTTTTTCTCTTGATTACATTTTTGGCATGTCAAATTTTTTCTAAGCCAATAAATGTCCAAGTTTGCAATGAAGAAATAAAAAAATTTAATCCATATAATTTTAGTATATAGAGATTATCAACAAGACAATGCAACTTCTTTACCATTGAGTCACAAGAAGTGAAAGAGAAATTCAAATCTTTTTTTAATATATAAAACTTTTGATTGCATTGACTAATTTGAAAAATAATAAAATTTTAAATAGATCATGGATTCATACATTTGATTTTTTTAACGATTTTACACCCAAAAAAATGAAACATTCAAATAAGTTATACAATGCCTTTCAGAGTGTCCAGGAAAAACTTGTTCCACTCTTAATAACTTGCATGCAAGAAGCATTAAGTTAAGTGGTGATGGTATTGTTATGGGGTGTTTCAGAGCTCCAGAATTGTCAAGATCTGAAGTGCCCATCTAGAGCTCTTGAAAGTAGGGCAGGTATCTAGAACATGATCACAGTTTCACGAACAATCCAGAGAGACCACTTGTCCAATTCAGCGATCTCACAAATGCAAGTATGCAACTAATTACCGTCAACTTTGTTAAGCCTGCCGTATTCCAATACTTCCAAAACATAAATCCTTACCAGCAACTGGTGGATTTTAGCCCTTCCTGTAAGTTACCATTTTTAACGCCTGAATCGCGCCATTTAACACCATTCCCAACGATCTAATCGGGATGGCTTTCCCCAATGGCTATCTTCAGCTCATCAGTTGACAGGATTAAGATGTCCACTTCGTTAAATTGGTGGAATTCAATTAAAATGTGTGCGAAGAATCGAGCCAACAGCTTAAGTCTTCCACACCTTCAACTGCATTACGGTTAGTTAGGACCCATGCAACGCAATGTTCATTGCATTTTCCAAGAGTACAATTAGAGCAATCGAAAGCTTAAACCGTCAACTTCGTTAAATTGGCGATAATTATTTCATTATTTCGGCGGGGATGCGGCCTGAATGCAAAATCTATGTCCGTCCTGGTTAGTGGCCTGAAACTAGACCTTCGTGATCATTTGTGACTGCGAATATCGCTACTTTTAACGAAATTGACGTTTCAGAACTCTGTCAATGTTCCAAGCAGGGAATTCCCTCATCCGAACTCCACCCTAGCCAACTTAAATCGCACGAAATCAAATTGCAATTAACCAAAGTTTCTATAGAATTAAGAAACTGACATCTACAGTATATATCGGGAGAGTAGAATTTTCCGGATATATAGTTAATTAAACACTCGCAATCATCCTTCAAACAAAGTTGGTAGTACGTCTCCATTGATGCTTAGAGTAGCAAACTAGCTATCAGCTGCACAAGTATGCCCCACTAGCTCCATTATTTTCGGTCCTTCATTACATTGTCGGGCACAAAATCAAAGGCAAGATCGAGTCGCAGAGACTCCAAACTCAAGTGAAGAAAAGCGCTCCTTCCTTTCAGTTGCAGACGGGTTATACATGCACGGAAAATGTGCAGACAAAAAGATCCAATTAACAGCATGATTCCGGGATCAAACGTAACAATTCAATCGACAGGTCACATCGATCTGCAGGCGGGCGGCTCGACAAAAGTGTCAGCAGCAGCGGCCAGGCCAATTGCATGCACAGTCACAAAGAATCGCCGTAACTGTCATGGGGTCATGCCCAACGACGGTCACTTCGTTACCACGTGATGGATGATTCCATTCGGCTGAGACGTTACTGGCATCATGGGTCCAGGAGGGCTCCCATCAATCTTTATTTTGACGCTGTCGAAGCTGAAACAGTAATTCATCCACGATCAAGCGGGCCTGCTAAATTTTATGCACGTTGTCCCGGATGAGTAATAATATAGGTGGGGACACTCTTGCCAGCTGCGTTGAAATTATTTAAAAAGAAAAGAAAAGAGCTTATGAATTCAAGCTGCATTTTAGAAAAGGAAGAGAACTTCGGGAAGCTGGATACTATCCTTGCTTGGTCATACTCATCGTCACTTTAAATTGAATTGTTAATTAAATCGCCCACATGCCAAGAAGTCGACTGAAGGAAACTTTGCAAAGCCAGTACGTACAGCACCTCGACTCTAGTATTGAGATCGAGCTTTGTTCACTTAAACACCTGCCCATTATAAAAGAAACAATGATTACGTACTCATCTGCAGATAGTAGTACTGCCAGGTTTCAGAAAAAAAGGATGAATGATCGCTTGGCCCTGTCCACTTGCTGTCTGTCTCACCCAGCTGTCTACAGTGTGTGGGAGTTGGATATATTTGTAGCCCTTCCCTGCATCCTGAACCACACTGCTCTCTGCCTTGCGCCCTTGCCCATCCCCTTGAAGTGTGAGTTCTAGCTAGTCTTCGATCACTTGCATTGGTGCTTCAGATCTCTGTCGTCATTCGTCTTGAGCAGCACTCACGGGCTATCTACATACCTGCATGGCGAACCTGCTGCCAGGACTCATGGAGCTTGTGGTCGCCCTCATCATGGTGGCCGCCGTCTTTTGGGTAACTTGTCCACACCTTGTTATCAATATTGATAGCAATTTGTCTTAAGATCTCCAATATATGTTGTTAACTTTTTCATCATGTGCCTGCAGCTCTGCTGTTCTACAGTAGTTCAGAGTGATGCATGCGCTTATGAGTACACGATATGATTAATCTTGCATGTATATTATTTTCAGAAGCTAGGAAAGCACCAATATGTTAAACATTGATCCCACGATTGTGCATGCCAGTGTACGCTCCATCAACATGTAGGCAGCTAGCTAGAAATGATTGCATATATCCAGCTAGCTGATCGATCAGCATAAAGAACATGGCGGAGAACTAATTAAGCAAAATCAATTGTGTTTCAGAGTTTCGCTCATGTACCTTTCTCCTTGAATGACATACAGCCTATGGCTGGAGGTCACCCTCTCACTACCGGCGAGGTCACGGATGCTGCCAAGATCGCATCCATGTGCTCTACCGGACGGCTTCAGTGTGCCCAGAGCACCGTCGTTGCAGGTCAAATTTTTGGTAACGGCATCCATCGTGACGCTGCCATCCACACCATAAATGACTTCCAACGCGATTTTTTCCTGGAGTCCGCTCTGGTGGTGGGCGGCGAGATGACGCTCGACGCCAATTTGCGGGACGCTGCACCCAAGCGCGCATTCATGACGGCCTCCGCCGCCAAGTCGCTGCCCGCACTCACGTCCTCCAATACCCTCAACCTGGTGAAGCACTTTAACGTGTCGCCCAACACGGAAATGGCCACCTCCGTCGCCACTGCGGCGTACCTGTGCGGCTACGGGGCCCTGCCCAGAGAGAAGATGTGCTGCGCCGTCTCTGCCGAGGCCGTGGCCAAGTTCGCCTCCTCCGAGCTGGGCTCCCGAGTGCATGTGCTCTCCACCAGCACCGCGCCTGCGGAAGCCTTTGCAGTGAAGGGGCCCGTGACCATCGTGGACGTGGCCAAGGGCAGCGTCGCTGAGGGCAAAACCATCGTCGTGTGCCATGCCTTGAACTTCCCCTCGGCGTTGTACTACTGTCACCGCGTGACGGGCACCAAAGTGATCACCGCCACGCTCACACCCGCGCACGGCAACTCCTCCAACCCCATCAAGGCGGTGGGCGTATGCCACATCGACACCTCCCTGTGGCTGAGCACCCACCCCGCCTTCCGCGCTCTGGATATTCCCCACGGCGACGAAGCGTGTCATTGGCTTGTCGATTCGGACGTGCTCTTTTATCCGACCGCCGGTGACGCGGCCAAGCTCGCGTGAGCGTGAGCCTGACGGGACTGGACTGCTACTTGCTGCTCTCCGAGCTAGGGGCGGTGGAGACATATAGTTATCAAGCCCTTTTAGTTAGCCCATGCCAAGCAGTTCGTTGGATTAGTGTGCTGCTGGGCATGGGCATGATCAGCAGCGTCCGTCGGTAGATTACGTGTGGTGTTGCAATTGTGTTGTGCTGTTTTGTTCTGGGAAAAGCTATTTTTGCTGGCCTCGTGATGTCCAACCATGTTCGTTTTATCAGTTAGACATTTTGTGTGTGCTTTTCGTTAATTTGCTTGCGAGGCAGCGAGTCTGTTCGATCGATTCCAGTTGCTGGACGTACCATCACTGAAAGGTGCGTTGCAGTTGAGGTGCGGTGGCGGATGTGGTTGCTACTGTAGCGCTCTTGTAGTGACTTGCAGTCAGTTGGATGAGATCCGATCAGATTCGCCAAGCTAGGTGAAAACCGTGACCTTTTTAATATGTTAGTCCTAGTTTCTACAAATAAGTTAATTGTTGGACTATCTGGTCTGGATTAGGTTCGTTTTCTGTATCTGATGTACTGTAGACGTGTTTTCGAGTATGAGTCATCGATCTGACTGCGATGGTCATCTCCAAGTTTGTGTGAATAAATTGATCTAATCGACTGGATCATTGTGAGTATTCAAGTATCCAAAGTTTGGAGTGAGTTGTGTATGTTATTATTTGACACTACTTCCAGGTCTTTGAGATTGCATGCTGAACCTTGAGCTCTTTTGGGAAATCACTACTAGGATTTGCAGGGGGAGACAACGTTGTCAAGCCACCTTTACTCTTCTAAACCAGGTTTCAATTTTTTTTTAAATAATAGACGTGTTTGTAAGCAATGCCGTCTCTTGGAGGAACATTTTGCAAGAATCAAAGGTTGCTTCAATGTTGTCAATGCATTTAAATTCACTTTAGTTTGCTCCCAAGTAAACACATTGTCCCACACTCTTATTAGTCAAGGCAGAAGAGGATAGAAGGAATTTGCTCTAAGTTGAATGAAATTTCAATGTTCACTTCACAAAGTATTGCTTGGAATTGTACAATATATATTTTTCTATATGGTATAGAGATGAGGAACAAATTACTATACACTATATTGAAAGTAGTACTTCGTCTAGAGCTCGCTTCTAAATGATCTTTTAACCCATTAAGGATGCCGCGGACCATAAGTGTCCGATGAATGACAAGGGATTCTCCAATGTAGGACAGAACTACAACTATTCATCCTTGGAGTTTTTTGTGGAAAGTGGAGAACATCTACAGTAGCTTGACTTCCAATGAGTACTTTTGGATTTTTTTATTCCAATGACTCTCACGGTTATACAATGCATGATTTCCAGGGTCACCCCCCGCGTCCTTACAGGGTTAAGTGGACAAAATGTTCAAGAGTAAGACTAAGAATAACATTATTTCAACCCATTTCTAAGTATTTCAAGGAAGTTGTTATTCATTTATTGAATCTTAAAGAACAAAAATGATCATTTTTGAGTAACTGGAAGATCATTTTGTGATAGAGGGAATATACAATATGGTAATTTACGAAAATGCTATTTTGTAAGCAAAATATTGTATCGTACTATAAAAAATCTAAATAATAATATATTATATTATTATTACCTTTTCTATAACACTGCTAATATAAGGATATTCAATGGGAACATTCTATATCAGATGGAAGGTGACGTTTTCAATGCAAGATGCAATTGTTGCAAAAGCAACAAGTCCTCAAACGTGGCTAAATCAGTAGCAACATTTAAACAACATTTGTTGAATTTGGTGTAAAAGACCTAGTTAGTATAGTCAATGTTAAAAGCAATGCCTTAGGGTGAATGCAAGAAACACCTACCAATTTTGTTGCATTTTTACAATACTCATGATTTTTCTTTAGGAATATTATAAAATTAGAAAAATAATTTTTAGAAAACAAAAAAAATATGGCTAACATATACACCTTTAAGATGAAGGTAACCACCAAAGGAAATGTATAGAAAAATTCTTTAAGCTAGAGAACTAAAAAAGTGCCAAATCTCAAGAAAATGGATATCTTGATGTATAAATTAGTTTAAAATAGGAAACAAAATTAAATATATAAAATGAAAATTGGCCATTTGTATCAACTCTATGGAGATGGTCATTCACCCAAAAAAACTCCAAAATAATATTTTGCATGTTTCAAAATGTAAGTAGAAAGAAGTGCACTTTGTGGACTTCCACACCACATACAATTAATTATTTTTAGAATTCCTTCCCTGCATAGCTATAAGTCTACTAGAAGACCATGCCCTCCAAATTTCAGCTCGAAATTCATTTTTGGGGGTACTAAATAGTACTAAAAAACTCTAAATTGGCGAGTGTGATATGTAATTAGGGGCTATTTTTGGACAATAAACTATTTTTGAAAATTACAAAAAATTAAACAAGGTGTATAATAGTCATGAATACCTTATCTATAAATCTTAAGTCATTTGGAGCCAGAACGCAAAAGTTATGGCCAATAAACTAATCAAAACACAAGGTGTGACGCAAAATAGTACAAGTGTTTCTTGCATTCACCCCTTAGTAGTAGCTGAATCCCCCAAATTTAGGGGGTGGCAATTGAATTGACAATTGGGTAGGATTTTGTTTTAAGTTTGGCATTAGTTTTGTAGTATAGCTTGGGATGTCCTCAATTCACTTAGCATATTGATGCATGATGATTCCCCCCAATTAATGTCACAATTTAAGTGTGGCAAATATCAATTCACAAATGATTGACGTCAAATTAGACTAACACTATATATATATATATATAATTTTCAAGACTCAATTTAACCGTTGAATAGTATGAAGAATTCCAGTAATACCATCTTCTTAAGATACATTATTTGCCTCACTTTTATGAAATTTATCATGAAGTATCAAAAAATTAATAAAAAAATGGAGCCCGTGTGTGATTTGAATCCATGTAATACTCCGATATTTAAACAAGGCAATTATTGTTCCTCACATCTTTGATACTATTCTTCAAGTTATTACGGGGGCTTGGCGTTATGGTTGATTTTTCAACCTAATAATTAATGGCAAAATGTTGTGCTTAATTGTTGAGGTTGCTTGTAGTTGCTTGTTAATCCCTATACGTATTTTACTATGTTTTCACCAAAAACCCTCCAAAACTGTCATTTCTATAATAAATACCAAATTTTAGAGAATTTTTTTTCTTGAAGTATAGGATCTTGTAGTACATTAGTTTGAGAAGACTTGGGTCAAAATTTCAAAAATTTCCAACGTATAGATTGCAAGATATTAGCGTTTGAATTGACAAAAATCCCTTTTTTTGTCCTCACAAAAAAACGAGCAGTTGCCCTTCACAAGGTCACATTTGTATGAAAAAATGCCCCAAATGGTGGTTATTCTTTGGATTAATTCTTGAAGGCAAGTTGTCTACATGCTTGAAATTTTTCAAATCATTTAGAATTGTATAACATATAGGAAAAAAAAATAAGTACAAAGAAGTAGAGAATGATTCAAAATACTAAATTGTTAAGAATTTAGTTATGGAATTGAAAAATGACAATCCCAACCGTTGTAATGCTATACGTAGTAATAAACAATCTCCACCCTATTTTTTAATTTTTTTTCAAAAATATTTGAAAATTGAGATAAACAAAGGACTTCAAAGTTTATTTTAGAATAAAGATTCCATAACTACCCTCAAACTAAAATTCCTCATAATTTTCATCTCATTAATCAAAATGGAATGATTCAAAGTTTTCCACATATACATAAATCTATAAAATCAATTTCAAGTTTGTTTTTGTTTTTGTTTTTAAATTAAAAGAATTTTTTTGAGTTGCCCGGGCTACATACAGAATGGTGAAAATTACATATTATACAATAACTTTTTAAGCATGTAGTCAAAAGTTATGAAAATTGTTGGGCTTTAAAGCTACTCTTTGGGCAGATGTTGTGTGAAAGTTTCAAAGAAAAAAAAAATTCCATTGTAGTGAGTTGCCTAAAATCGCTATGTTGCCAAAAAATGGTGTTTGGGCAGTTTAGGGGTTTCCCCTGAATGTCGGAGGCACCAAATTTTGGTGCTGACAAAACTTTGAAGTTAAATAAAACCTAACCAAGTTTCTATTTTTAATAATTTAGATTTTTGAAAAATTCTTTTTGAAGTCTAATTTTAGTGTCAAAAATCCGATTTTGAAAATGATTGATTATGATTTTTCTATTCAAGATTCTGTGCAAGAGTACCTATTGCAATCTTGACTTTCTGTAGAGATGAGGGCCCTTGGAAATGCACCTCAAATACACTAGATGTTGGAGGAAAAATCACATTAGAAATTCATTTAAAAAAAATTTAGAGTAGATTTTGAGAAGCCATAAATTGAGTGGGGTTATGCATGTTAGGCCCTTTGACCTCATATTTTTTTTTGACCAACTTTTTAGATTTGGCATGTGAAAAGAGTCTTGATAGACTTCAAGTTACTTTTGCAGTTTTAACACCCTCATGTTCAAACATTATAATCTTTCAATTTATAAGTGATATTGTTGTATTTTCTTTTCCTATGTGATCTCTAACATGTCTAGTTTGAACTTGTAGGGTTACAATTCATAAAATATTGATACAACTTATCAAAATGTTGGCTTTTTGTTCAATTTAGAGCAAATTCCTAGAAGTTCAAAATAGGCCTTGGACATTTAGGGGTTAAATACTCAAGGATATTTTGAACGAATGAGAAATATTGTCTTGGTGAAAACATCAACGAGACATCACTGGGAAGCACTTTGTTCACCCACAAAATATGGACTTCAAGGTATAAGGTAGAAGCACCAGTAACCAACCACGGTAGTCGGGTGCATTATTTCCAACCAAGGTTGGAACTCAAGTTTGGAATGTGTTTTTTTTGTCCTTTTCAAGGTAGGGACTAATAAGGTCATGACACATGCCCCTGAAGTAGTGAGCAAGAAAGTAGTTTGGCTATGATCCGAATTGAAAGACTCTAAACATTGGCTATTGGTGAAGAGTACTTTTTGGCTCCCCAAATTCAAAAATAATTTCAATTTTGGGAATAAAATTTTGAAAATTTTGCTCTCCCCATATTTTTTATCTTCCTACGTGGGAAAAATTTCCACCACCTCATACTGCATACAATCTGCGCCAAAATTGCTTAAATGATCGGTTACTGGTGCTTCTACCTTAATGTCATTAAAACACATTAGAACACAGGTTCTCATATGGTCCTTATTGTAGTTTCTCTGTTTTATTCTGTTCAATTCCAATATTTCTTCATGTTTTGTTCTGACTAGTATTACGTTTCAAAACCTGATTGTGCTACACGGTCTTTTGCTTCAAACTCTGCAACAAGTGCAAAAAGCGTAGAGTACATGTGTGCTGAAAAGAACAGAACTGCGTAAGTACTGAATATACTCGTGTCACTGAACCATGAACTATCCAGTAAGGAAACAATACCACAGAATACTGATTACAATATGAAGTAAAATTACCTCGTTTGAACAGTACATTCACCATCTCTCACCAAAGAGAGCTTCCAATCTCTAATCGTGGCAGCCTCTATAGTAGTATCTACTCAATATGCAGATTGTTCTTGTCCTCATTTTTAAGAAATACAAGAATTCAAGGAATGTATAAAAAGGGTACTCAGTAAGTGATACTCACAGCTCTGTTTTTGTGTCGTACCCCTATCGACCTAGTTAAGTTTCACGAGAGCACTATATTTGTACAGAAAAGTAATTGCTGCTGTCATAACAGAAATAGCAGTCGAAGGCACCTGGTATGTTCTTACATATGAACAAGTTCAAGTCGAACCTAACGAGAACACTGTACTCTCTCCCAAGGCAGGCCGTGATCAAAGTTCAAAGCCCTCAACTGCATTGATGCAACTCCAATTGATGGTGGTGCAGGATTAAGATGCACTCACTTTGTCCTCGGGTGCCAAGGCGTCTGCAAGCGCTGCCCCATTTTCTGAGAGGAGCATGTACGCGTGACAAATCTCTGGCTTTGAGATGACCCCCGTGTCCTTCTCCATAGCATAACAAATATATACCGTGTCAATCACAGAAGTTACGGATAAAGTAAACTGTGTCATCCCCACGAGTGTTGCCGTAAAGCAGTTTGCCGCAATCAAAAGGTTCAAAGATTCTGAATTCAGAAAATACTCCAGCACTCCATAAACCTGCAGCAGGAACAACCAATTAAATAGTTAAAGCGGCAGGTTTCAGAGCGCCCGAGTGTGACATCCAAGTGCAAGTGTGACATCCAAGTGCACAGAGCTCTAAAAAAATAGGACTGGTATAGATCTAAGCTTCCAAACGGGAGCCTGGAAAAGTACCAATCTCTTGACACTTCGCCATGTTGACATAACTAAGGCATTAAAAATTTTAAACGGTAACATCCGCTTCCTTATTACACTACTTCTGCATTCCTGGGATGCCTAACTTTAGCCCCCCAAGCAACCACAGAATGCAAATCCACCTTTCAAAATGAAAATCATACTCTACTTGACAATTGGTAAATGGAAACATGGCCACATACAACCAATACAATGAAAGAAATCACACACCACAAATTGCAGTCTCTGGACAAGCACCGAATGCTCAAAAGGAGAGGATTTAAGGAAGGATTCTTGGACGAACTTACAGCAAGGGATTGAAGAAGAGAATAAGTGAAGGTCATTCCCATGAGCACCCGCTGCGTTGGTAGAGTAAAACCCTTCCCAGTGGTGCAGAGTGAATTCCGTTGCAAGAGACTGCTTGCCATCTTCGAAGACTCCCAAAAGCTGCTCCCTGAGATGGTTGCAAAGTAGGGAGCAAATCTCGAATGGCTCTCGGGGAACCGGAACATCCACGACAGGCATCCTCGGGTGATGACGGAGATCATGCCTTGCCGGCTACTGTTCGCTACCCTGTTCGTCACTCTCTTTAAGAGTCCCAAGAGCGCGACAAACAATGTGGTGACAATTGTGCCCAAATTGCATGCTGTTCCAAATGATGGCCCAAATGTAATCCTGCCAGTACAACCAGATCAGTCAGTAAATTTCAGGACCAGGCACTTTGGGCCCAATTTCTTGTCACTGATGTTTGGTTATTGGAAAGGGGAAAAAAGGTACATGAAACGACCTCAGTGAGCGCTGGATGTTGCCACTGGTGGAAGAGCCTGCTGGTGCGAAGTACCACTGCGAGATAGTGGCGCTCATTACCATAACTTGAAGTTGAAGTGTGACCATGAACACCCAAGTGGCGGTGAAGCCTGCAATAACAAAACCCATATGATGAGAGACATGTACACAATATTAATGAGGATGCCTTTGATGAGTTTAGTTGTTCTAAATTCTGATAGTCGATGACACTCACCATATAGTTTCAAATCAGTTATCTAAATTCAAAACTATTGCTTCAGTGCAATCAGTAGGATCAATCCAACAGTTCATGAACACTAGTGGAAATATTTCATCGTGTCCAGATGTAGCCAGGGAGTCCAGCCAACCTGACAGGAACTGGTCACTAAAGATCAACCAAGTTGGGTTGACTCCCTGGATAGAGCTGGAACATGGCATGCTTCTCGCTCGTGAGAAACCAAAAGGTATTTCCATTAAGTAAAATACGCAAACTAAAAAAGCAATTGGCATTCCAAAACCAGAAGCAAAAGAAAGGGTGAGGGAATAGTACATGCGAGAGTGATGTAAGCAGTGAACCATTCCGGACGACGTTCAACGCAGGAAGGATATCCAGTTGCTTGGGCATGAACCACATCAAATTTCGGTACAATCTTGCCATTATTGAAAGCATACCAAATGAAAGTAAAGATGGGTCCGTTCACCAAAACCAAGGACCCCAGAAATAATGCGGGTTGCAAGACCAGAAGTAAAACGTGTTGCTTGAGAGCATCAGTTGCCATCTTTAGAAGCTGAACTGAGGCCTCAAAAGTGTTGCGGGACCACGTCTTCCAGAGTTGGTAAACAGACAGAGCAGCCATAGCCGGAAGAAAGACAGCATAAAGAACCTGAACCTCCACATCCATCATTTGTGCGCAGACTCCACTTATACCGTAACACCATGTGTTCCAGGCGATACACAAAGCAATTGGAAAGAGGGTCATGAGCGGAATCGCCACCAATACAACTCCGCGTGTGTAACGACGCAGCAGCCAGACAAAGAAGGTTCCAACAGTAATGGCCACAAGCAACGCGCAAATTGGCAGAAAGATCATAAGCTCCAGCCACATCGAATCTGCATGAACATCCTCATGGTACCCCTCCTCCAAAACTTCGCACTGGCTCGTTGCAGGATTGAACTTCGAATGCCGTGATTTGGAGTCGAGGTTGAAGTCGGCGCGTGTGAATGCAAAGATCCCAAAACCGTATGTGAGGAGAATGGTACCAAGGAAGAGAAAAATGAATATGGAATCACGGTATGGCCTTTTGCCTGCTTTGAAAGTGAAGCCAGTGTCCTCCGAGAGAGATGTTTCATGGGTTGACTCATCCTTCAGATATCTGGAGTTTTTGTGCTGGGATGGTAACAGGGAATCTTGCTCTTCCGCGAGATAGGGCTCCATGGCTGCCGCTCTGTCTCCCTTCCGGAAGTCCAAACTTTAGAGGATTCTTCAGATGATGCTGGTAGATTCTCTAGAAATTGAAATAAACTGTTAGAAATGTACTTGTTACACCAGGTCAGACAACAATTCAGCACAGAGAATCATACCGACTATTTCTTAAGAAGCGAAGTTCGGACAGCCCAAAGCACGCATGCATCTCAGCGAACGTAATTTTCAACTATAGGGATTCGACATACCGACACTCAAAGATCGTAGACACTAAGATCCCACTCTTGAAGACCTGCTAATTGGAGTTATTGTCTCACAAGGGCACTGCTAACGATCGAGATTGAAAGGCAGAATATGAGTATAAGGGATCCAAAGCTCGTTCACCCTAGAATTTGAACACTTGAAGCCTGCCATTCCTCTCAAATATTGCAACTTGAAACAGTTCACAACAAGAAAATGGCACAAGATGAATGCAATCAATGCCTTTGCAATAATCACAACTATTGAAGCTCAGTGGAAGCTGCTCTCCGCTCGCTTGTGAGCACCCTCGGTCGAGCGCAATCCGCTTAGAAAAGCTCACTCGGATCCCGTCCAAGTACCACCGAAACTATCAGTTTTCCAAAATCACAAAACTCTGCTCAATCGTGCCAAGAAGGATCAGGAAACCCGCTGCAATCTCAAGACCAAACAAGCAAAGCTATCGAAACAACGCCTCGTCGCTGGCCGAATTTCATACCGAGAGCAACATACTTCCACTTGTTCACATTATTGCTTCTCTCCCACGTCTCTGCAGACCTCAAACCCTCTAAAGTCACCCAGTGAGCGCGTTACTTAATTTGTAGTACTCCGTATATCGTTTCCTCTGACTTCGTCCTTTAACAAGAGACATTGTCGGCAGCCCCTACACCAATGGTCTCTTGTTATGGTAAGACTTTATAGCCAACTATAAAAAGTAGATCGCACTATGCTCCAAATGCCGTATTTATGACTTATTCGGTGCACGCGGAAGAGAAGTTCGTTGCTATGGGGCATATATCCTGGTGCCCAAATTCAGTAATCCTTCAGAATACATTGCGCGGATTTCGGAATTGCAGTGTGATGACTGATGAGTGAGACTTGGAGCGATCAAGACGAGAAGATCGGTGAGAATCAAGGTAAGAAATCTTTTACTCTCAATGTGTCAGGAGGGTCAGTGATCCGTGCGGTTGACGAATGACAATTGAAGGAGGGTTTCGTGGACGGACGCATTTTCAATGCACGCGGTGACTTTGTTGACAGAAGCTCATCGCTGTAGCTGGTGCCGTCATAACCGTTAAGCATCTCCACCGATCCGCGCGGTAAAACTTCAACTCGCCGAGAAAGCGGTCCTTGCAGATCTAATATTTAATCCTTAACCCTGGAATGACGATCAGGACGAAAGACGTACTTTGGATGGTCAAGCACTCGTTTTCAATATTGAAGAATGGATTATCTCCATCAAGTTTTTTTTGCTTGTAGTTCAAGTCATAGTAGGTTGTTTTTATAAATTAACCCTGGAGCGCCGCGGATGCCAGTCCGTGGCGTTCCGATGACACTACTGTTAACTTGAAAGAATTTAAAAGCAGTTTTTCATCTTCTTTTTTCTTATTGACCTTTCATGTTGGGTTATGAAGAATATCCAATTGAGTTTGTAGTCTTTCCAATGTTTGTTGTCACTTAAATGAGAAGTTATTAAAAAAGACGGATCACAAGATATGCTATTTTAGTATATTTTGGGAAGTTGTTGCTCCTTGCTCTAAATCTGAAATTTCTCCTCAAAAATTATATTTTTTGAGTTTGAGTCCAACTAACAAAATGAAGGTCATCTACTCTAGTTTCTACTCCAATTTGAATTTTGAAAAAAATCCTAATATTGAATATTTTAAAACAATTAAAACTTTGGGTGTATTTCCAATGTCTATTATTTTCTAACTATAGAATGACACGGAAATTGAGTTTACACCATGATGTTTGTCATTGTAATATATACACATGGTGAAATTTTCAAATTTTTTGAAATAATTTCTATTTAATATGATTTTTCTCCACTTTCTCTTCAAAAACTCTAAAAAAAATCAATTTTCTACAAAAAATCTAAATTTTTTGTAAAGTAAAGAAGACATGTAATTTCATCTTTCAAAATTCATATAAATTTTTTCATACATATCTAGGGTGCAAAATGGCAACAAATTGAGTGATGGACAATGAGGTTTGAAATCAATAGTCATGGGTCCGTCATTTAGGGGTTAACAATAAAAGGAAGGGCTAATGATAACATTTTCTAACTTCAAAGTTCCTCTTTGTCTCCTTTCTTTTTGCAACTATATATAAATGGAATTTTTATGTTTATTTCTTAGAAATGTAATCACATGTCTAGCATATCTTATTAAAATTTCAAAAAAAATTGTAAAAATTTGAAATTATAATGAATTTTTGAATAAATATTTAAAAATAAATTTAAAAAATAACAAAATATGCTTTCAAATATATGGTATAGAACATCATGGTACAAATCAATTTACTCTTTCATTCAAAAAATTACAAAATCAACCACTAGTAGAAAACGTAGGAATTTTGATAGAATTTTGACAGAATTTTGACAGAATTTTGTTTATTAACAGATTTTTGTTGAAATCAACAGAAAAGTGACCGGAACAACGCGACCAAATCAACAAAATTCTACCAAAATTCATGCGTTTTCTACCAGTGAACACTCCCTAGTTATTGGCCCCAAGTTCAATTTGCAATAGAATATTGAACTTTAGAAATCTATATATCAAAATTGGATTGTTTGTTTTATTTGTTTTACTTATTTTTTACGGTGAGATCTACAGAACGTACATCCTTTGGTCATGAGAGGAAATATGGGGCTTGTAGAGGATTGCTCAAGAAGGTTAGGATTATCAATGTCACCATTCACTAGATGAAAACTGGGTTACATTCCCTGAAAACGCGTCACCTTGTTTTCATTGAGTTCCTATTTCAAAACGTAGGATAAACACAGTCAAAACGCAAAAACGTAGGAAAACGCAAAAAAATGCGTTTTTTGGCTTTTCCACTTCATTTTGAAACAGGAACTCAACGAAAACAACGTAACGCGTTTTCAAGGAATGTAACGCAGTTTTCTTCTAGTGACTAGACATACGAAATTGTCCAAAGTGGGGTGTCAAATGGTATAACTACTAGCCAAAAATGGCAGGACATTGCCAAAGGAATGCAATGAAGATTATTAATAAAACTCACTAAAACAATTTATTAAACACCATAGACTATAAATTGATTAACCAATTTAATCAGTTTAGAGTCCATGGTGTTTAATAAATTCTTTGATTTAAAGCGAGTTGCATCATTAGAGGGTTTTCTTTTGTTTTTTGAATTGATTCAAAAAATAAATAAATAAATCTAGTGATTGAAGTCTACTAGCCTCAAGTCAAAAGCCGTTTTATTTGGTATGTAAAGAGATGTGAAGAGAAGCTCTTTATGCAAGTAGGGTAGTGGTAGGATTTACAATGCATGTGGGATATGTGAATTGGAAGGAAAAGGAGCTCCACCATTCATAGTGAAGAGAGACTAAAAATAGTATTAAAATTCAAACTTTGAACCTCACTTAGGCATAGTAGCTAAATGTTTTTCAATGTCAAAGAAAAAACATTCCTTCAAAGGAAATTTCAAATAAAGAGATTCAATCAAATGTTCAAAGAAAATGTTCAAATGTTTCCTTTGAATTTCTTTCTTTGAGGTTGAAATCTCTTTCTTTGAGATTTTTTTGAAAGGAACATTTTTTTTGACATTGAAATATCAAAGACCTCAAGGAAAATCTCAAAGAAAATAT
Organism: Pseudisothecium myosuroides; assembly: GCA_951799445.1. NCBI lineage: Eukaryota > Viridiplantae > Streptophyta > Bryopsida > Hypnales > Lembophyllaceae > Pseudisothecium > Pseudisothecium myosuroides. The sequence goes on along the minus strand of OX637290.1, from coordinate 18,062,477 downwards.
TCCTCAAAGAAAATGTTCAAAGAAAATCAAAATATTTGAAATCCTAAAAAAAATCAAAATGATCCTCAAAAAAAAAATTCCTTGAATTTCAAACATCTCAAACATTTCAAAAAAAATGTTCCTTCAATTCTCAAACATCTCAAAAAAAAATGTCCCTTGAAAATCTCAAACATCTCCCAAAAAATGTTCCTTCAAAGAAAATCTCAAAGAAAATATTCTTTCAAACATCCGGTTTCAATTTTGTCCATATCTTTTTCATGGAGATTTGAAATTTCAAACGGATTTTTGTGTTGTGAATTTTGCTTCATTTCCTAGCTTTTCTTAGTTGGAAGTTTTTTCAAAAAAATTTAGCTAAAATGGCCAAAATGAGGCACAAAATTCGGATTTTAATACTCATTAGAAGAGATTTGAGGGGTGTAGAAGACTGCGAGTTCCTAGGCAGTTCCCAGCCTGGGAACTCTGCCACATGCGCAGGCTGATTTCAGAAGCAATTTTTTTTTTTTTTTTTTTTTTTGGTAATTAGGGTCTGACAGCAGCCCGACATTCCCTTCCTGCATTGAGAAACAAATCTGGAAAAGGGCTTGAAACGGCCCTCCAATGCCTCCAAATCTCTTCTAATGATTTTTAGTCTCTCTTCACTATGAGTGGTGGAATTCCTTCTCCTTGTAATTCACATAACCCTACCACTACCCTACTTGCATAAAGAGCTTCTTTTCACATCCCCAAACTCATCAAATGTCAATGAATGAAGTCTTTCTCACCGCCATCAAAAAAAATTCTAGATGGGAGATGGTCATTGCACTATTTTGGGACATTTTTTTTCCACAATTTAGTTTAAGTGCTCAAACCAAATTGTGGAAGAAAAAAAATAGTCCGATTACAAAATATGCAATAATCATGGTTAAGGCGCATTGTGGTACATTAACCTTAATTATTTAATTGCTTATACTTAGTTTTTAGGCCATTGACGATTGTTCAACATTGTGACTTACGGTGAGCAAGAATAGGGGGAAAAAAATTCCTTAAGCAAAAAAAACAAAAAACATTGCAGGGTCCTCGGAGGACTGTGGAGTAGCCATCCGGAGGCTTCGTTCTTTCTCTCATGTTGCATTCTGCTAGGAAGGGTGTAGACACTTTGTTTTGTGGCATTTGGACATATAATGTGAAAGTTATGGATTTTGAGTTATTTTTGGATCTTAGGGTATCCTAAATTATGGATCTCTTGGACTGTGTGTCACTTGATTGCATTCTTGGTAGTATTAGAAAATTCTTTGCAAGGAAAGGTGCACAAACTTTGTTTCAAGGCGCTTGGACATATAGTGTGAAAATTATGGATTTTTCAATTATTTTTGGATCTTGCATTATCCTAAATTATAGATTTTTGTTCATTTCTTTTGGCTTATGCTTAAATGTCAAAATTTGTAAACTACAGAATTAGTAAGGTGTATTGATGCTCCATTCGGACTTGCTAGAATTGGCCGTGACTCACATGCTCAATTCATTCTAAATAAAAAATCCAAAAAATTAGAAAACTGCATGAGCTCATTAATGCAAATTGCTACAATCGGTACGGTGATCATTCGGTATTAGCCAAAAGGTTGCATGACCCCTATTAATGTTCTTTAAAGGTGCAAAAAGCAAACTAACCTTTTTATAAACACCTTGCTAATAACCATTTGCGCTTCTACGTCCCTCCTTAGTCGTCACCTAATCGAGTGGTTATGACGAAGTCACAACATTATCCTAAATTATAGATCTTTTGATTATTTCTTTGTCATATAATTTTTTCTTTTGGCTTATGCTTTAATTGTCTTTAACTTTGTAGCATGTTCTCTTTTGTATAGCTTTAATTATCTTTTGTTTTGTAATAATGTTACTCAATTTTTTATTTTTTTTATTTTTTTCCCCTCTCTCCCTCTTCTTTCCTTTTTTCCCTCCCCCTCCCCCTCTTTTGGTAGTATATATAAAGAGATGTCTAGACATGTTAAACAAGATACTTTGTTTGTTTTAATTCCTTCTTTATTTTTCTTTTGCGTTTTCCATTGGGCACCTAGATCAAGGTAGTATTAGTTTACATATTGAACGTGCTTGAGCAAGAGATGGCATTGCAAGAGCCAAAAAAAGAGAATCTTTGACTCAGATAGAAGAAAAGTTGAAAGCTCAAGCAAATTATGTAGCCACTATAAGGCTACAAAGTCTTTAGCTCAAGCAGAAGAGGGTTTGAGAGCTCGAGTTGTTTATCAAGCACCACATGTGGCGGCTATGAGGGCCACAAAGTCTTTTGAAGACAAGTTCCAAAGGTTATGGAATCAAGTTCTTTATCAAGCAAGGCAATGAGTTCCAATAATTGAATTAAGATTGTGTCATAATCTTGGTGCCATAGATGTTATTTGTTGACATTTGCGGTGCCTTGCATTGGATTGAAGAAAAGCTTCCTATTAGTGCCAATATGCGTCCTCTTTTTGGAACATGTTGTCATAAAGGCAAAATTATTCTATTGATGATTTGAGATTCATACCTCCATTACTACGTTTATTTATAAAAGATCACAAGCAATAGAATTTTGTGAGCACATACGACGTTACAACAATGCATTTGCTTTTACCTTGGAGGGTGTTAATAAAGATTATATTTTGAGTCATGGCCCCTACTGTTTTCGCTATCATGGAAGATTGACTTATAGATGTGGAGCTCTCCAATTCTCTCTTGGTGCTATGGATTGGAGAGCTCCACATCTAGGAGTCAATCTTCTATAAAAGCAAAAACAATAGGGGCCATGACCCAAAATATAATCTTTATTAACACCCTCCAAGGTAAAAGCAAATGCATTGTTGTAACGTCGTATGTGCTCACAAAATTCTATTGCTTGTGATCTTTTATAAATAAACATAGTAATGGAGGTATGAATCTCAAATCATCAATAGAATAATTTTGCCTTTATGACAACATGTTCCAAAAAGAGGACGCATATTGGCACTAATAGGAAGCTTTTCTTCAATCCAATGCAAGGCACCGCAAATGTCAACAAATAACATCTATGGCACCAAGATTATGACACAATCTTAATTCAATTATTGGAACTCATTGCCTTGCTTGATAAAGAACTTGATTCCATAACCTTTGGAACTTGTCTTCAAAAGACTTTGTGGCCCTCATAGCCGCCACATGTGGTGCTTGATAAACAACTCAAACTCTCAAGCCTTCTTCTGCTTGAGCTAAAGACTTTGTAGCCTTATAGTGGCTACATAATTTGCTTGAGCTTTCAACTTTTCTTCTATCTGAGTCAAAGATTCTCTTTTTTTGGCTCTTGCAATGCCATCTCTTGCTCAAGCACATTCAATACGTAAACTAATAGGTCAGCTTGAAAATTTGTGACTTTTGCATCTGCAAAGAGCATGCCATCACATCATCAATCTTTGAACACACCTCATGCAATAATTCCCTTTGCATGTTTTTAATGCCATGCTCTAGATTTTGTATTAGATGCACCACATCATCCAAATTTGACATTGTCTCTTTGTGATATTCACAATGTTCCCTGTTCAAGTCAACTATCTCATCAACCAAAGGCCCATATACAAGTTTTTGAGGCATTTGCCATAGTGAAGTGGTTCATGAACTACCTCTTTCATGGCTTGAGTTGGATTGATCATTTTGGGTCTTAGTTCCCAAAGATTGAATTTTCTTGTGATAATCTTAATTGTAGGTCACTTGATTGCCTTTCCAAGAGATTTTTCTATGCCAAGCTTTCCAATAAGGTGCTTACCTTGTCGTAGCCAATGTCCAAACCTTCACATGACTTCCAATTGTATGTAGCATCAACTCTGCATTTAACAACCACCATTTCTAAATCTTTCACTTGAACACATTGGTTTTTGTTGTCTTTAGCATGAACCAACCTCTGCACACAAAATGTATTCTACACGGTGAACTCTGAGACAACCCAATGTGGAAACTTTTTGGAGAAGTTTAATGTGCATGACAATTCTGTTTTTAAGGAATTCCAACATTTTGTCTTGACATTGAAGGGATCATAGAAAGATGTCGATGTCACCATGATGGAATTGAAGAATGACTTCAATGCCATCACTTATGAACTTGATAATATCTTGGAACACTTCATAAGTATCTTGGACATTCGTATTATGGAGCTTCTAGAGGAAAGAAACCTGCACAATAAATCAACAAAATCAATAACATATCATTTCAAAGAAACAGAAGTGATTGTAAAATTCCATTTATTTGATTTGTCTTTGATTGACCCTCACATATAAATTAGAAAGAAAAGAAAAGAATGAAGTCATTGTAGCAAATTGTTATTGAAAATGAAGCTAAAGTTTTTTATAGTGTTTGTACTTGTGAACAACTATTCTAGTTCATAAAATTAATTTTTGATTGCAACTCTCATTGTGTGGTAATTAGATTATTATGTAGTGGAAAAATTCAATTACAATTATTTTGTAAATCAAATGAAAACATAAAAGTACTTGAAACTCGTGTTTCACCCAATTAATTCAAAAACAATGTATTTGAAGTTGTGTAAAAAATCCAAGAGTTAACATGGTTTTAATTCCATCTTTGTGAGCCAATCTTTGCCCAATATACTTCGAGCTTGTGGAGTCATCATTGGAGGACCAATTCAAATTTTTGTGTTTGTCTTTCAAAGTCAAGGATATCATAATGCTATTAGCATCTTAATCATAGCTATAATCATCTTGATTATAGCCATAACATATGTGTAGTTTGATCATCATGCCCAAGATGTCATCAAATTGCTTCTCCATATCTCTTTCATCTTTCACAAGCTTCAATATCAAACGCTTCATGTATTCCATGGATATGATTTCATTGGCTGAAACCATCTCCAAATTGCAATCACATTACTGTAGGAGTTGTCCAATGATGTCGTGGCAAAATCAATGTGGATTTGTAATGACAACTCTTTCTTTCTCATTGTAGATGATGTGCCCTCCATAATTCAACAATATAGTTTTAAACTCCCTCTTCCTATTCACAAGCTCATAGTCCACATCATTCAACTCCTTCACTATTTTGCACATGCCTTCATAAAATTCTTCCCACTTCAAAAAAAGTGATTTTGATTTGTCTACATTCGACAATGCTACCAAATGTTGCACATCTTCACATCTTCACATCTAGGTGCCATATGGAAAGTACAAAAGTAAAACAAACAAAGAAACAAAACAAACAAAGCACCTTGTTTAACATCTCTTTATATATACTACTAAGGTTGGTAACATTATTACAAAGTAAAAGATAATTAAAACATAAGCCAAAAAAAAGGAACATGACAAAGGAATGAACAAAAGATCTATAATTTAAAATAATCTAAGATCCAAAAATAATTCAAAATCCGTAACTTTTACACTGTATGTCCAAACAAAATTGTAAACTTGAAATTTCAAAATTCGCATGGAAATCTTTATTTTGGTGTAAAATGGATTTGTGTTTGAATTTTATTTTTAAAAGTCCGTGTGGTGTAAATGCAAATGTACATTGGATCTTCAAAAGTGGCCATTGATGGATTGAAGTGTTAAATTTATAGGAATGGTCAAAAACGGCTACAAGTGAAAGGGTGCAAAGGAGGATGTTGCAAGTATTAGTAGTTAGGAATTTTATTTTGAAAAAAGAACAGATAAGTGTAGTCTTATTTTTCTTGAGTGTTTTTTTTTCTATAAAAAAAATTCTTTGCGAATTGTCGTATAGATAGAGTTTGCTTTGAAAAATCATGAGGATTTTGGCTGCGACTGGGAATAGCTTGCTATGGAGTTCAGTCAAATCTTCTAGTCTTCAGTCTTCAGTCTACGGTCTTCATTTTTTAATCTTCAAACTCCTCCCCGTTGACCTATCCTGTACTGGCTTTATAAGGATCAGGGTAAGGGTAGGTGATAAGAACCTACGACTTCGGACGGATAAAACGGGACGGCCAAACCACGAACTAATTGTTCCAAAAATTGGCTCCTAAACCTCAAACCCATGGTGATCAATAAATGAGCCTTACCAATGGAAACGACATAAAAAATCAACCATGTAGATAATTAATTCCACTGCATTACTACAAATACAAAACGAGACTAATACTAAATCACCACATAGTCTGCAACGAAGTTTACAATGCAGAAATGAAAAACAATGAGCCTCTCAAACTGACTAGGAACAAAATAAAGACAACAAGCCTCCAAAGTCGGCTAAGAATAATAAGCTACAAGCCACAACATACGAATCTTCATATCTTTATGTCTTTATATTTTCAACTCTTCAAACCTTGAAGTCTTCAAAAAATGTAGAATGGAACTTGAAATCAAACTCTAGTCTAGTCACGTTCTTTGATCTACTGCCAAAAACGGCTTCAACCTCCAAATGCTAAAAACAATAGCAGTTTGAAAAGTTGTTGAGATAATCTAACACCCCTCAAAATTTCAAATTGAACTAAGATACAGTCCAAGAGTTATAGACAAGTAAAGTCTCAGCCTTCTTTTTTGAAAGGCAGCAGACCTCTTCTATCTCAAAATCCTATATCTTCTTCAATTTTTGTTTAAATCCCAAGTATGATAGCTTTTAAAAAAGATAAACTCACAAACTAACTTCTCCTCAAATTTTGAATTAATCTAAGATATTGTCCAAAAGTTATAGGCAAGCAAAGTCTCGGCCTTCTCTTTTAAAAGGCAGTAGACCTCTCCTTCCTTAGTACTTCATAACTCCTTCCATACTTCTCCAAATTTCAAGTGTAATAGCTTCTTAGAAAGACAACATTACAAACTATTTTCTCTCAAAATCTCATTCAAAGATGCTTACTTGAACAAGAGTTATAAACCTTGAAAATCTCAATTGTTTTAGTTGAGTAACCACAGACTCCGTCACTTTTGAACTCTCATAACTTTCTCAATACAAACTCAAATGAAGCTTGCAAACTCATTTGGAAAGGCAATCTTGCAAAAAAAAATTTCTCCAAATTTCATTGCAAAATCATTGGTACAAGAAAAAAGATCATCAATTGAAATTTGAGTTCAAACGCTTCTTTCTTCCTCCTAACAAAAAAACCACCTCCTTCTCCACCCAAACACCCCTCAAAACAAGGTAGAAGATGCTAACTTACTTTCCACCCCCCCTAAGGTAGGAGGAATCAACCTATGATACATCACATGGACCTCCTTACCCCCATTGGCCCTAGAAAAAACAATCAAAGGTAAGTTCTTATTCATTTTTTTAACCCCTAAAGGACCATTGTCCCCTCGAGGGACAAATGGGAATTCGAGCATGTATCTTTTCAGTATTTTACTTTGCCTGATTTTTTGAAACTTTTTGTGAACGTGAAGAATTGAAAGAGGTACGTGGCGGAAAAAAAATTTTGAAATCGGACCTTCGAGCAAGAAGTTATGTCATTTCTTGGAATTCGTGGGGACGGGGGGCAGCAAAAAAAATTTGCAAAATTTTGAATTAAAATTTTTTTTTTCTCATAGATTATATTTTTGTCTATCTGGAAAGCTTTGATTCATTTCATTTGGATTTGTTATGAGGAAGTTATGGACATTCTTGTTTTTCGGACAGTTAGAGCATCTTCTTGAAAAAAATAACTTGTAGGATTCATTTCAGAATGCAATTTTTGTAATTTTTCAATTTTTTTTTTTTGTAATGGTTTAGTTTACTTGCTAGAACAATCTCACCATTGGGATTAGTGCATTTTATTTCCATCTAAAATATATGAATATTTTAGATTTTCCTTCAATCTTGTATCTACTTCTACTTAACAATTTTTTTAAGGATGATAATTGAATTTTTTTGAATTTTTTCTTTCCCCTAGACTCTCAACTCAATTCTCCACTATAAAGATCTAAAGCTCAAAACGCTGTAGTGCAAAAATTTTAAATTAAAAATGTTTAAAGTCAAAAAATCTGGTCCCGCAATGTGCTGAAAAACTTATTTTTTCCTCTTTAAACGTAGATATCTTGCAATCTGTGCGGTCAAAAATTCTGAAATTTTTTCCACACATTCTTATACCAATTATGTGTAAGATCCTACGGTTAGATGTGAAAAAAAAAACAATTTTAATTTTTTTTCACTTTTTGCTATAGAAATGGCAGTTTTGAGTGTTTTTTGGCAGAAAAAAGGCCTTAGTCCTTTAGGGGTTAAACCAATGAATCCCAAAGGTCAAAATTAATATGCATACCATTTCTATTCTTTTATCTTTTAACTTCTAACACACACAAAAAAAATTTAATTAGCTAAAGAACTCCAATTCAAACTAAATGGAGGTAAAAAATGAAGTAAAAAAAGAGCGCTACTCCATTTGCAAGAACTTAAGGATGCGCCTGATCGTGTTTGTCATGTAATCTGCACATTCAGCTTTTGTTAAAGGATTCATTGACCCTTTCAACCAACGTTAATGGCTAGTGCCTTCTCTGTTTGGCCTTATCATACAAAAATACTAGTCTTCGTTCAGGACCTCGTAACTTGCCTTAAATGTCACATCTTTTGTGCCCCACTCAACACATCCTACTTGAAGTAGAATCATCAAAGCACGAGCATCTCTATCAAGATTTTCATGTTAACATTGTTTCACACAAGGTTTCTTTAGCGGACGAGAAGATCCAGCTTCATCTTGTGGATGGTATGGCAATGGTGAAGAAATCGCCAGCTGAGATGGTTGAATTGGCAATTGTGACAAAGAAAGCTCTAATTTTGCCTCTAGATGCACCTCTAGATCTTGCAACTCCATAAAAATCCTCCAATTCGACATTGCAAAATCAAACTTCAAAACTAGGTATAGAACCTATAAAATCGGGAAGAGCACTCCAGACTACTAAAATTTGTTAAAGATTTTTGTCTTTTTAATAACTCTATTGGCAACAAGCATCGGCTTGAAGCCACTCAACGCGTCATCTTGAAACTTTTTTTTCTAGATTCTTAGAACCTCTTCAAAATACAAAATAAATAAATATTTTAAATAATGTACAAATGTACAACACGATAGCGTTATCTATGCTCATTTTTCACGAACCATTTTGTATGTATAATATTTCTACAATCCAATTTAAGTATTATAAATTATTTTGTGAGATATACTTGTGTAATTTGTGATTTATAAAATATGAATGTGATGCATATGTAATTCAAATTTATTCAATGCAAGCAAGTAATGTTTAAACTTTTTGTATAGAAAATCAATGTGTGATAAAATTGGTGTGATCTAAATTTAAGAATGGGAATAGTTTGAATATGAATTAATGTAAGAAAATTGAATAGTAATTATTCACAATGTGTGGAGTGAATAATTGCATTTGAGTCGTGAATTGCAAACATTCATTTTTTATTTTATTTTATTATGAGCGTGTCATATGTTATTCAAAATTGAAGTTTATAGTATTGACTATTGCCATGTGCCAACGTAGAAGGCTAATTATTAGATAAATAAGGCTATATAGTTCTTTGAAGATTGTAGCTGGATAGATAAATGTATCCAAAGTGAGAATAATTGTGAGTGATCATATAAAATTGTAATTTGACAATGAATATTATTTAGCAAAGATTTGAAATTTCTATTATTTTATAATTTAGATTTTATACAAATTAATAAATAAGAGTAAATAGTCATTGAGGATTATTGAACTTTATAGATTGATGTTTATTCAACATGATAATGGATGTAATTGAGTGAAGAGAGATGTTCTAAAATTAAATTAAGGAATCGGAATAAAAGAGAAATACTATGAAAATTGAATATGGAATTGGTAATTATGGCTTGACTATTGATTTAAATACAATCATATAATATCAGACTATTGCCATGATTGATGTGCATTGAAAGAAATCTATTTCAATATCCTGTGGTGTTTTTTAATTTATTTATATTATACAATATTTGCATGGAATTACATTCATAGTCTACTAATTGACGGACGTGGTTATAATTTTTTTTATGAATTATATATAAACATTTTAGTATTAACAATCCTTTATGAGCCCAATTAACACATTATTTCTAAAATTAAATATCATTTCTTATATGTGACTTTAGCTATCCAAAACCATTAGGAGAGTTTTGAAGACATTAGAAGACTATTTCAGCCTTATTTCCCTTGCTAGGAGTAGCGCAGCTATGTCATATTGTTAAATAATAAAATATTTAAAAAATATTTAAAAAATATTTTATAATTAAAAAAATCAAAATTAACAAAATTAAAAATTAATATCTAATGTGGCACTCGCTCAACCACGTCAGACTATGGATGTGGCAAAGTTCTTAGAATTCCCACAATTCGGAAACTCATAGTCTTTCTAAGGCCTCAGAAATCCTCTATTGTGTAGCTAACTTGAGTCTTTTTCTAGAAAGAACTCATTTTATTATATTTTATCCTAATTGTTATTTTTTTGTATTCCAAAAATCTATGCACCCTTCCTTGCAAAGAACTTTCTAATAGTACCAAGAACACAACTAGGTGAAGGATGGTCCAAAAGATTCATAATTCAAGATAATGTAAGATCCAAAAATAACTCAAAAATCTATAACTTCCTCGCCATATGTCCAAACACCACAAAACAGAGTCCATACATCCCTCCTCTCAAAGAACTTTGTCACTATTATGAATGTGACTAGAAGATGAACAATTTTGAAGATCTCCCTATAATAAATAAATAAAACTAGCCTAACTTAATATATAGATCTTCACAATAATTTTTAGCAAACTGTTGATATATGAAAAACAAAAGCATGATGAAATCATGACAAAAATTGGGCCAATGGTATAAGGCTACTCTAGTTATTATATGACAATATTTTCAAATTGGAGAAAAAACTAAACTTAATGAACTTTTTTTATTACTTGAGTTCAAATCCAAGAAAGATCACTTTTGTGGCTAAAATTCAGATCAGGAGAAAGGAGCAAAAACTAAAATACCTTAAACAGAGTTTTATGGATTTACCATTTTCTTATGTAAAAAAGTAAAAAAATATCATAATGAAGAAAAATCTACTATCATTCATTGAAAATGAGTTCAAATAATTCTACCCCTCAAAAAAATTGAATAAAAAAGGGATTTCTATCCTAGAGGCCTTGTGGAAATCATCCAAGGGGCACAAAACGTCTTCTTTGATGCTTCAAGGTTAAAAGGAGATGGTTATTAAATAAAAATGGTATACCAACACAACGTATTTAAGTTCTTTTTTAACCCCTAAAGGCCCAAAGTCCCCTTGGGGGACACTTGGGATTTTGGGCAGGCTCGTGCAACCTGAAATTTCGACCTGATTTTTTGAAACTTTTTTTGAAGATAGGAAATCACATTAGCTTTCCAAAAATATAATTTTTTTTCAATCGGTGCCCGGAAAAAAAAAGTTATGCCACCTGAAGTCAAAAAAGCAATTCGCCGGGCAGAAAAAAAAACTTTAAAAAATTGATTTTTTTTTTTTTTTTGATTTTTTTTCTCAAAGATCATGTTTTTGTCTATATTTGAAGCTTTGATTCATTCTAATTGGACTCAGAATGAGAAAGTTATGGACAATCTTATTTTTCGGGCAATCTAAGCGTCTTCTTCAAAAAACAACTTATAAAATTTATTTTTGAATGCAATTTTCGAAATTTTTCAAATTTTTTTTTTTGAAAAGGTTAAGTTTGTTTGCAAGAACAATCCCACTTTTGGGATTATGGTTTTTTAATTCCATCTAAGAGCTATTGAAGATTTAGTGTTTTGTTCAATTTTGGACCTACTTCTACTTAACAATTTTTTTATATGTGAAAATCAAGTTTTGACAGTCTGAAATATTTTTCCCCGACTCTCAACTCAAATGTTCAACATAAAAAAATTTAACTTTATGGTGTGTAGTGCAAAATAAATCCACAAATGGCCGTCAAAGTCATCTGAAATTGCAATCCAGAGTTCAAAAAAACTTCTTTTTCTAACTTCAAACGCTAATATCTTCCAATCCGTACGGTCAAACTTCGTGAAATTTTTACCACATGATTTGAGACAAGTGAAGTACAAGATCCTACGGTTAGATTCTAAAAAAAAACGTTTTTTTTGGTTTAGGGAGTGATCACAGTAGAATTGGCAGTTTTCAGTGGTTTTGGAGCCAGGAAATGCCTTGGGCCTTTCGGGGTTAACAATTTTCCTTTAAAATTTGGTTTTCACATTCAAAATCATTTCATTTGTTTTTGAAAAGTTAAATCTAATAAAATGAAACTTTTGAAGAACATTTTTATTCCACTTGAAAATTTTGAAAAAATCCTAAAAATTAGCATTTTATTAAAGTTTGAAGTTCAAGACCTGTAACCATGTTTTAAAATATAGAATAACCAATGTACTTCTATTTAAAAATTTACAAGTTTTTAAATCATGTTAAAATTTTATATATTTTCTAAAATATTTTTTAATATTTATGATCATTTGAAATTACATATTGGATAAAATTTGAAATTATAACTAAAAAAATATCTGAAAATTATTGAATCAAACTTGTGATCTCATCTCAAATAAAAAAATTCACTCATAAATAGAAGCAAAATAGAAATACAAAGTGAAAGGCTCTGAGGTTTGATTGCTAAGGCATGAGTTCTTCTCAAGGATCAAATGTCATAATTTTTAAAATATACTAAATATAAATGGAAAGTTATTTAGAAATGATTTTTGAGGGGGTAGTTTGTTACTCAAATTAAAAATAATCAAGGAAATATTTGGCAATAGATTTTCCTATTTTCAATGGATGAAATCACTCAATTGCGTACAAAGTAAAGATAGTAATGCTCTATTGTGGATGGAATTTATATACTTTTGGATAAGCACCTACATTCTCATTTAGATTTCTATATTTTATCCATATCAATGGATGCAAATATCCAAGCCTGAAATCACCTTTTGACTTTAATACATTTTTATTGAATAATTATTTAAAATTGGAAGGGCTAGTTTGGCAATTCATTTTTTACTAATAAATTATTTGATAATTATTAGATATTTTTTCTTAACTTTTGGCAATCCGACAAATAATCTTGGAAGTTGAACAGTTTTCTTCATTGCATAGAAAAGTCATAGTCATGACTTTCAATGAATACCTTACTTTTCATAATATCCCTGTTTTGTTATAAAATAGAGGAATGAATTTAGATTCCATATAATTTTGTGGTCATCTTATGGGATAAAGCTAGACATATATTTAACTTTCTTTAAGTTAAAATTTCCTTGGATTTGGCAAAGTAGCTTATTAATTTCCAAAACCATTGGTCTTCAAAAATTAGAATTATTTTTAGCTAAAGGTGACCTCAGGCTGTGGTAGCTTTAATACTCCACTAGAAATCACTTTTTGTACTATAACAAAATACTAAAAAAAACATCATGGTAATTGTTGTCATAAGTATCTTCTCACTAGAGCTGGGTAGTGGGATCTTGGTCCATTTTTTAATTTCCTAGCATTTGTTGGCAAGATTACAAGGTAGTCTGCTCTAAAAGCAAGTATTTAAAGGTCAATCCATCTTTTTCACAGGTTTCCATGGGCAGCAAGATTTTTAGCTCATTTTTCAAAAATAAAAAATAGATATAAAATATAAGTATGTAACACAAGTAATTTCATATTTTTTTAAGCATCGTTGAATTACTTACGAATTTTCAAAGATTTTTGTCATAAGCACCTATTTGTAATTATAGGTCTCCTAAAATTTGTTCCTTTGCGACTTATAAAGACATATGGAGAAACCAAGGAGAATAATTGGCTCTTGTAATAAATAACAGTTTATCCTTGATCCATTCAATGGCTAAAGAGGTCAATTTCAAGGACCACCTCATTTTCATTCCAGAGCTAATTATAGGGTTGATGTGAAGAAGACGGTCGCTTTTAGAACATACTACTTTATTTGTAGCTTTTGTTATTCTTCTTGTAACTAAAATTCATTTTTTTTTGTAAAAAAATAAAAACAAAAGAAAATTGGGGATCTAATTGGTTGTTGAGTTATGATAGTTGTTTGGAAGGCCTTTGTTGCTTGCTTCAGGGAGAGGTAGTAAGATAGAGATACCTAGCTATAATTCATAGTCCTCTATAATCATATAGTAGGGCGCCCTATAAAGGACAACAATTGGTTGTATCATTGATTGAAAAAGATTTGATTGGCTCGCACTTGATTACCAAAGCTAGCGGTTTTAGGTGAATCTATAAGGTAGGGATGAGTCCAAATGAAAAATCGACATTTATATTGAATAAAATATTCATTTTTGAGATAAAAAATTCTTTTTTTTTTCATTCTTCCTCATCCTTATTTATGCACACATTAAACTCAATTTTTCAACAACTTCCTATATGCTTAAGTTATCCATTATAGGTACCTCAATATTAAGCAAAATAAGAAAAAAACTTGAGCGCATGGCTGCAACCTTGGTACAAAATATTGAAGTGTAGGTTGCTTGGTGGTTTCTTAACCTTTAAACAACGCTTCGAATGTTTTTTGTCCAATGAATGACATTGAAATAGTCTGCTAAATGTAAAAAAGATGATTTTTTATCCAATATTATTTTTTTAATATGTGAATATGGAGCTTGTAGACTGTTCAACATCTTTGACATGGTAATAATGCAACAATTTAAGTGGGTGATTTTAGTAGCATGAACTGGCATTGCCTTGGTTCTACAGTAACTTAAGTTAGATGGTGTAAAATATTAATTCCATGTCTAAGAGTACTTCATCAATAGCTATGTAGACTGTAAGTGGAGGCTCAATATGAAGGAAAGGCAATGGGCATGAAGGCCACTAAATGTTATGTTCATTTTCATCTTTCCCCTCTCTACCTGGACTATTCCAAGTATTGTCAGCGTTGTCTTGTCGGACAAATTTTGGAGTCTAGTCGTCGTGCTGTCTGTCTAACGTCTGATGTTGCGCATGACAAATGTCAAGTATGCATGACATTTTTGTCTTATAAAGCCATATTTAATAGTTGAGACAATTTGAAATCTTACTTTAAATATGAACCAAAATTTAGAATGCAATAAGTGTTTATTAAATTGAGATACTTCAATAAAATGAAATGTGAATATGTCAAGATCGAAAATAGAGAGTGCTTTACTTAAAAGTCAACCTTGAAGTTGACTTTACTAGACAGGCAGGGGGTCTACTTGATGTCTTGGACGTTGTGTTTGTCATATTGTCACCATGTCTGAGAAGACAACCATGAGTATTGTGTCCAAGGTGGTATTGATTCTTTCTAAATCTACTTCATGTCTTCATCGAATCCAAAAATTTAACCCTTGAAGGACAAAGGGGTGATCTTTGAATCATTGGCTTAAGAAATAGCAAAAGCACTCATTGGAAGTCAAACTATTGTAGAAGACCTCCCCTTTTCACAACAAAATTCCGAGGATGAATAGTTGAACTTATCTCTTATGCAGAAGATTCTCTTGTCATTCATCAGCCACAAAACGTCCATCCCAAAGTTTAAGGGTTAAACATGTAGTCAGCTACATCCACTATACAAAATAGTAAAATTGGGTTGCCTTAACAATTAGGTTACTTCATGACTCACTGCTTGTCCACATGGAAGCACATGCAATTCTCTAAACCCGAGTCATGAACTAGTGCACCAATCAATGCAATGCAAATGGTTCCTACATTATTGCATCCTTTACTACAATAATTGTATATATTTATAAACTTTAGAATGTCAAGAAATTAGTGAAAGGCAACGTAATTTCACTATTTTGTGTAGCTATTGAAACAAATTAGCCACCTTCTTGTGTACTTTAGACTTCAATTTCTACCCTTATTCAAGCTGCAAGTTATGGAGAATCAAAAAAAAAAATTCCAAGGTTACCAGCTTTCCTTTAAGTCAGGGTTAAAATTATGCAAAAAGGAAAAATATTGCACTGGAGTTTGACCTACAATGAGTTGTTTTTTCTATAAGTAGATAATTCAAATTGTACCAAAAAGGATGGTTTCCATAGTGACTAGTCCATCCTTATACAGTTAAACTTTATTAGATTTGAAAAGGAATGTTGAAGCGATTAACCTTACCATACAAGATAGGAGGTCTATAAAGCATCCATTAAAGGGTTGAAAACTAATGTAGGGAGGTTAGACTCATAAAATGTTTTTCGATAAATTTTCCTTGACATAACTTGTCAAATTGAATTGGCATCTAAACCAAGTTCTTTCATGTTTTGGGGAGCTTTGTGAAATTAGTTATGAATTTTTGAAGTTGAAATGCAGTGGTCACAAAAAGCATCTACCTCTTGGAATATACACAAACTGAAACTGCTCCAGTTTCAATGGATTTTAAGAAATATGAGGTTCAAACAAACTAAACTACTCTACAACACTAGGTCATGTTATAAAAGTCAAACAAAAGCTTCAACAACGTCCGCCAGAGTAAATAAGGTTACAGGTTCATACAATGCTTGGGCTCTAAAAATGTCCTCTAACACAAAGGTACATTTTGTTTCTCATTGCACCAACAGAATGCATAATCTCACCTAACTGAAGCCAGAAATCAACATCTGTCCTAGTTCTGGGAGCCCTGTGCACTAGAACTTCACAATTTTGTGGCCATTATCATACACTTTCCTCCACTTCCGGGTGAATGATTTGAATCCCAGATACTCACATGCTCTTGATATTTTAACATGGAATTGAGTACTCCCTCAAAAGGGGAATTTTACTGTACCTCTGGTTTGGGATTTAAAACAGAGCAAGGGACTCTTCACAGAACTGGTGGCCAGGGCGATGAGTCTTTCATGAAACAGAGGAACACATTATATATTGCAGTTGAAAGTGCAGTTTCTATATGTCTCCAATATATCACTTATTACAAGAGGACACCTCAATAGTGGAAAATGGGACTCTTATAACGGACATGGACTGCCAGGGCCATTCAGCGATAATATGGAGTGTTCATGCAATTCCCCATGGCGTGTTTAAATTACAAACACCGTCAAAGACCTGGCTGATCCTATTTCGCTAAAGGCCTACACTATGCCCACTGCATGATCTTTCAGAGGAAATGGGATTGCCTACCATCACTTTGAGGCACTGGTCCACAAGCTCCGACTTTGAGACTACCTAAGAAACTTCCTTCATAATGACTGAATTTCTCAGTACATGTGTAGAATGAACAAAAGTTTGGTTGGGTCTCAGCAAGTCAATTATATGTAATCACTGAATGGAGAAATTTAGTATGGAGAAATTCCATACAAGAAATTCCTTTACTTTGCACAAGATCATTGGCCTCTTAACTGTATCCACATTGTGCTCTGGGAAGCTCTCATCAACTCTGGTCGTGCGGCTCAGCTTAACCCCTCATCGCCGAGCCTGTGAAGACGTGCTGCGGAACAGCACTGCGTGCGCTCAGAATAAATTGCTTCCCCAGGAAATTTCAGCAATCGTAAGGAATTTCACCGCTGAAAGTGGTATCTTATGCATCACAGAGTCGGGAATTCCACTCCGATCAAAATTTCAACCGATTGATCTGGAGATTATAACATTTGATGGTGGACTCCTGTTGAGCTTTCAGTGTGTTTTCCGTGACTAGTCTGTCCGGTAGAGCAGATTTTCACTTGCGAAACCCAAATTTTTTGGACAAGATTTATTGAGTACGGTGGGCTGGACAACATGAGAGTCCTCTGAGATTACTGGATCAGGAATGTCGACGATCTGTGCACAATTTGAGATCCAATGGAGCATTTGGTGGACACAGTGACCGGGTGACCTACACTAGGATTCCTCGGCAACAGGTCAAAGCCGGTGGCCCAACATTTTGAATCAATCCCCTTCAATCCACCAGACGTCTGCAACCGGCATCTCCCGGTCAATCTGCACGGTGGAGCACAAAACATCCCTGCGATAGCGTGGAGTCTGGCCAATCCAGATGCCTTGGATTTTCGTCTAGCACTATTTGAGATTAGAATTTGAGATCATGCGGTACAGCCGCGTCCGCCAACTCAATTCCAAACTTAAACTGTGAGTGGACGGATTTCGTCCCCTTAGGCAATAGGGGTTAAGGTCCTAAATGGGGTTAAGACTAGCCCTCGATCAAGCTCAGAATATCTGGGAGAAGTTTGATAGAATTTGGCTTAAGTCCCCGATCTTGGCTAGCAAATCTGGAGACTCAATTGTCTAGAACAAAGGGTACCATTGTTCCTTTACTTAGTTTCTTTTCCTTTTTGCTCTTATCTCTTCATTGCGGCTTGGCTATCTTATATTGTGTTTTTCCTGCAATGGATTTCCATTTGTTAAAAAAGAAAAAAAAGATTCCTTTACACTGATAAATCTCAAGAGAGTTTGATTTTTGCACTCAAAGGGATCTCTCCATTATTCCTCCTTACTGATTTCCCAAAAATCACACATTTAAAGACCTTGAAATCCTTGAAACTAAGTGAATAATCCAGTCCCTTGCATATTCACAAATTAGCCGTTTATGTCAATTCCACATGTACAGTACAGTACAGCCATCGCCCACAGTTATATGCAAAATTGGAAACTGAACAGTTCTTGCAATGAAATTCCGTTTAATTTGTGGAAAAAAAAGAAAAAAGAAAAGAAAAGAGCAGACACTGTGCATGTATCATTCCATGAACGTGCAGTAGATATGCAACAAACCGCTGGTAGACTATTTAAAGCATCCAGCAACATAGGAATCCATAGTAAATACATTTACTGAGGTGGCTAAAAATCTGTAACTGCTTTTAAGTATCCTGCACCTTACGTATTCACAAATTATGCATTCCACATGGCCAATGCAGCAGCGCATTCATGAAAGTCTGGGCGAACCGCCCTATGCATACGAGGCAGACACTCCCTCCCTCCTTGCTGCTTAATTGTCAGGAAAAACACTGGTTTTTCAACACAAAAGTACATTGATACAGTATGAGCAACAAGTGGTTTTTAAGGTAAGAAGCCCAGGCAACAACAAGGGAATTCATTAATCACAATTTAACTTATGAGCTGCAGAAGGAGGCCCAAAAATTGTTACTGTGTTTTCTCTACGGAAGGGGCCGGGGTTTCGCACGAGCAAGGCTCAATAGGCGGTTTAACATACGGCAACTCCTTGTGCATATTCTCCGGAAAATCACCAGTGTCCTTGACACCCAGCGGACAATACTTGCCTTTGCTATTCTCGATGCGGGCCACCACGGAGGGATGCAGAATCTCCCCCACCGACGTCCCCAACTTCCGGTTGTACTCGTGTTTGAAGACGGCGTACATCCCGAACGCCATGTTCTTGAAGGAGGTTTCAGGAACTGTCCGCCAGTGCGGCCACTGGTCGCCCGACGTGTACGTCCACTTGTAGCGCAGCCCCAGCGCCATCGCCTTGCCTTGCATCCACTCGTACGAAAGCTGCCACAGGTCGTCGTTCAACACGCCGCCTCCCACGTTGCTGTGAGACCCCACGAACCAGCACTGCTCCAGCACCTGAAGGGAGGTTCCATTCCATTCGCAAATTTCCGTTAAAATGGCGAAAATTTCTGCAATTGGAAAGTACTTAAACCCTGCCTCTGGAATTCTTTTTGAATCACTTGCGCACCTCAATTTGACAACTGAAGAATTTGGACAGTTTGGTGAGAATTGTGTTCCACTCGAAAAATCTTGAATCTGAAATCGTGGAGCATCAAATTCTTCGCTATGATATAGTTTGAATGATGACGAATGTGCAAGTGTGCTGGATTTGCTAGAATGTCACATAAGGGAGTTTTAAGAGTTTATCATCATAGGTAAGGAAACGGAGTTTGCCACTTAGGAGGTGGTCATGATTCTATTGAGATGGTAAACTCCGTTTCATTTTTAACATGGTAAACTCTAAGAACTCCCTTGTGTCATTTTAGAGAGGATCAGAGGGAAGAGAATACTAACTTAGAGCTGGTATATATGCAGACCTTGAAGAGTTTGTGGGTTCGAGGTTCAGTAGGAGAGAATATAGCGTTTTACCTTGTTCTGTGCCTTCATGTTTTCCCAGAATGTGGGTGCGAAGTCTTCGCGGTGTTCGTCGATGGCGAGCGCGTGGTACGCTTCGTCGACAATGCAGGGGAGTCCTTGTGAGTGAAACTGGTAGTGATATCGGTTGAAGGGTCCATAGCTGAGGATTTTCATGACGGGTTTGAGGAGGACGTTTTTGGTTTGAAACGCGGACGCGGGCACTCCCAGAGCTCCGACGGTGTCCCAGACGCCGAGCATTCTCACTCGCACGGGGCGCATGAACTTGTTGGCGAAGGCGGTCATCTTCTCGCCGTTAATCTGCGTCTTCTCGTCGCGGTACAGCGCGTATGCCTCCTCCACTTTGCGGTCGGTGGTGATCTCCTTCTTGAGGCAGCCGCGGCACTTGTGCAGGAGCGAGACGAAGGAGCGTGCTGAGTACGCGCCGCGGCTGAAGCCGAACACGAAGACCTCATCACCGTCGTTGTATCGCGTGGAGAGCCATTGATAGGCGTCTTTGATGATCTCCGACAGGCCGAAGCCCATGGTGGCGCCCAGGACCTTGCCGAACCAGTTGGTGCCCACGCCTTCGAAGTACTTCACTTCCTGCTCCACGCCGTTTTCTACCTTACCCGTGTCGATGGCCTCCTTCATGCGGGCCACATTGGTCCAATCCTCCGGCTCGTTCCAGGTTCCGTCGAACATTATGATCAGACGCCGGTGAGTGCCCATCCTGTCAACAATCTTGCAACATGTGGAACACAAACAAGTGAATCTCTCAGACCATTTGCACTACCCAAGAGTTTGAAATCATCGCTTCTGAAGTACGCAATCGAGCTGAGTTTATAGAATCCTAGTTCCTCAGATTCACTATGAAGCAGAGACGTACATCGCATTTCATTGCACTACAAGCTGTATGTATAGAGCAAATACAGAGGTGGCTATGACATAAACTTAGGTGCAAAATTCTCACAATTCTTTCAGAAGCTAAATTAATTGATCGATGAGCTGAATTGAATTTGCAAACAATTAATTGTGATCTTACTGCAACATGCACATGCTCATTAGATTGAACTCATTCATACCTGAAAACGTCTACCCTTGCAATTAGCCCCCTGCTCCGCACTCCCCTATTATCGACGATGCTACTGAGAGCTCAAATTGCAATGAATAGGCTCTGGACATCAAACTGAAGACCGGGAAGGAACAATATACCAACACTAAGAATGAAGATTGTATCGGAGCACACGCTTCTCTCGTGCAAATAATTAAGCATGTGTCTGATATCTGGAGAGTCTGGTGAGTTTTCATTTTAATAGTAAGTGTACCCTGAAGTCTCGAGTTGCAGGATCGAGTCTTGGAACTAGATTCCAAGGGGAGGTAGAATCTCGATCGACATGCGAAATGCGTGTGCTCGAGCTCCACCAGGTCTGGTGCACGAATTTGGCATCTACAGACAATAATCCACTGACCCGAGCCTCGGCCAGACCTTATGTACGTGACTTGGCAGCTGTGTATCACATGCCTGTGGGGACTGACTACTGGGGATGAAATTCATACAAAAAAGAGGACAGCAATCCGTGGCTTTGAACATTCCAAAGGAAGCTCATGAACTCTGCGTGCAATGCAATGCAATCCATTCGCAATGAGTGCACGCCACCACAGTCCAAGACGAGGAAAACATGGGAATGGGATTAGGTACCGCACCTTAGTATAGTAGAGGACCAGGGCTGGTGTCCATTGAGCCTTGATTTGCTCCAAAGCCCTGGACAATATTTTGGTGGAATATTTCCGCGAGAGATTTGGATGACATTAGTACTGAATTGTTACAAAGTTGGGAATGGTATCGCTCTCTTTTGTGAATGAATGTACTGTACTGTACATATTTTTGGGAGAATAATCGTTTTTCCGTCCTTACCTCTCTTTTGTGAATGAATGTACTGAAAATATTTTTGGGTGAATTATTGCTTTTTTGTCCTTACTTCTCATGTTTCATCGATGGACATGGATTTAGTTGGCTGTAGACATTAACCTATTGAAGATCGTTTTCTGCATCAGTTGGCCGAAAGAAATGAAATAAAGAGCCCTGTGACAGACCTGCCATTCTGCAGGCTGTACGTGGAAGGAAATCACGTCCAATGTGAATGAAGTGGAACTCGTTTTAATTGACGTACTGGTAGAAATTATAATATGCATAAAAGTAAAGGTCTGAAATTTTGGAATTTATTTGGTTTGTCATGGCTGGAATTGAAGGATTGAGGGTTTGCAAATGAGTCCAATTCGGGTTTTAAATGGCCTCTTATCTATTGTTTAAGCTAAATAGTTAAGGTAAACATTGCTA
The DNA here is from genome assembly GCA_951799445.1 of Pseudisothecium myosuroides. Taxonomy (NCBI): domain Eukaryota; kingdom Viridiplantae; phylum Streptophyta; class Bryopsida; order Hypnales; family Lembophyllaceae; genus Pseudisothecium; species Pseudisothecium myosuroides. The sequence continues at coordinate 18,040,242 of OX637290.1, read as the reverse complement.
AACTTGCTCACTTATTAAATAGTTCAGTGACTGAGTTTAACCCCTAAACGTCTGGATTCATCTCCAAAATTGACGATTTGAGAAAAAACATTATAAACTACAATTTGGAAGAATATTTTGGAATTGGTATACAAATGAAAGCTGTAGATTTTGATTTTTAAATTCTATCCGTACGGTTAGATCTACTAATGCTATCACCAATCTTTTTCTATAAATTTTGAAAAGAAAATTTCAGAATTCCTTCTAAATTCAATTACAAGTAAAATATTATCATTTTTTGAGTAAAATTTGTTGGAATGGATTTGAAATAAGGTTCTCTTCATATGGTGATTTTTTGAAATTTTTGTGACCTTTACATCTTTGACCTCATTTTTGCACATCTAGTTTTGAACTAAAGTCAATGCAAATTGACCACTTGACATACTTCCACATTTGTAATTTTAGAAATGTATATATTCTAGTAACACCAAATCCAACCGATAGATAGGACAACAACTTGATAAAGTATCACCAAAAATTGGGATGACTTTCATCCAAGCAGGAATGAGACAGAAACAAGGATCTGAATCTATTCATCGTCCAGAAAATGGACGTCGGAGCGCTCCAGGGTTAACCCCTGAAGGACCGAGGCCTTTTGTCTGCCAAAATCCCCTCAAAACTGCCATTTCTATAGCAAAGAGTAAAAAAAATTTAATTCTTCTCTTTTCACATCCAACTATAGGATCTTACACCTAACTAGTATGACAATGTGTGGAAAAAATTTCAGAATTTTTGATGGATTAGATTGCAAGATATCTACATTTAAATTGGAAAAAACAAGTTTTTTAGCACATTGCGGGATTAGATTTCTTGGCTTTTGAACATTTTTAACTTAAAATTTTTGCACTACAAAGTTTTGAGCTTTAAATGTTTATAGTGGAGAATTGAATTGGGAGTCTAGGAAAAAAAAAAAAAAACACTTAATTTTCATTTTTAAAAAAATTATTAAGTAGAAGTAGGTTTGAGATAGAAGGAAAATCTAAAATATTAATATCTTTTAGATGGAATTAAAATGCACTAATTCCAGTGGTGAGATTGTTTTAGCAAGTAAACTAAACCATGTGGAACTCTTTTTTTTGAAAATTTGCAAAAATTGCATTCAGAAATGAATCCTACAAGTTATTTTTTTCAAGAAGATGCTCTAACTGCCCAAAAAACAAGATTGTCTATAACTTTTTCATAACAAATCCAAATGAAATGAATCAAAGCTTTCCAATTAGACAAAAATATATTTTATAAGAAAAAAAAAAAATTTAATTCAATTTTTTGCAAATTTTTTTTTGTTGCTCCCCGTCCCCTATTTTGAGCTTATTTGGGTTTAACTTTTGTTCCCAGGTATCGATTGAAAAAAAATTACATTCCCATGAAGCTAATCAGATTTTCTATCTTCAAAAAAAGTTTCAAAAAATCTAGACAAATTGCAACCCGTAGGTACCTGCCCAAAATTGCATTTGTCCCCCAAAGAAACAACGGTGACACTAGAAGAATCTCGTGTTTATCTAGACATGGATTGTCTAACTTGACGCCGTTTACTTAGATGTTCAATGTAGCAAACTTATATTTCTTTGTCAACATTGACGTCCACTGTAACATCTTCAATGACAGAAAAACATGGGGTTGCTACATTGAACGTCTAAGTAAACGGCATCAAGTTAGACAACCTATGTCTAGATAAACACAGGATTCTACTAGTGTGAATGGTCCTTTAGGGGTTGAATAACCCTTGAGGGTAGCACTTGGCTAGTTGCTGCCTGGTGAAGCATTGATAGTATATAATTTTTGGCTATGGATTTTCTTTAATCCCTAAAGTCTTGAAGTCTTTTTTGTTGAAAAAAACACTCAAACTGCCATTTCTATTGCATTGACTAAAAAAAATGAAAAAATGAAAATTTTGAATAATGAACCCTAGGATCTTACATTGAGTATGTGGTAAAAAATTTGGAACCACATAAATTGAAAGATATTAGCATTTGAAGTGAAGAATTTTTTTTGTAACCACATAGATTGAAGGATATTAGTATTTGAGGTGAAAAAAACTCTTTTACGGGATCTTGCCAAACTAGATTATAATTGAGACTTGGAATACTTTTACCTTTAGTTTTTTTCACTCCAAATTTTGATTCTAAAATTCATTATACTAAAGAATTGAGTTGAATTCTGCATTCAATTTTGAAAAATTTCAAATAGAAAAACAAACAATAGATATCTATTGTTACTGTAACATTTGTGCTACTAGAATTATCAATCTTCAATTTCTTGTAAAAGCTATTATCGGTTTAGTTTTTTCTTTCATTCAATACCACCTTCAACTTTATAATTTTTTTAAGAATGAATATGAAAGTTTTTTGGTTAGGTTTTCTTACATATATATTTAACCCATTTTCCAACATATTGATAGAAATACACAAATTATAGAACATAACACTACAAGAAAAAGGGGCCCTAATTAACAAAAGATTAATGCATTTACGTTAATTACGACAAATGTTTTTGGGCTTAGTTGATTTGGCAGTCCTCTAAACATTAGTTAATATAATTTTGTTGATTTGACAAAAAAAAAATTTGCTCAGTTGATTCGGACCAATCCTCTAAATATCATTTTTATTTTTCCACATATCATTACAGTAGGGCAGGGTCGGCGGAAAATAATTATTCAAAGGTAAGCCAAAAAGTAAATAAAATGATTAAGAGAAATTGTCAAATTAAACAACCAAGATGTTGTTAAAAATAAAAATGTTAGTAAGAAAGTCCAAAATAGAATCCAATGACTACTTACCATCAAGTAATTTTTAAATGGCATGGAAAAGGACTTTCTTCATTGACATGTAGTGAGTGTGTTTGGTAGAGTGGTAATTTTTATAATGAAATGCATTGTCTATTGTGAATCCTCAAAGGATATGGGACAATTTGAAGATGATTGAGAGCTTCACCGCTCATTATCAAAATGTAGGAATTGTGTGCAAAATAGAATTTCAGACCTCATTTTAGTATAATAAAATAATTTTTTTCAAAAAAAATTTAACTAAGAAAAGTTTTGAAATAAATCCAACATTCATCTCCAAAAATCCGTTTGAGGTTTCAAGTCTCCAATAAAAAGTTATGGATAAATTTCAAAGAGGGTGTTTGAAAATTGTCAAAAGAAATGTCCCTTCCAACCCCTCTCTAAAATTTGACCACAACTTTTGATCGGAGTGTCAAAATCTGAAATGGATTTTTGGAGATAAAATTTGGTTTGATTTTACACATTATCTTAGTTCAAAGTTTTTTGAAAAAAATTATTCTACACTAGAGTTATTCGTAAAGTACCCAAAACCGGGGTTTAAACCCCGCAGTTTTGTGAAAAAGCAAGTTTGGGGCAAAAAATCAATACAAAAGTGGGTATCAAACTTTCTTAAGCACCCAAATCGACCAAAAAGAAGTTTGATCCGGACTTTGCCTGCGGTTTAGTGGTCGCCTGCGGGGTCATGGTTGCCTGCGGGGTTCTCTGTCGGAGGAAATTTGTCGAAAAAAGTCCCCTCCAAACTGGGGGGGACTTTACGAATAATTCTACTACCTAAATGAGGTCTAAAATTTCAGTTTTTAACCACAACTCCTACTTTGGACTTAACTATGAGTAGTAGAGCTCTTACTAATCGTAACTCACATATCCCATATCGGTTGTCTTGCCCCCTACCATCCCACTAGTATAAAGACCTTGTCTTCTCTTCCTTTCATACATCAAGGTAAGTGATATTCAAAGTTCAATTGAAGAATATAATTGAACACTTTGAATATAGTGTTGTATTTTTTCGATTACATTTTAATTAAATTATCAATTAATTAAATTTAAAAATTGTAATCCATTATATAACATTAATGTGTTGGCTACTTATATGGCAGTCTAACTTGCGTGGTGAGCTGACGGGATAGTCTTACTTGGGTGGCAAGCTTCGCTTACGTGGCAACCTACGTGGCAGATTTTCAAGTAGTAATTTGTTTTTTTAATTTTGACAATAGAGTTATTCGTAAAGTCCCCCCCAGTTTGGAGGGGACTTTTTTCGACAAATTTCCTCCGACTAAAAACCCCGCAGGCGACCACTAAACCGCAGGCAAAGTCCGGACCAAACTTCTTTTTGGTCGATTTGGGTGCTTAAGAAAGTTTGATATCCACTTTTGTATTGACTTTTTGCCCAAAACCTGCTTTTTCACAAAACTGAGGGGTTTAAACCCCGGTTTTGGGTACTTTACGAATAACTCTAATATCTAGAAAAAAATTAATATATATGTGTTGATTATTGTCCGAATCAAAATGTCCTAATCAACTGTCCAAATTAACATATATTTTTTTATTTTCTTGTTGAATCAAACACTGAATTTTCTAATAGTAAAAGTTTTGTTTTTTTAAATGCTAAAAGACAAAACTTCACCTTTGGGAAGGACTAGAAAAGTCTACATTTTGAAGTTTAGGTACATTGAACTTGTAATCGATCGGAACCTTCACTCTAAAATTTTGGAAAGATGTACTTGAACATTTTAACTAAAGGACCCTACGGTTGGATTTGTTGAAAAATAAATGTAGATGAAGATTTTAGCCTTGCTTTGAATGCTAATGTTTTGAAGTAGTTTTGTGCTATGGGCAATTTCGTAAAAATGGCAAAATTTCATAGCTTTGCCAGTTTTCACAGTTTAGAGCGGTCGCTCTAAAATGTTCAACTGTCTGAAATCTACAAGTGTCATAGATGTTGCTTTCAAAGTTCAAACCACACAGTTTGAAATCTACAACAATGCTAGATTTTTGAAATCTATATAAAACCAAGATTTCTGAAATCTATATCAGTTTTAGATGTCTCTTTTGTAGTTTAGAGCGGCCGCTTCAAAAATGGCACCTGGAATACCGCCAATTTAACAAAATTGCCCATGGCTTCTAAACATGAAAGAACTTTAGATGTTAATTTGTACCAAAAAAATAAATTAAACAATTAAAACATCATTGAGATGAATATCTTCAAAATGTCTTCTTACTCTATATGTTCAAAAATAAAAATAAATAAAAAATAAAAAATAAAAAATCTTCTTATAAGAAATGATTTGACCTAAGCAGGGATAGCTTGCCTTGGAGTACTGAATGCCAGTCATGATATTCTACCTTTGTCATTAGAGAAAATTTAGGGCCTCTATAAGGCCGTCAAACTTTGTACTAGTGCCCCCCAAAGTCCAAATTAAAAATTAATATTCTTTTTAAAAAAATCAAAATTCCGAAGTACTATGTCAGATTTTAATTTTTTAATTTTTTTAATATATATTTTAAATATTTTCTTAAAATTAGGGCTGTTGGTCCATCTCTAGCAACCCTATAGAGCACCGATTTCTTTTTGAATGTGCTTCACTTGGTATCGTTGGTAGCAAGGAGAACAACAACAAATAAACTATGAATTTTGAAAGGACTGGGATTAGTTGCACCCGAAATTGATCCTGAACTCTCATGAATAAAAAGCTGTCCATTTTTGGCTAGAATTTGTAGGGTTTGGATTTAAAGTGGTTTGCACATAGATGCAATACTTTTCCAAAATAATGTCATACTCGTAAAAATTGTCGTCCAGGACCATTGAAACGATATCATACTCGGTGAAGAATGTTGGGACCCAAAGTGATAGATTAGACAGGTTTGAAAATGGTTATCTGAAACCTCGATCAGCCCCACATCAACCTAGTTTTAAGAGCTTTTTGCACTTAAATTTAACAATTTTGGAGCTCTGAAACATGCCTCAGTTGGAAGGTCCAGAATACGAAAGCTTATGGCTTGTAAACTGCCGAGAGACCAGATTTTGTGCTTAACCAAGAACCTAAGAATTCAGTCCGAGAGCAAGCAATGTGGAACCGATGACACGAGGTTAATTAGTCCGGCATTAATTCTGTGCTAATCCGACCAGCAACCTTCATAGTTACTCTCATCCAGCTACATGACTGATTGTTTTTGCTTGTTAAGGTTTTTGTGGCAACCTGCGTGATTAATTCAGTGTCCAGGTGCTGCTCCGCCTCCCAATCTGCACTGGCTTCAACCACATTGCTTTCCTAGCACGTTCTTCTTCACGTACGAGCTGTTCCAATCCGATCGATGCAAATGCAAAGTGGGAAATTACATTAGGTAAGGACTCACTCTCATGAAATCAAGAAATTATGTTGTACGCATCCATGATCAAGATAGTGACGCAAAAGAAACAGTCGTCAAATTATTGTTGCTTGGCCAGGGATCTCAGTACGATCTCTGAAATGACCACATGCAACTTTCTGACGTGAAATGGGCAAATGGCTACTGACCCACCGAACGGTACTCTAAGGACTTACTGTTGTGTAATGATGCCCTGTCTGACCCCTTCGACCTTCTCTTGGATTATATCCGATCACCTGTTTTTAATAGCTCGGGTGTTTTACTGCTCGAGTGGTGATCGATATTCTTAGCATTGGCATAATTTCTCAGAATTGGTGCTCAAGCTTTTCTGGAAGTAGCCCTCTCAACCAGGAAAACCGGTTTGAGGCACTCGTCTAATGTTTTAACGAACTATGCAGGGCTCTGCTTAGAGTCAGACCGGGAGTCATGTGTCAGAGCCCACGTTAGAGCTTTTGAGTTTTCAGTCGGGGTAACTAGAAAGTCATCTATAAGCAAGTACTAATCTGAGCAAGTGCTTGAAAGCACAAATTTCCAGCAAAGTGAATGGACATCACATTTTCCACAGTAGACGTTGCCAAATAACCAATTTGAGATGTAAGGTACTTTTTGTTTTGAAATCAAGGATTTTTATTTTATCTTTTTTGAAACAAATGGATTTTCATTGCAATCAGAATAAATTACAAATCAGCCAGACCAAGGGCCGGACTAGAACTGCATAACAACTGAGAACTGAAGGTGTCGAAGGAAAACAGGAGAGTAAAAGGTGACTAGAGAAACAGGCAGAGGGGTGGGGGTGGGCTGCCTCAGCCATATTATGCCTTCTCCAAATCGCGATGCAACGACGGGCGCCTGGGTGCAGAGAGTGTCGAAGGACATCCATATACTCCCTGAATGCTGAGGGTGGCGACGAGATTTTTGCCGAGATTCGGACAGCGCTCCGCGTCCAGCATGAAGGAAAGCATCCCATAAGGCTCTGTGAAGGCCATCAGTCGTCCATCTCTCATGTGCAAAGACCTGGTTGTTCCGTGAGATCCATATAAGCCATAGCGCCGCACCCCTGAGTGTGTTCCAAGTGAAATCAAGGATTATGTGACCTTGGCGAGCCAATTGTAAGCAGGGAGGGCGGTAAAGCTGTTGTACCCCAGGGACCGAAGCAGCGGCTCCGCGGACTCGGGCACAGCTTCCTGCTGGAGCCCAAAGTGGTCAAGCACGCTTTTCAGAGGCCGCTTCTCGGTAAACTGCACGATTTGAATAGAGAGAATGCATTAGGGTTCATTGAAAAAGGCCTAAAATTGAAACAGCTAAAGCTCAATTAGAACGTACTTAATGAAGCTAAAAACGTTGGATCCATATGGATGTGGGGGCAATATTTAACTCCGTTCCTGTGCCATTTGAAGAGCGTGAAAAAACTTTAGAGTTCCATTAAAGAGCTTCAGGAGCCAGGATGCATGCCTCAAACATGATGACGGGTTTGCACCGCTTGATCGTCTCTTGCGCGCCCAGGATGACAAGCGGCTCACACCCCTCGACATCGATTTTCATGTAGTCCACGCGCGGAAGCTCCAAGCTGTCGACGCTCACCATGGGCACCACAAACGCGGCCTCTCTCGCGCTCGGCCCACACAGCCCAATCCCCCCCAAGTTGAAGAGCTCGCTGCCGCCATAGACGCAGTCGGGATACCGGACACCCTTATCTTCCACGAAGTTCGCGATGCCCACGCGCGGGTGGCACACATGCCCCACGGCCACATTGCGCGCTTCCACAATATTCAGAAGTCCATTTTCCTCCAGATTTTTCCGCAGGAGACGATACATCGGCTCCTGCGCTTCGAAGGCGAGGATCTGGCAACGAGGATCGTCCGAGCGCTCATGAGGGACTGAGAACCAATATGGGCGCCGATGTCCAACATCACTGAGGCCTGCGCAACGATGGGAGCCAGATGCTCCTTGAATATCGACTCCTCGTACATGCGGCCCTCGCGCATGCTCCGCACAAAGGCCATGTCGTTGTTCCACGACCATACCTTCCCGAAGCGCGTCTGGTACTGCTGCATCTTGCACTCGCTTGGGTTTGCAATTGCAATCACGGAGAAATTCTATATCCTGGGGTACAGTACAATTACGTATGTCGCTGCTCACATCAGTCTCATGGAGCTGATTGTGGAGCAAGCTCAAGGACCAAGACGAAATTAATAGTCTAACTTCAACTTGTCTACGTTTAAACCAAAATGACTCCAATGGCATGGTATTGACTGACATCTCGATTGATAGTCAAAATGGGACTCTCGACTAGCAGCCGGAACATTAAATGTACTGCAGTACTCCGCATTCCAGTCTCCGAAACGCACTTCCTTGCAACCTCACCTCGATTCAGAACATCATGCATTCTGTTTCGATCGGTTCCTTGGAGGCCAAACAGTGGCGGATGGATGACTTTCGGAATCCCTACTGAGAGGACGGGAAACGCAGTTTTTCATCCCTTCTTGAGAGAGTTATTTGATGTTTAGTATTCCCTCCGTCCTGAAATAAATCCGGGGTTTCTTGGAAATGGCTAGATTAGTGCAAGAGTTGCTCCTATTTTCAGTGGATTGTGTAGTTACTGTAGCTTCTAGTCAACCCCACTGAGCGTGAAAGAATGGAAGCCAACAATGAAGTGGCACAAGCTAGGCGCAAGTTGAAAACATGGCGATGAAATTGAGAAATTCTCCTTTTTTGGAACTGCTCTAGTGCTATTAATTTGGATCATTCTCCAAGCAACATTGGTGTCTAGAAGTCCGATGATGTTGTCTATATATTCAATTCCGACGTTGTCTTGTGGTTAGTTCAACTCCTGGAAATTCTCAGCAAGAGATTTGTTAGTAGCAGGTTTAGTACAGTTGTGGATTGAATTCATCACCTTTGATTGGATAGAGGTTGCACTTTGATTCCCTTTGTAGCCCGGATTGAATTGCTATATAGACTCTAGAGTGTAGCATCTACGGATTCTTTTGCTTTAGGGTGTTTGAACTAGCTTTGGTTGTTGTCAATCAATTGAGGCGAGCCGATTTTGAATTTGATTTGGAACAAGTACATTTGAAAGCCCCATATTTATTTTGGGACGGAAAAAGTACTCCGAAGTAGATGCTATTGGAAATTCACTCACAATGGTATAGTCAAAACTCTATACTTGTTACCTTGATAAGCATTAAAATCTTATATATGTTACAAAATTTCATCCCCCTTCTAGATCCTCAAAGAAAAATGTTAGATCATAACATTACTAATTCTTCATAGCATCCTTCTTAAATATACCTTCCTATATATTAGAATAACCAAAAAAAATGATAAATTAGAATACATATTATCCCCTACAGGACCAAGGCCTTTTTTCTTGCCAAAAAACACTCAAAATTGCCATTTCTATAGCAAAGAGTAAAAAAATTGAAAATTGTTTTTTTTTCACATATAACCTTAGGATCTTACACTTAACTAGTATGAGAGTGTGTGGAAAAAATTTCAAATTTTTGACCGCACAGATTGCAAGATATCTGTGTTTAAAGTAAAAAAAACAAGTTTTTCAGCACATTGCGGGACTAGATTTTTTGACTTTAAACATCTTTAACTTAAAAATTTTGCACTACAGAGTTTTGAGCTTTAAATCTTTATATTGGAGAATTGAGTTGAGAGTCTAGGAAAAAAAAATTCAAAAAAACTTAATTATCATTCTTTAAAAAATTGTTAAGTAGAAGTAGGTACGAGATAGAAGGAAAATCTAAAATATTCGTATATTTTAGATGGAATTAAAATGCACTAATCCCAATGGTAAGATTGTTCTAGCAAATAATATAAACCATGCAAAAAACCACCCTGAAAAGTTTGAAAAATTGCATTCAGAAATGAATCCTACAAGGGTTTTTTTTTCAAGAAGATGCTCTAACTGCTCGAAAAACAAGAATGTCCATAACTTTCTCATAACAAATCCAAATGAAATGAATCAAAGCTTTCTAGATAGACAAAAATATAATCTATGAGAAAATATTCAAATTTTTGTCCATTTTTTTTGCTGCCCGGGCTGTCCGTCGTCCCCTATTTTGAGCTTATTTGGTCATAATTTCTTTTTTTGGGCACTGATTGTGAAAAAAATTATATTCTCGCAAAGCTTATTAGTTTTTCTATCTTCAAAAAAAGTTTCAAAAAATCACAAAAAAATTTCAACCTGTAGGTACCTGCCCGAAAATGCATTTGTCCCCCACATAGACAACGGTCCTTTAGGGGTTAAGGGACATATTATTATTAATAGTTCAAAATTTGATAATTGAAAAATATATTATTTTTTATATATTATAATGTTGTTTGTGTTAGAAATCTTATAATCCCTACTTGTAACATAAATAGAGGTTTGACTCTAAATAGACTTTGTTTCTCTTGAAGAATTGAAGTAGATGCTTGGTCCACGGCACAAGCTCTAGCATATTTTTGGCCCTTCTATCTTCTTCTTCTTGATCTAGATTTTAGCCATGTAAATGGTCATTTTAAAATTTGAATCCAACTAATGAAATAAAACTTATCAAGTCCAGTTTCTTCTAAAATTTGAATTCAATGTTTTGTTGCAATTTGAACTTTGGGCATATGCCATGGTTTGTTGATTTTCAAAATTTCAAATGACACAGTATTAACTTCATTTAAACTATAATGCTCTACACTACAACATACACATAAGGTGAAATTATCAAATTTCTTAAGCACATTTTGAATTTGATATTAACTATTTTCACTTTCTATTCAAATATTTATAGTAATTTCAAATTTTCACTAAAAAATCTGAAATTGTTTGATTTATAGAAAACATATGATTACATTTATTAAAAATAAAATAAAAAAATTCATGTATATAGAGTTGCAAAATGGGAGCATACAAAATAAATGGATTTTAAAATTTAAAAACTAATCTTAGGCTGGTCCTTTGAGGATTAATTGGACTAGAAGGACTAAAGGAAGAACCCTATCACCAAGGTAATCAATCAAAATTATATGATTCGAGGATGAATATTTAGGTGCATTTTTGTTTCTATATAGCTACAATTTGCTTAAAAGTCATGCATCAAACACTATTAAGTCTTCAAAGTCCTTACTAGATTAACTTTTTGAACAACAATCAATCTTGTAGAATTTTTTGTTCTAATCCATAGATAGTTGCACCATCTGGGTTACATAGTCATAGACTCAAGCCTTTGGCGTTAAGTGTCAACACTCAAACAACAGAGCCAACAGTGACCACACACTACAAGAGAAAGGGGTGTTTTAAGTAGTGTCCTAGACATCATGTCTTTTAAGTAACGTCTTTTAAGTAAGTTTTTAAATAAAATTTTACTAAAAAGACAATCCTTTTAGTAAAATTTTACTTAAAATTTTACTTAAAAGACGTGATGTCTAGGACACTACTTAAAACACCCCTTTCTCTTGTAGTGACACTATCGATTTCAATATCTTGCTTTATATTATATTTGTTGTTTAGTTGGAAATAATTTTGTTTTATTTTTCAAAGATCACATGTCTTTCTAAGTCATGAAATATAAATCACATACCTTTGACAATATTTAAAATTATTTAAAATATTTTTTTAAATTGGGGATGAAATTGCATCACATACAAAATACACTTGAAGAACCTAAAAATTGCACCACATGAGTATAATACAATGTTAGATTACACCATGATGTAAATTATAGTGTTAAATTATACCATGATATAAATTATAGTGTTAAATTACACCATGATGTAAATTATAGTGTTAATTAAATAAAATTCTATATATTTCTATAATTTCAAAATCTATAGAAAAATCTATTGGTTCCTAATTCAAATTATAATAATATATTTAACTCTAGAAATATTTCAAAATGAAATAACAAATTCACTTTTCAGTTGTTAGGCTCAAGTTCAAAAAAGATCCTTTTTATTGCTAAAACTCATATTAAGAGCAAAGAAATAGAAGTTGCAAAATGCTTGAAACTATTATTCTTGTATACCATTGCACTTTATAGTAACAAATGCTAATGAAGTGTTGATATAAATGTTTGTATTTTGTATCTATCTGTGTGCTGGTACAAACATTTGTACAAGTGTTTTTACCAACACATCTATTTGTAGATTTTTAAATTATAAAATTACATAGAATTTTGTTTAATTTAACGTTGCCATATACAACATCATGGTGTAATTTAACACTGTAATATACTCATGTAGTGCAATGTTTAGATTCTTCAAGCGTATTATGTATCTAAGGCACTTTCTTTCCACAATTTTTTTTATATAGTGCAACAATATACAAGTGCCGATGAAGCTCCTAGATGACAAAGACCTTTCAAGTTACAATATTGATTAGATGATTTTCATTTGCTCTTTTTGTTAATGCCTAAAGGCCCGAGGCCTTTTTTCTACCAAAAAACACTAAAAATTGCCATTTCTATAGCAAAGAGTAAAAAAATTTGAAAAATGTTTTTTTTGCACATCTAACCATAGGATCTTATACCTAACTAGTATGAGAATGTTTGGAAAAAAATTCAGAATTTTTGACCGCACAGATTGCAAGATATATGCATTTAAAGTAAAAAAAACAAGTTTTTCAGCACATTGCGGGACTAGATTTCTTGACTTTAAACATTTTTAACTTAAAATTTTTGCACTATTGAGTTTTGAGCTTTAAATCTTTATAGTAGAGAATTGAATAGAGAATCTAGGGGAAAAAATAAAAATTCAAAAAAACTTAATTTTCATTCCTAAAAAAATTGTTAAGTAGAAATAGATACAAGATAGAAGAAAAGTCTAAAATATTCATATATTTTAGATGGAATTAAAATGCACTAATCCCAATGGTGACATTGGGATAGCAAGTAAACTAAACCATGCAAAAAAAAATTGAAAAATTTGAAAAATTGCATTCAGAAATGAATCCTACAAGTTATTTTTTTCAAGAAGTTGCTTTAATTGCCCAAAAAACAAGATTGTCCATAACTTTCTCATAAAAAATCCAAATGAAATGAAACAAAGCTTTCCATATAGACAAAAATATAATCTATGAGAAAAAAAATTCAAAAAAAAAATCAAATTTTTGCAAAATTTTTTTTGCTAACCTTGTCCCTTGTTTTGAGCTTATTTGGTCATAACTTTTGTTCCCGGCCACCAATTGCGAAAAAAATTACATTCCCACAAAGCTTATCAGTTTTTCTATCTTCAAAAAAAGGTTTTAAAAATCACAACAAAAATTCAGCCTATAGGTACCTGCCCAAAATCCCATTTGTCCCTTGAAGGGACAACAGTCTTTTAGGGGTTAAAGTTTAATTGAAGGATGTGCTACATTGTTGATCCACAATCAAATCAATAAGACTATTTTTTAATTTTATATGAGGGCCTCACTGTAAAAGAATGGTTGAAAATGGATCACTATGAAGTGCAAGGTGACAATTTCTAGCTTATTACTCTTGAATGAAATGTAGCCATAAAAATGGTTCTTTTTTAAATCGAGCCCAACTAATGAAATATAGTTTATAAGTCTAGTTTCTATTCCAATTTGAAATTTTGAAAACTCTGCGAGCTCAAGTTTTATTGCAATTTGAACATTAGGACTATAGTTATAGTCAATTGATTTTTTATTTATAGAATGATATGGGACTTTGATTCACATCATAATGTCCTACACTATAATGTATATTTGTGGCAAAATTTCAAAAAAAAATTAATGGTACTGCATATTTGATATGATTTTTTTTTGCTTTTCTTCAAAAAATTCTAAAATTCTAAAATTTTACAAAATAATCTAAAACATTTATAGCATAAAGAAGATATTTGATTTCATCTATGAAAAATAAACAAAAAAAATTCATAAAGAGTTGCAAAATGGGAGCGTACAAAGTCAAGAATTTTGATATCCAATTTTGTAGTCAAATCTATTGTAAAAGATCCATCCTTTAGGGATTCACAATACCAGCCCTTTTTTTTGGCACCATGAGGCCAAATTGCACCATTTCAAAATAAATGTTTGCTTTTCGCTAGATAAAAGTAATCTTTTTTCGCCAGAAATTTTCCATTTTTATTAAAAATGTGGATGAAGTTGCCAAATTTGGATGAAAAAATGCATGAATATGATTGAAAAGTGTTTTTTGGTCCGAAAGATGGATGAGTGTAGAAATACAATGCTTCACCAAATTTTAAGTGATTGCCATCTTGGCACTTTTTCAAAAAGTAAAAAAAAGGGTTGCATACCGTATGTGAAGGTCTAATTCGGCAAGTGAGTGCCAAAATATCTCACTTGAAATATTCCAAACATTGAGACACTTTCCAAAATACTTAATTTATGTCTAAATTTGACCTTCATGTAGGGTAATATATGTAATTAACTCCTACAATCCTAGAACCATTTTTCTATCAAAACCACTCAAAACTACCATTTCAACTACAGTCACCCAAGAATTTAAAAAAAAAATTAGAATATAATTGTAGGATTTTGTACTTCACTTGTCTCAAATCATGTGGTAAATTTTTTGTGAAGTTTGACTATAAAAATTGGAAAATATTAGCATTCAAAGTTGAAAAATAAAATTTTGAACGTTGGCCTATAGTTTTAAATGACTTTGACCAACATTTGTAGAAGATTTTTGCACTATGAAATTTGAACTTAAAATTTTTTATGTTGAAGAATTGAGTCGGCAATCTATAATAACAATTTCAAATACACTTCATTTTCATTCTTTAAGAAAATTGTTAATTAGAAGTAGGTTCAAGATCAAATAAAAAAACTAAGTAGTTAATAGCTCTAAGCTATGGAATTGAAATACAATAATCCCAATGGTGAGAAATTTAACTTTAACAAACAATTTTTTTTTAAACTAAAAAATTGCATTAAAAAATGAATTCTACAATTTATTTTTTCAAGAAGATGCTTAAATTGTACAAAAAACAAAACTATCCATAACTTTCTCATCACTAGTCCAAATAGAATGAATCAAAGCTTCACATGTAGACAAAAATTATAATATTATAGGAAAAAAATATGGAAATTCAATTTTGACTTTTTGTGATTTTTTTGTGTTGCTTCCAAATCCCCATTTTTGGCTAGTTAATAAATTTTGTTCTCCGGCACTGATTGAAATAAATATTATATTATCAAAAAGCTAATGTGCTTTTCTAGCTTTACAAAAAGATTTACAAATATTGAAACCATACAAGCCTACATGAAGTCCCATTTTGTTCTCTGTAGGAACAATGAGACTTTAGGGGTTAAAGAGTCAAAGTGTGCAACTTTTGTTTGATAATAAATCATTATTCTTAGTTTCACTTTACAATACATCTTTACATCAATGTTTGGAGAGAATTGTCAATTAGTTCCTTGTTAGCTTGATGGAATTAAAAAGAACCATGTTGTAATTTGAAAACATTGAAAAAGAATTGAAATTTCTTGATAAAAATATCTATAAAATTTCATTTATAGAGCAAAAAAATAGTGATTAAAACAGACTTATACTTCAAAAACTAGTTCAATATAAGAATCAAAAGGAAAATAGCTGGTAAACTCAAAAATGATCCAAAACATTGTTTTACATCTTAAAAATTCAACAACCCCTTAGTCTTTACAATCACATTAAAAATAAAACAAGCTTATTTTTACCCTTTTCAAGTTCTTGCTAAATTGTAGAATTTGCAATGAGGTATTGGTTCTGCAATGAGATATAGAATAAACTTGTCCTAATCTTAACGCTTGAGAGTGGACAGGGAACCAAGTATTCTGCCATGCCAGTGGCTACATGTCTTACCCTGCCAGGCTCACCCTGTAGCCGCTTGAGTGGCAAAAGGTGCAGCTTCCTTCTCACTCTCTACTAAGTTCATAATTTCCAAATAATCACGTGCATAATTTCCGAAAGACCAAGCAATGTTTTTCTTTGTTTTTAGACCAAATAGTAAAATGTGGCCTTAAGTTTCTTTCAAGAAGGTTATAAATTTTTTGGCTCCTTCATTTTCGGGGGCTCGAATTGAAGGTGGACAATTTTGGGTATGCAATTTTTTTATTTGTTGGCTATGCACAATGGATGAAATGAGGTTTCAGAAACATTGTGGTAGCGGTGTGCAAGGCCGTGATTATAGTCTCACATTTTTAATCACATTTATCCATTTTTTTCCTATAGGCTTGAAGTTGCCCGCATTTTTTTTGAGGCAATTGGGCATTGAATTGCCTAAAAAAACATTGTCACCAAGTGTATGTTGGACCAAACTAGTGATATTAACCCTGTAACTTTGATGCATATATTAAGTGTCCGATGGATGATAATCCTTTTGAATAAGACAGAAGTGCAATTATTCATCCTCATAATTTTGTTGTGAAAAGGGAAGATCTTCTATAGTAGCTTGACTTCCAACGAGCGCTTTCTTAACCCCTAAATGCCCGAGGCACCAAAATCTGGTGTTTGCAAAACTTTGAAGTCAAACAAACTCAATCAAGTTGCTATTTTTAGTAGTTTAATATTTTTGGAAAGTTCTTTGTGAAGTCTAGTTTTAGCATCAAAAATCCGATCTTGAAAATAATCAATAGTGATTTTTCTATTGAAGATTTTGTGCAAGGGTACCCATTGCAATCTTGACTTCCCGTAGTGTTGAGAGCTCTTGGAAATGAGCCTCAAATACACTAGATCTTGGATCAAAAATCACATTCAAAATTCATTTAAAAAAACTATAGAGTAGATTTTAAGAAGCCATAAGTTGATTGGGGTTATACATGTTAGGTTCTTTAACCTCATATTTTTTTGGTCACCATTTTTTTAGATTCAATTTGTGAAAAGAGGGTTGGAAGTTTTTTGCAGTTTTAACACCCTCATGGTCAAACATTATAATCTTTCACTCTATAAGTGATATTGTTGTGTTTTCTTTTCCTATGAGATCTCTAACATGTCTAGTTTGAATTGGTACGGTTACAATTTAAAAAAAATTGATACAACTTATCAAAATGTTGGCATTTTGTTCAATTTAGAGCAAATTCCAAGTCACTCAAAACAGGCCTTGGGCATTTAGGGGTTAAGGCAATGATTCTCACAGTATTCAAAGGGATGATTTCTACCATCACCGGTCCTCTTTAACGGTTAAAGAGGTTGGGTGTAGCTTGGCATTGAACTGTCAGTAATTCGGAGCAAGAAAAATTGCAGATAATTCCTGGGCACAGGCAGAGCCCAACGAACTCTTAAAGTTTGGTGAAGAGAAGTCAGCACGCTATCAACAGTCGTGCAACTTCCGCAACTTGTCCCTGTCATCTACCATTTCTCATCTAGCAACCAAATGTCGGTGATGGCATGTTGAGTTGGAACTACCCAAAATCACTACAGTATAGTTTCTTATTCGTTTTGCAAAGACGGAGCAAAAATATGATGGGAGTTATTGTTCTACTTGTAGACAAATGGAAATCATAAACTATAAAAATACAAATATAACATTTGATAAAAAATTATTTTATTGTAAATTTCTTTAAAAATCACTTTTTTGAAAAATAAAAATTTGAAATTGGTTCTATAGATTTATATACACATGGAAAGCTTTAAATCATTCCATTTGGATTAATGAGTCAAAAGTTATACGGAGTTTAAATTTGAGGGTAGTTATGGAATCTCTACTCTAAAATAAACTTTGAAGTCCTTTATTTAACCCTTTAAGGACCGGTCGACCACTTTTTGGTCAATTTCACGACTTTTTGTCTCCTACTATTCATAGAACATCTTATTTCAAAAAACTCAGAGAAGAACGCAATTAGAGTGTCTTCATACACTCCTAACAGAGCCAATTTCAAGAGAATGCGTGCAAAATTGAGTGAGTTGTGCTTGTTTAAACTTGAAATGGCCTAACCTTTCATATTGGAGTTTTTGAAGAAAAATGCATATTTCATGTAAAAGACAACTATATATATGTGCGAAGGAATTAGCCAAAAGGTTTTTGGTCAATTTTTAGACCATGTACTCAAATTTATGTCCAATTGTAGCAAACCCTAATTAGAACTAGTGCCAAAGGGTGTTTATGACACATCAATCTTCAAAGAGTAATTACAAGGATGTGAACCATTGGATCACTTTCATTTTTTGTTTGCTTCAAGAATCTAACCTATAGAACCAATTTATACAATTTGATCTAAAATTACATCTTTGAAGAGGGCATGAAAACAAAACTTTTTCATAAACGTATGCAAAAACTACGCCCGCCCCCAAAATCGACCATGGTACTTAAAGGGTTAACTCAATTTTCTTGACAATTTAGTATTTTGAGTCCACGTTTGAGTCATTATTTACCTCTTTCTACTTACTCCCTCTATCCCACTAAAAAACTCCAAAAAGCTTCCCCACAAGGGATTATCTACATTTTTAGTCTTTTTGATAGGGATATATGCATTTGAAAACTAGCAACCCATCCTTTAGATCTTTGCAAAATTTCCAACTTAGGCACCATCATTTAGGCATCCAAAATCCATCCGGAAAGTACCATTTTAGACAAAATTTGTAAACGCTACCAGTTCCATCATTCTTGATGATTTAAATGTTGGTAGCAACATTGGGATTCTAGAAACATCTATTGCAACCTAAATACCCACAAGAAAGATCCCTGCACCACTTCAAAAACAACTCTTCAAAGTGTCGAAGTGGTCACCAAATCCATTGTCAATACTATTGTCTAAGGAAGTACAACGAGTCCAAGGTGTCTCATATAGGCAAGGCCAAGCTTTCTTGGCGAAGAATGCTCCCTGATCACTTGGCTTGCCCCCACGAGGTCATTCAACATGACTAGCACTTACTCAACAATTG
Organism: Pseudisothecium myosuroides; assembly: GCA_951799445.1. Classification (NCBI taxonomy): domain Eukaryota; kingdom Viridiplantae; phylum Streptophyta; class Bryopsida; order Hypnales; family Lembophyllaceae; genus Pseudisothecium; species Pseudisothecium myosuroides. The sequence goes on along the minus strand of OX637290.1, from coordinate 18,021,249 downwards.
AAATCTAAAAACGGAGCTTTTTAGTGGGACAAAAATTGTGCTTGATTTGGAGGTTTTTAGTAGGACAGAGGGAGTACTATTTTTTCCCTATATGTTGTACAATTCCAAATGATCTAAAAATTTTTAAGCATTTATCTAACTTGCCTTGAAGAATGAATCCAAAGAGTAACCACCATTTTGGACATTTTTCCATACAATATGACCTTGTGAAGGGCAGCTGTTTGTTTTTTTGCAAGGACAAAAGAAGGGTTTTTGTCAATTCAAACGCTAATATCTTGCAATCCACATGGTGGAAAATTCTGAAATTTTTTCCACATCTTTTTAAACTAGTTTACTTCAAGATCCTACGATTATGTGTGTTTAAAATTTTTTCTTTTTCTAAAATTTGGTACTTGTATTAAAAATGGCAGTTTTGGAGCGATTTTGGTGAAAACATAGTCAAAAACCTTTAGGGGTTAAAGACGGTTTAAAGTTGTAATGGTTATAGTTTAAAAGATCCCTACATGACATAATTTGGGGAGAGGCTAGGGAGGAGAGTTTTAATAGGGAATTTTATCTTAAATGCTTACGGCACTTGATCCTATTGATAATTGAAAAGAAGACTCAATCACCTAGCGATTGTGCAATTTATGTCAATATAAAACCTCTTCTACAACCAAGCATAGTAAAGAAATAATTCTAGGACAAATTACACTTTATTGTTTATTGTGTTGTTTTGCATATGAAGAAACGAAACAACAAATAAAAATATTTTTTTAGGTTGAAACATTAGTTGGAAGAAAGATTTAGGTGGTTATGTATATACAATATTTGGTGCTTGCATTTGTATTTGTTTAGGTCTCTACATTGAATTTGGATGGATTGAGCGAGTCTTATATGTTTGTTCATATTTTCTCGAAACTGATGGTTTTTATTGAAACATAATTTGTATAGTAGTAGAATCCATGCGGATTGCTTCATTTGTTCTCAAATAGTTTGATGGAAGAAATATAGTGCAATACTTGTATTTTTTTAAATTTTGCCCCTTCAACCAAAAATGAAAAAATTAAATGATTGAAGATTTTAATTAAAAATATATATAACCTTTAGTTCATTTTTAAATAATAATAATAATAGCTTTAAACTTTAGTATACATTTGTAAGAATTGATCAATATTTTATATAAAGTAACTTTGTTGTGCATTTAATACATATCCGTGACCGATTTTCTAAAAGGTTTCACCTAGATGAAATTGATTTCAAAGAAAATGAATGCTACTTAGAAACGGAACTCAATAGTAAGGCATTAAATCAACCAATTCCATTCTTTCATTGTTAATAGAACAATATACACTCTAAAATATAACATTGTTCACCGTAACTCTTTGTTCCCTTTTATTTGTCAAAAAAATCAAGTACCTATGATAGAATGCCATGAGGTGGATAAAGCTTCCTAGTTCACATAAGGAATAATTTCTTTTCTTAAAGCCATTATGTTTGAACCTTCTATAATGTCTTGAAGACTACATGCCATATTTAACAATGTTATAAATGCAAAGAACAAAGTAAATAATATTACCTTGGTTCCAAAGTGATCTTCTGGTTGGACAAAATGTTCATAATCTTAGGCTGAAAACAATGTTATTTCAACCTGTTTTGAGTTGTAAGAAGAATTCAATGTACTTGTATTGTCCTGAAACTTTGAGTTTTGGAGCCTTTTTAAGCGTATTGCAATAAAATTAAAGAGAACTGGAAAATCATTTTGGAACAAAGGGAGTGAATAGAATCATCTATGTATATCTTTATGTTTATGCAATAGATAGTTAAATGCTTAACTTTGAAAGAATAAAACCTATTACTAAAGTACTTTGTCAAAAGTGATCCTATTTTTTGGACCTATAGGTGCATTCTTCATTTCTTAAAAGTCCTCCATTAGACACATTTTGGCCTCAACATCTTTACAAGGTTAACTCCTAAAGGATGAAGTTCGTGATCATGTAGTTAAATTTGAAAGTTACACATTAATTATATATCCTTCAATTCTTTTCTATTTATGAGTGAAATTTTTTGGTTTAGTTTTTTAGAAGTGAAATCTTATACCTAATATATGACTATATGTCATAATTTTTTTTTTTAATTTATAAAAATTTCAAATTACCGAAGAGAAAATGAAGAAAATTCATATCAAATACAAAACATGTCTAATTTTCAAAATATAAATTGTGTAGAACATTGTGGTATAAAGATTTTTTGGTGCCACCCATGTTTAGCAATGTGGTTATAGATCTTGAAATTCAAATTTCAATGAAAATTTTCTTTGTGGAATTTTCAAAATTTTCAAATGGAGTAGAAACTACACTTTAGAATCTTCATATTGATAGCTTGGCTCAAAAACAAAAAAATCATTTTGAATGTCAAAATCAAGTTTTAAGGAAAGAAAAGCTTAAAGTATTGAAATGTACTATACAAAGTATCATTTTTTGATAAACTATCCCATGTGAAATATAACTACAACAAAAATGTCTTGAGCTTAATTCCTAAGTTCTCATTGTCCCCTCAAAGGACAAAATGGATTTTGGGTAGGATCCTATGGTCTCAATTTTTCTTGTGATTTTTGAAACATTTTTTGAAGATAAGAAAATACATTAGCTATCTAGGAATATGATTTTTATTTGTATCAGTGTCCTAGAGAAAAACTAATGCTACCCCAAATTCTAAATGGAGTTTGTTGGGCAATACAAAAAATCACTAGAAAATCAAAATGAAATTCTCAAAATTTTGTTTCTCATAGAAAATATTTTTGTCTACAAGGAAAGATTTGATTCACTCTATTTGGATTAGTAATGAGAAAATTATGGACAAACTTGATTTTTGGGCAATCTAAGCATCTTCTACAAAGAATAATGTTTAGGATTCATTTTTGAATATAATTTTCACATATTTTCAAATAATAAAATTCAATAGGATTTAGTTAGCTTGCTAGAAAATCTCACTATTGAAGTTAAAATCCCATCTTAGAGCTATTAATGATTTATTTTTTCCTTCAATCTTCTATTTATTTCTAAAAAATTGAAAAAAATTGAAAATCACGTTGTGTTTCTGAAATTTGTTCCTTAGACTTTCAACTCAATTTTTCAATATAAAAAAATTAGAAATTCAAAATGTGTAGTTTAAAATTTTTAAGCTTACAATAGAAGGTTCAAAGCATTAAAATCTAGTCAAGCAAGGTGCAAAAAATCTAGATTTATTCACTTTAAATGCAAATACCTTGCAATTCATGCGATCAAAGTTTTTGAAATTTCTTCCAAACATTTTTGTACTAATCTAGTGCAAGTTCTTATGGTTAGATATGTGAAAAAATAATTTCTAAAGTTCTTTGCACTATGCAATAAAAATGTAGTTTTAAGTGTTTTTTGATGGAAAAAAGGCCTTAAGAGTTTTAGAGTTTAAATCAATGATGGGTGATTGCATGAAACACTTGTACTATTTTCTGTCACACGTCTCGTGCTGATTAGTTTTTTGGCCATAATTCTTGGATTTTGACTCCAAATGATTCAAAATTCATAGACAAGGTACTGATGACTACTATACACCTTGTCTATTTTTTTTGGAATTTTTAAAAAATGTTTTACAATTTAATAATAGCCCCCGATATTATGTCACAAATGCCAATTTGGAGCTTTTTAGTACTATATAGTACCCATAAAAACGAATTTGGAGCTGAAATTTGGTAGAGATGGTCTTCTAGTAGACTTGTAGCTATTGTCCAAAAGAATTCTAAAAATACTTAATTTTGGATCATACAGAAGTCCACAAATTGAGTCCCTTTCTACTAGCATTTTGAAGCATGTAAAAAATTATTTTGGTGGTTTTTTTGGTGAATGACCATCTCCATAGAGTTGCCACAAATGGCCAATTTTTATTTTTTTTATTTAAGTTTTTTCCTATTTTCTACTAATTAAAACATCAAAGTATGTATTTTCTTAAGATTTGGCACTTTTCTAGTTCTCCTACTTAGAGAATTTTTTAATGAATTTCCTTTGGTGGTTACCTTCATCTTAAAGGTGTATACATTGGCCATATTTTTTAATTTTTTTAAAAATTGATTTTTTAATTTTAAAGTACTCCAGAAAAAATCATAAGTACTATTGCAAAACGCAACAAATAGTATAGGTGTTTCGTGCAATCATCCTGATGTAGTATTACATCAAAGAAGTTGCAAACAAGAAATCATACGATAATCATCTACTCTTCAATGTATACAAAGGCTGTTTGACCATCCAAATTACACAAAGTATCCTTGGCATTTTGTAAGGTGTAAAAATTAAAATAATGAAGCTTAAAATAATACTAACAATATGTGTGGAGAGTTGGCAGTTAGTTCATTGTTAGTAAGTGCTTTTAGAAAAATAACTATTTGGAGTGTGAAAATGTAGGATCCAAAATTGGACAAAAAATTGGTAGGACTAGCACCCAACCGGTGTACAAAATTAAAAGGTGGATATGTAGCTGCAAGTTTCATGAAATTGTCAAATTTTAGTAGATTGTTACTTTGAATCCAAGACTAATATCCGGGTTATTGGAGGTTGTTTATGGATAAGGCGGATATTGCTTTAGTATTAGCCATTAAAGTACTTAAATTGCTTAGACAGGGTGAGGGCAGGGGGTGCTTTAGGGTTGGTTGTGGCGGCTAGCCCTCGCTTCATCGTGCGTGTCTGCTTGATGCAATGAAATTTGGAGTTTAATAGTCTTAAAACTGGCATGTCTTTGAAAGAGGAGGATTGTAGCTTTTGTAAATTTGAATTTGATAAAAAGTGGTTAGTGAGAATCCAATACTAAAATAAATGAACTGGATGATTTTGATAACTTGGAAAAGATGCAACCGATGCCTTTGGAAAAAAACCTGGTTCTTTTTACAAAGAAAGAATAAATTACCTGAACATCACCCAAAACTTCTCAACTATTGATCGCTAAGCTATTTTACAAAAAAGTGAAGGTTTGGTTTGGCATTAAAGTGCCAAAATTGAATTTCCACGTCAGATTTTTAGGGATCCACATCACCTCACACCATTCACAAGGTGACACGTTTTTTTCCTTCCAAAAATGACTTTAATTTATGCCGAATTTGATCTTCACCTAGGCTACTCTAATTTTCCAAAAAAGAAACCAAAATTACTGACACGAATGAGTTGGCGGTGCTATACTAATTTTCCGGCCTCACCAGTGCAATGGGATGCAATCCACATCATTGGATTGGATCCTACGTTGCGGAATTAAGTTAAAATTGGGAAGAATTACAATGGAATCATCGGCATAAGCGCGCTCAGAATAGAATATTATCGGAGCTCATCCCGATTCAGCAAACTGAACGCGCTTACCTTTCGCCATTATCATCAGTCGGTCGGTGTCCATTTCTTCAATGCTGGAGTTGCAGTAACTACCAAGGAACTTGCTTTGGATCCTCCTTTGCCATTGCGGAGCTTCTTTCAACATCCGGATTCGTGCAACGCCTTGTTTCCTGCGTCACAACAAACTCGAAGTGTTGGTTTTGTGTGGTTTGTTGTTCTGGCAACAGTTTGTGCGTGAGTCGGCGTTGTGGTTGCTGCTGCTAGCTAGCTGCGATGGAGGGGTTCTTCAACGCCCTCAAGAGCTCGGGGCTCGCGGATGCCGTGAAGGACATGGCCATGGACGCTCTGCATCTCAACGATGACAAGAAAGGTACTGCTGTGTGATCGATGAATTAGACTGCGCTTTGAATCCCTGCATTCCAGATTGTTGTTGTGGTTGTGAATCTGGTTGGGGTGAATGGGGTCTAGGGTTTGTCTCAATTGCTAGACAAGTGTATTGGCGTGTGTTTTTGAGAGCGAGGGTTTTGGTTGCTTTGTAGACGAGGTTGACTTTCGTTGAGTATCGGTTATGGATTTAACCTTAGCTTGAATAGCATGGCCGGAGGGATTGCGGTAGGAAGTAATTCTTTGGCTGTGTAAATCAAGGAGTTTCTTGGAGGTTGGGTGTCACTTTTGTCTGGCTATAGAACCCAACATTCGAAAGAAATGCTTCTTCTTCCATATCTAATGCTTTGAAGATCGCGCATGTGAAGACCCCATTTTTTGTTTTCGATATTCTTTGAAGACGCTTCGAAATCGCAAACTCTACAGAGAGCAGAGTGCGTAGGTTTTGGGATCCGACCAAAATGGTCTAATTAAAAATCGAGGAAAAGGATTCCTTAGACGTTGATTTCATTGACCTTTGGTTTTTAGAAATACGCTAAGGTCTCTAGTAGGACTCTGTCGCCTTTCATACCGTATTTAATGCCAGGTTTGCACGGCGAGTCCTCTAAACCACTGTCCCCATTTGCGTTCTCTTTCCTATAAATCTGCATCCCTGTGCTCCTCCCGACTGGCCATAAATTTTCGCACATTGGCGGACACCTTTCGTCATCCGTTCCTTCAGCTTCTAATAATTAGAAAATATCTCACTCCTTGGTTGAACCTGCTTTGTCCGACACAGCGAATTGAATGCGGGGACAAGCAGCTGATGGGTTTACTGCGAGGTACACCATGAGAAGGGATCAGACTGGGTTTTGTCTCTGGTGGTGTGGCTTAATTAATCTTGGGGTGAAATCATGTGTTGCGCAGGAGAGAATGTGAACTCAAAGCCAGCGCACCGCGAGAGGGAACCATCAGGCTCCTCGTGGGGGCCTACCCCACAAGAAGCTGAATCCGGTGATTCGCAACCTGAATGGCGCCGGCAGTCACGTCCGTCACGCAATGACGACGACGAGGAGCCTTCTGATTCTGCATGGCAGCGGCCACGCCCTCCCCGCAACAACGAAGATGATGAGTCTTCGCAACCTGAGTGGCGCCGTCCTCGCCCAGAACGCGAAGATGAGCGACCTTCGGGAGGCAATTGGGCTCAGGTACTCGGGTGGGATAATTACGCTGTTGATAAGATCTTTCGTCTTGCTCTACAAAATGCTTCAACTCGCGAATAGCTCCAATTCGCAATCAGCTTTGTCAATGGGAACTCTTTTGTGTGCAACATAGTTGTTCTGGCGTTTGTCTGACAGTGACCAACAAACATCCCTTTTGTCAGAGAAGATGCGATTTGACATTTTCTTGTTTCAAGAAGTGAATTTGTTTGAGTGTTCCCATTTCAATATTGTTTTACGTGGACATTTCAGACGTCCACATAACTTCTTAAGGTGTGCTAATCAGGCAACGCTTGATGTAATTGAGGTAAATCGTTTAAGAATTGATTCAGTATCAACGCGGCGTTGTGGAGTTTTCTCACATATGAATGTCAAGTCATCAATTTGTGTATCCGTTTATGTCACATAAGCTTCATTAGTGACAGGAGTGATCGTCATATTAGTTAATATTTGCGACATTTCTAGAGGTTAGCACTTGCACAGCCTCCCATCTAGAACTTCAGATCTACAATGACTGATCCTAATTTATCAGTGAGCTTTGTTTAATTGAATGTCTCTGTATTGGCGCCAATTTGACAAATATGAGCAGTAGTTGACACTGAGTCCCTCATCTGTCAGGCTCAAATAACTTTGCTGTGCAGGTGGTGGGTGATCAGGGCGACGAGACCCAAGGCAACAACGGCTGGTCCAAGCCCGCTGGTCGCAAGCACCGACAGCACCTACATCCGAACGACGCCCGAGCCGAAGAATACCGCCAGGAGGCGAGCGAACAGCACTACGCCGACCATGTCTCCGCCAACGTCGAGCCTTCGGAGGAAGAGCTCTCCGACCTCTCGGCTGCTTGCAACCGCCTTTGGGAGCTCGACCTGAACCGGCTGACGCCAGGCCAGGACTACGAGATCGATTGCGGGGACGGCAAGAAGCTCTACAACAAGGAAGACATGAGCGGCGACTCCCTGTTCAAGTTCTTGGACGAGAGCGTTTTCAAGCGTCCTACGTACGCTCGATTCTACCACCTCTTGGACAACTACCATGCCGACGAGGCGCAGCGGGAGGAGCTCTCCGCCACCGAGGAACGAGAGCAGGTAACACAACATTCATTTCATTTATTTGGCGATTTTTGAATTGCCAAAGAAGTGCGGGTGTGGTTCTTCCTTCAGAACTAGGACAGGTCTAGGTCTGAGTTTCGTACAGCTGCACAAATCTTTGTCATTTCATTGGCAATTTTTAAATAGCAAAAGAGGTACGCGAGTGACTCTTTCTTCAGAACTAGGACAGGGTCTAGATTGCAGTGTCGTACAGCTGCACAAATCTTTGCTATTTTATCGGGAAGTTGCCAATTTTGATGGAACATCCTTCAGGTGTCGTTTCTGGAAGAGATCAGTCGCACTGCTCCCATCAAGTACCTGTTGCGGTACCTTGCTGAGAAGAGGATTGTGTCGGGGAACATGGAAGAGTTCAAGCAGACCCTGCGCACGTTGTGGTTTCCGTTTTATAACCGCGGTGGCACTCGTGACGCGTCTTCTGCATTCGAGCATGTGTTTGTGGGCGAGATTAAACGCCAAGGCGAGGTGTCGGGCTTTCACAACTGGATTCAGGTACTGTCGTCCCAAATGTGATTGTAGCTCAACTGCTCTAGTTGCTGAAAGCACTGCTGAAAGATTTGAATACTCTCTAGTATTCCACACTGGTATTCACACATTTTGTTGCTATAAACACAAATGTGTAGATTTTGGTTTCGATTTTCCTATATTTAGCCACATTTGAGACCACTGCTCTCCCGCACCTTTGACTTCCAAATTGAGTTTCCTTTCGTTCTCTTCAAATTTGGAGATCTAAATCGTCATATTAGTGTTAAAATGGTGATTTCTTTGTTTTTAAGACGCACTTTTCCAGACGTTTGTAGTTCTCCAAACTAGAACCTCTAACATTCATCAAGGAGGTTCTAGTTCTTAAGGCTCTCTGCGCTTTGAAGCGTTCCATATTAACGAATATGACCATGTAATCATTCTTGGTGTGCCTAACTAGTTGATCTACTGTGTGTGTCGCTCTCAGTTTTATGTGGAGGAGGCAAAAGGAACTGTTAATTACCTCGGTTATATTCTTCCAAGGAGGCGTGGTGGGGATTTGGTAAGTGTTTGCATTTGTGTGCATCCCTCTCATGTACTAAATATGGGTTTCCCGAGGCGGTATTTGGACATAACCTTCTCTTCTAGAGTAAATCGGGCTCTCTTGTAGCATTGGGGAGGGTATTGGTTATGACTCGGAATCATCCAACAACAATTTAGCACGGAGTGATGTGGGGCACAGAGTTGGGATGCGTGTCGGCGATTGCTCTCCAGTGATTGTGAGTTTGTGACTTTGTCATTTTGTGGTGAATTGTGATTTTGTGGTTGATTTGTGCAGCCGGACTCCCAATCACAACTTCTGACAGTCCAATTCGAGTGGAACGGCGTACGAAAGGATCAAAGTAGCTCCCTGGTGGGCGTGAGCCCGGAATTTGAGTTGGCATTGTACACTTTGTGTTTCTACGTCGGACAGGAAGATAATTATGTCGATTTGGGTCCTTACAAAGTGAATGTCAAGTGCTACCATATGGGCGAAAACAGAATTGGCTCTGTCTTTCCAATCGCACTTGATTAAATCTAGGCTCTTGTGGTAACCCAAAAAACACTGTAGAACGTACAATGCAGAAGTGGAAGGTGCCAGTCATGGTTTAGGGTTTCAGTAGACCTCTCCAAGCATGCCACCAATCGAAAGCACCTGCGTGGCTATGGGATACATACTCTGGGTCTGAGGCATGATCTTTGCAGTAGGTTGTAGAGGAGCAGTTTGTAGCTCAATTGTTCTCTTGGAATTTTTTTCATTCACTTTTTCTTAGCTGAGTGTGCTGATGGTGGAGAACATCCATGTGCATGAATGGATGGCTGAGTTCCATCCTGCATTGTTACAAATTGATTTCTCAGCGATGAGAACTGTCGTGACAAAGTGAGAGTGCCATTGTGTACAACGCCTGGAGGGATTTGAATGCCCATCAGCACAAGTGCCAGGAGACCTGGATCGACTTGCGAGTCCACCGACACAGATGTTGAAGGAAGACGCAGGACAGACAGGTCTTTAACTTGAATGTTGTCGTCTTTGCGTCTTTGTAAGTCATGGATGGAGCGTTTCTGCTCGGGCTCTGCATTATTCGCATTCCGTAGTTTGGGACGGGCGAACCGCAGTCATGGTCCTTTTGGATGATTCTCTGTGGTCACCCATCTTTTCTTGCCATCTTCAAATCTTCACAAAAAGCCCTCAATTTGTATGTGGAGGTTGAGTAATGTTTCTCATTTGAGTACTCATAGGAATTGCCTCAACAGTCTGCACCTTGGAATCAATGAGATGTGGTAGCTAGGGTAGTGTTTAATTTTTAGGCGAATAATCGCCAAATCCTTACCCCCTTCATACCTGGGCGAATGAAACACTCTGAAAAAAAGGACATAATCGGGCCTCAATCGTCAGACCCGGGCATACGGGGGGCAACATGTCGCCTCTGATGCGATGGTTTAGGGTGACATGGCGCTTGCACAGGCCGAAAGTTGTCCCCCCTGACGCCAGAAGTTGCCACTTGTACTTGTCATTTTGCCTGCACCGCCATCCTCACTATCGAGTACGCCAGCTGAAAATTGCCATTTCTATGTCGACATCGCCACTGGGTAATCCTATCGATGGTGTTGACATTTGCATTATTTTTGCTTGGGATTTCTGATCGTGCTGTAGGGCGCGCTGCGCTTGCATTCTGTAATTTGCTTTAGGTTTTAGCACCGTTGGAGTGCAATGCTGATTTAGAGACCTTACCTTGATTTAGCTGTAGAGGGATTTTTTGGTAACCGATTGTAATGATAGTTGCTGATTGCTGCCGATGTCGGACAATGCGTGGCGATGGGCGGATTGCGGGTGGAGGGAGAGACACGCAAGTCGACTGAAGACGACAGCGGCTTCGCACTTAAATGCAATTCTGATTAGGGAGTTCTTCACGCTTTCGGTTGTGCCTGCAATTGGTGTCTGTGCAGTTGTGTTCACGCTGCGCGTTGTTTTTTGTCTTGTTCGTCATGGCGAAGGATGGAGAGAAGATACAAGCTCCGCTTCGCAAGTATCTGTACGAGGGTCGTGTCCCCAGTCTTGAGGGCAGAGAACCTGCTATTGTGCTGTCAGAGGAATTGGTTGTGCTAAGCCAGTTTCGGTACCCGAGTTGCCTTCGGCTTCTATTACCGATGACTCTGTCAGCGTTGTCTTGAACACAATTTTGACCCGTGCGAAGGCTCCATAGTCCGATGTTCTCGTGCTGGATCCGAAAACTGTTTCTGCCTCTCATGAAATAGCAGAAAAGGGTAAGAAAATTTACGAATTGAATAGGCACTTCTAGGATTCATGGGCTGCCAAGTTGCCTTGGGCAGAGGCTGTAGTCGGAGTGGACAGCTGCATTACATAAGTTAGATGCAAAACGTGCAGTGAGGTAGAGGGTAGAGAAAAACTAGTTCCAAAAATCGACTCATTGTGGAAACTTGCTAGTAGGCGCAAGGCTCTCTGTGATTAGGGAAGATTAGGCGTCGAGAGTATTACTACCTCGGCACTAACCAACACATGAAAAATAACCGAATTTTTTTGCCAGGGGCGGCCACACAACGGTGCAGAAGGTAGTCCTCGGGATGGCGAAGGAGCGGAAGTTATTCAGATGACGGTTTCCTTCAACGTGCTTTGGCATGGGCGTTATCGGTGGATAAGATTACGGCAGTCAACAATCAGCAATGGTTGTCCTGCCGTGAGTACACATTCTCTAACTTCACTCGTCATCCTATGCTTCAATGTATTTGTCGGATGGATCAAGATGCCGATGATAAAAACTTGTATGAGCTCATCTTTGAGAGGCTGAACAGGCATGGAGGGTTGTTGGAGCAGGAGATCGGGGAGAAGCTCATTTCGTTTGGGGCTGACGGAGCATCTATTTTTCATGGGATCTGCTCGGGCGTGACGACGCAGTTGAAGCAAAAAGCAACTTCTTATGTACTCGCAGTTCATGACATGGCCCACAAAACAAACCTCGTTGTGGAGGCTTTGTCCAATCCGCCCTTGGTCCAGAAGCTGGAGAATTTGTGCAAGTAACTTTACTAGTACTTTTCCAACTCACCCAAGCGACACCGTGAGTTTACTAAACTTGTTGAAGTTGTGGGGACAGAAGACCTCAAAATTCTAAACCACGTTGCTACCCGATGGGTCTCCTTGATCATCAAATTCTTGGGCGAGTACAAGACCTTGATCGTCAAATTCTCTCAGGATTCTGACCAAGAAAGTGCTGGAAAGAGTAATCTTTTCCTTCTCTATGACTTGAGTACTCTGTTGGCTTTACTCTGTGTCTTGCCATTACTGGAGTTCATTAAGAGTCTCATTAAGTTTGCACAATCTGGGTCAAATCTTTGTTTCAGATTTCGTGACAGCTGTGAAGATTTGTCAGGCCGAAATTTTTGAAATGTATTGTGATCCGTCGACTTCTTTCCGTGAACCCACTTTCAATTGTTCTCGGATCTGGTTAATAACCACACCCGCACCATCTCTCAAGGGTGGGTAACCAATTTGAACAACGGGGCGGAAACTTTGTCCTTTCGCATGAACGGACACACTTACAGTATACTGCCCACATGGTGCCAGACCCAGTCACGGGCTTGCAGAAAGCTGTGAGCAAGGAGTCTTGTGAAGAAATTATTTCTTCAGTGAAAGGGCAATGCATAGCGCAGCTGAGCTGCTGATCGCCCAACTGGACAGCAGCCTTTACCACATCGACATAATGGAGGCCTTCGGCATTGCCTTTCCTCAGTACTGGTTAGAACCTAATTGTGAGGAGTTGTTATCCTTGCATCTCCAGGTCCTCAAGAAGTGGATTTCCAAAACCGTGTCCGTTGTTCGAGAGTGGGGCTGAGGCACAAGAGAAGCAGATGGGAGCCCCCTTGGATGCCCGGAACATGGACATTCAAATCTACGTACCTGCTGCCTTTCAGATGCAGTGCCTTGAATCTTGGGTAAGACAATGGTGGCATTTAGCATCGTGGCAATGACTACAAAAGCACGAAGCCTTCCCCTTCCCCCCCAAATTGAGCTTCCCAGACCTGGAAGGGTTAAGCAGGGTACCAAATTTCCATACAACGACGAATACATATACGATAGCCGTACGACCCAACATCTACAGCACAGTAAGACACGAACCCCAAGCCCGACACGTGTCCTTAGTGTCGGCCTCGCGAGGTTCCCGAAGGTGAGAAAACGAAGAAGTTTCGTAAAACGTGGTCGTCTTCACCGCTTCTGGCTCGATCTCCAACTTCCGTCGCTCCTCCATTGCTCCTCCTCCACAATTGGTAAGCTCCATCTCAAGCCTCCAGATCTCTCTTTGTTTCTCTGTTCTCCACCTTGTAACCCTGCCTACCCTTCTATTTAATGCTCCATACCCTTCCCCCGAAGTTCTCACCTCTTCTAGTTCAAAGTCGGTTTGTTTCACTGTTGAATTCGATCCCTGACGATTTGTTACGAATTTTTGACGAATTTTTGACGAATTTGATCTCTGTGAGTTCCCGAGGCTCCGATGTGACGTGGAGGTTTGCGTTCTGATGTGGTAGTTCCTGAGGGGGTTTAGCGGTTGTCGGTATTGGTGGTTTGATGGGCATTTGGAGATACGGTGTTGGAGGGTTTGCTTGTGATGAGGAGAATGATGGCTTTTTGAATTGTTAGGGTGTCGGTGGGGTTTTGTGCAGGTGAAAAAGGAGAGGGCGAACAGGGACAGGGGTCCCGTCGAAAGTGGCAATGACGCCAGTGGTTTGATTGTTTTGAGTGCTCAGTAGATTCGAGTTTCGATGGTCATCGTTGTGGATGCTGTTCTCTGTCGCGCCTGTGAAGAAGTGTCGAAGTCGTAGGACGTGGTGAAATTGTCGGCAGACGAGAGTGGGAACGAGGTGTGGACGGTGGGCGTGAGATTTGCAAGGTTCAGGTATGTTCTCGAATCCCTAGTGGACGCAAGCATAACTTGGGTCTTCCTGTTTGTTTTCCAGTTTTCAGTAGCTCATAGGGAGCTTTCATTTATCTAATCTTATTTTCTTTATCAACGAATCCGGTGTTCTTCACTGATTTCGGTGATATGAAACTTGTTTCCATTCGAACTCTATTATTTCCACTATACGATCTATGAAATTGACCATTCTAAAAGCTGAATCCTTAGTCTTTAGGTTTGATCATGTTGTTTCGTTTGGTTGGAGCCGGCTGGTTTGGCAGATGATGCTAGGGTCTGGCCATACCTGATAGAAGGGCCTTGACTAGTTCAACCTTTGTGGAACCAGAGAAGTACTCGTAATTGTTTTGCACGTAACTCGGTAGAGTTGGTTAGGATCAGGCGTCGGAAACTCGAAATCTTCGGCTTTGTTTCATTTTTAAATGGCGTTTTTGCGTTTTTTCAGGTCTGTTTTCAAAACTCTGTTCTGTAGCTGTAATTTTACATACAATACGAAGATTGAGAAACGTTAAAAAGTGGTCAACTGTTTTGCTGCGTCCATCTACTGTTTGATATCTTAAGTTTCCGGTACGCAAGCGTTCTACGAATCTTCTAACCTGGATTGTCAGATCAACTTACAAATATTTATAGAGTTAGTTATACGGTAATGGAAGTGAACCTTGTCTCCCTTTGTTGTGAGTGGACATCCTCAAATTTTCATGTGTGCAACAATATACAGGCGCACAATTCAAATCGCAATAAGATATTACTCCACACATTAAATTTTGGAAATCTTTCAGAATTTCAAATAGGTATAGAAACTAGACTTTGTAAGCTTCGTCTCATCCACGGGCGCAAATTCAAAAAAGTTCATTTTAATGGCTAAAATTCAGACATTGAGTAAGGAGGGGAAAAATATGAATTTCCATATACATTAAATAGGGATGCTCTAGTCATCTGTGGGTTTAGTTCTTCAATGATAAGCTTTCCACCACCAAGCATTGCATCCACACTGAAGGAATTTTCTCAAAACACAATCGCTAAAATTTGTCCATATTTCAATTCCCACCATCTTGCTCTTGATCTAAATTTTAGGCATGAAAATGTTTAAAAAAAATTTGAGTTCACCTAATGAATTGAAGCTTACTCGGCCTGGTTTCTACGCCATTTTGAAATTTTAAAAAATTCATAAAATTCATCATTTTACCACAATTTGAAAATTTGACCTATGACCATGGTCTGCTGATTTTCTAATTTTAGAATGATATGCTCGGAACTTTGGTTGATATGAATGTTTCTTCATTTTCTCTTTAAAATCTGCAAAGGAATTTCATAATTCCACAAAAAAGTCTGAAAATTTCAGGATTTCTAAAGAACATGAAATTGCATCTTAGAAAAAAATAAAATATAAAATATAAAACCTACTCAAATATATAGAAAGATGGAGAATAGGAAGCAATGAGTTTTTCAGGTTCTTTCCATGGTCATAGGGTCCGACCTTCAAGGGTTAACTAGGGGAGGTCACACAATACCAAAGTCACCGCTCCCAAACCGGGGCAGCATTTTACGTCTATCCACCGTGATGGGAGATTGGAAATTTTTAACTTGAGCTTTCTGATTCAGTTTGCCCACTGAACTCAGGGACGCATCGTACCATATCGAGACTCATTAGTCGGAGAGCCAAATCTGCCAAATCTGCCAAATCTTGTGCGCCTAGCAACCTGTTCCTCGTGCATCGGAGAGTTTCAGTCGATGCTACTGATGAGTGGCAGTGACGCTCCAGAGCTGGGGCTGTTGGATCGTCTTTCATAAAAGGAGTCGGTAGGATTGCTTTGGCGGAGTCGTGAGTTTATCTTCGAGGCACTCGATCTTAGGCCTGGAGAATTTCTCAGGACTACTCGTCCCTGGTGAGCTCTCCATCTCTCGGACTTGGACCCTTTTGTTGTTCAAGCTCTTTGCTGGTCTGAATCCTGTGCGTCCGCCCTCTAGAGGAGAACAAAATGGTCCATTGAGGAGGATTGTGTGAATGTCTAAAGGAAATTGTTTGTGTTGAGAGGGCTGCAATTGTACATCCTTGATTCAGAGCAAAGACTTTGGGACTCAAAACGACTCCCAGTAAACTGAGGGAGGAAACATGGCGGTAGGATCTCCTCTCCGAGTTGTACTGGTTCCTAGAGGTCAGAGCAGTCTCCGCTCTTTCCATGCCAGTTCTCTGCTACGTGTATCAATTATTCGATGGCACGCAGGATCTAAAAGAGGACGGTGCAGGGTTTGCGTTTATTACGAGGTGGATGACAGCCACTGTCTAGAAAATCCAGTTTCTGTATCACACAAATGACCGGTCCATTGAGACGATATGCCGTTGGCCTCGCGCGATTTCAATTCTGTTATTTCGTGTGATTCGTGTGATAACTTTTTGTACATTACTTCGGGGATTCCAGAAGACATCAGAACGGGAATGTTGTCTTCTCAGCTTAGTCTTTGTGTCTTCAAAAGGTGATCCTAACCTTGGCGGTCGAGGGGGCGTTGGCTTCCTGAATTGAACGCATCCGAAAACTGAGTTGAATGGGTGTTTCCGAGCTGTATGGGTGGTCCATCTTGAATGGGTTTTGAAGGATCTCGTTCTCTTCTCCCAATCACATCTTAGAATTCATCACGATGCCTTGAGAGCATTGGGTATTTAGGATACCCACTCTCCACCTCCCTTTTACAATGGAAGAACTGGAGGAGGTAACCCCAAGTGAGTCTCCTGTTATTTAATGCCGTGGTGATTTTTTTCAGGCATGAACGGATTTGAAGCATGGAAGAGGGGAGCACTAGCATGTCCACTAGCACAAGCCATGACAATTGGTATGGGTGAGTAGCACCTGTGATTTGTGATCTGTTGCTCCAAAGAAGTAGACAACATCTTGGCTCATTTGATCCCAATAGCAAATTTGAATGGTGATTGTGATTGTTGCCAATATATAGTGTCCACCCCAGTTAGAACATACTGTTTAGTTCCTCTTTTACTATTGGTTGATAGGTTGGGAAATTTATTTTGGGTGGACAGGAATCACATCTTACAACCCAAGCACAAAGTGTTTTTGAGCCATACTGGTGCCCAGAAAGGGTTTGTGGAACAATTGTGTGTGGACTTGGAAAGATGTGACCGCCATCCATTTTTCGATAAGCGTAGGGATTGTCTGCCCATTGGAAAGGATTTTCCAAGCCTTATCTTTGAAGCCATTGAACAATGTGAAGTTGGGGTGGTGGTGCTCTCTGAGGAATTCTTCACTTCCAAATGGCCCATGTTAGAGTTGGTGGCCATGACAAATGTTCAGAAGAGGAAGCCAAACTTCACAATCATGCCGATATTTCTTGGCATTACATTTTCTCAATGTTGTGATCCCAAGAAACATGAGGAATGGTTATCATTGTGGCAGACTTGGGTTGAGAAAGATAGTAGGATTGATTTGAATGATTGGGAGAGTGCCTTGCAATTGTTTGGCCCAACACTTGCCTCGAAATACATCTCGGAGTTGGGTGAAGTGAAATTTCGGGAAGAGATAGTTGAAGCCATTTGTGCTTTGGTTCCCCCGGGGACAAGGTTTGAAGACTCTCACATTCAAGGAAGGTCACGTTTATGCAAGGTTTGTGTGCAATTCAATCATTTTGGATGCTTCTTTTAGGTACTTGTTGTCGTGATGCTTTTAGTTCACAATGATGAGGACTAAATATCCTCTTTTGCTAGTAGTGATGAATTTTATTTGTACAAATTGCTTGATTTTAATAGATCCCTCCCCCCCTCCTCTTTGGGTTAATGTGTAGGTGATCCATGAAACTATAGAGGAATCAAAAATGTCCTTGTTGTATGAGGCGTGTATAGTAGGCTTGTATGGAGTTGGAGGTATTGGGAAAACCACCATTTGCAAAGCTATGTGTAACGATTTGACAGAGGAGTATTACAACCAAGTTGCTCATATTGAGTTGGGAAGGCAAAGTGAAGGAGAAGTATTGAAAGAAGTTCTAGGGAAGCTTACAAATAAGAATCTTGGGCTTTTTGGAGCAATGGATGTTGACAAGGTGTGATGAGATAACCGTTTTCAGAAAAGCATGGATTTATTTTTTTCATTCATCATGTGTGTTGCAGTGGAGTACATGTGCCTCAACTTCTAGAATGATTGAAATTTGTTGTAGTTCCATTTATTTGTGTTTCACTCAACTTGAGATGCTATGGACTTGCAGTATCGTCACCACCTTATGAGAGATATGATGAATGCAAAAGTTTTTTTGGCAATCGACAATTTGTCAAGTGCAACTACCAGTTAGGCTCTGACTCTTTTACGAGCCAACTATGGACTTGGAAGTGTGGTGCTTGTGACCGCACGATCTTTAAATGAATTGACAGCTTTGAGGATTGATGCAAGTGACTGCATGGAGATGCCTGAGTTGGAGATGGAAGAGGCCAGGTCTTTATTCCTTTATCATGCTTCATGCGTCCCTTCCACCTACTTGAGCAACATTGATGACCATAAGTTGATCTCCTCTTGTGTGGAGCGGTGTCATTTCCAAAAAGGTGATGACATTAGTCGCCATTATCACCCCTTGGCGTTGCAAGCATTGGGTGAGCAACTAGGGTGTGTTGGATATGTTCCTAAGCGATGGTGGTCTCACTTGGACAAACTTGACTTTTTGAATCCTTTAGGAGAAGTCTAGCACCCTGTTTTTTCCATCTTGAGAATAAGCTTTGATGCATTGAATCCCAAAGATCAGCTTCTATTCATGGATGTGGCCTTGTTTGCTCCTTACAATGATGGATACCTTTGGCGGGGTTCATTCAAGTGGAACGTATTTGAATGCCTTGGTATGGTGCAAGGAATACCTATTGAGGATGTGATAGAACGGGTGAGTATTCTTTGAATTTGTGGTTGCTAATCTTTGTATCCTTGATGAGAAGTACAATGAGTGGGACCATTTGTTTAGAATGACTTCATAATTCTCATACTTTTGAGAGTTCAGCGATCAAAACTTGCTTGTTATTTTGTCAACTTTTAGTACTATTTTCAAAATGGGAACTTTAAATGTTGAGGGTTTAAACTTTCAAGTCTTGAGGTGAGTTTTTAGTTGTTTGAGCCATCTTCCGGTGTCTACAACTTGGGACGGATGCAAACTTGAAATCCCATTTGTCTTTCAGCCTGCTCTATTTGTTGAATTGAAAGGCATCTTAGTTTGTGGTTGAAATGTTGAAACTCTGACCTACAACTTTAGGGCACTAAAGCCTTGCAAAGCATCGATGTGCATCTCAGATGTCTATTTGACTGCTGAAATAACTTTTTAGAATTGTCTGAAACCGTGTCCCTTTCCTAGTTGACATCTCATGCGCCAATTTTATGCAATTTTGCCCATGTATCAAATGTTACGTTTTTATTTTTTCAAGCAGAATGAACCTTGAGTGATTTGCTTTCTTTTTAACCGTTTTTGTTTCTTTTTATTTGCCTGTAGTTGGAGAACCTGAAGAGGAAATCAGTATTGGAGAATCTGGGTGATGGGTTTGGCAGAATCGGCATGCACGACTTGTGGCGTGACTTTGCAAGACTGGAGACCAAAGTTGTCGAGTTTGAGAAAAGACGATGGATGTTCGAGTGGGACGAGTACAATGTGCTTGAAGAAGGCAGTTTGACCAATGGTGGTGGTTTGTTAAACGTGAGGCGGATGCTTTTTTTGGATAAGGGGTGTATGAAGCTGGAGGATGTGAATTTTTCTTGTTTCCCCAATGTGGCGATTTTGAAGCTCAGTACAAGCTTGGATTTGGATCTGAATCTCGATTTGGATCTGGGAGGCATAAAACACCTCAAGAGCTTGGAATTGGAATGTAATTCGTTCGAACCAGTGACTTCGATCTGCCTTGTCGGATTGGGTTCCTTGTTGAAGTTGCGCTTTCTACGATGGTTAAACATCCCATCAAATTCAACCTGCATTGACGAGATCGGTTGTTTGACAAAACTTCAAGTGTTGGATTTATGGAGATGTGGCCGGTTACCAGATCTGAGCAACCTCGTTTTTCTTCAAGTGGCTTGTTTTCGTGAGAACGCCTCGGTGGTCACCCTCACTGGCTTAAGCTCAAAGCACACCAACTTGCAGTTCTGGATTTGAACAGGTGCAGGGCGTTGGAGAGCTGCCCGGGTGTGGGTGAGCTAGTTGCGTTGCTGGAACTTCGTCTCCGTTGGTGTTCCGAGCTGAAAGAGGTGCCGAACTTACAGAAGTTGAAACGGCTGCAGAAGTTGGATGTGGGCTATTGCTGGTCACTAACAGGCCTACCGGGTTTGGGTGACCTGGTCAGTTTGGTGGAACTGACTGCTGGTGTTTGTTGGAATCTTGCGGAGTTGCTGGATATGCGCAACCTCCAAAAATTGAGGATATTGGACGTGTCAAAGTGCAAGCGCATCAAATCATTGCCAGGTTTAGAAGAGTTGGTCTGTTTGCAATCCCTCCAAATGTTGGATTGCAAGAATCTCACCCAACTGCCAGACATGCACAAATTCACAAATCTGCAAACTTTGGCATTGGATCTCAATCGCGCTCCGCAAGCTTCCATGGGATGGAGTGACTTGCTTTCGCTTGGGAGTCTGGATGTCGGGGTTGATGAGTTGTATGAAGGGCCTAACTTATGCAAGCTTACAAAGCTAGAAACGCCTTACATTTTGGGGTGGCCAGGCCGAGGGTTTTCAAGTCTGGGCGAGTTAGTGTTGTTGGAATCCCTCACTATCGACAATTGCAAGGGTGTGCGTGTGATGCCTGATCTCAAGAGGTTATCAAGGCTGCGCAATTTGAAATTGCGGAGGTGCGAATTTGAGGATTTGTCTGGTCTAATGAACGTGACCAGTTTGGAGGAGCTAGAGATCACTGATTGTAACAAGTTGGATGCATTACCAGATCTGTGAGAACTTGCCAGGCTAGGGACTTTGCGGGTCGAGCGTGGTGCGCGGTTGAAAGATGTCCGTGGCATCCTTGGGTTGCGGAACTTGAAATGGTTGGACATGATTGGGCGTCCGTGGCTTTTTGAGAACCTGGGTTCGGACCTTCAAGCGCTGACGGGTCTCCGAACGTTGGATGTGTCTGATGGTGGATTTGAAGATCTGCAATGGCTGACCACTTGTTCGCAACTCCGCAGTTTGTTTTGCAGTGGGTGTCCCATCCAGGAGTTCCCGGACTTGACCAACTTCCCAGAATTGTTCTGGCTTGATGTACGGAATTGTGTGAACTTAACGAAGTTGACCTACACGGGGCCTTTGAATTCGGAATTTCAAGAATTGGACGTTAGCGGGTGCATGAGGTTGCAAGCTCTACCGTATCTTTACAAACTCACGGAAGATGCGAATTCCAAATGTGTCCAATAGTAGCGTGTTGTTGAGTGCCCAGGTCATTCAAGACATGAAGGTACATTGGCCTTCCATTTGCTTGTTCCCCCAAGATACTTCATCTGGGCCTTCCATTGATTTGATCACCCAAGTTATTTCATCTCAGATGCAGCGTCAAGGGAGTTCTCGTAGGTTCTGGAGTCGTAGCATTAGAATGATCACATCTTTTCATTGTGGATGCACTGGGACATCATCAGAAGTCCCTGATCCCAACTGATGTTGTTTTGGTTGAGAGCCTTTAATCTTTAGAGCTCTGGTTAGCCAATCTCAAGCCATCATGTACTTGGGCAGAGTGATGTTCCAATCAAGTTAGGGTCTTGGGAACTCAAGTGGTCATAGAACTTTTTTCTTGTGAGGCTTGTGATTGATCACGTCTTGGGCACTTGGTGGAGTTGTAGTATGCTTCCAAAGCAATTTTGTGTCCATGCCTAAAGGCTATTTTGCTTGTGCAACTTTCTAGCTATTCTATATTGTTGATTGTGAAGGGATCGATAGAGTGTTTGGGCTATGATCCTTTGTTCCAATATTTAATGGAAGCTAGTAAGGAGTATGAAATAGAAATAGTTGTGTAGTCTTTGCGTTTGTGATATAGGGGCAACATGGTCCTTCGATAAGCCCTGCGTGAGCCATCTTCTTTAGATTTTTTGTTGCACCTTAAATGGAATTGGTTGCATGGTCTAATTATGATGGCCTTGATTGAGGTAAGTACTTCTTGTTTCATCCTTGCTACTAGAATGTACTTGTCCAGATTCTTCCCTTGATTGTGTAACTTTTGAATATGAAACCTATGGGCTTTATGGATGCACCAATAATGGATAATTTGAATATGCTTTTGAAAAATCATAGTTTAACCCCTAAAGGACCGTTGTCCCTTCGGGGGACAAATGCGTTTTCGGGCAGGTACCTACGGGCTGAAATTTTGTCATGATTTTTTGAAACTTTTTTTGGAGATAGAAAAACTGATAAGCTTTGTGGGAATATAATTTTTTTCACAATTGGTGCCCGGGAAAAAAAGTTATGACCACATAAGCTCAAAACAGGGGACGACGGGCAGTCTGGGCAGCAAAAAAAAATGGACAAAAATTTGAATTTTTTTTTTTAATATTTTTTTTCTCATAGATTATATTTTTGCCTATCTGGAAAGCTTTGATTCATTTCATTTGGATATGTTATGAGAAAGTTATGGACATTCTTGTTTTTCGGGCAATTAGAGCATCTTCTTGAAAAAAATAACTTGTAGGATGCATTTCGGAATGAAATTTTTCAAATTTTTCAAATTTTTTTTTTTTGCATGGTCTGATTTACTTGTTAGAACAATCTCACCATTGGGATTAGTGTATTTTAATTCCATCTAAAATATATGAATATTTTAGATTTTCCTTCTATCTTGTACCTACTTCTACTTAACAATTTTTTTAAGAATGATAATTAAGTTTTTTTGAATTTTTTTTTTTTTCCTAGACTCTCAACTCAATTCTCCACTATAAAGATTTAAAGCTCAAAACGCTATAGTGCAAAAATTTTAAGTTAAAAATGTTTAAAGTCAAAAAATCTGGTCCCGCAATGTGCTGAAAAACTTGTTTTTTCCACTTTAAACGCAGATATCTTGCAATCTGTGTGGTCAAAAATTCTGAAATTTTTTCCACACACTCTCATACTAGTTAGGTGTAAGATCCTACGGTTAGATGTGGAAAAAGAACAATTTTCAATTTTTTTTACTCTTTGCTATAGATATGGCAGTTTTGAGTGATTTTTGGCAGAAAAAAGGCCTTGGTCCTTTAGGGGTTAACCATGTGGTACCCAAAGAATACATACTAGGAGTCCTTACATTCTTGCCAATTTCATCCACCACAAATTAAGAAAATTTAATAATTAGTTTGATAATCAAATGCTTGTTTAGATCATTTTAGGTGTAGTTACTTTAGTGTATTTAAGAGGGTTCACCTAATGTTTCACAAGGCATTCCTTTGTTTTGCTTAGTATTTGTCTTCTTATTGTTGGACAAAGAAATTCTATAGATTGTCCTTTTTTCCATAATGCCTTTAAGGTGCAAAATAGTCCCATTTTGCAACCACCGTTTGGCCTTGGTTAAACATTCTTCTTTCAAGCATTGGATCTAGGCTTCACTTTTGTCTAGTAAATTTGAAGGGACCCTAGGTTATTTTAATATGGTAGTTTATCAAATAGTTTATCAAATAGTTTATTACACTATGACTAAAATCAAACATTTGATATATGCTATGTCATATTGCATAGCTCATAAATCAAAGCTGTGTACAATTTCTTGTATGGATTTTTTTCCCATGAGTCTTGACTCATGTTGGACATCATTGCAACAATTCCTTCTAAATGCTTGAGATCTAATGCAATATTAGTCCTAGACTTGACTGACAAAACTTGGTATTTGCTTGGTGCTCTTTGCTTGGTACTGTTGATTGCTTATTCTGAATCAATTGTATGCACATATGTTTTGGTGAGTAACTGACTTAGATGACAAGTAAGACACCATAAAATTATTTAGTGCCTTCCAGTTGTCACAATGCAGAGAATGAGTGAAGCCGTTTGGATCTTTGCTTTTAAACTTTTGGAGCTCTAGGGTGATTGCACAAAACACCTGTATTGTCTGGCTACGTTCTTTTTTGGACCGCTCTAACTTTTGCTATAATTTTTTATTTATAGGTTCAATGCCAAAACCAAAAAAACGCTTCTTAGATGTCCTAATTGTAATTGTATCCCTTATTTTTCAGAAATTAAATAAAATCAATTTATATTTAAAATTCAATTTTGTTAATTTGTCAGACTTTGACGTTTAGAGGTTTTTAGTACTATTGAAAGGTTAAATTAATGATATTCAATTGAAATTTCTATGATATATTCCCCAAGGAGGTAGACATATTCCTGCCAAATATCATTTAAAAATACATTATTTTATATCTTCCACACTTGTGCAAATAGGCCTCCCTTGCGTGCGCACTTGTGAATAGTAGAAATGGTTTTGACTTCATTTTTTTGGTCAAATCTCATCACCAAGAAGTCCTTTCAAATGGAAAATTTTTAATTTTGTTCAAAATAGTTTTTTCTATTTTCTACAAATTAAAATGTCGAAGGATGTATTTTTCTGGGACAATTCTGCAGACTATTCTAGCGAAGAGGAAAATACATCCTTCGACATTTTAATTTGTAGAAAATAAAAAAAACTATTTTGAACAAAACTAAAAATTGTCCATTTGAAAGGACTTCTTGGTGATGAGATTTGACCAAAAAAATGAAGTCAAAACCATTTCTACTGTTCACAAATGCGCACGCAAGGGAGGCCTATTTGCACAACTATGGAGGATATAAAATAATGTATTTTTAAATGATATTTGGTAGGAATATGTCTACTTATTAGGGAAATATACCGTAGAAATTTCAACTGAAAATCATTAATTTAAACCGCTCAATAGTACTAAAAATCCCTCAACATCAAAGTGTGACAAATTAACAAAATTGAATTTTAAATATAAATTGATTTTATTTAATTTCTGAAATATAAGGGATACAATTACAATTAGGACATCTAGGAATCAATTTTTTGGTTTTGGCATTGAACCTATAAATAAAAAATTATAGCAAAAGTTAGAGCGGTCCAAAAAAAAACACAACTCGACAATACAGGTGTTTCATGCAATCACCCTCTATAGGTATAATTTCCACATTGTTCAGTAGAGTTTACGTCAAATCAATTATTAGTCAAGACAATCAATCATTTTTTGTTCTAAGCATTTTCCATCTCCACTTGGAAATACTTGTGGATCCTTCTTCCTTCTTTGGACCGAGAAGAATTAGAAGAATAGAAGTTTGAAAAACTCGTTGCAAAGTTTCAATTTCAGGGCTTTAGGGAGGGACTAAAACACTATTTTGTCTTCCTTCTAGAGTTTCAATACATTACCAAGTTGGGGGGGGTGAGACAATTTCTACCTCAATAAGAGTCTTCAGGATTACAATGTGCAACGTGCCTTTAAGAAATGAAGGAACCAAGAAATGGTACTTAATTTTGTCTTTCTTGTTATAAATTTAGTTCCAACTTTCTTATTGGAAATCTGTGACTTGTAAATTTCCTTAGACTAGATCTTGCTAACCAATCATTCTAGTATTTTAGCTTCAATGTTGAAACTGTTGAACTTTTCTCAAATATATGGAATTCTTAGATTTGCAATTATTATTTTTGTCTTTGTTTGGAAGAAATCAAGAAATCATATTGGGAAGAACTTATTGGAAAGTTGTGAAGTACGGAGTATAAATTTATATAAATTGCATCCCTTTTGACCACCCATTCTAGCCCTTAAATATGAACATTTGATAAAAATGTTTAACTTTGGTCTATTGTTTGGAAATGGTGGTAGAAGATTCTATCCATCACTTTCAACATTTTAACTAATAAGTAGGAGTGTGACGTCATTGGATAGATTACTTTAAAGACTACAAAAACCAACCCTTTTGAGATTGAATAGTTGTATTACTCATATAATGATTTCTTTTTAAATTCATTAGAAGTGGGACTCAAAGTTCTAGACCTCTATTGAAAGGATGGAAGTCATGCTTACACCTAGTGGTTGATAATGCAAGCCAACCAAGCGTTGATTGGAAAGACTTAAATGAATTGTTGTTGATAACAGTAGTGAGTACCTAATTATAATTAAAGACCAAATGAGGTCCCTTACGGTTCCAGCGTCCTCTACCTCATCGAAAAGTTGAATGTCGAGTGTTTTTACAATAAATGACGAGAAATTACCACTTGCAATGCTCTTCACTAACTCAATGGACTTTACACAATGTAAGGCGATCAAGGTATTAGTGTACAAATTCTTAAACTCAAAATCTGGTCTGGCGTGTTTAGGTCGACACATGGACCTCATTTCTTGAACATTCATCTTATCCATGATTTGTTGCATTTTAAAGTTTCCAGTTGCGCCTACTGAATTTGTGAGTTTGTGTCAACTTTTGGTATTCTTTCTAGCACATTATCAGCTCTGACCTATACTGTTCTCCAGTATAGGAGTCACAGCATTTTTACGTGCTCACATTAACTTCTAGATTAGGCTTTTCTATCTTCTCGTCCCTAACTCTAAAATGCTAGTTGTAAGTTATTTTGCAAGTGTTAGTAACTAGATTTTGAGCATAGTGCTCATCCAAAGGGTTGATTTCCATGTAGAGCCGGAATTAGAAAACCGCCGTTTTCTATCTTTTAAGAATCAAATTTGTTTTTGCCAACTTCCATGATATTTGCCCATTTTTCATGTGAGTAGAAAAAAACTATATTTAGGAGTACCTTTGTCTTGTTGTCAAACTAAAAGCAACCAAAAAATTTATGTACAATGATGTTAATTCTAGTTATTCTGAAGTCAAAAACTTATTTCTTCACTTTTGTGGGCTTCTTCCTATACATTTATTGGCCAACTATTCCAATTCTTCTCTTGCAAATGTTGCATACTCCCATGTAGAAGTCTAAATATATTTTGTTTTTCCTCCAAAGTTTGGCCAAATCCAGTACATGGTTCACACTATAAGAAAACGGGTATTTTATGACTACAAAATATGATTGGGGACTGCATGCAATCATATTTTTGGAGGCCAAGACCTTGGGGAAAAAAATGACTGCAAATATGACTACCAGTCATATTTTGCCCTTGTACTTCACGAGCGTGTAGTGTATGCCCATTGGGAACGCCAAAGTACTTCACAGGGAATGGCAGGGAACATGTTTGGAGAATGACGAGTCATATTTGCCAGTCATATTTTCAATCAAGTCATATTTTGCAGTCATATCCCCATGGTAGTGACATTTGAGGGGGGGCGCAGCCAAAAGGAAATGTGGGTGGGCAGTCATATTTTTGCCTTAGTCATATTTTGTAGTCATATTTTATTGTTAGTTGTATTTTGTAGTCACATTTTCTGGGTAGTATTTTTCTTTTCTTTTCAGGCGGCACAAGCAAAAGGTGGGCAATCTAAAAAGGCTCTTTTCTATTCTTTTGAATGGAAGTGTGACTTGATTTCATACATGTTTAAAAAAATACATTTTTGGGGGATATTGTATCCATTATACAATTGGGGTCCAATATCTTTGGGTGGTACATGTTTTTTCTATAATTAATTAATCAATTTTTTGTAAGATTTACAAGGGAAGTAGAGAAAAATGAAGCAAATAACAATAGAAGACAATTGATGGGTCATTCTTGGCCTGTCGTATCGGAAGGGACGGGGAAAGGTTTCAAAATGCATACATGTTAAATATGTTTTGGTTTTTTATTGTGTTTTTATTTTGAGGTTAACATACACATTTGGTGAAAGAGGCTTTCCTCAAATGTAGTGGTTCAAATATACAAATTCTTGAATTTTTTAATTATATAGAGGGTTCACTATTTAACAAACACATTAGTCAGCAGGATATGATCACCTGTTGAATTTGTGCATGGGCAGATTTAGGGGCCAAAGTGTCATGCAAATACAATATTGAATAGAATCTGTCATTCTTAAATAGATTATTGAATAGAATATTGAATAGAATATGATATTGAATAGAATTTGTCATTGTTGACAACTTTGAATAGTTTTTATATCTAATTTTGATGAAATTGCTAAAGTCTTTGAGCAGAACATTCCATTAAAATTTCAAAAAGGGCTCCATAAGGAACCTTTTGACGATTGCCATTGGCTCCTATGAGCTCATTTATATCCTTATAGGCTAGAAGAAAATGTTGAATGAAATCTTGAAGAACAAATTAGGGACAAAACTCATCCATCTTTAATTTTTGCTAAAAATATTCCATTATAAAGATTTTTACTATTTTAGAATAGGCATGCAATGCTCTACAACTTAAGCTAACAAAATTTCTGAATTTCTCAACTTGGATTTGGAAGTTTAGAGATTTGGCCTTGATCAACCAAAACCATCCAAAACCTCTAACTTTAGCAATTTGTATCAAATTTAGTTAAAATATGAACCACTTACACTTTATCATTAGAAAATACTTGTTTATTGCTTAGAATGCCAATTGAACAACAATTAAATATCCAACTTAAGATTTGGAGCCCAACAATGAAGAACATGGATGTGTTCATGTGCATGTTTTATTTCAAGGATATAGAAAAAACACTCACATATGTCATGTATTGAAGTTTGTTTCTTTCTTAGAAAGATTCTCAACAATGTCATACAAGCCACGCCTATAGAGGGTCTCTATAGGCCCTACAAAAGTCACAAAATTATTCATATGAAGATTGAAGCTTACCGTGGGCACGTGCGCTCATAATGCAATCAAAAGATGGATAGATGGTTGTTTGGATGTTCTTACAAGGATATACATTATAAAAGCGTAAAATTTTTTTGCTTCAAAGATGCTTTTAAATAGTGCCTCTATCAAATATTTTTGCTCTTGCACACTCTTTGTATATGGACCTAGATATTTTGACAAACGCATGGCATCTACTTATATGTCTTTTTTTTGTCATAATTGTAGGTGCTTAAGACTTTGCAGCTCCCCTTCATGCATTTTGTGGAGTTAAAGTATCAATATATATATATATATATATATATATATATATATATACACTTTGGATCAAATTTGATTGTTAAAATAGCTTACTTGCTGAATATAGTCATATTTGGTTAGTCGCATGATTAAAACAAGTCCCATGACTAGAGCCAGTCATGTACATAACTAAGACAAGCTACATGACTAGAGCAAGTTATGTGCATGACTAGGATAAGTCACATGACTAGAACTAGTCAAATGCATGACTAAGGCAAGTCACATGACTAAGGTTTTAAAATCCTAGCCGCCACTAATTTATGGTTTTGAAACCCTAGTTGCCATTTGGCTATTTTTTCTTTTTTTTTCTTTGGTTCTTCTTGCCTTTTAGCTCTTGTTTGTTGTTGCTTCTTATTTCTTGTTTGTTGTTGCCTCTTAGTTCTTGTTTGTTGTTGCCTCTTAGTTCTTGTTTCTTGTTGCCTCTTAGGTTTCGCTTCTTGTTAATACTTTTTAGATCTTGTTTCTTCTTGCTTCTTAATTCTTGCATCTTATTGCTTATTAGCTTTTGCCTCTTATTGCCTCTTAGTTCTTGCTCTTTGCTTTTGGTGTCCTCTGGTTACCTCTTAGTTTTTGTTTCTTGTTTCCTCTTGTTGCTTCTTTAGTTTTTGCTTCTAATTTCTTGTTGTTGCATATTAGTTCATGCTTCTTATTGCATCTTATTTCTTGCTTCTTCTTCTTAACCCCTAAAGGCCCAAGGTCTTTTTTCTGCCAAAAAACACTGAAAACTGCCATTTCTATAGCAAAAAGTAAAAAAAAATTAAAATTGTTTTCTTTTCACATCTAACCGTAGGATCTTACACCTAATTGGTATGAGAATGTGTGGAAAAAATTTCAGAATTTTTGACCGCACAGATTGCAAGATATCTGCGTTTAAAGTGGAAAAAACAAGTTTTTCAGCACATTGCGGGACCAGATTTTTTGTCTTTAAACATTTTTAACTTAAAATTTTTGCACTACAGCGTTTTGAGCTTCAAATCTTTATAGTGGAGAATTGAGTTGAGAGTCTAGGAAAAAAAAAGAAACTCAAAAAAACTTAATTTTCATCCTTAAAAAAATTGTTAAGTAGAAGTAGGTATGAGATAGAAGGAAAATCTAAAATATTAATTTCTCTTAGATGGAATTAAAATGCACTAATCCCAATGGTGAGATTGTTCTAGCAAGTAAACTAAACCATGCCAAAAAAAAAAATTTGAAAAATTTGAAAAAATGCATTCAGAAATGAGTCCTACAAGTTATTTTTTTCAAGAAGATGCTCAAACTACCCGAAAAACAAGAATGTCCATAACTTTCTCATAACATATCCAAATGAAATGAATCAAAGCTTTCTAGATAGGCAAAAATATAATATATCAGAAAAAAAATATTAAAAAAAAAATCCAAATTTTTTTCCATTTTTTTTCTGCTGCCCAAGCTGCCCGCCGTCCCCTGTTTTGAGCTTATTTGGTCATAACTTTTTTTCCCGGGCACCGATTGAGAAAAAAATTATATTCCCACAAAGCTTATCAGTTTTTCTATCTCCCAAAAAAAATTCAAAAAATCAGAACACAATTTCAGCTCGTAGGTATCTGCCCAAAAACGCATTTGTCCCCCGAAGGGACAACGGGCTTTTAGGGGTTAACTTGTGCTTGTTGTTGCATTTTCATTCTTGTTTTTTGTTGCATTTTGTTGCATCTTAACTCTTGCTTGTTGTTACCTCTTAGCACTTGCTACCTATTGTTTCTTATTTTCTCTATAACCATTGTTATTCTTTTTTCTTGTTTATTTGTGATTTCCAAAAATATAGTGGTTATGGCTTTTTCTTATCTTAAACTTCTGCTACATATTTTGTGTTGCCTTAAATCTTTGAAGGTTGAACTATATTGTTCATTTGCTAAAATATAACCTCCTTGACTCTTAATGTAGGCACTAAACTGGAATGAAGTTATTGAAGGCTACTTGCAACACCAAAAAGGCAACATCTTCACATTTTTGTAAGGAATATAGGTCCTATAAGCGTGTGAAAATATACATTTACAAAGTGTCATTGTGATTTGTTTTGTGTTAGTGACAAATAAATGTCATTGAGAAAAATGACTCTAGTTTATTTGGAATATATCATTTGTTTGAGTCATATTTTACAAAAAACTTGGCCAAAACATGATTGGTTGTAGTCACATAATGCTCACAATCAAGCCAAATAGTAACTCTATACTTTTAAAAATATGACTACATTCAATTATAATATTACTAGTAACATTACATGTGAACTACTACATTAGCCAAAAATAGCCTCATAGGAGTCATAAATCAAATCAACAAAAAATATGAGTAGTGAATATGACTCATGAGAGTCATTCTCTACATCAACAAAAAATATGACTCACGAGAGTCATTTCCCACATCACCAAAAAACATGACTCACAAAAGTCATACTTCACATCAACCAAAATACGACTCACCGTAGTCATATGCCACGTGGGTCAAAATATGACTCATTGTAGTCATATTCCACATTAGCCGAAAATATGACTGAACGGAGTCATATTCCATGTACGCTTTTTTTAATTTGCCTGGGCAAGTCATGAGGAAGTCAAGCCTCCAAGGATAGTCAACATATACGCCATGTTGGCAAAATAAGGCAAAATATGGCTAATTATACCTTCCAATCCATATGATTGAAAATATGACTGATGAGCAATATGACTTGTCGGTAAAGACTAGGTGCAGTCATATTGTGAGTCATCTACAGTGATTTTTGGCGGAGTCATATTTTCAGATTTTATGACTCAATGTAATCATATTTTGCAATTATAAAACATTCCTTTTCTTGTAGTGTCACGTATGCTCTTTACTCAAGGTAAAAATTAAGAGTATAAACAATTGCTCGAAGATAAGATGTTCAATCGCATTATCAAGATCAATGGAATCATTTTGAAAGAAATTGTTTTGTTTTAGAAATTTTAGTTGGTTCCTCAAAGTCTCTAATGATATTTCCAAATCAAACTTTAAAGAAAAATTGTACATATTTAAACTTCTTGGATTAAAAGCATGAATATGACAATAAGTGGGTTGTTATTTTAAGATTTTGGTCATTCCTTTATAACAAATTTATAAAGGAAGTTGTTCTGCACAACCACCAAATATTAGTATATTACTCAAGTTTGATATTTTTGACAACCAAATCTATTTCAATTGTCTCCTATAAGCTTCTTCTAATCCCTTTTACAAGATGTTCTTCCACATGGATAAAGAATAATTGTCTATGCATTTTTTAGCAAGGTTATTGAATTATTGTATATGCAATTTTTAGGCTTGAAAGTATTTAATGTTGCTAAGTTGTTCAGTTCCATTTGTTCCATAACAATTCGGTAGCACTTAATAGAATTGCAAAGCACACTACTAGAAAAAGGGACCTAAATCCACCCTTCTTCTTTTTAAGTTTGTTGTTTGTAATACACATGAGTATTAATTCAACAAATTTTTTTAATGTGGTCCTACAAATCAATTGACTTCATGTGACTCCATTATGAATTTGCTTCCTTTGAGGATCCAAATTTGTCCTATCTCGCATAAAGTATCCTAATCCATTAACAAATTTCAATTCCTAAAGTCTAAAGAGTCCTCTTAGGGGACTCTTGAAGGTTCAAACAAGTACCTATGATCTCAACTTTTGTTCAGATTTATTGAACCTTTTTTTGAGGTAGAAAATATGATTAGCTTTTTGGAAATATAATATTTATGCCAACTGTTGCCTCGTAGCATAATTTATGCCCTAGGAAGCCCCAAAAAAGCAAAGGCGGGTAGCAAAAAAATCCCACAAAAATTTAAAATAACTTTTTAATATTATTTTTTAATATTTATATAATTTTTCTATGTGGAAAGATTTGATTCATTCCATTTAAATAAGTTGTATGAAAGTTATGAAGTTTTTGTTTTGTGAGCAATCTTAGCAAATTTTTGAAAAATAAACTATTGGATCCATTTTTGAACTCAATTTTAGCAATTTAGAAAAAAAAAATTGTAATTGATTTAGTTTGCTTTCCAAATTAATCTCACCACTGGAATTAGTGTGTTTCAATTCCATTGAAGAGCTTTCAACAATTTAGTTTTTTTTTTCTATCTTGTAGTTGTTTCAAATTTTTTAAAGAAAAAAAATTATAAGTGTTTTTATTAAATTTATTTTTTGAAATTTCAACACTATTCTTCAACATAAAAGAATTTAAATTTACAATCTTTAGTGCAAAATTTTTAATTAAGAGGATTCAAAGCCTTGTATAATGTAGTCAAGCTAGGAACAAAATTTTTCATTTCCTTCACTTTAACCCCTAACTGCCCAATTGACCATATATGGTCAATCTGAAATTTTAGGCTTGTTTTGGTATTGGCATTAAATTCCTTTGATTGTTTTAAGAAAATTTACGAGCCATTTTCAAGGTTAACTATTAAAAATATATATTTTTCACTAAAAAAGGTAATTATTTGATTTTTGAGAGGTCTTCAAGGGCATATATGTACCATTAGTGGAAGAATAAAGCTTGCTAATTTTACTTCATTTTTTGACAATGAACAAGTTTGCCAATTCACTTGATTTGAGATCTAAGAAATTGTAGTTATCCAATTGTTAAGTGATCCCAATGGTTCAAATGATCCCAATGGTCCCAATGGGAAGAGTAAAGTGTTCATGATTTTTACCATTGAAAATTTAAACATGCAAGTGTCGATTTAGAGTTATTTTCAGTTTCTAAATATAAAACAAATTGCATTTCAACAATTGCAAGGTGGATCATTTGAACTTAAGGTTTTTGGAAGTGCATTTTAGTGTGCTAACACAATTTCTAGTTGTTCATGTCACCTTCAATTCCAAAAAACTCTTATATGCAAATTTTCAAATATGGTGGAGAAAGTCAACATACTTCAAATAGGATATATATATACATTTTTCTTGTTATAATCTCACAACTCCTATGCAATTTCACACTCAAAACTAGTATACACACTAATAAGCAAGCTCTTTAAACATCTATACAGTTAGATTTTGAAAAAAAACGATTTGCTTCATTGGGGATAAATATAAGCCTATGCTCTTTTTACTTGGGAAAAATACACTTGGAAAGGCTTAGACACTTCGGGGTTCAACACTTATATCTTGTGATTGGTATGAAAACAATTTCTGAAAGTTTTCTTAACCCCTAAAGGCCCAAGGCCTTTTTTCTGCCAAAAAACCATCAAAACTGCCATTTCTATAGCAAGGAGTAAAAAAAATGAAAAATGTTTTTTTTTTCCACATCTAATCGTAGGATCTTAAACCTAACTAGTATGAGAATGTGTGGAAAAAATTTCAGAATTTTTGACCGCTCAGATTGCAAGAAATCTGTGTTTAAAGTGGAAAAATCAAGTATTTCAGCACATTGCGGGACTAGATTTTTTGACTTTAAACATTTTGCACTTAAAATTTTTGCACTACAGAGTTTTGTGCTTCAAATCTTTATAGTGGAGAATTGAGTTGAGAGTCTAGGAAAAAAAATAATATTCAAAAAAACTTAATTATCATTCCTAAAAAAATTATTAAGTAGAAGTATGTATGAGATAGAAGGAAAATCTAAAACATTAATATATTTTAGATGGAATTAAAATACACTAATCCCAATGGTGAGATTGTTCTAGCAAGTGTAATAAACCATGAGAATTTTTCTTTTTTTTAAATTGCAAAAATAGCATTTAGAAATGAATTTTACAAGTTATTTTTTTCAAGAAGATGCTCTAATTGCCCGAAAAACAAGAATGTCCATAACTTTCTCATAACAAATCCAAATGAAATGAATCAAAGCTTTCCAGATAGACAAAAATATAATCTATAAGAAAAAAAATATTAAAAAAAAAAAAATCAAATTTTTGCCAAATTTTTCTTGCTGCCCGGACTGCCCAATTACAAAAAAAAGTAACATATTTGGCCATAACTTTTGACTCCTATTTCCAAATGTCCTGAAATTTAGTGCATATGAAAGATATTCCTCGCGCCCACCTTCTATTAAAATTTCAGCTTAAAACATGGAAATCTCTAGTCACATGGACCTGCCCAAAATTTCTATACGGCCAAAAAACACAGTCCGGTCCTTTAGGGGTTAAACAATCTCATACTAGTCTAGTGCAAGATCCTATGATTGGATATGCAAAAAATAAATGTTTAAAATTTTTGGTCTTTGCACTAAAAATGGTTGTTATAAGTGGTTTTTGACGAAAAAACAGCCTCAAGACTTTAGGGGGTTAAACCTTCGTAACTTAAATTTAAATGTAGTGAATTTGTAAGCAAATGCTTAGAAGTATGTTATCTTTGGGTCAAAATCATGCTGCTACTTGAGTTGGATACTTTATTACTTAATGGTTCTTGGTTTAGTCATACAAATAAGTCATGCAAAAATGAAATTTTCTTTTGTTTATTTTTTTAGAAAAGAGTGCCAAAGTGGCAATATATAAGAAAATGATGTAGCCAAATATTTCAATATTCATCTATATTTTGGATAGAACAATCTTTTCATCTAAATATTTAGATGAATTTCATTCAAAATTGGTAATTTCATCCATATTATTTTCAAAAACTCGAACAATTTGACATCATCATTCAATTTTTTCTTCCACTTTTTCCTTAAGGCTTGGTGCTCTCCAATTATTTTTGGTGCTTTTAGGCATTTAAATACCAAGTCCATCTTGGTTCCATAATTCTACCACCTCTACAACAATCCAAGTTAATTATAAACAAAATTGACACTGAAATCATGATCATACTCCAACTTGGGAAGCACCTCAACATAGTCACGACCCCAACCACATTGAAACTTGGCGTCTTTAGATTGAAAGAATTGAACATTTTTAAAA
Source organism: Pseudisothecium myosuroides (assembly GCA_951799445.1). Lineage (NCBI taxonomy): Eukaryota > Viridiplantae > Streptophyta > Bryopsida > Hypnales > Lembophyllaceae > Pseudisothecium > Pseudisothecium myosuroides. Next base: position 17,985,504 of record OX637290.1, on the reverse strand, counting down.
TATATATTTTTTTTCTAATTTTGAAAAATAAAAACATAAAATTATCCAATATCTTGAAATATTTAGTTTCACATTTCTATGCATAATGTTTGAAGAATATTTTGGGGAGTTTGATTATTTGAAAGTACATTATTTTTTTATGTTTTACTAATTATCCATATTTTTTATTTTTTATAATTAAAAATAAAATTTTTTCCCCCCTATTCAATAGTCTAAATACAGCAAGCAATACAAATATTTCTTGTAATTGTCCATTGCTAAAATAGTCATTAAAGTAAATATTTTAAAGTAATTGGATGCCTTTTCCTAGATTAAAGAGATGTAAGTTGTAAAATAGGAGGGGCAAAAACTCCCTTCTATGAAAAAATTGGTTTACGGTATTTTCTTTGGTGGTTAAAGAATTTTATAAGAAATTTTTAGGTAAAGACAAGAAGGAGCCACAATTTGATTCATAAGTTTTGGATTTGAATTGAATTAGAGATGATTTTCTAACGCTTGTAGTAGTAGGGTGTTATTGAAGTCTATAGGTACCACCATCAAATTTCAAGCTCCTATCTATCAATGTCATTGGCATTAAACAGCTTAGAGAATGGCTTTTTTGTAAAAACTATATCAAATTAAGAAGATCAAAAAGTTAGATGAAGACCAAATGAAATAAAATGAAATGTAGAAAATGTTGGGTTGCACATTTATTAAAAGAAATTGGTTATATATAAAGAATTGAAACGCCTATGCATAGTTTCTAAATATCCATATAAGAAGTTCCCTCTAATTATAATTAAAACTCATTTGAAATATTTTATTTTTAATTAAAATAAATAAAAATTTATTCAAAAATTCAAAAATTTGAATAGCTTGTCCTATGATACATGTATTAAAAAATTCATATAATTAGGTTTTTATTGCTATTACTGTCTTAAACAATATTCATTTCATGTATATAATTACATATTTGGATTCCTTGTTAAAAGGGCTACAAGAATTTTCAACATTAAAACAAATTATATTTCTTGAGATTGGATTGGAATGCATTATAAGTGATTATAATAAGGGCCATACAATACGGGATTTGCATACCCAAGATCGATGGTGCAAATTGGGTTCAAAAATGAAGGTGTGCAAATCTTAAAATGGAATAGCATGGTGTGAGTAAGTTTTTAGGATGGCACAAATTCCTTTACCATTCATAATGTTATATTATATACTTTGAAATTTTGTCTACTTCTAATTCAAACTTAGCCTCCAACCACTCATAAAACTGGAGCGCTAATTCCAAGTTGGCACCACTTCATCATGGGCCGGCTATTTCATCCCTACATAAATGATTTATGGTTCAATTGTAAGGAAAATTCTTCAAGATTAGATACAACCTACCTTACCCTTCAACTTGTTTTCAACCTCTCTTTTCTTCTTTTCATAGCTAATAAAGGTGAACATGAGTATATATTTGATCTAGTTTTGTCTAGATCTGTAGTTTTTTTCGGAGATCATAGCATCCCCAACTATGCGACGAAGCTTTGTTATATAAAAATGTAGGTTCTTTGTTTAGGTTTAGAATTCAAAATGCATTAATATTCTCACTAGTTAAATTTCACTTTCAAACACTTGCACAAAACACTCCATGGAAAGTACTTATTACCATAGGTGCACATTATAATTCAAATAAATTACAAATATATATAACAATTTAATTTAAAACCTAAAAAGTTTCTACAGTAGAGTTATTCGTAAAGTCCTCCCCAGTTTGGAGGGGACTTTTTCCGACAAATTTCCTCCAATGGACAACCCTGCAGGCAACCCCGACCACGCAGGCAACCAATAAACCACAAGCAAAGTCCGGACCAAACTTCTTTTGGGTCGATTTGGGTGCTTAAGAAAGTTTGATACCCACTTTTGTATTGACTTTTTGCCCAAAACCTGCTTTTTCACAAAACTGTAGGGTTTAAACCCCGATTTTGGGTACTTTACGAATAACTCTAGTATCTAAATTGTTTTGAAGATTCTTGGTTTTAAATGTTTGGATACAAGATAAATTCTTAGTATGAAAGTCCATCCAAAAAATTATTTTTAGTAGAATTTGTGTTTTTTGGAGTTAAAAAATGCAATGTTGTTAAAGAATCTAATGTATTTGTGTGAATGTAATTGCAATTTCATGAAATTTTGGTAATGGTCATATAAGATTCAAAGTTCTCAAATCACCTAAAATCAATTCTGTACCAAGATCTCTTCATTGTATTTGTCCTTGATTTTTTGAAAATGACAAAAGTCTTCATTGAATGTACCAAGAATCCAAGATACAAAATGCGGTCCCCCCTACATGTGCATTTTATCAATATTCCTTTAGAAGTTTCCAAATGGTGAATGAAGTTCATTTCTTGTTATTAAACTACTGTAATAATTTTTTCTAATCTTGTTGAAAATTTCAAATAGAGTCCAACGCAATTTACCATGAATTTCTTAGTCACCATAAGAATACGTTAAAAATTTGTAAACAACTACTAAATCATAATGGATTGAGTGGTGTAAACCCTCAAAAATACAAATTGCAACTATTTCTTATGTCATCAACTGATATTTTATTATTTCTTTGAATAAATGTATTTCTTGCAGATGAAAAGGGTCTTTTGAAGTGATCCTCTTTGCTTTTTTGCTTCAAAAATGTTTATCTTCATTTAAAATTGTAATTAAAGTCAAAAAAATTAAACTTCTACTGAAAAGTCAAATGCATCCTTCAAACTCCATGTGATGGGTCAAATTAAATTACTTAAATACAACCAATCAACACATACCTGTCTAATATGAACCTCCATCTCCCTTTATTTCAATAACCCTATCCTCTCTAGGACAAAGTCAAAAAACAAAAACAAGTCAAATAAAATTCTATTTACAATGTAGCCCTAGAAGCATAACTATGGCCTATCACCAAGGTAGTAAATTAGCCAGAGTTACCGAATTCTTAAATAGATGAATAGATAAGGTAACTACACCTAAAATCGCATAGTTAAGCTCTGTGGCATGATCCATATGCTCTACAAAATGAACAACAATTTTTGTATATATATGAAGGACTATGAATCAAAATGCAAGTGGTTTCATAATTTTTGGATGCATTGTGAATTAGTTACAAATTTTCAAAGATACAAGGTGTAGGGTGTTAAAAGTGTCACCAAGGTGATGCCAAAATCAATTTGATGCACATGAAGAAATGTCAAAGACAAGGAGTTAAACAAACGAAAAGTATATTCAAAATGGACCACTTGGAAGGTTGTCACCTCTGCAGTTCTATTAATAGAGCTGCACACTACTCGAAATGGGCTCTTACACTTGTCCTTTACTGTGCACCATTTCTTGGTTTTCTCCCCATCCATTTTCAATTCAAAAATAGGGGTCGACTTTCAGGAGCGGTCCATTTTAGGTGTAGTTATCTTACATTCTTTGTTTCTACAACTCATTCATTGGATACTTTTTACCCTCTGCAGCATTCCATTTAATATCTAAAATATGAGTTGAAGCGGGTCAATGGAGAGGGGCCAAATGGAGAGCTACGTTTCAGTTGTGTCTCCCGACAGTAGGATACGCGTACATCCCCCAACAAAAAGCACTTTGTTCTTTGGAAATAGATTTAAGTTAACCCAAGCAATTTATCTTCTTGCTCATAGTGTATCTAGGCATCCCATAGGGCGTTAATCAGTTCCAGTACAGTGTCCTACCAAAAGTTCTTGCACTGTCTTTTAGTTCCCATACAAACACCTCCATTTTCAAATGTTATTTTTCAAAATTTTGGTGTAATTTTTGCATCATTGCATTCCTATGTAGTTCCAATCATGCATATCAAATTTCAACTTCAAAAAAGCAAAACTCCATTTTTGGTGAATTTTTTCATTTCATTTTTGTGGTTTTACGTGATCATTTATTAAAAAACATTGGTAATGAATTTTTTAAATTTGATTGCGGAGACATATAGGGAACATCCATACACACATCTTTCCTTCCACAAGCATCTCCAAAAAAGATTTACAATTCCTTCTAGGAAGAGTTCAATGTAAGGTGTCGTATCACCAAACTTTGTGAAATAGATATCTTTATATTTTAATTAGATTTTGCTACTTGAAACTTACACTATATCTAATTTTGTACATTGGAGCATGATGGCACAATTACCTTGCCAAAATTTAATTATGATAAAAAGATATCTATTTTCCAAAATTAGGACATTGTCACCCCAACATTGAAATCTCTATAGAGAAAATTATGAAACTTTTTTAAAGATGCTTGTTGAAGGAAAGATGTGTGTATGGATGTTCCCTACATGTCTCCGCAATCAAATTTAAAAAATTCATTACCAATGTTTTTTTAATAAATGATCTCGTAAAACCACAAAAATGAAATGAAAAAATTCACCAGAAATGGAGTTTTTCTTTTTTGAAGTTGAAATTTGGTATGCATGATTGGGACTATGTGGGAATGCGATGATGCAAGAATTGCACCAAAATTTTGAAAAATAGCATTTGCAAATGGAGATGTTTGTATCGGAACTAAAAGACAGTGCAAGAACTTTTGGTAGGGCACTGTACAGAACTGCCTTTTGCTTACTCCATATACTGTAAGCTTGCTTACACGGGCACTTCGATTCCAACAGGGCTGTCGAACACCAAGTCTGCACCGCAGCTCCTCGATAGTAAAGTCCAACCCAAGCAGAGCAGCTATGAGAACAGCAGCTTTTGCAAGAACAGGACCATTGCCTGCAATTCCATCCTGCAGTTCACGAGCTGATTCTCTCGACTCACCCTAGAATTTCAAAACCAGCGGAAAATTTTGTGTCCAAACAAATTTCAGGCCAACGAGTTTTCAATTCTTGGATGAGCTGCGCACTCATCACGACCCCAGTAGTGGCAACAAGTTAACACCGATACTATAAACTGGCCATGCGTTGGTGAGATCCGACAGAGCTACAACCTTGTGCACCTAGAGTAAACCCGCCATTGATCATACAGTTCCAATCGCCACACACTGAAATCGCTAATGACTGGACAAGAATCACACACATTGGAACTTTGCAAACAAGACAGTGGGAATGCGAGTCTGTGGATGAAACCTCAGTAAAACTTGGATGAAGATTAATTGGACGATTTCAAGACCAGACGACGTATCGGATGAAATAACCTTTGGATACAAAAATTTCAGACATATAAACAAACGATTTGTTAAAAACAAACAAACTCATTTAGAATGTTACAGTCAAGTACTGAAGAAATAGAATCAAAATAATAAAATGTACAATATAGATATATTGTTCTTTTGATAAACTACTCCAAATTAATTTTTTTTAAAAATCATATGACTTGAACTCAACTTAATGAACTTGAGAGTGAACTAATGGTAGCATTAGTAAAGTAGCATTAATTTTTTTTGGACAAAAGTCATCTTATTTTTCAATATGAAAATAGAACGTTACGCCTTTCTAAAGTTAACCTAATCATGGCTTCATCCATAGAATTTATGAAATTATCATTTTAATTCTTGGAAGACAACCCCTATGACCATATGGTCGAACTTCAAAATCCGGTTGTGACATGAATAGGCCATTTTGCTACCAAATTGGAATGAAATTTTGAACTTTTATATGTCAAAGACTAATCATGTGCCTTCAATTAGTCAAGGAAAGTTTAGATTCATTAGTAAAAATTAGAAACTCTCTTAAGTTCTTACAAAAAAAAGCCAAGAAAATTCATACTAAATACAAAGTAAACCTAAATAAATCTGAAATTCTCATCCAAAATTCTCATCATATAATAAAGTGCAAAAACTTTTTGGTGCAAATTAGGTGTATATGTCAATGTTTAAAGGTAAAATTAGAAAATCAATAGATGGTGAATTTTTTGGCAATTGCATACCATGTAATGTAAATTACCTACATCCAAAATTCCAAAAGTAGATGGAGAATTTAGCTAAAGATTCAAAATCGTCCAAACATGCACAAATTTTTTTCAAGTAATATAATTTTTGATTTGAGCATTCAATTGAATTTTTTTTAATTCTCTCAATGAGAATACATATTTATCTCTTGTGCCAAAACTTTCTAAACATTTGTTCAAAATTGACTTCGTGAAAACCTTTCCAAGATTTCTTGCATACATTAAACGTTGAACTTTGAACATTTAGTAGGCACTTGTACCTTTAGGGGTTAAGTATATAGTCCAAATAGGACCATTTGTAGTAATGAAATCTTGTGACCTTTCATTGAAAATCTTCTTAAGAGATTAGTATTGAAAAACTTCCTACAAGTTGGACTATGTTTAAAACATCCAATGTTATGGTTGTGAAGTGGACTCTCATGCATGCATCAATTGTGAACACCCTATTCCATTTTAGAAATTTTGCACTATTTTGCTTCAATATCTTTGTCTAATTATGTCATTTATCTCGCTTTCATCAAATGATTATAGAAGAAGGCTGTTTTTCTAAAGATTCAAGCAATACTTTAAATGAATGAGAAATTATTTGAACCAAATATCGTCCTCATGCACAATGTCCTCATTCAAAATAAAGACTTTGGAGTACTTTGGGCTTAAACTTTAGGATTGAACATTGTTATACACGTATTTTTTAAAGGTTTATATGGAACAATATACAGGGTACAATATTTGACTCTTAGAATATTAATTCTCTTGTAAAATCTTGCAAGATGTAAACCATTGAATTGATAATTTAAAAATCAAAATCTTTCAATTAAATGTCATTTTCACACCTAAAATTTATCAAATTCAAACGTAGCCCCATACACATAAAATACATGATGAAATTTATAAGTTTTGAAACATGTAGGAGGTGCAATAATGATTCAAATTGGGAGTGTTATTTGTCATAGGATCCAGCTCAACATAAATGAAAACTTTTACCAATATAGGATACCTCAATCCAAGCCTTTTGTATGTCATGCTTAGAAAATACTATTTTGCATCCATAAGTAAGCTTTCTAGACTTCAAAGGGTTAATTCCTAAAGGACCAAATAGCATTTTTTGGCAACATAGCGTTTTTAGTCATCTATTTATACATAAATTTTTTAATTTTTAATGTAATTTTCTCACAACATGTGGTCAAGGAGTAGCTCAACAATTTTCATAACTTTTGATTGCATGCAGGTTAAAAAATTAATATACAATATGTAGTTTCTTTTGGAGTTAAGTAGCTCAGAAAAACTTACTTCTTCAAGAAATAAAATTTTGAAATTGCTTTTTTAGATTTATATATACAAGGAAAGCTTTGAATCATTAAATTTTGATTAATGAGATGAAAGCTATGAGGTGATTTAATTTGTGGGCAATTATGGAATCTCTATTCTAAAATAAACTTTAAAGTCCTTTATTTAATTCTTTTTTCAATATTTTTGGAAAAAATAAAATCATAGGTTATAGATTGTTTATTACTCCGTACAACATTACAACCATTGAAATTGGCATTTATCAATTTCATAACTAAATTTTTAACAATTTAGTATTTTAAATCATTCTCTACTTCTTTCTACTTACTATTTTTTCAAGTATATATATAAAATATTTTTTGTTGAATTTTTTTGTATGCATTCCCAACTTATTTCTTCAATATATAATGGAGAGTTGCAAGTTGTAGGATCTACACATTTTTGGGTAAATTTTTTTGAAAGATGGAATCCAACCATTTGAAAAGAGATGAAAATACTTCTTTCTAAAATTCAAGCATCATGATCTTGCAATTGATAAGGTTTCTTATTTTGAAATTTTAAGAGGGTGTACTCTAACAAGTTAACTAAATGATCTGTCACTTGAATTTGTTAAAAAAAAATTAGATGAAAATTTTAACCTTACTTTGAAGACTAGCATTTTGAAGCAGTTTGAGGCCTCTAAACATGAAAGAACTGTAGGGACCAAATTTCCGTACATAAGACGATTACATGTTCTGTACCTAGCCCCCAAGTCACAAAACGTGAGTCAGTGTTCGTCCTCCAAAGGTCAAACAGTGAGAAAACGCGGAAGCTTCGTAAATCGTCGTCGTCGTCGTCTTCAGCGCTTCCAACTTCCGTCCGTCGCTGCTCCGTTGCTCCTCCAGTACGGTAAGCTCCATCTCAAGCCTCCAGATCTCTCTTTGATTCTTTTTTTCTCCCCCTTGTAAGCTTGCCTACCCTTCTCTTCTGTGCTCCATACCCTTCCCCTCAAAGTTCTCATCTTTTCAAGCTTGAAGTCGTTTTGTTTCGCTGTTTAATTCGATCCCCGACAATTTGTTACGAATTTGTGCGGATCCTGAGGAACTTGATCTCTTTGGATTCCCAAGGCTCCGATATGACGAGGAGGTTAGCGTTCTGACGTGGTGGTTCCGTTTTTTGAGGGGGTTTAGCGGTTGTCGGTATTGGTGGTTTGATGGGCATTTGGAGGTACGATGTTGGAAGGTTTGCTTGTGGTGAGGAGAATGGTTGTTTCTGAATTTTTGAATTGTCGGTGGGGTTTTGTACAGGTGAAAAATGGAGAGAGCGAACAGGGTCAGGGCTCCCGTGGAAAGTGGCGAGGACGCCAGAGTGGTTTGATTGCTTGGAGGGATTCGAGTTTTGGTGGTCATAGTTGTGGATGCTTTTTTCTGTCGCGCCTGTGAAGAAGTGTCGAAGTCGGAGGACGTGGTGAAATTGTCGGTAGAGGAGAGGGGGAAGGAGTTCTGGACGGTGGGCGTGAGATTTGCACGGTTCAGGTACGTTCTTGAATCCCTAATGGATGGAAGCACAGCTTGCGATAAAATTGTTATAATGATTTTCTTAAGGTTCCAGAAAGCGTGTCGCAGCTTCCAAGGTGAGGAAATTTCATGCTTACCTGTAGGATTTCTGTCCGATGTTTGATGTTCATTGATGCAAAATGGAATTGACTTGTGAATGTGCGGATTGAAGCTGTTTTTACTTCGCCTATTCCGACCTTCAATGAAAAACGGGAAAATGTCAAAGCGCCATGGCTGCATATGTTTGTTGTTTCTGATTTTGCAGGAGCTGATCTGAAGACCTTTCCCCCCCAAGCGAACCTCTAGGCAAAGTCGTCAGATCATTTCAGCCCCCCGGGATGCTGATGGTAAGTAGTCTGTATCCTTTTCAAATTCTTTGGAGTCTGGATTACCCTGTACTTCCTCGCTGCTCTTTCTTAGTATGACATAAACTGTTTGCAACATACGTATACCTCAAGGACGTACACCTGAAGCATGTTAGATGAGGTGGCTCATTGACGGAGATGAATGCCTGGACGGAGCATTGAGTATGCAAATCGAAATAAAAGAATCTGATTATGTTTATTTTGAAATGAGTTTTTTATCAACGATTCTAGAGCATCAAGATGCCTGAGTGCTCAAGGTCCACAGGAGAGGTCCACATATTAAAGGTTGAGATATTACCTGAGAGTGTGTTCTTCAAGCAATGTTTCAGACACGAACTCAGTCGCGACACTTGAAGAATGTCGATTTTTGCAATTCGGAAACTACTAACTCCAATTGGATACATCCAAGATGCCGATCGATTTCACCGTGATATCGAGAGAGGCTTACAGAGAGTAACTGATAAAGAATTTTCGATATGAAGTAGTCGATAAAGATTCCATAGAACGAACAGAATGCATTCTGGATGAAGAATCCGTAATCCACTGCACGGAAACCCGCGCAATGCACTTGCGCAACCCTAACTATGAAATATAATCCGTTAGCAAAATGACTGATCAATTTTCTGGCGGCGGTTTACGCGTGCAAAATTGGACTTCCCAGAAGGGTTAAGCGAGGCACCAATTTTCCATACATACGACGAATACAAATACGGTAGCCATACGACCCAACATCTGCAGTAGTCACGAATCCCAAGCCCCCGGATCTCTCTTTGCTTCCCTGTTCTCCACCTTGTGATCTCTTTGGGTTCCCGAGTCTCCGATGTGACGAGGAGATTTACGTTCTGATGTGGTGGTTCTGTTTTTTGAGGCGATTTAGCGGTTGTCGGTATTGGTGGTTTGATGGGCATGTGCATGAACGTTGTTGGAAGGTTTGCTACTTAGCTTGTGGTGAGGAGAATGATGGTTTTTGAATTTTTAAGGTATTGATGGGGTTTTGTGCAGGTGGAAAAGGGAGAGGGCGAACAAGAACAGGGCTCCCGTGGAAAGTGGCGATGACGCCAGAGTGGTTTGACTGTTTTGAGTGCTGAGTAGATTCGAGTTTCGGTGGTCATCGCTTTGGATGCTGTTTTCTGTCGCGCCTGTGAGGAAGGTGTCGAAGTCGGAGGACGTGGTGAAATTGTCGGTAGAGCCGGAGAGGGGAAACGAGGTCTGGACGTCTGGACGGTGGGCGTGAGATTTGCAAGGTTCAGGTACGTTCTTGAATCCCTAATGGACGCAAGCATAACTTGGGTCTTCCTGTTTGTTTTCCAGTTTTCAGTAAGTGATCAGGCAGTTTTCTTTTGTCTTATCTAATTTAGTTTTTCTATCAATGAATCCGGTTTCTTCACTGGTTTCGGTGCCATGAAATTTGTCTCCGTTCAAATTCTATTATTTTCACTATACGATCCATGGAATCGGCTATTTTAAAAGCATGAATCCGTAGCCTTGCATGGATTGATCATGTTCTTTCATTCGGTTGGAGCCGGCTGGTTATGAGCTATTTAGCTGATGATGCTAGGGGTCTGGCCATACCTGATGGAAGAGCCTTGGCTATCTCGGCTTGTTCAGCCTTTGTGAAGCCAGAGTAGTACTCGTATTTGGTTTGCACGTACCTCTGTAGAGTTTGTCAGGATCAGGGTTACGGGAACTCGAAATCTTCGGCATTGTTTCATTCCTAAATGGCGGTTTTGATTGCGTGGACTATGATTTTTCAAGTCTGTTTTCAAAACTCTGTTCTGTAGCTGTAATTTCACACACAATGCAAAGATTGAGAAACGTGAAATCGTGTTCAAATTATTTCTAAACTAGATATGGGGACATAGAAAGAAACGGGAATTCAACGGATTTATGCCGTTTTCCGTTAAACATGGTCCGGATGATCGCATGTCTGTAATCATTCACATCTTTAGCCCTTTGTTTTTGCTGCATCCATCAACTGTTTGATATCTTTAATTTTCCGGTACCCAAGCGTTCTACGGATCTTTTAACCTGCATTGTCAAATCAACTTAACTTAGAGTTCATTATACGGTAATGGAAGCGAACCTTGTTTCCCTTTGTTGTAAGTGGACATCCTGAAATCGTGTGTGAGACAGCAGTTCATTTTAATGGCTAAAACTTTCCCACCACAATATTGCAAAAAATCATCCATTTTTCAACTCCCTCTTCTTGCGCTTCATCTGAATTTTAGGCATGAAAATGTTTTTTTTTGAATTTGAGTTCAACTACTGAAATGAAGCTCGCTGGGCCTAGTTTCTACTCCATTTTGAATATTTGAAAATTTCCTAAAATTCTGCATTTTTATTACAATTTCAAAATTTTGCCTATATCTATGGTCTACTGATTTTCTAATTTTAGAATGACAATAAACTTTGCTTCGCACCATGATGTTTTATGCGATATTATATGGCAACCATTTCAGCTTTTCCAAGCATATTTAGTGTTTGATATGAAATTTTCTCCATTTTTCTCTTTGAAAACTGCAAAGAAACTTCAGAATTCCATGAAATAGTCTGAAAGTTTTAGAATTTCTAGAGAACATGTAATTGTGTCTTTGAAAAAATAAATAAAAAAATAAAGAAATCTACTTAAAATATTGGAAAGATGGAGCATAGGAAGCAATGGATTTTTGAGGTTCTTTCCATGGTCATAGGGTCCGACCTTCAAGGGTTAACTAGGAGAGTTCACATTAAAGCCACCGCTCCCAAATCGGGGCAGCATTTTACGTCTATCCACCGTGATGGGAGAATTGAAAATTTTCCACCTCAGCTTTCTGATTCAGTGACGCATTCATTGAGACTCATTAGTCGGAGAGCCTGGCCAGGGTTTCTGCCAAATTTTGTGTGCCTAGTGCAATCTGTTCCTCGTGCATCGGAAAGTTCCAGTCGTTGCTACTGCTGGAGCTGTTGGATCGTCTGCTTCGAAGGAGTCAGTAGGATTGTTTTTGCTTTTGCTTCCTTGTGTCGGTGGCATTTGAGGGGGATGGGCCGAGACGCACTTCAACACTGCCCACTTGCAGGGGCGCCTTCACTGTCGATGATTTTTTTTGTGGCACTCGATCTTAGATCTGGAGAGTCTCTCAGGACTACTCGTCCCTGTTGAGCACTCCATCTCTCGGACTTGGAGCCTTTTGCTGTTGTAGCTCTTTGCGCTCATTTCCTCAAGAAGAATCTTTTGTGAACGTTGCTCTGAATCTTGTGCATGCGTGCTCTAGAGAAGAACAAAAGGGTCCATTGACGAGAATTGTGTGAATCCCCAAAGATGGGAAATTTTGTTAAAATGGCAGTATTTCATACGCCATTTTCCCATTCATTTCTGGGACAAGTATAGGTTTTAGGCCGCAAGGTCTAAAAGTGACAGTGCCAAGTTTGTGGAATACCGCCATTTTAACAAAAATATCAGTTAAAAGGTAATTGTTTGTTTTGAGAGGGTTGCAATTGTGCATGTTCCATTCAGTGCAAAGACTTTGGGACTCGAAACAACTCCAGTAAACTGAGGGAGGAAACATGGTGGTAAGGTTCCCTCTCCGAGTTGTAGAGGTTCCATTGTAGTGGTTCCTCGAGGTCAGAGTAGTTTGTGCTCTTTCCAGTTCACTGCCACGTGTATCAATTATTCCATGGCACGCAGGGTATAGGAAAGGACGGTGCGGTTCTTACTAGGTGGTATGGCCTGATGACTGGATATTGTCTGGAAATACTAGTTTATGTATCACACAAATGACATGGTATGCCCTCTGCTTCGTGCGATTTCAGTTCTATTGATTCATAGGATTCATGGGTTAACTTTTTGTACATTAATTCGGGGATTACCGAAGACATTAGAACGGGAGTACGTGGAATGTTGTCTTCTCAGCTTAGTCTTTGTGTCTCCTAGAGGTGATCCTAACCTTGGCGGTCGAGGGGGCCTTGGCTTCCTGAATTGAACGCATTCAAAAACTGAGTGGAATGGGTTTTTCCGAGCTGTATGGGTGGTCCATCTTGAATGGGTTTTGAAGGACCTCGTTCTCTTCTCTCGATCCCATCTGAGAATTCGTCATGACACATTTTGAGAGCATTGGGTGGTTAGGATGCCTATTCTTCATGACCTTCTTAGTATGGAAGACCTAGAGGAGGCAACCCTGAGTGAGTCTCCTACTATGTGATGCCGTGGTGATTATTTCAGGCATGAACTGATTTGAAGCATGGAACAAGGGAGCACTAGCATGTCCACCAGCACAAGCCATGGCAATGGGTATGGGTGAGTAGCACCTATGGTTTGCTCCTCCAAAAAAGTAGGCAGCATCTTGGCTCATTTGATCCCAATAGTAAACTAAAATTGCTATTGTTGCCAATATATAGTATCCACCTGTATTATAAAATAATGTTTAGTTTGTCTTTTACTATTGATTGATTGGTTGGTAATTTTATTTCGGATGGACAACAGTCACATTTCACAACCCAAGCACAAGGTGTTTTTGAGCCACAGTGGTGTCCAAAAAGGGTTTGTGGAATAGTTGTGTGTGGATCTGGAGAACCGTGATCGCCATCCATTTTTGGACAAGCGTCGGGACTGCTTGCCCATTGGAAAGGCTTTTCCAAGCCTTATCTTTGAAGCCATTGAACAATGTGAAGTTGGGGTGGTGGTGCTCTCAGAGGAATTCTTCACTTCCAAATGGCCCATGTTAGAGCTGGTGGCCATGACAAATGTCCGAAAGAGGAAGCCAAACTTCAAAATCATGCCGATACTTCTTGGCATTACATTTTTACAATGTCGTGATCCCAAGAAACATGAAGAATGGTTATCATTGTGGCAGACTTGGGCCGAGAAAGATAGTAGGATTGACTTGAATGATTGGGAGAGTGCCTTGCAATTGTTTGGCCCAACAAATGCCTTGAAGTACAACTTGGAGTTAGGGGAAGTGAAATTTCGGGAAGAGATAGTTGAAGCCATTTGTGCTTTGGTTCCCCCTGGGACAAGGTTTGAAGACTCACATTCAAGGAAGGTCACGTTTATGCAAGGTTTGTGTGCAACTCAATCGTTTTGGATTAGCTTCTTTTATGTGGTTGTTGTCCTCATGCTTTTTGTCAACAATGATGAGGATGACATGTGATTGACTGGAAATATCCTCTTGTGTTTGTAGTGACGAATTTATTTTTGGCCGAATTCCTTGATTTTAATTGATTCCCAGTTCTCTTGGTTGACATATAGGTGATCCATGAAACTATCGTTGAATCAAAATTATCCTCATTGTATGGGGTGCGTGTAGTAGGCTTGTATGGAGTTGGAGGTATTGGTAAAACCACCATTTGCAAAGCTATGTGTAATGATTTATCGGAGGAGTATAGCAACAAAGTTGCTCATGTGGGGTTGGGAAGTCTATGTGAAGAAGAACTATTGAAAGAAGTTTTGGGAAAGCTTACAGATAAAAATCTTAAGGTTTTGGGAGCAATGGATGTTGACAAGGTATGATGAAATGACCATCTCCAATAAGGCGTGGATTTATTTTTTACATTCATTCAATGTGTTGTATTGGAGTACATGTGGTTGAGCTTCTCGAATGCTTGAATTTGTTGTAGTTTCATTTGTTTGTGTTTTTCACTAAACTTGAGATGCTCCGGACTTGCAGTATCGTCACCACCTCATGAGGGATATGATGAATGCCAAAGTTTTTTTGGCAATCGACAATGTGTCAAGTGCAACCTCGAATCAAGCTTTGACTCTTTTGCGAGCTAGCTATAGACTTGGTAGTGTGGTGCTAGTGACAGCACGTTCTCTAAATGAATTGATGGCTTTGAGGATTGATGCAAGTGCATGTATAGAGATGCCCGAGTTGGAGATGGAGGAGGCCAGGTCTTTATTCCTATATCATGCTTTGTGCGTCCCTTCCACCTACTTGAGCAACAAAGATGACCATAAGTTGATCTCCTCTTGTGTGGAGTGGTGTCATTTCCAAAAAGGTGGTGGCATTGGTTGCCATTACCACCCTTTGGCATTGCAAGTGTTGGGTGAGCAACTTGGGTGTGTTGGATATGTTCCTGAGCGATGGTGGTTGCTCTTGGATGAACTTGACTTTTTGAATCCTTTTGGAGAACTTCGACACCCTGTCTTTTCCATCTTGAGAAGAAGCTTTGATGCGTTGAATCTCCAAGATCAACTTCTCTTCATGGATGCGGCCCTATTTGCACCTTACACGAAAGACTACACTTGGAATGATTCATTCAAGTGGAACGTATTTGAATGGCTTGGTATGGTACATGGAATACCATTGAAAAGTGTGATGGAACGGGTGAGTGTTCTTTGAATTTGTGGTTGCCAATCTTTGTATCCTTGATGAGAAGTACAATGAGTGGGACAATTTCTTTAGAATGACCTCATAATTCTTGACTTTTGAGGGTTTAGTGGTCGAAACTTCTTGCTTGTCATTTTTGTCAACTTTTAGTGCTAGTTCCAAAGTGGATCTTCGAAGGTGGAGAGTTTGTACTTTCGAGTCTTGAGATGAGTATTTAGTTGTTAGAGTGATCCTTTGTGGCCTAAGATTTGGGATGGATGCAAACTTGAGATCTCAATTGTCATTAAACCTACTCTATTTAGTGAATTGAAAGGTATCTTAGTTTATGGTTGAAATGTTGAAACCTGATGTACAACCTTAGGGCACTAAAATCTTGTGAAGATTTTAAGTGTATTTGAGATATCTATCAGACTGCTGAAATTATTTGGGAGAAGTGCTTGAATTTGTATCCCTTTTCTATTTGACATCCCATGCGCCAATTTTATGCAATTTTGCCAATGTCTTACGTTTTCATTTTTTCAAGCAGAATGAACCTTGAGCGATTAGCTTTCTTTTTGACCGTTTCTGGCACTTTTTATTTGCATGCAGTTGGAAAACCTAAGGAGGAAATCAGTATTGGAGAATCTTGGTGATGGGTTTGGCAAAATTGGGATGCACGACTTGTGGCGTGAGTTTGCAAGATTGGAGACCAAAGTTGTTGAGTTTGAGAAAAAGCAATGGATGTTCGAGTGGGATGAGTACAATGTGCTTGAAGAAGGCAGCTTGACCAATGGTGGTCGTCTGGTGAACGTGAGGCGGATGTTTTTCTTGGATAAGGGGCTTATGAAACTGGAGGATGTGAATTTTTCTTGTTTCCCCAATGTGGCGATTTTGAAGCTCAGTACAAGCTTGGATTTGGATCTGAATCTGGATTTGGATCTGGGAGGCATAAAACACCTCAAGAGCTTGGAATTGGAATGTAATTCGTTCGAACCAATGACTTCGATCTCCCTCGTCGGATTGGGTTCCTTGTTGAAGTTGGGCTTTCTACGATGGTTAAACATCCCATCAAATTCACCCTGCATTGACGAGATCGGTTGTTTGACAAAACTTCAAGTGTTGGATTTATGGAGATGTGGCCGGTTACCAGATCTGAGCAGCCTCGTTTTTCTTCAAGTGGCTTGTTTTCGTCAGAATGACTCGGTGGTCACCCTCACTGGCTTAAGCTCAAAGCACACCAACTTGCAGTTCTTGGATTTGAGCGAGTGCAAGGCGTTGGAGAGCTGCCCGGGTGTGGGTGAGCTAGTTGCGTTGCAGGAACTTCGTCTCCGTTGGTGTTCCGAGCTGGAGGAGGTGCTGAACTTACAGAAGTTGAAACGGCTGCGGAAGTTGGATGTGGAGGTTTGCTTTTCACTAACAGGCCTACCGGGTTTGGGTGACCTGGTTAGTTTGGTGGAACTGACTGCTGGTGGTTGTCGGAATCTTGCGGAGTTGCCGGATTTGCGCAACCTCCAAAAGTTGAGGATATTGGACGTGTCACAGTGTGAGCGCATCGATTCATTGCCAGGTTTAGAAGCGTTGGTCTGTTTGCAATCCCTCCAAACGTTAAATTGCAAGCATCTCACCCAACTGCCAGACATGCACAAGCTCACAAATCTGCAAACTTTGGCATTGGATCTAAATCGTGCTCCGCAAGATTCTACGGGATGGAGTGACTTGCTTTCGCTTGGGAGTCTGGATGTCGGAGTTGATGAGTTGCATGATGAGCTTAACTTATGCAAGCTTACAAAGCTAGAAACGCCCCACATTTCTAAGTGGGCAGGCCGAGGGTTTTCAAGTCTGGCCGAGTTAGTGTTGTTGGAATCCGTTACTGTCTACAATTGCAAGGGTGTGCGTGTGTTGCCTGATCTTGAGAGGTTATCAAGGTTGCACGATTTGAAATTGTTGAGTTGCGAATTTGAGGATTTGTCTGGTTTGATCAACGTGATCAATTTGGAGGAGCTGGAGATTAGTGATTGTGACAAGTTGGATGCGTTACCAGATCTGCAAGAGCTTGCCAGGCTGGAAAAGCTGAAGGTCAAGCGTGGTGAGCGGTTGAGAGATGTCCGTGGCATCCTTGGGTTGCAGAATTTGAAAAGTTTGGAGGTGATTGGGCATTCGTGGCTTCTAGAGAACCTGGGTTCGGACCTTCAAGGGCTGGCGGGTCTCCGCTTGTTGGATGTGTCTGATGGTGGATTTGAAGATCTGCAATGGCTGACCGCTTGTTCGCAACTCTACATTTTGAGGTGCAGTGGGTGTCCCATCCAGGAGTTCCCGGACTTGACCAACTTCCCAGAATTGGTCTGCCTCAACGTGCGGGATTGTGTGAACTTAACGAAGTTGACCTGCACGAGGCCTTTGAGTTCGGAATTTCTAGATTTGGACGTTAGTGGGTGCATGAGGTTGCAAGCTTTGTCGGATCTCACAAATGCACGGCAGTTGGAATCATTGAGTGTGTTCAACAGTGGCGTGGTGTTGAGTGCGCAGCTCATTCAAGACATGAAAGCACGGGGGACTTTCATTGATTTGTTCCCCCACAATACTTCATTTTGGCCTTTCATTGATTTAACCCCCAAGATACTTCATCTCAGCCTTCCATTGATTTGATTACCCAAGATAGTTCATCTTGCATACAATGTCAAGGGCGTTCTCGTGGGATCTGGCATCGTAGCCTTGGTATGATTGCATCACTTCATTGTGGATGCACAAAGACATAAATTGGGAGTCCCTCATCCCAATTGATATTGTTTCGGTGAGCTTTTAAACTTCTAAGCTCTGTATAGCCAATCTCAAACCGTCATGCGTATGGACAGAGTGATGCTCCAATCAAGTTGGGGTCTTGGGAACTCAAGTGGTCACAAAACATTCTTCTTGTGAGGCTTGTAATTGAACACGTCTTGGGCACTTGGGTGGAGTTGCAGTATGCCTTCAAGCATTTTCCGCACATGCATGTTGGCTATTTTGCTCATGCAAATTTCTAGCTATTTTATATTGTCAATGGTGAAGAGAATAGTAACGTGCTCAGTCTGTGATCCTTTGTTCCAATATTTAATGGAAGCTAGGGAGAAAAGGAAATAGAAATAGTTGAGTAGGCTTTGCCTTTGTGATATAGGGGCAACAAAGTCCTTTGATGAGCCCTATAGGACCCTTCTTCTTTAGATTTTTTGTTGCACCCTAAATGGAATTGGATGCATGGTCTAAGTTATGATGGCCTTGATTGAGGTAAGTACTTCTTGTTTCATCTTTTGTACTTGTCCAAATTCTTCGCTTGAATGTGCAACTTTTGAATATGAGACGTATGGGCTTTATGGATGCACCGGTACCAATAATTGACAATTTGAAAATGCTTTTGAGAATCTCATAGTTTAATCATGTGGTGCTCAAAGAATATACTCTAGTAGAATTTGGAATCTTTACATTTTTGCCAATTTAATCCAATACAAATTAAGACAATTTAATAATTAATTTGATAATCAAATGTTTATTTAGATCATTTAGGTTTAGTAAATTACTTTTACAGGGTATTCTTCCATTTTGTTTAGTATTTGTCTTCCAATTATTAGACAAAGAAATCCTATAGAATGTCATTTTTTCTATAGGCCCTTTATAGTGCAAACTGCAAAATAATTTCATTTTGCTTGTGGTGATTTAAGCCATTGTTTAGCCTTGCTTAACCCCTAAATGCCCGAGTCTTTTCAAGTGTGTTTTGACTATGAAAAAAGAGCATGGGCTTATAGTTAACCCCAATGAAGCAAATTGTACTTTTTTCAAAATCTAAGCATATAAATGTTTAAAGAGTTTGATTATTAGTATGCATACCAATTTTGAGTGCGAAATTGCATAGGAGTTGTGAGATTATAACAAGAGAAATGTATGCTTTCTATTTATAGTATGCTGCCCTCCACACAATGTTTTAGAAATTTGCGTATAAAAGTTTTTTGGGATGAGAAGTGACATGAATGACTACAAATAATGTTAGCACAGTAAAATGCACTTTCAAAAAACTTAATTTCACATGAAAAGCTATCAAACTTATTACACAATCCACCTTGCAAATGGTGAAATGCAATTTTTTTTATAAGTATAAATCGCAAATAACTCCAAATCAACACTTGCATGTTTAAATTTTCAATGGTGAAAATCATGAAAACACTTTACTCTTTCCATTGTGACCATTTTCAAAGCAAATGGATAAGTACTCCGTACAAGTTTTTAGATCTCACATCAAGTAAAATTGGCAAAAGTTGGGAAATGAAGTAAAATTAGGAAGCTATACTCTTCTACTAATGGACATATATGGCTTTGAAGACCTTTCAAAAATCAAATGTTTATATTTTGCAATGAAAAATAAAAGTTTTTAATAGTTAACTCGAAAAACTACCCGTAAAAAATTTAAAACGGTCAAACGAATTTAACTGCCATACCAAAATGAGCCTGAAATTTCAGATCGACCATATATGGTCGCTCAGGCAATTAGGGGTTAAACATTTTTTTTCCGAGCATGGGGTCTAGCCTACATTTTTGTCTAACAATATTGAAGGGACTCTGGGTTATACTAATATGATAGTTTATCAAATTATTTATTTTCCTATGAGTAATATCAACCATTTGATATAGGCTATGTCTTCTTGTATAATTAATAGATTAAAATTGTGTGCAATTTGTAGTATTGGACTTATATCTTGTAAGTCTCATGCTAGATATCACTACAACAGTTCCTTTTGAATGCTTGAGATCTAATGCAATGTTAATTCTAGACATGACTAATAAAACTTGGTAATTGCTTGGTGCTACCAATTGCTCACTATGAATCAATTGTATGCACATATGTTTTAATAAGTGATGAGCTTGGGTGACAAATAAGACATTGTGGAATTGTTTAGTGCCTTCCAATTGTCACAATGCAAAATGAGTGAAGTTTGGATCTTGGCTTGCATATTTTTGGAGTTCAATAGGTATTTCCACATTGAACTCAATAGAGTCTTGGGGAGATCACTGTTGGTTTTTTAGAAAACTATGTGAGTTTAAAGATAGGGTCAATTTAATTCAAAGCAGAGAAATTTTATATAATAGTTCAGGCTACTATAGTGTCCATAAAATGCTACATACTCTATTGTATATAAATTAGGGTATATAAAAACATCATGTAGTAGGAATTTTTATTAATAAGTTAGCTTTGATAGATATAGGCTATGCAAATTTTTCATAGTACGATGAGTATAGATGTGGACAAATAATTTATAGTAGATGATAAAATGGACATAGTAAAGAAAATCTACAATGAAGGGTGGTTGATTAAAATTGTGCCATGGTACTAGTAGTGTATATATCAAAAAAATTAAGTGTAAGCGTAAGGCCTTGATCACAAGTGGAAGAAATTGTCACATTGCACAATAGGGAGGTTTACCTAATTACCTTAGTAGGTTCAATGAACTAAAAACTGTACAACATGAAGATAGAGTTTACAGCTTGTTTAACCCCTAAAGGCCCACATCACAAAGTTTAGACCCTACGATTTGGCAGCAATTATCGTGCGGTTATCGTTGTTTCATGGGTTCGTACCATAATCGCACTGACTCAATGTATTTTTACGCACTGAATCAGTGCGAAAACAATGAATATCAATAGCGTACGGTTTATGTACTTTAACTATACAATTGTTGTGTCAAAACTGCACAACAATCATATAGTTAAAGTACATAAACTGTATGCTATTGATATTCATTGTTTTTGCACTGATTCAATGCGTAAAAATACATTGAGTCAGTGCGATTATGGTACGAACCCATAAAACAACGATAACCGCACGATAATTGCTGCCAAATCGTAGGGTCTAAACTTTGTGATGCAAGGCCTTTTTTCTGCCAAAAAACACTCAAAACTGCCATTTTTATAGCAAGGAGAAAAAAATTTGAAAAATGTTTTTTTTGCACATCTAGTTGTAGGATCATACACTTAACTAGTATGAGAATGTGTGGAAAAAATTTCAGAATTTTTGACCGCTCAAATTGCAAGATATTTGTGTTTAAAGTGGAAAAAACAAGTACTTCAGTACATTGCGGGACTAGATTTTTTGACTTTAAACATTTTTAACTTAAAATTTTTGCACTACAGAGTTTTGAGCTTTAAATCTTTATAGTGGAGAATTGAGTTGAGAGTCTAGGAAAAAAAAATATTCAAAAAAACTTAATTATCATTCCTAAAAAATTTATTAAGTAGAAGTAGGTACGAGATAGAAGGAATATCTAAAATATATATTTTAGATGGAATTAAAATACACTAATCCCAATGGTAAGATTGTTCTAGCAAGTAAACTAAACTATGAGAATTTTTATTTTTTTAAAATTGCAAAAATAGCATTTAGAAATGAATCCTACAAGTTATTTTTTTCAAGAAGATGCTCTAATTGCCCGAAAAACAAGAATGTCCATAACTTTTTCATAACAAATCCAAATGAAATGAATCAAAGCTTTCCAGATAGACAAAAATATAATCTACAATGAAAAAATATTAAAAAAAAAAATCAAAATTTTGCCAAATTTTTTTTGCTGCCTGGATTGCCCAGTTACAAAAAAAAGTAGCATATTTGGCCATAACTTTTGACTCCTATTTCCAAATGTCATGAAATTTAGTGCATATGAAAGATATTCCTTGCGCCCACCTTCTATTAAAATTTCAGCTTAAAATATGGAAATCTCTAGTCACACGTACTTGCCCAAAATTTCTATACAACCAAAAAACACTATAAGAAACCTCCGTTTTAGATGACGAGTCCTAATTTTTTATGACGGATTTAAGGTGATGTCAATGTTGACAACCTAAATTTTTTATGTCAACAAAAATGTCCAACGTAACATCAATGTTGACATAAATACATTGGATTGTCAATATTGATGTTACGTTGTACATTTTTGTTGACATAAAAAATTTGGGTTGTCAACATTGACATCACCTAAAATTTGTCATAAAAAAATTAGGGCTCGTCACCTAAAATGGGGGTTTCTTATAGTGAAATGCATGCCGGTCTTTTAGGGGTTAATTTGATTCTTTGAAGCCATAAATGTTAAACACACTCATATTGAATGGGATATTGGGATAGTTTCAATGGAGATTTTGAAATGTTCAATGGTAAACTTGTTATTAACTCGTAAGGTCGGAAGGTGTTTTAGAAGTGTAAAAGTCCAAAACTGCCTATTTTTGATGCATTGTTCAAAATTAAAAATTAACTATTTTTTTAAAATTTCAACCGTACAAAAGTGTATTAAGCAAGTAAGGCAATGTTCGAAAAAAAAATTCAGCCCATTTGACCACGTGGATTGAAAGATTATAACAATTGAAGTGAGAATTAAAAAAAAAATTCCTACAATGTAAAGAGGTTAAGAATATTGGCAATACACAAGTCATTTTTTTAATGATTTTTGATGCAATGAGGAAATTTTTTATTTAAAATCCAAACAGTAAAAAATTAGGGACAAACATTTGGAATATGGTATGTAGAAAAATTTTCAAGAACTTTGACTTCACATACTGCAAGATAATAGGGCTTGAAGTAGATGAAAACATTTATTCTTAAAGCCACCCCAACATAGCTAATAAAGTTTGACTCCTCTAGTCCTCTTAGTATATGATTTGAGAACTAAATTTTTTTTATAATTGTATTCCATACTTTATTAGTTACATACATGCCAAATTTCAAAAGTTTATGAGCATTATTGCAAAAGGTGCTCAAAAGATGCCCAAATTGCGCGGGCTGCTAAAAAATTTCAAGGCAACGTAACTTTTGTTTTGGGTACTCAATTAAAAAAAAAATATATTCTCACTAAAGAGGTATATGCTCACACATTGTGTCAAAATTTTGTGAACCAACCAAAATTGACTTCATAGGATTCTACTCAGATTTTCAATTGTTCATTCAATGGACAATTGGTCTTTAGGGGTTAAAAACTACCACTTGGGCAATTGGACACTTAAATTTTATATGTAAGATAGCCCCAGTTAAAAAACCACATGAATGAAATTATAAAAACCATAGGGTATTGGAAATATGCCCCTCGTAGCTTTTTATATAAAAATAGGGTCATCTTAAATACAATAATTAAGGTAAATAGCTCCACATCAAATACCCTCTTAACTCAAGTGTATACCTTAAATTACAAGGAGTGATCTCCCCGGGAAAAGAGTTTAAGTCACATCAATTATTAATCGGGACAATCATTTATTATTCTTAGCGTTTTCCATCCCCACTTGGGAGTATTTGCCAATCTTTCTTCCTTCTTTGAATCAAGAAGAATTACAAAAGAATTGAAGTTTGAGAAACTAATTGCAATGTTGCATTTTGGAGGCTATGCAAATCCTATGTTGTCTCCCTTCCAAGGATTCATTATATTACTAGGTTAGGTTTGTGAGACAATCTGTGTCTCACAACAAGTCTTCCAAAATACAATACAACGTGCCTTTGAGAATTGAAGGAGCCAAGAATTGGTATTTTTGTCTTTCATGTTATAAATTTAGTTCCAACTCTCTTGTTGGAAATCTGTGACTTGAAATATTCCAAAGATTGGATCCTACTGACCATGCATCCTAGTATTTTAGCCTCAATGCTTGAAATGTTGAACTTGTCTCTAGTGTTTGGAAGAAGCTTATTGGAAATTGTGAAGTATAAATTTACATAAATTGCATCCTTTTTGACCACCTATTTTTGAATATTGAGAATGTTGAATTTATTATATTGTTTGGAATTAAGACACGGAGGGGTGACTCTTAAGGGGGTTTGCATATTACATGTGACCAAGGCATATTATTTATGGGGGTATTTTGATAGAGGGGACTAATTAAATAGACCATATCATTATCTAATTTTCTAATTTGTCATAATTTTAAGTACCATACACTTACTTTGAATTTGAAAGATAGGCCAATTTTTCATACCATTACTTCATTATAATTAAAGGATCTTGAATCAAAAACACCCTATATGTAACAAAACTATACCATATAAGTAACAAAATATTATAAAATACGTGATATTAATGGTACCATAGAACATTGCTAAACACCTTACGAATTGAATTACAAATGAAGATTGTGGACACAATGAAGTTATCATATGTAAATGCCATTGTGTAGGAAGTCAAAACTTAGTATCTACAATGAATGTGACTCCTGCTTCCAAACAACATAAAATACAAAGATAGAACAACAAATCAACTGGAATGCAACATATAACACCCCCCTCATTTGCACCACAACTTTCATATGACATTGATATACAATTGAATCATTCAAGTATGAAGTTAAAGACATGATCCTAAAACACGACCTTACTCATAGCCCCAACCTAAAATACTTTAATTTCAAGGTACATTAATACAGTACTTGGCGGGAATACAAATCCTACTTATAGCCCCAGCCTAGGATGCTTTTACTTCATGGTACATTAGATCTAAAAAAAAATTGGCTAGATTATTTATGTCCATATATTTATTATAATTGTGATTCACCTATTTTTTCTATAATATATTATTTCAAATATTTTTCAAAAATTTAGGAACAATGAATAAAATGTACCATATCTTTGGTCACGCAGAACATGCTAAAATTTTCTAAGTCCCCCCCCCCCCCGGGAATTAAGAAGAGGACTCTATTCATCACTTTTAGCGTTTAATTTTACCTAATGTGTAGGAATATACCATCATTAGGAGACAACCTAATAAATTCCATTGGGAAGATTACTTTTGATACTACAAAAAACAATCTTCTTGACATTGAATAGTTATAACATTCCATGTATGCTAAATTCTTCTAAAAATCATTCGAAGTGGAACTCAAGGCTCTAGACTACTATTGAAGGGATGAAAGTCATGCTTACAATTAGTGGTTGATAATGAAAGCCATCCAAGTGTTGATTGGGAAGAGATGAATTGTTGTTAAAAACAACGTTCAGTTAGTACTTGGAGACTAAATGAGGTCCCTCATGGTCCCAACGTCCCCTACCTCATTGAATTTGAAGATGAAGTTGAATGTCAAGTGTTTTTACAGGAAATGACAAAAAATTATCACTTGTGATGCTCTGCACTAATTCAATGGACTTTACACAATGCAAGATGATCCAGGTATTAGTCTTCAAATTATTAAGCCCAAAATCTGGGTTGCCATGTTAAGGTTGACACACGGACATCCTTGAACGTTTATCGTACTCTTGCTTTGTTGGCTTCATCCAAAGAACAGAGACTATGGAATCAACAATTGACAACAAGACAAATGTCCTAAAAGCAACCTAAAAGTTCAAGCCCAATGTTAACATTAGTTTTCTTAAAGTTGGAAACTCATTTCCCCCACTTTTCATGGGCTTCTCCTAATAATTATATCAACCAACTATTTTGATTCTCCTCTTGTAAATGTTGCACACGTTGTTCTTCAGAAATAAATTGAATTGAAGTAGTTTTAGCTTCTCGCTATAAATTGTACTGGCATCGCATAGGACTTCATGTTCCAGTAAAGTCTGCTCCAATAGCGACCATTTAAGGGTTGTTCTGCTTTTTTCATAGAATTGCATTAACAAAATATTTTTAACTTATTTTTGCTAGAAAGAAAGATAGGTGCTCAATGTAATACAAGCAATTTCATTTTTTTGAAGCAATTTGAATTAGTTATGAATTTTCAAAGATTTCTCTTGTAAGCACCTATTTGTGACCCTAGCCGTCTTCCAAAATGCATCCACTTGTAACTTCTAAAGTGATTTGAAGAAATCAAGGCCAATGAACGGCTCTTGCAATAAAGAATATTTTTTTCTCGATTCAATCAATGGCTAAAGTGGTCCATTTAAGGACCACCTCATATCCATTGAGTAGCTTTTTATAGGGTCAATTATACAGTTTCAAGAGGACAGTCGATTTTAGAGCATACTACCTTACTGCCTTTTGCTTACACCAGATAAGCTTACACATAGAAACTTCGATTTGAATATGGCCACAAATGCTTTTGATACCCTACAAAATGCCAAGTCTACACCACAACTTCTCAATAATAAAATGTAGCGCAGCAATGCAGCAACGAGAAACTTAGCTTTGCAAGAACAAGATCACTACTTGCATTTTTTTCCAACTATTCACGAGCTGGTTCACTACACTAAATAGTATAATTGGATTGCCTTAACAATTAGGTTGCCTTCACCAGAGAAGTTGCCTCATGATTCACTACTTGTCCAGATGGAGGCAAATGCTGTTCTCTAAACCCGAGCCATGAACCAGTGCACCAACCCATGCAACACACATGGTTCCTACATTACTACTACATACTTCTATAGTAACTTTACATATTCATGTAGTGTAGAATGTTGAGAAATTAGTGTGGGTCAACCTAATTTCACTATTTAGTACAGACTCACCCTAACCCTAAACTAGCAAAAAGTCCTGGCAATCTAAACTAGTTTTCAATTCTTGGATGTTCTGCGCGTTCATCGATTGTGACTCCAGTATTGCCAACAAACGACACCCATATTATGCACCATGCATTTGTGGGATCAACTTGTTAGATTTGTTAAAAACATTAAAAAATTATTTTTCAAATGTCACAATCCAAGTATTGAAAAAACAAAGCTCAAAATGTGCTATTTAATTAAACTACTCCATATAAAATTATAAAAAAATCATATGACTTGAACTAACCTCCATGAACTGATGGTAGCATTAGTAATATAACATCAAAAAGTTAGATGGGAGTCTTCTATTCTTCAGTATGTAAATAGAATGTTACGCTCATCTAGGACTAACCTAATGGTTTCATCTGTACACTTTATAAAATTATCATTTTAACTCTTCGAAGACAAACCTTATGACCATGATGTGGTCAAACTTCAAAATCCAGCTTTGACATGCATGGGTTATTTTTACAAATGAATTGGAATGAAATTTTGAATTTTGAAACTTCAAAGATTAATTATGTGTCTTCAATTAGTCAAAGAAATTTGAGATTCATTTGTGAAAATTAGAAATTATCTCGAGTTTTTACAAAAAAGGGGAGAAGATTCATATGAAATACAAAATACACCTAATAAATCTAAAATTTCTCATCCAATGTGTATAAAAAAGTGTGAAAATTTCTTGGTGCAAACCAAGTTTATGTGTTAGTGTATTAATGTGTAATTAGAAAATTAGTAGATAGTGATTTTTTTGGCAATTGTATACTGCATATTATGAAAATTATAATCATGCCAAATTCTAGAAACAGATAAGGAATTTAGCTAAAGATTCCAAAATTGCTTGAATTGTGGAGATTTTTCTACAGTAGGCAACATCACTTTTGATTCAAACATCTGATTGGATTTCCTTTAATTTTCTAAGAAAAAAATACATATCTACTCCTTGAGCCAAAGCCTCTAAAACATCCGTTCAAACTTGACCTCATATAAACTTATCTAAGATTTCTTACATATATTGAATATTGAAAGTTGAAGATTGAACATTAAATTAACACTTGGCCTTTCGGGCTCTAAATATATAGTCAAAGTAGGTACATTTGTATTAATGAATTCTTGTGATCTTTCATTGAAAATCTTCATTAAAGATTAGTAATTGAAATTTTCCTACTGAACTGTGCTTAAAAAACACCCTATGTTCTGGTAGTGAAGTAAAGTCTCATGTATGCATTAATTGTAAAAATCCCAATCCCTTTTAGAAAGTTTGCCCATTACTTTTTCAATATCTATGTATAATTATGTTCTTTACCTCAATTTTACCAAAATGATTACATCTAAAGAAGGTTGTTTTTCAAAGTTTCAAGCAACACTTTAAATGAATGAAAAACAATTGAACCAAACATTGCCTTTATCCACAATGTTCATCATTCAAAATACAAACATTGGAGTGTTGTTCAAACTTAATTTAGGCATGTGCATTGTGACACAATTATCCTTTAACGATTTGTAGGAAATTGTATGCATTGTACCATAATTGACTCCTAGAATGCAAATTTTCTTGTAAAATATTGCAAGTTATACACCATAGAATTGGTAATTTAAAAATCAGCATTTTTCATGTAGACTAAGCCATTTTAACATCTAAACCTTATCATGTTAGAATGCGTCCCTATACATGTAGAATACATGACAAAATTTTCAACTTCTTAGATATGTAGGAGTTGCAATAATGATCCAAATTGGAAGTGTTAGTTGTCATTGGATCCACCTCAAGCATGAACATGAACTCTTGTTACCACAATATAAATTCAATTCTTGCAACTTTCTATGTCATACTCAAAACATACCCTTTTTGCGTCTAAAATGGAGCTTCTCATACCAACAATGTTAGTGTGTGAGCATGTGAGTCTTGAGCATATGTATAAGTAAATATCCCACAACCATTGAAGGTGCTTATATCAAAACCACCTATAATATAGCTATCTATAATATAATTATACTATAATTATAATCATGAAAAGTTTCTACCATATAGGCACTTATAACATAGGTGTATACCGTAGTCTTCTAGACTCATGAGCTCACGCTCCTAAGCTCACCCAGTAGCACCCTCCTTCCAAGATCTGAAAGGGTTAAGTGGGGTACCCAATTTCCATACATACAACGAATACAAGTATGGGCTCACGTTCCTAAGTTCACATAATAGCAACCCTCCTTTCTGAGGCCTGGAAGGATTAAGTGGGGTCTCAAATTTCCATACGACGAATACAAATACGGTAGCCATACGACCCAAAATCTACAGTAGTCACGAAACCCAAGCTCGAAGTCACGAAACGTGAGTCAATGTCGGCCTCGCGGCGTTCCCGCACGTCAACTGAATCCTCGTCGTCTTCAGCGCTTCTGGCTCGTCGTCCAACTTCCGTCCGTCGCTGCTCCGTTGCTCCTCCAGTACGGTAAAAGCTTCCAGATCTCTCTTTGTTTCTCTGTTTCTCCCCCTTGTTAGCTTGCCTACCCTTCTCTTCTACGCTCCATACCCTCCCCCCCCAAGTTCTCATCTTTTCAAGTTTGAAGTCGTTTTGTTTCGCTGTTGAATTCGATCCCCGACGATTTGTTACGAATTTGAGGGGATTCCTGAGGAACTTGTTGCGATTTTGTGAGGAATCTGATCTCTGTGGGTTCCCGAGGCTCCGATGAGACGAGGAGGTTTGGGTTCGGATGTGGTGGTTTTGATTTTGTGAGAGGATTTAGCGGTTGTCGGTATTGGTGGTTTGATGGGCATTTGGAGGTACGGTGTTGGAAGGTTTGCTCAAGGTGAGGAGAATAGTGGTTTTGAATTGTTAAGGTGCTGGTGGGGTTTTGTGCAGGTGGAAAAGGGAGAGGGTGACCAGGGACAGGGCTCCCGTGGAAAGTGGCGGGGACACCAGAGTGGTTTGATTGTTTTGAGTGGGTGAGTAGATTTGAGTTTTCGGTGGCGATCGTTGAGTTTGCTGGTCTCTGTCGCGCCTGTGAAGAAGTGTCGAAGTCGGAGGACGTGGCGAAATTGTCGGCAGAAGAGAGTGGGAACGAGGTCTGTACGTCTGTACGGTGGGCGTGGGATTTGCAAGGTTCAGGTACGTTCTTGAATACTTAATGGATGCAAGCATAGCTTGCGATGAAATTGTTAGAACTATTTTTTTAAGGTGCCAGAAAGCGTGTCGCAGCTTCCAGGTGAGGAGATTTCATGCTTACCTTTCGGATTTCTGTCCGATAGTTGATGTTCATTGATGCAAAATTGGATTGACTTGTGAATATCCTGAATCAAGCTGTTTCCTCGCTACTCTTTCATAAACTGTTTGCTCCATACGTCCTTGTCTTATTCAACAAACGATGAACCGATTACCTCCGCATGTTGTTAGTTGAGGTGGCTCACTGATGGAGATGAATGGCTGGATGGAGCATTGAGTATGCAAATTGAAATAGAAGAATCTGATTATGTTTACTGTCAAATGAATTTTTATCAACGATTTAGAGCATCAAGATGCCTGAGTGCTCAAGGTTCACATGGGAGGTCCACATAGTAAAGGCTTAGATATAACCTGAGAGTCTGTTCTTAAAGCAATGCTTCAGACACGGTCTCACAGCTTAAAAGTTCGCGTCACCCGAAGAAT
Organism: Pseudisothecium myosuroides; assembly: GCA_951799445.1. NCBI lineage: Eukaryota > Viridiplantae > Streptophyta > Bryopsida > Hypnales > Lembophyllaceae > Pseudisothecium > Pseudisothecium myosuroides. Next base: position 17,955,016 of record OX637290.1, on the reverse strand, counting down.
GTCAATTTTTGCAATTTGGAAACTCCTAACTCCAATTGGACCCATCCAAGATTCCGATCGATCTCACCGTGATATCGACGGAGGCTTACAAAGAGTGACTGGTAAAGAATTTTCGATACGAAATAGTCAATAAAGATTCCATAGAACGAGCCGAATGCATTCTGGATGAAGAATCCATAATCCTGAATTACGCGTGGAAACCCGCGCAAACTAATGCACTTGCGAAACCCTAACTATGAAATATTATTTGTCCGCAAAATGACTGATGAATTTTCAGGCGGGGGTTTACGCGTCCTAAATTGGGCCTCCCAGTCCTGGCAGGGTTAAGCGAGGTACCAGATTTCGATGCGTACGACGAATACAAACACGGTGGCCATACGAGCCGGCATCTACAGTAGTCACGAATCCGAAGTCACGAAACGTGATTCAGTGTCGTCCTCGCGGGGTTCCCGAATGTCAACTGAGAAAACGAGAAAGCTTCATTAAACGTCGTCTTCACCGCTTCTTGCTCTTTCTGCAACTTCCGTCGCTCCTCCGCTATGGTAAGCTCCATCTCAAGCCTCCATATGCCTCCATCATAAGCCTCCATATTATTTCTCTTTTCTTGTTTCTCCACCTTGTAAGCCTGCCTATCCTTCTTTTCTATGCTCCATACCCTCTTCCCCCCAGAGTTCTCACCTCTTCTAGTTCAAAGTCGGTTTGATTCGCTGTTGAATTCAATCCCTGACGATTTGTGAGGAATTTGTGGCGAATTTGTGAGGACTTTGAGCTCTATGGTTTTCCGCGGCTCCAATGCATCTTAGAAAGAAAAAATATAAGTACTCAAATATATATGCAAAGATGGAGCATAGAAGCAATGAAAAACTGAGGTTCTTCGATGGTCATAGGGTCCAACCTTTAAGGGTTAAGTAGGAGAGGTCACACAGTACCAAAGTCACCGCTCCAAACCCGGGACTATTTTACATCTATCCACCGTGACCACTGAATTCAGGGACGCATCGTAGACTCATTAGTCGGAGAGCCTGGCCAGAGTTTCTGGCAAATTTTGTGTGCCTACCAACATGTTCCTCGTGCGTCGGAAAGTTTCAATCGATGCTACTGATGAGTGTCGGTGACGCTCCATTGCTGGAGCTGTTGGATCGTCTTCCATAAAAGGAGTCGGTAGGATTGCTTTGGCGGAGTCGTGAGTTTATCTTCGAGGCACTCGATCTTAGGTCTGGAGAATTTCTCAGGACTACTCGTCCCTGGTGAGCTCTCCATCTCTCGGACTTGGACCCTTTTGTTGTTCAAGCTCTTTGCTGGTCTGAATTTTATGCGTCCGCCCTCTAGAGGAGAACAGAATGGTCCATTGAGGAGGATTGTGTGAATGTCCAAAGGAAATTGTTTGTGTTGAGGGGGCTGCAATTGTACATGCTCCAAAGACTTTGGGACTCAAAACGAACGACTCCCAGTCAACTGAGGGAGGAAACATGGCGGTAAGATTCCCTCTCCGAGTTGTACTGGAGGTCAGAGCAGTCTGCACTCTTTCCATGCATGCCAGTTCTCTGCTACGTGTATCAGTTATTGATGGCACGCAGAATCTAGGGTTTGCGTTTATTACGAGGTGGCATGACCTGATGACAGCCACTGTCTAGAAATACCAGTTTCTGTATCACACGAATGATCGGTCCATTGAGACGCAATGCTCTCAGCCTCGCGCGGTTTCAAGTCTGTTATTTCGTGTGATTCGTGTGATAACTTTTTGTACATTACTTCGGGGATTCCAGAAGACATGAGAACGGGAATGTCGTCTTCTCAGCTTAGTCTTTTTGTCTCCTAGAGTCGATCCTAACCTTGGCGGTTGAGGGGGCGTTGGCTTCCTGAATTGAACGCATCCGAAAACTTAATTGAATGGGTGTTTCCGAGCGGTAAGGGTGGTCCATCTTGAATGGGTTTAAGAGGATCTCGTTCTCTTCTCCTGATCACATCTTAGAATGAGTCACAACGTTTTGAGAGTATTGGGTATTTAGGATGACCATTCTCCACCTTTTTACTCTGGAAGACTTGGAGGAGACAACGCCGAGTGAATCTTATGTCATGTAATGTCGTGGCGATTTTTCAGGCATGAGCTGATTTGAAGCATGGAACAGGGGAGCACTAGCCTGTCCACCAGCACAAGTCATGGCAGTGGGTATGGGTGAGTAGCACGTGTGATTTGCTCCTCCAAAGTAGGCAGCAACTTGACTCATCTGATCCCAATAGCAAATTTGAATTGTGATTGCGATTGTTTCCAATATGTAGTGTCCACTTTGATTATAAAATATTGTTTAGTTCCTCTTTTATTATTGGTTGATTGGTTGGGAAATTTATTTTGGGTGGATAGGAATGACATCTTACAACTCGAGTACAAGGTGTTTTTGAGCTATAGTAGTGCCCAGGAAGGGTTTGTGGAACAGTTGTGGGTGGACTTGGAGAGATGTGACCGCCATTCATTTCTGGACAAGGATAGGGATTGCCTGCCTATAGGCATGGATTTTCCAAGCCTCATCTTTGAAGCCATTAAACAATGTGAAGTTGGTGTGGTGGTTCTCTCAGAGGAATTCTTCACTTCCAAATGGCCCATGTTAGAGCTGGTGGCCATGACAAATGTCCGGAAGAAGAAGCTAAACTTCACAATCATGCCCATCCTACTCGGCATGACACATTCAGAATGTCGTGATCCCAAGAAACATAAGGAATGGTTATCATTGTGGGAGACTTGGGCTGAGAAAGATAGTAGGATTGATTTGAATGATTGGGAGAGTGCCTTGCAATTGTTTGGCCCAACAAATGCCTTGAAGTACAACTTGGAGTTGGGAGAAGTGAAATTTCGGGAAGAGATAGTGGAAGCCATTTGTGCTTTGGTTCCCCCCGGGACCAAGTTTGAAGATTCTCACATTCAAGGAAGGTTGCGTTTATGCAAGGTATGTGTGCAACTCAATCATTTTGGATGCTTCTTGTCAACAACAATGAGGATGACATTTGATTGATTGGAAATATTCTCTTGTGTTGGTAGTGATGAATTTATTTTTTGTGAATTCTTGGATTTTAATTGATTCCTACTTCTCTTGGTTATCCTACAGGTGATCCATGAAACTATCAAGAAAGCAAAAATGTCATTGTATGGGGTGCACATAGTAGGCGTATATGGTGTTGGAGGCATTGGTAAAACCACCATCTGCAAAGCTATGTGTAACCATTTATCAGAGGAGTATCGGAACAAAGTTGCTCATGTGGAATTGGGAAGTCGAAGTGAAGAAGAACTATTGAAAGAAGTGCTAGGAAAGCTTACGGATAAAAGTCTTCAACGTTTGGGAGCAATGGATGTTGACCAAGTATGATGATATGAACATCTCTAGAAAAGCATGGATTTATTTGTTACATTCAATATGTTTGTTGCAATGTAGTGCATGTGGGTAAGGTTTTAGTATGATTTGAAATTTGTTGTACTTTTACTTGTTTGTGTTTCACTAAACTTGAGATGCTCCGGACTTGCAGTATCGTCACCACCTCATGAGAGATATGATGAATGCCAAAGTCTTTTTGGCAATTGACAATGTGTCAAGTGCATTCATGAGTCAGGCTTTGACTCTTCTACGGGCAAAGTATGGACTTGGAAGTGTGGTGCTTGTGACTGCACGATCCCGAAATGAATTGATGGCTTTGAGGATTGATGCAAGTGCATGCATGGAGATGCCTGAGTTGGAGATGGAGGAGGCCAGGTCTTTATTCCTTTATCATGCTTTATGCGTCCCTTGCACCTACTTGAGCAATAAAGATGACCATAAGTTGATCTCCTCTTGTGTGGAGCGGTGTCATTTCCAAAAAGGTGATGGCATTAGTCGCCATTACCACCCCTTGGCCTTGCGAGTATTGGGTGAGCAACTAGGGTGTGTTGGATATGTTCCAAAACGATGGTGGTCTCACTTGGACAAACTTGACTTTTTGAATCCTTTTGGAGAAATCCACCACCCTGTTTTTTCCATCTTGAGAATAAGCTTTGATGCATTGAATCCCGAAGATCAGCTTCTATTCATGGATGTGGCCTTGTTTGCTCCTAACAATGATGTATACTTTTGGGGGGATTCATTCAAGTGGAACATATTTGAATGGTTTGGTATGGTACAAGGAATACTTGTTGAGGATGTGATAGAACGGGTGAGTATTCTTTGAATTTGTGGTTTCCAATCTTTGTATCCTTGATGAGAAGTACTATGAGTGGTACCATTGGTTTAGAATGACCTCATAAATCTCATACTTTTGAGAGTTTAGTGGTCAAAACTTCTTGCTTGTCATTTTGTCAACTTTTATTACTATTTCCAAAATGGGATCTTTAAATGTTGAGGGTTTGAACTTTCAAGTCTTGAGGTGAGTTTTTAGTTGTTCGAACCATCTTCCGGTGTCTAGGATCTGGGATGGATGCAAACTTGAGATCCCAATTGTCTTTTAGCCTGCTCTATTTTTTAAATTAAAAGACATCTTAGTTAGTTTGTGATTGAAATGTTGAAACTCTGACCTACACCCTTAGTGCTCTAAAGCCTTGCAAAGCATCGATGTGCATCTTAGATGTCAATTTGATTGCTGAAATTACTTGGGAGAAGTGTCTGAAACCGTGTCCCTTTCCTATTTGACATCCCATGCACCAATTTTATGCAATTTTGCTCATGTATCCAATATTATGTTTTTATTTTTTCAAGCGGAATGAACCTTGAGCAATTTGCTTTCTTTTTGACCATTTTTGTTTCTTTTTATTTGCCTGTAGTTGGAGAACTTGAAGAGGAAATCAGTATTGGAGAATCTTGGCGATGGGTTTGGCAGAATCGGCATGCACGACTTGTGGCATGACTTTGCAAGATTGGAGACCAGAGTCGGCGAGTTTGAGAAAAAGCCATGGATGTTCGAGTGGGACGAGTACAATGCACTTGGAGAAGGCAGCTTGATCGATGGTCATCGTTTTGTAAACATGAGGCGGATGTATTTCTTGGATAAGGGGTTCATGAAGGTGAAGGGTGTGAATTTTTCTTGTTTTCCCAATGTGGCAGTTTTGAAGCTCAGTACATACTTGGATCTAGATCTGGATTTGGATCTGAGAGGCCTTAAACACCTCAAGAGCTTGGAATTGGATTGTAGGTCGTTCGAACCAATGACTTCGATCTCCCTCGTTGGACTGGGTTCCTTGCTGGAGTTGGGCTTTCTACGATGGTCGAACATCCCATCAGATTCACCCTGCATTGACGAGATTGGTTGTTTGACAAAGCTCCAAGTGTTGAAATTGCACCGATGTGGCCGTTTACTAGATCTGAGCAGCCTCGTTTTTCTTCAAGTGGCTTGTTTTCATGAGAACGCCTCGGTGGTCACCCTCACTGGCTTAAGCTCGAAGCACACCAACTTGCAGTTCTTGGATTTGAGCAGGTGCAGGGCGTTGGAGAGCTGCCCGGGTGTGGGTGAGCTAGTTGCGTTGCAGGAACTTTGTCTCCGTGGCTGTTCCAAGCTGAAAGAGGTGCCAAACTTGCTGAAGTTGAAACGGCTGTGGAAGTTGGATGTGGGCTATTGCTGGTCACTAACAGGCCTACCGGGTTTGGGTGACCTGGTCAGTTTGGTGGAACTGACTGCTAGTGGTTGTTCGAATCTTGCGGAGTTGCCGGATTTGTGCAACCTCCAAAAGTTGAGGATATTGGACGTGTCACAGTGCGAGTGCATCGAAGCATTGCCAGGTTTAGAAGAGTTGGTCTGTTTGCAATCCCTCCAGACGTTGGGTTGCGAGAATCTCACCCAACTGCCAGACATGCACAAGCTCACAAATCTGCAAATTTTGGCATTGGATCTAAATCGCGCTCCGCAAGCTTCTACGGGATGGAGTGACTTGATTTCGCTTGGGAGTCTGGATGTCGAAATTGATGAGTTGTATGATGGGTCTACCTTATGCAAGCTTACAAAGCTAGAATCGCTCCACATTTCTGGTTGGCCAAGCCAAGGGTTTTCAAGTCTGGCCGAGTTAGTGTTGTTGGAATCCGTCACTATCGACAATTGCAAGGGTGTGCGTGTGTTGCCTGATCTTGAGAGGTTATCAAGGTTGCGCGATTTGAAATTGTTGAGTTGCGAATTTGAGGATTTGTCTGGTTTGATCAACGTGATTAGTTTGGAGGAGCTGGAGATCAGTGATTGTGACAAGTTGGATGCGTTACCAGATCTGCGAGAGCTTGCCAGGCTGGAAAAGCTGAAGGTCGAGCGTGGTGCGCGGTTGAGAGATGTCCGTGGCATCCTTGGGTTGCAGAACTTGAATTGGCTGGAGGTGATTGGGCATCCGTGGCTTCATGAGAACCTAGGTTCGGACCTTCAAGCGTTGGCAGGTCTCCTCTTGTTGGATGTGTCTGATGGTGGATTTGAAGATCTGCAATGGCTAACCGCTTGTTCGCAACTCCGTAGTTTGATCTGCAGTGGGTGTCCCATCCAGGAGCTCCCGGACTTGACCAACTTCCCAGAATTGGTCTGGCTTGATGTTCAGGATTGTGTGAACTTAACAAAGTTGACTTGCACGGGGCCTTTGAGTTCGGAATTTCAAGATTTGGACGTTAGCGGGTGCATGAGGTTGCAAGCTCTACCGGATCTCACAAACTCACGGAAGATGCAAACTCTAAATGTGTCCGACAGTGGCGTGGTGATGAGTGCCCAGCTCATTCAAGACATGAAAGCACGATGGCCTTCCATTTATTTGATCCCCACAATACTCCATCTCGGCCTTTCATTGATTTGACCCCCCAAGATACTTCGTCTTAGCCTTCCATTGATTTGATTACCTAAGATAGTTCATCTCACATACAATGTCAAGGGCGTTCTTGTGGGATTTGGCATCGTAGCCTTGGTATGATCGCATCACTTCATTGTGGATGCACCAAGACATAAATCGGGAGTCCCTTGTTCCAATTGACATTGTTTCAGTGAGCTTTTAAACTTCTAAGCTCTGTATAGCCAATCTCAAGCCATCATGCATATGGACAGAGTGATGCTCCAATCAAGTTGGGGGCCTGGGAATTTAAGTGGTCACAAAACATTCTTCTTGTGAGGCTTGTATTCGAACACGTCTTGGGCACTTGGGTGGAGTTGCTATATGCTTCCAAAGCATTTTCCGCACATACATGTTGGCTATTTTGCTTATGCAAATTTCTAGCTATTTTATATTGTCATGGTGAAGAGAATAATAACGTGCTCAGTCTGTGATCATGTGTTCTAATATTTAATGGAAGCTAGGGAGAAGAAGGAAATAGAAATAGTTGAGTAGGCTTTGCCTTTGTGATATAGGGGCAACAAAGTCCTTTGATGAGCCCTATAGGACCCTTCTTCTTTAGATTTTTTATTGCACCCTAAATGGAATTGGATGCATGGTCTAAGTTATGATGGCCTTGATTGAGGTAAGTACTTCTCATTTCATCCTTGCTACCAGAATGTACTTGTCCAATTTCTTTCTTTGAATGTGCAACTTTTGAATATGAGACGTATGGGCTTTATGGATGCACGGGTACCAATAATTGACAATTTGAAAATGCTTTTGAGAATCTCATAGTTTAATCATGTGGTGTCGAAAGAATATACTCTAATAGAATTTAGAATCTTTTCATTCTTGCCAATTTAATCCAATACAAATTAAAACAATTCAATAATTAATTTAATAATCAAATATTTGTTTAGATCATTTAGGTGTAGTTAATTTTTTTGGCACACTTAGGAGGGTTCCTTATGTTTCATAGGGCATCCTTCTATTTTATTTAGTATTTGTCTTCTAATTATTAGACAAAGAAATCCTATAGAATGTCCTTTTTCCATTGGCCCTTTACAGTGCAAACTGCAAAATAATTTCATTTTGCTTGTGGTGATTTCAGTCATTGTTTGGCCTTGCTTAAAACATTTTTTTTAAAGCGCTGGGTTTAGCCTACATTTTTGTCTAACAATATTGAAGGGACTCTGGGTTATATTAATATGATAGTTTGTCAAATGGTTTGTTTTCCTATGAGTAATATCGACCATTTGATATAGGCTATGTCTTCTTGTATAATTAATAGATTAAAGTTGTGTGCAATTTGTAGTATTGGACTTATATCCTACGAGTCTCATGTTGGATATCACTACAATAGTTCCTTTTGAACACTTGAGATCTAAAGCAATATTAATTCCAAACGTGACTGGCAAAACCTGGTATTTGCTTGGTGCTACCAATTGCTCACTATGAATCAATTGTATGCACGTACGTTTTAATAAGTGATGAGCTTGGGTGACAAATAAGACATTGTCGAATTATTTAGTGCCTTCCAATTGTCACAATGCAGAATGAGTGAAGTTTGGGTCTTGGCCTGCACACTTTGGAGTTCAATAGGTATTTCCACATTGTTCAACAGAGTTCAAGTCACATCAATTATTAATCGGGACAATCATTTCTTGTTCTTAGCGTTTTCCATCCTCTCTTGGGAGTGTTTGCCAATCCTTCTTCCTTCTTTGAACTGGGAAGAATTACAAAAGAATTGAAGTTTGAGAAACTAATTGCAATATTGCATTTTGGAGGCTATGTAAATCCTATAATGTCTTCCTTCCGGGGATTCATTATAATCACTATAAGAACCCCCCGTTTTAGGTGACGAGCTCTAATTTTTTATGATGGATTTTAGGTGATGTTAATGTTGACAATCCAAAAAATTTATGTCAACGAAAATATTCAACGTAACATCAATGTTGACATAAAAACATTGGATTGTCAATATTGATGTTACATTGTACATTTTTGTTGATATAAAATTTTTGGGTTGTCAACATTGACATCACCTAGAATCTGTCATAAAAAATTAGGGCTCGTCACCTAAAACGGATTTTTTTTATAGTGAATACTAGGTTAGGCTTGTGAGACAATCTATGTCTCAATACAAACTTCCAAAATACAATACAACGTGCCTTTGAGAATTGAAGGAGCTAAGAATTGGTATTTTTGTCTTTCATGTTATAAATTTAATTCCAACTTTCTTGTTGGAAATCTGTAACTCAAAATATTCCAAAGATTGGATCCTACTGACCACGCATCTTAGTATTTTAGCCTCAATGCTGGAAATGTTGAACTTTTCACTAATGTTTGGAAGGAGCTTATTGGAAATTGTGAAGTATAAATTTACATAAATTGCATCCTTTTTGACCACCTATTCTAGCCTTCAAACATGAACATTGAGAATGTTGAACTTGTTCTATTGTTTGGAATTAAGAAGAGGACTCTATTCATCACTTTTAGCGTTTAATTTTAACTAATTTGTAGGAGTATGCCATCATTAGGAGACAACCTAATAGATCCCATTGGAAAGATTACTTTGAATACTACAAAAAACAATCTTGTTGAGATTGAATAGTTATATCACTCTATGTATGCTAAATTCTTCTAAAAATCATTTGAAGTGGAACTCAAGGCTTTGGACTACTATTGAAGGGATGAAAGTCATGCTTACACCTAGTGGTTGATAATGAAAGCCAACCAATTGTTGACTGGGGAGAAATGGATTGTTGTTAAAAACAATGTTCAATAAGTACGTAGAGACCAAATGAGGTCCCTCATGGCCCTAGCGTCCCCTACCTCATTGAATTTAAATATGAAGTTGAATGTCAAGTGTTTTTATAGGAAATGACAAAAAAATTATCCACTAGTAGAAAAACAGTGACCTAATCAACAAAACATCGACAAATTTTTGTTGAAGTGGATACTGTATCATCCGTTTTTACATCTTTCAGTTGATTTTGGCACAAGCTAACAAAATGATCACAAACTTTGTTGATTTGAATAGTGCAATGTCCAAATCAACAAAAAATGAACACTTTTTTGTTCATTTTGACTTATAAGAATTTGAAATGAGTTTTCATAATTTGGGCAATGTTTAAATCACCAGGGTTGCAATTCTATATACAATGGAATTTCATTTTTTGAAGTTAATCATTTAAAATTCAGTGTTTCTTAAATTTAGAAGACTTTAGAGCTCATTTAAGCATAGTAAAACACCTTTTTTCAAAAAAATTGAACTAACAAAAGTTGTAAAATCAAGCTAACTTCCACCTCTAAGAATCCGTTTGCAATTTTGAGTCTCCAATCAAAAGTTATGAACAAAGTTCAGAGAGGGGTTGAAATGGACATTCTTGAGATTTTCAAACATCCTCTCTGAATTTGTCCATAACTTTTGATTGAAGATTCAAAATTGCAAACGGATTTTTGGAGGTGAAAGTTATCTTGATTTTGCAACTTTTTTTAGTTCAAAATTTTTCAAAAAAATGTGTTTTACTATGCTCAAATGACCTCTGAAATCTGTTGAGTTCATAATTCAAATATAAAAAAAGCAAGAACTAGTTAAATAAATTCGTGACTCCCACATGTGCATGCAAGTGAATGCTTGGTGCATTAATTGAGGGCCTTGTACTACAAGTAAGGGGTGCAAGGTTCGAACCCCATCGTCAACCCCTTACTTGTGTGGCGGCCGCCTAGGTGGCCTTTTAGGATGACGTGGTAAGTGCCATGTGTCATTTTTTGATTGGTCAAAATTTGATTTATTTATTTTAATTTTAATTTTTTCAAATATTTTGAGTGACCAAATTAACAAAAAAATCAACCCTTTTCTATTCAAAAGTGTCCAAATTAACTCGTCCAAATCAACAAAAAAAATCAACACTTTCGTGTTGAATTTTTGTTAATTTGGTCATTGAATATTCTACTATTGATCACTTGTGATGCTCTGCACTAATTCAATGGACTTTATACAATGCAAGATGATCGAGGTATTGGTCTTTAAATTCTTAAGCCCAAAATCTCGTTTGCCATATTTAGGTTGGCACATAGACATCCTTGAACGTTTATCGTACTCTTTATTTGTTGGCTTTATCCAAAGAACAGAGACTATGGCATCAACAGTTGACAACAAGACAAATGTCCTAAAAGCAACCTAAAAGTTCAAGCCCAATATTAACATTACTTTTCTTGAAGTTGGAAACTCATTTCCTCCACTTTTCATGGGCTTCTCCTAATAATTTTGTTAGCCAACTATTTTGATTCTCCTCTTGTAAATGTTGCACACGTTGTTCTTCGGAAATAATTTGAGCCAAAGCATTTTTAGCTCCTCTCTGTAAATTGTATTGGCATTGCACAGGACTTCATCTTCTAGTAAAGTGACCATTAAAAGCGACCATTTAAGGGTTGTTCTGCCTTTTTCATAGGTTTGCATTAACAGAATACTTTTAATTCATTTTTCAAAGAAAGAAAGATAGGTGCTCAATGTAATACAAGCAATTTCATATTTTTTTGAAGCAATTTTGAATTAGTAATGAATTTTCAAAGATTTCTCTTGTAGGTACCTATTTGTGACCCTAGCCGTCTCCCAAAATGCATCCACTTGCACCTTCTAAAGTGATTTGAGGAAATTAAGGTCAATGAACGGCTCTTGTAATAAAGAATATATTTTTTGATTCAATCAATGGCTAAAGTGGTCCATTTAACCCCTAAAGGACCGTTGTCCCTTCGGGGGACAAATGCGTTTTCGGGCAGGTACCTACGGGCTGAAATTTTCTCCTGATTTTTTGAAACTTTTTTTGGAGATAGAAAAATTGATAAGCTTTGTGGGAATATAATTTTTTTCACAATCGGTGCCTGGGAAAAGAAGTTACGACCAAATAAGCTCAAAACAGGGGACGGGGGCAGCCCGGACAGCAAAAAAAAAATGGACAAAAATTTGAATTTTTTTTTTTAGTATTTTTTTTCTCATAGATTATATTTTTTTCTATCCGGAAAGCTTTGATTCATTTCATTTGGATATGTTATGAGAAAGTTATGGACATTCTTGTTTTTTGGGCAGTTAGAGCATCTTTTTAAAAAAAATAACTTGTAGGATTCATTTCTGAATGCAATCTTTCAAATTTTTCATGTTTTTTTTTTTTGCATGGTTTAGTTTAGTTGCTAGAAAAATCTCACCATTGGGATTAGTGAATTTTAATTCCATCTAAGAGATATTAATATTTTAGATTTTCCTTCTATCTTGTACCTACTTCTACTTAACAATTTTTTTAACAATGATAATTAAGTTTTTCTGAATTTCTTTTTTTTTCCTAGACTCTCAACTCAATTCTCCACTATAAAGATTTAAAGCTCAAAACGCTGTAGTGCAAAAATTTTAAATTAAAAATGTTTAAAGTCAAAAAATCTAGTCCCGCAATGTGCTGAAAAACTTGTTTTTTTCACTTTAAACACAGATATCTTGCAATCTATGCGGTCAAAAATTCTGAAATTTTTTCCACATATTCTCATACTAGTTAGGTGTGAGATCCTACGGTTAGATTTGCAAAAAAAACATTTCTCATTTTTTTTTACTGTTTGCTATAGAAATGGCAGTTTTCAGTGTTTTTTGGCAGAAAAAAGACCTCAGTCCTTTAGGGGTTAAGGACCACCTCATATCCATTGAGTAGCTTTTTATAGGGTCAATTTGATAATTTCAAGAGGACGGTCGATTTTAGAGCATACTACCTTACTGTCTTTTGCTTACACCAGATAAGCTTACACATGGGGACTTCGATTTAAATATGGCCACAAATGCTTTTGATACCCTACAGAATATCAGGTCTATACTACAATTCCTCAATAATAAAGTGTACCGCAGCAATGAAAACTTAGCTTTGCAAGAACAGAATCACTACCTGCAATTTCCCTCAACTATTCACGAGCTGGTATACTACACTAAATAGTATTATTGGATCGCCTTAACAATTAGGTTGCCTTTACTAGAGAAGTTACCTCATGATTCACTACTTGTCTAGATGGAGGCACATGCCATTCTCTAAACCCAAGCCATGAACCAATGCACCAACCCATGGAACACACATGATTCCTACATTACTACTACATACTTCTATAGTAACTTTATATATTCATATAGTGTAGAATGTTGAGAAATTAGTATGGGTCAACCTAATTTCACTGTTTAGTGTAGACTCAGCCTAACCCTAAACTAAGAGAAAGTCCTATCAATCCAAACGAGTTTTCAATTCTTGGATGTTCTGCGCATTCATCGATTCTTGCATTGATTGTGATTCCGATATTGCCAACAAACACCCATACTAAGGTAGACCAGCCGAATTCCACCATTTGACTTTTGGTCTCATCTCCACCATGGAACTCATCCAAATCCATTTAGTTTTTTGACAAGATCAGAGCCTTAATGCCAACAAGGGTAACATGTCAGCCTTTGCTTGGTGGATACCAAGGTACTAATAGATATATGGAATGGTGGTTATAGGGTGTTTAGAGGACGTTTATGACTCCAATAGTGAACAGTTTTGTTATTTTAGGGCAAACCACTTCAGAAATTCGTAGAAATTACAATTTTGATTGGAAAATTATGATTCCACATGGATTTGATTTGTGAAACAAGCGCACACCTTTGAAAAATATGTGCCCTTCTTGAAATTGGCCCTAAAGTATCCATATTGCAAATCAAGGTGGTAATAGGCTTGTCTACCTTATGCACCATGCATTGGTGAGATCCTTCAAAGCTAGCAACCTCGTACATCCGAAATTGTCAAAAAAAATGTCCCTTCCAACCCCTCTCTAAAATTTGACCATAACTTTTGATTAGAAGATCGAAATCTCAAACGGATTTTTGGAGATGCAAGTTAGTTTGATTTTACACATTAATTTAGTTCAAATTTTTTTGACAAAAGTTATTCTAAGCTGCCTAAATGAGGTCTAAAATTCTACTTTTTAACCACAATTCCAACTTTTGACTTGATTAAACTACTAATCCTCACTTTACGGCATATCCCATATGGGTTGTCCTACCTCCTACCACCCCACTTGTATAAAGACCTTGTCTTCTTTTCCTTCTATTATAAAAGTAAGCCCCATTCAAAGTATATTTGCAATATGCATTAAACTAGTTGAAATGTAGTGGTGAATTTTGGTATTCAAAGTTAAATTGTTGTATATATTAAATTACTTTGAATATAGTGTTGAGTTTTTTAAAGTTAAATTTTAAAGTGCAGAAATCATTTTGGAAACTTTAATTACATATTTGGTACCAATTTGTTGGCTATTGACGTGGCAGCCCTTCCTAAGTGGCAGGATTTGCTGATGTGGCAGCTTACGTGGCAAATTATCAAATAATAATATTTTAAAAAATTTGCCAAAATCTAGATATAAAATCAACATATGTTTGTTGATTTTTGTCCGAATCAAAATGTCCTAACCAACTGACCTAACTAACATATATGAGTTGATTATCATGTTGGATCGGACACTGTTTTTTCTTATAGTCTTTAGTAGTGTGCTAAACATTTCTATTAAGTACTATTGAATCATTACGGAGCAGACTTCATGGGGCCATTCATTTACTTCTTTTATGGATCCAAATCCATCCTACATAGTGTAAGGTATTCCAATCCACCAATAAGTTTAAACACTTAATAATCAATTTATAGGAAGCGTATTCAAGTCTGTGCTTATTAAGGGAATTGTAGGTGTAACTTAGGCAAATTCAAAATTGCCCCAATCTAATTGCAACCTTTATTTCTAAAACAAATTTCATTCTATTGCATCCTAATGTACTAAAAATTGTGCAATAGATTCCATTATGACACCTCATTGGGTTGTAAAATAATAATTTTGTAAATTTGATGAACACTGCCATACTGGATTTCTACACATGGGAGAGTATCCATTAACTACACAATGTTAAGATATAAAATTTTGGATTACCATTACAAACATATAGGAGATTGAGAAAACCACATGAGAATCTAAATTGATGAATATAGTCCTCCCATAGGGTCAACAATGGGAAGCTACAATTTTTTGCTTTAACTATATATAATGTTTTCTTACTAAAAAATGAATAAGTTGATCAAAATGCAAAATGAACATCCTCTTATTTATTGTCCTACTACAAAAAAAAATGTAAAATCCAATAAGTCTAAATATATACAACAATCAAAGGGACAATAATAGGTCATCCTACCCTAGTTATCTTAGTGTGGAAGGAAGAGCCAACAAATGCAACCCTACCTTAACTCCTTGGCTCTTCAATATCCATATTCTGGATGATAAACAAAGTGCTTCAAACAAATGTTTGGTCTAAATATGTTCGCATTTATCCCAAACAATTCCTGAATCTTTAAAAGATGGACTTTTCTTATGACCAATTTCATACTAATCTTGTTGCTCTACAACCATAGAATATTAAGTGGAGACTTTTTACAAAAAAAGTTTACAATCATATAGATAACACTTCAACAAAAGTGTGCGTGACAAAATTGGAGGGTTAACAAAAGCTAACATTAAACCTAAAAGGACGGTGAAGCCCAAAAGTAGCATCACAAAGTTTAGACCCTATGGTTTGTCAATAGTTATCATGTGGCTATCGTTGTTTCATGGATTTGCACGTTAATTACAATTTATCGCATCATTACGATGCATTATTTCACATCGTTATCGCATCGTTACAATACATTACTTGCAACTGCATCGTAACAATGCGAAGTAATGCATTGTAATGATGCGATAAATTGTAATTAACGTGCAAACCCATCCCATGAAACAATGATAACCACATGATAACTGTTGACAAATCATAGGGTCTAAACTTTGTGATGAGCCGGTGTATGACTTTGAAGATTATTGTAGAAAAGAAGAATATAACTATTGGTCTAAAATTTAGATCATTATTGATTGAGTAACTATCTATACGACAATGTTCTTTAACCCTATAAAGACGGGCTAGTCTCTACGGAAATCATCCTTTCTAATATAGTATGAATCATCTACTTTAAGAAAACCAAAAGTACTCATTGGAAGTCAAGCTACTGTACAAGGTCTCCCCTTTTTGCACAAAATTTCAAGGATAAACAATTGCACTTGTTTCTTACATAAAAATATTCTCTCATCCATTGGACACTAAGTGTTCGCTGCAACGTTACAGGGTTAAGGATTAACCCATAAACACCACGGAGGATTTTTTCCGGCCGATGAATGACAAAGAATTTGTCCAATACAAAAGTGCAACTATTCGTCCTCCAAACTTTGTGGGAAAAGAGAAGATCATCTATAGTAGTTTAACTTTGAATGAGTTTTGCATTATTTTTATCCAACAATTCGCACGGTGGCAAAACAAATGATTTTACAGTTTAAGGGTTACGGGTTAACTTGAGAAGAACACAACCCTATCACCAAAGCAATCCGTCAAATTTCTGGATGAATATGTGCATTCCTCATTTCTATACTTTTCCTCATTCATCCAACGCTTTTGGTTACTGTACCGTACCACAAGCTCATCACGCTGTCCGTCACTGCTCCAGTGCTCCGGCTTCTGACTGTTCATCATCAGTCAGCAGCTGCCTGGCGTCAGCGACCGGCGCTGCGCTTCTTGTGTGTTGCATAGAAATGGCGATCCACTTCGTCTCTCTCGCCCTGCGCACCACGCTCTAAGCTTAGCATCGCCAACTCTCGATCCTTGGCTCAGGTCTTCCAGACAATCGCTCTCTTAATTTCTCCTCCTCCTAATCCCTGTTTCGGACTACCTTTCCGATCCTCATGGCGGAGGGCGTGGACGGGGGCAGTTACGCTCGCTCTTCCTCTTCACACTTTCACCAACACGATGCGGCACCAGCTCTTCGTGATTCTACCACTGCTGCTATTGCTGTGAACGAGGAGGTGGAGGTGGAGGAGGAGGAGTATCGTACGGATCTTTGGGGATATCCAGTGCATACGCGATCCGACAGCTGCGTTTCTTTCATCAATGCGTTCTACCGTCAGGTTTGTTGCTGGATGTTTCCTTCTCGATTAGGAACAGGCGTTAGTAGCAGGAAGTGATTTTCAGAATCGATTTAGTATTGGTTTCTGTATGAGAAATCAGATTAGGATTGACTGCCGAATTTAGATTTGTTTAGGATCGAGCGAGCAGTGCGTGTTAGGTTAACGGCAGAAGTTGTTGAACTTCAAGTATGTCCTTGTATCCTAGCCTTATGAAGCGTAAGGAAATTCTTTGTCTTCGAATTTAGCATAATTCAGCCGAGTTCCGTCGAGAGTTCCATCAAGTATTAGGGACAGGAAGAGCAGGAAAAGTTTATAGAACTGCACTTTGTATTGGTTTGTGTTTGTGAAGAAAGATTAGGACTATGGAGAACTGGATGTGCCTTCGGCTTAGTTTAGATTTGTTTAGGATTGAGGAAGCCGGTTTTGGGGAGTGCATGTTAGGTTATATTGGCAGGATTAATTAGAATGGCAACTGTTTTCTTGTAACTTAACGTTACGGAGCTGAAAGAACTGCTGCGATTGCGAAATTATAATAGTTCATCAGCCTTCAAGTACTTTGATTCTTAGTTCATCAGAGTTCCGTCACTTTCGCGTGGATTTGCTACTAGACTGAATTTATTTTAGTTTATCAGAATTCCATCACTTTGACTCTGACAAAATTCTAAACTAATAAATATTGAAAGAAAAATTTAAGCATTATATTAAGCATAAAAGTTGATCATAGATTTTCACTGATCACAAATACAATTTTTGGTATTTCGATAAGGTGTGCCAAGATGCTTCTTCGGACGCTTCTTTGGATGAGCAATGGTGCAAGAAATTACAAATAACAGTTACGATACTCTGATAGCCATGACCTAATCGTGAGTCTAATGTCGTTGAAGGTAGCATTGCAAATTTTTGTTTATCCGTTTGCTTCCTGTTGCACGTGAGTTGGTTATTAGCAGGAGCAGCTCTAAATACTCTTGGATTATCTTCTTGTTATTCAAGATCATTCATCAGTATCAGGGGGATTAAGCCGTGGAATGTATGGAGAAGGAATTATAATACAACGAAGAAGTGAGGTCACCTAGCTAAACTTGTCAGCGACTTTGCGAGATTTCCAGGCTAAAATTTTAAATAATCATTGAGGTTCTTCACGACATCCTTTTGAAAAAAATGGAGATAACCTGAAGCCCACACCTTTCGTGAGTTAAGTGAGAAAAGGACAAAGACTAGGTTTTGCAAATTATTTCTGGATTTATCGGTTGTGCGGAAAGGCTCTCATTTGTCGAAGCTAAATACGAAAAGTCCGTTTTTGAAGCTAATTGTCGATTATAATAGCTTTCATGTTTCAATTGTTCAAAGATGTAGGGTACGACTTCTTCTTTCTATTTGTATATCGAAGGCATATTAGAGGCTTAGCTCTTCGATTGCTTATGCGCAATGTAAGAAAAGTCTGCTGTAGCACTACAAGGATTATTTACTGGAGGACCCCGGCATTGTCTGTCTTGCAAGAACCCGACCCTTTTCGAGTTCACGGGGTATTAATGAAGATAATTTTCTTGAATAATGGTGTTAAACATGGTTCTTATTTTTCATACTGGCATGTGAGTTCAAGATGACAATTATCTTCCTCAATCTTCGTAATTTTGAGCTCACGATAGCACTATACCCTGTAATGAATGAAGATAATTGCTGTTTACGTGAATGGAATTTGGAGTAGTCGAAAGTTCTAATAAAGTGAGATGCTGGATAGGACCTGATATTGCTCCTTTTGTATATTGTTACAGGTGCTGACGTATGGTGCAAACAGGCAAGTTATTCTTAAAGCAACTGACGCGGATGGTAGTTGTGTCCTAGCATGCGCATTGGCAGCTAGTTACCTGTTGACTCTCAGCGATTTTGAAGGCAAAGAACAAAGTTTAGAGGCGTATTTAAACGCTGCTAAATCTAATTTGGTACTATAATTTATCCTTCGTCTATTTTTGTAGTTCCTGTTGGTTTCTGTATGATGTAACCATTTGAGACCCCAAGCGAGTGGTGGTGTCTGAGATGTTTACAATGAATTTTGCTAGATGTTCATCCGTATGCACAGAACTTTGTTAAAGTGTCATGATCTTGCGCAGGCTCGTGCAAGTAGCTATGAGAGGTTAGTGCTGGCAATGGTTACCGCATGGGTACAGGGTCAAATTGGAGAGGTACTTGATTTGCATTTTCAGGTAACTACGTCCTTCAAAAAGCTCGTGATTCTCTTTTTATCTTATGTCATCCGCTTTGTACATGTAGAGGGTAGATATTGAGATTCAGATCATTACAAAGGTCTCCCTGTATGATTTGTTTAGAGCTGTATTTCTGAATTATGCATCAATTAGTCATAAGATCTGCAACCGTTTATTTATGTTTTTTCAATTCATTTTAAGGATCTCACAATTATAGTCTATTGGCTAAAAGTTAACTTTTCATCAACTAAAAAGATCTATGTTAATGTTGACTTGCGCTGACCTGCGTTTTGTACATTGCTTACCAACATCTCTTGCACAACTTCGCGACACATTAGATTGCTTTAGATTGTATATTCGTTAAGTGTGCTGGTTGTGGCAAGCATGATGCTATATCTGGCCTAACGGAAGGATATATTCTCAACGCAATATTTACGCTACATATGCATGTTTCTCAGCTTCTGACACAGTTTCCAAAAGATTTGGCCTCTCTCAAAAGAGGTCAAACCATCTGCTTTTACATGGGACGACAACATGATATGCTACGGTTGGCTGAGCAGGTACGTGATATCATCACTCGGATTTGCAAATAAAACGTCTAGCTGGAAAGCAAATAGAAGAATTTGTTATTTACTGGAACACCTGTATTGGATGGGGTCTTGAAGTGGGTGCCTTGCGTTCACTTCGAAGCATGTATCACTATTTGCTTTCGTTTACCGTAGTCGTCTTCTGCCTAGAGCTTCCGACCTTACTACCGTATTCAGTAATCAGAATACCCTTAAAAGTGCACCAGTAAATGAGCTTGATAGGATGGGCTTACGCATTCATGGAAACTTGTGCACGAACAGGTTCTGCCTGCGAACAGGGAAAGTCCGTTCATGTATGGAATGCTGGCGTTTGCTCTATTGGAAGTGGGAGGGAGAATGAGAGAAGCAGAAATTGCAGCTAGGAAGGCACTAGAAATTGATCCCCTTGATGTGTGGGGTCAGCATGCGGTGCGGGTCTCCTGTAACTTTCATAGACATTGTGCGGAACTCTGACTTTGCTCAATATTTCTCATCATCACTTTTGGCTAGACTCTCTTGCCAAGCATTGTAGTAGTAGGAATACTTTGGCTGATATAATCGTGCATTTGCCCAAGTGTTTTGAATTCATGCCCGACCTTTTTCTATATGAAACTGTTAACACAAGTATTTGATTTCAAACTTAGACTATGAATTGCTGAGATCATTTGAACATATTTTCTGTTTTTGCAGCTGGTCCACGTACTACAACATGAGTGTCATTTCAAAGAGGCGTTGACATTTGGAGCTAGTTGCTGTGACACCTGGACCTCTTGCTGTTCATTCATGTAATTCTCCAAATTTGTTTTCTGCATGAAATCTCATGAATTTTCGTGATTTTTTTGGTGAAGTTCTACTAAACGTGGGAGGTCAAATGATGGGTAAAGATGGGAAATTCTCTTAGAAGATAGATATGAGTAGAAAGTACCATATGGATGCGAACTATGGCAAGTGTGTCAGCTCATTAGTACTGTCGAATTCTGTAAACTACCGAATACTTGTTTCTACTGACTTGTTTCTCTTTCACTTTTACAGGTATACTCATAATTGGTGGCACTTAGCCTTGTGCGAGTTGGAGCAGGGAGGCAAAGGCGTCTTGGAAAGGGTGGTTGTAATCTATGATACTCATATTTGGGGCAGCAATTTCGCTGCTGATAATTCGCAGGTTTTCTTGTATATTCCTCGCCTATCCTATTTCAGCTTTTGCGACTCTCATGAAATGGGTTTCAATTGCTAGGACCTTGAATTAGGTAGTCCAGACTAAACGTAACCGTTGTACTATTAGCACTTCTTTAATAAGTGAGTACAAGTTACGAGCTCCTGCTCTTTGCCTATTGCATTGGATCAACTGATACAATCCTAGTGAATGGGGTGTTACCACCCCTAGAAGTTGTGAAATTGTGTATAGGAGTACGAAATTTTAAAACTGCTTTATTTTTAACGTCGTTGTGCCAGGACTGCTTAAATGCTCTTGGGCTGCTGCTTCGTCTTGATATTAGAGGGCATAAGGATATTGTCACTTCACGAATAGCTGCCATGAAGACATGCCTTCTCGATGAGGTAGGAACTCCGTCTTGTAGGAGTACAGAATCTAATCTTGTCAATGCTGCGTTTATATGCCCTTATACTCTAGAGGTGACTCATTGTTCTTGTAATAGCAGTGTAATTAGAGAATGTCGACAAGTTGATCCGACGTAACGACAGCCTTGTACTTGAATGTGCTAATTTGTACTTGGTTGAACCGTCTACAGCATAGATGGTATACTGAGTGGCTACAAGATCTCTTGATGGTTTGGGGGCTATCGCGAGGAGGTCACAAGGCGGAGGCTCAACGGCTGCTCCAGAATCTCACGCGCAGGCAAGCCTGACAAGATATAGCCTAGCGTTGTTACTGCAATTACTTTTATACTATGTCTTTGTTCACGTGAAAGAAACTCTACTCATACATTTGAGGTATAATCGCCTATGTCATTGCTCATGGCAGAGTCACATGTCAACACAAGTATGTAAATGCTCCTTCAGTATCAAGATGCTTAGCCGTCTGCTCAGCCTCTGTTCTATAGAGAAGAATATTTGTGATAGCCTGTTCGTCTTTTTTTTTATTGCAGAGTGGAAGAAATGAAGGAGAACCAACGAAAACCCTTGCAGCCCGTGATATCAGTATGCAATTTACTCATATTCTTGACAATCAATTTTGTTTGTGTGGCTTAGTACTAGCATATACGGTGGTTTGAAGTCAACACCTGGTTGGAATTTGGTGCGTTAAGTCTGCCTGACTTTTGGTGGTTCCAGCTTGCAAGGGCGTTATATGAGTATGGAATCCGCAATTTTGATGCTGTTTGCAAGTTGTTGGGTCTCGATTCCAACTTATCCAAGTATAAGGTAAGAGGCATGGCGTTGCTACCTACCGCATAAATTGTCAGTAACAGTACTCTGAATGCTATTCCAGCTTGTCGTTATCCTGTTCCTTTTATGCATTCTGTATTGTTGTTTTGAGATTGAAGAATGGGATGGTTCTCTTTCGTGACACTTAGGTCATGGGCGCATCTAATGAGCAGCTGGACGTCTTCCTTGACTTGTGGTGTGATGCTTTTTTAAGTGCTGGACAACCCTTGCCAGGTCGGTTTCTTGGTACTTATGGAACAGCTTATTATCTTGCATCATTCTTTCTTTAGCAACTGCCCTGCACCAGTATTATGTTCATATCCCCCTTCTTAATATTTGAGTTTTTGTTTTCGTATGCCAGTGGTTGAAGTTGCACAGCAACTCGTGTTGGAAAGGAGTGAGATTCCTTTCACTTGGCATATTCTGGTAAGCTGCAATCAAACCATGATTGATTCCCAGGTGGCTCTCCAATTTTGATATTGCTGATATTGAAAATGCATTGGGGTCTTTCTACTCAACAAGAGTTATGTCAATCTCTGTTTCTCCTGCTTTCACTTCGAAAAGCATTTATTGCAGATAAGCTGTGCATATTGAGAAGGCTGTCTGTTTGAGAGATTCATTCTATGAAATGTGACAGGCAAAAGCGTATGTAGGCGCAGGAGAGGAAGCCAAGGCAGCCAGCGCTGCTGCAAGAGTCGTCACTTTGGAAACTGCTTAGTAGAATCGTCTAATAATTACTGTACCTCCTGAGAAATTCCCTACGCTATCTGCAACTGTTACATATTCAGTAAATTGCAATTGTAATTGCAAAAGGTGTACTTGATATTTCCCTCATAACACTTCTCTTTCTTCTCTGTAGGGTCTTTAGGCTTAGTTGGTGTTGCAAAGGTATTAGGTGACTTGACGGCCTGGCTACCGTTCTTTTGTCGGGCTATTTCACATGTTAGTGAAGCTTTTATATATACTGCTGAACTGTAGAACTGGGACTACCAGTAGTATGACGTGCCGTCGAGCAAACCAACGTGGTGTGCCTGTTTGACAGAACAATACATACCAAAGTGAAAATAATCTGGGGCTCTAGTTTCATTGGTTACTTCAAAAAACTCCTCACCTTTCATTGGTTGCATCTTGGTTGCATCTGAAAAGTTGTGTTGATTTTGAGTTCATAAGGGTTCATTTTAGCCCATTTTTAGGAAGTGGTGCTCACAAGTGTTTTTACCTTAAGGTAGGAGGCTCGAACTCCGACCGGGCATTTTGAACCGAAAAGGACACAGAGGTACATTTTGCTTTCTTCAATTTACCAAAATGTACAAATGATGTACATTCTAGGAGGTGGTCGCTTTTACAGCCCTTTGGCTTTTCAACTTCAAAATTTCATAACTAATTCCACAAAGCTCCGAAAAATATGAAACAACTTGAGCCAGATGCCATTTCTTCTTGTCTTTCAAGGAAAATTTACTAAAAAACATTTCAAGATGTTTTACCTCCCCAAAATTCAGGTTCAGCGCTTAGATGGTCGCTTTATGGACCTCCTACCTTAGTAATCATGGGTAATCATGTGCATTCAAGGAAATTCACATAGTTTCTTTGACTATTAACGTTGGTGTCCTTTTGAATTTTTGCTCATTTTTAATATCTTTGTACAAATATATGATGTACCTCAATTTTATCAACTTGATCATAAAGGAGTATTGTTTTCTAAACAATTCAAGTATTACTTTGGATGAATGAGAAGTTAATAGGACAAAGTATCCTTCAAAAATACTTTGTTCATCATCCAAAATATGGACTTTGAAGCACTTTGGGGGTATGCCAAGATGGGAGATCATTTTGAATTGATTATGAATTTGAGTATCTTGAAGGGAGTAGAATCACTTTGTGACTATAAAAAAGATTATGTCTATTGAAGAATCTAACAACCTTTACATCTTCTTTCCGTTTATACTGTGCAAAACTAAATAAAATGAATTCTTACTAAAGTAAAGATGTTAAATCAATTTGTGCATAATGAACCTCTTTATAGAGCCTTTGTTGTAAAAAGGCTAAAATTAGATGACAAGTTGATGAGTTAATATTGTTGACAAATAATGTAAAGCCTCCATTCTCTATACAACAAAGGAAAGGTTCCACTCACCATATATTGTAGGTGAATTTTGAAATACAATCTAGTGCTATATAAAATTTTGAACAATTGTTTGTATTAATCCTTAAACCCATGAATCCTTTTTTAAATTCTTACATGTTTTTGAGTGTATATATATGTGTATGTGTGTATTATTTACCTAAATTTCATCAAACTTGTCATACACAAAATGTTTTTTAAGAAGTCAAGCATTCGTTTGGATTAATGGGAAGTTATGTGGTCAAAAAAGCCCTTGGAACTTCTCTATTCATCATCTAGAATTAGGACATTGGAGTGTTGAAGGATTAAGCTAAAGAAACATTTGCATAAACTAAATGTCAATAGATCAAGTGTTATCACATTTAGCACAATTGAAGTTTGCATATAAAATGAGTGGAATCTCTACTTTATAATAAGGTAGTGGCACCCATTCCCACCCAACACCAAATTCCATCCTCATGTACCAATGGTGTGCATTCTAGAAAGAGAATGTGCACCACTAGTACATGAGGGAGGAATTCTTAAAGGGACGGGAATGGGTGTGCCTACCTTAGAGTGCGGTATTATAAAAACACACATTGATCCTAGCACCATTCAAAGAGTTTTGCATAGTGTAAAACAATTGTCATTATTACTCATGCATAATTAACATTGCATTCTAACACAATGTCAATTAAGATAAGAATCAAGCATCCCAAATTTTGATTTCAAAAAATCAAAAGCTCTTCATTTTTAGTGAGTCTTAAGAGTTAAAATTAATGGTTTTATGTGAAAAATAATTAAATAATTTGCCACAAATGAAGTTTTGTTTTTTTTAAATTGAAATTTGATATGATTGATTGAGATTGTATTATAATGCAACATTAATTATGTATGACCCAAAATGACAGTTCTTCTTCACATTATGCAAAATTCTTTGAATGGTACAATGAGCAAAGTTCTTCTTTATTGAACTCTTGTGTACTATATGGTGAATGGAACATCTACTTTTGATATTTTGAATTTAGAAACTACAATTGTAAAATAGAAAGAAAGTCAACATCTGTTTATTTTATGAATAAATTTTTTAATAACTCATAGTTTACCTACTTGATATAAAAATAAAATGAATTATTTGCTTATTCTACTTATTCAAGTTTGATTTTCTTCTTGTTCAAGTTTGACTTTCTTCTTACCCTATGTATGGTTTTGAGATCTGTAGCAAGATATTGGAACTGTAATTTCAAAAGGAATATTTGGATGACAATCCTCACTTCAAGGAAATGATATTAAATATATAATGTTTGAAGAAAAACAAATCATTTAATTTCTACTAAAATTGTTGGCCCTTAGAGGACTGATTGGGTGTCGAATGACAAATTGAAAATTTAGGCAAGTCCCTACAATGTCAATTTTCAGAGAATTTTCAAAGAATTATTTATTTTTTGACACAAGGTGTGGACCTACAATTTTTAGGTCCACACCTTGTGTCCATTTCCTGGGTGGAATTGTTTTTTTTCCCCAATCGACAAGTGCCTGGGTCAAAAGTTACTGTATGCTACCCAAATAATTCAAGCAATTTGGACAGTTAGGGAATCATTTGCTAATCTCCACATCTACCATTGAAATTTGATGGGTATATAATATATATAATATAGGATGCAATTGTAAAAAAAATCCATATATAGTGCGAAAATCTCATTCTAAGAGGAATTATAGTTTACTATACTTGTCAAGCAAAATCATAAAAAAAACTTTTTCTTCTACCTTCAATCCGTGCAGTCAAAGTTTTTGAATTTTTTTCTATACATTCCCATAATAGTCTAGTACAAATTTGTAATGTTGACCTTTAATAATTTATTTATTTTTTCATTTTTTTCTCACTAACCAAAAAAGTGACAATTTTTGACAATTTATGCCAAGAATATGCTCCAATCCTTTAGGGGTTAAACAAGATGGTAGAATTATCTTATAAATCATGATATGCCACCTTCCACGTTTTCCCTATTTCAACTCTTATTCTAAATTGCATTTGAATTCTTACTCAACTTGCATTTTTTCAAAATGGCAACAAGACATGATTGCATGCACCCCAATGACAATGAGTTGTCTTCTCCCTAAATTGAAATTTTACAATTCCAAAGTAACCGCAAAGAGGGGTCCAAAACTTTCTGCACCTGAAAGGGTGCTAAGAAAAAATTGACCCCTCTTCATTGCTCTTCCTGAAATTTGAAACTCTTTAACTTGGTCACCCAGGCTGGACATGGACACCACATTGGAGCCTCGTCAACAAAGCTTATGCCATGGCTTAGTTACCAGAAAAAATTCTGTAAATGACGATAGTGAACCACATATCAAGGGAGCAACTGGCTCACATCCTTGATCACAAGCACATCTCTGGATAGACCATAATTGTGATGTCTTTGGTCACCAGGAATGGCAATGGACAACAACATCATATTCGAGCCTCGACAATATGCCATGGAAATGTCAGGATTGGATGCTGTGTACACCCCGCGCCCGTATGCAGCTCCTGTTTTTATAGCTACTCCCATTGTTCCTCCTATTCTAAATCCCTCATAAGCTATCTTATCAATTGAAGCTTCATCAGTTCCGTGGAACACAAACCGGGCCTCAACTGGTACGTTTGAGGCCTTGAACGCTTCCTTCTTCTGGTTGAATCTTTCTTCAAGGCGCACGTTTTTTATGAACTCCACTTTCGTGACCTACATTGGGCACAGTCAGAGACAGTCAGAGACAGATGAGTGATCGATGCGATTGGGTACTAAAGTATCAACAAGAGAGTCCATCAATTTCAGAAGACTCATCCAAGGTTAATTCTTGCACTAAATAAATTCTTAATTGGTGAAGAATCCTTAAGGGGAGTTGTTGTGCATTCACTTCACTCATTCTCCTATTCTGAAAGAATGAGACACTTGGTCTCCTCAAATTCCTCCACCGTTTAACACTTTCAATGAATTGAGTACAATTGAATTCATCACATATGAAAAAAGAATAGAAGACAAAAAATTTACTAATAGTTGCCTTAAATCTTTACAGCAGGGCCAGTATGTTGGCAAGAAACTTGAAGCTCAGAATGGAAAGAAAGACGAGAATCTTGCAATAGAAGTCACGAACTCTGACACCCTATAACTGAAACTGAAACCTGTTGTGAAACTAAAATTGAAACCTGATGTAACCTAATCGAAATCCTGAAATTTTACGGAGACATCCTAGAATATCTGAACGTTCGTACCTTCTTGGTCCTGTTTGTGGACATGCGGAGAAACTGAGACTCGGCCAATCGGAAGTGGCATTCCTCTGGAGTGAGCCCTTGAAAGTCGACGGAAGGCAACAGAGGAAGACGACACACCCCTCCGTTTCGAGAAGCCTCTACTTCTCCGAACCTCTCGAATTCATTTCCTCCACGACTCTCCCCAGCTACTTCAATTGGTAATTCAGCGCCTTCCATGATAACATCCACCATCGTAATGTCATTAATATCCACCGCCGCAGCATCAGCATCCTCCATGGAAACATCATCGTCCCGCATCGGAACAGACATTCACCGCACGTAGACGACCCGTGCAAATTAATACGCGTAACAGCTGACAGGAAGCTTAATTTTTCTGTGGACATGTCACAGACCAGCTAATTGATTCTTAGATTGAGCGACACCAAAACAATTTCTTGATTGCAAGGCCTCACAATCGGAGTCTGTTCAATTCAGAGAAATCTCCTGCGAGGCACGATTTCGTTAGTCTTTCAAAATTGCACTACTTCTGATACTCATCAACGTTAAGAATTCAATGAATTTGGGTACCACCCACCTCACCGAAGCTCGGGAGAGAGATCGCTAGCTAGCCAGGCCTAAGATCTCGTCATTGGTACAGAGAACGATTCAATATTCAAGGCTTGAAATTTCCGGTTTTCAATTCCGTTACCAAGTCTTGCGTATTTCTCAATTCTTTTCCAACGTCCTGTGTGTGTTCTAGAGCCGAAAGATCCTCTCAAATGAAATTGAAAAACGTTGAATTTAACTTTGAGCTACGAAGCGCTGGCGTTCTTCGTAACCATGGTTTAGGTGATCTCCGTATCCAGCGAAGATGTGGAGTGGGCATGGCACAGGACCTCACGACAACCCAGAGAGCCACCATCTATCTCTGCACAAAGCTTCGATGGATGCCCTAACCAACAAAGTGCTGTAAGGATCTAGAATCGGTTGCCTGGCGACCAAATTCAGCCCAAATTTCGGCTACTAGAAAAAGAGACGACACTCGAACTGCATGAGTTTCGACCTACTTAAGTTTCTTGACACAGTCGGAGCAATTCCAAAAGACGGTGAGGGCTGCCTGCAATCGGGATAGGGAGGTTTGGAGGAAACGGGGGCGGAAGCAAGTGGATTCGCCGACAAGAGGCTTTGCTTACACTGCAAGCAACCGACTGACTGAAGTCAACTGTTTCTCCTACGAGTCCGGAGCAGCGTATTTTTAAGTACAAAAAAATAAAAGGTACAGTGACAACCGAAACCGAGTACTATTGTGAAACATTTTCATTCAAACAACCATACCGTAAGCATCAATGGACAAAGTCCAAAAGTGTAAATACGAAAGTTGTAGTGTACGACATGCTACACGTTACCATGGAAGTTTGAAGAAAAAAAATAGTTGTGATTTGAAAGAAAATCAATTTCAAAGTTAGCCATGTCTAAAACTCAGTTTTGTTCAACATGAATTGGAATTCATTTATTTTTGTCAATTTTTTTAGAACTCCGAAAAAACTTTTTGTGCCTTGGCATGTTGGTATACATCATTTCAAATTGTTGTACCCAAAAATTGAAGGAAATTTCCATTTATAGAATTTAAAACACCAACAGTTTGACATACATACAAATGATGTTTGTTCTCACAATATTTGATTTCTTTTTTGGAATTGAGAGTATGGGATAGCATTAGCCATTGTAGAGAGAGCATTGTTGCTATATGGACCATTGTTACATCTTTGTGCCTTTGCATTTGAAATAGTTGTTGAATTTGACAATGCATTTGATTTATATTTCGCAATTGTATAATGCGTTTTTAAATTCAACTTCTTTTGTCCAAAGACTAGAGTTCATGATGCACATAATTGATCCAACAAATCTCAAAAAAAAAATTATCATTGTCAATATCATCAAAAAACTGAAAATTGCCAAAAATTACACTGATCCTCATCAAATTGGCAGTGTACGTACGGGGGGACAAATTCATACCATTTTTTGAAACTTTTTGTGAATGTGAAGAATTGAGAGAGGTACGTGGCGGAAAAAAAAATTTGAAATCGGACCTTCAAGCGAGAAGTTATGCCATTTCTTGGAATGCGTGGGGACGGGGGGCAGCAAAAAAAATTTACAAAATTTTGAATTTTCTTTTTTAAATATTTTTTTCTCATAGATTATATTTTTGTCTATCTAGAAAGCTTTGATTCATTTAATTTGACTTTGTTATGAGGAAGTTATGGACATTCTTGTTTTTCGGGCAGTTAGAGCATCTTCTTGAAAAAAATAACTTGTAGGATTCATTTCTGAATGCAATTTTTGCAATTTTTCAAAAAAATAAAATTCTCATGGTTTAATTTACTTGCTAGAACAATCTCACCATTGGGATTAGTGTATTTTAATTCCAACTAAAATATATAAATATTTTTTATTTTCCTTCTATCTCATACCTACTTCTACTTAACAATTTTTTGAAGGATGATAATTAAATTTTTTTGAATTTCTTTTTTTTCTAAGACTCTCAACTCAATTCTCCACTATAAAGATTTAAAGCTCCAAACTCCGTAGTGCAAAAATTTTAAGTTAAAAATGTTCAAAGTCAAAAAATCCAGTCCCGCAATGTGCTGAAAAACTTGTTTTTTCCACTTTAAACGCAAATATCTTGCAATCTGTGCGGTCAAAAATTCTGAATTTTTTTCCACACTTTTTAATACTAGTTAGGTGTAAGATCCTATGGTTAGATAAGAAAAAAAAAATTAAATTTTTTTTTTACTCTTTGCTATAGAAATGGCAGTTTTGAGTGTTTTTTGGCAGAAAATAGGCCTCGGTCCTTTAGGGGTTAAACATTTTTAACTTAAATTTTTTGCACTACAGAGTTTTGAGCTTTAAATATTTATAGTGGAGAATTGAGTTGAGAGTCTAGGGAAAAAAACATATTCAAAAAAACTTAATTATCATTCCTAAAAAATTTATTAAGTAGAAGTAGGTACGAGATAGAAGGAAAATAAAAAATATTAATATATTTTAGATGGAATTAAAATACACTAATCCCAATGGTGAGATTGTTCTAGCAAGTAAACTAAACCATGAGAATTTTATTTTTTTGAAAAATTGCAAAAAAAGCATTCAGAAATGAATCCTATAAGTTAATTTTTTCAAGAAGATGCTCTAA
Organism: Pseudisothecium myosuroides; assembly: GCA_951799445.1. Classification (NCBI taxonomy): domain Eukaryota; kingdom Viridiplantae; phylum Streptophyta; class Bryopsida; order Hypnales; family Lembophyllaceae; genus Pseudisothecium; species Pseudisothecium myosuroides. Next base: position 17,924,519 of record OX637290.1, on the reverse strand, counting down.
CTGCCCGAAAAATAAGAATGTCCATAACTTTCTCATAACAAATCCAAATGAAATGAATCAAAGCTTTCCAGATAGACAAAAATATAGTCTATGAGAAAAAATATTAAAAAAAAAAAATCAAAATTTTGCCAAATTTTTTTTGCTGCCCAGACTGCCTAGTTACGAAAAAAAGTAACATATTTGGCCATAATTTTTTACTCCTATTTCCAAATGTGTTGAAATTTAGTGCACATGAAAGATATTCTTCATACCCACCACCTTCTATGAAAATTTCAGCTTAAAATATAAAAATCTCTAGTCACACATACCTGCCCAAAATTTCTATACAACCAAAAAACGCATGCCGGTCCTTTAGGGGTTAATGGTCATAGAATATTTTGAACCGTGTTGAAAGTCACAAATCATTCCAAATCCTATAAAACAAACTTCCAAAAATTGTAAATTGAATTAATGAATAAGAATTCAACTAAAAAAAGAAATGCTTTCATATGGGGCCTAAAAAGGAAATCAGCCATTTCCGATCAAGTTCCCATTCTCGCAACTTAGGCTGCTTAATTTCCAATCCGCTGAAGTGTAGGTGACAACTTCTTTACAGTAAGCCCCGCAGGAGCAACAAAAATGTCCGGAAGGTTGACATTGAAAGCATACAATGACAATGATCACAACATGTACATTGAAAGCCACAATGATCACTTACGTCGATTTTGTAACCATCCTATAGTTGGAAATCGGTTTGCCTACACATCGAGAATGGGACAAATAAAATCTTCACAAAAAAAATTCAAAGTAATTTTGTTTTTAGGGAAAAAAACGTAAAAAATTATGAAATCCTATTGCCAAATCTATTTCTCTACACGGGGAAATTTTCAGATAGGCTGAATTGCTTAGGTGATCGGAAATGGGTGATCATCTTGATAATGAATCTGACCCCAACGTACGGTAGTCAAAATAAAAAATGTTGCAAGCTCACTCCTCAAGCTCCGGAAGCTAAATTTGGCTTGCTCATTCCTCAGCGTAGAATCTCGCCTTCAATCCTCTGCGTAGAATCTCTGTCGCCTTCAATTGTGTTTGCATTTCGCTTTCGTTGCGTACTTCAGTGAGATCCCTTGCTGATATCGGCAGGCTTCACACCATCTTTTTTTCTCAATTTTTAATTGAACTGCCGGCGTCTCTTGCGGCGGCTGAATTCTGGTGAGCTGAATTCGTTGTCCGGTTTTTCTCTAGAATCGCGCGGTGTTTTTGTTCTTATTGTTGATTTGAAGATAGCTATGGACCCAAACCGAAGACCCAATCGAAACACTCCATTTCTTTAGGCTCCAACCCAAAAAACAGTTTTTTGGTGTAAACAGGCCCTAAGCTTCTCTTCATCTTTGATTTGATGTTGTTGTGTGAGTTGTCGTAACTTACTTGCAGGGGTTGCTGGTGAATTCGAAGTAGAGCGGAGTTGAGATGGGAGGAGGGCCGGCCATGGCGCTGGGAAGGCGGGACGACGTGGTGCTGATCACGGGCTGTTCCGACGGGGGAATCGGCGCTGCGCTTGCGTTGGAGTTTTGCGACGCAGGATTCACCGTGGTAGCGACGTCGAGGTCGCTGAGTACGATGAAGTCGTTCGAAGGTCATCAGTACATTCAGATCCTTCCGCTGGATTTGCTCTCGGCGGAGAGCATCAGGGAGGCTGTGGAGTCGGTCATGCGTATGTATGGAAGAATTGATATCCTCATCAACAATGCGGCCAAGCCGTGTGCGGGTCCCTTGGCGGAGGTTCCTATTGACATCGTGGACACTGTCTACAGAACGAACTACCTTGGTACGTTGCCCCGCTAATTTTGGCATAATGGCGATTTTGAATGGAAGGTGCTTTAAATTGAGATCTTATTACCTTGAAACTTCGAATTTTTTGGAAGTCATGTGGAGAGATCTCTTGAAATTTTTGGTTGGAGGTCGACTTTCGAAGGTGTTCATCTTTTGTGATTATCCTGCTGTTTGACGTTTCAATTTTTAAGAAAGATAGACGGATTTCAAATATTGTGGTGATCTTTTTTTCCTCTTCGATATATGTGATGTGATTTTTGTGAAGAGACGAATCAATTATCCGAGCTAACTTGCAGATGATGGCTTTCAAATTTTCGTTTAGAATGTTTTTTCAGAATTGTAGGTTTGAAAGGAAAATATGCTCTAGTGTAGACATCAAGTGTAGCTTTTCGTCTCTGTATGCTCCACCTACTTCTGGATTTTTGACAATGGGTTGCCGACTTCGTCTGGGCAGGTCCCGTGATGCTGATTCAAGCCGTCGTGCCGCACATGGTGGCACAGGGGAAGGGCAAGATCGTGAATGTAGGCAGCATTATTTGTCTTGCGTCCGGTCCATTTTCCGGAACTTACGCCGCTTCTAAGGCAGCGTTGCATGCGAGCACAGATGCTTTGAGGTAAAACTGAATTCCCCATTACGGACTGCCGTAATGTTGCTTATCCATCTTTTTTAATGTGTAGTAATCCCTTCAGCTGCCTAGACCTGTGAACGCACATTGCGTGACAAGAATGACCCCAAATAACCAAGCTATGAGTGTAATATACAGCTAATGGCCAGATACTCCCTTTACATCTGGGAGTAAGACCTGTCGATGACACTAACTTGATATGAAAATTGTGCGTCTCTGTGTTGATAGGTTGGAGTTGAAACCATTCAACATCGACGTCATACTTCTTGTTCCGGGAGCAGTTGTTACTGGTATCGTTCCGAAAGGAGAAGAAATTGTGAGAAGCTATTTGACTTCACTACGAATTTTCAAGCCCTACCAAGAGTACTTGCTGAAACGAACTATGGTAGCCCACGATGCAAGATCCACCCCAGCCCCCGTTTTCGCGAAGAAGGCAGTGGCAGTCATTCTACGAAGATCTTCTCCCGCGTGTTATGTCTACGGGTTTATGTCTCGCATTTACCGCATTCTTTATTACTGCCCATACTGGCTTCGGGATTGGTTTTTTTGCTCTAAAATGCCGAAATGGATGACGACAAAGAGACAAGCTTAGACGGTTGAGGATCGACGCCACTGTTTTCTATACGCCTGGCTTTTTTGTTTGGTATGCGAGTGAAGATACTCCTTCCTCTTCGATATCATTAAGATCAGCCGTGTGCTTCTCAGTAGTGGATGTAAACCATTATTAAGAGCATAGTTCACATCTTCGTGAGTACAAGTATGGCCTTGTGCTTCGTGAGGACAAAAGAATATATATAGTTCACTCACTTTCATGAAGTCAATTAAGACTCGTAACAATCTGCAACCAGGTCTGCCAGGGATCACTTGTGATATCAGTACGGATACCTACCAATGTCCAATATTTTTAGCTAAAGTGCGGGCAGTAGGTATTTCAAGTATGTGACTCATCTATAATTGTTTCATATTTTCCTTCGTGGTCTCAAAACCGACTTTCCTGCTCAATTGCAAAACAATGTTTAATGGTGTGCTATTCAGAGCTGTTGAGCAGTGATTGCAGAATGCTTCACTTTCAAGCAAGTAGATCTAATATCGTTTAGCCTGAATGGCACGCATCCCTAACAAAAATTTAGGAAGTCCCGAGATTGGATTTCTTAAAAATGGCTTGAATCAGTTGCTGGATAAAATCATGGAATGCAAAGTCTCCATTCAGCATACAGCAAGGAAGTGGTTCCATTCACCATAAAGGTGAACTTTGAGCCTTTGCATACAACGATGTAGAATATTGTATCATGTTAAATTTTGCTCATTTACCTTGTGCTAAGCTAAAAATCAATTACCAAAAACGAATTGTCAATAGAGTTGGTGTTTGCACACAAAGGTTCCCTGTATGGTCAATGAAGCATGTAATGAAGTGAATGGTTAACGAAGCCTCTACTTTACATTGAAAACAACGATTTCACAAGCACGGGACTCTCATTCACACAAGCGAACAAGGCAAATTTACAAAAATGACATGTATCTTTATAGAAGGAGCGCTCGCGCTACGAAAGCATTGCCAGCAGCTGCGGTTACACAACTGGAAAAACGCATTCGTTTGCTATACACACGATTCATTCACATACTCGACAGTGAATGTACTGTACACAAACACCATGACTACACAATACGCTTCGCCTTCACAAAATACGAAACTTCGCAGCTGCTCCGATCGATCATAACCGGAGTCCCTTGTTTCATCAGGTCTATGAAACTATGCTGCTGTTGCTGCATCATAGGGAGTGGTCCCAAGGCCATTTTTCTATCAAAAACGACTCAAAACTATCAATTCTGCTGCATTCATCCAAGAAAACAGAAAAAATATTTTGTTTAGAATATAACCATAGGATCTTATACTTCACTTGTCTTAGATCATGTGGTGAAAATTTCATGAAGTTTGGCAGTACAGATTGGAAGATATTAGCATTCAAAGTTGGAAAAAAAAGTTTTTTTGAACATTGGCCTACAATTTCAGATGACTTTGACTGCCATTTTTGGAAAAATTTTGTACTACAAACTTTGAATTTTAATTTCTTTTTGTGTTGAAGAATTGAGTTGAAAGTCTTGGAAAAAAAATTCAAACAAAAAACACTTGATTTTTGTTCTTTAAAAAATTGTTAAATAGAAGTAGGTCCAAGATTGAAAGAAAAACCAAATTGTTAATAGCTCTAAAATGGGATTGAAAAATAATAATCCCAATGGTGATACTGTTTTAGCAAGCAAACTTAGCCTTGTCAAACAATTTTTTTTTCCCTTAAAATTGTGAAAATTGCATTTAGAAATGAATCCTATAAGTTATATCTACAAGAGGATGCTTTGATTGCTAGAAAAATAAGATTTTCCATAACTTTCACATGACAAATCCAAATGGAATGAATTAAAGCTTTCCATGTAGATAAATTTATTATCTACAAGAAATTTTTTTTTTTTAAATTATAAAAAAAAATTAATGTAGGAAGGTTTGCTCCCAAGTACCGATTGAAATAAAAATATATTCCCAAAAAGCTAATGAGTTTTTCTATCTTTACAAAAACTTTCAAAAAATCATGATGAATATTGAGAGTTTGAGACCATAGGACCCTGCCAAAATCCATTTTATCCTCCAAAGTGACAATGGGACTTTAGGGGTTAATGAAACTTTTGAGATCATGTGTCAAAATTAAAAAAAAAACTTTTGGAATCATGGCTAAAGGCAACAAACCTTAATAGAGGTCTTGGTTCCTACTTTGTTTGTATAAGAGGCTAACATGGCAATATGTAGGTGCATTGGGGAACATGCCTTTTTGTAAAGAGGTCTTGAAGTAGCCTTGAAGTATAGATTAGGCCAAATGAAGAGTTGTGATCAAATGGCTAAGCTTTAGAGACCTTGTCTGAAATATATGGCCTCAATGAGAGTATTACAGGCAATTGCAACCTAGCGTTTATCTTGATCAATGATAATGCAAGCTTTGGGAAAGAGGCCAAATGGCAAAATACCGTTAATTTGTGGATAGTGCAATCAAGCAAAAAATTACAATTTCTATGTATCTCTTTAATTTATGTAGTATACTCGATAAGTGTAGGGCAGGGTTGGTACTTCTCTGCAGAATATTTATTTTTTACCAAGAAATAAAGTTTGGCAAATGCTAAAAATAGAATTTGTTTGCCAATATTCTATTTTCACCATATATTTTTTTATTTTTTCAAAAAATAATTTTCCTAAAATTATAGCATCTATATCTAGAATGATTTTCCACCGACCCTAACCTACAACTACAATAATTGAAGTACATGAAAAGTAGGTGAATTTTGGCTATATTTTGCCTCTACAAAAATGCTACCATACACGCAGGTCAATTTCGGCACTTTGCTGACAAAACAATTTTCTTTTTGTAGTTCGACAATTCAGCAACCTGATTTGGATTTCTTTGCTTTCGGCATTTTGTTTTTTTAAATTTATAGACACTCCTAATTTGGATTGATTTTTTCTATTCATGCATAAATTTTTTATTTTTTCTAAATTTTCTCAAGAATATTTTTTGGATATTCAAAATTAGCAACACTTAAATTTTTCAGATTTTTAGAAATAGTTGTGCAATTTTTAAAATTTTGGGCATTTTCCAAATTTTCCCAAGTTATTTATGAAACCGACCTATACATATGGTAGTCTGGAAGGACCAAGATAAGTCTAAGCTTAATAATATCACACTCCCTCATTATTACCACATTGTAGTTGTTCCTTCAAATGTAAAATAAACTCAAAGTAAAGTAGAGACACCTATGTCCATCAATATTGATAAGTATAAGCAAGAGAGTGTATCTCCCAATATCGCAAGCTACGTTTGATATTTTTTGCAACTAGGCAAATGTAGTTGGAAATGGTTTAAAAAAAATGAATTTTCAAGGAACCAAGAGAATGATATAAATTATCAAAGCAAGATTCCATTAAGCAAACCTAATTGTTTTTTTCATTAATGTATACGACCCATATAATTAAAAATTCTAAATGTATATACTTCTAAGATTGGTTTAGGATGCACAATTGGAAAATGGATGCCCTCTACCTTGAAGGTAACAACACCAAAAGCAACACTTTCATTGAGCCCGCTTCATTGAGAAGGGAGTGAGGGTTTTGGGTGCATGTAGGTGGCCATTCAAGGACCTCATGTGAATGGTGGATTTCAAAAAGTGTCACAGTTTTGGGTGTTCTCGCTTTATAATCCCAACATATTTCTAGTAAATGTCCTATGTACGGAAGGGAATGTAGATTTGGAATTTTTTTTTTAAATAAATCATAACTAGCAAAGAATATAGATACAAGATCTTCAAGTTTTCCTTTTCCTTCCATCTTTGCGCAAATTCATGAAGAAATGACTTCCCTTGAACCTAGGGTGTTTTTTTAGTAAATTTTTGCTAAAAAGTGATGCAAATTTTTTAACATGGAATATTTGTCAAAATATTCTTCCTTTTTTAGTAGACAAAATTGCTAAATGCTATCAAACCTTAGGAAGGTATTGCTCTATTTCAAATGAATGTACACTCTTTGGGATGGATAAATAATTTTTCATTCATATATTGCAAGTTTCATCCATTTTTGTAGATGTAAATAGCTTCATCACTCCATTGAAGATTACTTTCAACACTACCTAAAATAAATGAAAAAAACCACCTTATTAGAACCTCCAAGTTTCTAATTTTGTCATTGTGTACTAACATTGTACAAACCAAGAATGTTGGTTGCAAGTACATAATGATGGAATTAGAAACATGGCGACAACACAATAGTCAACCTTTAATTGAGCTTGAGTTTGAAAGCCCCTAATTCCGAATACAATTTCAAATTTAGGGTCCACCTATGTGACAGTTTCAGTGGTTTAGGGAGCCAGCACTTTGAAAAATCATAGAAATTACATAGCACATCCAAAAAATCTAATTTTTTTTTTAATATTCATGATTTTCACTTGCTAATATTACAAAAAATATTATATTTTAGGAAAAGATGCCTCCAACTAAGTTATGCTGAATTGCTTATATTAACGGATTTGGGTGTTTCCACCGTAGCCATCACAGTAAATCAAAAGCAAGTAAGCTACTGGCCACCACGAACACCCAATTGCGCTCCGCCGCTCCCCCGCACGCCGCTGCCTGTGACGATGAAGCTTCCGTCATCGATCTTGCTTGCTACCTCGCTCTCCTGCGATCTCCACGTCACCTGGCGTCGTAAAATTCTCCTCTTTTGCAACCCACCGCGTAGAATCTTTTGCTCCCACACTTTGAAACTCACTCTTCCGTCCAATCCATCGACCAACATCTCATTTGAAACTGCCAACAATTTTCCAAAAATTACTTCACCTTGTGTCCCAAGTTTCGAAAACGCTGTTCACCGCTAGGCAGGTTTCAAGCTGGAGGGAGGGAGTGCAGCACGTCCATCACGAGCCAAGCCAACCAAGGTGCGACTTTTCTGGAGCATTTCTTCGAATTCTGTACCAAATGTGGGTCACCTCGCCAAATTGAATGGTTTCATGTATCAATTTGTGGTTTAGTAATCGCTCTTGGCTTCTGAACTTTTGTGGGCTCAGAAGTGGGCGAATTGAGGACGGGCTATGGCGGGGGCTTTGGTGAATGCCCATTTGGTTCCTTCCCAGAGGAGCAAGCGTTGTTGTGAGCTCGGGAGTTCGGAATCGCGAGAGTTGCAGGGACTTCGGTTTCCGCTGAAGCCGGTTCTGCGATCTGTGAACGTGGTGCACACGCGAGGGAGGAAGCGTTACAGTAGCGGTAGCATTCGAAGCCTTGCTGAGAATGGGAGCTCGAATTCTTCTAATGGATCGGCGAATTCTCGCATGGTGCCCATTGAGGAGGCGCTCAAGGGGCGGTCCGCGACTTTCCTTAGTAAAAGGCCGGAGCAGCCCAAGCCAAATGGCACCGGGAATGGTAATTATGGGCATTCTTTTCTTTTTGTCAGTCTGTTTTTTTTCTTTGTGAGCTAAATCGGCATTCCTGGGGTGCAATAGGGCTGTCAAACCTTGGCAGCTTGTGAGAAATAGAATCTCGTGTTGGAAAAGTATGCAATCAAGAGTCAAGATTGTTTCAGGAGGTTTGATACCCGAATTTGACGAATATTCTAAAACCCTAGTAAATCAAATTGGTTAGGCACCGGAATCCACTGATGAATTATTTTGTGACTTGCTAAAGATGTGGAGTACTAATAGTAATCAATACTATTTCAACTACTAATCACAACGCTTTTTTTTCCTATTTTTGCGTGGGAGAGCAATCTTAATTTGGTGACAACATCATCGATGTTTGATAACCCCTAATTTAGCTCAGTGCCCTGAATTTGGATGTTGTGATGATGCCATCTTCTGAACCTCAGGAGCAGCGAAGGGCTCAACAAATGGCGCTGCCACGAACAGAAAATCCACAAAGGGAAGCACAAACGGATTGGCAAGTAGGAGCACTACGACTCCAGGGTTACTGAACGGAGTTTCCATCGGCAAAGTGGACGGAAGCCTGAGCACCCAAGTGGTGATTCCCAATGTCGAAGTGGCCAAGAGGGTGCTGCAGCCTCCAGTGGATGTGGGCAAGTATGGGGAGCAAGCTGTTCGGGTGTTGCCATCCGATGAAGGCTTCAGTTGGGCCAGGGAGGACTACAGTCCCACGAAACGGAATATTGATGTGTGGAGCTTTGTGCTGACCTTGAGATCTCGGGTGTGGTTTTTGGACGCCAAATGGAGTTACGTGGGGGGCTTCACGGAGGAAAAGCAGGTTAGTGCCCGAGTCTCTTCTTGCTTAATATCCTTGAACTGCTCTTTTCTTTTTGTCATGGTATGGTGAATATGCTTGTATTTATACCTAGGGTTGCAATGTTGCCTCAACTCTATGCCTGGAAAAGCAGGTTAGTGTCCTTATCTATTATTGCATAACATTCTTAGAATGTCCCTTACTCAAAATGAAGGAGTGGTGAATATGTGTAGTTTCGCAACTTTACATCGACTTAAACTTGGTGAACGCTTGAAAGGAAAAGTATGTGGAAGGGATCTTGGAAGATAGCTTTGTCATGTGCTACTTTTAAAAGAGACCCTAATTAGTATTGGTAAAGAATGCTATGTGCTCTCTTATGACAACCAGGTCTATATAACAGTTAGGGTTTTCGGATAGTATTGACAGTATTGGTGCAATCACGCAGAAAGCAAGGCGACGGAGCTTAGCGGTGTGGGTTAGAGAGAAGATCTTGCAACTAGGACCCACGTTTATAAAGCTTGGCCAATTATCCTCCACCAGATCAGATCTCTTCCCGGCCGAAATTGTGGAGGAGCTAGCAAAGCTTCAGGTAATTGTGTCCCTCTATATTTTAATCGTCTCTTTCCATTACATAAAGTGTTCAATCCATTCAGAAAAGATCTTTGTTGAAAGTCGTATGTAAGGACCACTTTAGATTGCGCAGACCAAAGCACTAAGTGAAAAATCTGAATCAATATCAAGTGCAACTAGGGGTAAGATTACAAGCTTTAAATAATCTATTGCGTTCATGACGCATTTGACTCAACAAGTGTACAAGCCACGTCAATGAGGTAGACTGAAATCTTGTTATCTCAAATATTTTAGCATATTCCATTGAAACCATGTAAGTGCCACTTCTTCATGCTCAGTCTTGCTTCTTGGACTAGTGTTAAGTCGACGTTGAAAGAGACTGTGATTATACGAATAAAATTGACGTTTGCACCAATCAAGGTTTAGGATTTCTTGTTATCTCAAATCTGTTGCTTTGTCCTGTGCCATCTTAAGAGGACCTAAGGGATTTATGCAGGGCTAGGATCTTGAGAATGCTCCATTGAAGTGATGTATGAAAACATTTTGCAGGATCGAGTCCCAGCTTTTTCAGCAGAGAAAGCCATGGCTTTTATTGAGAAGGAGTTGGGGGCGCCAGTAAACAAATTATTTGCTGATTTTGAACTGCAGCCCATTGCTGCAGCAAGTCTTGGACAGGTTGGATTCTCTTTTGTATTAAAGTTCTGAGAATGGAATCAGCTACTGCCAGTGCCAAAAGTACTTCAACTGTTCTGAGTATTTTGACATTGTTTGCTAAATTAATCTTCTTCATCCTTATTTTCTGCTAAATTTGGTGTGGTTATGAGGTTAGTTCATGCGTCATCTGCCCGAGCATTTTTTGTAAGCTTCTTATTTCCTTCCTAAAATTTTATCTTTCTTGTAATGGTCTGTTTCTGCAGGTACATCGAGCAATTTTGCCCAATGGAGAGCGAGTTGTAGTGAAAGTTCAGAGACCAGGCTTGAAGAAATTGTTTGACATTGATTTGGGTACGAATCTGCCTGAGCTGCAATTCAACTATCTTTGCCTCCAAGTCTGGAAATTAATCTGTGTATTTGGGTTGGACACTTGCGATTAGCTGCTTGTTGATAAGTTAGCTAAGGGCTTGCATATGTGAGTAGTCTTATCAATGCAAACTAGCAATGTACATCCACTGCTAGATATATTTCCGCCTCACAGTTTTGCGGCAGCAACTCTGATGCAGTACTTCGGCAATGTGCAGCTAATATGAAGGTGATAGCTCAGTATTTTCAAAACAGTGAATCTATGGGAGGTCCAACGAGGGACTGGATTGGTATCTACGAGGAATGTGCCACGTAAGTAGATGTGGCCCAGTCTGGGTAGCAATAAATTCCTACCCTACCAGACACGATGGTTTCTCTTTTTAAACCCCTAAAGGACCAAAAGGCCGGAATCCAGCATTTTTAGCAGATTTGAGTAGGTCATACCAGGAAGTCTCTAATTTAATTTACTCAGTGACTAATACATTTTTTTTTCACTCATTTTGGTGCTATAACACCTGGCCCCATCGGAATTCTGTTTTCTGCAATATGGTCTATTGAATTGGTCACTTTATAACCATGAATTAGGACGGAAAGGACTTTGCTGCAGTGTGGGTTGTCTGAGCTTAATATTCGACCTACACGTGTTTGTTTGGTCAACAGAATATTGTATCAGGAGATAGATTACCTGAATGAAGGACGCAATGCAGATAGATTTAAGCGAGACTTTCGAAAGCAGAAGTGGGTTCAAGTGCCTGTGAGTTACTCTTTCCTTCCAAATACATGTGCTTCCTTGTTCACTATTGGATTAATTGAAGGCTGATGTGCTCACGTCATGCCGTTCTGTGCTGGTAGAGCGTTCATTTTATTGCTTGTGGTGGTGGTGCTGAATTTTTCCATTTGTTGTCCTTAGCCTTTTTCCAAGAACTCTTTTAAATTGTAATGCGCAGCAAGTGTTCTGGGATTATGCATCACAAAAGGTGTTGACTTTGGAATATATTCCTGGTAATATTCTCATCCTTCTTATTTCAAGTTCTGATTAGGTTCAAAAACTGATTTTTTACAGCATGTAGCATGCATTAGATGCAACGAGTACGCTGCTCTGAGTTACTCTAATTATAAACTCGAAAGGGTAGGCAAAGACAAGTCGTTCAGGCTTCTTTGTACTATAGAGGACCCGGTGGAGAAATTCCAGCATCCTATTGTGCCATATCACAATCTCTACTTGCTCTGCTCCATAGGGTTTCTGATTTATTTGGTTCTTGAAAGTGCACCTTAAAGAGCACCTTGTAGTCAAGAATTGAGGTTTTCATCTGCAGGGGTCTTCAAAGCATATTGGAAGAATCCCTATTTTATGCTAGGTTTCCTCCTGCAAGCCTTCTGCAGTACTAACTGGCGCTATTCAGCTAACCAAGTCATCTAAGATTTTATCTGCTGCTGCTTGGGAATCACCGAACTCCTTAGCACTAATGGCTATAGTCACAGTTGTAGCACAGATGGTTTTACTAGTTGTAAATTTAACTCTTCGCCCTTGAATTTCTGAGCAGGCATCAAAGTTAACGACGTTGCGGTTCTGGATTCGGGAGGGTTTGATAAAGCAAAAATAGCAAGCCTCGCTATAGAAGCTTATTTGATACAGGTGCCCAATAATGTCACTCCCTTTATGTTTCCCTTTATGATGCATTGCAGACTCTATGACAAGCATTGCCTAACTCTTTTTGGTGGTTTCCAGATTTTGAGAACAGGGTTCTTCCATGCAGACCCGCACCCTGGTAACTTGGCTGTGGATGCCGACGGCTCGCTCATCTACTACGACTTTGGAATGATGGGCGAAATCAAGTCTTTCACAAGAGAGACACTGCTTGAGATGTTCTATGCTGTGTATGAAAAAGATGCTCAGAAAATCATTCAAGCCTTAATAGCCCTTGGAGCGTTGCTGCCAACTGGAGACATGGGATCGGTCAGTTAATCTTCCTCCCTGCATTTTTTCTAGTTTCACTGCTCGAAGAATTTATTAGTGAATCTCCTGAAATGCTGTAGAATAGCACTACGTTTATTTTGGGCGTTATCACACTACAGCAGAGGCGTGCAGCACCACTTCCGTTAGGCCCCGTCCACATTGCATTAAAAAAATTCCTTTCCATTTTCCCCATCTTCATGGCTTTTCAAGCAATAGTGCTTGGAATAACACTTGTTTCTTCATTGCCATGCCATCTTTCACGTGCCACAGAGGATGTTGTTCCTCTGGTGTGGTAGCCATTTGCTCTGATAGACCCATGACTTGCGGTCGTAAGTCTCTTAGTGTTGAACATCGAGGAACAAGGTTGAAAGAGGTTACAAATCATGGGTTATTGCATATTATTAGCGTGTTACTTATCTTGTTTGGGATGACGAATGTGGAGAAAACTAATTCAAGTATATCATTTCAAACAGGTGAGGAGATCAGTGCAATATTTCTTGGATAACTTAATGGATCAAAAGCCTGATCGAGAGAAAACCTTCTCAGCTATTGGAGAGGTAAGCTTTCTGACGCAAATTCATTCGTCTGACTATAACCAATCTACCGTTTTTCAGATTCTGAGAGTAGCTTGTGGCTTGATTATGCAGGATTTATTTGCAATTGCGGTGGACCAACCGTTTCGATTCCCAGCTACATTTACGTTCGTTCTTCGTGCATTCTCCACGTTAGAAGGTTTGTTATGCAATTTTTCTACCTTGTTGTAAATCTTCCATCTATTCTGGTGGATTGCGAGCCTTCTGTGGCAGGCAAGGTGGGTCGTATACTTCTATCTATTGCCACAAAAATGTGGTTTGAATTTTGCTTCTTAGAAACTAACATGTATTGAATTGGCAGGAATCGGCAATACGCTGGACCCTAATTTTTCGTTTGCAAAGATAGCTGCTCCTTATGCCCAGGTAAGCACCAACTCGGCAACTGATTTACCTGTTTCTACAGTTTATTTTCAGTGGGTTTATGTTCTAGAATTGATGAAGTCACTTAGCATTTAAGTAGGTCATAACACTTACGTTGTCATATGTGAACTTTCTTTTGTGCAATATGAATTATTGATTTTTCACAAAGTGATGAATCGAATTGGTCAATTCGAAGCCATGAACTCTTGGTTTAATTTCACTTGGTGAATCTTATGTCTACCGCTCTGCTATGTGCTCTATCAGGAGTTGCTGGATACGCGGAAGGGGCAGAGAAGTGGGACACAGTATTTTGTTGAAGAATTGCAGCGACAGGCAACCGATGTATGTGTCTGATCATTCACAAGGCCTCAGACACTACTTTCTTCAGTCCCTTCATTTGAAGTGGTGAATATAACATTTTTGCCACTGTTGCTGAAAATATATGATGGCTGTGTGCGCAGGCAAGGGATGCCACAGTTGCCATGCCCTTGAGAGTGCAGCGCGTTGAGAAAATTATGCGGCAGCTTGAAGCTGGTGATTTGAAGCTACGGGTTCGGAGTCTTGAGGTGACAATCCTTGCCCAGCAGAGTTTGATGAAGTTTGCGCACAACGGTGCTCAATCTCAAGAATGTTACTTATGTACCAATTTTATAGATATTGAAATCTTAACTTTTATATGCAACGTATTTAAGAAGCAACCTAATGGCACTAGTTGGTGATATTTGTTGATCTCTGGATCTGAGTTTCTTAACCCAATAAGGACGCCGCGGACCATAAGTGTCCGATGAATGACAAGGGATTCTTTAATGTAGGACAGAACTACAACTATTCATCCTTGGAGTTTTTTGTGGAAAGTGGAGAACATCTACAGTAGCTTGACTTCCAATGAGTACTTTTGGATTTTTTTATTCCAATGACTCTCACGGTTATACAATGCATGATTTCCAGGGTCACCCCCCACGTCCTTACAGGGTTAAATGCTAAAGTTTGCCCTTTTGGCTGAATTTATCATCCCTCAGAGATTTATGCTGCACATGATTTTCATTTGACGTCTAACATTCTGATTGACAACCAGGCGGAAAGGGCTGCAAGACGACAATCTGTAATGCAAATGGCGACCATCAACAGTATCTTTGCCGTAGGTTTAGCTAATATTGGAGTGACACTCAGCACTGCTCAAGGCATCACAGCTGTATCAAGTTCTTCATTTGTTGGGGCTGGTAAGCAAACAAACAACCTTATATTTTTTAGTGTCATTATGAATCGTTTTCTTTGCAGCTGCAAGTCCATGTAGCTCATGCTCAACATCAAATTCGAACCTTGTAATATTCTTTAAAATGGTGAATCTCAGTGAAATTGAAGCAGTTTCAGTTGCCAGATTGAAATCCTAGATCTATACCAGTCTTAGTTCTTAGAGATAAAATCACATGTCCTCTACAAGTCTTCAAAACTTGGATGCCCAAATTGAAAAAATAGAAATTGAGTTTGGAAGTTAACTACGTTATTCACTCGTAGGAACCTCCATTACATTTTTCTACCGTTCAAAAATGTGCAGGTGTGTTTTTGTTACTGTTGGGAAATAATGTGCGCCGGATTCGCAACCTGGACAAATTTGAGAAGATGATTTAGTCTGGACGAGGACACTTAGATGTTGTAAAAGAGCCACTGGAAAATGAGTCTGCAGTAGATATTGAATTTCTGGCATGTCAGTCACCTTTTAGAGCAATCTCGCTCAATTCCTCAAGTACTTGCACATATATTTGATATATTTTTTCTCCAATATTTGGGTGTACTCTTATTGTAGGTCTGGACTATCCAAGTAATTATCCCTTAAGTGCCTGAACTGAAAATTGTATGATCACTTATAAAAGATTGTAACTCCAAAATATCTCTATCATTGATATTTTTGGTCCATTGATGTATGACAACATTTTTCTTGACTTGAAGCTTGTTCGATGAATATTAGTTGGATGAAGTATTCAAATCATGCATTATCCAATGGGAGTGGGAGGATAGTTCAGGATTTAGGGGTTATTAATGCCAATAATTTGAACTCAAATTTATGAACTCTGACAATGACATGGTTCTTTTGAAAGTATGCCCTGACGCTCACTGGTGGAAACGTAGTCCATGTAGACTAAGTCGCTTTTAAGACCCACACATTATATGTCAAACTAGCCCAAGTGTGAGTCTTAATGCTTAGTCTTTGCGGACCATGTTTCTACTAGTAGCCTTTGCTAAGAGGATCTAGATTCTTTTTGCATAACAGCTTGAAACCTTTCAAGGTATCAAATATCTATATTTTTTCAATCAATTGATCCATGATAGCATTCTCCATTTTATGACAAGAAATTGATTGATGTGTAAGTGACTATCAATGTTGGTTTACAAAAATAACATTCTAGACAAAACAATTCCATATTCAACATTACCGGGTAAAAATTTGTATGCTTCATGCTTTAAGAAAGTTATGTGTAGGATTTGTCAAGCTTGTGATAATGTGATAAAGTAAGAAAATTATTATTGTGCATTGTTGAGAGGCGGATTCATCTTCCTTGCTTTAGAATGTTATGTTATGATCTTAGAATGCCAACTAGCGGTTGGCGCTTGCTTTGCAAAGCATTAATCCAACCATTTTGATACAATTTTTATGAATTTTATAGATTGCAATAGACTGTCATAGAGAATGATAAATTTTATGAATTAATTGCATCTAAGATGCATGAATTAAGAAAATATTCATCCATCAAATAGCAATAATGCCTCATGTATAGTACTTCCATATATTAATATGGAAGATTGTTTCAATTGAGACAATGTAATTGCACACCCAAAAAATGCAAGTTGGATGGAAGGGGACGTCGCATAAGCGTACATGAACCCTAAACATGCAGAGTTTGAAACAAACTCTTAACTTTTCCATCCACCTGATTCAGGTGTAAATGTTTAGAGGATATTACATGACAAAGTCATGAAAAAACCTCATGGTAAACCACATTTTTTACTGTTCCCACAGCTTTGTCGTTGTCATTGGCAACTTTAATGTTTGCAGGATGTCTACCACGAGACAAAGCCACATATAATTGACCATGGCTAAATACTTCATTTCAAAGATAAATGCCGACTCGATCATATGAATGGCCCTGTGATTTGTTAATTGTCATGGCAAAAGCACCAGTTACAGGAAATTGTTTCCGGCAAAGTGTGAATGGCAAGCGACTATCATTACAATGATGTGTGATCCTAGGAATTAATACCTCTTGGCCACGATAACGTCCTTCTACAATTTCACATAGTAAGACATTTGATGACACTTGCAAAAGGTGCAAACGACTTCCATTGCACAAACCTTTTGCTGGATTCAAATTCCTTAGCAACATCAAATATTGACCACATTTAAGATTTAATTGGTGAGGAGGCAAACCGCTTAACTGTAAAGAATTTAAAAATTCTACCGGATAATGATGGGCATGCTCATCGCTCTCATGTATAAAATCTGCACTGAAACATTGACGCACATCACCAGACATGCGATCAATAATTTTTCGATTGATTTCTTGAGCATCATCATTCCGGACAGCCAAAATGACACGCTCAGAGAAATCAACCGGATCATCAAAAATGGCATCAATAAGACCATCTAAAGAATTTCTAGGTGCAACTAATCCTAGCGGTAAATCTAATTCTGGACCAATTTTTCCTTCACCAACATCTAACAAAAATCTTTGAAAATCTGGTTGACTTTGTAAACGCATATTAGTAGTCAAATGAAAATGTTGCATTAGTGGAAATAAATATGAACGTCGCAAGCAAGCTTCAACAGTTTGTCTGCGACCTCCACGCACAACAACTGGTAAAGTTTGACGAAAATCACCACCATACAAAACTATAAGACCACCATTGGGACTATCGATTCCACGAATATCTCGCAATGATCTATTTATAGCTTCAAACATAAATCTATGTCCAGCACAAGCTTCATCAAGTACAATTAGTTGTACTTCACATAAGCTTTGACCTAATGCAGATTGGGCACTAATGTTACAAGTTGATGTATCGTGTAATTGTAAAGGAATGGCTAAAGAAGAATGTGCCGTTCGCCCTTGATCTAAAAGGCATGCGGCAATTCCACTTGTAGCCATTGCCATACACTTGACGCCTCTAGCACGAAGAAAACCTAATACAGTATTATACAAAAAAGTCTTACCCGTACCACCTGGACCATCTAGGAAAAAAAGTCTATTTGGAGAATTAGGTTCTAAAACTGCCGTGGTAACTACATTGAAAACAATGCTCTGCTCTTCATTAAGCCTATCAACATCTTCTTCTACAAAAGTAATATTGGCATTATCCAAATTATTATTATCATTGACATCAATGGCCAAATCAACATTGTTTGTATATCCAAATTCATGCAAATCATCAATGTTAAAAAAATCTACAAGGTGTTTATTGGATGAAGACAAATATTCTTCAATGCACAAAATCGCTTTGCAATAGCGATTTTGGTCATTGCGCCAATCATCAGACATTGCATCAAGATATCTCCTAAGCAAACTAATAGGATCTTGCGGTTGTCCAAACACAAGAACTGTTGCAAACAACCGCCGAATTTGTTTAGGCAATGCAATAATAGTTGCCTCTTGGAGACAATTCTCCCACTCAGCATCATCTTGTAAAAGTCCTCTTGCAATGCAAACGGCTTTATAGGTCGGATATACCGTATCACGAAAATGAAGTAAATCTTCAAATGAAGTTGGTGCCTCAACATGAGTCAACAACAAACGTAAGTAAAATACTTCAGTACCTACAGGAACCATATTTATTCTACCGAATACTTTTACATTGCGTTGTTTTCTAACCCACATATTGTTTTTTACATCCCATCTATAATGAAGCGGAAGATCCATGTATCGAAGAAATATATGATTACCTTGATTACCAGAAGCAATTAAAGCACGAATGTGACTATTAAGCTCAAAAAACTTTGTAAGTTTAATGTGAGCGTTTTGATCAATTATCGATTGTACAGATGTTCCTTCATGAAAAGAAACATATTGTTGACCCGGAAGATGAATAGGTAACCGACAAATACTATGGCTCTTATTATTGGTTTGAAAACCAAAGAGCCTCCAACATGCTTCTTGAGCGACTATATAACGACCTTCTAAAAACTCTTTAATCTCATCTACAACGTCATCTCTTTCTACAACACCACGATCTACACCCTTAAATATATATTTGTGAAGATATTTGACAGTTTTTACTGAATTGCAAATTTCGACATTGATATGACAATTGAAACAACCTACTAAATAAGGATTGTATGGCACAACAGATCGATTATCTAAACGAACAATTTGTCCTTGTACATGCTTTTCGATATATCGGCCTTGGTTTCGGCGACGGTATAAAATAAATCCATCGTCACCCACTACGGTACTATCTCGAGCTTGCATTGGATAATTCTTTGAGCATCTACCATATTTCATGCATGGACAATTAAGATTATCTAAACCACACGGGCCATGCATCATGTGTTTAGCAACCGCAGCATATAATTGCGGTTGCCTATCTAAATCAGGAATCTCAGCACATACTACGCGATCTACAAGGTCACAATCATTGACCTTATCTTTCAACCAAAGAAGAATGTGTGCATGAAGAAGACTACGCTTTTGAAACTCAATAGTGTAACAGAAAGCTATAGTTTCCCCCAAGATATTCTTCTTGGTAATCTCATCCATCATAGCTTTCAATTTGAGCTCAAAAACACGCACAACTACATCCGGACGATCAGGAGGACTTTGACCCGGCTCAAGTTCATTAAGAATCTCAGATCATGTTGGATTACAAGTCATTGTAATGAATAAATCAGGTTTTCCTAAAACTCTAACCAAGACCATACTGTCTTGGAAGAGTTTTTGCATATATCGAGGAGATTCGATAAATGTTGTTGGTAAGACAATGCAACGTCCAATACGTGCTCCATTGTCTTTTTGTAAAGCATCTACTACCCCTTGATAGCATTTTGCCCGAAGTTCAGCTTGATGTTGTCTAATGAAAAGCAAGTTTTCATGTTCTACACGTAAATACTGATCTACTACGTATTGTTGAAATAGTCTTCCTGCCCTATGTAATATATTTGACTCAAGCCGCTTTTGAAGCAAATATTGGACAAATGACTTTAAAGTCACTCCAGTATTTGCTTTAAAAGCTGTTGACTACCCACATCATCCATCTGGAAATAATAAAGGATAGGATAAAGCATCATAAGCTGGATGGGTTTCTTTTATCCGTAATAAATTTCCACCACGTTGATGAAGAACGATATCTCTACCAAAATCCAAATGTTGTTCGTCAAAAACAACAGTGACAATTTCTTGAACTATTGGTCGATTGTATCGACGGGGATGTTCACCAGAAGGAACTTCACCGGAGATACGAAGTCCTATGTTATGTCCTTCTAAAAGAACATCACGTGAAGATTTGAAACCCTGAACCAAAGCATTTATTGATTCTAAAACTTCTTGGATGATATTAACGGTTTCGCGTTGAAGATCATCGAAAATCTCCATGTGACGATTTGTTTGCAAACCATCATCCAAGAAATAAATTTGTGCAAATTTTGCACCGTCTTGTGATTCAGGCTCTAAACTTCCAATATGATGGCATAATTCTCCATTTACACGAAAAGTATATACCCCTCTTCTTTCAGCTTGGTTAGATTGAAATTTACTACGCATACTTGTAAATGCAAAAGCTTGATTATACTTTCGAATGGATTTAAAGAATTCACGAGAATTAGGTGTCATGCCCATAAAAAGCTCATTGAGCATTGGATGGACAATGGGATGACTAACGTGTTCACTAGCAGTTTTACCATTGTAATAACAAATGGTAGATTTTTTTTTTCTATAACGAAATGCTAAACATTCTGGACATTGAATGCACATAGATCCAACCTCATGAACATTAACATCTACAAAGTCATCAATTGTAGTCAAAGCCGGAGCCATGGTCTAGAAAAGACGACAAATTTTAATTCTGAGCGTAATATAAAATAACAATGACCAATCGTAAATTCTAAATTGAAAAAAAATTGAAAAAAATATAATTTATTAAAAGATGATAATGATTTTATAATAAATCAAAGTCTTCAAAGATTAAAAAAAAGTACCACAAGTTAATGAATTTGATAATCAATCTTAAAAGAAAAGACAATAATCAAATATTTTAGGCTATAAATAAATGAATCAATAAGTCTAAATTAATTTACAAAAAATTTATTTCTTGGATGATGGTTTGCAATGCTTTATTTGGAATGCAAATAGGCCATTCAAAGAAGCCGCCTTCACATAGAGCATATGGCATGCATCAATTGTTAGTGTTTGGAGAGCCATAATCAACCCGCGAATTGTCTCAATTGCAATACATGGATGCCTGAGTCGTTATTGCATCAATTTCCAAGCCGCAAAACTCAAATGTGCTTGGCACTAGCCGTGGCCATCTAATATTGTATACATGCCAATGATTGGTCACATATGACTTAATGGGCAATTTCATAAAAATGGCGGTATTCCAAGTGTCACTTTGACGGTGTGCCATTTTCACCATCTAGTACAGGTATAGATTTAAAACGGCCGAACTGTTTTCATGGCATTTTAAAATAATATCGCCATTATAATGAAATTGCCCATCTTAGCACTAGTTTCTTAGTTTGTAGGTACTACTGCAACCTTACAATTTTGGAAATGGTGAATACTATTTGAGTTGGCTCCCTGGTGTAACAAGAAAATTAAGGATTTGTGCACAAAGTTGTCACCTTTCACAATTTGAGTTCACATAAGTTCATAGCTGTTATGAAAAGACACAATTGCCCTTCAAATATGGCTGACGACGCAGGAGTGGGTCCAAAAGGTAGCCACCCCAATTCAAGCGGGCAAGCACTTGACAAAGGTTGACAGGATGTGGGTTAACGATACTTAATTATTTGAATTTGTGTTCACACAAATTTACAGGTTACTTGTGCTAGTCTTTTAGGAGACCAGATGTTAGTAGATTTTAATTTCGGATTGAACTCTCGGGCTCTCGTCGAGGATGCGCTCGGTTCGAGGAGGCATTCTCCTTGAAGTTGTTACTTTTTCTTCGAAATTGAACTTGCCTTTTCTCTCAAAAAAGGAGAGAAAGGAAGTTATATTGCTTTTGTGCGTAGGCTGCTTTATATTAGAATTGCCAAGGTGAATTGGACATCATTCAGGTTTGAGTTACCTAAGGTAGGTACACCCAAAACCGCCACTTTTTACTACTGAGTCTATTTGCTATTATTAGACTGGTCAAATTTTCATATGTTCTTGTTACCAAGTGAAAGGAAGTTCCAACGCACCAGAGAACACAGCATTTGGATATTATATGCAAAAGTTATTGAGGAACAAAGTTTGGCTCTAAAATGGTTTCTTCCACATTGGTACAGAATTGATTTTGGAGATGTACAGAAAGTATAGATGGCAGTTTAAGGTCAGTGGCACATTTGGGTGTACCTACCTTATCTCCTTTCCAGGTTCAATCGACCTAATTTCACCAGGTCCCATCTGCCGTAAATCGTCTTGAATTCATATTTCCACCACTAGAATTCAACCCATTTAGCAACGATTTGTACCAACCTTAGGACGTTGCTGATAACACTCGGATGTGGTTACAAACGTACATTTCTGCTACACGGTGTACAAAATGAACAACGTTTTCAAACTGTGTGCATGTTCCAAAATTTGCACGTTTGATGAAAAACATTGCTCAAGCATGTACCAAAACAATGCATATAGCAAAAACAAATTGCTGGAAAAACTTGCTAACCCCTTCAAATTCTAGTAGTGTTCATTTTGTAAGATGATTCCACAGGGGGAGACTTACCAGGCTTTGACATCTGATGCTCATCAATAATGTGAAGTATTGAAAGAGCTAGACAATTGTAATTTAACCCTTGAACACCGGGCTGGTGACCGTGGAAACCATCCCTTTTGGCATCGGATGACATCAACTTCTTTGAAAAATCAAAAGTGCTTACGGGAGGTCAAACTACTATTCATGATCTTCCTTTTCCACACAAAATTTGGAGGATGAATAGTTGCACTTTTGTCCTACACAAGAGATTCTCTTGTCATTCATCAACCTCGTTTAAAGGTTAATCAAGGATATATAGGACACCCAAATAACTTGTCGCTAGGAAAATAACTTACTAGTTTCCAAATGTCAATATTATATTCAAGAACTTCAATCAAAATGAACAACTTTACAATATATTATTGAACTTATACTGATTATATGGCCACTTTCGTTAAAATGGCAATATTCCTTTAAAATGTCCCGTTTATAGTTCGGAATGCCCATTCTGAAATCTATACCTATCCTAGATGGTGAAAATGGCACACCATCAAAGTAGCACACAAAATACCACCATTTTAATGAAATTGCCCAAAAATAATGAAATGAATGATCAATTAGAACGGAGAATAATGAAACTATACACCTGCTTGATGGAGTCAAAATAAAATATCCAACTGAAGCAGTTTAAATCATTAAATCTTGACACAATGTTATATCATTCCAAAAATCCATGAAGGCAGAGCCACACATGCCGAACCCGTCCGGTCCCAAGCAGTCCCACAATCGCATTACAAGCCAACATTTGTTTGCAAGAATTTTTTTAATTCAACCACATGCTCAGCCTGCAGCGACCACATCCACCAGACATATTTCCAATCAACTCTCTTCCCTTCAGTCAACCCACGGCGGGGTGAACGTCCCAGCAGCCGAAATGTAGTTTCAAGTTGTTGTTTTCACTTTCTTTCATCCTCATCCACAGCAACTGGCTGGGTGGGTGGCACAAGTCAGACATGTGAGGCTCCAGTCTGCTTTACTTCACGTCAGATCAACTTGTCCAGATACCTTCTCATTCATCCAATGTAAGATTGGAATCTGTGAAAGATAACCTTCATTCCTTTGTGACCAATTTGATGGAAATGGGGTAAATAATATATTTGTACAAAAATATAAGCAAAAATGAGCAAAATTTCAGAAATGAATCCCAGCATGAAAGGGTTAAATCTAAATCTACACCAGTTCTAGCTTTCAGAGCTTTGTGCAGTTAGAGAGTCACACATTTGGCCTAGGCTCGGAATCGTGTCAGTATCATGACTTCGACGTTAATCCTCAGTTAGTCTTAACAGACCGCAACTGGGCGTTCACCACTTCTGAAATCTGAACATCAAGCTTTCAAGCTCCAAGACGGCACAAATCTCAAAGACGGGTTACCCTGCGTCCCTACTTTCGAAGCCAACCACCAAACTTATCACTTCTGCAGGACAACCAAAAGAGAGATAAGAGGCTTACAGCTCCTTCCGCACAAGCAAACAATCTGACGATATTTGCCCCGCCGTCTGTGACAGAACCACTGTACCAGTCTCTTAATTTCCAACCTTGGCCAAGGTCTCAGACCGACAATGCCGTCTTCCAGCAGATTTTATCATAAGTCAGCAAAAACAGGATCACGATCTGGCGGGTCAGGCCGATTGAAATCCTTGGCTAGCTGAAATGAACTGCTGTAGGTGGCATTGTAGATCTAAGATCCAGGCCAAGGATGAATCTGCTTGCGCTCCTCCGGTACGAATCATAATGTCCGAAGAGTGCCTGGTTCCCTCTACTGTCAAGAACTTATAAAATTAAGCCCAATGAAATATGCCCACATGCAAATGGATTGAATATATGATTAAGACTGTCATATGTGAGTACTACGGCGAATTTCGTTAAAATGGCCATATCCCATATGCCATTTCAGACTGCGCTGTCTGAACCATCTAGGACGGATATACATTTCAGACTGCATGGTCTGAGCCATCTAGGACAAATATAGATTTCAGACCACGCAGTCTGAACTGTAAAAGTGCCAAAGTTGCAGAATGGCGCCATCTTAATGAAATTGGCCATACTCCTCTTCCTAAGAAAACACACCGACAAATATTTTACAGGCATACCCAATGTGTTCGGATTCTGTACAAGAGATACACGTACCTGCCATCGGTCTTGGATTGCAAGTGAGCTCAGTTTCACATTTCCTTCATTACCAGTTATGTGATTCCTGGGATGTAAAGCCACGCAAATGATACTTCCCTGAGTAGAGCATACATAGGAACTGCTCCGTACATAGGAACTGCTAATAAATGAGCCAACTGAAAACAAAACAACATGTGCAAGCAGCAGCTAGCTGTTCTGGTCCTCTGCCTGTCAAAGCGGCCAAGGTCAGCAATCGTGTGCGACTATTCGTCGGTAGAATCTACGAGAGACGACGGTAGTCGAGAAACCTCCGTGACCAAACAATGCTCTCGGAATAACGAGGACGTACCTAACCTCAGGATGAACTAAAGTAAGAGGAGCAAAGCGAGCAAAGCGTCGTCCAGGAAAGAAGCAACCCTGAGACACTTCTCTGCAGGTCCGAATTTCAACGAGGTTGTTCGAAGAATCCA
Organism: Pseudisothecium myosuroides; assembly: GCA_951799445.1. NCBI lineage: Eukaryota > Viridiplantae > Streptophyta > Bryopsida > Hypnales > Lembophyllaceae > Pseudisothecium > Pseudisothecium myosuroides. The sequence goes on along the minus strand of OX637290.1, from coordinate 17,899,306 downwards.
GTGCCACACGAAGTAGAACCTCAAATACACCGTCCAAAATACCCTCTTTCGGATAAGTTGCCCGATTGAGTGAGAGATCATCGATCTTCGGAAACGGCATTGCACCGGGAGGCTAGGGCGGGGACTAGAACAAAAGGAGCTCTCTCAACTTCTGGGCTCAATTTATCGTACGCACCGGCAAAGCCCCATCGTGCGGATAGACTTCAGCGAAAAGGAATCGTCCGCTATTGCCGGCTGGTTTGACTGGAACTCAACCTAAAGTCCTAACCCCCACATGCAATAGGCCGGTGCATGGCTGCGGCACTTTAAATGTGCGCCACATGGCAAGATATTTTAGTTGCATGCAATATTTTAGTTCCAAATGTGCTATTCATAATCATCTCAGTTTTCTAAAAACACTGTTTAGGTGAGTGCAATCAGAATCGCGACTTGAAACGAATGAGTTCTGAGCATTTTAGTCGGCGACTCTGGGTGCACTAAACCTCAGAAGTACAAAAAAATCAAATCGAATGACAGAATCATCTTCTATCTGCTTCCACCTCAGCTCTTCTTTCTCCAAATAGTTACCACGAGGACAGGCGCCATCGACAAGCCAGCAGTTGTTCTGGTTTTCTAACAAGGAATCTATGTCTATTGGCTCTGAACCAAAAGGCAGGAGGCTTTGCGTGCACAGAGTCTCTCCTACTGTACAGTAGTGTAGCTGCTTGTTTTATTGTGCAACGAAGGGGGATTGACTTGGAAAATTAATGGAACTGACTGTTTCAAGGTAGAGGATACTGAAAGGTGGAGGACACAAGTTAGGGACCTGGATGCTAAGGTGACGTCCAGTGACCCCTGTAACCAACAGCAGCTCATACACGTGGTTGGACGTAACTATTTGCACGTGGTGCAATCAAAACAATCATGCATAAGAAAAACATTCATACGCAATGATAGAATTTTGAGCACACTACATCTGCCCTAAGATCTAGCTCTCTACTGCATTGTTCTTCTCACGAAACTCACATTCCTGCATTGTTACGTTAAAATGCATAAAGCTACACAAATAGTACTGTCATTTTTTTACTATGCATGATCCGGACCATGAGACCTCGCGAAATTTGACGAAAGACTTAGACCTTTTAAATCAATTAAAATAGACTGTTGTGCTAAAAACTGTAACTACCTTTGGGAGCCATGCGTGTGTGCAAGTCACGATTTCATTGTGATTTCAACTTCAATGTTGGCGTGTTCAGAGCGCCAAACTTGTCACATCTGCACAAAGCTCAAAATTAGGACTGGTATAGATTCGTTTAAGGATGCCTGCCTTCAAAAGTGCCAATATCGGTATCGTGAGTTTCCGCTAATTTAACGAAGTTGACGTTACAGTGACGAGATACACCATGACCCTGGAGCAACATTGAAAAATGAACTCACACCATTATATTTACAGAACGAACTAATTAGGTCTAGAAGTTCATACGCTCCCTGCGTAACGTCCCACCGGCCAAATTCGGGAATCTACAGGAATTTCACACAAGAATTAGTTTGAAACATGCCCGTGACATCAAACGGACATCCCCTATACACTCTGCAGGCACTGGTCGCATATTCGAGATGTTCTTGAAGACACAGCAAGTTATTAAATTAAAGAACCGCTGATCAACTATGTCAGTTTCTGGTAAAAAAGGATTCCTTGTCTATCACACTGCAAAATATAAAACCTCTTCAAAATCTGGACTCCTCGGCTTTGACAACTGCAGTCACTGTCTCTAAAATTCAGCACTTCACTTGACGTTCTATACATACCAACAAGCCACGTAACTACACGCTTTAGCCGTTAGCCAACCGAGTCGTTGGTACGAGTCACTTCCGAGTTTTTCGATTCCGCCTCTCGAATCGATGCCTTGGATAAAAATCAGGCGCTGTCAACTGAAACGATCCAATAAAATTAAAATTGGTTACAAGGCCAGAGCTTAGGAAAGTGATTGAGGAAATCGCATATAATAATGTACCAGCGGGATTCTTGCTGTTGATTTCGATACAGAGCATATGACCTATTTCTTCTGATTTCCTCTGATCTGATTTTAACAGAAGCTAAAATCCACAACAATGCTTACCTGCACGTACAGCTTAGATCAGGCCAGATATACAGAACCCGTGCAAATGATTCGAATATTAAGAAAGCTCCTCTAACTCGATTTCTTGGAAAATTGAGATATAATATACCCTCTAATATCCAGGAAAACTGATCACTCTTTCACCAGCGGCCTCTAAACAAAGGTACGCGTGTTGTACAACACGCACCAGCCAGACCTACGTACAGAAGCCGTGCCGAATTGTTCCGTTAAGAAATTTTCTTTCGATAACCTAAAACAGGTTGATAAAAAACTGATCTTTCTTACTTCCACAAAGGTGTGCTAGCGATCAGAGACGGCAACGACAAGGAAATTTCTCTCGATTACCTCAAGAAATACGAACACAAGCAACAAGGCAAACATGGAGGAGCGCTGATCACTCTTTCCCCTCAGGTCTACCACTCGAGGCTCAAAGGAGTGCGGTGCAGCAAGAAGCATCGCCAACGCTAGCTATCTATACATAAGCAAAGACGGCGACATGACGCGTCGAATACGCACGGCATTGCGATTTTGTATATGACCTAAACTCGACTTCCAGCAAAAACAAGATCTCTAAACAATTACTGACCTTACCTTGGGAGTTGTGTCATCTTAGAGCAGAAGATGCAGCAGAAGTCGGCGAAAAATACCAGAGTGCGGCCTCAGATCGAAATTAAAGGAAAGTTTCAATCCGCTCCTTCTTCAAGTACTGATCTGCAGACATTCAGACCGATTTCATTTATAAGATATATCCGCTTCCCGTTGTGCTCGGTGCTGCAGCCATGGAACGGTCCGAGTGGCTTGGATCGTGACCTAATAACTCGCAAGGCCGTCTTGCTGCTGCAGCGGCAACGACGATGGTGGTTGCAATTGATTACATCACTGAAGGAGAAGAAGCTCCCGGCCTGGCAAAGCCAAGAAAGCGTGCTGTGTACAGGCCACTGTATGAAGTTCACGGCCTTGAGATAAGATCCTCTTCCTCACCATACGCCCAAATCCCTTTCTCAGGTTTATCAAATTGGGTTAGAAGGAGATTCACTTCAAATTAAATTACATTCTAATCTCATGGGAAATTTTGTTAATATGGCGTTATTTCATACACCATTATTCCAGTCATTTCTAGGACAGATATAGATTTCAGACCACACGGTGTAAACATGAAAGTGCCAAGTTTGTGGAATACCGCCATTTTAACAAAATATTGGTTTCTTAAATGGAGAAAATCTCTTTGGTGTTCATTCTTGACTCACTATCAAGTGGAATCAAGTTGGGGAGCTTCAATTACACAAAATAGTGAAATTAAGTTGCCCATATTTATTTCTTGACATTTGACACTATATAAATATTTATCGTTACTATACAAAAATGCACTACTTTTGAATTAGGCCTTGCTGTATTTAGGACTCATGAACCTCCATGTGTATAAATGGAAATACCTGTAAAAATATTTATTGACTTTGATGGCTTGTAAAGTAACTTTCTTGGAGTAAGGCAATCTTATTGTGAAGGCAACCTAATTTCACTATTTTGTGTAGTTTTTTCTTATTTATGTGGCTCACTGTGAATACTATGTTCATTTGTGGGCTTTGGGTGGGTAGGTGTTGATTGAAGAGTGATTGCAGGAAATACTTGTCTTATTTTGCGTCACAGGTTCAATGCAAAAGTTGTTTTGTATCATATGTAATGCAAAAATGATTGAATGAACATGAAATTCAAAAGTAAACTTCCTATTAAAAAAATGTACTTGAATTATTTTATTTTTTTTAAATTAATTCAATAGGTGAAATTGAATTTCAAATATATGTCACACATACAATTTTGGTGGCTTTTAGTACTATCGAGTACCTTTTTTGAAGAATTATGTCGTCAAATTTGGTAGGCTAGTTCTTCTAAGAAAAATACACCCTCTCAGGAAAGGAATTTCCAAAAACATGTTTCATGTGTGTTTTGCATTGGTCTAAAGTGTGCTATATTGAGGTTGAATTTATATTAAAGTAAAAATATTTTTTTAGTTTTGACTTTGATTATCTTTCTTTACTCTTAGTTGGCAACAATGGCAATTTTTTAAATAAAATTTTTGAGTGCATTTTCTAATTTTTTTTAAAGTAAAAATGTGGAAGTCTCATTTTTAGTGTAAATTGTAGCCTATGACTAAGAATAACAATTAAAATACACAAAAGACTCAATAGTACTAGTGGAGGTCTGTAGCGCCTCAATTTGATAATGTGGATTGTTTAATTTTATGGGGAATTATATATTGTCATCCATCCTACCATCCAATGATGAACATCACACGTTGTTATAATAGCAGATCATAGTACAAAAAGTACGAAAAGTCTGAAAATCAAAAACGCAACAAATAGTACAAGTGTTTCTTCCAATCTTGAATTGTTGTCTACAAAGGTAAAAAAAATTACAGAGGACTTATCCCTTCAATCCGTTATATTGTTTTCTCTATCAGTGGAAATTGTTCATGTGTTAAAAAAAGGGTGGGATCTCATAGTTAGGATCAGCAAAAAATAATTCTAAAAATGGATGCAAAAAAAAACTTAATTCATTTTGCAAAAAAATGATTTTTTTGGTATGGATAGAAAAGGTATATTGCAAAATATTGGCAAAATATTCTTAGTTTTTAAGAGATTATATAATTATTCAACAAAGAATGTTAAACTTGCCTTTTGGAGTGTTATGTACATTATTTAATATACAATCAATTTTTAACATAATTTTTAATGTTTTATTTTTTTTAAATATTGACATTTTTTTTTGCCATACAATCGAATCTATTAGGGAATTGTGTTTTCTTGTCATAATTGTTCTGTTATAAATCCAAAGCTCTCAAGATTTATAGGCAAGGTACTAATGACTACTAAAAATTGTATATAATTTTTTTGTATATTTTTAAAAAAAAATTATCATTTATGAACATGCCATGATTGGATGTTATATTTGCAACTTTGGTTTTTATTATAAACTTTCTAGCAGTCAAAGTTATTGGATGTGTACTATGCTTGATTTACGGTTTACTTAACAGTCTCCCTTAGTGTGCAACTTGCATTTATTCTAGATATTTACCATGGAAACAAGATACACATTCATTCATCGATATATAGTACAATCATCTGTAAACAAATTCAGATGCCCTTCAAGTAGATGCTCCATTCTGAACTGCATCAAAGACAATTCTAACCTTCTTGACCATGGGATGATGCAGACTGCTCCAACTATAACACTAAATGACACGCAATTATAAGAGCAACCTTGATTGCACACTTATCAGTGACTGCATTCTGAAGTATATTAAACTGTGCACAACCAGAAATCCACATCTTGAACAAGATGATAAGTGCACTAAACGTTTCTGCAGTTTGCTGATTGGTTTCTTACTCTATCTAATCAACATTTGGGGCTGCTAAATCGAATCACATCCGTAATACAATTTGTCACGATGGACAAAAGTTTTACTTTACCCTCAGAACTTAATCCGACTCTTTGGACCTGCAATGTTGTGGAAGAAGGTTCACTTGTCAAATGTTCCTCCTGTCAAATGTTTCTTATGTTCCTCCTGGCATTTTTCCACATCCGAACCAGCTCTTAGACCAACAATGCCGCATGTCAGATATACCATAATTTTAAAGTGTCTGCTACGTACGTATCTAAAGAAACAAATTAATATTATGTTGATTCAAAATAATATTTCCAAATCGTGGCATTGTAGATCTAAGAGCCAGTCCGGAGGTGGACATTTCATTCCGCTTCAGATTGCAAGAACATCATTCGAACGACTCCTTCAACAAACCGTACATGCCCATGACTGTACATCCGATCAGGTCCTGAAACTCATTCACACATGTATAAGATCCAACAGCGGTAACCATTTTAAATGTTTAATATAACGTACTCTTAAGGCAATTGAAAACATATGAATTACAACTGTACGTTTTGAGGGAAACTATGACACTGGATAGATAACAATTGCAGCAATCAGAAGAGAGTCAACTAAAAGCATATGTCTGACTTTTTCAAAGTGGAGAAACTTCGCTGCACAGTATTTGAGGACAGGCATCCTCATGGCCCGAATATATTGGCATCTTCGTCTTCCTTTCGACGAATGCGTGTCTGCCTTCAAAACTGCATATTTATTCATTTACAACGCACGTCACCCACTGTCTGCATGAAAAATAACAACAAGGACAAAGAGATCAGTATATATGGAGCTGGGACCCTGGGACCCATCTAAGATATTTAATCTTGCATGATTGCATTGACTGCGTTCTCAGACATGCTTCATCCGCGAGAAAATTGCTGATCTTCAAGACGGTACAGGTAAAAACGTTGGCAAGCCTCGGCGAGGACCCAATCCGGCTTTAATTGCCAGACGTCCATAATCTATGACTGAGGCACCCTAGTCTATCTCTCTTTTGGCATCGAATCATTCACTACTTGACACCTGTCAATGAAAATGAACCGTACGGTCCACTAGGAGGCAAGCGGGGACCTCGAGACACATCAAAGATGCTCTCAGCAACAACGTTCTCATGCTTCGACAGTGAGAGAAAGTTGCTGGTCTTCTAACGTTGTGGGAAGCATATCTACAGACAGCTTTGAGTGCCAGACAATCATTTGTAGCCTACCAAACATTCATATGTCATTGACAAGAAGGTCGCAATCTTGCTACACCTCATTAGGTACGTAGTGCATCGGCACACCTAATACATCGTGAGAGCTGAAATTATCTCTGCCTGTCAGTAGAAATTCGAGTTAACGCACGCCATGATGGACTCACTCGCTATCACCCTCTGCATACTAAAATTTCACAATGGCAGAAGGTCAGAAACAAGGAAACACTAGGCTGACGAATTTAGATAAACATATAAGTATGGTTCGAAATATGACTTACGCTTATCTGGTTGGGATGACCTTCTGCCATGGTTGGGATGACCTTCTGCCATGGTTGGGATGAGGGAGTCTGATCGCGCGTCAGCCAGCCTGCGAGCCAATTTGAACAAGGCCTAAAGTCGTCTGCCATCGATCTCCGTCGAAATCTGCGATCGAAAGATTGAACGAACTCCGAAGTGAAAGACTTCGACGCGGCGCAGACTAGGGCGAGATCGAAACAAAAGAAAGCTCTGATCAAGGAGTCGTGATGCCGCAACACGCGCGCGCGCGGGCACACACACGTAGAGAGCACACACTGGCCTGGTTGAAGGTGCGAGCACGGCAATTTATGCCCAGAGACAGGCCGGCCCTGGTAGCGTGGTTGCATCGTCACCGTCCTTCTCTGGCTGACCCAGAGCGCGATTTCAGGGGGGGGATGATGCACTTTCATCCCCTGATCTTCATAGGCGTCAGAGAACGGTTATGGATTACCGTCACGCTTAGCCTGGAGCCTATTCCTTACTGTTTCCAAGCCCCTCCCGTTCCAAGCATGCAGACAGCTGCTCTAGTCTGATCATTCTACGCCGTGAACGAAACCAAAAGTAATTCGAAACAATGAAAAGTTTTACTGTACACAGATACTAAAAAATGAATTTCAGGGTTGTCGCTGGAGATTATGTCCTGACGCGAGAGTCACGCGAACGAAGCTCGCAAGCGCGGTACTAGCGTCGCTACCGTAACGTCAGTACGTGAATTGAAGCGTCAGTTGCAACCCCTAGCAGCTAGCTAGGGCTGCCTGGCACAGGGCGGGTGAATACTGAATAGTAACCATGATGTGACAAATGAACCCACACTAAATGAACCAACACTAAATACTGTAATGAAGAGTGTACATAAGTTATTACCTGCGAATTAAGCGATCATTTTCAAAGGGCTAGCGCTATGGTTCCATTCCAAGATCTTAGATCTTTTCCTGGTCCTACTTACATGCCCTGCGTGGTACTGCCTGGCCAAAACCCAGGCCAACTTAACCCCGCTGGAGTTTAGCAAACTCAATGGACATTAATATCCTTAGCTTGTTTCTCTTACATAAACATCAGGAGTTCCCCAGACGATTTTGCTCTAGGAACGGGGGAAAGCGACCGCCACGGAAAATCAGAGGCACCCATTTTCCCTGCATGCTGGCAACACTGTAATCCGGGAACGTACCACCTGGGATAATCTAAATAACTCCCTGTGAGATCATTCATTCACTGAAACTCTCTAACGATCTCGAACCTTTCATGTAGTGCTCCTCGCTTCCATCCAAAGCAACCAGTTACAGTACATAGATAGGATTGATCAGCGCCGGACATGAATTCTCACTACCACCGTTTCTTGAATGCTTGTCACCATCGGCTTTGCAGATTTGTCTAGCTAGAAGCTTGCAACACGAGACTTAAAAAGGGACGAGCTAGACGACGACTGAATCGCCCCCGGGAATTGCCGAGGTGAATTGAATGGGCAGGCCGGTGGGTTAGACAATTGCAACTTGCCAAGACATCGGTTTTCGAAAGGGAGGGACTGAGTTTTCGTCGCGGTCATCTTCAGTCTTCGATCTTTGACTTCTTCAAGCATGTTCAGTACTCCAAGATTCGCATGAAAAGACGAACATACTGATGTTCTGTCAGTCGACGCATGCACTGATCTTTTCGGAACTAACTCAAGACGGTGACCTAGATTAAGGCAGGGACACTTAATTACAGACGTCTCACTGTCTTTCCAAGTTTTACTGGTTGTCAACAAGTTAACTTTCCTTCTGTCCTCGAAATTGCAGAACTTCTAAATTCACACGCCGGTACCGGCGACGGACGGAAAGCCTTGCTGAAAGCGAAGCGGATCCGTAGCTGGCTACCTTGAATGGCGTGCCCGATTGAGTGCCACATTCAGTGCCACAATCATGTACCGGTATATTGAATTCATTCCTTGCAAAAGTAAGGTCCATATTCTGGATCAATGTCCGGGGAGTTCTGTGGGCCAAACGGTCCATTTCCGACAGATTTTCATCCCCCCCAGTAATTTAAAAAATTGGCCGAAAGTGTGCCGGGAGGTTCCAAAATTGGCCGGTCAATTTCCTACAATATTTTTTTCTCTCGGTAGCATTGCCGTCATTGTCCAATTCCAGTCGGAAATTTTCCTTCAAAGTCAAAATCTATCCGGTTGTAATTTTTTGTGGTTTTAGGCTTTCTTCTTGAAGTGGCTTTGCTTTACTTAAAATGAGTTCATAAGCATTATCCCTGGCAGGATTTGAACGTGGCATTGTCCCTACCAACTTAGGGCCAAGGATTCAGCCTTCCAAAAATGCACCGATCTAGAAGAAGGTCGATGCATTTTCAGGAGGCTGGTTAGTACGACATGCCCACAACATTCACATTTACAAGAATCAAACAACATGAGCAAAAAAAATGGGGAGAGGAGTGAGAACAAGCCACCATTGAGAAGAATCAAACAACATCAGCAAAAAAAATGGGGAGAAGAGTGAGAACAAGCCACCATTGAGAAGAATCAAACAACATCAACAAAAAAAAATGGGGAGAGGAGTGAGAACAAGCCACCATTGACAAGGCAACAAATGAATACAAATCACAAGAAGCTGTCAACCCAGACGTGTCCCCTGCTGATGCATATCTTCATGCATTGAAGATGCATTGCTTGCACTAGGACCCGGGGCTGAATTAGACAAGTAAGTAGAAGGATTAGCATAGAGATACTTGTATTTAGTTTCATGCTTCCACAAAGGTATAGCATCATGCACTATACCATCATACTCATCTTCCGGTCCTTCTAAAGCAACTCTAAGCAAAGCCTCCAGGTTTTTGCTTCCCAATCAGTTCCTAACACGAGTTTTAATTAAATTTTGAATGCTGAAAGCTCTCTCGCAGGTAGCTGTGCAAACGCATTGTATTCTACCTATATCAGCAAGGACAAGCAAATTTGGATACCAGATTTGTAGGGCATGATTCCAAGTGATCATGCCCCACAAATCCCAGAAGGTTTTGTCCCCCCACTCAGTAGTACACTGTAATTTGAAAGATAGAAATTCCCTCTTGCAAGCCTGCACGTCAAGAAGGGGGAGAAGGAAAAACCTGAATGTGACCGGTCCTCTCCATACAGCTGCAGCAGTCTGTCTAACTCAGAGACACCCCAACTCTGCAATCCGATTTGCTTGGACGGCATATTAGAAGGGTTAAGTACTTTGAAGCAAGAAATGAGGTCATTGTCTTGAAATCGAGCTTCCAAACCCTTACAGACTGCTTCAACAAATGAACGCTGAAATTGGAGAGCTTCCTCCAAGTCGGTTCCTAGTCTAGACCCAGACATTGTAATATCATGAAACATATTCCCCCGTATTTGGCTTGGAAGCTTCCTCAGATGACCTCCAAAAGGGCCATACTCAGGAAGCACATGAAACCCTGTGCTTTCGTTAAAAGTGTCAGCATTCAAATCTGTAGTTTCCACAATGAAGAGCATCCGAATTTGAGCTATCTCTGTGCGCACTATGCTGCCTATAGAGGTGACATCTACAAATTTACATTGGAAGACTTTAGACAACATAGCCAAGCACTTCAAAATGTCAGCAAGAAAGAACAGAATGTAAATGACCTTGAACTGGGATAGCTTTCCTAAAATTGACGCAGCCTTACCAGAATCGTTGCCCTTCACATCACGAAAGTAACACAAAACAGACTCTAACGAGTCACACAAAGTACTCACCACCTGCCAACGAGAAAGCCACCTAATTTTGTGGTAGCGTTTCATACATTTTCGAGCATCAAAGAGCTCCTCTTGCAAGGCAGCCAAAGCATACTTCCGCTTAGATGACTTGTGGAAAAAAGCAGCAACATCATTCAAGAGGGAATCAATCTCACCTGAAATCACCTTGCAGGCAGGCGACTTCGCAGCATCGAGGGCAGCCAAATTCGTGCGGTGCGCCACACAGTGCACAGCGAGCAGGTAAGGGTTTACCTCTTTTTTCAGCCGTGCAGCCACTCCAGTGCGAGAGCCTGTCATTGTGCTGGCGCCGTCACTACCGAAGCCCAAAAACTTCCGTAGGTCTAGGTTCCACGATCGCAGAGCTGCAATCAAAATTTTGTAGATGATGCCAGCATCCTTCTTCCCACCTTCAATTGGCAACAGGCCCAGAAAAACAGTCACCGGCAGACCCTCCTCGATGATGCTGGCGAACACCACAAGATGCCCTGTGACACTGATATCGGTAGATTCGTCTATCATCACACCAAAAAACGGTGAATTTCGAACACGGTTGAGGATTTGCTTTTGAATTACAACTGAAATACACATCATCAGATCTGCACATGCTTTCTCGTCCTGATACAAAGATAAGGTCATTGGGGCTTTAACAGTTACCAATAATTTACATAAAGAGGGGAATTTAGAGTAGGGTAAAGAATTCTTCCCTAGAAAATATGCAGCCCGTAGCAAAGACGCCACAGCCTCATCGCACGCTCTCTGGCCGCTCAAAATAGCTTTCTCCATGACTTTTCCGCCACTGTGCAATGCCCACGCGAGGCGTCTGTGCTCATTGGAGCGGGAGTGATCTTGGAAGGCACTTACCTTCAGGTTTTTTGAGCCGTCTTTGGCATACGATGATCGCCCGCCTTTGTCCTTGCAAACCTTGCAAAACACCCTCCCAACATTAGCATCAAATTGCAGCCATTCGAATTGCATAAGCCACTAGTCCTTCCACTGACTTTGAGCAATCTGTGCTTCTGAAGGAGGAGCAGTTCCATCCACCCCTGAATCAGCAGTTCCAGCAGAAGACTCGTTCTCAGACCCTGAGGACAAAAGATGAACAATTTCTATTTCTCTAGACTTTGCAAAGTAATGGTCCCTGAGGGACCTCTGTCGTTTAGCCATGAACCCTGGTTACTCTGCTGTGAGTGCTGTCCCTGATTTCCTGCAAGTTCAACGTGAAGCCAAAGTTAGACCTCAATTGCACGATTTCAGCAATGAAAAATTAACTCTCCAATCCTAAAATCACAGCCCTGCATTGTCATGGCTGTCACACACTCACGCAAGTCGACACCCACCAACGCAAGGACCGAATCACATACCTCCAGGGAGTATTCGTGATCCAAGAAAATGTGACTTCGTGAGTCGTGACGGCGGCTGAGGGACTCAGCGAGAATGCAAGCAATCGAGGAGCGACCGAGCAAGAGGGAGTGAGCAAGAATGCAATTCAGGAGTGAGCAAAAATGCGATTCAGGAGCAACCGAGCGACCAAGCAAGAATGCGATTGAGGAGCAGCTGGAGCGGCTAGGGGATCGAACAAGACTACGATTGAGGAGCGAGTGAGCGACCAAGCAAGAATCTGATTCAGGTGCGACCGTGCGAGAAGCCGAGAGCCCGAGAATGCGCTTCAAGAGCGATGGAGCAAAAATTTAAAAAAAAACTGCACGTGCAAGTCTGCGTGAGCGACAGAGCGAGACTGCGCCTGCGAGAGAGACGTTGTGAGAGACAGCTCACGGCTCCTGCCCAAAACCCTGACCCAGCCACCCAAAACCCCTAATTAGAAGTAAAAGAAGACTTAAAGAAAGAGTTAGTGAATTAAAGAAAGACTTAGTGAGAGTTAGTGAATCTGTCAGTCTGTGAGGTGTCCAGGTGTCCTAACTTAGGTAGGATAACTCAAAAGTAAAAAAATATATATACATGTGAATAAAAAATAAAATCAAAATCAAAAAATCAAAAAATCAAAAAAAAAAAATATATATATATATATATATGAAATAAAAATATATAGAAAAAAAAATTTACTATATAAAAAATTTCCTACAAAGTATAATCCCGGCCGGCTAAAAACCGGATTCATGAATTTTGAATCGGTAATTTTCCGACATGCTCCTAGGGTGGACGGCAAAAAGCCGACATTTTATTTTCCTAACCGGTCCATTTTCGAAAATCTTTTTTTTCATCCGGAACCTCTGCCGAAACTTTTCTATCTCAATCAGAAATTCTCAAAATCAACCGGCTAGAATGTAACTAAATGCCGGTACTCCCCGTTCATTGTTCTGGATATGAACATTGTGATTCCGGGCAGAGTCTCACCTAAATAACTTTTGCAACAACCCTGTACTATATATATTAATGACTTTCAGAGTTGCTGCAAAAATGTTTGATTTATGAAATTTCTAAACTTTGACTTAAGATAACACTGGAGGTTAAATAAACAATTCAATTAATGCGCCAATTAGAGCACAATCAGCACATAGTGGTAATATCCTCCACGTACTCATATGAATTTAATACAAAGTTTTGTACATAATTTCTGGATATGTACATTGTTTTTGGCCATATTATTGCCACTGCTCCAAGTACTACGAGTATTGTATAGGATTAGTGTAGTTTTAGTCATGAAAATGAATTAATAAAATAATTTAAAATCATTAAAAACATTTTATGATATAAATCATAAAATTAAAAAATAATTTAAAATAAAATAAAATAATCAAGAAAAATATATTAAAATATATTAAATCATTAAAAATATTAAAATACAATTTTAAAAAATTTAAAAAATTCAATGCAACACAATATAATTCTATTAACTGTTGCGGACTATTACAGAGCCGAGGAGACCAAAAATTAGCAGAAAATGAGTACTTAAATATTTTGGTTTTTAGTAATTTAAAAAAAATCATAAAAATTAATTTTAAAATGATCTTTTTTCTTCGCTTCAACATTTTTTATTTATTTTTTGAACAAATGGAAAGTACCATTGCATTAAAAAGGAACCAAAAAACAAGAGCCAAGCCGAGGTTGGCGAATGAAGAGATAAGAGCAAAAAGACAAACAGAAAACCAATAAAAGGGAGAACGGAAACCAAGGACCTAAGTAAAAGAACAAATGTTAGGACCCTGACTACTCCACACAATGGTGGATCCACTCCGGAAAGCTAACACAGGAGATTGGAGCCAGATACTACCAAATTTGGACCAAATGGCTTCACGATGATGAGGGTGATGTTGGGCAGTAATCTGAGCTTTAAGCTGCGCTGCCCTGCCTGAGTCTAGGAGGGCACTCCACAAATACTTCAACACTTTTGAATTGCACCAAATATTTTAGAAAGGAATTAATTTTCATTCCAATTTTCACGCAAAGGATGCACACTGAATCCATATGGATGACACACAGTTTAGAATTTTCAAAAACTTCTTCTTCACTGCAAGAAATGTTAAGACATGACCAATTTTTTCAATTTTTAGCTCAAAATTTGCATTTTGGGGTTAAAACTAGTGCCACCTCTTTCCAAATGGCCAAAGTGGACATCCAATTGGAGGTTGTTTAAGAATAAAAAAATAATTTCTAAAAAATAGAAAAAAAAATACTCAATGTCTATAACTATTGTATGTAACTTCATTTCAAATTTTATATGAAGTTGATATATGACGCAAAACTTATGAGCAAGAAAGCACTAGTCCAAAGCCAAAGGAACAAAAAAAGGAATAGTGCTTTTTGCAATGATCCTATGTAATGAATCACATAATGAATCATTTAATATTAAATTGTATATATGAATCTATTCTACAAAAAAAAAATCATTTTAAAATTATTTTTTAGTTGAATCTTTTAATAATAATTGCTATTATTAAAATTAGTATATTTAAGAACCTCAATGCAATTAAAATTGACACTTGTTTTGTTGGTGCACATTTGAAGTGCCTAAATGTAGGATTTTGGTACGTAATATTAGTTTTTAATTTTTTCCAATTTTAGATGTATTGACTTTGGATAGATTAAAGTCAATTAAAAATATTTGTCAACAAGCATAAAAATGCAATACAATTTTGAAATGTCTACAAAGACTTCAATAAAAAGTTATAGATAAATTTCAGAGTAGATGTTTGAAATTGTCATAGAAATTCTTCCAATTTTTTGTCTTTATTCAATCCTTAAAGGTTCTACTTACTTACAGTAAAGCTTCATGTTATACATGGTGATACTTTGCATTCATGGAAGTCTTTTTAAGCTAATTTTTTGTGCACATTTAATTTTGATGTCTGTGTAATATTTATGAATTTAAAGACTTTAATGATAGCAGTTACATCTTTATGAAAAAATCTATAATAATTATGGAAAAAACTTATAAATTTTTCTTTTATTAATATTTGCAATTGAAAGACATAAATTTGGTTTCAAAATACTATGACTTGATACTCAATGAATATTAAATTGACGTCTGCAAATTTAATCTTAGGCAAGTCATAGCAATTGCATTCAAAGTTTGAAAATTGCAAAATCAATAGACTTGGTTATACATATATGCTAATTTTTTTTTTGGTAGATGTGGTAATACATTTGTATACAAATAACATACTAAATGAATTTGGCCCTAAAGTACATGTGCCTCCCTTCAAGAATTTATCCTTCATTGCCGACATTCCCTTTGTTTTCAACATTCCCAAGTAGTTTTTTCCACCATTCTCTTTATCTCTTAGACTCTCAAATCCTAGAAATTCAAGTTGGCAGCTTTCTTTATATCCATTATTTTGAATGTTAATGCATATACAATTTAAAAGCTACAAAATAAGTATGCAAGAATAATTATGTAGTATAATTATATAGTATAATAAATAAGTATGTAGAATAATTCTATGTAATGTAGTAATGAAATCTTGAGTCCTTAGGTGGTTTAATGCAGAGTTATGACTAAAAAACCCTTAGATAGAGACAATTCAAGTATTTTTTTAAATTTTGTATTTATCTTACTTTAAAATTTTATTAATTAAAAAAATTCTTGAAATAATAAATATTAGTAAATTATTTTTTGCAACAAATATAGCTATCATGTGGATTACTGTCAATTTTATGGTATTGTAGCTTACAAACTTCATTAGACTAATAGAGCTATTTAGATTCATAAATGTTTAAATTATATAAGAAATATTGTGAGTTTGACAAATTCATCATATTTTGGAAGAAAATGGTAATATTGGCAATTTATACATCAAAAAATAGATAACTTTCTAATAAAAAATTAATTTTAGAAATTCCATCATTGCAATATATTACTACAAATAGAATTGTACAATGGTTGCACTCAAGGCATATTATATACTAAAAATTTAATTGCACGACTTACAAAATCATGTCTCAATAGCATTTCTAAGCATCCTGAAGTATTCAAGTACACATTATGCACAACCTATATGGTTCAATAGCAAATCATGCAAGAAAGGTGTATTTTAGTCATCCATAGTCCAAAGCCAAATCTAGCTTCTTGAATTTTTATCATGTGAATTTTTGTGTATTTTCAATGACAACAATCTTGAATTCTAAATGAATAAAAATAAATAAATATTTAATTGCACTTTAGCACTTTATTTTTTAATAATACAACATATACGAAGACCTTTGCGC
Source organism: Pseudisothecium myosuroides (assembly GCA_951799445.1). Classification (NCBI taxonomy): domain Eukaryota; kingdom Viridiplantae; phylum Streptophyta; class Bryopsida; order Hypnales; family Lembophyllaceae; genus Pseudisothecium; species Pseudisothecium myosuroides. The sequence goes on along the minus strand of OX637290.1, from coordinate 17,882,915 downwards.
AATTAAAGAAAAATCATGTCAAGATTCAAGTACAACACCATGAGCCATTATCCTTATAGAAGCCAAACTACATAAGCCCCCTTGATGAGACCAAGATTGAGACCACAATTCATAGAACTACCAACTATCAAAGAACACTGATATAGGTTGGCATGAGTACTCATTGAACTTTTTTATCAATCCAAGTGCAAATGATCATTTTAGAGTCCATTTAGAATCAAAATTGTGGAGAGTGCTCTAGGCAATTTAAGGGAGTCTATCTTCACCAATTCATGTAAGGCTTTCTCCCTTGCTATCCCACAAAAAATAAGATTTTCTTTCCAAATATTGAACCACAAGTCATCTCCCAACTGAACCACTTCACTTAACATATTCATTTATATTTGTGGGAAGTGTCACAGAATGGTCCTCTGGTTCCTTTAACCTTAGGAGGACGCCGAGGACACTAAGTATCCAATGGATGACAGAGAATCCTTCCATATAAGACAAAATTGCCATTGTTCATCTTTGGAATTTTTTGTGAAAAGGAAAGGACTTGTACAGTAGTTTAACCTCCAATGAATGTTGTTGAGTTTCTCTATGCAAATGATTCACATGGTACCAAGCAAAAATTGATTTTTACAATGACCAACTTGTCCTTTTAGGATTAATTTAGAGGAAGTGCCACACAATGGTCACTCTTCTAATTTCTTTAAGGTAGAGGCACCCGAAAGCGTCCGTGGACCTAATGACATCCCTTTTTAGGAAGGGGAGCCATTTCAGAACCTAAATGTAGACATACAAAACATAGGTTATTATTTGTTGACCAAAATGATAAGCCATGTATAGCCCACCTAGATTTGCATTTCAGAATTACTCTCCACCCTAGAAAGGGACGCCATTGGATGCCTCTCCCTTAGAGCCCGTTGCCATTGAGGGCCCAGACCTCCGATTTCATGCAGTTTCCATTACATGCCAACTTCCAATCGGACCTCCAACCTTCGGTCCATGTATAGTGCAAATACAAACCTAGAGGGCTTGGAGGGGCATCCATACCTCTTTTTATAAGTATGCGACAAAATTCTTTAGTGGCTTTTGGAGTTCTGCAGTTGCACCTATGCTTCCAACTTATTTATTAAGCTTCCAATGGAAAGCTATTGGACCTCAATTGGAGGTCCGGGCCCCTCCAGTGGTCGGAGGTCCGGGCTGCAATGGCAATAGGCTTTTATATTGGAGAGAGCGCCATACGATGCTCTCTCCTCCAATTGCTTTATATCCATACCTTTAGTTTGGTTGTTTGTTTGTTTTGTTTTATTTTGTTTGTTTGTTACATTGAGATCTCCCAAACCGTGCGTCCCTAGCTGGCGTGAATGGTATTATCGGAAAGCCCTTGGTGAGGAGGGGTGCACGGGCTTTGATTCATGGCGTTTGGACTCACAATGGGAAAGTTATTGAATTTCAAAGTTTTGATTGAATTTAAAAATTACAGAAAATGACTTTTACTTTTGTTTTGACTGTGGCAACGGCACAGGGCACACTACTGTACCACTACTGTACCGGTAGTTGATATTGAAAGGCGTGCCACACAAAGGTCGGGTGTTTCATCCGAGGCGGACTGCACTGCAGCTCCTGTTTGTGGAGTGCGGTGGAGATGCTCCATGCCTAACTTGGTGAGGCCCTGGACTGTTGAGCCCACTGAACTTGTGGTGGAGAACTTGGTGCTTTTGGTGCGAACTGAAGTGCGAAGTAGCCTGTTGCGTGCGGACCTACTCGCCCAGAACTGGATCTGCATGGGCCCTGCCAAGTTCCCATTGGACCTTCGCCAAGCAACTGAAGGAGCTTAGGATTCAGTTCATGGGAATGGGATTTGATTTCGGCTCCCAAACCCATCGATAAGATACCGGCCAACTTGGCTTCCAAGTTCCAACTCGGCTATCAACTTGAGCAAACATTGGATGAATGACCTGGTCACAACACCTGAATTCAAGAGCTTTGTATTGACAAAAGGTAAGGTAAGGTAGGCACATCCATTCTCGTCCCTTTAAGAATTCCTCCCTCATGTACTAGTGGTGTACATTTTCTTTCGAGAATGCACACCATTGGTACATGGAGGATGGAATTGGGTGCTGGGTGGGAATGGGTGCGTCTACCTTACATTGGGGGATTTTTTATTTTATTTTATTTTTTTGGAAATAGACCGGGCTAGCCCACAAGAGAAATAAAAATGCAACTCCTCACCGAGAGCACAAGGCATTTTGAGTAGGAACTTACCTGAAAAGAAAGACAGTGCTAGTGGACTAAAGATTCTCATGGCATAGCTATTGATTCCATAAATAAATAATGATTGGTACATTGGATTTTTTATTTATTTATTTATTTATTTATTTTTGAAATAGGCCAAGCCAATCCATTCAGTTGGTGAAGAGAATAAAGAAATGCAACACCGCACCAAGAGCACAACAGGCATGTGTGAAGAATTGTGAGTAGGACCTTACATGAAAAGGAAGACAATATTGGTGGAGTATAGGTTCTTATGGCATAGTGATTTTTTCTATAAATAAATAAAAATGTGTTGTTGCCAGTAGTGGATGTGGGTTAGGAGATTTGTTGGAATAGGTTTTTAAATTTTGGCTTGGATGGACACATGAAGTTTCAATATGAAATGCATTGCTCAACAAAATGTCATCATATTGCTAAATTTTAGACAATATTGTGGATGGAGGTACATTTCAAGAGGTGGTTGCTTTTAGTGACCACTACATTTCAACTTCAAAAGTTTGTAACTATTCTCATTTGTGTCCCAAAAAAACAAAAACAAAAACAAAAAGTTTATAACTAATCCTAAGGAGGTCCAAAAAATATGAAGTGTACAACTTGGGTTTGATGCCATTTCTGCTTTTCTTCCCACACAAATTTACTGAAAATTGTTTTTCAAGGAGATTAGATTCTCCCAATCCAATCAGCCCTTAAAAAAAGGTCGCTCTTCCTTCCGCTCGTGTGGCTCCCAACTGAAGGCCTGCTCTATCATCAAGCTGTTCACGGGTTCGTTTCATTTGTTTAAAAAATAAATAAAAGGAAAAAAAAAGAAGCAAGGGTCCCAAAGGCGCGTGAGCGGGTGGCCCAGGGAGCTCCGAAAGCCCGACCCGTTCCCCAGTTCTGATTTGACGACCCGCTTCCAAAATATCTCACACGGAACGGGTGACTCGCAACTCACGACCCATGCACAACACCCAGATACTTATACGGAACTTACTACCGTAACTGAACTCACTGCAGGATAACTTTACCAGTAAGTTATTCTTGTAACGAAGCGTAAGTTCAGATATGATAGGCTAGACACAGTCAGTCAGTCAGTCAGTCGGTCCGTGAGTCCGTCTTTCGGCTTGTGGCTCAAAACGTCTGCTCACTTCCTGTGGCTCACATTCGCCCAACGCCCTTGTGGCTCACAACTCCTCCTGCTGGGGACCCCACAGGTGCAAGCCCACCAATCACAGCGGAAGAAATTCGTGGCTCAAAATCACTCCTGAACTCGGCGAGCGGGCGGTCTGGAACTATCATCCATGCAGCGATTTATCTGTCCATCCATGCGTCCATCCTTGCATTTATCGTCCATCCATTGCGTCCCGACCGAGGTCCTTCCATTTATCTATCCATCCATGCGTCCCGGGTCGATTTATCTGTCCATCCATGCAGCCGTTTATCCATCCATCCATCCAAGCGTCCCGCATTTATCTATCCATCCACCTGTGTGTTCATTCATCCGTTCCTTTCTCCATCCCACCAATGCCAGGCAGTACGCGCGCGTGCTCCTTTGCTTTGCCGCGTCAGCGTGGGTAAATCTCGGATTCTTCTGCATGTGATTGGATATTTTCTTGGGGGAGGGGGGTCTTGGCTCTTGATTGGCGGAGGGAGTCTTGAGCACTGTCGTTCAGTTGTCGTTCTCAGCTCAGCTTTTCTGATCCAGATTTTCAGAAAAAGCTGAGTGCACATGATCTCAAGACATTTTTTTCAATGATTTTTTTTCTTAAAAAATTTAAAAAGAAAAAGACAAACAGGGCATGGGATAGGATTCACTTTCATGGCCTCGAAGTTCTTGAACTAAAGATAGGAAAAGTACTTTTGAAAATTTAAAATAATAAGGAGTTGAAAATGGATTGAAATATCAAATGGAGGATTCTTTCCATTTCTATATTAGATAATTTTTAAAGAAACTTATTCAATAAATAGTAATTGGATGAATTTGCAATTTTCACAACATTCATCATCTACCAAGTGGATGGTCGAGCATACGCCTAAAGGACCAAATTGGGTTTTTTTTTGCAACATCACAATTTTGGGCAGCTTGCTGTGAATGGAAATTTAATCTTTTTTCTTTGAAATTTTCACACAACATATGCCCGAGGAGTAGCTTTAAAACCCTAAAGGACCGAGGCTTTTTTTCCATCAAACAACACTGGAAACTGTCATTTCTATTGCAAAGAGCAAAAAACTTTAAAAATTGTTTTCTTTTTTGCACATCTAATCGTAGGATCTTATACTAGACTAGTATAAATAAGTATGGAAACTTTGACCGCGTGGATTGCAAAATACCTGCATCCAAAGTGAAGAAAAAAAGTTTTTTTACACCTTCTATGTCTAGCTTTTTTGGCTTTGAATCTTTTCAACTTAAATTTTTTGTACTACTGGTTTTGATTTTTTAACTTTTTATGTTGCATATTTGAGTTGAGAATATAGAAAAAAAAATTCAGGAAAAAAACCCTTAATTTTCACTCATTAAAAAATTGTTATGCATAAGTAGGTTCAAGAATGAAGGAAAAACAAAACAATTAATAACTTTAAGATGGAATTGAAACATAATAATTCCAACGGTGAGATTGTTCTAGCAAACAAATTTAACCATGTCCAACAAATTTTTTTGGAAAATTGTAAAGATTGCATTCAAAAATGAATCTTGTAGGTTATTTTTTCAAGAAGATCCTTAGATTGCTCGAAAAACTAAGATTGTCCATAACTTTTTCATCACAAAGTCCAAATTCAGTGAATCAAAGCTTCATGTATACACAAAAATATAATATTTTAGGATTTTTTTTTTTTTAATTATTTGACTTTTTGTGATTTTTTTAGCTGCCCGCCAATCTCTTTTTTTGGCTTATTGTGACATAACTTTTGCTTATGGGCACCAATTTAAATAAAAAATTATATATCCACGAAGTTCTCACAAATCTACAGAACCTCAAAAAAATTCAAAAAAATTCACTACAAATTGAGACAATAGGAACCTACCCGGACCCAAATTGTCCCTCGAGGGGACAAACAGTCCTTTAGGGATTAAGACACAACAATTTTCATAACTTTTGACTACATGGTTTTAAAAGTAAATATATGATATGTAATTTTCATTGCTCAACAGATAACTCAATTTTTTTTTAAATCACTTTTTTCATAAATAAAAATTTGAAATTAGTTTTCTAAATTTATATATGCGTAAAAAACTTTAAATCATTCTATTTTGATTAATGAGCTAAAAGTTAGGAAGAGTTTTAGTTCAAACGTGGGCAATTATGGATTCTCTACTCTAAAATAAACTTTGAAGTCCTTTACTTAACTCAGTTTTCAATATTTTTTGGGAAAAAAAAAATCAAAGGATGTAAATTGTTTATTAAAACATTGCAACCATTGGGGTGGGCATTTTTCAATTCCATAACTAAATTCTTAACAATTTAGTATTTTGAAGCATTCTCTACTTTTTTCTCTTACTATTTTTTTCCTATATGTTGTACAATTCCAAATGATCTAAAAAATTTCAAACATATAGCTAACTTGCCTTGAAGAATATATCCAAAGAAGCACCACCATTTTGGACAATTTTTCCTACAAATGTGACCTTGTGAAGTGCAGCTGCCCGATTTTTTGCAGGGCCCAAAAAAAGATTTTGTCGATTCAAATATCTTGCAGTCTATACGGTGGATATTTCTGAAATTTTTCCACATCTTTTCAAACCAAATTACAACAAGATCCTATGGTTACATGAACCAAAAACTGTTTTTTTTCTAAAATTTGGTACTTGTACTAGAAATGGCATTTTTAGAGCATTTTTGGTGTAAACATAGTCAAATACCTTTAGGGGTTACATGAAACAATTCCTTCTTTGACATTTGTAGGAATGAAGGGTGGAGAGGTACGTCATTTTTATATTCAAATCCATTGTTCATCATGAATCTTGAAAGGGTATGAAATAATTTGAAGATGAGAGCTTGACCACTCATTGTCAAAACGTAGGAATTATGTTCAAAGTAGAATTTCAAGCCTCATTATGGCATAGTAGAATAACTTATTTTATAAAACTATAAACTATAAAAAGTTGGAAAATCGAGCTAAATTTTATCTCCAGAATCCTCCGTGTGATTTTGGGCCTCTAAAAAAAGTTACGGACGAAATTCAGAGAGGATATTTGAAAATGAAAACTTCCTTCCATTCCCTTTATGAAATTTGTCCATAACTTTTAATTGGAGTTTCAAAATTTGAAACGGATTTTGGGAGGTGAAACTTAGCTCAATTTACTAACTTTCTAGAGTTAAAAAGTTAAAAAAAAAAATTATTCTACTATGCCAAAATGAGGCCTGAAATTCTAATTTGAATACAATTTCTACTTTTCACTTATCTAAGAGCAAGTTAAGCTCCTTGTAATTCTAATTTACATATCCCACATGGGTTGTTTTACCTCTTACCACTCCACTTACATAAAGATCTTCTCTTCTCACCTAAAAACACACAATGTATGTGATTTTACAAGTTGTGGGAGAATGTTGCCTTATATTTTGATATCATTGGAATTTAATGCTGAATCTTCTATAATTATAGTTTGTGGAGTAAGGAACATCTTCAAAATTGAGGGAAAAGGGAACATCTTTTAAAATAAAAAAGAATGTGATTTAGTGTCAATGATTTGTGATAAATTGGGGCTTTGCTAACCTTGACCTAGCCTCCTCCCATGCTAGGCCCAATATGTCCAACTGCCCTTTCAACTTAGACACAGATTTGACAAAGTTTGATATTTTGAACACCTTTTATTTTAATTTTCTCCTCCTCTAGAGCTAGCTGAAACCTAAAATTCTATCATTTACATTTTGAAGAAATTACAGGATGTGCAAGCCATAAGTTGTTGAAAAGAAGGCTTTGTAAGAGACTTGTTTTCAAGTTAGTTCCATATTGGAATTTTTTGATACATGTTCCCCAATTTGAAATGTTATGAAATTTTTTGAACATGTGGCCAACTTTATCACAAATAGAAAGCAAAAAATTTCAAGAAAAAAAGTGAATTTAACTTGTGCAAAAGCCTTCCCAAATTAGAGCTGCCCGAAATTTAGATGCCCCCTTAAAAACATTATTTTCAACTTCAAACACTACAATCCCACAATATGTGTGGTCAAAACCTCCCAGTTTTTTACTCTAACATAATGAAGTAGTCTATCGCTAGATCTTACGATTAGATGCATCAAGATTTCATATGTCATGTTTGGAAGGTCTTTGCCATCAAAATGACCCATTTTGAGTGTTTTTTAGTGAAACATAGTCTAAGAACTTCAGGGGTTAAGCTATTTAATTAAGCTTTTGTGCATTAAAAATTAATTTATTTGTTTCCGTACTCAAAAATATTTTTTGGCGGATTTTCTTATTAAATGCCCGATTAAATGCACTTCCAAATGAAACTTCAAGTTGGAAATTTTTATAGTCAAAATAAGTCAAAATTTTAATAGAAATTAGTCAAATTTGAATAAAAATGGAAATATTGAAATATAAATTTTTTAAATAAATAAATAATTTTCAATAATCTCAAATTTGTTTAGTATTTGAGCAATTTATTCACGGCTCATTCCATATTTTATTTTTCTAATTATATATATATAACCAAATTTTAAACAAGTGGACAAAGTGGACAAACCTATCGACAAATATTTGTTTAAAAATTGGGTGACTGCACCCATCCATTTCCTCCACAAATTGCTATTTATTTGTTATTTACTTAAATTTATCCTATTGCAATATTAATTTGTGGGGAGAAACAAACTTAAAATAATTCCTACTACTTCTATCATTGTCTTATGCATTGTAATAAAATCAAAGGCCTATATATTCTTGCCTAAAATGTATATCTTTGTAAATATGAAAGCCTTTTATAGATTTTGGTACATTAAAAGCCAATAATTTGAAAATCTACAGCTTATCTATGGATATATTATTTAAGAACTATTTACATTAGTCATTACCTTTTTTCAATACAAATAAGATTTTTTCAAATTAATGCAATTTTATAAAAGCAATCATGCTTATTAGGATACTATCTGATTTTTAATCTAAGAGTCTTTAATAAACAATCTTAAAATGAATTTTTATTCCTCTCCTTAAAATTCTATAAATGACTATGTTTTACCATTGATTTTTAAAACTCAAATTTTTTTAATTTCTAGATTTTAGTTTTATAGAATTATACATTGAATAGTTGAGTTGAAATTCTGATGCAATATAAATAAGAATTGATTCACTTTTTAAAATATTTTTGAAGTTTAGGTTTAGATGAAATAATAGTTTAAATTAAATTAATATGGAATTGAAACACACCAAAATCAACCATGAGTTGTCTTAGGAGGCGAGTAGAATCCGAGGTAGAATCTTATGGAACATTTTCTTGATGGAAGAAATGATAAGTTTGAATTAGAAAAAAAATACAAAATCTTGGTTCCCATAGATAATGCTCAGATTTCCTACAAAACAAGATGCTTTGTAACTTTCACATCACTAATCCGAACGGGACAATTTAAAGCTTCTCACATACAAAAAAAACATTCTTTAAGAAATAAATTTCTAATTATTGCTATTACCATTATTATTTTATTATTTTACAAATATTTATTTTATATCTAGGCTTGAGCATTTTGAATTTAAGGGGGCCACGAATATTGTTATTAAGCATTCATTGAAATAGCCAATTGTATTTTAGAAAGTTAATCTATTTATATATCTTGAACAAACTTCCCAAAATCCAATTTTGAAGTTTGTTCAAGATATATAAATAGATTAATTGCTCATTGAATATATATTTTTCTACACAGAAAGCTTTGACTCATTTCATTTGGATAAATAATGTGAAATTTATGGACAATCTTGTTTTTTAGGCAATCTAAACATCTTAGTTTTGAAAATATAGGATTCAATTTTGAATGCAATTTTAACAATTTAAAAAATTTTAGTTTTATTTCTAAAAGAATCTCACCATTGCAATTAGTGCATTTTGATTCCATCTTAGAGGTATTTTTAATTTAGATTTTCTTTCTATCTTATACTTGCTTCTATTTAACAATTTTCTTAAGAATGAAAATTAATTCTATTTAATTTTTCCTAGATTCTCATTTCAGTTCCCCACCATAAAGATTTAGACCTCCAAACTTTGTAGTGCAAAAAAATTTAATTAAGAAGGTTTAAAGTCAAATAATCTAGAACCACCATATGCAAAAAAAACTTGTTTTCTTCACTTTAAACACAAATAGTTTGCAATTTGTGTGGTTAAAATTTCTAAAATGTATTCTACACATTCTCATACTAGTTAGGTATAAGAACCTACAATAAAATGTTCAAAAAAAACAATTTATAAGTTTTTTTACTCTTGGCAATAGAAATTGCAGTTTTGAGTGTGTTTTAGCGAAAAAAAGGCCTTGGTCCTTTAGGGTTTAAGAATAGGATGCCTTTATTATTCAATATACTTTTATACAAAAAATAGATTTTAGATTTTAGATTTTATTTAATACTCCCTCCATCCAAAACAATCTTATGGTTTTTATTAATTTTATTGAAATAAGGATAATGCTACACTTTGAAAATGAGGGCCCCAAAATTCAAAGTTTTATGACAATAGGATTGCACCAAACTCTATTTACAACTCAAAACAAATTGAAACAACACTTTTTTTAAGCAAAAAATCCCAAACATTTTGTCCAACCAAAAGATAATTTTGGGAAGGAGGGATTATCATTTTTTTTTAAATTATTATAATTTAATTATAATTTCAGATATTAAAAAAAATTCTAAACATCTTACTACTCATTGGAGATTTGTGATGTCATCTATAGAAGATTGAATTAAAATACAACCATTTTTACAAACTAACTTAGAAACATCATTATAAAGTACTCTACATTAGGAGAACATTGTATCCCAAAAGAAGTCGCTTCGTAATGCAAAAATTTGGGTGGGAAGAGTTCTCAATTCACTAATTGGATCAATTCACTAATTGCATGATGAAGTAAAAAATTCGTCATCATTATCCTATTCATATCCACAATCTCATAAATCTCATGATGGTTCTATCATGGAGGATAAAGCACACACGTCTCACAAATTTTTACACACCAAGAGGCCACAAGCAATCCTATGTGGTGGTTCTGATGAGGATGTGGCTACCTTCATACTCATTAGAATTGTTTAAAAATAGCATATACAATCAAGTCCTAATGCACCAAAGTAAATATTTGACTGTGGTTTGATTATTAAAATACTTAAATTTTAAGTCTGGATCTTATTATCTTGTTGGAAATTGTCTAATGCATCCTACCTTGAATGTTTTGAACACTTGTAATTTTTTTTGTAAACTTTGTTTAATCAAGATAGATTGACATTGTATTAAGTTGTAGTAAATAATAAAAACACCACTTTCTTTCAACTTCCTTTATACATCTTTTATATCAAAAGCGGATATTTGAAGTGGTCTTCTGTGTATTGTGCGTCAAAATTGTTTTTGATATTTTATTTAAATGTTGTAATCCAAATCAAAACTTCAACCACTTTGTTAAGTTTCTACATACAAAGTCTTAGTAAACACCAAAAACAAGGGGCCAAAAAATTGAGAAGTCTCCTTTCTCCAAGCTCCATGTTGTGCCATTGAGAAGTCCCCCACTAGAGATCATGACCTTTGGATTGGTGCAAACTACTAAGAGGCCATGAAATGGCAAAAAATAAAATATGAAAAAAATAGCGTTTTTTGGTGAAACCCCTAGAATTTTTAATAGTCCCACTTCTTTAAGGTGGGTTTGACTAAAATTCCGTTGGTTCAAAATTTGAAGAATTTTTTGTTGAATATGAAATAGGTGCACTCCATGTCATTGGACTTTCTTGGAGACATATGACATCCCATTTCATGATGTAAATTCATTTTCAAGGGCTTACTAATTTTATCCAATCAAGTCTTCAAAAAAATTGCCCCTTCACCTTTAGATCTAGTGTAAACCAGGCCTAAGAATCAAATCTATACTCAAATCCCATGTGATTTGTCAAGTCCATTTTCACAATACAACCAATCAATATAACCTTCCAACTAAATTCTCCCTTCTCCTTTGATTGCAATAACTCTATCAAGTAGACAATAAGTTCAACAAATTTGAGGTACTAGAAAACTTCATGAGACAATCTAAGATGATGTGCGTCTAAAGAACAAGCTTTAGATAAAATCATTTTCTACAATAGAGATAAATATTGGTGCTTTCAATGCATCCATAGTAAACATTTTGCAATTCAAAAAAATTTAGAGAATCCTCAATTCTAACTTCAAAAAATCTTAATTAATTTAAGAAGAAACTTTTAAAAAATACAAATTAACCCCTAAAGGTATTTGACTATGTTTGCACCCAAAGTGCTCCCAAAATGCCATTTCTAGTATAAGTACCAAATTTTAGAAAAGAAACGGTTTTGGATATATGTAACTATAGGATCTTGTGGTAATCCAGTTTGAAAAGATGTGGAAAAAATTTGAGAAATTTCCGCCGTATAGATTGCAAGATATCTGAATCGACAAAAATCCTTTTTTGGGCCCTGCAAAAAATCGGGCAGCTACACTTTACAAGGTCACATTTGTATGAAAAAATGTCCAAAATGGTGGTACTTCTTTGGACTTATTCTTCAAGGAAAGTTGGCTATATGTTTGAAATATTTTAGATCATTTAGAATTGTACAACATATATAGGAAAAAAATAGTAAGAGAAAAAAATAGATAATGCTTCAAAATTCTAAATTGTTAAGAATTTAGTTACAGAATTGAAAAATGTCAATCCCAATGGTTGCAATGTTGTAATAAACAATCTACATCCTTTGATTTATTTTTTCGAAAAATATTAACAATTGAGTTAAATAAAGGACTTCAAAGTTATTTTTGAGTAGAGAATCCATAATTGCCCACATTTGAACTAAACTCTTCCTAACTTTCAGCTCATTAATCAAAATAGAATGACTCGAAGTTTTTTACGTATATATAAATCTAGAAAACCAATTTCAAATTTTATTTATGACAAAAATGATTTAAAAAAAAATTGAGCTACCCGCTGAGCAATAAAAATTACATATCATATAATAACTTTTAAACCATGTAGTCAAAAGTTATGAAAATTGTTGTGCCTTAAAGCTACTCCTCAGGCACATGTTGTGTGAAAATTTCAAAGAAAAAAGATGAAAGTTTTGTTTGTAGCAAGCTACCCAAAATTGCAATATTGCCAAAAAACACAGTTTGGTTCTTTAGGGGTTAACCATCAATTTCTTTTGCATGGTAGTTTGTCAAATGACAACTGAATTGGTAATGGATTCAATGGATGCTTTGGACTTTTTTCTTTCAAATGTGGCAACTAGGAGTAACCTCTCCGTTAAGCCAAAGGAAGCCTTTATATCAACCACATCCCTGCCACCATCTCCTTGTAGATTGTATCAAATTTATTAGTCTAAAAAAATGTCAGAGAAGTACTCCAGTCCAAACCTGGGGCAAGAGGTTGCCTAAGCTCTTTTTGGCATTGCAATGCAAATTTCATTTAGTGTAAAGTACTCTGCCCAAATTGCCTCTCGTTTATGATAAACAACATTCTCCCCCATAACTCCTAATTGGCACATCTGATTTTAAAAAGAATTGGGTGGAGCGGCAAGGTACTATTCATCCCCACCTCCGAAAAAAATTCAAAAATTATAATGAATTTTTCTATCTGTAGAGAGCTGCCCAAAATTGCTATGTTGCCAATAAATGCAACTTGGTTCTTTAGAGGTTAATTTTTAAAAAATGATTTTTTAACCCTTATAGTTCTAGTAGATCCTATGGATCATTTTAGCACTTGGATAGGTTTATAGGAAGTCAATTTTGAGCAAATGAAAGTGAAATTCTAATCAATGATGTACATTTTTAAAAGCTTTCCAAAAAAATAATTATTTTTTCAATTAGGTGTTTGAGTCAAAATTTATGGTACTCAAAAGTTTAGGAGTAGCTTGGATAGCGTGCTAAAAGAGAACGCAAGCAATTAGGCAAGCTGTGATAGTTTTTTTAATAAACTTTGAATGCTTATATTGCACAATCTATGAAGCCAAATGGGCTAGAGTTTTTTCCGCACATTTTTCTAGTAGTATGTGAAAATAATGAGTGGTTGAGAATTTTAAAAAAATCCTGTTTTTATTCAATGCACTAAAATGGCAATTTAAAAAAAAATTAGAACCATTAGCAAAAATTCTAATGTAAATCTATGAGATTTTTTTCCTTTTTTTTTTTTTTCATCATTAGGAGAAGGAACAATTTTTATTAACCATTGGAATTTTTATTTTTCCAAAAAATGAATTCTCCAACAAAATTGAAATCTTGCTCATATAGTTGCAGTTTTTAAGAAATCTTTTCAGTGTAAGATTTTTTTGTGTATGTTAGACACCTCCACTATCTTTGAAATTGGCATACAAGTATCTAATATAATTACCTATCCAATAGATACAATACACTTGAAGAGTTCCCAAAGTTGGATAGTGCCTACTTATCTACAAAGTGAATTCAAACTTTAACGACCTTGTTGGGTAGGGACCAATTTTTTTTTCTAATTTCAAACATTATAACCTTCCAATCTACGCCATCAAATGGTCTGAATTTTTACTACATGAATTCCTTTAGTAGTCTTACACAATTATGTGTAGTTGAAAGTTTGAAAAATGTTTTCATATTTCAGTTATCTCAATGCAATAGAAAGTGATAGTTTTGGACATTTTTTTGTGTAAAAGTCAAAGAACTTTAGGGATTAAAGATTATTATTTTTGTATGTTTGAATATATTTAATCTCTTTCAGTTCAAATTTTCATCACCAACACTCTTTTTTTGTGAAATTTGGAATATATTTTTGCATTGGGACAAGAGCATAGTATTTAAAAATCTAATGATTTAGTAGGCCTATAATGACCATTTAAAAAAATGGGTGATAATAACACAAGATTAACATTTCCAAAACCACAAAATGTAATAGACGTGCAAGATATAAGACAAGACAATTTGGTTTCTAGATAACAAGACTTGATATTAGAGTTCAAGAAGTACAAGACTAGAGCTAGAGTTAAGAGCTAAGATCAAGAGAGGTGTTGTTGAGACTGAGGACTGCCTTAGCCTCGACTCCTATATATAGTACCAGCTAGAAGGTTCTTCCAGAAGCTTCCGCTACCTGAGAAGCTTCTCTCTAGCTTGGATGTCCTTCTAGAAACTTCCAGAAGCTTCTTCTAACTACAAGTTTCTCGGAGGAGGTTCTAACTATGTCCGTGACACAAAATACCTTTACACCAAGATTAACTTTCTACATTTGTAAATGATATTTTGAAAATCTCAAAATTGCCAAACTAGTGCAACATGACTCAAAAGTTAGATGATTATACAATACATTCATCCTACATCAAAAAAAATAATCAAGATTATTTGGATGCCTTTCTGACAACAATCTAACATAGAGTCCATTTTAGTGTCATTTTGGCATTCACTTTAATACTGAGGTGGCACCAAATTATCTTAAAAGCATTTCAATGCAAAATTAGCATTGTCATCCTCACGGCATCATTGTGGTGTCATTTTAGCATCATTTTGGTGTAAATTAATTCAATGTCAATTTGGCAATAGTTTGAGGGTCAAAATGATGCCAAACATAATATATAATATTTTTATGTTATTTTGATGATGATTTCACATAAACCATTCTAATTTATTGTAGCAATAATAGAGCATGGAATAATGCAATGTCATGTATATGCCATTTTAGTGCAATTTTTTTACCATTTTCATGCCATAATGATTTTAATATTTAACTGTTATTTTCATGTTAATTTACAATGTATTTTTCCAATGTCAGTTTGATGCTACTTTAATGCAACTCTATATATGCACCATTCCCTTATCATTTGCACCCTATTGTGTTGTTTTATTGACTTTGTCACGTGAAGTGACATCGAGCCATTCTACATCAAATTATAGTGTTAGATAAACTCCTTTAGGAGTTCACCTTAGTTTTGGATGAGTTTCATTCAAATATTAGAGTTCATCCATCTTAGGATTTGAGTGTTTAGGTGGAGAGAGCTTCTTCACTTGACATTGTTGTCAAGTCAAGTTTTGTGAGTGTTTAGAGAGGATTGTGAGTTCTAGGCTTTGCTTGGAGATGGTGGTTTATCATTTAGTAAAGTCTTCACTTCTTCTCTCACACTTGCACTCTTAGATTCTCCCTTTGTGGAGTGAGAGCCCACTTGACTTTGTGTGTGTATAGATTACTAAGTTTCTTACTATTTGAAGGTGTGTTTGTTATGAATTCTTGTTTAGTTTTTGATTGTATATTTGATGTTGGTTGTGGTACTTGATCTATTGTGTGCTACAATCTTTATTTACATGACAACTTGCACATTTTCATGCTAATTTAACTAATACTCTTTGATTGTCATCTTGAGACCTTTCTAATGTTTATTAATTTTGTATTCATTTTAGGCAAAGGTCATGTCAAATTTGCATCATGACAAAACATATCTTCACTTCATGTGGGCACAATTTTGACATCCTTCTTCAATGGCTATTTGGTGTTGTTGCATCACAATTTTCAAATGCGCGATTTCCATACCACTTCAAAAGACATGGTAGATAACAATACTTCAGTGTCATTTTTACAACTACACATGTTGGAAGAATTAACATATCTTTTTTTGTGTAAATCTTTTGAACTTGAAATTTGGCACACATGTTATTAACATAGATTTGATTTCATCATTAAAATTTCATGGTAAACAAACAATTTTTCAACCCTTGGGATAGTGTCATTGAAGTTGGTAGTAGTGAAATTGTTTCTCACAACTACACATGTTGGGAGATTTCAAATATCTTTTTTTGGGTAAATATTTTGGCCTTGAAATTTGTTACACATATAATTAACTTAAAGATGATTTTGTGGTAAAAATTTCATGGTCAAAGATCAATTTTTGAGCCCTCTAGAGGCTGTCAAAGTTGGCGCACTGAAATTTCTATCACTGCAAATTCAAAAACGCCATTTTGATTGCTACCCCACTATACATGACATTTCAATGGGATTATAGGAGTAATAAAAACTCTCAATATAAAAAAAAATTGTTCTTCTTTTGCATATACTTTAAAAATCTTTGATTGGTATTGCAACCTTGAGACATGAATATTACACATGAATATTCTATGTGAATATTACAGATGGTAAAGATGTATCTAGAAAATATTGTAAACAAGCACAACTGAAGTGCAACATACTTGTTGGAGAGGGTTGACAATCAATGTTGTACATTGTTTAATACTTTTGAATCACTTGTCAAATATCAAGTCCTTACAAGAGGACTAGTTGCATAGATCATTGAAGGGAACAATAAGTAGGCCTAACTTGATCATTGACAACAGTGATAATTGTCAATCTAGAACAAAATATAATACTTTATAATATAATATCTGTGATTTCACACACAACACTACCTAGAGTTTCCAATAATTGATGAAGAAGCGTCCTGTTGTAACAATATGTGGGATGATGTGTATCATTTTCAGAATGGTTTGGATATTTGTTACAACATAACATGCTCTCAATTGTGCGTGGGAGGTTCTTCGCATGTTGTTCTGAACAACTTTCAAAGTAGATTGTATACTTTACCGTAAACATTTGCATTTTGTCAATGCAATTCAATCATCATTTTCAATTTCGGTGCATAACTTCAAAAAGACTATCTGTCTTTGAGTTTTTTTACCACCACTATTTGATTGGCTACTTGGTCAAAATAGATGTTGTACTTATTTGTAGTAGATTTGTTGAATGCCATCTTTTTCTACTTCAAATGCCACATTGCTAAAGTATGGATTGTTGTGAAAATTAATTGTTGCTTGAGCATACATAGGCCAATCTCTATATCTATCTCCAACTCCAGGAGGAATTGCTAAACACTGAAATAAACCTAGAACTTGTAACAAAGTGATATTCAATCATAATGCGTAAATTTGTAAAGCTTGAAGAAACTATTGGGGAATTTTTGGCTAATCCACTAACAATTTCTAGATTGCAATAGAAACTTGAACTAACTTGTATCCTCTTTCCATATGGAAGTCTCCAATGATAGCCTCTGGTGTTCAATAAAACTCGTCTCTTGTTTGAAACAACCAAATGTGATAAAGATTCAAGTGGATGGGTGGCATAACATTCTAATTTGTCTTCAAAGCCTACATATGCCACATTCAAACAAGGCTGTGTTAAAAAAAATGGGAAACTAAAAATTTAAAAGTTCATAGTGAAATACATGCTTAATTCCAAAACTTTCACAAGAATTCAAAATATATCATTAGCATCATTATTCTATTATTTTGAAATCCCAACTCACACCTTTTTCAATATTGTGTCAATGGCTTCCTTGTGTTTTTTAGTCCTTCCATTTGCTTTGCAACTCTCCTTAAAGACTGTAGCCTTTGATTATGCCGCACAATGTGAGGCATTGCATTTTTCTATTGCTATAATGATGTCTTGTTTTCATAAGAGTAATGTGGAACTGTTTATATATATCTGTTATAATGACTGCCAAAATTGAGTATGGATTTGCAACTTTTCATTCAAACAACCATACCATAAGCATCTATGGGTAAAATCCAAAAGTATACACACAAAAGATGTAGTATGCAACATTTAACACATTACTATGGAAGTTTAAAAAAAATTAGTTGTAATGTGAAAGAAAATTGAATTCAAAGTTAGCCATGTCTAAATTCGGTTTTGAGCGCTGTAATTTGGAATTACTAAGTTATATTTTGTCAAATTCTTTTAAGAGCTCAAAAAAAACTTTTTGGGCCTTGGCATGTTGATATACATCATTTCACATGATTGTTGTTCACAAAAATTGAAGGAAGTTGACATGACATTAATAGAGTTTAAAATATTCACAATTTGACAAACATGCAAATGATGTTGGTTCTCTCAATATTTGAACTTGTTTTTGGAATTGAGAGCACGGGATTGCATTAGCCATTGTAAAGAGAGTATAGGTTGCAGCATAAACCATTGTTACATCTTAATGCCTTTGCATTAAAAATATTTGTTGAAAAAGACAATGCGTTCAATTTGTATATTAAAGCCATATGATGCGTTTTTAAGTTCAAATTTTGTATACAAAGACCAAAGTTCATGTCGCATGTAATTTATTCAACCAATCCAAAAAAATTAAATTATCAATTATATGAACATGAACTTTGGTCTTTTTATACAAAACTTGAACTTAAAAACGCATCATATGGCTTTAATATACAAATTGAATGCATTGTCTTTTTCAACAAATATTTTTAATGCAAAGGCATTAAGATGTAACAATGGTTTATACTGCAACCTATACTCTCTTTACAATGGCTAATGCAATCCCGTGCTCTCAATTCCAAAAACAAATTCAAATATTGAGAGAACCAACATCATTTGCATGTTTGTCAAATTGTGAATATTTTAAACTCTATAAATGTCAACTTCCTTCAATTTTTGTGAACAACAATTTGAAATGATGTATATCAACATGCTAAGGCCCAAAAAGTTTTTTTTGAGTTCTAAAAAGAATTTGACAAAATATAACTTAGTAATTCCAAATTACAGCGCTCAAAACCGAGTTTTAGACATGGCTAACTTTGAATTCAATTTTTTTTCACATCACAACTTTTTTTTTAAAAACTTCCATGGAAATGTGTTAAATGTTGCATACTACATCTTTTGAGTGTATACATTTGGGTTTTACCCATTGATGCTTATGGTATGGTTGTTTGAATGAAAAGTTTCAAATCTATACTCAGTTTTGGCAGTCACTGTAAATGCTCCCATGGTAATCTAAATCTTTTAATAAATTGACTAAAATGGTTCATCATATGAACCTTTAAGGTATTAACTCCTAAAGACCAAGGCTTATTTTTTGCCAAAAAACACTCAAAACTGCCATATCTATAGCAAAAAGTAAAAAAACTGAAAATTGTTTTCTTTTCCACATCTAACCATAGGATCTTACACCTAACTAGTATGAGAATGCGCGGAAAAAATTTCAGAATTTTTGACCTCACAGATTGCAAGATATCTGCGTTTAAAGTGAAAAAAACAAGTTTTTCAGCACATTGCGGGACCAGATTTTTTGACTTTGGACATTTTTAACTTATATTTTCTGCATTGCAAAGTTCTGAGCTTTAAATCTTTGTAGTAGAGAATTGAGTTGAGAGTCTAGGAAAAAAATTCAAAAAAACTTAGTTTTCATTTTTTTTTAAATTGTTAAGTAGAAGTAAACACGAGATAGAAGAAAAATCTAAAATATTAATATCTTTTAGATGGAATTAAAATGCACTATTACCAGTTGGTGAGATTGTTCTAGCAAGTAAACTAAACCATATAAATTTATTTTTTTGAAAAATTGCAAAAATTGCATTCAGAAATGAATCCTACAAGTTATTTTTTTCAAGAAGATGCTCTAATCGCCCTCAAAACAAGAATGTCCATAACTTTCTCATAACAAATCAAAATGAAATGAATCAAAGCTTTCCAGATAGACAAAAATATAATCTATGAGTGGAAAAAAATTCAAAAAAAAATTCAAATTTTTGCAAATTGTTTTTTGATGCCTTCCGTCCCCTGTTTTGAGCTTATTTGGTCATAACTTTTGTTCCTAGGCACCAATTGTGAAAAAAATTATATTCCCACAAAATTATCATTTTTTCTATCTTCCAAAAAAGTTTCAAAAAATCACAACAAAATTTCAGCTCGTAGGTACCTGCTCGTAGTCCCATTTGTCCCCCGAAGGGACAACGGTCCTTTAGGGGTTAAATCTAGACCTTTGCCTCTGAAACAAAGAGCCTTTTAAAGCGTCCACAACACTTCAAATGGAGAATGCATTAAATAATTGGAATATAATGACTTAGCAATAACAAAAATATACTTGCACATTCGTTCATCCATGTGCTTCAAACTCTTACTTGTATGGAAAGTGCTTCAACATGCTATACCATACCATTCTAGAAATAGCACTATCGCTAATATAACATTTTCATCAAACAAGCCAATTATGCATAGAACAATGACCTGCAATGTTTTAACAATGATATGTCATTAGTGATTTCAAAACATAAACAAAGTTCTTAATAAAAAATAACAAGTTTTATTTTGAATATTCTACCTGCACAACATCTCAATGTTCAAATCCATCAAAATTGGCTTCCAAAATATAATACCCTCCTTGCTCATTGTCGCAAATTTGAAATGATAGAAATTGATAATTTTTCTTAATAAAGAGGAGTTTTTTATAAAGTACTTCAATTTGGATTGACGTGGATGAGCTTAGGCTATCTTACGTGGGATGCCAACAATCGTCTTAAATATCCAAAGGTCACTTTGGTGTAAGATATCAACATGTATGGCGAGATAACTTGGATTGCGAAGTTTTGTATCATCACCATTAAAGCCCCATAGTGGGCATTTCACATACAAATGCAATTACACTTTCAGTTATTAAATTAATGCACATATATGTTTTAAATTCAAATTGAATCCATGTTTAGTTCTAAACAAGATCAAAGAACTTGAATAGGATGTAGCGACCAAATTCTTCCAATCTTTGTGGCTAAATTTGGAAGCACATGTTCTATGACTTGATTTATTTCTACCATCTTCAATTTTGTATGGACATGGTTTAGCTTGCGCATATTGTGAACATTTTTTTTTCTATATATGCATCTATTACAAGGGAACTAACAAAAGTTGGTGTCATATGCAACCATTGTTGTATTGTAAATGCAAGCATTATGTAAAAATACATGTTTGCATGATTTTCAGATGGATTTGATTATAATAATATAGTGAGAAAAATGACATCACATGAAGTAGCTTCAAAGTGACGCCTTCTTAGTGAAAACTATAAAAAGGAAGGAACCACCTAAGAGATTCATCAATTTGATGTCATTTTTTTTGTTTTTTACTTTGGATTTAGTATGTCAAATTGAAAGGTCTTTTTGAGTCTCAAGATGAAGAGCGTCAACCAGAATCACAATTTGAGTTTTATTTTATCTCAATTGCTGAATCAACCTCTTCTACCGCTAGGTCTTGCACCGTCGCATGAGCATCCACAAGAAGAAATTGGACTTTCTCGACTACCAAAACAACCTCGTGTGGAGTAGCAATGACAAGGAAAACTTTAGCAGGATACTCAAATGTTGGTAATTTTGTTGCAGATTGGATGTATTGAATTCGGCAGCCGAAAGGTGACTCATTAGAAGAGATTTGAGGGGTGTAGAAGACTGCGAGCTGCTAGGCCATTCCTAGCCTAGGAACTCTGCCACACGCGCAGTCCGACGTGGCCCATTAAGTGCCACGTCATATTTTTCGATTTTTTTAAATCTTTTTTTTTAAAATTTAAAAGCAATTTTTTTTTTTTTTTTGGGGTACTTAGGGTTCTGACAGAGCCCAACATTCCTTTGCTGCATCGAGAACAGAATGGGGAATGGGCCTGAAACGGCCCTCCAATGCCCCAAAATCTCTTCTAATGTGTGAAGAGAGTTTTGAGAGTTTAAATGACGATCAATATTATTGTATGGTCATGCTTATCAAAAGAATTGGTTGCCACCAATGTTGATTAGAAGATTCAATCAATCCTCTAACTAATGGAGATTGTGCAGAATACGTTGTTACCACTGCCAAACCCATCTTCAAGCTCTTGCAAATAGAGTGATGATCTTCTAGAAACTCTATTTTTTACCTCTACTAGACATATCTTTGATCCTAAGACCTATGTTTTTGTACTTTTGAGTATTTTCAAACTTCATTTTGTGTATATGAAGTTGCAAGAAAAAAGATTAGGGATAGTTTATTTTTTTGTGGGCTTTAAATGTTTTGTGAATAAATTGAAGGGGTAGATAATTGAAGAGGTAAATAAATTGAAGGGGTAGATAAGGCTGTAGGAAGGTCAATGGGGTGGATGCATGGTTTGGTGTCTCAATAACCGTGTCACACGGTTGATTTCAAGGAGGGGTATGTATTCCAAAGTGTATATCACACAAAGTATTATAGTTTTTAATGCTATTTTTGAATAAAATACATAAGAACTTTATTAAGTAGACATCTTTGTATTTTTTTTGCCAACCAATGCCTATCAACATTGATTTATGGACTCGTAAAGATAAATATATGGACTGTCACAATAGTTTTTTTTTTTACATATGGACTTTTTTTAAGACATAAATATATAGAAATGGTTTATAGTGACTCATGTAAGATTAAATGAAAACATTCTTTATCTAAAAATGAATTCTTTGGTGCGAACATCATTGTATTTCATATGGTTATGGACTTTTATAGAGTGAAAATTAGGTCCATTTTTCGAAAGTCATTTTCTTATGGATTAAATTTTTTTTAAATTTTTTTCTTTCCTTTATATAGTATTTTTTATGTTCTAGGTGGGCTTGTTTTTAAAAATAAATAAAAAATACTTATGAAGGCTCAACCACTTATGATTGTTATGAAAGTTCTCTTTAGATGATTGATTTAGTGTTATGAAAGCTCTCTTTAGTGAATCAACTAGTGACAATAGTGAGACACCAAACCATGCATCCACCCAATGAGGGTAGAAAATAAGAATATAATGCCCATGTAACATAAGCATGGACTCATGTGGCCTCTTGAAGGAAGATAAGGAGTAGAGGTTTCTTCCTTCTTTTTTATAGTGTGTTTTTGGAGTGTTGTGTATTTTGAAAGAGATAGTGATTTGTACAAATTTTGGATTTCAATGAAATATTATAAGAATTTTTTTTTCTTTTTGTAATTTCAAAAATATATGACATGTTTTATTTGGAGTTGGGGTGCAAAAATTATGCTTAATGAAGTGATAAAGGGTCAACATGATTTGAGAGCAATAGTTTGGAGGGCTTGTAGAAGCTTGGCTATAGTATTTTTGGTTTTGATATTTGAGAAAATTGGATATAAAGTTATTAGATTTCTATGAAGCTAAAGTACTTTTAGTTTAGAATTGAAATGAGAAAGTTATGGCTATGATAGTAAAAGGGTGAAGAGCTGCTGCCCAAATCTAAAACTTTGAGGATGTTTCAACTTTGACAAAGCATATAGAACAAGGTTCTTAGTTTTTAAAGCTAAGTTTTAGAGAGGATATAAATAATATAATCTACTTTTCAAAAAGTTATGGCATGATGCATTTGGAGTTTCTATGAGATCAAGGCATTCTCCAAAGTGGAGGGGTATACAATTGCCTTTGAAAGTGGACGTGTAATTTTTAACAAGCTCCAAAAATTAGACAATATTTTTTTGTCTTTGAAATTTGGAGAATTTGCACAATGTTTTGTTAACTTTCTAAAAAGCTAAGGCACACTTGATTTAGAGTTTTTATGCAACTTTGATGCTTATTCAAAGTTTGATTACATATTCAAGAAGATTTTCAAGGGTTTGCAGTTTTGTACACAGCCTATACAGTTTGGTATACGTTTTTTTATAATATTTATATATGATATATACAATTATGGATATATTTAATGTAGACATATTGTTCACATATTGATGTATTATATTTATACAATATTATATATGGTATATATGAATATGTATATATACAGCTTGTATATATCATTCAAATATTGATATGTATTTATACACGATGTATACAAAGTCAAAAATATTGTATACAAAGTCTTATTCGCATTGTATTTTATGACATTGTACATGGCAAGCAATGCTTATATTGCATTTTGAAGTGGTTCATACCATTATCTTTCCCCTTATATCGTGGGTTGATTTTGGGTGCAACTAGGAACTTAAAGTTTTTGAACCTAGAGGCCTCTCAATCCGACAATATTTAATTGGCGATGCACAACATCAAATTTGGAGCAAGCTTTTGGCATTCGGAAAGTTATAACTAAAGACAAGAGGCAAGTAGGAGAAAGTTTTGTACATGGGCAAGGGTTTATGGTTCAAAATGATGGATGCTCTAGTGTCTGATTAGTTAGTGATTATCTAAACTTGAACATTCTAACTAATCACACACGAGATAGCTTAAACCAATTCCAATCTAAAAGTTGTCACTCAAATTTGAAATGAAATAAGGCAAGAAATTAAATTATAAAAATTATGTAAAAGAAGGTACATGTGTGGAGGGAAGAAATATGTTCCTATCTCTTTTGTGAGAAAATAGAAATATAGAATGTTCCAACCACCCTAAAATAAAGATGTAATTAAATAAAAATGATTCAAAAGGTAGGCATATAGCTATGGCCTACAATAAAAAATAAATTATGGAACTTGATTTATATTTAATTTAATATAAAACACGGCTCACCAAAGACTAATAAATGCTTATCCTCTCTGAATTGAATAAATTATAAACCATGGTTCTAAGAAGGTAGGCACATGCCTATCTCCAATTTAAGATAATAAAATATAAATAGTTGTAGAAAAAGTTAAGCAAGTGCCCACTTTTCATGAGAAAAACCACAAACTTAAGAAAATGTAACAGGGAATAGAATCAACTATAGACTCATGCAAACTACCATAAGTGAAAATCAATCCATTGACATGAAAGTCAACTTTTCTAAAGTACACATGTCATGCAAGATTGAAAATGCATTTTTAAAATGGAAGTGTTGGTGGTAGGAGACTTAAAAAGTTGTTGCAATTATAATTTATTACTTTGCTAATATAGCAATAATACATAATATGCCTTCTCTTGAGGAAAATTAGTAAAATTTCCATTTTGCAAAAACATTCTTATTTTGTGTTGATTGTGACTCACAAATCATCCTATTAAATTTTTGTCTATTAAATTCAAATATCAATATTCAACTACAACTTATAATATAAATGCATTCATATTTCAAATAGATGATTTAAATAAAATACAAAGTATTTGGAAGCTGTGGGAGTTTATATAATAACTTGAGTTTTACATTCCAACAGTGACAAGGAAATTTCAAAAACATTGAATTTACTTCAACTTTGTTTATCATTTATTACTTCAAATTTAATACTTAGAATCATGATTTATATTCATGAAATATTAAAGAATACTTAAATTTCTTATCTCATTTTTGATAAATTTAAGTTTAATTTGTAAAAAGAAAGTGTGCATGCCTACGTGCATTTTTAATATAACTAGTATTTGTAATTGACATTCACAATGAAAGTAAAGATGGCACTTTAATTTATTTTTTAATCTATTCAGTTGTGAGATCTTTTCTTCTCTTTGCGCTATTGATGACAACCAATTGAAGATTTTAGAATTTTGAAATGTTGTAATTGTGGATTTTTAAATTCTCTCCTTCTTTCTTTGTATATATAGTTATTTACACATGCATTTATGAATTTGGGTGACTGCATGAAAGACTGGTCAATTTTGTTCCACATTGGGAAAACTGGGGTTGTCTTTTGCTATAACATTTGAATTATGAATCCAATGCCAAAAATAAAATATAAAATGTCTAGATGTCTTGATTGCAATTGTAACCCTTATTTTTCAAAAAAATTAAAAAATCATTTAATAATTAAAGTTCAATTTCTCTAATTTGTCACACTTTCAAGTTTAGAAGTTTTGAATACTATTGAGCGGTTCAAATTAATGATTTTCAGTTGAGATTTCTATGGTACATTTCTATAATAGTCAGACATATTCCTACCAAAGGGAATCTAAAAATACATTATTTTATGTCCTCCACGTCTGTGCAAAGAGGCCTCCCTTGCGTGCATAGTTGTGAACAATAGAAATGGTTTTAACTTCATTTTTTTGGTTGAAACTCATCCCTAGGAAGTCCTCTCAGATGGCTAATTTTTAGATTTTTTTTATAATTTTTTTTCCTATTTATTGCAAATTAAAATGTCAAAGTATGTATTTTTTTGCCACAATTCTATGTCGCAGAATATGTCCCAAAAAATACATACTTTGACGTTTTAATTTTTCATAAATAGGAAAAACAATTATAAAAAGAGCTAAAAATTGGCCATTTGAGAAGACTTCCTAGGGATGAGTTTCAACCAAAAAAATGAAGTCAAAACCATTTCTATTGTTTACAACTACGTGCATAAGGGAGGCCTCTTTGCACAGACATGGAGGACATAAAATAATGTATTTTTAGATTCCCTTTGGTATAAACATGTTTGTCTACTATAGAAATTTACCATAGAAATTTCAACTGAAAATTATTAATTTAAGTTGCTTAATAGTATTCGAAACCCCTAAATTCAAAAAATGATAAATTAGATAAATTTAAATTTAAATATTAAATGATTTTTTTAATTTTTTGAAAAATAAGGGATATAATATTTTTTTTATGAAAATTTGAAATTGTTGCAAATTTTTTAATAGAAATTGATAAAAAAAAATTCATATAATTACAATCAAGATATCTAGAAACAACTTTTTGGTTTTTGGCATGGAATCATAATTTAGAAGTTATAGTACAAGACAACCTCGTCTTGCTAAAGTGTGACAAAAATCAACCAGTCTTTCATGCAATCACCCATTTATGAGTTATAAAATTTTAATTCTTTTATTTTTATTTTTTAAATCATTAATTTAGATTGCCTTAAATTTGTAAACTTAAGAAAAAACAAACTAAAGTTTTGTTGTTCTGTGCACTACAAGTGACAATGACATAGAAGTCTAGGACTTTGAGGGTTATTGAGGCAAAAATTTCAATATGTTGTTGTACAGTATTCAAAGTCTAAAAAGAATTGTTGTTAGAACTACAGTAGTTGTAGAATACGGGCCACATTCCCATAGTCGATGTAGTTTTCATCATTGAAAGGATGTAAAATGTAAATTAATGTTTCATATAGGATGTAGAAAGCAATGTCCATAGCAAACACTATTGTGAAGATCAAACCCACGCAAAGATTGGTTGAGTTGTTATAGTATAGTAGAGTATATGGGGCATGCATCAATTCCATCAAATCTTTTAGTCTAATTTCAAAGTTAAGATAATTATCATAAATGTGGAGTCAACAAGTTGTAGATATTCACAACATTGGGGTCAATGTGGGCTTAGATCCAATGATTTTTTACTTCCACGTAGTTCCAATGCTAAATTCAAACACTAGTTTTATTTCTAACAATGTACCCAACTTAGGAACGCAAATTATTATATTATACAAAAATATATATTATATTCATTTCATTGGCTTTGATTGAATTTGCTCAAAGAATATGAATAAGAAAAAAAAAAGGGTGGGGGAGGCATCGTGAGAACTATGGTTTAATTCAATGATAGAGCTTATTAACCTATTTTGGATGTCCTACATCTTATTACATTTGAGGGGGACAAGTCACAAGTTGGTTTTACAAATTTTCTACATTGTCTCACTCGCAATGCCAAGCCACATGATGCCCGTGCCGCTCAACAAGTCCAGCAAGGCTTGAACTCAAATCGGTTGAGGTGGCTAAAACTTAATCAGCCAACCAAGCCCATCACTTGGCAGATGATTTACTTTTGCAAGGCTTTTATTGCCTCCATTTGATGCTTTTGACATCATATTTCCTGATTTTAAAAAAATATTTAGTTCTATATTTTAGTTAGCCTTGGATAAATTGTTGAAATTAAAGGTGAAGCTTGTTTTATCTTTTTTGGATTTTTGAAGAATTATAATTTCAATTAGGAAAAATGAATAGAATTATGGGGAGAAAAAGAATGGCCAATGGATGAAATATGGTCCCCGTGCCATGTTTTGGGCTAAATTCTAATTATTTAGGTGGGTAAGGTGGAGGATAAGGAAGGGGGGTCGTCTTTTTTTTATAATTTTGTTTTTGTTTGTTGTAGGTTTGGAGAGATGTAGCAAGCTTTGAATAATGAGTTTTGGAATGAAAATTTGATAAGACATTCTAATTTTTCTTGTGATTTCAAAAAGTAATGATTTGCTCTATTTGGAGTTTGTATGTAAAAGTTATGCTTGATGGAGTGAGAAATGATCACTTGGTATAGAGTTCAAGGGCAAAAATTTTGAGCACCTATAATTGTTTGGTTAAAAAGCATTTAGTTTTGAAATTTGATATGTCTATATATTGAGTTGTTATCTTTCCAAAAAAATATAAAACTCTTCTTTTGGAGTAAAGAAGTGAAAGTTATAGACTTAGAAGTAAAATAGTGTTGAATTCCATTTGAAGTAAAGAGAAGAAAACTTAACCAGATGTAAAAGTTGAATAGAGAGATTTTCATATAAAATTTAAAAGATTTTAGAAATTTGTGTTAGCTTTTCAGAAAATATCACACTCTTAGTTTGGAATTAGAAAGAAAAAGATATAGACTTGGAAATAAAACAATGTGGAATTACTTTTGGATTCTGAGTATTCCAACTCTAGCAAGTCATGGATAATGGAATACAAAAGATTTGGAGTTTAAATTTGAGTATAGTATGTATAAAAAAAATTGCTCTCTAAAAAATTATAGCAGTAAGCATTTGAAGCTTTTATAAAATAGAAAGGTCTTTGGAAGTAAAGTAGTGTCAAGCTGCCACTGAATTGAGGAGAGGACATTTCAACCAGTAATAAAAGTTGGATGGTAAGAGATTTTAACTTGAAATTTGAAGGATTTATAGAATTTTGTACTAGCTTTTTGAGAAGCTATTACACTCTTGATTTGAAATTTTAGAGCGGCTATGGCACTCCTTTGACCATTGATTACACTTTAAAAAAAATTATATGGTTTATACACAATTCATATGACTTCTATATAAATTTATAGTATTTTATTTGACTTATGCAATTCTATACAAGGTATATACAAGTATGGAAATAACTTGATGTATTATACAAGGTACATACAATATGGTTACAACTTGATTTATTACATGAGGTGTTTATGGATATAATTACAATTCTAGATGTATTATATGAGGTATATAAATATAAATATTGCTCATATGTATTATACTTGTATAGAACTACTATATTTAAGGTGAATTTCAAAGCATGATTATCAAAGCGCAACATCTTCATTAAAAATTGGCATACCAATAACTGGAATCATGCAAGAATTAGGGATGATAAAAGTGCACCAAATAAGAAGTGGTAAAATAATATCAATTTTGATGCTAAGTAGGCTAGAAAAAGCAAAGCATAAAATTCAAACTGACAAATAATCTAAGAAACATTAATTGCAAATAAGATCAAGTATCTATAATGCAAGAGCTCTCTGCTTGAGAACAAAATGAACTTAAGATAGAAGGTGAGAAAGAATACATTGAGAATAAGATAGCTGAAGTTGAAAGCAAGGCAACTCTAGGACTGGCATTGTGGATGAGAATTCTTGATTAAAATTCAACAAAGCACCCCATTGAAAATGGCTACACCTATCGAAGCTTTTTCAAAAAGTAAAAACATTAGTCACCAATGGGCACCAAAATAGTTTTGGCTACAATTTGAATACCAAAACAAACAAAAAACACTTTCCATTTAGAATATTTTCTTAGTTTTTATTTTTTTAATAAATTCTAAATTAGATAAAATGTTTTGAAATATTAGTAATTTTTTAAATAAATTTATAAAACTTTATTCTTTGCCTCAATTCTTGGCACATCAATTAGAACTTATTTTTTTACAATATACAAAAGATATAGGCTAAACAATTTTCAACTTGAAAATCATCATTGGATTAATTATAAATGACTCATAAATTTTTTTGGTGTAAAAGCACTTTTTATAATATATAACATTTTTTTAAATTAAAAAATTAAAAAAATAAGTTTGTCCCTCAAAAAAATCTTCAATCTTCCTTGGTTGTTCTTGAAAACATGTGGCAAATTGGCAATTGCCATTGTGGAGGCAACTATTCAAGGCCCAAATATAGGTGAAAAGGTGGAAAAAATCACTCCAAAATAGTGATCATTGTAGAAAAATACAAGAAAATTTAGTATTTCTCAATATATATAAAATATCAACTAAACCAACTCCAACCTAAAGGCCATCATTGAAATTGATAAAAAGTCATAGTGTTGCAAAAGAGAAGGATCTATCCTAAAAGGATGGACTTCAATGATTATAATCTAATGCATCTAAGGTGAGACAAACTTGAAATGGCTACAATCAAGATGGATGCTATACTGAAGAGATGGATTACAATCCTATGGTGCAAAATGGGTCATGAATATGAAATAAGACTTCCCAAACAATGTTGTAGTAAATAAAATGACAAATAAAAACAATATTAAGCCAGATCCTAGATGATGATAGCTGATCTATACCTTTGGGGGGCTTTAATTTTAGTTGTTTGACTTCAAAAAATTCCAATTTTTTTATTGTACACATCAAACAGACTCTATTGTCTCTCTAAGTTTCAAGAATGGATTTTATACACATCAACAAATAAACCAACTCCAAATCTCCAATCTGAAAGTTCATTAATGAAATAATTTAATTTTGCAAGATTATATGGCATTTTATTTTAATTACATATTATTTTTTAGAATATTAGAGTTCCATTAAGAAATTCCTAGAATAAATAGCACATCAATATAGGCACATTTATTGAAATTTAATATTTTTATAACATTTTTCCCTTATTCCTATCCCAAGGAGGACACTTAGTGTGCATATTAGAAACCACGTGAGATCTAATATAGGGTACTATATATTTATTCTACCTAAAATTTATAAAAATAATATATCTAATATAGAGTGTATAAAATTACATGTAGGGTATTATAACTAATATAGGGTTATGTTTAATACCATGTATTAGATTTTACATAGAAAAAATATAGGGGGGCAATAATATGTGGGGAAAAATAATTTTGTAGAGTGAGTATTTAATGTCCTTAAAGAAGAGATGGACAAAAAATTACACATTATTTGTTCCAAATTATCCATGAACCTTGGATGAGGGGCTCTAGTTGCCTCTAAAGTTATCTATAAAGTCCTTTGAAGTCACTTAGAATTTGAAGAATCTATCATAAATTTTGCTTTAAATCTTTAATATACTCTTATTTGTTCATTCCAAATAGTAGAAAAAGCTTGGTGGTCTATACTTGTTTATTATATTGTAATGCAATGTCATCTTTTCTTTATTGAGTACTTGCACTCATTGTATTCATTAGAATATATTGTAGATGATTAGTAGTAAGTTGTTTGACACAAATAGAATGCATTGTTTATAGTCTATGAATGTATTTGTTTGGCCACAATACATCGTCTAAACATAAATTATTTCAGTTTTTAGTAACCATAAAAAACATGGAACCTTTGAAGAAGAAGTGACAAAAGAATAAAGAAAAAAAGGATAAAAAACAACAATAGGAAAAAAAAAGTCATACAACACCTACTAGTTCTAATTTTTAAATCTAATATAGGAGCCAAAAAATTGGACTCAAAAGTGCATTATAAAAATATAGGGTGCTATAATAAATGACAATTTAGAATTATTTTTAACAATAGGGTATATTAAATTATGAAATATTAGAAAAATAGCCCTCCATAAAAATATCCCCCGATCTCACGTGTATACTAAGCCTCTAAGCTAGTGACTCCCCCATGATTCCTATATTTCAAATTTTCCATGATATATAGTCTAAGTGTATTAAATTCACTTATGCTCATCATAACAACAATTGCAAAAAGCACTTGATATTCTAGATCATTTTTCATGTCCAATTTGAATATTTAAATTGTAGTTATCCTTTGATTTTTTAAAATTCTAAATATAATTAGTATTCAATAGCATGCATTCTACTATTCTTGACCATTTGCACCTTTGTGGATTCAATTTTTTTTATCAATTCAAACATTGGAGTTTTCAAATAAGGAATATGATAGCCGAAGTTCATGGTGAGTTCAATTCACTAGTTTATGCAACTTTGAAGATTCCATGAGAACAAAGTGGAATACATACCATTAGATTAATAGCAACCTTCCAAATTCTATTAAACATTCAATTCCTAAAGCTTTTGCCAACCTACAATCTTTTTTTGAATGTAGCAAAGGGAGCAATTATAAGAGCCAAAAACTACAAGTACAACAAGTTGAAGCAACCACTACATCCAACTATTGAATAAAAAATTTCATTTATTTTATTTGAAGCACTAAATTTGATAAACATTTGCAAAAAAATAAATTTAATTTATCATTGCATCAATTTTATTTATTTTTTAATTATAGTAAAATTGCTTTTAGAAGTAGATGAAAAGTATCCATACTCTATCAAAATCACCACTATATTTTTCTTAGAACATGCAATTTTTCTATTAGAATTTTGGAATTGAATCTCTAGATAGAGGTGCATGAACTCAAAAAAAAATTGCACTTTTGCACTGGGACATGCACTATGTTTTAACTACAATATTTCTAAGCTCCTCAAGATATAATATTGTTTTCCAAAAGTTGCTAAGGAAAGAGAAGTAACCCAAAATCCTAACATTCACAATTTACTTCATTGCAAAAAAAACTTATCAATATAAGTATATGATTTTTTGAAATTGTTGAAGTTGTTTCAAAGAGTGCATTACGTCAAAAAAAATAGTGCATCCTACTACTAGTGTACATTCACCATGTGCATCATTCTGACAAGATCTTTTTTAACATTGATATTAATGTCAACTAAAGTCAAAACAACTTCAACTTATGTATCTTCTATTTTTTTCAAATATAATATTATTTTATAATTAGCTTTAAATATAGAACTTTTGTAATTTTTGACACAATTTTAATACCTCATAGATTGTGAAAATCTTGAATGATACTTGTCTAAGTAATGTAAAGCTTGGCAGTTTATATCAATGGCACCTAACTAATTATACTTTAATGTGTCACAACTTGATAATATACACATGCCATGCACCCACAATAGTAGCTCACAATAGTAACCTCCGATTGCAATTCATTAATAACATCCAACACTTAATTTCATTAAGGTTATTTCATGACAAGCTAGACAAACCTCTTATTAATGATCAAGTTCCCAAATAAAGCACTATACGTCTCCTCTAGTCTCAATGTATGTCTTCTTCTATCAATAAAATTGGTCCATGTGTTTCAA
The DNA here is from genome assembly GCA_951799445.1 of Pseudisothecium myosuroides. Classification (NCBI taxonomy): domain Eukaryota; kingdom Viridiplantae; phylum Streptophyta; class Bryopsida; order Hypnales; family Lembophyllaceae; genus Pseudisothecium; species Pseudisothecium myosuroides. Next base: position 17,849,623 of record OX637290.1, on the reverse strand, counting down.
GAAAAAACAATCCCTACTACACTCCCCTAGCACTAATCGCTTTTTAATAGTGTCCAACTTTCAAGTAGGCTAGTGACCAATATTATTTCTAAAGTCATCCACCAACATTTGTTAATTGAGATTTATATGCAAAGTGTAGCATAAAAAGAATATGTCAAGGGGTATATTGTTTAAAAAGTCAAGAAATCGGCTTTACAATGCTATGAAGACAAAGGTAAGATTCCAACATGTTATCACCCACTATGAGTCACTACAACTCACCATAGTTTCATATAGGAAGGCAGAAGGAGACCATTTTTTTTTACAAAATCCTATGTGGTCTTTAGAAGGATCCTTCTTTTTGGTCTAAAGAGCTCCTAGACACATTGTCCCTTTAAAATGCCACCCGCTCCCATGCTTTAGTTTTAAACAAGGCACCAAAAATTTAAAACTTTGTAATTAGATATTTTTTTGTTTCAATATCCAAGCGGACCATCTAAGCAACCAAGTCCATTTACAAAGTTTCTTTTGTTTGTAAATTACAATGGACTACTTAGTTGCATCATTATACAAGTATCGCTTAAGTTATGGCCCTTTGAAGCCAGTCTAGGTTCATTGGGACTAGCTACAAACTTGAGGATCTATAATTTTTTGTTCACAAATTCATTCATTCCATTTTCTATACCCAAAGATTTATGTTTTCATCATATTTTTAGATATACAAGATACATCAACCAACGTATCCCAAATAACAAGTACAATCCCTTCTATTCATTTGAAACTCCTATTTCTCTTGTGTAGTCTTCAACAAAAAAAAGTGGGGCTCTAGCCTTGAGGTCTTTGTTGCTCAAATGTTATTATGGTCATGTATGTAGGAAGAAGTGTTACCTAAACAATTTCGAGATCTGGCACATAGAAAGTGAAGGCTTTAGTAATGAAGTGCACATTTGACGATTTATTTTGCAATAATAGACTTTGAGATGTAATATCTAAAGAAGAAATTCAGAACATTTGAATAAGACCACTAGGCATGGTGGTGACATAATGTAGAATAGGAGGACTAAAATTTTGAAGAACAAGAACATGGTGTATGTAGGGCATGACTAAGAGACCAAATGAAAAAAATAGCTAAAATTGAGCAAGATGGAAGTAGGGAGATGCAAAGGAGTCCATAGCAATCAACGATGACAAAGACGACAAGGCAATTGGATGAGGAGAAAATTTAGAATTAGTTCCAATCCTAAATGTATGAAATAAAATTTTATTGTCCATTTGATGATTAATTGATTGTATATTTTTTCATGCAGTTTTATACTATTTTCATATAAATTTAGAAAATAATAAATTTAGTTAAAAAAATTAATAGCTTTCAAATTCTAATGTGCAAAAATTAAGTTTCATGCGTTGGTTCCACTTTAAAGTATGTAGAATTTTTTTAATTATTAATTGTATATACTTCCACTTGAGTGTAATATGAAGTTGATTGCAAACATAGACTTGAGATGTTGTGATGTGGAATATTCATTGAGTGAACTTTTAGGCAAAGGTTTTGGTTTTTAAAAGGTTTACACACCTCTAACATTTTCATCCAATTTTCCTAAAGAGACAAGAAGAAGTCACATCTAATCCACTTTGATTCATATTTTTTAGACTCTTATTGGATTATAAATTTTTTATTATAAATTATTGGAATTAAAATTGGAGAAGGTGCTCCAAAAATCATGTAGGCATCCAATTGTACATACATTCATCTAAAATAGAGTCTATGAAGGTTTTGTAGCAATTCAACAATTTTATCCATTCTAGAAGAAAGAATAAACCACCAAGTATTCCGTCAAAATATTTTCTTTGTCTTTTAGCAATACCAAAAAAATCACTCAACAAATTCCATGGCACTAAGATCAAGATACCCATCCTTTTCATAAACTATGGCTTAACCCATAAGGACCCAAGGTGGGGGGCTTTCAAAATGGGCCAAATTTGCCAACAACTTGAGCAATTTTTTTAATCTATGTTTTTTGAGATCAGATATAATGTAACTATAGGATCTTAAAGTTAACATTGAGAGTGAGCACCTCAAAAAAATTCAGATTATTTGACTGCATGGTTTAGGAGATATTATTTTTGAAGTTTTATTTGGGTCAATGGAAAAACATGGCAGCTCACTTTGAAGGAGCATATCTTTGTGAGAATATTTCAAAATGATGCCTTTTTTGTGCTCAGTGAAATATAAGAGAGTTGAAAATGTACATGTAAAATTTCATAACATTCCAAGAATTTTACAATTCATTATGAAGCTTGCAATCCACGGTGGTCACTGAAATTTGAGTAGTGTTTGCAAGAGAAACAAGAATGGGACACATGTCTTCTCCTTGAGCTCCTTGGATCTGACCTTTATGAGGTGGGAAAGAAGCTCATTGGTTGGTCCATGCCCAGTCCGAACACAAAAAAACAAGCTGTAAACTAGACTACACTGCTAAACTTTAAAAAATTCCACAAGGCGGAGTTTAACTTGGAATTTGATGAAACCACTGCCATTGGATTTGTAACAAAGTCTATTTCCTAGAAATAAATTTCATTTTAGAAAAAACTCAAAATTTGAGAACGGGAAGCTCAAAAAACAGGGGCAGCGACCAGAAGTCACTTTGGTCCATAGGGGTAAACCCCTAAAGGACCGTTGTTCCTTCGGGGGACAAATGTGTTTTCGGGCAGGTACCTATGGGCTGAAATTTTCTCTTGATTTTTTGAAACTTTTCTTGAAGTTAGAAAAGCTGATAAGCTTCGTGGGAATATAATTTTTTCACAATTGGTGCCTGGGAACAACAATTATGACCAACTACGCTCAAAACAGGGGATGGGGGGCAGCCCGGGCAGTTAAAAAAAAAATTTGAAAAATTTGATTAAAATTTTTTTTTCCCCTCATAGATTATATTTTCGTCTATCTGGAAAGCTTGCTTCATTTCATTTGGATATATGTTATGAGAAAATTATGGACATTCTTGTTTTTTGGATAGTTAGAGCATCTTCTTGAAAAAAAATAACTTGTAGGATTCATTATTAAATGCAATTTTTCAAATTTTTCAAATTTTTTGTGAATGGTTTAGTTTACTTGCTAGAACAATCTCACCATGGGAATTAGTGCATTTCAATTCCATCTAAACCATTGACTTAAAAATTTTGAGTCAAATGTTTAAAGTAAAAAAATCTAGTTCCACAATGTGCTGAAAAACTTGTTTTTTTCACTTTAAACGCAGATATCTTGCAATCTGAAATTTTTTCCACACATTCTCGTACTAGTTAGGTGTAAGATCCTATGGTTGGATGTGAGAAAAAACAATTTTAAATTTTTTTTACTTTTTGCTATAGAAATGGCAGTTTTGAGTGTTTTTGGGCAGAAAAAAGGCCTCGATCCTTTAGGGGTTAAAGCGGTGTGTGCTAATATTCCAAAAGAATCTTCCAAAGTATGGATACATATTAGAGTTATTCGTAAAGTACCCAAAACCGGGGTTTAAACCCCGCAGTTTTGTGAAAAAGCAGGTTTTGGGCAAAAAGTCAATACAAAAGTGGGTATCAAACTTTCTTAAGTACCCAAATCGACCAAAAAGAAGTTTGGTCCGGACTTTGCCTGCGGTTTAGTGGTCGCCTGCTTGGTCGTGGTCACCTGCGAGGTTGTCCGTCGGAGGAAATTTGTCGGAAAAAGTCCCCTCCAAATTGGGGGGGGACTTTACAAATAACTCTATTAACCCCTAAATACTTGAGGCTGTTTTTGAGCTTCTTGAAATTTGCTCTAGATTGAACAAAAAGCCAAGATTTTGATAAGTCTTATCAATTTTTTTTGAATTGTAACCGTACAAATTTAATCTAGACATATTAGAAATGACATAGAAAAAGAAAATACAACAACATCACTTATGGATTGAAAGATTATAATGTTTGATCATGAGGATGTTAAAACTATGAAAGTGATTTGAAGTATTTCAATCTTCTTTTCACATGTCAAATCTAAAAAATTGGTCACCAAAAAAATATGAGGTTAAAGGACATAGTATGCATAACCACAATCAAATTATAGCTTTTCAAAGTCTACTCTACAATTTTTTAAATGAATTTTTGATGTGATTTTTTCTCTAAGATCTAATCCTTCAACACTAGAAAATCAAAATTTGCAATGGACACCCTTGCACAAAATCTTCAATGGAAAAATCATAATCATTCATTTTCAAAATCAGATTTTAGATGCTTAGACTAGACTTCAAGATTTTTTTTTCAAAAATACAAACTGTTGGAAATAGTAACTTGGTAAGGTTTTATTTAACGTCAAATATTGTCGACACTAAAATTTGGTGCCTAGACATTTAGGGGTTAAAGCTCTAATGTAGGCCATGGTGATACTTTCAACTTAGGGACACATTTTCTATGTTTCATCCTAATTGATAGATGTACAAAGCCAGTCATGATCTCATCTTACATTGGCCTAAAAAATGAAATAAAAACTTGGAGGTGTTCCAATAGAAGAGGCAACCCAAATATATAGATGAATTTACGCACATTTAGATGAAGACATGAATTATCATTCATATTTTCTACTTGTTATCCATCACAAATTGGTGATGGATGTAAAAAGCTTCATGACTCCAACAAATATAGAGTTTTGGGGTTGATACCCCTTGGTAGCCTAAATATTTTTGACAATTTGTCGCCAAAAACCAACCTGCTCGAAGAGCCAATGATAAGCCTATAGGAAATTTGAAGTGTTTTGGAGCAGTTTTTCACCAAATCTCCCACTTACAATAATAAATTTTGTAATTCAATTGATGAATAGGGATCAAAAGAGTTTAAAATAGCAAAAGTAGGCTTTTTCATCCTACCATTGATTGCCACATTGGTGATATCGTACATGAACACCTGGGTGCCGAAATTGAATTTCCACTTCAGATCCTCAAGAGTCCATGTCACTTCACACCATTCACAAGATGATATGTGACACCTTTTTTTTTTACAAAAATGGCTTAATTTCTGCCTAATCTGACCTTCGCGTAGGGTATGGAAAAATCCAAAAAATTTACACTGCCCCCGAAACGAAAGGAAGCACTTGATTGGTGCCCAAATCCGCAACAGGGCGGGGGCGGTCGAGCCTGCTGCCGCCGCCGCAGCAGCAGCAAGTTCCTCCGTCAGCCCCCGTGAGTGCGCGTGAGTGCGCGGCGGGCGCTCTCAAATTTCTTCACCGCCATCGCTAATCTCCCACCTCCGATCCTGCCACTCTTGGTAACCGTAATTTGCTACAATCAGCCTCTCTTGCCGTCGCCATCTTTGCAGAAGCCGCGCAGATCAGGCGCATTTGGTATTTATTCATTTCCATCACAGATCATCAAGTCCGTCACTCCATCTAGTTGAGTAGGGGGTGGGGTGCCCTCTTCAAGATTGCGCTTCAAACGATCGATCGTTGCACACAGCATTTCTGTTTTGGTGATTCTTCTTCTGGATTGTGAGTTGCAATTTTCCGTAAGGGCTTACTTTGGGAGAGTCGGTAGATTTGGGCTTCAATTCGGTCGAGGGAGGGCCTTGCGGGTACTGTCGGTTTCGAGCTCTTTTGGGTGCGCGGTGATCTTCGGGATTAGTCGAGATTGCTTGCTGGGGCGCGATTTCTTCAGGTAATGTCAGTCTCGAGGTGCGACTGGTTCATAGGTGGCAGAGTAAGGCCCGCCAGGAGGATCAGAGATGTGACAGGGCGGTGGGTTTGGGGTCCGTCGAATTTTGCTCTCAAACTTGTTCTCCAGTGGGGTGAACAGAGGTACTAGCTGAGATGTCCCTGTCACGTGGGAATTACTCTGTTCCGACCGAGAAGACTCTAGGTCAGTCGTTCGCGAGTCGGGATAAATTTTGCGGTCGTCGGATTTGGACTCACTCCGCTGTGAGTGAGCTATGAAGATTACGACTCAATTTGCGCTCGTACCTCAGTAACCGTAACAGCAGAATTAGTGCTTTCTTTTGGATTGATTCTTCGTGTTTCTTTGGAGTTCGCGCGTTTCTTTGGAGTTCACGTGTTTCTAGTAGCTGCACTGAAGCGTTGGGTTGTGGCAATCACAGAGTTGAGCTTTGCATAGACCGAGTGCCAGCATCATGAAAATAGCTATTGCATCCACTATATCCTCAATGGGCACATTTCTGTAGGCATTGGATTTTCAGAGCATACCTCATAATTTTCTTCTTCTTTCGTGTTACGGTGTCCTTCTGTTTAGACCCCTGATTGCGCCTGATTGAGCAGGATCCATCCATGTCTGGTTACACGAAATTAGAGCCTCGGTAAAAAAAATGAGATTTCGTGCCAAATCGTCCGGCAATTTCCACTGAGAGATTGGAGGGACGAGATTTTTGTTGAGATGTTGCAAATACCAGTGGTTGAAGTTTTTTCTGATGCACGTCTAGCACTTCTATGACAGAATTAGTATCGCAGCTGGAGCGCTCGAGACAAGGGAGAGCTCTGTGGAAAGAGAATTGCACAGAGACAGGAGAAAAACAGAGCGATGTCAAAGCGGGAGGTTTCCATACCGGGTTGGGCTAGTGCTCCCCAATCCCATATGGCGACGGATCCTTCGGTGGGGCGCTTCAGCAGCGACCAAGCGGCGTCGCTGCTTGCGAAAGGTGCCTCGGCCAAGTTCAGTGACAACGACCGCGCCAAAAGTCTGGCCCCTTTCAGCAACCACGGCCAGCACTCGCAACAGCCCTCGCAGCGGCCCGCGGGAACGGACATTGTAGGTCTAAGAACTGCTCCGGAATCCGAGTGGAAGGTGTGTACCTCATTTCAGCCCTATTCTTTTTTCTCCTGAAATCCTTTCTTTCTAGCTTCCATAGTCTTTACTGAAGATAGGTGACTGCTTTCTGAGAAACGTTTTGCTTGCCAGAGTTGTGAGTAGCAGTCCGGAGTCTGTCAGTTGTAAGATATGGAGCCTTAATAAGTTAGCATCGATTGTCTAACGAGACTATCTTGGGTTGCTGCTGGTGCAATTGTGCTTGCTGTGTGCAACAGAGGTATGGATTGTATATAATGTTAAAGGTGCACTGCGGAGGTGCCCATTGACCATGGCCGGGAAGCAGCAAATTTGTCCATTACCGCGTTTACAATGCTATTGTATTTAGGGTAATTATGGATGCAGCCACAGCTCTTTATTTTGTGTTCAGTTCCCTGAAGAGTGGGAGTATCTGTACATTCAGGAGCATGTCCAGTAAGTACTTTGTTGTGATCCCGCCTGCTTGTGTAATCGATTGTTTTCGGGCAGACGAGCCCACTCAACGGTCCCTGCACCAAGTGGGGTGCCGTTTCTGTGTTGTGCAGATTACTTTCTGAAGCTCCTCTGGAAACCAAGAGTCTGGGGTGTTTGTTTTGACAGGGTTTTAATAAATCTTTTACTGGTCCAGGATTTTTTTTGACAAATACCACAGTGAGACTTCCTTATGATCAATCAATGTCATCATAGGGAGACCTCTTCATGAATCATCGGGTAGAGTTTTTATAAGATGCTATCTAATTCTTTTAAACTTTAGTCTAATTTTACCGGAAATTCTATTCTTTGGTCATATTGTAATGTTTGGTTGAATGTTGCGCAATTTGATATTCTAAGTAACATTGAATGAGAGAGCAGAGTCTGGAATCTGGTCACATGAATTTTGAGTGTGGTTAATTGTTTGTTTGTTTGTTTGGGTGTTTGGTTGTTTGGCAGGATACTCAGCCAGCAAAGTCGAGACCTCCAACTCAAAGGTGAATTTGTACAACACTCTCTGCTCTGTGGAGGGTTCTTGATTATTTTTGTTGGCGAGTTGAGAGTGACGGTTTCTTGCTTGGTAGATAGGCCTTCCAATGCCCATGGATATATTTGTGGAAGAGTTCTACAGTAGGACAACTTGATCATTTGCTTTTGTTTGTGATTGATTTTGTTGCAATCAAACAGAAGTATTAGGAATTTTTGAGGGTTTTATCACATTTTGATATATTTTTGACAATGGATTTGCTCTGAATACAGGCATTGTTCTTGGTATAGTATAGTTGAGTAATTCGACAACCTTCATGTGGCGATGACGCACTTCTGAAGAAATACATGGCGAGTTAACTGTACTTTATGTGGTTGATGGGATGACTAGCTGCAGGTTATACATTTTTAGTCCTGTGCAGTAACATGTATAGGTGATGCCAGATGCCCCTAATTTTGCAGTACCTTAGGTATTTGAGGAATGAGTAGTACCCAGTTCATAGAATTATTATGCCAGATACAGACAGAAATATCTAAGCTGTGACATTGGACTTTTGCATAGTTCGCTGCTGGATAGTATGGATGAGAGGGGTTCAGTAAGCGTTAGTTAATTAATAGCGTATGAATGAGGTTTCATGTGTTAGCCCCACGAAGGCTGCACTCTGTTTTTAAAACATCACTCACTAGTCCGTGAGGCTCACGAACTACTGCGAAGCAGATGTCGCAGACTCTTGCATTTCCTGCAGTCATGCACCATACTCAATGAACCTCAAAACCCACACAGTGCCCCAAAACTAAGAAAATGAACTTGCAGAGAACAACACAAGGGGATGGAGAGCTGCACCCTCCGCCCTGCATACCGGAATGCCCGAGTGACAAGAACATTAGGTAACTTCACCTACAATTGCCTGAATAAATGTTTGACCGTAGTTCCTAGTACTAAAATGTATTACTTTTTGTTAGGTTGTCTTAGTTGTTTGCGCATGGATTTTATTTTAGTCAACATATGAGCAAGTAGCTACACAATGGAAGACTTTGTTTGTGTTAACTTTAAATTATTAACTTAATATGCTCTCCATGATAGTCAACTAGTGACTAGATGAGAATCCTTATTACCAATAGGAGAAGAGAACTATTCATCTTCTCCCTCATTGTTTATGTTTGTATACCTTATTTCTAATGACACTTATTTCATTCTTGCGTATGTTGGTGTTTTACAACCTTTTGTGTTTTGCTTAGTTTTATATCTTTAACAGTTTGTACAATATTGACTTGCTTTTCAAGTAAGGGAGCTATGCCAACTTCCTTAGGGTAGCTTTTATCAATGCAATGATATAGCTTAAATTTGAAAGTGTGATGACTGAAGGTGACACGGTATTCTTTACTCAACCCCTTAGTGTTCCCACATCCAAAATCTGGGCTATGAATAGAGAGGCTCTAATGGCTTTTTTGACCACAAACTTCTCATTCATCCAAACCAGTGCTTGACTTTTTTTCTAAACAGCTTTGTGTATGATGAATTTGATGAAATTGGCATAAATAATACTCCCTCTGTCCCAAAATGATCTTCTTGTTTGACAAAATGTTTTGAATTCATGTCAAAAATCAATATTTTTTAATTATATTTGAGGTATAAATTAAGTATAGTGCTCTCTTATCGTCCTCCAAATTTGAGCTTTAAATTCATTATCAAGTTGACGTTGTGAAGCTTTGAAATGTGAGTTTTTTGGGCCTTTTGGAAGAGCACAACTAGCCAATTGTTTCTATAATTCCCGTGCTATGGGTTGTATCCTTTCCGGATAATTCACCGCATCAGCCCCCCAAAGTCAAACTGAATGGAGTGATTTCCGTTCTTTTGTTTAGATAAAATAAAAAGAGATCGGGCCAATTGGCTCATTGGAGCAACTTCTCCGAAATAGGAGAGCAACAACTTATTAAAATGAAACAACAGCTTCTCCATGAACATGATAGTAGCTTCTCCGGAACAAGACACAACTTCTCTAGAATTTTTTGATTTAATTAATTTTTTCACATTCAAAGAAGTTTCATTTTGTGGGCCGTTCCCCCACATCACAATAGGAAAATCAATTTGGAACAAAAAATAAAGGCCAACAAGAAGATCATTTTGGGACTAAGGGTGTATACATTCATAAAGATATAAATAAAAATATGCAAAAATTCATGAAAGGATTCAAGTGTTAACCCCTCAACGCCCAAGGGGCCCAAAAAAGGCCTCTTAGAGTTTCAAGTCCAATTCAAAGTGTTGTAACTTTTGCATCCGATGTCTAAATTCAATAAAACTTGTTGAGAAATTTGCGCTCTCTCTTCTAGTTTATGTGGTAAAAATTGCAGATCAATCCAAGATGTATTGGTGTCTTGAAAGTCAATCGAAGTTCACAGGTTCAATTTGAGTTCACCAAACTGCATTTGAAGGCTGCAACTTCAAGGGCTTATATCTCCTTCATCTAATGTTTGTTTTCAATACAATTTGTTGGGTTATGTTCCCTTGAAGTCTAGTTATTGTGGTGAAATTTTCATGTCAATCCAAGATGTTTTGAATGTTTGGAAACAATTCGAAGTTCAAAGTCCAAACATTTTTGGATTACAGTGAACTTCGGCGGCTTTTTTCTTCTTCATACAGTGTCTGATTTCAATAAAAAAAATTGGGAAAGTTAAGCATACTAATCTAGTTTGCGTGTTTAAAATTTCATAACAATCCAAGAAGTTATGAGTTACTGAGAGGCATTTTAGTAGAAGCAGGTTCAGCCCTAGATGTGTTTTTTGCAACTTTTTTGCTATTTTTTTGACATTTCAAAGCCATTTTGTAGACATATTGAGGCAATTCAATTATGTTTTTATTTCACCAATGTGTTTGTATGGTGGTTTTGAATCACTTTATAGTGTATAGTTTTTCTATTTGAGTAGGTTTAAAAATCGAATTTCACCTCCAAATGTATTTCTAAGAAACTTTTAGCATCTTTTTTCTACACTAAAACATTATAATCTTGCAATCTACATGGTCAAATGACTCCAAATATGATTCACGCGCGCCATCTACAACACGTACACTACAAGATTGTACAATTGAGATTTTTATACCTTACTAACATTTTGAACTATATCACTTCAAAAGCAACGATGTTTTTAAACCCAAAAAGCCCTTGGGCCTTGAGGGGTTAAGGGATTAACTCCTAAAGGACCAAGAGTATAAATTGTCAAAAATTGCACATTTTTGGGCAATAAGGAAAAAAAATTCAACCATACAAATTTGTATTAGACAACGATAAGAATGTGTGGAATTTTTTTCAGAAACTTTGACTATAAATAATTATTGAAAGATTATAATGTTTGAAGTTAGAAGAAGAATTTTTTTTACCTTACTTAATAAGGTCAATAGACTTTAATTCCTCTTAGATTGATTTTTTTGCACTACATATGGTTATTTTCTTTTGATAGTTGCATCCTATATTATATTATTGACATACTTGCCAAATTTTAGAAGTAAAGGAGGAGTTTGCACATGTTGCCTAGGCTGCAAAAATTTTGGCTCCAAAAATTGCAGCCAAAATTGCAGCCAATTCAAAGATTTTAGGGTGGAGAAAGTACAATATTTGTTACATTTAATTTCAAATTTAGTAAAATGTCACAACTAATCATTTTAAAGGCACTTAGAAGGTTCCTATTGCAGAACTAGTTTGTTGTGCTAAATATATGATTTATTATTTAGCATCTGATGTTAATGATACATCTAGGATACCAATAATTAGTGATGTTGACGATACTACTAGAAAATAGTAATTGGTATTAGTGACATTATGTAATTTGTGCTTAGTAATAGCAATAACAAATGTAAAAAATAGTGAAGTTAGTAGATACAAAACTATGGTGATTTATTTGCTAGTAATATTTCTCATTTGTTGGGTAATTTCATGGATCTTAAAATTTCAATACATTTCATAATTTATGTTAGTATATATAAGAATTTTTAATGATTTAATATAATGAGACTCATACCATATTAGTTGATATAATAAGGCAATCATTGTTTTATTTTGTTTTATTTGTAGATAAACTATTCATCTCTCTAATTGTGAAGTCAACCATGTTATTGAGTACTATTGAAAATCCTTCAAGGAGGATATTTCTAAAATAAAAATTTCACACACTTTCTATCTATGTGCTAGAAATCGTTGAATTTTAGACGGAGTAATAAATTTGGTCCTCCAATTAATTTAAAATTCATATAAAATAACTTAGCTCTCAGATTTGAGCATACTAGATTGGGGCCCTGGGCCTTGTGCCTACAACCAAGGCTATCCAGTGGTATGGAAATGCCCATAAGGTAATAGGCTCAAAAAGCGACCCTTTAAGGCTGGTCCGCCTTTTTCATAGGTGTGCATGAACCAAAATATTTTTAGCTCATTTTTTAGAGAAAGAAAAATAGATGCAAAACGTAACACAAGTGGTTTCATATTTTTTGAAGCATTTTTGAATTAGTTATGAATTTTCAAAGATTTCAGTAGGAGGTACCTATTTGTGACACTAGGTCTCGCAAAATTTGTCCCCTTGCAACTTGGAAAGTGATTTGAGGAAATCAAGGCCAATGATTGGCTCTTGCAATACAAAAACAAATTTCCCTTGATTCATTCAATAGCAAAAGAAGTTCATTTACAAATCACCTCCAATCCATTCTACAGCTAAATATTGGGACGGTTTGAAGGAGAGGGTCGCATTTAGAGCCTACTACCTTACTGTATTACTGTATGAAGATTTGAAAGGAGAAATTAAAAATAAATAAAAATAATAATATTCTTTTGCAATGCATGAACAACAACTTATCCTGGCCACATCAAGAAACCAAACCGAGTTCAGTTGACAATCAAACCCATTCAGCCCTTGTTAAAAAAGAAAAAGAAAAAAGAAAACCCATTCAGCCCTTGTTAAAAAAAAGAAAACCCATTCAGCCCATTAATTTACACATACCATTCTATAGCAGACTGGTGGACTGCCTTCCTCCGGACGGAATGGTGTGGAATATACCATACCATCAGTAGCTAAAATACACACGTCAATTTTGTCAAAGTAAGTCAGCTTGCCATAACTATGTAAGGTACATTAAAAATTAAAACAAAACCAAAGTTCATATTCCCATTAAACCAAACACACAATAATCAAGGTCCTACATCCATATATTGTGTATTTTGAAAACTCAAAATATAATTAGTTTGTGTGAATGCAAGCTAATTGGTTCATTATTATTATTTATTTTTTTGTATGTTTTGTAATATTACAAAACTCACAAATGAAAATAAATAAATAATGATCCAATTAGCTTTTATATTTTGAATTTAGAAGTGAATAAAAAAAGGCTATATATATACACATGGAGTGGTAGGAGGTAGAACAACCCATGTGGGATAAACAAATTATAATTTGTAGGTTCTCAAGCACTCATAGTTAAGTCAAATTAAAACAAATAATTGTATTAAAAGTAGAATTTTAGACCTGATTTTGGCATAGTAAAATAACTTTTCTCAAAAAAATTTGAACTAAATTTTTTTGGTAAATGAAGATAAGTTTCACCTCCAAAAATCCGTTTGGGCTTTTGAATCTCCAATCAAAAGTTATGAACAAATTTTGGAGAGGGTTTGGAATGGATTTTAAAAAATGTTAAAGAAAATGTCCATTCCAACCCCTCTCCGAAATTTGTCCATAACTTTTGATTGGAGATTCAAAATCCCAAAAGAATTTTTGGAGGTGAAACTTATATTCATTTACCAACTTTTTTTAGTTCAAAGTTTTTTGAAAAAAGTTATTTTACTATGCCAAAATCAGGTCTAAAATTCTACTTTTAACACAATTATTTGTTTTTGACTTAGCTATGAGTGCTTGAGAGTTTAGAAATTTTAATTTATTTATCCCACATGGGTTGCTCTACCCCCTACCGCCTCATGTGTATATATAGAGTTGTCTTTTCACTTGAAAATTTAAAGAAAGTCATTGATGGTAAATGTCTGCAATGCATTGGTTTAATACTCATTGGATACTTGGCCAACATCTTTCTCTACAAAGATTTGTTGATTTGTATGTCTAGTCCTAAAATTAAGAAACAAAATGGAACATACTGTACCATAATGTACTGTCACTATCCCGGTACGGAAGCTTACATTAATTATGTGAGGATGAAATTTGTGGATGAGGACTCCAGAGAGGAAAAGGCAGCCTCTCTGAAGGCTATTGAATGTTATGCACACCGACTTTCATTTAGAGTCGAACTGCATGCCCCCACTGCCCCCCAGGTCCCTATGGTGGGGGCACTAGTATCTTACCCCCACAACGTACCATATATGCATGAAGGCCTGATTTTGCACTGAGGTGTTGAAATTGAATTTCCACATCAGATTCTTAGGGGTCCATGTCACCTCACACCATTCACAAGATGACATGTGACACTTTTATAAAACAAAAATGAATTAATTTAACCTTCACGTAGGATATTTCCAGAGGACATGATTTCATAGGTAAGACTTACCTAAAAGGGTCAATTTCTGGGAAAGGAACTGAATGCTCCAGAGCCAGTCACATGGTAGGGATGATTTCATCAATTAACTGAGTGGCTTTTGCTCTAGAGTCAGTTCTCCATTAAGTTACAGTGAGTCATCCAAATTATTTTACCTTATCAGGACTGGGATAGAAATTTAAAAGTCCATGTGGCAGACACGAATCTTGTCCCTTGGATGAGCAAGTGGGAGGACACGTGGCATGGGATCAGCTAAGTTAGTGTGGTGAATATCCGAACTGAATGCTGGAAATCTGGAGATTGACTGAACAACTCTCCTCCAAATCTTACCCCAAATATGCGACGAAATATGCTATGGCAGACATCCAAGGAGGACGTTAAATTGTGCCTACCAAAGTGGGAGGACACTAAATGTTACCTTTGAAGGTGGGCCTTGCGGGCCGAATTTACCCTGGGGAAAACGCAGGAATTTTTTATTTGCCACAATTTTTTTTTTTTGCAAATTCTGATTTCATATTTGCAATGAGAGACCCCAAATTACTTTGGGGGGTCTACAACATACCCAAGAACGGCACAAAATAGGAGGCTCTTTTTTTACTTTTATCCCCAATTTACCTTATTGGGCCCACCTTCAGAGGCAACATTTAGCAGCTTGCACCAAAGTGGGCCCTGCGGGCTGAATTTACCCCAGGGAAAACGCAGATATTTTAAATTCGCTAAAAGTTTTTTTTTGCAAATTCTGAATTCATATTTGCAATCAGAGACCCCAAATTAGCTTAATGAAGTCTACAACATATCCTAGGGACGGCACAAAATAGGAGGCTTTTTTTTACATTTGCCCCAAATAAAACAAAATTCACACTGGAGGGCCCACTTTGGAGGGCACGATTTAATGTCCTGTGACATCTAAGTCTGTCACTACTGTACAAAACCCAAAAGAAAGTATTCGTAATTTCTTCATAGTTACCCAAAACTCTCAACCCACCCGTAGGCAAAAAGAAATTGGTTGATGTCCTATCGGAAACTATGCAAAGGCGTGACCTGAGTACCAAAGAGGTAGAAGAAACGGTAGTCTCGTGGGTTTTCAATTTGCATTGCTACCTATGGAGACCCTAGATTTTCTCTAATGATAGGTCCCTCCAAATGAACTTGAAATTTTGATTGGTTTAGAATTAGAATTAGAATTTTTTTACAATTGGAAGTGCATTCAAAAGTATTTTGCATGAGTGCACGGAAACTCAAATTTAAGAACTAGACAAAGAAAATAAACCACTTCATAAGCTAGCTAAAAGATAAAAATTATAGCACAAGTTTTTTTTCATGTTTTTTTTAAATTGCTTTTCTAATTATAAAGAACTCTCAAAGAAAAAATGAGTATTGTATAAAACGCTACGCGAAATGCACGGTCTTTCTTGCAATGATCCAGTGGTATTGGCAAATCATGGTTACCAATGCACTTTGCACTCTAAATTTGGTTCAATTTCAAATTAAACCCCCTCTCTGTCGTAAAATACAAATGACACCCAGTCCCTCATTCAAACCCTGCAAACAACATCAATAGTTTTATATTTTTTTCATATAACCAAAAGATCCTAGCCATTAATAGAGATTATCCCCTTTATATTTACCCTACATGGAGCAATGCGCCTGGTTACTGTAGCTACATATGTAACAGCGCTTCGATATAGACCTAAACCCTACTTGCTCTACTATGTAGGTTTTAGGTGCTATAGTCTGAATAGGCGATGAACTACGGACAAGGCGATGGACAAGCGCTGAACCTGCCATGGACAGTTGATGAACTCCACCTTGTCCTTGATGGGTTGCCCAGCCATTCTTCCGACAATGGCATTGAAGTCACCGGTTCTACAGACTAGCCACCTTATCATGTTCAATCACAATACCATACACGTAGAATACAAGACCATTTTGGAACTTTTGAGACATATAGTCCGAGGTGCAATAATGATCCAAATTGAGAGTGCTAAAGGTCATTAGACTGGGCTCAATATGAAGACAAACTTTTGTCAGTACTCTATACCTCAATTCATTTACCTTTCATGTCAAATACTCCCTCTGTTTCAAAATAAGACCGATATTTCTTTTGTATTTTACATAGGAAACACCGGTGGCTTATTTTGAGACAGAGGGAGTACACACAACAAAAAACATATTGCATCCATAATCAAGATTTCCAAACCTTCAAGAGAGATAAGTGCCCCAAAAAATATCGACTAAAATGGGTTGCAATCCTTTTCCAAATCCCAACCAGATCCAAAGAAATTAAAACATATTATTAGTGGAAACCACGTTGAAATGTTTTTACGGTGCTTTTAGGAGAGGGTCATTGTTCGCTTTCAAATGTCTGTGACATCACTACAGTACAGTAGCTTATCAGAGAACTGGAGGAAGTTGCCGGAATTCCACGGCCCCTGGAACCGGGACTGGAGCTAGAAAAGTAGAAGAGCTAGTGTACAGACAAATCTTCAGCGGCCATCCGTGCTCTTCAAATGTCTGTCGCCCAATCTCGTATATAATGCAGGCCAAACACATGCTCGAGATATGAGTGCGCACTTGTGCACTAAGGTCTTCAGTTTGAATTGCAGCCTGCTGGGAGTGAGAGAGCGAGTGAGCAGCAAGTCCAGGAGTTCACAAGTTTTTCATAGCGGAGAAGGCCCTTCTGTGACTTCCACTTTGCTCAGAACTGGTCCTGCCTGCTAGTACATATCATCAGTAATACGAACGAGGGGAGGCCCTCGGCTTCATTTCGATCAAAACACAACCAGGAGTCAGTCCTGCAGGATTCATCCATGCCAGCGGCTGTAGCTAGTTCTCACCATGAGTCCTCGTACAATTGAACCCAGAGGAAATCGTAGTCGCTGGAGGATGGAAGCGTACGTTCTTGAGCGTTGTCGGTATGAGCTTTGCAATTGAATTTGGTTCCGGAGGTTGATCATCGGATGCTGAAACGATTTCTGTAACGGATTGGAGGTTGCTGTCGGTGGTGGTGTCCACTTTTTGAAAGTCGGTTTCAATTCCAAAGTTAAGTTGGAGCTTCAGGTAACCAGCAAGATATTGATCTCTTCAAATGTCAATCATGCTTTACTGATGCGTATCGTCGCTTTTTTTTGCACAGAATCAAAGCTTGCTGTAGCCATGTAGTTGTACCAGTGCATATCCCCTGTTCAAACCACACGTTGGAAAAAGCAACAAGGAATGTTGTTTCAACCTCCCAATGTTGTTATTCGACTGCTGTTTCAACTAGGGATTGTGATAGAAGATGCATTCTAGAAATGAGGTCACTCTCTGTCTCTCTCTTCGGAACTCGGGAATGGAAAGAATTTTTTTCATTCTCAATTATGGTAATCTGCTTGCCATGCCGGGATGCGTCATACGTTTTGTAGAGATTGGGCTCGAGGGAGCGGAGGCTCGGGTACGGTGGGACATCGAGGACAAGAACGCAAGAAGCTGCAGCTCACGAGAGAAAAGAACCACTTGATCCGCCGCCATGGATACATTTGGATTTGGGGGCGATCCGCCGCCATGGTTCAATTTTTCTGTCTCGAGTGTGAATTTCGCTGAATCCGGTCCGTCCGTGAGCACTCCAGTGGCAAATGCAACATGCCCTTACGCAGATCTCTCAAACACAACTCCATTAGGTTCAGACTCTGCTGCAAGCTCCAATCCCTCTGTCCAGGTTCCAGACGAATATGATCTTCTCGACCTGGGCTTCTGGGACGGGCTGCCAATCCTGCCATTGCTGGAGCTGGAAGATCCTGTAGAGGGCCATCATCTCCTTCCAGAGCCGCATGTTCACCAGGTCGAGAACGAAGGATTGTTGAATGTGTTCAATGTCGAAACTGATGTGGTTTCTCCAGATGTGAGCAGATCATCAACAAGTAGCAGGTGGCAGAATTTCGTGTGGCTCATTCGTGCTTGCCACCGTTTCTCTCATGCCGCGGCCGCAAGTCTTCGAGCCAAGGTTGGCACCTGAACTTCACAAGTCATGTTTTAGGTTTATGCTCTTGCTCTGTTCGCGGATGCAACAGTATCCTTTGAAAGAATATGACGATTGTTGCAGTAAGAGAGAATATTTTAGCATATTTAGGTGTGCAATTTTTGGAATTTGTAGAGTAATCAGTTCAGGCGTAAGAGCCAAATTTGTCGAAATCGAACTTTTTAATCCGCTATGCATGATTTTCTTATGTAAAGTTTTAATAGTGGGAGGTTGTAGATCACTGTAAGTGACAGGAGACAACCCCGTTTTCCATTCAAAGACGAGTAGCCAAGGCATGCTTGCACCACATCTTAGTGCGACCAAATGAATGATAGATGAGTTGCTGTTGGTGACACGGGTTAATTTATGAAACAAGAGGAAGTCCCTGTCGGTTTTAGTATCCTCTTCCCTACTCGTGATATTTAGAGATGTTTGGAGGTTTATCAAACTTTGATCACTGACAGGTTATGATCCTTTTGCTGTGCAGGTGCCAGAAGCCAACATCAACATGTTCAAAGGAGTCATGGAAAAGAAGGGCAAATTTTCGTGTGAGACGAGGGTTATGAAGAAGATCCAACTGGAGAAGAAGAAGATCATCAAAAAAGTGTGGCTGGGGACATACAAAACCCCAGCCGAAGCTGCTCGTGCCTTGGATGTCGGCAAGTATTTCTTCAAGGCCAAGGAGACCAAGACCTTCTTCGACCCCAACACTGAAGCGATGCTTTCAACTCGGAGTCAGCAGCTTCTGGCTCAGCCTCTGGATCTCCTGGTGGCAAAAGTGAAGCGGATTGCCAAGTATTATGGAATCCACGGGACACTCCCATGAATCAATCTTCACTCAGTCCCAAGTGATATGTCTAGGCTGAAGGCTTTTTTCTTATACGGATTTTGGAACTGAGGTGACAGAATCCCAAAATGAAAAAAGTCCATTAATACTGGCATAAAACTTGACAAGTGAATGGTAAATCATGAGGATGAAACATTTTTCCGCAAAAATCCTGCTCAGGAGGGATTATGAGGAGGGTTTTATGTCTATAGTAGCTGCAGTCAAGTATCTTTCAAGCTTTCAGGCACTCATATCTAGTGTTGAAACAGTCTGTAAACGATTTAATTGTGTGTCTAGATTTATCGCATGTGCTTTAGCCTCCCATATGTTGGGAAAGGCCTCTATGTTATATCGACATTATGTTTTAGGTTTCAGTGGCTACATTTGAAGACCTTCCGTTTTATGCAGCTTGTGTGTCTAGTCTAGGAAACTTTTGTAGCTTTGGTTTTATGGGTTCTTCGGTTGCCCTTGTTATAAATTGGTACTGAAAAAGTTCTTATGCAATAAATATATACTATGTTTGTGAGAATCTTCACGTACAGTTAGTAGTGAAATTCAAGTGTATGGAATGTGAAGTTGGCTCTGGGACACAATACTTAGCGTCCAAACATTTAGACTTTTGCAAATGGCACGTCTGAAGCTTTGTACTGTAATTGTTACGAGTCCTGTGCACTGTAAAACTCAATGGTGATATTGGTTCACTTCTTGGTCATAATGCTTCAAGCAGATATTTTGTGATCCAGTCCTTTGTTGCCAATGTTCTTGTCTGTTTGAGCTCATGAGCACTCAGCTAAGTGAACGGACTAGGGTCTGATTAATAAGTATTTGAGCATGGTTTCTGTTGTTCAATCTCAATAAATTTTGGCCAGGCCTGTAAGGGATTGAAAGATGATCCCAATGCAATTTAGCATGTATTTTGTGGACACCATAGGAAAATATCAACAAAGAATTTTCTGGTCTTCACATCATGTGTATTAACCCCCAAAGGACTAAATCCATTGTTGTATGGTTAAACTTTGTTTTTGAGCTCAATTTTGGCTTTTGAATCACAGTCAAGTTTCAATGTAAATTTTTTGTTACGTGAGATTGTATGTTGTTTCTAAATGTGTAAAATCTCTCTCAAGTGGGACTCTCTATAGGAGTTTTGTGTACCACATGTGGTGATGGAATTTTTTTAGTTTTTTTTTTATCTCTAAGGTAGGAATAAAAGGGTCCCTATAATTATTTAATTTAGCAAAATGGCCTAGTATTATAGTACTCTATCATTACTTATATTGCCTAAATTAATGAAATTTTTTGTAGGCTATATTCTTTATAAGGAAAAAAAGTGAATTGAAAAGTAAGGTGAAAACAAAAGTATTAGAAAAAAAAGTACAAAAAAAACATGCATGGAAATCAATTTATTTTCATGCATCCGTTGTGGTGTGTTTTTAAACAATGTGTGATCAAAGTTCAACATGGTCATTTGTATTGAAAAAGATTGGAGAGCATATTGTAATTGAAACATACAATCAAGAGCATAACAAGGACATAACAAACACGAAATAACAAAGCATGAGCAGTACACGGTTTGCGGACAACATTCAATGTGCTTGCATAAAACTATTTTTTACATGTAATCCTGCAAACAAAGTACTTAAGGTATATCCTTCACAAAAGCACATGTGTTTTACAAACACAAATTAGCGTCAAAATTTAAATCACAGTATCATCACAACAGTGCTACCAAGGAGTCTATGCATAATTCTAAATGTTTAAGGTGAAAAACTATATACATTTCATGTCCAAAAACATCCTAAACATTATAGACATTTGCATTTGAACTTTGGGTTCACTTTACAAGCACATGTAGAAAAGTTAACCAAAAAATTTAGAATTTTGCATAGACTAAATCTACACTCAAGTTAGATTTTAGAATCGGGATTATCCAAATAGAAGGATTCAAGGTGTTCACACCACCATGAATAACATGCCGAAACTCTTGTGCCCAATCTGCCTTCAAGCACTTTCAAACTTCCACAAGGTTGGAGATGTCTAAGTTACCGAAAAGGGGAAGATCTAAAGGAAGTTGCAATTTGCATTTTCAACACCTACGATCTCTGCAGAAAAGCCATGTTCTCCTCAAACCAACGAATGGTAATATATTAGTGGGTAAGTGTTGGCATGCAGGAGTTGCAACAACATTTGCTACGGTAAATTTGTATGCGGGTCAAATCACACTCAAAGGTACCAAAAGAGGGGTCAGACCCACTGAAATCTGCACTATAACTTCTTTCTAGCTATTGTTTTTCAATGTTAATCTATTAATTATAGGTAGTCTAGTCCTTTTTGACTAGTATTTTAAGTCTTGTTAAGATTCCTATTTTTTATTCATCATAAAATCAAAAATTCTTTACTAGAGGTCCAATTGAAATTCCAGTGTTAGCATGTCAGGTTTTTCAATGAACAAAAAGGAGTGTAATTTCTAATGAATAACAATGTGATTGAATCCAAAAAAATTATGTGTATATATAATCATATGATATAGTAGAAAATGACTCTTTTGCTTTAATTTGAATATTTTTCTATTTCCTATAATATTCAGAAGTAAAAATATGTGAACGTCCTTTTCAATATATAAATTAATCCAAATGATAATTGTGTCAAAACAAAAAATGTATATATTATTCACGTCTAGGGCGCTACGTAAGCTATTTTTGAAATTGAATGTTTAATTTTGTCTTTAGAATTAATCAATAATTAATCAATAATCAATTAATTAATAAAAAAATTATACCATTTTGTGTTTAAGATTTAATCACCAAAAATTAATTTTTTATAGTTGTATGCTTGAGAAGTGTAAAAAATTTGGATAAAAATATCCTTTTCAAGTGCTATATTGTAAAAAAGACACTAAATTTAGCCTTAAAACTGGTGTTTTATTTCTTTTTAAGGATTTTATCCATAAAACTTTTTCTCCAACTTATTAAAGAGGCTTATTGCAATACTATTCATCCATAAATTTTTTTTTAAAATGACACCATCAAAATAATTTATAACTTTAAAAGTTTAGAAAAGGACTCTATACCTAATCCCACAAAAGTAATCCCAATGGTACCTTTGGGTGTAGTTTGGCCCATGCAACAAACTCGAGGATGTTCATTACCAACTCCCCTATGCAGTTGTTGATGAGTGCGCATCGGACTAATTTTTCATCCAACCCAACTTTGACCTAGCCATATATACGTGTTATATAAAATACTGTACATAGGACCAAAATTTTCAACCTCTAAATTCTCTCTATATATATAGAATTTTAATGGACCATATTTGTAAGCTACCAACATTACTTATAATGGATTTGTTTACTTTGAATGTTCTCTAATTTATTTGTAAATCCTTTAAATTTTTTATTTCAAACAAATAAAATTCTGTCTATATTATGCTGCATGTCGTTTTAAAAATGCACTAAGTGCCCCACTCAAGAAATCTCTATTAGTTTGTAATAATTATAATTGTTATAATTTTTTACTAATAACTAAAAATAGATAATAAAAATAAATATAACCAAAGCAATCCAATTAATTTGGAAGTGAAATATTTTCAAAGGGAAAAAGTAGTGAAAAACAATGTGTAAGAACTTGCCAAGTGATTGTTTTTTTTTAACATCTAAAAAACCTTTGGTCACGACCTTCTTTCATATCATTACTATCGAGCTAAGCTTTCATGAAATCTACTAGTAAAATTTTGGTAGTTTTCACATTTGAATAAACAATTTTTCTTTGTATATTGTTTTCTTCTTGAAATTTGGTGGAAAAAAAAATTATTACTCCGTATGAATTTTTAAAGTGAAATACATACCCCGATACATATAAGAAATTATATCATGTAGAATATATATATATATATATATATGTGAATAATTTGGAATTTTGACAAAACAAAAAGATTAGAATGAAAAACAATATTTTGCAATTTAAACTTGAAATTCAATCATAAAGAAGAAAGCACAAATGAATAGATACAATATTGTATTATCCTAATTCTAATGTATTGGGGTATGAATTATAAAGTTGTTGAATTATAACTTATTAATTTTCATTTTTTAAGCCTAAATCAAAATAAAAAATGTACTCTTTGAGAGTTACAAGATTTCACCTTTAACCAAGGCACAAATACTTTGGGGATGCAAAGAATTGTAGGGGTTAATTAACAATCAATCCTAGATTCTCAAATACACATAATTTACATCCTTGTAATCAATATTTATTTTCTTGGCAAAATTCCTCACAAGTAGCTTTGGATTGCTTTAGGT
Organism: Pseudisothecium myosuroides; assembly: GCA_951799445.1. Classification (NCBI taxonomy): domain Eukaryota; kingdom Viridiplantae; phylum Streptophyta; class Bryopsida; order Hypnales; family Lembophyllaceae; genus Pseudisothecium; species Pseudisothecium myosuroides. The sequence goes on along the minus strand of OX637290.1, from coordinate 17,826,262 downwards.
TAACATTCAAATTAGACATACATACCTCTACCCCTAAATGACTACAACAACAAAGTAGGACTAGGGACAAACCCGACAATATGAAATAAGTCACATTGTCCTACCAAACTATTGTTTTTTATTAATAATTTATTTCATAAAAGGGAAAGATCAAAGACATTAAAGCGGGATTTCTCAAGAGGGGTCATTTTGCACAAGAAGCTCCACCACCTCAACAACTATTATTCCAAACCATCGAATTATTTATTTATAATTCCAAACCATCTGATTATCCACATGCAATTCTTTGCTTATAAGATAGATATCCCCCGAACTGTCACTTTTCTGCTATTGCATTAGAAGAGATTTGGGGGCATTGGAGGGCCGTTTCAGGCCCGTTCCCAGATTTGTTCTCGATGCAGGAAGGGAGCGTCAGGCTGCTGTCAAACCCTAATTACCCAAAAAAAAAAAAAAAAATTGCTTCTGAAATTTAAAAAAAATAGTAAGAAAAAAAGAAAAGAAAAAAATTGAAAAATTGAAAAATCCGACGTGGCACTCTCTTGACCACGTCAGCCTGCGCGTGTGGTAGAGTTCCCAGGCAGGGAACTGTCTGATAACTCGCGGGCTCTTAGAGCCCTCAAATTTCTTCTAATGTGCCTAGTTACTATTATTAAGCTGATTAAATTTTCATTGATTTTCTTGTTGGCAAGTGAAAGGAGGTTCCAATGCACCAAAGAACATGACATTCAAATACAATAGGGGAAGCAACCCATTCTTGATCACCCCCCCATTGTGGCAACGCAGGGTGCTCTGTTTCCGTGTATTTTCAGAGGAATAAATGACCGATTCTGACGATCAGTGATTGGTCAACAATTAACCATCACATGAATGAAGCATTGTCCATTTTGTTTCCAGTGCTTCGTCAGAATTAGGAAAACCATCTCACCAGAATAGAAAGAACCTGGTCTACCGCTCAAAAATTCATGGTAATTCCATTTAGCGATACAAAAATGTGGAAAATTATGAAAAGCTTCCTCTATCTATTTTTGCACACTGATAAATTGACCACGACCTCTAGATACGTGGAAATGCTTATTTGATCGGAAATGGGTTGCCTCCCCTATGCAAAAGTTATGGGAACTAAATTTGGTTCTAAAATTATTTCTTCCACATAGGTACATAATTGATTTTGGAGATGTACATAGAGTAAAGATGGCAGTTTAGGGCTTACTTCCAAACTATCTAATTATACAGTAGTTCCGCTCAGGGTTTTTTTTTGGTTTTTGGAGAAGTACTGAAGTGGCAACATACAAGAAAATGAGGTAGCCAAATATTTTAGTATTCATCTATATTTTGGATAGAACTATCTTTTCATCCACATATTTGGATGAATTTCATTTAAAATTGGCAATTTCATCCAAGTTTAAAAAAAAAATTGGAGCAATTTGGCATTATCATCCAATTTTTCTTCAAATTTTCCCCATACGCTCGATGCAACCCATTTTTTTTGGAGGCATTTGGGCCTTATAAGGCCCAAAAAACAACACTGGTTCCGCTTATCCTACAGTAGGTTAGATTTTTGCATTCAAGTTATGGGCAAAGTGTCATGGGCAGATTCCTCTTGCCTGTACTGGACCGTTCTGTGCCATTCTTTTTAAACCCGTGTCCCTTGACCCCCTATTCCCACGGTCCTTGTGCCACGGCTACACCCGAACCCGTGTTTTGGCATCGTGTCTGCCGACGGACGGCGCAGAACAAAAGGAAGGCTGCTTAACTCCACGCGAGAGATTTCAGCGATCTCTGTTTTCCGCGTGGCTCATCACTCTTGTGCTTCTGTTTTCTGCAACTGATTTCTAAGCTCAAGTCTGTGCTCGGTTGCAGAGTGAGAACTTGCCGATCAGCTACACTACTCATGGACGCAATGCAGCGCACAGCTTGCCAGTGGCACCACCACGCCGTTGCTCGTCCATTGCGTGCTCCGGTCTCCGCCCGCGTCTCTTGTTGCATCCAGAATTCCGTTGGGTTAGTGAATTCTTGCTAAAAATTTGTTGAAAGTTTGTGAATTTCTGGGAGGCCGGAATTGCTGTCGAAATCGAAGGTCTCATTGGGTTTAACGCTTTAACTCTTGAATCCTTTTTTGAATTTTGCACATTTTGGGAGGAATGTATTTCCGTCAATTTCATCAAATTTGCCATGAAAGGAAGAGTATCTTTAAAACATTCCAGAATGGGTTTAGATAAGTGAGGAGGAATTTGGACTAAATATTTTCTTAAAAACAGAATGTTCAGAGTATGGACGGATGTCGGAGCGTTTAGGGGTGTCTGAATGTTTGATTGGCTTTTGGGTGATACAGGGATCATGGAACGATCGATAACATGGTTTCGAAGGTATGGGTCTGATTGGGTGTTCAAACGAAACTGTGGACTCATCCCTATTTCATGTTCTGTAGTATCTTTGGAAATTGACATCTGGAGTGCAGTTCTATGTGGAGAGAATGCGGATTTTTATTTATTTTTTAGGACGTTTGAGTACTGGCGTTAGTTTAGGTGATGGCAATGGTGGAAGGTGATTCTCGATCAGATGGGATTTTGGACGAGGGTTTTGGGGTTTAAGGCTGGGGGGATGGATTCTGTTTGGCTTGGCAGATTCTTGCATTTTAATTGATGGTTGTGTTTTTTCTGGACAGGTTTCTGCATCTGCGGAAGGATATGGTGCAGGTGGAAGGATGAACCTCAAGCAGATGATGGACGAGGCGGAGCAGAGTAAGTGCGTATTTCATAAATGATGCATGATAGAACTGCTGCTTGGCTACAATGTTCTTGAATTCTGAATCTGAATTAGAATCGTCCTCATCTTTTGACAGTTTTCGTACTGGAAGTCCTTTCTTTTGAAATCACATGAGTTTTTGAAATTTCTCTTAATTTCTAATTAACAAAGCTTTTGGTGTATCCTTAACTCTACCGCACAGCTAATTAAAGTGCATGTGATTTTTCTCAAAGAATTCTACCAATTAAAGTATGCAAGTGGCAATTTGCTCATTGCTCATGCTTGTGACGCATTTCCTTAAGCAGTACACCCAGAGAATCTTGCACTTTAGTGCTTCAGAAAACTACAAACGGCAATTAGGTTGACTTTCTCAGTAAGAGTTTGAAGAATTTAAAGAATTTGTAGAAGAAGAGGAACTCCGACCACTTTCTGTGGTCGAATTACATTAAGAGCTTGAATTCGACTGTTGAAGAACGTGCTCTATATTGTTATATGTAACCCTGCGTGATTGGGTCATCTGATGTGTGGGCTGCAATGGGGCAAGCCAGACATCTTGCACATAAACAAAGATCGACTCCTGGCACTTGAGAAACTGCAAAGGGTGGAGCGTGAGAAGGACTTGCTGGGAGCTCGTGTTGCACAGTTGAAAGCAGAGAATGAAGCCAGCATGGCCGAGTGTGATCTACTGCGTCAAAAAGCCAAGCAGCGTGAAGTATCAATCCTTGTTTCAGGACATCAAGGTGAAGTTCAACACCTATCCCCGTTGCTCAAAATAAAAAGATGATTTACAGAACAGTAAAATTAATAAACAAGATATATCCCATAATTCATGAGGTCACAAAGACCTCACTATATACCATGGGGAGGTCTGCATATGAATCATGACCGTTCCATGAAGCATAACAAAGAGCATTTTATGATGTTGTCTAAAGTTCTTGAAATAGTCGAATTTACTGAAAATTTCTGTTACAGACCCTAAATTAAATCATCTTTTCCTATTTCAACTTTTCCTATTCCTCATGAGTGGAGTATGGAGGCATTTTGTTGCCTTGACCAAGACATTCCATAGTTCTGTATTTGTTAACCATGCTTGAATTTATTGTACACTGCTGGTCATCAAGGTGTCGTCCCGGCTCATTACTTCCACTGTATCCTGAGCACGCATGATAGTATTTAGTGGTAGTTGTAATTAGTGGCTGCACCTGATCTTATGGGTTGGCTGTTGTTTATGTGAACCGTAAATGTTATGCAATTTTGTGACAGTTGTGGATTGTGCTTTGCAGAAAGGTCTGCAGAGTTAATGAAACGGTTTAAAGTGAGCAGGAAGACATATGATCCCCCATCAGTGTGGAGTGATCTTCTCTTGCGAATAGATGCAATGACATTGACTGGGACACTGCAGATAGAGCAGGCCGCATCTCTGCGCAAGCTTGTTTGGGCACGTGATGCACAGACTGCAGATGTGTTTGTCAATCTCGTGGATAGGGCTGATTCGGAGCTTGCTGCCGGGCTTCTTTCTATGACAAACGAAACTAGAAGGTACTAGACATCTTGTTGGTCATAACAGAGCTTCAAATTGTAACATGTAATGCTTCTAAAGCTGTGGGTATTGCTTGATGTTTTAGGACACTTTGAGAAGATTAACTCCTAGAGGGCAAGGATTTATGGTTGAAAATTAACTAATTCAATATATTTTTCAATTGAGGCCAAATTTTATATCTCCAGAATCAATGAAGAACATTTCATGTACTTGTAATAAATAAAATAAAATTGGACAAAAGAAACTACCCATACAACCTACTCAAAACTGCTAATGAAACATGAAGCCCAATTTGGACCTCTTTGTCTTTTAGGGTTTAAGCTGAATGATTTGGCACATGCAGTACATGTGTCTCACTTAAGCAGCAAATAGGGGTTAGATTTATCCAGTACATTCTATTTGTTCTGCTAATTTGGAGGTGTCTGGTGGGGTTTTGAAGACGGGGCCTCCACGTTGTCCACATATGTGCAGAGATGGCGCCTGTTGCGCAATCTGGATCAGTGTCGTTCCATATTGCCAACCTATGCAAGGCACTCCGTCGAAAAGGACACTTAGTGGAGGTCATCCTTCCCAAGTATACTCTCAACCAATTGGTTTTAACTGTTCAAAATTCATGAGTGATGAAAATAGTGTTTCTTTTTCTCTTTTTGCTGAGAATTTAGAAACCTGTTTTAAGGCGATGGTGTGGTTGGGATTGTACAGATACGACTTTATGGACCTTAGTGCAGTGGATAATCTTCAAGAAGTCGAGACAGATTTGTACATAAATTTTGAGGATCATTGGCACAAGAACAGAATCTGGACAGGGTAAGACACTGCCCCCCACATCTTTTGGCACTCTCCTGATTAGTTAAGTTTCGTCATTCTGAAGAAAACTTCACTGTGTTGTGCTACTTGCAGGATTGTACATGGGATCGCCGTTACCCTTTTGGAATCTTTCCATCCTGCGAACTTTTTTGCTCGTGAGGAGTTCTACAAATATAACGACGACTTCGAGAGGTAAGGCATGCAGTGATTCTTTATGCTAGAGTTCACCACAGCAAATGAGTTTTGAATGAGACCACTGACCTTTCTATTCTATGCATCTGGGATAGGTTCGCGTACTTCTGCAAATTGTCTTTGGAGTACTTGCTGAAGTTGGGGAAACAAGCGGATATACTTCATCTCCACAATTGGCAAACAGCTGCGGTAGCTCCCATGTTCTGGGAGCAGTACTCACATCAAGTATGTATATCTAGTAATCTGAAGTCATATCGTTGTTTGATTCTTAATATGGTCGAACTTGGAAGGTCGTTTCGACATCTTTCTGTGTGTCAGTTTGTGCAACTGGGTTCATAATGTATTTGCGATGGCAACATATGACAGGGGTTGCAAGATACACGTCTCGTGTTGACATGCCATGATTTCACAAATCAGGTAACCAAGAACTCTTACCCACTTCTTGCCTTGGTGTCATACACTCCCAGTACTTGTGAATTCAAAGCTAGGTTTAGATGCATCTGTGAAGCCACAAGCAGAGTTCTTCTTGCCCATGTTTGAGTGCTTCCAAGCTCGAATCTTCTTTCTTTGCCTTTAGCACTAAAAAATTTCCTGCTGTTTGGAGGCACTTGTTTTAACGAATCAATTGCTATTTCATAAATTGTGGCCATTGAAACACCAGTTAAATAATATTAGGACCTTGATAAATGGGATGGACTTCTGAGGCTGCTGTTGAAAAGATACTCTTTTGCGATTACTGATCTCTTATGGTTTATTTGTCACAGTGCCTTCAAGATCCCCAGAAGCTGGTTCTGTGTGGTTTGGATCCAGGGAAACTGGATAGGCCTGATCGTCTACAGGATGACTTCGAACCAGGTTTCATCAATATCCTCAAGGTAAGATGCCCATTCTGACTCTGTAAAAAATTTTGGCGAAAATTTAAATTTGTAGCAATCCTTTGTGGACATATCACTTAGGCATAGAAACAAAATTCAGCAGTAACTTCGAGGATACTTTCGAGGACTTTTCTTAATTTAAGAAAGATATGAGTTATCATGCACACACTTTCCGAGCATGAGCAGCTTTTCATGGAAAATCCCATTTATGGTAACCAGTTTTATCAGCTCATGTTATGCAGATATTTGACGTCTAAATTCTGTTTAATTTGAATACAGGGTGGAATTGTATACTCGAACAAAGTAACCACAGTCTCTCCAATTTACGCAGCTGATGTTTTGACCGAGGAGCATGGCTATGACCTTCACGTGGCATTGAATAAGCACAAGTACGTTCACTTTTCAATTTCAACTCTAAGAAATCAGCAGTTCCAATTAAATCACCTACAGAAGTCCTGAGACTACTGTTCGTTTAATATGAAGAATTAAATTTTGAAACTTCTTTGGAATTTTGACGTACTTTAGACACGATGTAACTTCATTGACCTTTGTTAGTACTTCAGTGATTTCAATTCCTGATTATTACTACTGCGCATGCGACTCAACCAGGGAAAAGTTTATTGGCATATACAACGGTCTGGATGATACGTTGTGGGACCCTGCAGTTGATTCTTTCCTGCCGGAAACATTTTCTCTAGAAAGAATGGCAGGCAAACCAGTCTGCAAGTCAAAACTTCGACAGGAATTGGGTTTACCTGTGGTAGCCGACTCTGTGCCTTTGGTAAGTGCCTTGTCGCGGAATTTTTCTTACTTGGGGAAGATTTGCAAGCACTCCTATTGCTTAGACGAGAGGACTGACTATCATTGAACATTGTTTCGAGACTGCCTAGTATTAAGCAACTAGCATTGATTGTTTCAAATTGAATATGTTACAAGCAATTTAGAGAGTGGATATTGGCATTGTATGGTGTCACTCATGGCACACACTAATGATACTTTCAGGATTAGTAGACGCTCTGTTATGTGAATTCACGATTCTTGTTGCACATGCCTGTAGGTCGGCTGCATTTTATTTGAAACCTCAGAGGTGGAGCTCAAGTTGATAAGAGCAGCGCTAAACTGTGCTGTCGGAGAAGCAGCTCAGGTTACTGCATTTTTTTCGTAGATGAGGCTTAGGAAGTTTCTGATATTCGTCTCTTGAAGCTACAGCTGCTTTTGTCATACGAAAGCCTCGGTTTACGGATTTGGGCGTAGTGTTCTTGGATTACTGCTACTTTCTTGACCATTCCCTCAATGGTTGCAACACTCACTAGACATGCTTATTATTCATTACTAGACGGTTGCCATTGTTCATGCTTGTTTCTTGCATCTGCAGTTTGTTTGTGCTGTCCATAACAACTCTGGGACCGGGATGCGTCTGACCGACAAGCAGATTCATACGGTAAATTCACCTCTTCAGGGTCCTTAAGAGCTGAACCGAATTGCCTTTTTTTACCTGGTATTTCTGTCTTTTCAGAAACGTGATTTGTTGGTCTCACTAGTGTTTGGTTTGTGAGTCTCAGGGTGCAAATGCCCGACTTCTAGACGCCGACGATGACGCTCTGCTTCATCGAATTGTTGCAGCTTCGGACATCCTTTTTTGTCCTGATATGTACGAGTCTACAGGCCAGTCAGTGGTACGCACATCACCCCTGTTCACTTTTTTTTTGTTCCATGTTCTACGTTGTTCTCTCGGCGAAGGAGTGGGTTAAGAACGAAAATTGTCGTGAGAGTCTTTTGTGGATTTAGGTCTTTGTAATGAGGCTTCTGCTGGGTTTTGCATGTGATAACGATCGGCTGAATTGCACAGATGATCGCAATGCGGTATGGTGCAATTCCTGTTGCTCGCCAAGTGCATGGCGTTATTGGCAGGTCAGAATTGAGTGATTCATCAACTTTTTTGCTATGCGATGGTTTGCCCTGAATTTATGCATCTTCTTATTTGGAACTTATAACAAATCTGACGCTATTTATGGTAACTAAAGCATTCATTTCATGGTGGCATACATGTGATTGGCAGCGTAACTGACGTGGATGAGCAGCAACGTAATAATTCCCAAGCAACAGGCTTTTCTTTCTATAATACTGAGGTTTCTGATGCAACAATGGCCCTGCGTGATGCTTTAAACTACTTAGTACGGGCCAACCTTTTTTCATTGTGGTTATCTGGATCGCAATTTCAGTTGATCTTCTGTTCTATTCCATATTCGCTGGTATGGTTTATGTCTTCTAAATTGATGCAAACTGTTACCAATACAAGATTGTCCCTGGCTCATAGTATTCTTTCAGAGGTCTAATTATTCCTTTGTATAAGAAACATGATCTCTAAGAGCTGGAAGCTAATTTTATCCCCCGGCTCTGCAGAAACATCATCCTCAAGCATGGTCCACACTTATCCGAAATTGCATGTCCAAAGACTTATCGTGGGATACAAGTTGTGTGGAGGCATATGAAGCTGCATACTGGTCGGTTTTAAGGGTCTGATTGGACCATTCGGAAGCTTAAAACTCTTGAATCATTGTCTTATCGTCCCAGGATCTTCCTCTAGAGACTCGAGCACTTTTAGAAAGGACTTTCTGTATTCAACTTACATGGAACGACGCTAGCAGATGGCCAAACGTGAGTACTTTCCCGAGCTTACAGTAGTTGTATTAAATTATAGAGTGCTTTATTTCAATGGGCCATACACTAACCTAACACGTATATTTTTTGGCCACCCTTTGGAGGGTGTCTACAAGCTTGACCTTCATTAATGGAAGATCTATATTTTATACCTATTCTAAATATTTATATACAGGAGTTTCTCTCACCATGATTACTAGAGGGTCTTCATGTCACTTGGAGAAAGCTTTCTGTTTGCTTGTAGGGAATGTCTCCCAGGGTTGCTCGTAATTTGTCAAGACCGTGTCAATTACAAGTTTGACTATACTATGGCTGTCCCTTATACTTTGACTGTTCGTTTACTCTAAGTCCTATGTTCTGTTACAGAGAGTAATGTGCTCTGGATTGTGTGGCAATTAGATGAGAATCTGGTCTTTTTTAGTTTCACAACCATACTACCACATGTTCACAAATTTGTTGTTGCACTGCAACGTCTTGGCTGGTTGGAAAACATCTCTTTCCGAGGATGTGGTTTACTTTAGAGGTACGCTTGTGATCTTTTCTTCCTGCTTTAGTGTAGAACACTATAACTAGGACTCGTGCTCTTCGTTATAATCACGGAACATTTTAATGTCAATCTAGAATTGCCTAGAACTAAGTGGTATATATCAATAGCAGGTGTTCAAAGTATATGTTCGAACTTCGAAGTGTATGGTGTTCGAGAGATGCTCAGGCTTCTGACGTGTTACTGATTCTATCTTTTGACCAGACCTTCAAGCTCCTGTCAGGAATTGGAGAATTATTCACACTCTGGTTCCTTCTTCTACAGTGTCCCTATCACATGCATGTGCAACTATTTCACCAGTTGGTGTGAGCAGGGTTTTCTCTGGCTCCATTAATTATGGAGGTTCACAATCGCATATTACGGATGATGTCTGTGCTCTCTTGTGGAATTGCAGAAACAAACAGGAGGAAAATCAAGTCACATGCAGCACAGATCAATTAATGGATTACAATCTCAAATTGGTATTTTTAATTGATGCGTAATGTCAGGGCCTTGTCCCCTCAGTGGGTTATGCTTTGACTGATCTACTCCAGGATTAATTTTCATCCACAGAGGTGGCTGAAGAAAGACGTAGGAATTTTCCCAGTGCGGCGAATGTGCTCTGACCGAGTGGTTGTCTTGGTGGCTTGCTCACACCGAACAGCCTCAGCCTTGGCACGGAGATCCTCGGCTCTTCGTCGAGCTGCTGCCAGCTTATTCATCAGCTTCTCGTTAGCGTGGGACCTCATTCGCTCCACCTTCACCTGGCAAGATTTCTCTCCCAATTAGCTGCGTTTCTAGACTCTCTTGTCACTTGTTTATTCTGAGACAAATAGAAACTTTGTGTCTTATGCCAACGCCCGCACCAACTGAGAAGGGCCAATTAGCTAACTGGAATTGGTTACTAAATGTCCGCACTACCGAATTAGCTAACTCTTGCTAGCTATCTTGAAATGAATTTACCTATATTTCCACTAGTTAACTGTACTGCCTGAGTTTGGAGAAGTAAACTAATTGTGAGTATACCAATGTTTTGAATTGCTAAATTTGCCCACGCTAACCAAGAAGCAGCTAATTCGAAGCCTAACTTTTCCATTAGTTACCTTGCTCTCAATGGTTTCGTTTTACTTTCCGATTAGCCAATGGTCCTTAACACGCGAGTTAGCGAATTGACGCCACTTGGTTGTGCGAGCAGGGCAAACATTCGTCCCGGGGGGCTTAGGTACCTGGCAACTGATTTTTAATATAAGTTTTCACCAAACATTAGACCCTAACACTTAGGGGGCTCTTCAAATTACAGTCAGATCTATTGAGCATTCTCTAAAGAATGAATATTCATAATTTCTCTGAGAATAAGATACCCTCAGAGACTCAAACTGACGAAGTAAGGTACTTAAGGTCAGAGGCATGAATGAGGTACGTATATTCGATGTACAAATAACTGGTTGGGTCGGCGTTGAAAAGTCAGAGCTTAGGATTCGCTGGTTCTGGCAAAAGATCTTGACTGACACTTGTCTATTCTCAGCCTGGTGGAGGGTAAATGGAGGGTGCGCTCTACTGACCTTCATGCCCTGCCTGGTAAATAACGTACTTACTGCAAGCATTTAAGACCAAATCCGGGATTTTACTACCGAAGCATTTAAACGAAAGCAGGGCGTGGTGCTACGATTAACGACTGTTGTACTACAATTGCTGGAATGGATCAGATCGATACCCATCAACGTGTTTTCTTCCACCAAAGTAGGTAAGTATGTGGCTTTCACAGAGTACTCTAGACCGTCAGATTTCGCTCCAGATTTACCATGACTGAAAACCGTAGACAATTAAAGAGATTGTGTGATTGCAGGCCTAGACTCTAATCTTTCTCACGGATCCCAAGATGGTCTGGTACCGAAAGGTATCGAGACCCCTGCTACGATTTCGAAGACTGTGAAACAGAAGTCAGACGACCTCACGGTAACATCCCTGCAGTGTTGACAGTTGGTAGCACATGATTGTGGACAGAAGGATCTCAGGCACCCTAGGGGTATGTGTTTGTTGGTCTATATGTGCGAATCTACTGCGACATTCTGCTTTCGTTTTCAGACAGAGCTTTTAATTGAATTAATTAATGACAGCATCAATCATACTTCTTGTCAGAGCAGTAGCCCAAATGGCTAACAAGGTTAATAATGCCACTTTTCAGAGATTTCCTGGAGACAAGAGACGAACCTCAACTCTGCGCATTTCTGCCTCCGCTTTGGCTTTCTCGTGGTTCTCCCATGCTTGAATTTTGGCTTCCTCACGCTTGAATCTGAACATAGCAACGCAGAGAAGTAAGAATCCTTTTCTACCACTGTCCTCCCCAATAAAGCACACATGGCTTCAATCTCTGGGCGCGCGCGCGCTCCCTGATCAGAAGCAAGGTGCATATTTTTCCGTGCAAAAAAACAACGTAGAATAGGGATAACCAGGCTATACCGCTTGTTCAATCTATTGTCGCTACCTAAACCAAGTTACTGGAGACGTATTATCTTACTATCTGAGTTTTTATGAAGATGACTAACCAGTACTGTTGGTATGTCAATATGTCGAAAACAAGTTTCCAGTACAAAAGCTATTGCGTATATTAACTTGCTTAGGTAGTGACAATAAATAGAATGAACAGATGTGGTGGCTTCAACAGTTGCTGCATGCGCTCTCTCGGTGAAATTGACTAGCGGAGGGTTTTGTTCAAAGTTCTAGTGACTTGTGGTGTGTCTGTTCTCCTCTAGGGTAGTTTTTGCAATGAAAAGTCCATAATTTTCTTTGAAATTTTTAAGTCCATAATTTTTTTAAATCGTCACGGATTCAGTTGAATGAATAATTGATGATGTGCACCTGGCAGTGTATTTGGATTGTTCAGCCTCTTCCCAAGCGGCAGCCCGACTGGCCAACAAATTCTTTCTCACTTCCTCCATCTCCAGGCTGGCCTTGAGAGCTTGAGCCGCATCCGCCTCTTCTTCCTCCTTGGTGGCCCAGGCGGCAATGTTGGCTTTCCCCAGTTGGGTGCCCAAGGCCAAAATCTCCGCTCGAGTCTTCTCCTTTCCAGACAAGGCCGAGCTCACTTTTCCCGCAGCGTCCAGAGCTTTGGCACCAGCCAGCTTGCAGGTGGTGTCTTTGGACCCCGAGCTCGGGGTGGTGGTGCGGACCCTGCCTGGGGACGAGGGCCTGGAAATGGCTGGGCTGCCGAGGTTGGGCGTCGTGGCCATCAAGGGCGTGGCCGTGCGAGATGGGTCCACGCTGGCAATGGGCGTCATCTCCGTGCCCATGTCGCGCATACACACTGTTCGCATGTTCACCACTCCGGATTCTCCCGCATACACCGACGACGCATTCAAACCTGCTGGCGGTTTCAGTGACTCATCCCCATTCTCTGCTGCCTTGGCAGCCGCTGCATCTGCATTTCCAAATCACATTCTCGCTATTACAATCAATCCAATGCCTTGAATGAAATGCGACTTGAATCCACAAGGTGCTCGTCTCTCTAACTGAATAACAAAGTCAAGGGATCGTCAAGGATTTGTTCTTATCTATGGTACTACAATCAATCCAGTTCCTTGCATTATGGTGCTGGAATCCACTATGTACTCAGCTCTCTAACTGGTTAGGAAGATCAAAGAGTTGTCAAGGAATTGCGCTTACCGATGATATCATAATCAATTCAATTCCCTGCATTATGTTGCTGGAATCCACAATGTACTCAACTCTCTAACTGAATAGTAAAATCAAAGGGTCGTCTAGGAATTGTGCTTACCTATTGTACTACAATCAATCCCTTTCTATGAATTAATGTCGCTTGATACCACAATGTACTCATTCCTCTAACTGGATAAGAAGTTCAAAGGGTTGTCAAGGAATTGTGCTTACCTATGGTACTACAATGAATCCAATTCCTTGAATTAAGAGTTGCTTGAATCCACTATATACTCAACTCTCTAGCTGGATAAGAAGCTCAAGGGGTTGTCAAGAAATTGTGCTTACCTATGGTGCTACAATCAATTATAATTTCTTGACTTATGCTGCTTGAATCCACAATTTACTCAACTCTATAATTGAATAGGAAGCTCAAGGGGTTGTCAAAAAATTGTACTTACCTATGGTGACTCCAGCTGTGGGCTTGGCAGTGCGGACGGAGAAGGGTTCAGGAGCAGCTTCGGCATGCATGCTACTCTCTCGGGCATTGCTGTTGTCGCGTCCAAACACATCCTCTAGCGGGTACAGGTCCACGGGGGCCACCGGCAAGGGCAACGGCACTGGCTTGCCGGACGTCATGAAGGCAAACCGTGGCAACAGGCTCTTCTTTGACCCGGCCTCCACCTTCTTCGTACAATCTACCAGGAACTTGTTCATCTTCTCGGCTGACATATCCTCGGCATCAAAACTGGTGGTACAATTCACTCTCTGTAAGTGGTAAGTAGATGGAAATCATTTACTAAAGTGCAAATGCATAAGCACTTATGAAGTTAACATTTACATAATAGAATTGTGAGAACGTTAGTCGTCACATGAAAAGACCAAATGATGAAAATGATTACAAGCCTTTAAGACTATGGAAGAATTTATTATTGAACACATATGAAGGACAAAATAATGAAGAAGGGAGTTTGGGTATGAACGAGATTGTAACGCGTTAACAGTGAACACTCTGTTTTGTATTCAGAAACATCTTCACAGCGTATTGAGAGGCGAGTAGATTTTTTCATGACACTTCTGTAATATCAACACAAAAGCAGGTAAAACTTACCCAGGGTGGGCTGTATGATTCTCCCCGTCTGATGCCGAACCATCCAAGGGGACATCGACACTATTGGGATCCACGTCAGGATTGGGATAGCCTTCCCCCTTGCGAGCACTCTGCGTAGTGGTACCAGATGCAGCTGCAGCACCAAGAGGCGAGTTTTTGGGCCTCGTCTTTGCAGGTGCAGACTCCCCAGCCGAGAGCCACTTCTCGGCGTCGTCCCACTTGGAAGGTGTCGGTTTGGTGAGAGGGTTGATTACATTGGCATTGGAACGGTGGCGGTTGAAATCAAAGCTGGCCGTGCTCTCCTTCTCGAAGGTACTGTCGTCGTCGTACGGCTCTTCGGTGCTTATGGCCTTCACGTTGCGGTTGCTGGAGTTGAAACTGAAGATGTTGCTGCTGTTGTTGTTGTTGGGACGAGTGTTTCCAATTTGGTGTTTGGATGTCGGTTGTGATTCATCTGTTGCTGCATTCGGCTTCGGTGTCTGGATGGATTTAAACGGAGCGGTGAGTGATTCCTTCGAATGTGCATCCCGTAATGCAAGTGCATTTTTGGTGACGAAGGCTATGTCGGCGGCCGCTTCGGAGAAGTGCAGGCCATGGCCTACCTCGTGCACCATCGCCCACGCACTTGAATCTTTCTCGGATCGTTGGTTGTTGTATGTACCTGTGTTCTCAACATTGGTTAATGAAAGTTTCCAATCGGTAGCTTTTCTCAAAGTTTTGTGATTCGGTCTGTGCAACCTACTCTGTTTTTTGTTTTTCTGTCTCCTGTTTTCAAGAATACGTTCCTAAGTCTATCATCTTATTTCAAGCGATTCTACTGCACCAGTTGTCTTGACGCCCAGCTTATATCAGAACCCGCACTAAGGAGACAGAAGGGTGTACACTCAAACTTCTTTACCATGACCATCTCTAAAATGACCTCTAAGAGTATCCGACACATTTTCAACTTATCATTGCCTGTTGCACACTTGCAACTAGCAAAAGAGTTGGGACCCCAGGTTGTAAGCGTCAGGAGGTTTGAGTGAACAAGGAAAAAAGGCGTGGTACCAGCTTGGTTACCTTTCAATTCGTGTCTGCTCGCATTATCCGCTCCAATTTTTCTGAAACTTCGGAGATGACCAACGCCCTGAGGAAAATAATCAAGCATACTGATCAGCGCCTTTCAAGTCTATGAATCATCTTTTGCTATGAATCGAAGAGAAAAAAAGTGTCTGAGCTGGTATGTACCGAGTGTACCAAATGTGACTACCTTGTGTGTAAAATAAGTAAGCTTACCTTCTGAAATGAATCATCTTTTGCTGCGCCGTAGAAGACCACGCTGTCACCGTCGAAGGGAGAATTATTAGTGGGGCAATTGGAGTTGGTGGTTATGAGCTCCTTCACTTCGGAGTAGTCACTTTTGTCCATTTCAGAGACACCTGAACAAATGGTGTGTTGACCAGGTACAACTACCTTTGGGTGAGACTGTGTTTCTTCAGTGCTCAAACTGCAGGACAGTGACCATCTGCAAGCACATGATTGCACTTTCACTGCCGTTCGCACTAGCGCAGACAGTGACTTGCTTGGTTTTTCCCCAATGCTCACATTTTTACAGACTCGGTACAATTTGCAAACTACTTTCGAGGACTTGTGCAACCTGCGTTTGACTATGAAGTTCACAATATCGTCCCTTCCCGGAGGTAATAAATAGAAACGCGAGAAAGTCAGAGTAGGAAGGAACTTGCCTGAAACGTCCCCATCTTCATCGCCCAACCTTCGGAATGAAAGCTAGTGCTCTCTAAAAGAATGAAATGATGCAGCCCCCGTCCCTTCAAGTGCAACAAACTTCCCAAGTCAGGCAGCTTTCAATGATGAAGTGGCCATGTCTTCGTATCATAAATGCATGGAAGTCTACTATTTGCTACTCTCCACACGACTAGAGTAATCTCTAGCTTCCAATTTTTTCCTCACAAGAAATTACAAGTCGGCTCACTTCTTAACACGTTATACTGAGTGAGCCCTTCAGATCGTGAGACGGTACCGTGGGAGAGCTTCAGAACCGCTGCCAAGAACGAGCTTGTGAAAATTTCTTGAAACGGAACTTGGGAAAAAAGAATTAGAGTCTACGTCGGCTGGCAACTTCATGTCATTTCTGCACACAACTGGCACTGTTGCCGTCGAGGTTGGTCTAGTTTCAGGTAGTTGAGGTAGTGCTGTGACAATGTCGCTGTTGCAAATTCAGAATTTGCATCCATAGCTACAGTTACGGCATCAATGCAAGAGACCGAGTCATGAGAAAATCAGCTCCTTCTGAGTTTCATGTCAGCTGCAGCACTTTGAACCAAAATTCTCGTTGTATCCTCAACTGATGCAGCTCGTTGTCCATGCATACTACTCATCTGGGACTGCAAAATCACTGCTAATTCGGCCCTTTGCAAGACATTGCAAAACGGCAGTAGCCAAATCAATCGTCTGTTGAGCAATCGGCAAATTACATATTCTCCAACACCGGAAGCTCACACTCAGATACACTACTAACTGGGCTAGTATCCCATCTCAAATTCACAACTGGCAAAGTCCACATCCACGCAGCTTGTCTTTGCTTCTCGTACAGCACCAAACACGTTTGCAAGCTGGAAGAGAAAGCAGCAATTGTGCAGGCACCAGAAAAGAAAGAAAGGAATGCAAGCAAAGTTAAGCTGTTTCCACAAGAAGATTGACTATATTTGCTTTCAGTCAAGCAATTCAGTACTACTGGCCTCTACTGCTGCAGCTTCTCACAGCGCCTGCAGCTGAACTCTACCTTGCATTACGGAGCTGCAAGTTTTAGTGAAGAAAGGAGACATAGTTGCGAGAGAGAGCGAGACTCAGACACTGATGAAGTCGAGCTGGGGCTCAAGTAGAACCCCGGCCAAACTAGCGAAGTGGCCAGGCAAGCAACTAAGCAAGCCCTGTAATAATTTTCATTTTATTTTTTTCATTAATTTTAATTAATTTCCTGAGTGGTAATCGAATGGTTTTGGTGTTACTTGGTTGGAGTTTATGACGCCTCCTGTGGCACGGTCTGCGAGCTGACTCGGGAGTGGAGGACATCCTGGCACACCCAACAGCTCTCTTGTGGTTGTATTCTACCGCTGTCCTTGAGGTACTGGTGTGAGCAGGCTCATCAGCTCACGGTATTGTAAGCTCTAGCTTGCATTAACTGCGTACTCCCTGGACTGTAATGTACATACAGTCAGGTGGGGGGTCTTAAAACCACCCGGCTCTATAAGCGTCCTCCATAGAGGTACACATTGGACTTTTTTTTGTTTTATGTTTTTGGAAAAGGGAACAAATAGATTAAATGGAGACTGGCTGAAAAGGAGTACAATATAGGAGGGTTTTTTTGTTTTTATGTTTTTGGAAGAGTGAGCAAATAGATGAAAAGGAGACTGAAAAGGAGAACAATCCACTGAAGAAAGAAGAAAGGCACAAGTGTTAAAAAACTTAATGAAGAATGTGCCAATTGCAAAAGTTGCCACTACAAGAAATGGAATTTGATCAACCCTACATAAAATTCAATAGCTCTACAGTGATGGTGTGGTATATTCCACACCCCCAGCACTGCTTCATCAGTAGCTATTGATGAATTAGATAGGTGGAGGATGTACAGGCACACCATCACTGTAGAACCAAGGCAACATCAACACATGTTACTAAATATTATGAATTAAATTCTTTGTCAAAAGCTCAAAAGGAAAGTTTCTTTGTGATGAATACTTTGGCAAGCTTGGGAGCACTTCATCACAAAGTTTAGACCCTACAATTGTTGTGTCAAAACTGCACAGTAATCATATAGTTAAAGTACATAAACCGTACACTATTGATATTCATTGTTTTCACACTGATTCAGTGCGTAAAAATACATTGAGACAGTGCGATTATGGTACGAACCCATGAAACAACGATAACCGCACCATAATTGATGCCAAATCGTAGGGTCTAAACTTTGTGATGTTGTAGAAAGCCTTGAGGATTGTGTTGCGCATATTGCAAGTTTCAATGTACCAAATGTAAAAAAATTTAGATACGTATTAGAGACGCTTTCAAGCGCCACCCGTTTGTAATTGATTTAGTATATTAATTGCACAAGAGTCTAAAAAATATAGGTTCAAGTGGATAAGACCCGATGTCCACTAGTTTTCCAAAGAAAATTAACTGTAAAATATTTTGTTGAAGTGTAAACACATAAATTAGATCTTAGATGAGCACTTTACTAACACCTCACATTACAATATATTTTTCTTGTATGAACTCAAATAGGGAGAGCTTTTTTTGCAAGACTAACTCTGAATTCTATTAGGAAGGTTTACACTTCTCTGGACAAGCCTTGAAAACAAGTAAAATGTTTGGAGTTAAATTATTGTTACAATAGAACCTCTCTTAGTGCATACTATCTTAGTGCATAGTATGTAGTAAGAGAGGTCATGATATTTGTAAACAGTAGTTGGAGGCCCCATGGTGAGAAGCCGTGTTAGCCAAAGTTCAGTACAAAACCTCTTCAACTGCATAAACCTCTCTTAGAGCATAGTCCCGGCACTATGCACTAAGAGAGGTTCTACTATATTTGGAGCCCACAAGATAGAATGGCAAGCCATTGAAAAATGGTTAGTCTACATGGCCTTGTCTCCTTGACCATTTTATAGACTACTACTCCCTTTGTCTCAAAATAATACCAATGTTTTGTCTGTAAAATATCAATCTTGTTGCTTTATTTCTTGAAATTTGGCTTGTCTGGACAAATGTAAACCTGGCTGGAGTGCCCTTAGCATAACTTACAGGATTGCAGGGAGTTCATTCTTGAATCTTGCTGTACTTTGTGCTTAACTTACTGATAATAAGTAATTAAACACATTGTTAGGATTAGAGCATGTCAACGGATTCCGGAGAATGCGCAACCTAGTGACAGAGATTTGAGAAGTGCACCCACTCATTGTCACACATACAGGAAGTACATACAGGGAATTAGCAGCACTTGTTGGGTGGGTATTTGACTGAATGTATCTGAAATGAACAATTTTAAAAACAATTTTAAAAATCAGAAACTACTGTTACAGTGTAGTGTTCACAGCAATTTCATATGTTCAGATATCTGCCCACTGATAATTATTGAATGTGAAATTCTTGTTGAGTTTGTGGACGCTTTTTTGCAATCAGCTTAAGATGGCTAGAACAAAGGACATCTAAATTCGTGCGTCGGACTCAGGCCTCCCTACTTAACCCTTAAAGGTTTGTAGGGATTTGTAAATATGGGACCATATTTGACTTATAGAATACAAATTACATACGAAGATATGGTAGGGCATAATTATGCCATGATTGGAATGAAAATTCAAACAAGAAACTACAACAAATTTTCAAATAGTGTGAAATTTTTAGCAAAATTGAGGATGATAGTGATAAAACATCATGGTGTAATTGGTGTACTCCTTGAGCTTGCACTCAAAGATTTTATAGAAAAGTTCAAAAGTGGGGTATTTCAAGCTTTGAAGGTGCTACTAACCTTCGAAGTGTCACAAAAATTACTATTTTAACAATTTCGGGAAAACATTTGGGACAATTTAAAACCAAGAACTATATGAAACTCACGTTTGACCCTAAAACTAAGCCCCCTGTTGGGCAAGTGTGTCCTTTTTTAACAGGGTTAAAGCATCCAATCATGTTGACATGCTGGTCTCCTTCCATCTCAGTGAATTGCTCAAGTGCAAAGCTTGGCTCAAATTAAATGGACCTGTACTCCTGAGTCCTGAGAGTCATGATTTCCAAAGATGGTCAATTCCAATATTAACGGTCCATATTTGCAAATTGTGATGGCCACCATCCTGCATGACTGCAGCCAGAGATCAGTCTGCCAAAGTCGACTCATAGCAACAGGAGCTTGGCCCTAACAGTGAAGCCTAACTTAATTGCTCGCCTCTCCAATCAGACTGAGCATGCCAACAGTAAGTTGCAGAGTTGCAGACACTGATATATATATAAGTTATATGACACTGATATGATGTGTTTTTGTGTCTTTTGAGCACATTGTGTGACTCCATTTTAACCAGTTCTTTAATTCAAATTGAGTTGGAAATCACTCAGCTGTCCAAACATACAGTCAAACATACAGTAAGCTTAGTAGTAGAGAGCATTGAAGAGGAGAAATACTCGTAATTATACTCACAGACCAGACTTCTAGTCAACGAGGAAAACCAGCTGGGTTGGAAAATCCATTAAATTGGATCAAACAATGACTGATAAATTCGTTCAGTTGCACTCAATCAAACTAGTTAAGCGAGCAGTGATGCTCTCTTTCATTAATTCAAATAGAATTACTGATGAGACACCCTTTGATGAGTTCCAAAGTTAAGGCAACACCACCTGGAACTGACTTGTCAAACTGACGCACCCTTTCAGCATCCATCTGAGCATCCCAATTCTAGCGTTCACCATGTGGTCTTCATTTTTGTTGGGTATTGTGGACAGTTAAAAACTGAATCCTCAGCAGATTTAACGTCCTGTTGTTTAGAAGGTGTACATTTTAGACAGGAATTTGTACCTATAAGTTTTAGAACAACATTGGTTTCGGTAAAAAATTAACTTTAGCAGATTATCGAATCTCGTTTTCCACTTCATGGGCGAGTCAGGGCGATTGAAACATCAAGATTGGCAAGAGATTTTTTCTGTTGTACACAATGGAAAAAGCACTGTAAGTTGCGTAACTTAATTTGAAAGGAGATTGAGTTGAACTGAAGGTCAGGGCCAGGGATTGACGGAGCCCTTGCTGATGTAACTACCAAGCCAGAGAGCCTTGGACGGAAGTACGAGAGCTGTCACCTGAGGTCGTTCCAGGACATGGAAACTACCAACTTTGGGACAGAGCTAGTTTCCCATGTGTAGACAAGGAATACAAGTTGAAAATTCAACCTATAGAGACTTGTTGGAGTCCTGCCTCAGTCATCTCTACTCTTGAAAAGTCAAGGAAAAGGAAAAGACAAATTTGCCGCCTTTGAAGGTGGGTACACCCAAAATTGCACCCATCCTAGAAATGCCACCATCACTTTTTATACATCTCCAAAATCAATATATATATGTATGCGGAGGAAATGATTTCATAACATCTATAAAAAAAAATTTGAACCTTTTGCATAACTTTTGAAGATAGGGATTCAAATGTCCACATTCTTTGGTGCATTGGAACATCCTTTCACATGCCAATAAAAAAATGTGGAAAATTTGATCAATATGATAGTTTAACCCCTCATCGCTTGAGGCCTTGTTTGAGTTCAAACACATCATTGCTTTTGAAGTGTTATAAATCTAAATGTCACTAAGTTATAGAGATATCAACCGTATAATCTTGTAGTGTACGTGTTGTAGATGACATGGATCAAATTTGGAGTCATTTGGTCATGTAGATTGCAAGATTATAATGTTTTAGTGTTGAAAAAGGATGCTGAAATTTTGCTAGAAACACATTTGGAGGTGAAATTTGATTTCTAAATCTACTCAAATGAAAAAACTTTGAACTATAAAGTAAATCAAAACCAGCATTCAAACACATTGGTGAAAAAAATATCATTAAATTGACACATTGTGTCTGCAAAATGGCTTGCAAATGTCAAAAAAATAGCAAGAAAAGTTGCAAAAAACACAACTAAGGTTGAACCTCCTTCTACTAGAATGCTTCTCAGTCACTCATAACTTCTTGGATTGATATGAAGTTTTAGCCACACAAACTAGACTAGCATGCACAACTTTTCCAAAAACTTTTTTAAAAATCGGACATTGTATGAAGAAGAAACAAGCTGCCGAAGTTCACTGTAATCCAAAAATGTCAGGGTTTTGAACTTTGAATTGCTCCCAAACATTCAAAACAATTTGGATTGACATGAAAATTCTACCACAATAACTAGACTTCAAGGGGAACATAATTCAACAAATTTTATTGAAAAAAAACATTGGATGAAGGAGATACAAGCCCTCAAAGTAGCAACCTTCAAATGCAATTTGGTGACCTCAAATCGAACCTGTAAACTTCGATTGGCTTCCAAGAAATCAATACATCTTGGATTGATCTGAAAATTTACCACATAAACAAGGAGAGAGAGCACAAATTTTCCAACAAGTTTTATTGAATTCGGACATTGGATGCAAAAGTTACAACACTTTGAATTGGACTTGAAACTATGTGAGGACACTTTTGGTCCCCTTTGGCAATGAGGGGTTAAACTAGACACAGTAGCAAAGAGTGGTGGTTGGAGGGGATAACCACCTTAATGGTACTCCTTCTTTTTCAAAATAAATTGAAGGTTGCCAAAAATTGGTAGTCTCAAATTAACTTTGATTGCTCCAAGTCTCAATCAAACGTAGTTCAATACACTAAATCTATTTGAGGAGGGTTGTTGGAAGAAACATTTGCCACTTTTGTCTCAAAACAGCCTATTTCAATGGGTACTATGATTTTGGAATAATTTTTTTTTAAATAAAATAAAAATATGGATAATTTGTAAAGCGTTAAACATAATATGTGTGTAAAAAACCAAGTCTAGAAAAATTAATCTCTAAAAGTTTTGCACAAAAAAGGATTGATGGAAAATGCCCAAAAAAAAAATATTTTGATGTTTGATTTTTAGAAAATAATAAAAGAAATTCAATAAAAATAAAAATAAAAATAAAATGTTTTTCCTGACTTGGAGGTGCTCCTTTTCAACCATTTATATCTTTGGAAGAAAAAAATGTACTCTTTGACTTATACAAAGGTATTGCACTTTGAAAACATGTGGAATGTCAATACTACTCTATTTCTATAAAATCTCTTCATGAGCTTATGTAACTTTAACCCCTAAAGTTCCTTGACTCAAAAATGCTCCAAAACTGCCATTTCTAGTACAAGTGCCAAATTTTTGAAAAATATCATTTTTGCACACATGTAATCGTAGGATCTTGTAGTATTTTGGTTTGAGAATATGTGGAAAATATTTCAGAAATTTCCATCATGTAGATTGGAATATATTAGCATTTGAAGTGGCAAAAGTCCTTTGTTGGGCCCTGCGAAAAACCGGGCAGCTGCACTTCACAAGGTCAGATAATTATGAAAAAAATTCCAAAATGGTTGTGCTTCTTTGGATTCATTCTTCAAGGCAAGTTGGCTACATGCTTGAAAATTTTGATATTATTTAGAATTGTACAACATATAGGAAAAAAATAGTAAGTAGAAAGAAGTATATAATGGTTCAAAACACTAAATTGTTAAGAAGTTAATTATGGAATTGAAAAATGCCAATCCCAATGGTTGCAATGTTGTAATAAACAATCTACACCCTACAATTTTATTTTTTTTGAAAAATATTGAAAATTGAGTGAAATAAACGACTTCAAAGTTTATTTTAGAGTAGACAATCCATAACTACCCGCAAACTAAAAATCCTCATAACATTTGACTCATTGATCAGAATGGAATGATTCAAAGATTTCCAGGTATAGATAAATCTAATAAACCAATTTCAAATTTTTATTTTTGAAAAAAGTGATTTTTTCTGATCTGCCCGAACTGCCTGAGTTGACCAACAAACAATATATTTGGCCATAACTTTTTACTCGTATTTCCAAATGTCATGAAATTTGGTGCATATGAAAGATATTCCTCATCCCCACCTTCTATAAAAATTTCAGCCCAAAATATGAAAATCTCCAGTTACACGTACCTGCCCAAAATATCTATGTTGCCAAAAAAGGCATGTTGGTCCTTTAGGGGTTAATAGAAGTCCCAAGAGAAGTCCTTGTATCCCAATTTTGACCTTCGAATTTGCATTTTTTGATCAAAATTAATACTAATTCCCTCCCAAATGTCGATAATAGATATCCAATTGGATGTTGTTTAAAAATAGTAAAATAATTTTTTTAATGGAAAAAATTACTCAATGTCTACAACTACCACATGTCCCTTCATTTCAAATTTCATATAAAACTAACATATGACACAAAAGTTATGAACAAAAAAACACCAATCCAAAGCCAAGGGGACAAAAAAAGGACAAGTGTTTTTTGCAATCACCCCATAATAGAAGAAAATTGACAATTTTTGGCTCCAATTTTCAACATGATCTCCATGGCTATTGACTTCGAAACTTTCATACTTACTAGGTTGACTAGATGTTGCAATAACTATACATTCTTGTCCAAATAGGTGCACCTTACGTGTTAATTTAGTAGCCTTTTCTATAAAAAAACACACATTGATTTTGAGATAGAGGGTATACAAATTAACAACTCAAGTTTGAACCATCCCAACATGAATTGGTGACTGTACAGTGGCCTACCCAAAAGATATGTGATTTTGCCCTCAGTTTTGAAAGGAAATATCTCTTTATTGAAATTAGTTTTTTGCAAAAGAACTGTTCCATCAGGCTCAAATGTACAAAATTAGTTATAGCAAGAAGGGAAAACGCAAAAATCTAATTACAATAAAGAAATACTTATTTTCAAACTAAGGGTAAAATCATGCCAAAATGGAAATCTCTCTAGAGGAAATTGTAAATTTTTTTTGGAGATGCTTGTCAAAAGAAAGATGTGTGTATGGAGGTTTCTTACACATTTCCACAATTAAATTAAAAAATTTCATGACCAATATTTTTTCAATACATTTTCATGTGAAACCGTGAAAATTAAATTAAAAAATTCACCAAAAATGGAGTTTTAGTTTTTTGAAATTAAAATTTGCTATGGTTGATAGGGATTGCTTAAGATATCAATATTGATTATGCAAAACAAAAATGTCAACTTTGTTTTACATTATGCAAAGAAAACCGATTGTCCAAACTACCATCACTTTTCTTTTTGGTAGTTTAGTGTACAACTCTTCAAGTTCATGTCCTAGATTTTTCAACCCCTTAATGACTAAGGGATGTTTGGGGGGCTTTAATTTGTTTTAGACAAGCAATTGAGATCTCAATTTCTTGATCCCACAATTGAAATTTTGCTCTTGAATGCAAGATAGATTTAATAGAATTTGGATTTGTGGTTACAAAGTTATGTCCAATTTAGCCTTTATAACCTTAACTTAGGTACATCAGAAACAATCCTTTAATATTTGATTTTTTTGTATCTTGATTTTTTTTTGTATTTTTGGCTAAATTTCTATGCAAGTCATAAACTTGCAAAACTTGTGAGATATTTTCATTTTTCAAGAAAAAAGTTTAGAGATGAACTATGCATATGTAAAGTGAAGTAAAAAAATATTATTTTCAAAGTTTCTAGATAAATACTTTGAAATTTAAAACAATGTAATCTAATGAATTAGCTGTATGATTTTATTTTGAATTTTAAGAAATAATAAAAAATAAACCATTGTCTAAGTTGACTAAATTAAGACCAAAAACATATTTTACCTCACAATTTTTACAAATGCTTAGACAAATTGGACACAAATTATTGTGCAATAAAACTAATAATATGACACACTTTCTCATTAAAAATTCTTTAAAATTTTAATTTTTTATTTGAAAATGGCATGCCCAATAAATTCAAAAGCCCAATATGGGTTTTCCAATCAATTAGGGGTTTAAATATTGGCAATGGGCAATATTCAGAAGCGTATGGTAGGAAAATTTTGGTATATTCTTCAAAAGGTTAATGCATCCTAAAATCCTATACAAAATATAACAAAATATCAACTTCTAATTTTGAAAAAAAAAATTTACCAATGAGTATCCAAAATAGTGAGCAATAAAACATGACAACTGTGTATAGTTAGTGGTCATTTTTAGTAATGAATGGGTTTATATATCATACCAATAGCTAGGGTTAGCATTTCATGTTCTTTCAATTGAGTCTCTTGCAATGTTTTTGATACTATGAATTTCTTTCTTAATTTTGCATAGATAGATTTTGGATTCATCTAGGTTACCCATATAGCCTTTTGTAAAGCTCATATAACTTTCACCTTTAAAATTTATATGTAATCCAATATGCCTTCAAAATTTATTCAACTACTTTCATTTTGCTTTGTAAAACATTTGTCAATGTACTAAAATTCTTAATTGTATTGTCTTGCATGCCCATGATCTTCTTAAGCTTATTTGAACAATTTCAGGTGCTTGAGTTCTAAGACTTCTACTATTTTGGTATACGCATCCTACAAGTCTTATGTTATAACTTTGAAGTATTGAGTTGGTAAAGCCTACGAATTTTTTGAAAGGTGGACATTGTTCTTCTAATGATTGTGTTTATTTTTCTAGATTCTTGAAAAATGATTTTCTATTTAGTAGAAAATATTGCTAATTTGTCATACTTTCAAATCTTATAGATTTTAATTCTTTCAAATGCTCCAAATTAAGAATTTTTGTGGATTGTTTATATCAAAGGCTAATCCTACAATGCAAGGAAAAATCAAGAACAAAAATTCTTTGTCTTCTATTTGCAACGATGCTAGCATGTGAGCTTAGGAATGCGAGCCTACGAGCCTTGAGCCTAGGTGTAAGTAGGTACTCTACAAGTATTGAAGGTGCCTATAACATATGTACCTATAACATAAGTATCCTATAACTATGGAAGGTGCCTATAACATAAACACCTCTAATATAGGCACCTAGATATTATAAATATCATATAACTATTAAACCATGGAAGGTACCAATAATATAGACACTTATAATATAAATATCATATAACCATGAAAGGTGCTTGTAGCATAGATATCTATAATATAGACACATATAAATTAGGTACCTATAATCTAAATGTCCTATAACTATAGAAAGTACCTATAACATAGGTACCTATAATATAGAAGTCTAAGCTCTTAGGCTCATGGGCTCAAGATCCTAGGCTCACATACTAGCAACCGTGCTTCTATTTGGGTGCAAAAAATATTCTTTACAAGGTTCTCTGGTGTGTACATTTACACATTCAAAAACACTGGTTCGTCATTTCATTTAGTAAATTTTCATCTTCAAAAGTTCACAAAATTGTTCAATGTAGACATTTTAGATTTAAAAAAATAATCATCAATGCCTCTATTTTCATTAGCCTATTTTTTATATAAAATTTGGAGAATTTTTTTTCCAGCCCAAAAATTTGAAGTTAATTAATAATATTATTTTTCTAATTTTATATATTTCATTTAATATTTTTGGACTATAGTTTCAAATGACTTTTGTATTCTTAATATTATTTTCAAATGCAACAAAATCAATAGGGCCTTGTTGCAATCACCTTGCAAATACCTTAATATGACTACCAATATATTTTCAGAGTATTAGGAGCATTGTAAATCCATGAATTTTTTTTTTGACAACTTTAGGAATTTGTAGGAAAAGTTTTAGACCATTTGACTTTGTAGATTGTGAGATTATAATGTTTGAAGTTAGAAGAAAATAAATTTTGGGCCCTCTCCAATATAGCATTAGAAGAAGTTTCGGGTCTCGAAGAGGCTGTTAACAGATGATTTTTGGCACCCCTAAGGTGCAATTACAAAATATTTAAATTTAAATTTTTTTATTATTTTTATTTTTTTATAAAAAAATATTTTTAAAAAAAAAGTCTGACGTGGCTCTAGTAGTGCCACATCAGCACCCGAAATCAAATAAAAAAAATTTTGAATTTTTTTTTAGCAATTGCAACCGGGGGGGTCAAAACTCGCGGCTCCTTCGGGGGCTGAAATTTCTTGTAATGTCAATATAGTTTGCCTCCACTTCAGTATAGAAAGGGAAGTACGAACTCAGATCATTGGATAGGTAGTTATGTTATTTACTTGTGTGCCAATTTTCAAAGATAATGGAGGTTAGTATACACAAAAATCCTTGCACTAAGAGGGATGACCGAAAAATAGCAGCTGTGTAGCTATACGAGCAAGATTTTTGGGAGACTTCATTTTCTAAAATTTAATAAAAATAAATCACAGTGATCAATTTTTTTAACTTCTTTAAATCAACTACATAAAAAAATGAAACGAAATGAATTTACACTTGAATTTGTACAAATGGTTCCCAAGTTGTTTCAAAACTACCATTTTTAGTGCATTGAGTGAAAATTGGGGAAAAAAAACATTTTCTACCACATTTTATTCTCTACACTACTATAAAATGTGTGAAATATTTTTTAGCCCATTCAACTTCATAGGTTGCGAGATATAAATGTTCAAAGTAATGAAAAAATACTTTATAGCTTGCCTAACCTTTATAATCTCATAAGTTTTGACTCAGTATCCAATTGGAGAAATTATTATATTTAGGGGAAGCTTAGCATCTTTGGTAAGAATTCCACTTTAAAATTGATTTCGTATGAATCTACCTAAAGTTTCTTTACGAGAGTTTAATGAATTTTAGGGGTTAAAAATTCATACCAATCTAACCAATGAAACATCAATAAGTAATAAGACCATCTAATTTTAAAGTCTTGAATGGATGAATCTTTGCCCACAACTTCCAATGTCAACTTTTCTAACCTTATTGATGTGCTAGGACATATTCTAATAGAAATACTTCAAGAATTCATGTAGTTTTTTTTTTGCATTCTATATTATACAATTAGTACTCTAGTAGAGACATAGTTCATATAGACTACAAGAAGACCCACCCATGATGAAATTTGTCATGTAGATCTTTTTGAGAGTCATTTTCCTAGTCAATGCAAAATATGTGTCTATGAGTGCTACTTTCTAATGAAATATTTTTCACACATTGACATAATGGTCTATTACACTTTTGTATAATTCGAATTTTAAGAAAAAGTTTGTTTTTTAATTTTGGCCAATGCACCAACTTTCTAATGAAATATTTTTCACACATTGACATAATGGTCTATTACAATTGGAATTTTAAGAAAAAAATTTAATTTTTAATTTTGGTCGATGCACCCAAAACTTGTAGTTTCTGACAATTTCTCTTAAAAACACCTTCCATCCTTTAGGAATCAATCTACCAATCTAATTAGAGTTTGTTTTATTTCTTATCTGATTTGAAATAAACATTAATACTACATTTCACAAATCTCTTAATTAAAAATCACAATGACACTTGAGATTATAGACATTTTCAAAAAGTGCCTGTACAAGCAAAAAAAACTAAAATAACACACACTTGCTACACAATATACTACAAGTTTGAGTCATTCCAAAGACCCCCTAGATTCTACATCCCATACCCCATATATATTTTTCTCATCTCATTTGGGATAATGAAGGATATGAAATATATATTTGTTGTATACCACTTATACCTATCATATAAGTGTTGTATTTTCATATCCGTATTTGTGTATATTGTATGTCATATCTATATTTGTATATGTTTATGTGAATGCTGTATACCTTATCCATACATCTGACATGGATCCAAATAATTTATTTTTTCAAGATTTATTTGAAGAGGGGGCTTAGTCAATGTTTTCTAGAGGGCAATTTAACACTGATAAGCGGGACAATTTTCCTATTTTCAATGGATGAAATTGCTCAATTGCTACATAATGTAGGAATAATCTTGCTCTATTAATCACTAGAATAAATCTGCGTTTGCCTCAACAAAATTTACTTGATGTGTTTGTTGAGGCAAACGCAAAATTTGCGTTAAAAGAATTAGAAAAACGCAGATTTTGCGTTTGCCACAACAAACACATCAAGTAGCTTTTGTTGAGGCAATTCCAGATTATTTTATTCTATTGATTATAGATGACTTTATGCATTTTAGATGAACACATGCATTTTCACCCACATTTTGCAAGTTTCATCCATACCAATGGATGTAAATAGCTTCATCACTCCACTCTAAATCATCTTTGTATGCTGCCTCAAAATAATGAAAAAAACTCACATCACCAGCCTTTTTTTTTCCATAGCTGTCCTTATTGAGTGGATACTGGCAACCATATGATTGTTGCCTTCCGGCTTTTTTCTGTAAGCCGATAAAATGCATCATCATAGCCGACTCTACTTCTTTTTTTTGAAACAAATGAACACGAGTTTCATTGCAAAGAGGTAAAGTCAGCCGACTCTACTTCAAATCCTCTTTGTTCCTTTCAATTGTTCAGATTGGAGAAAGACAGAAGAAGTTCAATTCCATTTGAAACCTGAATTGAATCAATGTCTATTCATTCAAAGCCCACATCAATTGATCGTCCACATAACAATAGTGTCGCAGGCGGGAATGCACTGGTCTACTGATGAATGTTTTTATTTTTCCATTTTATTACTGCCAGTACAGGCAGTATGGTGGACTCAATTCGTTTTGTTTTTTGTTTTTTTTTTACACAAATGAAATGGAATTTAATTGCAAAAGGCAAAATTCAAAGCCCGAATGGATTCAATTTGTGTTTATACATTCTACCTGAGTAACCTGACTGCTGAAATTCGGTTGTAATAATGCTGGGGCTCATTGATACCAGGTAGTCCGTCTGGCCTTCTTCATTGTGGAATGCAATTCCCCAAATTAGTTAGCTTAAGTTACTTCAGTTGCCTGCTGTCCTCTTGGAAAACAGATTATTTATGATTTGTGATTTATGATTTATGTTGGTATTAAAATATCATTAAAAAAGCACATTATTCTCTTTTGTGCCAAAGGAGTGGTTCATTTGTTCTTTCTACTACTTCTGTCAGTGAATTTATTAAGCTAACTTACATGAACTCTGGAGAGTAGAGTTAAGGATACAAACTGTGTGTGTTAATTGTAGAAGGCCTGTTACATACAGGATTTTCAACGGATTGACAATACCGATACAGTACCAGTACGAAATGGAAGTGACATGAAGGTGAATGAATGTCGATGGTGAAATGATGTGGTGCGCAGTGCGGCTGTCCAGATTTTGGATAATTTATCATCCTCAGCATGGTGTAACTAGCAGCCCATTTTAGGAGGCACCATTTAATTTTTATATTTTATTTATTTTTTAAACAAATGAAAAGGATTTTTTTTACTTCATCTTGAAACACATGGACAATTTCCACTGTAGGGGAAAAAGAATATAGAACCCAAGGACAAAGTCCTCACAACATCCTTATAATCACACGGCCAATGGTGTAAACCCGGGGAGTGGCCGTGCCCGGCCACATGTAGTGCCCCACAACATGTACGGCAAGGGCCCCAAAATGGCCAGGCACTGCCAAATTTGATGAGCACCTAGCCAAATGAAGAGTCTTTGGGATGGCTTGGTATCCGCTCTTTTTGTCTTTTGAATGTAGTTACTAAAGGTAAGCTTTGAAGTTGAACGTTGGGAGGCGTAGAAGTATGCGTTGGGAGTCATGAAGGAGTGCGTGAAGGGAAACTAGGAGCCCTTAGGTCCCCACCCCCCTTCTTGAGTCTACATCCTGTGTTGCCTTTGGGAGCAGATGGTAGATACAAGCCAGGGGTAGGGATGAGCACGCCAAGCCCCATTGGCCAATCCATCTTGCTGTCTCCAGGCGTAAGATGCTCTCAGTAAAAATCTTTTTGCTTTTTAAAATTTTCTCCATTTTCTAAATTTTTTCAAAAAACAACAACAACCGACCAATAGTACAATATGACTAACAATTGATTGAAGCCAAGAGAACCAAAACAATAGTGTGAGAGGTCAAAGGTCTCTATGAAAAAGCCTCCATTTGTTGGAGAGCCATTTTCCATTGCATTTGGTTAGGAGTTCAAACCGTGAAAAAGCTCAATTACAACTAGGTGCAACAATTGTCAAAGTGTTTGAAAAAGACATTGGTTTTGTCTTGGTAGAGCTTGTAGAGATTTGAAGTTTTGAACCAAGCCACACGGGCGTGATTGGTGATGGCTATCTATAGAATTGTTTTGAGTTTTTGCACTGGCCACACATTGTAAGGTAGGAGGCTCATAAACTGACCATCTAAAAGCTGAAATTGAATTTTAGGGAGGTGAAACGTCTCACAATGTTTTTTAGTAAATTTTCCTTGAAAGACAAGAGGAACTCGCATCTAACCCAAGTTGTTTCATATTTTTTGGAGCTTTGTGGAATTAGTTATAAAATTTTGAAGTTGAAGTGGCATAGGGCTTTAAAATCGCCCACCTCCTAAAATGTACATTGTTTGTACATTGCCGAAGGCTATGAAAAAACAACATGTACAAGCAATGTACATTTGAGTAGGGTGGGCAATTTTTAGAGCCTGCGCAATTTCAGAACCTCTTACCTTAGTTGAAACAAATAGCGTTGTGGTCAAGCCACGAGATCCAAAAGATTGAACCCTTGAAAAGTGACCACATTAATAACCCATCGCCTTAATCCCTAAAGGACCAATCTGTTATTTTTAGCAACATAACAATTTTGGACAGGTACGTGTGACTAGAGATTTGCATATTTTAGGCTGAAATTGTAATAGAAGGTGGGGATGAGGAATATCTTTCATACGCACTAAGTTTCATGACATTTGGAAATAGGAGTAAAAAAATATTGCCTAATATGTTATTTGTTTTTGTAAACAAGCAATTTGGGTAGATCAGTGTAAATTACTTTTTTCAAAAACATAAATTTGAAATTGGTTTTCTAGATTTATATATACATCTAGAAAGCTTTGAATCAATCCATTTCAATCAATGAGTCAAAAGTTATGAGGAGCTTTAGTTTGCGGGCAGTTATGGATTCTCTACTCTAAAATAAACTTTGAAGTTGTTTATTTCACTCAAATTTCAATATTTTTGGAAAAAAATAAAATTCTAGGATGTAGATTGTTTATTGCAACATTACAACTATTGAGATTGGCATTTTTCAATTCCATAATTAACTTCTTAACAATTTTGTGTTTTAAACCATTCTCTACTTCTTTCTACTTACTATTTTTTTTCTATATGTGATAGTATTTCAAATGATCTGAAATTTTTCAAGCATGTAGCCAACTTGCCCTAAAAAATGAATCCAAACAGTAACCACCATTTTGGATATTTTTTCATAAAAATGTGACCTTGTGAAGTGTAGCTGCCCAGTTTTTCACAAGGCCAAAAAAAGCATTTTATCAATTCAAACGCTAATATCTTGCAATCCATGCGGTGGAAAATTTTGAAATAAATTCCACATCTTTTCAAACTAGCGTACTACAAGATCCTACAATTACATGTGTCTAAGAATGTTTTTTTCCAAAATTTGTTAGAACTCGAGAATTAGTGGGATTGAAGGGTTTAAATAAAATTGCCTAAAATGGCCTAAACCTACCATGCATGCGACTGAGCATGGCTTAATTGATCTCAAGGAGCCCTGGTGAGATCTTTAAGGTAAGTTCTAAAGATAGATTCTAGCTTTTCCATTGTACCAATGAAATAACAAAACCTAATTATTAGCCTACAGAAGTTACCACTTCAAAATGAAACAATGGAAGGAATTTACTATCGGAGGATGGTGATCCAAGGTTGAAATCACGCTAGAGACTTGTGAGCGCTTATTTACCCACCCTTGGTAAATAATCGAGCACAACCAGGTTCTAATGTGTTAGAGTTGATTTATCCTAAGGGGGCCCTAACCATTGTGCCTTCTAAGCAATGGATCTTTTGCTAAGTTTCCTATATGTCCTAAGTTTGTAAGAGAATCTAAAAAGAAAAGGAAAACTACTAAAATTAGCTAATTAACAAAGCTCAACTAGGCTGCGGTGATCCTAAGTGGAGGATTCTTCAGCCCTAATTTATCAAATCCAAGTCTAAGATTACTTTATGCCATTTTTAAAAACATAATTCACCTAATTTCGACACTCCTAGAAGAAGTTATAGATGGATGAAGTTTGGCCCTAAAAAATCGCTCTAAATTTCATCCACTCTTTTCTATGGACTCTGAATTCTAATTTGATTTGAGATTTTGGTTATGGACTTGGCTTACTATGGTTGATCTAAATGCTAAAGGTTGACTTGGATGGATGGAATTCCCTAGGGTTCATCCATTACTTGTCCCAAACTTCATCCCTCTCTGACTTTTATTTTTTTAAGTCTTTTCTTAAGTTTGTTTTAGTTTTGGGTTACTAAGCTTGTTCTATAAAATTCAAAATCTAGATTTGACTTAGGCTTAACCTTCAAAGTTCCTAATTCACCTTCTAGTTTTTACGTAAGGGGCTAAATTACCTTTGACCAGTTACTACTTTTGAAAATCTATGACTTGTTCCTTGTAGACCTTAACTTTGCCTTTCTAGTTTGACAAATTACTCTAGGTTTGGACTTTCCTAGTAAAAGTTATGCATGGATGAAGTTTGACCGCTAATCGGTCCCTCAAACTTCATCCACGATTTTCACAATTTGAAATTGACTTTTGACTTCACTTCTACTTCCTATATTTTTATTGCTTTCTAAGTTCTACTTCCTTGTGGATGAAATTAGCTAAGTCTCATCCAAAATGACCCTCAAATTTCATCCACCTTTATCTTTCTCGTTTTGGCTCCAATCTCTACGTATTTTATATTTTTGGAAACCTCCAGACCTCTACTCTAGAATTCTACAATCAAACTTGATTTGACTTTACTTCCTAAGGGTTTGACTTGCTTCTAGGCCTCGGACCTAACTACAACTTACTAATTATGGAAATTTAAATGGAAAGGGATGATTTAGTAACTTACCTCGTACTAAAGATCTTGAATTAATTTGCTGAGATTTTCCTCTAGCTCTACATCATTTGCCATCTTGTCCTTAAAAAATTTGCTAATGTGCGTAGTGGTTCTTGCTTTATAGAAAGTAAATTCCAAACATAAAGTTGTATTTTAGCTACTTTTCCTTTTCTTTTCTCCCTTTCTTTCCTTTGGCCTCTCTTTCTTCCTACATTATTCCTTGTGGACCATTAATTGTAATAATTGGGGTGGCTACCAATCCAACTATGAAGCCCAAGACAAGGGTTAATGGCTACTTCCACTCCACCTACTTACATGTCGGATTATCCCTATGACGTCCTAATCCTGCCATCTATTGGTCTAAACTTGGTCTTGGGGATTTCCTCCCCTAGTCTTATCCTCTTAGCTCCCTCCTTTCTAAATCAATTCCTCCTTCTTCTCACTTCATTTTCTTCTTGTTCTTCACATTGATGTTTTGAGCTTGGTTGTTGATGCTTGAGAGCTTGGGAAGATGTTGGTAGTATGTGGGAGTGTAGGTGAGGTAGTCCCTACCCCCAAGTTGAGTTACTCTATTCCTATTTCTACGTTATTTCTAACTAACTCTACTCTACTACACTAACCCCTAAAGGCCCAAGGCCTTTTTTCTGCCAAAAAACACTTAAAATTGCCATTTCTATAGTGAGTAAAAAAACTTGAAAAATGTTTTTTTTTTCACATCTAACCGTAGGATCTTACACCTAACTAGTATGAAAATGTGTGGAAAAAATTTCAGAATTTTTGACCGCTCAGATTGCAAGATATCTACGTTTAAAGTGGAAAAAACAAGTATTTCAGCACATTGTGGGACTAGATTTTTTGACTTTAAACATTTTTATCTTAAAATTTTTGCACTACAGAGTTTTGAGCTTTGAAACTTTATAATGGAGAATTGAATTGAGAGTCTAGGGAAAAAAAAATATTCAAAAAAACTTAATTATCATTCCTAAAAAAATTATTAAGTAGAAGTAGGTACGAGATAGAAGGAAAATCTAAAATATTAATATCTTTTACATGGAATTAAAATACACTAATCCCAATGGTGAGATTATTCTAGCAAGTAAACTAGACTACAAGAATTTTTTTTTTGAAAAATTGCAAAAATTGCATTTAGAAATGAATCCTACAAGTTATTTTTTTCAAGAAGATGCTTTAACTGCCCGAAAAACAAGAATGTCCATAACTTTCTCATAACAAATCCAAATGAAATGAATAAAAGCTTTCTAAATAGACAAAAATATAATCTACAAGAAAAAAATATTAAAAAAAAAAAAAATTTTGCCAAATTTTTTTTGTTGCCTAGACTGCCCAATTACGAAAAAAAAAGTAACATATTTGGCCATAACTTTTGACTCCTATTTCCAAATGTCCTGAAATTTAGTGCATATGAAAGATATTCCTTGCGCCCACCTTCTATTAAAATTTCAGCTTAAAATATGAAAATCTCTAATCACACGCACCTCCCCAAAATTTCTATACAGCCAAAAAACGCATGCCGGTCCTTTAGGGGCTAATCTACCTCTATCTCTTGGTTATCTCCAACTAATTCTACTCTACCTCACTAAGCAATCTCTGTTTGGTTGGTGCTTTCTACTACCTACTTCTATTTTCCTATTCTAACCTAAAGAACCTAGGACTTAGTTTTAGACTTAATTTTGTCAAGGGCCCACCAGCCAAAGGCTTGGGCCAAGTTATCTGGGTCAAGCTGCTAGGATGAGGTGTCTGGACAGAGCTGCCGAGCAAGTTTGATCTTTTTTTTGAGTCACTTCTAAGCCTCCATCTTCTTCTTTTTCTTCTTTTTTTTTCTTGGAAGGAGGGGGGACTAAGCAAAGAATGAACAAAAAAGGAACTCAGGCAAGAGGGCTAATTTGGGTACTAAGCTACCCCGCTAACCAGCCTTGATGTTTTTGCTAAATTAATATTTGAAACTAACAAAAAATCCACTAGCGTGGATATTTGGAAACTAAGTGTAGAACTAAGATTTCACTAAGGGAAGCCACATGGTATTTCTTGTAAAAAATACCAAATACTCCTAAAACAATCGAAGCCAAAGCTTTGCCGTCTTAGTAACGAGAGGGACAAGTGCAAGTTGGGGCAAGGTTAGTTCACTAGAGAAAATGCTAAGGTACTCTATACAACTACTTGTTGTTGCAACTCGAGCCACACCTAGATTAGTACAACTGGCTAAGATATGACACTTCAAGATTCCACACTAAAGGCCCCTTAAAGCGGCATCGCCAAGGTACGGCGGGAGATTGCTTTAGAGTTAGTACAAAAGACCAAAGAGCTCCACTTAGACACGTGGGTATACAAACCGCAAAGAAAAGTAGACAAGTACACACAACTTAGAAGGACCCCAAAAGACCTTCCTAAGCTTTAAAGATAACAACAATAGAGCAAGAATAGCTCCAAGAAATACCATTTGAGGTTTTTGGCTAAAAATGCCAAAATATCCAACACAAACTGGATCCAATGGAACCCAAAACAAGAATGGGGGGGGGGCTTTAGAGTGCACCCACCTAAATGGGTGTCCTTTTATACTCTTCTGGGGCATCCACCTCTTCTCTAAATAATCCTATCACTTAAGGTTTTCATCCTTATTTTTTAGGATTTTCATCCTTATCTTTTGAGGTTTCTACTTTTTATGTAGATCCAAAACTCTAACTTTTGGAGATTAACTCCAAATCACAAACGGATTGCATTGTTGGCTTCAGAAGGCCATTTTTTCTAGACAAAGTTCACACTCCTTATACCTTTCCAAAAAATCCATCTAAAACTATCACCAACTAAGATCAATAAAAGGTTAAATATCTAACTTTTAAAGTTTATCTTTTCTAACAGAGGGGACTAGCTAAGGTTATCCAGAAGATTCTAGGCAGTAAAAAAAGACTCTTTTTTGACTTCATTCCGACTTCATGTGCTCCCGGGATGCCGGTCAACTCCACATAAATTCCCCCACGTTGATATTTTGGAAGAATGTGGGTGATTCAAATACCTCCCGCTATTAGAATGCCTTGAAACTTGTCAAGTTGTGTTATTAACATAAAAAAAAGCTAACCTAATTTTTAGTGAGATTTTACCGCAACCTGAATAATTTTCATGAATTTCCTATTATAAGTTTAGGCGGTTGACCGTCCAGAAAGGGCATCTCTGCAAGTCAGAAAATTCCGAAACTTCTTGGAGAACCTTTCATGGAGTTTTTCAAGAGGTTTGCAAGCTCATGCTTTTACTTTTCACATTCTAAGAAGGAGGGCAAAATTAGCCTTCTCTAATTTATCAATAATCAGGGAATCTTTTACATACGAGGAAATCTTGGCGAATAGATTTTGATTTTGATTTTGATTTTTTGGCATGCTTCTGACCCTAGATCACTATCCGGTGGCTATAGATTCTTCTGGTGACCCATCTTGAGAAAATGACTCATGCAAGCTACAATTGTGGTTTCTACTATTTTGTCAATGGAATGAGAAAATTGAAACTTATCTTTGAAAATCTTCCTGAGGACATCCCTTAACTTCCTTCAGACCAATTTAGCCAAGCATAGTCACATGCACAGTAGTTTTGGGCTATTTTAGGTAAGAACCCTCAAACCTTTCAACTTCCATTGCTTTTGGGGTTCTAACCTATTTACAAGTAGCATGGGGTCTAGGGATATTTCAGGGATAAAATTCTATTTTAGACCAAATGCTATATTGGCATGTAACATATCTATTTTGGTTTTACACTCTTTGGGGGGCTTTTTATACATAATTATGACTTTAACTTTCAAAATTTGAAAAAGCAAACAAACTATGAATCTCAAGTGACAAATTGGGAGCTCACAAGAGTGTCTTGATTTACCTTCACTTCTAAGATTGTGGTGAGGATCAAGAACCCTGCAGATTCCTCATGAAGCCTTCCGAAAACTTTTTCCCTTGTTGGGTGAAATTTTGCACTCCACCCAAAGTTTGATACTACCACTACAAGTTCAAGCTTGATGGCATCTTCTTTTTGCTCCAGACTGCATCCCTTCTCACATTCCATGCAAAGAAGTGTGATCAGCGCATGCTCGATCTTTTCCTTCGAATCAATGTCTCAGCATATGATGGCTAATCCATGGTGATCCCGTGAGCTGACTCTTTAAACCCTAATTTTGCCCTAAATTCCAAAATTTGCAGATTAGAGCCCTAGACCAAATTGAACCAAGGCCAGAGAATGCATATGCACACATACAGATCGAGGATTGAAAAATAAATAAACCGTGGACACAATGGATTATGATCTATTCCTGGCGCATTCAATGTCAGTGGAGTGCCTCTAGAGCTTCACTAACTTACGACCTCCATCAGAGTGTTCTCAGTTGTGTGCTGTTTTGTTTCAGTTCTATCTAGCAAGGCTGATTTCAAAGAGAACAAGTTTGTCAAGAAACTTTGAAGCAAAACACCACAAATTCTCACTATCCATTGTAGCAGCCCACCTTGATGCCGGCATGGCGTTGGAGGGGCACCATTTCAAAATAAATCTTTGCTTTTTGCCAACTGAATGTAGTCTTTTTTTGCCAAAAATTTCCTATTTCTATTTAAAATGTGGATGAAGTTGACAAATTTGGATTTAAAAAGTGCATGAATATAATTGAAAATTGTTTGTTGATCTAGAATATGGATGGTGCGAAAATACAGTGCTTCACCAAATTTGCAGTGATTAACCCCTAAAGGACCATCGTCCGTTCGGGGGACAAATGGGACTTGGGGCATGTACCTACGGGGGGACAAATTCATACCTTTTTTTGAAACTTTTTGTGAATGTGAAGAATTGAGAGAGGTACGTGGTGGAAAAAAAAATTGAAATCGGACCTTCGAGCGAGAAGTTATGCCATTTCTTGGAATGCGTAGGGACGGGGGGCAGCAAAAAAAATTTGCAAAATTTTGAATTTTGAATTTTTTTTTTCTCGTAGATTATATTTTTGTCTATCTGGAAAGCTTTGATTCATTTCATTTGACTTCGTTATGAAGAAGTTATGGACATTCTTGTTTTTCGGGCAGTTAGAGCATCTTCTTGAAAAAAATAACTTGTAGGATTCATTTCTGAATGCAATTTTTGCAATTTAAAAAAAAAAAAAAATTCTCATGATTTAATTTACTTGCTAGAACAATCTCACCATTGGGATTAGTGTATTTTAATTCCATCTAAAATATATGAATATTTTAGATTTTCCTTCTATCTCGTACCTACTTCTACTTAACAATTTTTTGAAGATTGATAATTAAGTTTTTTTGAATTTCTTTTTTTTCCCTAGACTCTCAACTCAATTCTCCACTACAAAGATTTGAAGCTCAAAACTCTGTAGTGCAAAAATGTTAAGTTAAAAATGTTCAAAGTCAAAAAATCCAGTCCCGCAATGTGCTGAAAAACTTGTTTTTTCCACTTTAAAAGCAAATATCTTGCAATCTGTGCGGTCAAAAATTCTGAAATTTTTTCCACACTTTTTAATGCTAGTTAGGTGTAAGATCCTACAGTTAGATGTGAAAAAGAAACAATTAATTTTTTTTTTCTCTTTGCTATAGAAATGACAGTTTTGAGTGTTTTTTGGCAGAAAATAGGCATCGGTTCTTTAGGGGTTAAGGTAAGAGGCTCCAGAAGCGACCGGGCTGTAAAATCAATCATGGCACAGAGGTACATTTTGCTTTCTTCTATGTACCAACAATGTACATTTCAAGAGGTGGTCACTTTTACTGACCACTGCATTTCAATTTCAAAAATTCATAACTAATTCCACAAAGGTCCAAAAAATATGAAACAACTTGGATTAGATGCGAATTCCATTTTTCTTCCTACTAAAATTTACTGAAACTCGTTTCAAGAAGTTTAGCTTCCCTGAAATGGCAAACAGCTCTTAGATGGTCGGTTTATGAGCCTCCTACCTTACTATCCCATCACTTCTTCAAAAGTGAAAAAAGAGAAAAGAAAAGCCCTAGGTGTAACTTAAGTATTGTACGTTGGGATGGTCATGAATCTTCAGTTCAACTTGAGTGGACCCGGGCTATGAAATTGTCATCCCTTTCACCTAGAAGAGGAATCTGATGATGAATGGCGCATGGTTTGCAGAGATC
The DNA here is from genome assembly GCA_951799445.1 of Pseudisothecium myosuroides. Lineage (NCBI taxonomy): Eukaryota > Viridiplantae > Streptophyta > Bryopsida > Hypnales > Lembophyllaceae > Pseudisothecium > Pseudisothecium myosuroides. Next base: position 17,785,529 of record OX637290.1, on the reverse strand, counting down.
ACAGTCAGCATTCCTGCAGAGAATCCTAATGTAGACAGTGGTGTTATTGTATAGAATTCATCACCATGAGACACAGTCCCTAAGAAACCCAGATAAGCTAAAAGATAGTCTGCTCTTGAAGCGACCTTTGAAGAGCTGATTGCATTTGGGAAAAAAAAAAAAAAAAAAAAAAAAAAATTATATTATATGAAGAAAAATGGAATTGGCAATGTATTATACCTATGTTCTACCAAGTAGTTTCATATTTTTTGGTCCTTCATGGAATTAGTTATTAATTTTTGAAGTTGAAACGCAGACTGCCTCCCTCCCCCCTCCTAAAACATACATTGTTGGTACATTGAAGAAAGCGAAATGTAACTCTGTGTTAGAGGTTGTTCTTAGAGCACCCTACCTTAAACTACATTATCATGGGAGATGTCCTACACCTTGAATACCTCTCGGTAGAACATAGGGTCCTAATTCAAGACCTTATAGTAGGGAGTAGGAATGTGGTACCTTTGGTTGTTGTATATATTTTGAAATATTGGATTCACATAATCTTCATTAAAATGATATAGTAAATTAGGGGATGTTCCACATGTATTTTGGTCAACTAATTTTTGTGAAAAAGAAGAAGATATATTATAGGTGGTAAAAGCATAAACATAGCTTTCTATTGTTGTGTTGCACGGAATACAATGACCACCAAAATCAAGTTAGGGTTAGGAAAATTTGTATTTAAAATGTCATAGCATAAGAATGAGTGAAGAAATTGTAACGAAGAAACACAAAAGTTGTAAAATATCAAGTATTGTATATAGTTCTTTAAAACTTGAAGCAAAATACAATCACATTTAAAAGTTAATACCATTGATTCTCAAACTTAAATCAATTTAGAACCCCTTTTCTATAAGGTTTAAGACCAATTTTTTTTCAATACCACAAAATTATCCACATGTCATTATAAATTATATTAGAGCCGCCTTCACTAAAATTGTTAAAATTTGACTTTTACAAATTTGAAATTCCTTATTCTTAAAAGGACCAAGGGGATGCCCAGATTTCCAAAATTGTGAAGATCTCTTATAAAATGTAACTTAGAACAATAGTTTAATAATGATTCTCAAACAATAGTTGTAAAATATGATTTATAGATCAACAAATATACAAATCAATATTTTACAATAAAATATGAAGTCCCAAATTGAAAATTCCTTCTAAAATCAATTATAGATTGAATATTTATGATTTTTACAAGAATTCTTTTTATGTAAGTTCAAAATTCTAAGTTCTAATCATAGTGATTTTTGAAGATTTTTTTTAATTTTTTGATTCAAGTTGTTTTTGAAGAGTCATTTTTTAAACTGAAAAAGTCACTTCTTGAGGCTAGACCTACTAATACCTTTTGAATTATAGAATATTTGCAAAGCAAAATCTTTGTAATCTAAATCGTACAAATATTAAAGAACTAATACCAGAATCTTCATAAAAGATTGACGGATGAAAAAATGCATTTTGCTGAATTTCGGATGTATTTTCGTTTACTTGTTGTTCAAAATCTTCAGTCATGGACCTTAAAGGAGGTAAACTTGTATAAATGTGATTTGAAGACTATTATTTGCTTGAATCAAAGGCATAAGATCTTTTTGTCCATCTTAAATAATATATAGTGTGCCAAATGAGTTGTTGCTGGACTAAAATTGAATTGTTTTTTATATGAATGTCATCTAAAAAACTCCAATAATTAGTCAAATATTAATTTTAAAATCATGCTTTCATTTTCCCACATTGACATTCAACAATGATGCTATTGCTCTAAAATGTTAATACCCTTGCAAAGTGAATTATATTCAATGATCTTTGATTATCTTATATTTACATCAAAATATTTTTCAAAATAAATAATATTATAGTATTTATTTGAAAGAATACTTGTATAATGTAGATTTCATGGATTATTACAAAATGGCCTATTAAACAATGATCGTAATTTTTTTTTAAAACAAACTATTTAATGAATTGGTGGTTTAGGGTGACAATTATTGAATCCTTTGTAGTTATTGTGTGTGCTTTTAAAGATTCTGAAGTTTGTCAATTTTCCTAAAAGTCATGCTAGTCCTACGGTTGATTTTTTTTTGTAATTTGGATTATTTTCAATAAGAGATATGATCCAACTTGTCCATTCATTCAATTACACTTCTACACTTTTTAAGGCTATTAAAGTACAAAAATTAGTAATCTTATTTTATGATTCACTTTAACATTGAACCTTTCAAATTATTGAATTGTCACCAAGGCATGTTTTGGCCTTTTTTTCTCTCTATTTTTTTATAAATCTTTCTTGCAAGCATTGGCTTCTCTTTACAATATTGATTTTCATCACTAATGTTGAACCATGGAGATTTTGGTATATCCGATTATGTAGTAATCTTATTGAGGTGGAATTTTAGAGCACGGTCAAAGTTAGTCTTATTTTCACAAGAAATGATAATTAACCCCTAAAGGCCCAAGGCATTTTTTCTGCCAAAAACCCATCAAAACTGCCATTTCTATTGCAAGGAGTAAAAAAAAATGAAAAATGTTTTTTTTGCACATCTAACCGTAGGATCTTACACCTAACTAGTATGAGAATGTGTGGAAAAATTTTCAGAATTTTTGACCGCTCAGATTGCAAGATATCTGCGTTTAAAGTGGAAAACACAAGTATTTCAGCACATTGTGGGACTAGATTTTTTGACTTTAAACATTTTTCACTTGAAAATTTTGCACTATAGAGTTTTGTGCTTCAAATCTTTATAGTGGAGAATTGAGTTGAGAGTCTAGGGAAAAAAAATATATTCAAAAAAACTTAATTATCATTCCTAAAAAATTTATTAAGTAGAAGTAGGTACGAGATAGAAGGAAAATCTAAAACATTAATATATTTTAGATGGAATTAAAATACACTAATCCCAATGGTGAGATTGTTCTAGCAAGTAAACTAAACCATGAGAATTTATTTATTTTTTTAAATTGCAAAAATAGCATTTAGAAATGCATCCTACAAGTTATTTTTTTCAATAAGATGCTCTAACTGCCCGAAAAACAAGAATGTCCATAACTATTTCATAACAAATCCAAATGAAATGAATCAAAGCTTTCTAGATAGACAAAAATATAATCTATTAGAAAAAAATATTTTTAAAAAAAAATCAAATTTTTGCCAAATTTTTCTTGCTGCCCGGATTGCCCAGTTACGAAAAAAAGTAACATATTTGGCCATAACTTTTGACTCCTATTTCCAAATGTGCTGAAATTTAGTGCATATGAAAGATATTCCTCGCGCCCACCTTCTATTAAAATTTCAGCTTAAAATATGGAAATCTCTAGTCACACGGACCTGCCCAAAATTTCTATACGGCCAAAAAACGCATGCCGGTCCTTTAGGGGTTAATGAAGAATGTTTCAATATTTGCATGATATTTTAATATAATGAAGCTAACTAAATTTATATAAATTGTTCTCTTAAAAAAACTCCTATATATATTATCCTTTAAAAAAACCCATGACATATCTACATGCTTAACCTCTAAAAGACCAATTCCATTGCTATATGGTCAAGCTTTGTTTATGAGTTTAAGTTAGACTTTTAAATCATATTTAAGTTTTGATTTAATATTTCATAAGAGACTATCTATTATTTATAACCTTAACCCCTAAAGCCCCAAGGCATGTTTCAGGAAGAAATGCCACTTTGGGGGGTAGTTAGAAAAAAATGATTTTTTTTTTCCTTCAAAATTCAACCGTAGAAATTTTTACTAGAATTCTATAGGAATGTGTGGAAAAAATCTTAGAAAATTTGACCACACAAATTGAAAGATTATAACGTTTGAAGTTAGGAGAATTTTTTTTTCCAACCTTGCCCGACATAGCCAACAAAATTTAACTCCTAGAATGAGATTTTTACACTACACTTGGTTATTTTTTTTTACATTTGCATCTTGTATCATATAAATTACATACCTGCCAAATTTCAAAAGTTGATGAGTATTTTTGTAAAAGATTCTTCAAAGATTTTCAAATTGCCCAAGTTGCCCCAAAAGTGTAGGGTAGTATAATTTTTGATCCATGCACCCAATTGGAAAAAAAATTAGATTTTCAGCAAGAGGGTACATGTTTATACATTGAGTCCAAATTCCATGAACACCCAACCAAAAATGACTTTGTAGGAACCTACCCGAGATCACCTACATACGTTCAATGGTCATTTGGTCCTTTAGGGATTAAAAAACTATATTAAATTTTGTAATAATTGTTTGATTCTTAATCTAACAAGTGGAAATAAATTAGTAATCATATAAAAACCATTCCAATCAATTTGAATTCTTTTTGAGAAATAAAAGTAACTATGAAGTATAGAAAAAAAATTCAAATTTTTTTTTTATACCTAAAACACCCCTAATGATAACCTTCAAGTCAAATTACCATCATCAAGCTAAATTTATCCATTACATAATTGAGAGATCAAACTTTGATAATGTTTTGCATAAAATAACCTTTTTTCTCTCCACATGTTGATTTTAAAAAAATTAGTGAAAAAATCAAATTAAATTGATTTTTTAGAATGTAATGTGTACTTAAAATTATAAAAATTAGAATATTCAGATTAAAATAATGCAAGATTTTGACAAAAGATGAAGTCTACAATGAGAATGCAAATATATTGGAACGTAATCTTGAAAATTATTTTTAAAGAATAGAATACAAATGAATCTCATACAACATTGTATTATTTAGATCTTAATATACAAAGCTTCCAATTGCAATGAGTCATTGAATTTTTAGATTTTTTCAAAGTTTAGAAATGGAGTAGAAAAATAACTTATTATGTATGATTTTCTAATTTAAATCAAAAACCAAAAATAAATACTTTGAAAGTTATAATCAAAGTTCATCCATTTTTGGATGCACAAACCCTTAAAAATTAACTAACTCTTTTTCTTAACATTTAAAAATTTTGTATATATTTTTTTAATAATGATGCATTTAATTTTAAAATAATTCATCTTCAAAGAATGAGCACACAAGATTCTTTTAAGAAGATTTATCGATAGTAGAATTTCTTGTCTATCAATTGAACTAGGGATTTCTACTTGTCTTTCTATTAAAAAAATCATTGACCCATTTTGAAATTATTCAATAAAATTGTATTTATATCATATAAAAATATTGAATTGCATTGAAATCCTACATGATCATATAATAACTACGCAAAATTAGAGTTCAAATTTTTTTCCTGCAAGAATGGCTTAGTATTTAGTATTGATAGAAGAATTAATCCCTTGAAATAAGATCAAAGTGAGCTTGAATTAGGAATTTATTGACAAAATGATCAATAATTTTCATGTCTTGTTTAATGCAAATTTTTTGTTGAAATAAAATTGAAATTAAAATTCACTAGGTTGAATTGGAACTTTGTTACACAAAAGTATTATTGATTGATAGCGCTTCCTTTTCCAAAATTAAACTTCATTTTTTATAATTAAAAACATTAGAATAAATTTATATGATTTTTATAAGTAACATCTTTGTAAAAATCATATTATTTACAAAAATGATTAAAATAATGTTAAATTTTTAGAAAAAAAATTAAAATGATAGTGTTAGACATCATGGTATATTGGTGTACAATTGAACCCATACTTAGAGAAATTTGATAGAAAGAGTTCAAAAATAGTATATTTTAAGTTGTCAAGATGCTACCTTTTAACCCCTAAAGTCCCGTTGTCCCCTCGGGGGACAAAATGGATTTCGGGCAGGCTCTTACGGTCTCAATATTTGTCATAATTTTCTGAATTTTTTTTGTGAAGATAGAGAATCACATTAGCTTTCCGAAAATGTAATTTTTATTTCAATTGGTGCCCGGGAGCAAAAGTTATGGCACAAAAACCCCAAATTTTAGTTTGGCGGGCAGAAAAAAACCCTCAAAAAAGCTTTAAATTTAAAACTTTAAAAATTTGTTTCATATAGATTTTATTTTTATCTACATATGAAGCTTTGATTCATTCCATTTGGATTTGTTATGCAAAAGTTATGGACATTCTTATTTTTCGGGCAATTAGAGCATCTTCTTGAAAAAATAACTTGTAGGATTCATTTCTGAACCCAATTTTGACAATTTTTCAAGAAAAAAAGTTTCACAAGGTTAAGATTTCTTGCTAGAACAATCCCACCGTTGAGATTAGTATATTTCAACTTTATCTTAGAGTTATTAATGATTTAATTTTTCCTTCAATCTTGAACCTGCTTCTACTTAACAAATTTTTAATGAAAGAAAACTAAGTGTTTCTTTTTTGAATTTTTTTTCCTAGATTCTCAACTCAATTCTTCATCATATAAAATTAGAAATTCAAAATCATTAGAGCAAAAATTTTAAGTTAAGAAGGTTCAAAGCCAAAAAATGTAGTTGAGTAAGGTGCAAAAAAACTTGATTCTTTCACTTTAAATGCAAATATCTTGCAATCTACACGGTCAAAGTTTCTGAAATTTCTTCCACACATTCTTACACTAGTCTAGTACAAGATCCTACGGTTAAATATGAAAAAAACACATTAAATTTATTTTTTTGCTCTTTGCTATAGAAGTGGCAGTTTTGAGTGGTTTTTGATGGAAAAATGACCTTGGGACTTTAGGGGTTAAAGTATCACAAAAATTATAATTTCAACAATTTTAGAAAAATTAAGATGGAATAAAAAGGAGATTATATTTGAGCTATATTTTTTAATCAAGCTTAGAGACATTTGAAATCAAAAACTATGTGAAATTCATGTTTGACTTTTCAAAATGCTGCTTTAGCTCAGTATACTTGTCTAAAGCATCCCCCCAAGTGGATGCGCCTTGGGCAACCTTGATTATAATTTTCAATATAACCATTTTTTGATATTTGATTTAAACTAAGAAAATGAAACTTAACAAGATTTCTTTCTATTTCATTTGCAAAATTTTGAAAACATCAATAAATTGAAGAATCATTGTGCTTCAACCATGTCCATGTATTAGAATCCAAATAATATGATATTCCAATTTTTTTTAGGTTTTAATTTTTTAGATTTTTTAAAATTAAAATTAAAAAATTATATTCTTAATTCTAATTTACATTTGTGGAAAAAATCTGAGATTATTCTAATTTATATTACAATTGATATAATTTTATTTCCACCTTTTATTTTAAAAGATCACAATAATTTGTTTATTCCATCAAAACTTCAAAAAATTAAAAATTTGTAGAAAATCCATTCTTTAATTAGAATGAAATATCAAAATTTTAATATCCATACCTTAAGTTTGGTTGTTTGTTTTGTTTTATTTTATTAATTACGTTGAGATCTCCCGGACCATACGTCCTCCAGTATCGTGCTTGGTATCATCGGAAAGCCCTTGGCAAGGAGGGATGCATGGGCTCTGTTTCGTGGCGTTTGAACCTACGGTGTAAAAGTAATTGAATTTCAATTTTTTTATAAATCAAAAAGTTAAAAAATTACTTTTATTTTTGTTTTGACTGTGGCAATAGCATAGGGCATACCGGTATCAATTATAGAAAAGTATAAAATGAATTTAATAGTGGAATTGACTTGAAGGTCTTTGTCCAAGGTGTTTTGAGTGTACAATATAAAATAATTAATGGAGATTTTTCATACTAATCTCCATTTCTATTTGGATTTTTGAAAAATTTCAAATTGATTGGACTATTTTGCTATTTCACTTATTTATTTTTACTTTTTTGCTTCAAAAAGGATAATTATGATAATTTTTCATGAAACAAATTGAAATATGTGAGAGTTTTAGACAATTTATAATTCCACATAATAAAAATATAAAATTGCTATTTGAACACAATTTAATAGGCTAAATTTAGCTAAACTATATGATATTTGACCATTCAATAATAGATGTCCTTTATAGATTAAGGAATACAATCCAAAAAGGCAAAAATAGTATCCTTATGGTCTACAATGGGAGGTTTTATATTATTCTTTTGTTCGTATATCTTACCCTTTTTTAACCACGATGTATTTTTAAATAGCTCCATCTTTTGGCAGCCTTTTGCCAAAAATATTGTGAATCCAACAACTCAAATATATACATTGACCAAAAAGCGACCACGGTCTACTTTAGATATATTAGAATTTTTTAAAGGAAAAGAATTTTGCACATACCACAGTGTAGCTAGTAGAACTACACTAAATTGTCCTATTAGAGCAAGAAAATTAGTGTCACTACAATATTTTAATTTTGTGCAGATTAATACTCCTTACTATATAATAATAGTTTAGTTTAACCCCTAAAGGACCGACATGTGTTTTTTGGCCATATAGAAATTTTGGGCAAGTATGCGTGACTAGAGATTTCCATATTTTTAGCTGAAATTTTAATAGAAGGTGGGCGCAAGGAATATCTTTCATATGCACTAAATTTCATGACATTTGGAAATAGGAATCAAAAGTTTTGGCCAAATATGTTTTTTTTTAACAGGGCAGTCCGGGCAGATTAAAAAAATCACTTTTTTCAAAAATAAAAATTTGAAATTGTTTTTTTAGAGTTATATATACCTGGAAAGCTTTGAATCATTCCATTTTGACCAATGAGTCAAAAGTTACGAGGGTTTTTAGTTTGCGGGCAGTTATGGATTCTCTACTCTGAAATAAACTTTGAAGTTGTTTATTTAACTCAATTTTTAATATTTTTGGAAAAAAATAAATTCATAAGATGTAGGTTGTTTGTTACAACATTACAACCATTGGGATTGACATTTTTCAATTCCATAATTAAATTCTTAACAATTTAGTATTTTGGATCATTCTCTACTTCTTTCTACTTACTATTTTTTTTGTATATGTTGTACAATTCCAAATGATTTGAAATTTTTTAAACATGTAGCCAACTTGTTAAGGAAAATGAATTCAAAGAAGCACCACCATTTTGGACATTTTTTCATACAAGTGTGAGCTTGTGAAGTGCAGCTGCCCTGTTTTTCGCAGGGACAAAAAAAGGATTTTTGCCAATTTAAATGCTGCTATCTTCCAATCCGCATGGTGGAAAATTCTGAATTTTTTTCTACATCTTCTAAAACTAGTTTACTATAAGATTCTATGGTTACATGTGTCAAAAAAGTTTTTTTTTCAAAATTTTGGTACTTGTACTAAAAATGGCAATTTTTGAGTGTTTTCGGTGAAAACATAGTCATGGAACTTTAGGGGTTAGTGTTCAATAATTCAAAATAATGTTACTTTGATAAACTATCAAGTAAATTAGTGTCACATGCACTAATATAACAAATAAGTATATGAGCTACATTAGATTCTTCACTCACATCTCTTATATGAAATACAAAATGTTTCACAATTTCATTTGCCCTATTTTTCATTCATTTTTTTCTTGGTAAACCCTAATGACATCCAAATATCTTCTAAATTAAACCGGTGTTGGTGAGGCTCCATTCTTGTTGGTCAATAAGACCAAAGTTCTTCTTCTTCTATATGCTATGAGATAATTATACCCATTATGGACCTTTGACCCAATTGCATCTTCATCAACAATTGTTTAATGTTTTAGGGCTCAAATGTTGGATACATGTAGATAGGAGCACAACCAAGTTAAGGTTCCATAATGGGAGTAAATACCTTATTAGTATGCGTTGTGCCATTGCCACAATATAATAAAATAAAATAAAAATTAATTTTGTAATTTTGTAATACATAATTTTTTTAAGTTCAATATCTTTTCTACCATAGCCACAAAACAAAGCTCACGCACCCCTCCTCACAAAGAGCATTCCGATAGTATCAAGAACTCGACTAAGGTAGGAGGTCCATAAATTGCTCCTTGCCTTGAAGTTGAAGTGGCATAAGGCTCTAAAATTGCCCACCTCCTAAAATGTACACTATTTGTACATTGCTGAAGGCTACAAGAAAGCAACATGTACAAGTCAAGTATACATTTGAGAAAGTGGGCGATTTTAAAGCTTGAGCACTTTTAGAACCTCCTACCTTAGAACATCCCCACAACAACACGCTCAAACAACATGGTCAAGCAAATCAACGGAAGACAATTCTTTGTCAGAAGAAATCGATGGTCCAAAACATTTAGAATGCCAATTTGGCGAGTTGCTGTAGGGTTGCTCTTAGAGGACACACGGTCCAGGAGATCTCACCGTAACAAACAAAACAAAACAAAATGCCTAATTTAATAATTTAATGTATGGAGTGTGCTTCACTAATTTTTTTTTTTTTTTTTTTTTGGGGGGGGTCATTTCAGTCTCCTTCGGACAGATAAAGTCTCCGCCTTCTTGCACTGATTGTACAGCTTTCTCTCTTGTGTCCAAATACGCCCCGATCAAGTCGACCTTTTGGGGGTTCCTTTTGCATAACGTACAGGTCCTGACATGGATGAGGACCCCAGTGTAGGACTGTAAGTTAAGAAGAGGTTGGAAGAAGTCGTCCTAAGCTTACCTTAGTTACCTTGCAGGCTACCAACAACAAATAAGCTCAAGCTCAAGCTTGTGATAAGTGATAACTTCACTTCTTCTGTGCGAAGGACCCCATCACTCCCATTCACAACCACCCCAGTGATTGAATACACCAGACAGTCGACTTTGTAGGCCATACAACCCACCCAAAGGGAGGACGCTACTGACGTCAGTCTTACACCTATTATACTATGTACGCAGGGTCACGACCCCGTCATGACTCTGGTTTCGACTCTTGTCACAACCCTTGTCACGTTTTCATTCCATAGAAATATCATTCAATTATTTCATCAGACATTCACAATGAAAATCTAGAGCACGAGAAGCATTTCTTAGATTTGGGATTTATAGAGAAAGAGGTTTGGCTAGTACAAATGAGAAGGATAAGAGGGGCTTGATGTGGACATTGTCTAAGAGTATCACCACAGCTGCACGCGAAGTGGTACAAACCCGGGGAGTGGCTGGGCCCGGGCTCATATGTTCCCCTACGGCGTGCACGGCGAGGGGCCAAAAATGGCTGGGCACGGCCAAATTTGTTGAGTACACGGTGAAATTGTGTATCTTGCCTGCGGCTTGGTATGGGACGCTTTTGTTATTGGTCACAACTTTCGAGGTCATTTTTTTAATAAAGAATGCTTTTGCATGTCAGTGCTCGCGAGGTCGCACTGTTGGAGCCGTGTAGACCCGGTTCCCCGTGTTCTCATCCCATTTGTTGTGGGGCACAAACAAAACAAATGGACAGGGCTCATTCAACCCACGCTCCAATTGGGCCTGGTCGTCCCATCCTCCCCGTCTCAAGCATAGGGATGCTCTAACTCAGCAATGGTCCTCCTATCTTGGGAAGGTATTATGTTTTGCTAGATGTGTAGGAAGGATTTTCTAACTAATCCAGGATTTTGGAGTTGGCAGAGGAGCCATGGAAGACAAAAGGGACCCACGGGCTCATTGGGAAACAATGTTATGTGCAGATTGCTGAAAATATTGAAACCTTGGCAATGTTCATGTCTCGGGTGCACCTTTCATTGCCAAAATCCCACGAATCCATTACGAACTCTCTTCCTGTGAATTAAGAGTAGGGAGCCCATTGTGGACCTTTGGTAATTGCGCATAGTTTCACTTATTGGGTTAAATTTTTGTTTCTGAAAAGACTGATTTTTTTAATATGCCCGGACTGCCCATTTATGAAAAAAATAACATATTAGGCCATAACTTTTGACTCTTATTATTTCCAAATGTCATAAAATTTTGTTCACACGAAAGATATTCCATGTCCACAACTTTTATTACAGTTTGGGCCTAAAACATGCAAATCTCTAGTCACATGTACCTGCCCAAAATCGCTATGTTGCCAAAATCAGCAGGCTGGGCCTTTAGAGCTAATACCCCAACTAAAACAAAGAAGGTGGTCATTTTGTAGAAAAGGTGTTTGGTTGAAGTTTGGCAAAACTTATGACAAGTATAGAGTAATATTGGGGTGATTGCAAGAAACTCCTGTCCTATTTTGCATCACACGTTCAATGCGGAAGTTGTTTTGTGCCACAAGTACCACAAAAATGATTGAATGAACATGAAATTCAACAGCAATCTTCCTACAACAACAGAAAATGCGCTTGAATTATTTCAATTTTTTCAAAATTAATACAATAGGTGAAATTGAATTTTGAATATATGTCACACATGCAGGTTTGGTGGTTTTTAGTACTATTGAGTACCTTTTTTGAAGAATTACATCATCAGATTTGGTAGACTAGCTCTTCTAATAGAAATACACCTTCTCATGAGAGGAATTTCACAAAACATGTTCCAAGTGTGTTTTACATTGGCCTAAAGTGTGTTATATTCAGATAGAATTTATATTGAATCAAAAATGGATTTTTAGTTTTAGCTTTGATCTTCCTACTTTGCTCTGAGTTGGCAACAATGGCCACTTTTTAAATAAAAATTTCAAGTTCATTTCCTAATTTAAAAAAATAGAAACAAAAAAGTCTCATTTTTTAGGATAAATTGTAGCCTTTGGCTAAAAATAGTACTTCAAGGTACACAAAAGACTCAATAGTACTAGTGGGGGCTTGTAGTATCTCCTATCTGCTAATGTAAACTGTTTTTTTTATGGCAAAAAGTACTAAAAGGCCAAAAAGTACTAAAAGGCCAAAAATAAAAACGCAACAAATAATACAAGTTTTTCTTGCAATCACCCATTGATTTATTGTTTGCAAAAGGCTCAAGTTTTTTGACAATTGGGGCTTTTTTATCAGGTGAAAAAGTGCCAGATTGTGCTAGAAAAAAATAATGGCAAATTGTGAATTTTTTTGCTAGAAAACTTCTAATTATAAAAAATCTTGGGTAAAATCGCCAGATTGTGGATGAAAATAAATTATGAATATGTGATATGTGCTAATATGATATTTTCTATCCAATATGTAGATGATGAATGTTGAAATTTGGAACACCACTACAACATTTTATATTGCCACTTTGGCACTTCATGAAAAATGAAAAAAAGATCTGGTTTACAACTGAAGTAAACCAATGAATCATTTCCTACGGTTTGCCAATACCTTGTACCGACATGCCTATCAAGTGTAGATCTCATGAGCCCCAATAAAACCTTCTTCTTTGAAGGCAATAGTGGTTGTAATGGACTAGATAATGCTCGAGAGCTAGAAGGCTCAAGAGCATTACAAGATATAATGTGAAGTCTTATAGTTCATCACCAATGTCTGTATCTATACTTTTTACAAATCTAAGAGTGTAGAAAGAAGGGTTGTGTTATAAGTTATAATGCTATTTTGACTATCCAATGGAATGGTGACAAATCTGCCTTGAAAACTAGACTTGGCATTATGGCAACTAACTTATAAGATGGTCACGAAACTACTTCATTGAGGAGCACTGCAACCATCCTTAACCCCTAAAGCACCGAACATATTTTTTTGAGAACATTGCATTTTTGGCCAGCCTACCACAAGCAGAGTTTTTATTTATTTTCTTTGAAATTTTTACACAACATTTTCCCGAGGAGTAGCTTTAAGGCCCAACAATTTTCATAACTTTTGACTACATGGAGTTATAAAGTTATTGTGTGATGTGTGATTTTCAATGCTTGGCGAGCAGCTCAACAAATTCTTAAAAAATCACTTTTTTTTAAAATAAAAATTTGAAATTGGTTTCTAATTTTATGTATACATGAAAATCTTTGAACCATTCCATTTTGATTAATGAGATGAGAATTATGAGGAGTTTTAGTTTGCGAGCAGTAATAGAATCTTTACTCTAAAATAAACTTTGAAGTCCTTTATTTAACTCAATTTTCAATACTTTTGAAAAAAAATAAAAACATTGTATGTAGATTTTTTATTACAACATTACAACCATTGGGATTGACATTTTTCAATTCCATTTTTCAATTCTTAACAATTTAGTGTTTTGAATCATTCTCTACTTCTTTCTACTTACTATTTTTTCCTATATGTTGTACAATTCCAAATGATCTGAAATTTTTCAAGCATGTAGCCAAGTTACCTCAAAGAATGAATCCAAAGAGTAACTACTATTTTGGACATTTTTTTCATACAAATAAGATCTTGTGAGGTGCAGCTGTCGGTTTTCCATAGGGCCTCCAAAAGGATTTTTCTCAATTCAAACACTAATATCTTGCAATCTACTCAGTGGAAAATTCTGAAATTTTTTCCACATCTTCTCAAACTACACTAAAAAGGGTATTTAGTGTTGGCAACACTATTTGCGAACCATGACACTAAATATCATTAAGCTTACTAAAGTAAGTAACATTAAATGTAATTTCTAACATTAAATATACTCTATGATAAATCTGAAATCTGAAAATGTTTACATTTAGTGTTAGAACTTATTAAAGGAAGGTAGAAGAAAGGCGAAGGCGGCGCATTGAAGTTTAGCACTACACTAATCGTCCTAAAATTGACATTTAGTGTAGGGTCAAGTAGGGTGGTAATTACACTAAATGTAATCCAACACTGAATACCCTTTTTAGTGTAGTGCACTACAAGATGCTACGGTTACATGTGTTAAAAAAATGTATTTTTTCTAAAATTTGATACTTGTATTAGAAATTGCAGTTTTGGAGCGTTTTGGGTGAAAACATATTCAAAAACCTATAGGGGTCAAGAAGCCAAAGCTAATTTGTCTTGTTGTCACTCTTCTCTTCATCAAATTCCCTTTGCAGATATTCCTACTCCCATTTTTTGAGCAAAAGCTGAAATGGATTAGCAAGAGGTGCAGGAAGAATCATCTGTGGAAGAAATTGTGCCTACTATGGGTTTCTTCCTTGTTTTCTTGTATGAGGAGCTAGCATTAGAAAAAATTTGAGCCCTTAGGAGGGCTCCTTCCCTTTGCAAAGGGGCTGTGAGTTCCCCGCAATGGAACTCATAGTCCCTTTGAGGGACAATGGGCACTATTCATCATCATTGATGAATAGTGGCCACAACTAAAAAAATATTAAAAATATTAAAAATATTAAAATAATAAATAAAATAATAATAAAATAAAGATTTTGGCTGACGAGGATAATTTCGGCCACATCAGATTTCAAAATTTTAAAATTTTGTATTTATTTTAATATTAATATTATTTTAATATTTTTAAAATTATTTTATTGAACTGTCCCGCCAGTTTGCTGGTCTAATCAGGCCCCCCGTTCGCTGGCAAAAAAAAAAAAAAAAATTCAAATTTTTTTTTTCGTTTTTCTGGACAGCATTCCCTGATGTCCGGGAACTCACAACCCTCCCAAGGGCTCATATTTCTTCTAATGCTAGCGAGACTCATGGTACGCATATTATCAATCTTGCTGGTACACATATGATCAATCTTCGTGAACAATTTCCTGATGTTGCAGCATCACTAATTTTTATTTTTTTTAATTTTGTTTTTGAAAACACATAGACAATTTCCATTGATAAGAGGAAACAGTATAGTGGACCAGAGGGACTAGCCCTCGGCGAGATATTTACTTTTTCAAACAACAATTAAAACAACTCCCACCCACCAACATCCTAACATGAAGCCAAGAACCACGCAGGCCGCAAGGGAAGAAAGAACTAGTTGAAGCAGCGTTTTTTTTTCTGGCGACAAAACGCTAGGTTGTCAGGCCTGTAAGCCACTGCGCCTGGCTCCCTCCCAAAATTCACCTTTGGTGGGAGGGCACGCAGGGCTTTATTGTAGAGTTTGTCGCCAGAAAAAAAAACGCTGAGTTGAAGCTCCCCGTCTTGGGGAGCGCCAGGTTCCACTTTATGGTGAGCTGTGAGCGAACTCCAAAAAAACCCGTTTGTAACCAAGTGTGGTCGAACCGGCGCAGGAACTCCGCAGCTTTATCCGGGTAGAGTTCGCTCAGTTTCTGGGCTTTGAGCCAGGCGACCCGGGCGTGATCCATGAAGCCTTCCCACAGCGTTTGCTCGAGTTTGTGCTTCAGCCAAGGTGAGTTGTTGAAACAAATGGTGTTCCGATCCAACCATGAGATCCAGATCACGGTACCCCGGATGAGTGACCACATGGTTGTGCCCCGTTTCAATTTGCGTGGTAACTTCGAACCCAAAATGCATTGCTGCCAGGTTAAGTCAGGCCAGAGGTTGTCACCGGGAGGATTTCCAAGGCTCTGTACAATACGGAGAGTCCAAACCTCCATGCGTGCATCGTCTTCTCGCAGTGGTGAAACCTGTGGAGAATCGACTCGTCAATCCCCGCTTGGCAACTGGTGCAGAGAGAAGAAATGTTAGGGTTGGCCACCTTACGCCAGCGCAGCATCACTAATTCACTACCTCGGTATGTGGGTTACTGGGTAACTGGGTTAATCGGTTTTAGTACTTGTAGTACTACATTAACTAAATACCAATGGCTCAGTTGCTCTCTGTACAGGCAGTACATACTTGTTCCCAGAGAAACAATAATGGTTTGAGAATTTAGTTCAATGTCATTGAGATTGTTGCTCACAAATTTAACAACTGAGACATCAATAGGTTATGGCCACAAATGTGCCACAATACATAAGGTAAGTGAGACCAATGCAGACACAAATGAGAGCAAACCCATCATGGACAAAATCGTAATGGTGATGTACATTCAAGTTTTGAAATGTACAATATACCACTAGTGTAATTTTGTCCACAGTAGGCTTGCTCCCATTTGTGTCTGCAATGGGCTCACTTACCTTAACATTGTTGTGTGGCAACATAAATCTTCATTTTCAAGAGTTTATGTTGCTTTGAAAAACTGGTACCTTCCCCATCATTATCTCAGACAATAATTTAATACTACAACTCTTGCACAGTGCCACCTCAAATTCCAAATAGGCTTCACCAGTAATCAAGCAAAGCAAGTGTAAACACAAGATAAGGTAAACTACCCCACTTCAAGCCAAATGAGAGCAAGTCCATTGTGGAAAAAATGATATTATTGGTGTACATTAAATTTTTTGAAATGTACATCATTAATATAATTTTGCCCACAAAGGGCTTGCTCCTGTTTGACCTCAAATAAGGTAGTTTATCTTATATTGTTATAGAAGAATACTCGATAAGACCACTTGTAAGACTAAGTGGGAATGGACCCAAAGTCATAGTAGAAATTGAAAAAAATTTAACCCTTATGTCCCAACAATTTTTTGACAATGGAGGTTTTTGATGAATTGTCTCACTTTGATATTTTCTTGGACATGGATGTGCTTGAAATTTTTAATTTTAACCATACAAAAGTAAAGACTATTTTTTCTAGTATGCATGGAATCAATTGTGGAAAATATTGACCGTTGGATTTTTAGATTATAACACCTTTGGATGATGAACTTTATAGGCAAAAAACGCAACTTTGGGGGAAGAAAAATTATAAGAAGATGAATAATGCTTTTCTACCCCCCCCCCCCGGCCCCCCCTTCCAATTTTTTATATTGTAATCTAAGGCAAATGTAGTATTTTCTAATTTAAAAAAATGAGAAATAAAAAACTCTCCCAAATTTGTACACATTTTCAAACAAAAGGAGTAGGAAGCCCAAAATGACCAAATTGGATCCTACAAAATTAAAAAAAAATTATATATGTGTCAATCTTTGAAATTTAATAATTGATATTAGTAGCATATAGTTTGGAATATCTTCAAAAAATCTTGAATCATTCTAATTATTTTTGTATTCTTAATTACATCATATTGAACCTTGTATTTTTAAAATTGCTAAAAATACAAATTTGAATTTTTTTTCTTCAAACCCAATTGGTTTGTGCAAATTAAAGACTAAAAATTATATATGTGTCAATCTTTGAAGTTTTCCATCCCTAAAATTCATTTCATTATTAAAAAAATGATGTTTGCTCCCTTTTCTATTAGACTATATTTCCTAGATAATTTTTAAATACTTCTCATATTGAAATTTTGAAAATCAAAAAATACAATAAGTATGTCAAAAGGCACCTATACTATTTGGTTACCAAAATATTTTGGACACTTACAAATTGTCATAGGTAATTGAGGACTTCGAGACTTTAGACAAAATTTGAACATGTTGTAAACTTGTAATATAAATAACACAATTGCATAAAATAAAATTTCAAAATATATAAAAAATTATTGAATTTTGAATAATTTAATTGAAAATTTTGAATTTTTTTTAATACAAGTAAATTTTTTTCAAGTAGAATGAGAATTTTCTTAGAAAGTTTTAATACAAATTTCACAAATTTTAAAATTTCATTGAGTGAGATATCACTGACTAATATATGACTCTAAATATTTATAATTTTTGTAATTTATTCCAGAAATATATAAAAAATATAAATTTTTTTAAAGTATATAAAATATTGTAAATTATTTTTTATGATTTTTGGAAGATTTTTGGAGTGAATTATAAAAATCATAAATATTTGGAGTCATATTTTAGTTAGTAGTATTTTACTCAATAAAAAATTTAAATTTGTGAAATTTATACAAAAAAAAATCCAAAAAGAATTCTCATTCTATTTACTTGAAAAAAAATATTTTTTAATTTTTTTGAAAATTCATATTATGCATTCAAGTCTCTCACTGATATTTCAACATGTCCAAAATGTATTGAAAATAATTTAATTCTCAATTAGTTACGGCAATTTTTGAAATGTATAAATACTTACAAGAAACACTGCATGTATTATTTGAGTACAATTAAGGTAAACCAACCCATCATGGTCAAATGACCTATGACGGACACCTAAGGAATGACCCCATGATGGTTATTTTCAGTTTATGAGATTTTGGACCACAATCAATGCTTTATCTGATACTAATGGATTAATTAGTAACCTCATTAGGAACAGTCAACTATTACAGTGTAAATCACTATAGGAAGTGACTTTTGAAAGCCTTTTACTTTAAAAAATATTTTGACTGCTTAAGAAGAGTAAGGTGAACATTATGGATATAATTGCATGTTGGTTTTGGGGTAGTCTACAGACTCTTTTGGATTGAACACTTCAAAAATTATAGCTAATTCATACTTTGTTGAAAAAATATAATTTCAATTGCTCTTGCTATTTCTCACACTTGTTTGTATGTGGGGAAAAAATTAAAAAAATTCAGCCATGGCATGAGGGCAAACTAGCAATTCTGACCATGATGGGTTGTTTTACCTTATATAGAGGTGACTATTGATTGTTGATAACACAAGAATATATTTAAAATTTATGGTCAACAATAAACTGTCATTCAAATGCAAATTTTTATGTTCTCTGAGAGGATGAAGTCTATAACTAAATAGTCAAATTTCTAAATCTTCTACTCTATATCCTCCATTTGATCACTATTTATGAGTGGATTTTCTTCATTTTATTTTTTGTAGATGAAATTACATGTCTAATAATTGTCGTAAAATTTGTGAAAAGTTCTAATTACCACAAGTTTTAAAAGAAAAAGTGAAGACGATTCATATCAAATTCACAACATACTTAAAGAATAGTAAAGTTTCAAAAATAAAAGTGCATTATAGTGTAAATTTTTTTTATTACTCTAAATTTAAAAATATGGTTGTAGATCCTCAACTTTAAACTGAATTTAACCCCTAATGTTACATGACTATGTTTTCACCAAAAATGCTCAAAAATTGCCATTTTTAATACAAGTACCAAATTTTTTTTGACACATATAACCGTAGGATCTTCTAGTATGCTGACTTGAGAACATGTGGTAAAAATTTCAGAAATTTCTACTGCATGGATTGCAAGATAAAAGCATTCAAATCCATTGAAATCATTTTGGGGGCCTTGCGTGAAATAGGGTAGCTGCACTTCACAAGCTCACTTTTCTATGAAAAAATGTCCAAAATGGTGGTGCTTTTTTGAATTCTTTTTCCTAGACAGGTTGGCTACATGCTTACAATTTTTCAGATCATTTGGAGTTCCAGAATGTATAGGAAAAATATAGTAAGTAGAAAAAAGTAGAGTTTGATTCAAAATACAAAATTGTTAAGAATTTACTTATGGAATTGAAAAATGCCAATCCCAATGGTTGCAATGTTGTAATAAACAATCTACATCCTATGGTTTTATTTTTTTCCAAAAATATTGAAAATTGAGTCAAATAAAGGACTTTAAAGTTTATTTTAGAATAGAAAATCTATAACTGCCCTCAAACTAAAACTCCTCATAAATTTTGACTTATGGATCAAAATGGAATGATTCAAAGCTTTCCACGTACATATAAATCTAGAAAACCAATTTCAAATTTTTGTTTTTGAAAAAGTGATTTTTTTATCTGCCCGAACTACCCGGTTATGAAAAAAGGAACATATTAGGCTATAGCTTTTGACTCCTATTGCCAAATGTCATAAAATTTTGTGCAAATGAATGATATTCCTCGTCCCCACCTTCTATTAAAGTTTCAACCCAAAATATAGAAATCTCCAGTCACATGTTCCTACCCAAAATTTCTATGTTGCTAAAAATAGGGGTTAAGATGGTGCAAGAGAATGGTACAAGGCACAATATGCATATGGGGGTTGCCTAAGAATCAACCAAAATGTCTTCCAATCAACCTTGACACTATTGTAGGTTTTCAATTTCTTCAGCAACCAATTGCCTACACAAATGGGAGAGAACAAGCCTGCCCATCAATAGTTTTATTCACTAAACATGTAGTATTGTGGTTCCAAAGATTCTAAGTGAGCAATGCTTGTGAGATGGGAAAGTCTTATGAGGATTAACCCAATTGGATCCCTATCTACACTAGTCCTACATTCAATCCTTGAAATCTAAGACAAGTGTAGATAGAATGCAAATGAGGAGAGGGTTCATAACAGAGAAGCATACCTTACCAAGTGTTGATTGAGAACACCCTAACAGTTTAGGACATATTGAGTTAGCAAAAAATAATTTTTAAATAGATGTCATTTTTTTAATAATAATTTTTTAACGTCCAAGAAGAATCTTAAAAATATTTGCATGTTTCACATTTGCTAATCAAATTAAGTGGTGCATTGCAAATTCCAAGTTAAGAAAAGAATGAAGCATCACTTCTAACTTACAATAGGCACCTTCAAATGTGCCACTAACCCTAAATAGCCATCTTCACTCTGAGTACATCTCCAAACTCAATTACATACCTATGTGGAAAAAATTGTTTTTGAACCAAACTTTGTTCCTTCATAACTTTTGCATACGATATCCAAATGCCACATTCTTTGGCAGTTATACCTTACTGTAGATAGTTACCTTACTTATTAATAACCAGATTTTACTATTTTATTTTATTATTTTATTATTTTATTTTTAATAACCAGATTAGGACTCTGGGGAAATCAACCATTGCTTCTCCGTGGAGAGCATCTTCAGTTGCTGTTGCAGGGCTGCTGCAGGGCTGCCAATAAGTGATGCAAACTCTGTTGGAAGCAGGGTTTAGCAGGCGCCACAGGTGCTTGCACAGAATACCACATTAATTCTCTGCTACCTGCATTACCTGCAGTCCAGCACTCACTCCTGTAACTTTATTGTTGGAGTTGAGAACCACCCATTGTCGACCACTTAAGCGATTTCGTGCATGTTCTGGAGCAGTAGAAAGCAATGTTACTTTTCAGCCCTGTAGAAAGACAAAAATGACGGACATTGTCAATTTTTCATGATTTTTTTCCTTGAATTTAAATTACTGTGAATTTTGGAAGCCAAAAGCCCATATCCAACCTGTAGACTTTGTCAATTCCGACCATTCAAGAATTACTTTAATTCCCGCTCACTACTTCCTATTTTCTTGCTCACTACTTTGGAGCATTTGTCATGACTTTATTAGTCCCAAACTTGAAAAGGAGAAAAAAAACATTCCAAGCTTGGTTGGAAATCTGTGCCAACCTTAGTTGGAAATAAATGCACCCTACAGGTTGGGTATGTCTCCCTGGGTGGGAATGGGTGGTTCTACTATAATGATAACTCTTAATTAAACCCTAAAGTAAAAGTAAGTCCCAAGTCAAGGCCTTTTTTTCCATCAAATTCCACTCAGAACTACCATTTCTATTGCTAAGTGTAAAAAACTTTATCTAATTTTAGTCACTGATAAGCCAATGTGGTGGAAGATTTTTTTGAAAACTTTGACCACTAGGATTGCAAGATATTTGCATTTGAAGTGGAGAAAACCATTTTTGTTGTACCCTGCCGCTTGACTTGATTTTAAGGCTTTGAAGTTCCTTAGCTTAAAATTTTTGCACTACCAATATTGAATTTAAAATTTTTTATGTTGAAAGAATTGAGTTCAAAGTCTAGGGGAAAAAAATTCAACAAACAAACATTTAAATTTCACTATTTAAAAAATCATTGAAATAGAAGCAAGTATGAGATTGAAGGAAAAGCTAAATTGTTAATAGGTCTAAGATGGAATTGAAACACAATAATCCCAACGTTGAGATTGTTCTAGCAAACAAATCTAACCTTGTCAAAAAAAATTATCTTTTTAAATTGCAAAAATTACATTTAGAAATGAGTCCTACAAGTTGTTTTTTCAAGATTGAAATGCTCAGATTGTCCAGAAAACAAGATTGTTCATAACTTTCACATCACTAACTCAAATGGAATAAATCAAAGTTTCACATGTAGACAAAAATATGATCTATAAGATTTTTTTTATTTTTTATTTTTAAATTTCAAGTTTTCATGGATTTCTTTTTTTGCCTACCAAATGAAAATTTAGACTTCTCATGGTATAACTTTTGCTCCCAGGCACCGATTGAAATAAAAATTATATTCCCACGAAGCTTATAAGTTTTTCTATCTTATGAGAAAGTTTCAAGAAGTTTTATTAAAATTGAGGTCATAGGAACATGCCCAAAATCCATTTTGTTCTCTGAGGAGACAATGGTCCTTTAACCCCTAAAGGACCATTGTCCCTACGGGGGACAAATGCCTTTTCGGGCAGGTACCTACGGGCTGAAATTTTCTCCTGATTTTTTGAAACTTTTTTTGGAGGTAGAAAAACTGATTAGCTTCAAGGGAATATAATTTTTTTCACAATTGGTGCCCGGGAAAAAAAGTTATGACCATATAAGCTCAAAACAGGCTACGGGGGGCAGCTCGGGCAGCAAAAAAAAAAAGGGACAAAAATTTGAATTCTTTTTTTTAATATTTTTTTTCTCATAGATTATATTTTTGGCTTTCCGGAAAGCTTTGATTCATTTCATTTGGATATGTTATGAGAAAGTTATGGACATTCTTGTTTTTCGGGCAGTTAAAGCATCTTCTTGAAAAAAATAACTTTGGAATTCATTTCTGAATGCAATTTTTCAAATTTTTCAAATTTTTTTTTTGGATGGTCTGATTTACTTGTTAGAACAATCTCACCATTGGGATTAGTGCATTTTAAGTCCATCTAAAATATATGAATGTTTTAGATTTTCCTTCTATCTTGTACCTACATCTACTTAACAAATTTTTTAAGAATGATAATTAAGTTTTTTTTTAATATTATTTTTTTTCTAGACTCTCAACTCAATTCTCCACTATAAAAAATAAAAAGCTCAAAACTCTGTAGTGCAAAAATTTTAAGTTAAAAATGTTTAAAGTCAAAAAATCTAGTCCCGCAATGTGCTGAAAAACTTGTTTTTTTCACTTTAAATGCAAATATCTTGCAATCTGTGCGGTCAAAAATTCTAAAAAAAATTCCACACATTCTTATACTAGTTAGGTGTAAGATCCTACGGTTGGATGTGAAAAATAAACATTTTTCAATTTTTTTAATTCTTTGCTATAGAAATGGCAGTTTTCAGTGTTTTTGGCAGAAAAAAGGCCTCGGTCCTTTAGGGGTTAATAGGGGTTAATTGTTGAATCCAGCTAGAGGTCATTAATTCTTAAAGAATTCTAAGGACAAAAAGGATCCGGACTCATGATGAGTTGCTGTTCTTAAGACTGACCTTGCTTCTAAGCGTAGACCTCAGAACTCTGATAGGGTTTGGTCTAAATTTTATAGTATTTGGTTGCAATCTCCGGTTTTAGCTACTAGGGTTGGTTACTCTATCACGTGGAACATAGAGGGCCCTCCTCTTTGTTTGTTCTCTTAGTTTCTTGGTTCTTTTTACCTCCCTTGTTGTTGTTCTTTTTTGCTCATCCTTTCTTCATTTGTCCAGCCTCTGGCTTGGCGGTTACTTGGTTCTCTCTTAATACAATGGTTTCCATTTGTTATCAAAAAAAGAAAAAAAAAAAAAGGGTCCGGAGGATGACTTTATTGTTCACTGCAGAAACAAAAAATGCACCTATTGGTTCAACAGCTAGAGATCATTAATCCTCGAAGGACCCTAAAGACGACAAAAGGTCCGGTGGATGACTTCAATGTTCCCTGGAGAAACAAAGAATGCACCTATTGGTGATCAATAATTGGAGAATTTTGTCCTTAGCTGGCTCCAAGGAACCAGAGATTTTTGTACGGTATGTGTTGACACAATACCCTTGAGGCCTTGAACCTGGAAGGGATGGTGGAAACTACGGCAGTGGTACTTCAGGTAGGAAGACCTACCTGAGTACGTGTGCTCACCAAGACTTTTGTCTTGCTGCTATCATTCAAAGGCTTTCGGCAGAATCCAGTTGTTGTCTAAACTTAGGAAGCTCAAGTCTTTGATGAAGCCCGGCCCATACCTAACTTAACTACGCAACTCCACCAAATGGGTCAAATTGTCAGACTGAACTTGGCCATGCTCTCATGGCAGGAGAGTGAGGAGACCACTTTGTCAGTAGATTTGGTGGTGGTGATCTCGTGACAGTAGTTCTATATTAACCGTAGCCTCTTATTACCTCACTGAGTTTGCTTGATTTGCCCTCGTCTGTCATCCTTGCAGTGACGCATACCTTATCTCCTCCATGAGATCAGAAAAGAGTTTCGTGTAGTTACAGGTCTACAGGATACGAATACGGCGTCGGTGCAGTCTGGGGTGACTGAGTCACATGAACCACATCCTTGACTGAATCATGTCCAATCTTCTAGCTTGGAGCATGTCAAAAACCTTACAGCATTTGAGCTCAAGTATTTGACGAAGCAGAGCGTTCCTTCGTTATACTGTTGCATGGAGTTCTTGATCTTGTCTTTTCCATACAGTTCAAGCAAAATGTTACGTTACGTTCGCTTCAATCAGGTGAATGACAAACACCTTCAGAACAAGCAGTCATTCAAGAGACCAATGTCCTCGACGGATCGAGAAGGAGGAAATCTACTGGAATTCATTTCCTGGACATCACTTGCGCCCGTCTACACCAGTCTACATTGCAAATTCTTCACCTTTGAACGTAATACGGCTAGGTAGCTGTCCTGAATTTCGTGTGAAAGGTTGTTACAGACTGGCCAGTATGTGAAAAGCGAGGACATTCGTGCGAATTACGACATGATTCTGCTACTGTAAGTCTCTGCATTCTTTCTAACTTTGGCAGTCTATTCGTGTGACTTGCTTCTATATCGAGATTCACTTGTCACAGTATCTCCACATACAAATGCACTACGAGATGTACCTAGCTACTGCCTGAGTACTGATGCAACAACTAAGAAATTATAAAATCGAGGCATGTAATCACTCACTCAACCGAGTACTGAATAAGGCAAGTTTACAGAGCCTATATATCACCTAGGGGTGTGCTTTATGAGTGTGAAATGGAGAATTCTACGAACCCGGAAATTCGGAAATCGGAGATATGGCTATATATTTAAATCGTTTGAGACTAAAGCCGTAATAAGTTTCCATTAAATTGTTGGACTTGAAACACCAGTAAGGATTTGCAGGCTCTAAGTCCGGTAGAATGAAGATTCAGGTATCAGAAATTCCTCGCCGAGTGATTTCTGCTTATTGACCTGTTAACATTTATTCAATTAAAATTAACCACATATTGAATAAAGGAATTAGACTTGCAGAGTACCTGATGGATATTTCAGTATTTCGCTCATCTTTCTTGATCCATTTCGCAATATGGTCCAAGTAATCGTCTGCAATTGCTTTTCTCGGTCTTGAAGACCGAAGAGGATGTCCATCGAAGGACTCCCAATTAAGAATTTGCCTAGAAGGTTTTCTTATACACCATTTTTCAAAGGTGAAGGTATACAATAAGAAGTCTTGGTCAAACCAAAATGAGTCTGATCTATGAAAGCACTAGACATGACATCCATTTTCTGAAAACATGTTGGAATAGTTAGCCAAGGTTTCCTACCTTTCAAGAAGGGAGCCATGGGAGATTCAGAAACCCTATTTTAAGCCAAGTGAACAGAATTCGGATTCAGTGAAGAGTTATGGATTCCTATCATTTTCCAATTGAGTTGATCTTTTCAACAAAGAAGCGGGGTTCGGGAGTAAGCACCTTGGAGAATAAATGAAGGTCACTTCTCTT
Source organism: Pseudisothecium myosuroides (assembly GCA_951799445.1). NCBI lineage: Eukaryota > Viridiplantae > Streptophyta > Bryopsida > Hypnales > Lembophyllaceae > Pseudisothecium > Pseudisothecium myosuroides. Next base: position 17,759,219 of record OX637290.1, on the reverse strand, counting down.
GCTGTAAAGTTTAGCACCTCGAAAGCTGGAGTCTTGCAGTTGCAGCACGATGGGCAACCTTTAGATAGCAGTGCAGGTACCTTCCGGAGTTGCCTGTTCTGACAGTCTAATCTGGTTACCACAGAATGAAGATACCGCGTCTGCACGCATTCAATGATGCGTACGTTAGTCCAATCTATGATAACTCAAATGGCGTTCTGAAGATGCGTGCGTAGCATTTGGCCAGTAGGATCGAGTACCAGGATTCTTCCGACGACTCGGTAATTGACCATTACATCTATAAGACCTCCATTCCGGCCTTCAATGGTCAAACTCTATTCATCACTTACATCTCTCGGTATCATTTTCGAACAAAGTCGAGAAAAGGAAAGTACGTAACATTGTTAAAAAAAATTAATATTTCGTCTAGAATAAAGTGACTTGGAATCAATGGATGTCAGCAGCCAAAATTTGTGGCAACTGCAGAAGTGAAAATGATACTACTAAATTTTCTGTTCTGTTAAAAAATGAAGTCCTGGATCATCACTCACGTACACAACCTTCTTGAAAGACAAAGAAGCTAATGGTATGATTTCCAGGAAACTATTCTACCTGGCTTGACTGAAATTGATTTCAATCCATTGAAGTTCTACGGAATTCCGAATGAAGATTCAAAAAAACTCATCATAGTCATCTCAACCATTGCAACCGTTACATTGCTCCAAGAAAAAGTCTGTCGTTTGTATACGGCCACCGAAAGAAAACTGCGGAATCAAATCTGACGTGCAGAGATTGACTGAAGAATTGCCCCCTTATATCTACCACCTGAATGGATAGACAAGTTTATAATCTTGACAATAGACATAGTTTCTCAAAGTAACGGGAAAATCAAGCTCGTAAAACGGTCAAGATTGCCAGACTACCTACAAAAAAGAGTAAAAATCTCGTAGCATCTGCTTGAAATTGACGAGAATGTCGCTGCTTGGATTTCTTGCGTTCCAGTTGCAAATCAAGTTGCAGGAGTTTCAATACTTCAATCAGTCGCCAGTGTCGCTGGATAGGTACACTCAATCGCCCGCGTCCCTGGATAGGTACACTAATCAAGTTATCAACTAGTTTGTCATTGACTGTGTCGCGCACGCCACATTGCACGTCACAAACGCATATAGAGCAAAAATTACACCGGGGGTACACATCGGACCCGCTGCATTCTCAAGAGTCTCATTTAGTAACGGAAATCGGAATATTTCCGTTCTCTCAAGTTTTCGGCTGTGGTTGTGATTGTCTTGCACTGTGATTGTTTTACATTGTGATTCTTAAGCTGTAAGTACAAATACAAAGATTGAAAACGTTCAAACTCTTGCAGAATAAAAATCGGAGGACCAAAATATTACAATTTCAGGGAACGAAAGCTCTCATAATTATGTTCACAACCTCGTTTCAAAAGCAGACTCTGCAAAATCTCCGCATCTACATTTTGATGTTTATAGTGTCAAATTAATTGCTCCTGTCAAAGACACGTCTAACAGTGAAATCATGTACTCGGCGATGAAATCGCACCTCCAGACACTTTCCTACACTAATCTGCGGCTGCAGAGTCGCCCACGCACATTAACCCGTCAATGTAAAAAATGTCACATAACCCTTCAGAATCTGAAGTGCAGAGACTGACTGAGGACTCGTCAGATACCAGCCAGAAAATGAAGAAAATGGGCGAAGTTCAGTCGGTCAAAATTGTCATCCATCTTCCTTCGATGTTTTCTTCTCCTTCTGTTTTTTGGGTGGGGCCAAGGCTTGGATCACCAATTTCGGTTTTGTAACAACAAGCTCCCGCGGCAAAACTGATACTGCACAGACAGTAGTTTCCACGCGTACCAGTGGAAGTACCTCTACAACAACCACCATCTGCATTTGCACCATAAATTTGCATCAGCACTTTAGCTATTTATCGTTTAAGAGACTACGACCTTCTGATCTCTCCAGTCCTGCTACTTCAACAAGTACACGATGAGTGAAATATATTATTGCTCCTCATGCCATTTCTGGAAATTCTAGGACGATCCAAATAACAACCCAGAGGTAGAATCATTGCAATAAATTAGAGATTAAAATACAACAGTTGCAATCCAAATTAACCAGATCTGAAAAACTTCAACCCTAAAAATGGTTATTATAGCTCAATAATAAACCGCATACAATACACGCATCCAATAATAGAACGTGCATTCTCTATAATATTTCAAAATTTTAAGTTTCTGAACTGATGTATGAAATATCTGGCTGCAACACATCTTGGCTATCTACGAATTTGGCCTTGGACACTGAGGCTCATCTCTCTTCTTTCACAGAAAACCTTATTTCCTCTTCAAGAGTCACTCTTGTCTGCAACATTTGCCATAAATTGGACTCGAAAATCTCATACCCACCCCTGCACGCAGACAGTATGGACATTGCAAAAGATTTGACAAGTTCTAGACACGCGCTTCCAGAAGTCATCTCCAAGACGTCAAAAACGACCGAACTTCAACGTCACCTGAGGGTTTGTCAAGTCCACGGAAATGTACGGAGTGAGACTCTGAATAGCTTCGGTTACGGCATGAATGCAGTCAAGCTTTGCAAAGGAAACAGCCGATGCTTCCGCCTCACCTGTTTTCTCCTTTTCCTCCAGTCCTCGTCTATTGACAGCTACTGCATACTGTCAAGGACCAGGTCATATGAAAATCAAGCACAAGCAGAGATCTCTCAGCAGAAAAACAGACCAATAAAAAGTCATAACTATTGGGTGACGCTTACATAGCTCATAGGTTATGAACTACACATAGAATTATCACAAGCTGTCCAAGGAATTATACCTTCAGTGGATTGTTGCTAGAAAAGGTGAGAGCTTTAATAAACTCCTTCACCAAAACAACTACATTACTTCGGACATCTTCTTTGGACCAAATGCACGTTGCCTGCGCAGGAAATATTCGGTGACACCATCTGAACACATTGGAAAGAATATAGATGAGATAAACTCATGAAAAGCAACATAGAAGAAATAGAATGATGAGACCACGAAAGAACCTGCAATAATAACCCTCTAGTGCAGTTTAGGCATCATCAAATTGGTAAGTAAATTGAAGATTCCAATCAGATTTGAGCCTCACATCTTAACGAGGTATCACACTGGCTCACAATATCATTCCTTGTTTTCTGGGAATGCCTGTAGTGGCACATCCAAAAAGTACCTGGGTGCGGCTCGTGCTCGTGTGTGAAAATCTTTGAGGACTCTGGACATGAAAGTCACGAGGTCTCCAGGGGAGCGGCTTGGAATGGAAATGTAGACCATGCCATTCCTTGCGAGTTTCACTAAATGAAACTCTTGTTGTTTGATTTCTCCAACTGCTGAATCCCCACCGGGTGCAGGATTGTCCACTTCCAACCCATTCCTTGTGGCACCGTTGTCGTCTGTACCTTGGACCTCGTCTGTTGGAATTTGTTGTTTCCCTTGACCAGTCCTTACTTCTTGTGCAACGGGCTCTTCTTGACCTTTGGTTACGTCTGGTGGATTCTGTCTTATTAACCCCGAGTACGCTCCAGTTCTCGCACGCTTCGCATCGGGTTCCATACCATCGCCATCACGCGACTTGGGAACATCGAGAAACTGTCAAACCCATTTTCTCAAGTTAATTAATGGATTGTTGTGCCAATTCCAATTGCGACTTCATTCTATGGTACTAATTGCAAGATTACGGCACTTGCTCCGGTATTCAACGCCACCTCCATCAGAAAATGCAAAACTCCTCTGTTTCCTTCCTAAACATGTAATCCATGGGAAAAAATTGTACTGGATGCTTGCTGCTCAGTACGACTTAGGAGGACGAACCTCATGAAGAATTTCCATGGCTTCCTTGGTCGCACTTTTCTCGCGTTCTACCCTAGGCAATTCCACGATGACATTACACACGATTCGCGACATGTGAGCTGCTCCGTGACAATCAATTTGATCCACCAATTACAAACCCTAAACCCTCAGTGCATGATTCTACGCAACTCCCCGATGGCACTACATGATTTTCTTCATGTTCTCTGCCCCGTGACAATCCATTTGATCCACCAATTTACAAACCCTAAAACCTCAGTGCATGATTCTTACAACAAGAGTGGCCAGTAAGGAGGAGAATCCCAAAATCACCCAAAATCTAAGACAATAGGCACATACTATGAAAAGGATGGACACCATCTAATCAAGTGACGCTTCTAAATCATCCACCCAAAAAACGCTGACAATTCAGAACTTCTGCATACGCGAACCACATGTCGCTGGAATTTCTATAGTGCTTTGGAATCCTCTTTTCATTGGCCAACAAGAATCTATAAAACTTTCACCAGTACCAATGTTCAGTATCAAAAGTGGCGATTGACATTGGTGCCCCTACCTCAAGACCAAGAGAAAACATACAGACACAGGGAGGAAGGCACGGAACGTACGGAAAGCGCAGGTAACGAGGAAGCCGGAGCGATGAAGAAGCGGCGCAGCGTGGGCGGAGTAGAGGTAACGAGGCATGTGGATGACTCCGCCATGCTGCTCCCAGGGTTGCAACCCTGACGGTGGCGATGGCGAATAATCGTCGTGAGCGGTCGCATCTCCGAGGCCAGAGGGTTGAGAAGGGGCAGAGGTTGCAGCAGGAAGAGGAAGGGCCAAGGCGGAGTCCATGGCGATGGCGTTACACAGAGCGTCAAAGGTGCGACGGACGATTCTCAAGATGCGAGACGAAGCAGCTGAGGTTGCAATGCAGGGAGTGAGAAGACTAATCTGGCGAAACCTCATCTGCGAATGCTAACCATTTGACGAAATTTTGAATGGGAAAGCTATTCCTATGATGTTTTGGGTTACGGAAGTACTCCCTAGGAAATACCCCTCACGCTTTCAATCGTCTCTTAGGATTGTGGTGGCCAAATTGTTGGTGTACCACCAAAACTCAAATCTACTTAGCACTCGTACCAATCAAACCACTCTTGCGTCATCGCGACTTCCCATGGGAGCCTGTCCCTGTTCACCCACTCCCTTATCCACCTGCACAAATCCCCACCGACACCTTAACATTTCAACAACACCATTTCTCTACATTGTACCTCCAAATGCCCATTGAATCACCAATATCGACAACTGCTACCCCCCCTCAAAAAACAGAACCACCACATCAGAACGCACAACGTCCTCGTCACATCGGAGCCTCGGGAACCCGCAGAGATCGAATTCCTCACAAACTCGCCATTAATTCCTCACAAATCGTCAGGGACTGAATTCAACAGCGAAACAACCGATTTTGAAGTAGAAAAGGTGAGAACTTTTGGGGGAAAAGGGTATGCAGCCTAGAAAAGAAGGGTAGGCAGGCTTACAAGGTGGAGAAATACAGAAACAAAGAGAGATCTCGAGGCTTGAGATGGAGCTTACCACAGTGACGGAGGAGCAACGGCGGAGCGACAGAAGGTGGACAAAGAGCGAGAAGCGATGAAGACGACACCATTTAACCCCTAAACGTCTGGATTCATCTCCAAAATTGACGATTTGAGAAAAACCATTATAAACTACAATTTGGAAGAATATTTTGGAATTGGTATACAAATGAAAGCTGTAGATTTTGATTTTTAAATTCTATCCGTACGGTTAGATCTACTAATGCTATCACCAATCTTTTTCTATAAATTTTGAAAAGAAAATTTCAGAATTCCTTCTAAATTCAATTACAAGTAAAATATTATCATTTTTTGAGTAAAACTTGTTGGAATGGATTTGAAATAAGGTTCTCTTCATATGGTGATTTTTTGAAATTTTTGTGACCTTTACATTTTTGACCTCATTTTTGCACATCTAGTTTTGAACTAAAGTCAATGCAAATTGACCACTTGACATACTTCCACACTTGTAATTTTAGAAATGTATATATTTTAGTAACACCAAATCCAACCGATGGATAGGACAACAACTTGATAAAGTATCACCAAAAATTAGGATGACTTTCATCCAAGCAAGAATGAGACAGAAACAAGGATCTGAATCTGTTCATCGTCCAGAAAATGGACGTCGGAGTGCTCCAGGGTTAATGAAGCTTGCCTGCTCGTTGTTTCTTCAGGAACGCAACGTTATTGACACCGACTCACGTTTTGTGATTTTGGACTTGGGTTTCATGACTATTTGACTACCCTACACTCGCATTAAAAAATAATTTAAAAAAAATTAAATATGGCATCTAATGAAATTTTCAGAAATTACAATGTGGCATAATTGAATAGTGTAGAAAGTACTAACAATAATAATTTTAATCCTCAAAAAAGGCATGAAGTCAAAGCCGTGAGTATCAATAAAGCCACAAGTATCGGTAAAGTCCTAAGTACCAGTAAAGCTATGAGTATAGTAGAACATTGTCTTAGTGCATAATATGCACTAAGAGAGGTTTGTAGGTGGGGCCAATGTGAAACATATTTTAATGGAGGTTCAGTAAATTAAAGCCTGAAATTTGAGAGCTGACTTCAATGACCTGGGCCATGCCCTCGAGCTGGCAGGCGAGGTGGCCAGGAGCAGGAAAATATTCTTTAGTACCTTCTGATTGCGAATTGTAAGGATCTTTGAAAACTTAATTGTTTTCTCTAACTCTCAGCTCCCAACTTCGAAGTTATTGACGAGGTCCACCAATTAGAAGACTTTCACAATCTCGAGATGGAATGTTTTGCGGCGCTAACAAAATTTAGAAAGCATGTAATTGCTGTGCAAGTTCCCAATAGAACAGGTGTCTTCATCTCCAGCTTCACTGCTTGGATGGGCAATTACTTTCTTCATGTGTTACCACTTATTTTTGCCATCATACTTTATCATGGATGGGACCAATTTCAACTGAGTTGTCTTACAATATTGCTCCAAACTCGCAGAAATATAGTTTTCTATTGGGCTTAAGCAAATATAATCTCTCCAAATGCATAAACCTCTCTTAGTGCATAGTCCCAACTCTATACACTAAGAGAGGTTCTACTGTACTACTAATAGTCACAAAATATTTTGAACCGTGCTAAAGGTTTCGAAATATTTTGAATTTAATAATTTTTTTAAAATTGAGTTAATAAATAAGAATTCAACCAGAAAAGAAATGATTTTGTATCGGGCCTAGCGAATGAATTTGACTCGAATGTACGGTACTGTAAATGTTGGGTTACATGAATATCATATGTATTTTCATCGCATTTCTAAAAATTTGGTACCATGCTTAACTTTCACAAGTCTAGGAAGCCCAATTTTGGACATTAATCCCTAAAGGACCAAGCTGCGTTTTTTGGCAACATAGCGTAGCTCACTACGAATCAAGTTATTATTTTTTTTATTTAAAAATTTTACACAACATGTGTCTGAGGAGTAGCTTTAAGGCCCATTAATTTTCGTAACTTTTGACTATATAGTTAAAAAATTATTGCATGATATGTGATTTTCTTTGAACTTTGGGCAGCCCGGGCAGCTCAAAAAAATTCTTTAAAAATGACTTTTAAAAAAAATAAAAAATTGAAATTGGTTCTTTAGATTTATATATATGTGGGAAGTTTTAAATCATTCAATTCCAATCAATGAGTCAAAAGTTATGAGGAGTTTAAGTCTTACGGGTAGGTAAGTGGTCCCATATTTTTCATGCATAGTGCCATATTTGAGTACAATAAGGTTTAGATGTTAAAATGACATCCAAATGAAAGATGTTAATTTTTAAATTATCAATTCTGTAATGTATATCTTGCCATATTTTAGAACATTGTTAGTATTTTAGGAATAAAAAAATACTATATTGTGTAGACAGTTTTCACTTACCTTTATAGGTTCATTGCGATTCAATGCTCATGCCTAACTTTTAAGCCTAAAGTGCTCCACAATCTAGTTTTTTGAATGACAAATATTGTACTTGAGGATGATGTTTGGTTCAAATAATTTCTCATTCATTCAAAATAAATGCTTGAATTTTAACCCCTAAAGGACCAACGTGCTATTTTTAGCAACATAGCAATTTTGGGCAGGTACCTGTGACTAAAGATTGGCATATTTTAGGCCCAAATTTTAATAGAAGTTGTAAACGAGGAATATCTTTCATGTGAACAAAATTTTATAACATTTGGAAATATGAGTAAAAAGTTATGGCCTAATATGTTACTTTTTTCTTCATCCGAGTAGTCCGGGCTAATAATAAAAGTCGCTTTTTTTGAAAACAAAAATTTGAAATTCTAGATTTATAAATATGTGGAAAGCTTTGAATCATTCCATTTCAATTAATGAGTCAAAAGTTATGAGGAGTTTTAGTTTGCGGGCAGTTATGGATTCTTTACTCTAAATTAAAATTTGAAGTCATTTATTTCACTCAATTTTCAATATTTTTGGAAAAAAATAAAATCATAGGATGTAGATTGTTTATTACAACATTGCAACCATTGGGATTGGCGTTTTTCAATTCCATAACTAAATTCTTATCAATTTAGTGTTTTGAATCATTATCTACTTCTTTCTACTTACTATTTTTTCCCTATATGTTGTACAGTTCCAAATGATCTAAAATTTTTCAAGCATGTAGCCAACTTGCCCTGAAGAATGAATCCAAAGAGTAACCACCATTTTGAACTTTTTTTCATACAAATGTGACCTTGTGAAGTGCAGCTGCCCGATTTTTGCAGGGCCAAAAATAGGATTTTTGTCAATTCAAATGTTGATATATTGCAATCCATGCGGTGGAAAATTCTGAAATTTTTTCCACATCTTCTCAAACCAACGTACTACAAGATCCTACAGTTACATGTGTCCAAAAATGTTTTTTTTTCCCAAAATTTGGTACTTGTGCTCAAAATGACAGTTTTTGAGCGTTTTGAGGGAAAACATAGTCAAAGAACTTAAGGGGTTAAAATACAGACCTTCTTCTAAAATCATTTTGATGAAGTTGAGGTAAATAAAATAATTATACACTCCTTGGATGAAAATTTTAGATTTATTGGGTTTGATTTGTATTTGATACAAATTATCTCCATATTTTATTAAAACTACAAATCATTTTAAATTTTTGCAAATAAATCTAAAATATCACTCACTAATTGAAGACAAGTGATAATATCTTTGAAAAATAGAAACATAAAATTTCATTCAAATTTATGAGTAAAACAACACATACATCTCAAAGGATTTTGAAGTTTGACCATATGGTCATATGGTTCATTTTCTAAGGGTTAAAATGATAATTTCATGACTTCTAAGGATGGAATCATTAGGTTAATCCTAGAATGCAACAATCTATTTTCATGTTGAAGAATACATGATTGCTTACCAATTTTTTTGTGCTACCTTAATAATGTAAACATCCAATTCATTGAGGGAAGTTTAAATCATGAATTTTGAATTTTTTTTAAATTTTATACGAGGTAGTTTATCCAAATAACGACATATATATAATGTTATTTATTATTTTGAGAATTTTTAAAAATAACCTTCACTAGTAAATAAAAAATTATTATTTCATTTTCAAGAGATCTAACTAAATAAAGCTTTTGAAGTGTAATTTCTACTCTCTTCAAAATTACTAGAAGATGAAGATGTCCAAATAAAGACATAAAATGTTAACAAACATAATTATAGTATTGAGAGGTATCAAATTTGAACTTCACTAGAGAAGGTGGAAGAGTTGAAATTGCTCCCACCCAATTCCAACCTCTGCAATTATATCCAATTACCTTCTATTGCATTCCAACAATAATGAAAATTACATGTAGGTTCACATTATGAGGTATTCAATCCCTTCCTATGTTTTTTGCGCTTTTGACATGTTGGAGTCAAATGTTTCAATATTTTTTTCTATAAATTCTACTGGACTATTAGACTATGCCGTTGATTCTACCAGATTGAAGACGTTGCAGTGAAATACTACAAAATGGTAATGAAGAATTAGAGTGGACATGGCTTCCACTTTGGAGCTTAAGATACTACTAGAAAATTTAGTTCTTTTGTTGATTTGGTCGTGTTGATTTAGGTTACTTTCTGTTAATTTGGAAAATAATCTAGACAATCTAAACAATCTAGACAATTGAAGAATAGTAAAAGGTTGTCCAAAGAGGAAGACTTAAGAGCAAAGATTTGGCCTAATTCTTAAAGGCATCAAGAAATTTGACTCCTTTGCGAACTTTGATATTGAAGCAGGTTGTTTGGAGAATTCTTTTCTGGTACATTACTTCACCTTTGTCTTTAAAAAATCACTTCAATGTAACCCTGTAAATATACATGTCTTCAAAGGTTTTTGAGATCCTAGAGTGAAATGCAGCAGAGAGTGATTTGCTAGAGCCAATCTTCAAGTTTGCCAATTATGTGCATCTCCAAGATGATAGTGTACTAGTAGTACTATACTTGTACTTGGTGGATTTAAAGGCCAACCTTTTTGGCATGTGCAAGAATTACTCCTTTACGGTAAAGGAATGGTTGGGCATGAATCAACTCTACTTGAATGCTCCCTTCGATCATTCCTCGTCAGTAAGTTTTTTTTGTTTCTTGTCATTGTTCAATGTAGTTGGTTTTGAATGCTAGTATGTTTGTTCATATTCTAATCCTTTTGTAGGCTTGTCCTAATTAATGAACACTACGACATGACATCTAATACAATGTCCAAGACGTCTAGTAGACCCCCTTGTTTCTCTAATAGGTAGATTCTTAAAATATAGTGAGGATATTTGGAAACATTCTTGAATATTCAAGAATACTCTACAAGCATGTCTAACATACCAGATACATGTCTAATATGACATTGTATGATAGACGTCTTGTATGACAGGTATGGACTAAAACGTGTTTGACATTGAAGTTTGCTTTTAAATGGTCTCCGGCATTGGAAAACACGGACATTGATATTGGGAGCGACAATATCCTAATGATATTCACTGATAATGGGGACTTGGCTATGAATGATTGAACGGAGGCAAGCTATGATGAGGTGCTTAGGAAAAAAAAAACAATTTCTGTAGTTGCTCATCAAGGCAACAACAAAAGCGGGCAACATTGTAGTAGACTGTGCTGCATCTATTGGTGAGACCTTTAATTCAAATGTGATGTTCACATTAGAGGATTTTTGAGGACTCCAAAAGACTGCGAGTTCTTGAATTGTGGGAACTTTGGGAACACTGCCAGTTGCAAAGTCTAATGTGGCATAGAGTAAAATACATTAGCAATCAATATTTAATTAATTTTTTCAATTTAAAAAATATATTTAAATAATACTTCAAGAAAATTCTACTCCGTAATATTTATTATTATATTATTCTGACTATCAATTGCAGTTCCCAGCAAGGGGGACAGGCCCTCCCTTACCCCCAAATTTCCTCTAATGTTTTAACAGAGGTGATTTCATCATCTTCTAATTCTAGTATGGCCATCTTTAATCGACAAGTGCTTGTTTGTAGCAAGTGATGCATCACTACTTGCTGTCACTCATACCGACACATTGTGGTGTTAGAAGGAGACACAAGGTTTATTGAACAAACTTTTGAAGCCAATCGGCAATGGTGGCATCTAAACCAGTAGTGGTGCATCTCAAAGTTCAGGACCGACGAATTGTTAGCAATTATTGTGTAGTTACTGTTGTTTCATGGGTGCATACGTTAATTTGCAAATTATGACATCATTCGATGCACACGATTACTGCAAAGAAATGGCACTACTTTGTAATTTATATTAATTATGTAACTTCTATACGTTAATCACAAACGCGCAAAAGACACAAATTATGTACGAAAATTTACATTCTTTATTGTGCATTTTCTTTGCATTGAAGGACACGGAAAATCCATGACAACAATGTTTTTGGAGTCATCACTACAAGAAAAAGGGGTGTTTTAAGTAGTGTCCTAGACATCACGTCTTTTAAGTAACGTCTTTTAAGTAAGTTTTAAAGTAAAATTTAACTAAAAAGACAATCTTTTTGGTAAATTTTACTTAAAAACTTACTTAAAAGACGTTACTTAAAAGACGTGATGTCTAGGACACTACTTAAAACACCCCTTTCTCTTGTAGTGCATCACTGCAATAATGCTTATTAACTGGTATCAAAGTTCCAAAAAGTATTGTCAATATTTAATTGTTGATCACCATTCTAATTTAAAAAAATTCTTAACTAAATTTTTGGCATTTGAACTAAATTCATCAATAGGCTTCCAAGAAACTTGATAGCGTAGTGAAAGAATTACTTCATTGTAGCTTGAATTGATTCCATGAGTAGGCCACCAAGAAACTTGGTAACGTAGTGATGGAATCTCTTCTTTGGCAATTGGTGAGAGATGAGGGTAGAGAGGTCCTCTTTATACTACAATCCACTCTATGAACACTCAAAAGATATGGGATAACTTGAAGATGAGAGCTTGACTTCTCAGTCAAGTTGTTTTGAAAATGTATAAATCGTGTTCAAAGTAGAAATTCGGACCTCAGTTTGGCATAGTAGATTACCTTTTTTCTTAGGGTCATTGCAAGAATTACCTGTACTGTAACATTGTCACAAAAGGAAAGCGGAAGCTTCCTTCTGCAATAACTTTTGAAGCATGGCTTACATGAAGTTGAAATTTTTATTGGAGATGTCTATCTTAAATGTAATCATATCCCATATTTTTTAGAAATTATAAAAATCATTTTATATTTAAAAATCAACTAAGTTAATATGTCACGCTTTGAGTTTTAGGGGTTTTGAGTACTATGGAGTACCCAAATTTAATGATCTAGAGCTGAAATTTCTATGGTCTATTTCCATAGTAGGAAGTCATGTTTCTACCTAGGGATATTTAAAAATATTTTATTTTATGTCGTCCACGTCCATGCAAAGAGGGCTCCCTTGTGCGCGCAATTCTGAACATTGAAGATAGTTTTAAGATCATTTTTTTTGTGAAATCTCTTTAACATGAAGTCTTCCCAAATGGAAAATTTTTAGTATCTTCAAAAATTTTTTTTCCTATTTTTTACAAATTAAAACGTCAAAGTATGTATTTTCTTCAAAATTTCAGCTCTCTCTTTTCCGTGAATAACTTTTGACTTAGATTTTTTTTAGGTCTAAAATTTTGGTGGTATTATATTTTTAGTATTATACTAATTATCTATATTTTATTTTATTTAAAAAAATTTATATGCAAAAGCTCATAGTACTGGGAGTACTGGCCAAAATGGAACAAAAATGGAAGGTCATTCTTGCAATGACCCCTTAAAACTTTGAACTAGTAAAAGTTGGTAAATGAATTTAGGTTTCCTCTCCAAAAATCCAATTGAGATTTAGAGCCACCAATCAAAAGTTATGGACAAAATTCAAAGGCAATGTTTGAAAATGTTTGAAAATGTCCCTTCCAAGCCGTCTTTGAACTTTGTCCATAACTTTTGATTAGAGACTCTAAATCTCAAATGGACTTTTGGAAATGAAAGATATCTTAATTTACCAACTTTTTTTAGTTCAAAATTTTTATGAAATTTTTTATTCTACTATGCCTAAATGAGGTTTGAATTTCTACTTTGAGCACAATTCCTGCTTTTCAATTGACTTAGTATTGAAATTGTGAAAAATAAAAAAATGCAATGTTAGTATAATAACTATGCACAGACATGATTTTTTGTGTGATTATTACACTAACTTTATATGTCTTAGAAAAGCATTGATTTTGCACGAAGTTAGTCGCCCATCACTAAACCACTAAAGTCATACATATTTCGTCATGCATAGTAATTGTGCAACTTTAGCACTTCAAATTCAAATATGAATGACATGCCTCAACTCCATGGTATTAATGAATGTCATTATTGTGTCGTAACAATGTTTCCAAATGAATGAATGTAACACAAAAGCAATGCTTGACGATAATCGTACAATTACTGTTGACAATTTGTGATAGAAGAATTTTGTGATGTGGTAATGGCTTTGCAAGATGCAGATGCTCTGCCGGTTGTTACTTGCAAGTTCATGAAGAAAGCCTGATTAAATAAGTAAGACTTTTTATATATAAATTCATTTTTATAAATATTTGAGCATATATTTTTTGATTGATATATTGTAGAAAAAAAAAGAATTTTGCAATGAATTGCAAAGCTAGGTCAATGACTAAGGTCACTGGAGTAAGCGCGAGTTACTATAGACTGAATTCTATTAATCAATCTACAATTTTTTTTTGAATTGCCAATCTATGCACAGCAGACAACTAAGACTTTTATAAATTACAATTTAGTGAAACGTAAACCACACAAAGCTATATAGTATGCTTTCAATGTACTAGAGTTTATAAACATTTGAGCATTTGAGCACTACAAGGGAAAGGGGGTCTTCAAGTGCAAATTTAAGTCAAAAAATGCATACTGAAAGGCGTTGTGTTTTTAGTAAACGTTGCTCAAAATGTTGTGTCTAGGACTTGCATTAATGTACTGTTCTTAATGACTCGAAGTTGTCCTTTTAGTACAGAATTCCGTGACTTTTAAATGTGGTAGTTGAGACTGAAATACTAGCGGCAATTTGCAGCTTCAAAGAAACATTTCAGCTGACGTGACATAATTCAGAAACTTTTTATTATGCTCATTGCATATTCTACATACATTTTTCCATACACTAGCTACTATTTATGACTACCTACAGGAGTTTCTCTTCAACTCCCTACCCTTCCTCCTGTAAGATGCACTCTCTATGCATAAGCACCGACAGCACTTGCATGATAGCGGAAAATAAAACTACGAATACACATATTTAGTTTCCATAATATTCCTCCCTTTCATGTGCCGTTCCCATCCATACCAGTCACTTGTACAGATTTTTGCTGTAACAAAATCAGCAGCTACACGCAAGAATCCAGTTCTTCCGTCACATGCGCAGAAGGTTGTCTAGCCATAGCAAATTCATAGTACACTAGTTATAGTGTTTTGCATCTTTCACAATCCTATGCTTCACTTGCTCCGCAACTGAACAACCATGATAAATGTTAGACTACCAAAGAAAAGAAATACAAGAACATTCAGATGAGTTAGAAAATATTTCCAAAACACAAACAGTGATTACAGGAGTCATGGTTAATTATTATAAATCTTGCTGATCCAATAATACAAAGCAAGGGACTCACCAAAGCCAAAACATAATAAGCTTAGAAGCTCTTGGCCAAAAACCGTAAGCACATCCAAATTGATAGCCCCAATATGATCTGCAGCATTCAGATCTGCCAATGTTCCAACATAGTCATGAAAGTGGCACTTGACTTGCTCTCAAAGTCTACAACACGTTGAGTCTTAAAGTTAGTAGTGAAAAAGACTTAAGAAATACACTATTTTGTACGGTTAATGCCAATTTCGAACAACAAACAATAGCACATATATGGACGGATAAGAGTAGACCACCATTTAGAATAAAACCTAAACCAAATCGTTGTTGGTAAGCCCACCTTGGATTGGTAATTGCACTCACAGCAATGATCACCCGCCCTAATGCAAGAGGAGCCATAAAAGCACCAAATCTCTGCAAGAAAAATTACACAAAAGGTTTGAAAGAAATTCAAAGACTTCATATGTCAGATACCGGCCTCAGTTCCATTCTAATGAACACATTGATAATCAGGAATCAAAAACACCAACTTCTTCGGGATTTTTGATTGCACTTTCGTATCGTGAAACTGGTGTGACGTTTGCAGCTGCGTTGAGTAGAAGAAATGGCCTGTCAAGGCATTTCAGTAAGAAAAGCACACCCTCACTGACAAACAAAGCAAATTCCAGAAGGACTGAGTTCCACATACATCAGGCAACCCACCTCACAGTCCACATGTCAATCGGTCACAAGCCGTTTGCAACATTTAAAACTTGCAAAGCACCTCGACAATCTCCAAGCGAAGATTTGGTAGCACTTGAAACCCTACATTTTTGGAGACAGCAACCAACAGTCAGCTTCATGCATCACATGAAAGATCCACTCACATTTCCACAAAGAAAGAGAAGAAGAAAAGGTTTTGAAATGGCTAAATAAATACCTTAGAGTGAAAGTATCATCGGGTCTCAACCGATCCTGTAATGCACCCTTATAATCATTTATCTAGCATTTCACATCTCCACGCAACCTTTACACACAAACCAAAACAATAACCACATGAAACTAACTTCAACCTAACACAGTGCGCATTCCAACCATTTTGGCCCCAAATTTCAAACCACCTTCCAAAATTTCACAAAACCACCTGAAAATGCTACCACTCAAAACCAACTATGCAAGAGATTAGTTCTTATATGCAAAATTTCCACTTACTGGAGAATGAAGCTATTGTTAGGGTCCAGAAAATCCACCTTATTGAGATCTGCCAGAACACCAACATAGTTCTTCATCATATATTACACAACCCCTCTAGGTCTTGACACAAAACCAAAGAACCAACTCAGTCAACTCCCAATGCAGTTAACTTTGAACAAACCCTTGCAACAAATAGTCAACGGCAACACGTCTTTTCAAGTTATTTTTAGGTAATTATACCTTACAAAAACATCAAACCTACAACGTGAATGAACATGCAAGAATATAGCAAAAACCAACAGGAAGTAGAAAGCTGAGGACTCTAAGTGAAAAAACAAACTCTTGCAAAAACACTCACGAAATAGATCTATTCTGAAGCTACACATCCCAAATTATGAATTGGTTTGCTGCAAGAGTTTTGGTTGAGGTTTTGGTAGACACAAAGAACCACCAACCTAAGTGAAAACGCAAATATTTTTACAATGGCGGAAACCCGCAGAAACTTCTTCGCCTTCTGCTTGAAACCCTAGCATTGTAGCGAGACCGCGATGTTGAGGAGAGAACCGCGTTGATCTCTCCGACGCCCTCCATAGAACTATTTATGAATCCAAAAAATGTTGATCCCCGAGGAGTGCGCCACCACCACATTTTGTTGCAAGCTCGTTAGACAGAATTCAAGCTTCTCGCTCAAACACGGCAACTCAGATTGAATTCAAGCTCCTCGCTCGAACACGGCAACTCGCCTTTCTTCTTCACATGCGACTCCAGCACCGTAATTCCTTCACTCACAAACACACTCATACTCCCTTTGTCACTAGCCTAACACTAAACCATTGTGCCATTCTGGCTGTACAAGGCCCTCCCAACTGAAACCTCCTAAACCTTGCCCAACCCTAAAAGGCGGCAGCAGCCGCCAGCCAGTATCAGCAAACATTGTGATCGATAAACATTTCAGAGCTTCACTTTACTCATTTTCCATGTCCAACGTGACCTTCCAGCAATTTGAAACGACTTTCAGTAGTATCGTACTGATCTCTTGTCTTAAAAATACCCCTTTCTCTTGTAGTGGAGGGTAGGAAATCTCAAAACATTGATAGTAGTGGAGCCTTGTCAAGCTCAATAGACCCAGATTTAGATTTGTTGGAATGACTTTTTATATGCATGACTGCATGTAATGCTTTGCGTTTGGATTTATTGTATGACCGTTGATTTGTGCACTTCTTACAAACACTACTTGCATGTGTTGTGGTTTATACTTGAAGGAATTTCACTGATGTTAAAAGAATAATTGAATGAGAATTGAATTGATGTTTGCCCATCCAACTTTTAACTTTGCCCTAAACCAAACATGACTATATGCAGTCATAAGTCACAAATCCAAGAAAAATCTAAAAAATTATAGGCCCACACTCATAAGTTCACGTACTAATTCCTTTAAGGTATAAACAATTCCATTTTACAAGTAGAAACCACAATCAAATAGCTTGAAAGTCAAGGGAATGGGTTTCCAACCTTCACATATTCTTTGCATAATGACAATCTAAAGGCACTAAATAATTCTACAACTACTTACTAGTCATCCAATTCAATCATTTCTCGAAAGGTGTACAAAATTGATTGGTTCAAAGGGGGCAATTGATAGTATCATTTGAATACCAATTTTGCTAACCTTAGGAATTCATATTGTATGAGATCTCTAGCATTCAAAAGGAAATATTGCAGTCATGTCAAGCATGAGACAAGTGTCAAGCCTCACTAGATATAGATCAATTCCAAAAAAATTCACAACAAGGTTAATGTATTTGCAATACACAAGAAATGACCCATATCAAATAGTCAATATTGCCTATAGTGTAATAACCTATCAAAGTGATGTAATGCAAATTCCTTTAATATTAGACAACAAAATGTAGATTAGACCTAGAGCTTGAAAGAAGAATATTGTAAGCACAGCCATAATGGAGGTCAAAACTACCACAAGCAAAAAATGACTACTTTGTAAAATTGAAAAACTAGAGAAAAACCAACATTCTATAGAATTACTTCTTCCAATGATTTGAAGACAAATATGAAACTAAATGGGGGAAGGCCCTATGAAATATATGGTGAATCCTCTCAAGTATACTAAGGTAATTCCACCTAAGTTTTATCTAAATAAGCATTTGAGCATGGTTCCAACTACTAAATAATCTTAATTTTTGTTGGATTAAATTAGCAAAAATGTGTGGATTCCAAATTCTCCTAATATGTATTTTTTGAACAAAATATGATTACATTTTTGATTATCCAAAAGAATATTCAAATTATTGGTTCTTGGCGCATTCATATAGTCCATAGGCTTGAATATTCAAAAGTCGTACATTGAAGAGATTCAAAGGGAAGAATTGGAACACTTACATTCTGGTAACCTAAACAAAATGAGAAGTACATACCTCAATCAAGGCCATCATGAGTAAACCATACATCCAATTCCATTTAGAATTCAATCAAAAATCTCAGGAAGAAGGATCTTATAGGGGTTGATCTCATTGACTTTTTGTTTTATATAAATACAATTCCCCAAAGTACTCCTCACAATTGAAGCACTTTGTTGCTCCAAGATCATAGAGGCAAGGACTACCCAACTATTGCAATTTTGGAAGGTCCACTTCCTATTGAGGCCCGTTCACACTACAAGAAGATGGAGCAACGAATTTTGTACCTCTTGTTAGCTCCCATGGGAACAAAGGTTTGTAGATCATCCCTTCACCACTGACTATATAGAATAGGTAGAAATTTGCACTAGATTTGCTCTCCCAAGAGGTTGACTGATGGACCCTACCAATAAGCATGTGCAAATGCTTTGGAAGCATATTGCAACTCCACCCAAGTGCCCATCACAAGCCTCTCTAAAAGAATATTCTAGCTAGCTCCTATGGGAATAGAGGCTTGTAGATCATCCCTTCACCATTGACAATATAGAATAGGTAGAAATTTGCTAAAGACTTGCTCTCCTAGAAGGTTTACTCATGGACCCTACCAATAAACATCTGCAAAAAATGCTTTGAAAGCATATTGCAACTCCACCCAAGTGCCTAGGACGTGAATCACAAGCCTCATGAAAGCATATTGGCCTTCCATTGAATGAATTGAGCACTCAGCACCACACCACTATTGGCCACATCTAGCATTTGCATCTCATGTGAGTTTGTGAGATCTGACAGAGCTTGCAACCTCATGCACCCATGAACGTCTAGATATCTAAATTTTGGACTCAAAGGCCCCATGCAGATCAACTTCATAAAATTCACACAATTCCACAAATTGAAAAAGACCAATTTCGGAAAGTTCCACCTCAGATGAAGGATCTTCAGTGATCAAATCAATGGAAGGCCACCTTGCTTTCATGTCTTGAATGAATTGGGCACTCAGCAGCACACCACTATTGGCCACATCTAGCATTTGCATCTTCCGTGAGTTTGTGAGATCTGGCAGAGCTTGCAACCTCATGCACCCATGAACATCTAGATATCTAAATTCTGGACTCAAAGGCCCCGTGCAGTTCAAGTTTGTTAAGTTCACGCAGCCACGCATGTCAAGCCAGCAAATGTTTGGGAAGTTGGCCAAGTCTGGGAGCTCTTGGATGGGACACCGCTTGCAGATCAAAGTACGAACTTGCGAACAAGCGGTTAGCCCATCCAGATCTACAAATCCACCATCAGACACATCCAACACACGGAGGTCCTTCAGCCCTTGAAGATCCGACCCGAGGTTCTCATGAAGCCACGGATGCCCAATCACCCGCAAAAATTTCAAGTTCTGCAACCCAAGAATGCCACGAACATCTCTCAACCATGCACCGCGCTTGACCCTCAAGTCCTCCAGCCTCGCAAGCTCTCGGAGATCTGGTCACGCATCCAACTTGTCACAATCCGTAATCTCCAGCACCTTCAAAATGGTCAGGTTGATCAAACCGGACAAATCCTCAAAATCGCACCTCCGGAATTTCAAATCGCGCAGCCTTGATAACCTCTGGAGATTAGGCAACACAATCACGGCCTTGCAATTGTCGACAGTGACAGATTCCAATGACACTAATTCGGCCAGACTTGAAAACCCTTGGCCCTGCCACCCCGAAATATGGAGCATTTCCAACTTCGTAAGCTTGCGTAAGTCAGGTCCATCATGCAATTCATCAATTCCGATATGGAGACTCCGAAGCGAAATCAAGTCACTCCATCCCGTGGAAGCGTGCGGAGGACAATATGGATCCAATGCCAAAGTTTGCAGATTCATGAGCTTGTGCATATCTGGCAGCTGGGTGAGATTCTTGCAATCCGACATCTTGAGGGATTGTAAACAGACCAACGCATGCAAACCTGGCAATGATTCAATGCGCTCACAATATGACAGGTCCAATATCCTCAAGTTTCTGAGGTTGCACATATCCGGCAACTCCACAAGATTCTCACACCAATCAGCAGTCAGTTCTAGCAAACTAACCAGGTCACCCAAACCCGGTAAGGCTCGTAGTAACGAGCACCAGCCCACATGCAACTTTTGCAGCCGTTTCAGCTTCTGCAAGTTGGGCACTTCAATCAGCTTGGAACACCCACTGAGACAAAGTTCCTGCAATGCAACTAACTCACCCAAAACCCAACAACTCTGCAATTCCTTGCAGCCGCTCAAATCCAAGAACTGCAAGTTGGTGTGCTTTGAGCTCAAGTCGGCAACGGATACCAATGAGCCATTCTCACGAAAACAAGTCACTTGTAGTAAAATGAGGTTGCTCAGATTTGGTAATCGGCCACATCGATACAGATCTAACACTTGAAGGTTTGTCAAATGGACAATTTCGTCAATGCAAGGAGACTCTGATGGGATGTTCAACCATCGTAGAAAGCACAGCTTCGACAAAGAACCCAATCTGACGGGGGAGATCAAAGGCTGCGCTCTCATTGGTTTGTACTCACTAAAATCCACTTCCAAGCTCTTGAGGTGCTTCAAGCCTCTCAGATCCAGCTCCTGTATACTTGCAAAACCCATACTAAGCTTCAAAACTATCACGTTGGGGAAACAAGAAAAATTCATACCCTCCACTTTCATAAACCCCTCTTCAAAGAAAAACATCCGCCTCAGGTTTACCCAACGACCACCATTTGTCATTATGGCTTGTTCAAGTGCATTGTCCTCGCCAACTTTGGTTTCCAACCTCGCAAACTCACGCCACAGGTCATGAATGCCGATTATGCCAAATCCATCGCCAAGATTCTCCAATAGTGATTTCCTCTTGAGGTTCTCCAACTACAAGCAAAGCAAATGAAACAAAAAACATCAAAAGCAACATATCTCTCAAGGAACTCATACTGCTGCAAAAAAACTAAAACAACCATAGTCATTACATTGGAATAAGTCCACGTAGTAGGATGTCAACTAGGAACAGGATGGGGTTTCAGACAGTCCTCTGGAAGTTCAGCAATGTGATGCACATCTCAATTTCACATCCATCCAAAATTTTAGAACTCTAAGGTTGGTAGCAATCGGGGTTTCAAAAGTTAAACCACGCATTAGAGTCCCTGAAGATGCCTTTCAATTCTATTAATACAACAGGTTGACAAACAACTACAATCTCAGATTACATACATCCCAGACCTGAGACCCCTGAGGAACACTCTGACGGTTAGAAACTCACCTCAAGACTTGAAGGTCCTCTCAGCCCGTGGAACCAACACCAAAAGATGACAACATGACAAACACAATGTTCAAACCACAAAAAGAAGTAAAGAATTTGGAGGCCATATGAACAAATTTGTCCCACTCATTGTACTTTTCATCACGGAAACAAAGATTGACATCCACAATTTCAAAGAATACTCACCCGTTCTATCACACTTTTCACTGGCATTCCATGTACCATACCAAGCCATTCATAAATGTTACACTTGAAGGTTCCATCCCAAAAGTATTGACCGCTGTAAGGCGCAAATAAGGCCGCATCCATGAATAGAAGTTGATCTTGGGAATTTAACGCATCAAAACTTTTTCTCAAGATGGAGAAAACAGGATGTTGAGGTTCTCCAAAAGGATTCAAAGAGTCAATTTCATGCAAGAGTGACCTCCATCGTTCTGGAACATATCCAACAAACCCCAATTGCTCACCCAATGTTTGCAATGCCAATGGGTGGTAATGACAACTTATGCCATCACCTTTCTTAAAATGACATCGCTCAATACAAGACGAGATCAACTCATGGTCATCCTTGTTGCTCCAGTCCACGGGAGGGGTACATGCAACATGATAAAGGAATAAAGACCTTGCTTCCTCCATCTTCAACTCTGGCACCTCCATGCATTCACTTATGTCAATCCTCAAAGCCATCAATTCATTTAGTGAACGGGCTGTCACAAGTAAAACACTTCCAAGTCCATAGTTTGCTCGAAGAAGAGTCAAAGCTTGCTTGGATGTTGCACTTGACACATTGTCGATTGCCAAGAACACTTTGACATTCATCATGTCTCTCATCAAGCGATAACGATACTGCACATCCAAACAAAACAACTAAAGCTCATTACAACGAATTACACTCATGCAAATCACAAACCACACTATAGGCTAGCTACTTGAGCTCAACCACAACTCACACCTTAGGTCTACTTCAACTCAACTGCAATTTATACGTTGAATATCAAAAACATATTTATGCTTCATGAATAAAACAAACCTCATCAATACTCATTGCACCCAAATGTTTGAGATTCATGTTTGTTAGCCTCCGGAGCACATCTTTCAACAATTCTTCTTCACTTCGACTTCCCAACTCCATATGAGCAACTTTGCCACAACACTCCTCGGATACATAATTGCACATAGCCTTGCAAATGGTGGTCTTTCCAATACCACCAACTCCATATAAGCCTACCACGTGTATCCCATATAATGAAGATACTTTCGAATGTTGAATCCTTTCATGGATCACCTAGAAGGCAATCAAGACAAGTGGAAATGGATCAAAAGCAATGAATGTGCAAAAAATTCTTCATCATAACCAACAAAAGAGTATATTGCTATTCATCCCAATGTAATCACAATTGGTTCAAGAGAAAAGCATATCCATTCAATAGAAACAAGCACACAAATAAACCACCTTCAATCAATGATATTGACACACACCTGGCACAAACGTGATCTCCCTTGAATATGAGAATCTTCAAACCGTGTTCCTGGGGGAATCAACTTACAAATGGCTTCAACTATCTTTGCTCGAAATGTCACTTCTCCCAATTCAAAGTTGTATTTCAAGGCATTTATTGGGCCAAACAATTTCAAGGCATTCTTCCAATCTTTCACATCAATCCTACTATCACTCTCAGCCCAAATATGCCACAATGATAACCATCGCTTATGGTTAGCAACATCAAGACATTCAAAAAATGTAAGGCCAAGAAGTATTGGCATTATTGTGAAGCTTGGCTTCTTCTTTTTGACATTTGACATGGCCACCAACTCCAACATGGGCCATTTGGAAGAGAAGAATTCCTCTGAGAGAACCACCACTCCAACTTCACATTGTTCAATGGCTTCAAAGATAAGCCTAGGAAACTCCTTTCCAATGGGCAAACAATCTTGGTGCTTGTCGAAAAATGGATGGCGGTCACATCTCTCCAAGTCCACACACAATTGTTCCACAAACCCTTTTTGTACGCCACTATGGCTCAAAAATACCTTGTGCTTTGGTTGTATAGTATAATTCCTGTCCACTCAAAATCAAATTCCCAACCAATCAATCAATACTGAAAGAGAAACTAGGCAATATTTTATAATTGAGGTTAACAATATATTTTGCAACTATTACAATCAAAAGATTTTCCTAACATGAGCAATGATACAAGAAATTGCAAATCACAATTACTACTAACCCATAGCCATTGCAATCACTTGTAGACAAGCTTGTATTCCCTTGTTCCATGTTTCAAATCATCCCATGTCTGGAAAAACATCGCCAAGGCATTACACTACGTAAGCTTCAATCGAAGTTGTCGCCTCTAGGTTTTCCATTGTACAAACTGGGTGGAGAATGAGCATCCAATGCTTCCAAGGCATGGAGACTAGTTCTAAACTATGGTACGGCAAATTGGACGAGATCAACTAAAACCAAGTTGAGGTTGACCACCCGCACAGGCACAAACAAATCCTTTTGAGATTCACTAGTTGACGCACAAGATTCAGACTAGGGTGGGCACACAAAAGATTCTTCTAAAGTTACAGGAAGAAACCAGAGTGAGGCATACGGATCCGGTGTCGTAACACGGTTCCCCATGATTCCATTTAAGCTAAAGATTGTGCGCAGCTCTCACAACGAAAGCTGAGCAGTTCATGTTCAAAAAATGAGTGCACAGAGCTTGAACAACAAAAGAATAGAAAGACAGAAAGAGGGAGCGTTCACCAGAGTCAACGAGTATTGAGAAATTCTCCAAACCTAAGATTGAGTGCCACAAAGTCAAAGTTGCGACTCCATCTAAGAAAACAACACTGAAGGTGCCAATGCAACCCACAAATGGCACCGATAAGAGGAAGCAGAAGCAAAAGAAATCCTACTGACTCCAAAAGCTCCGGAAGGTGGAGCTTCACTGCCACTCAACATTAGTGTTCACCCACTCTTTCGAATGCACGAGGAGCAAGTGTCGATTGATTGCAGGACTAGGTCGCCAGCCACACTAGATATGGCAAAAACCCCGGGCCAGGATCATCAACTAAGTCTCGATATGGTAGAATGCATCCATGTAGTCATTGGGCACACTGAATCGAAAAACAAAGGTGGAAAAATTTCCAATTCTTCCATTTCAACGGATAAATGTAAACATCTGCCTCAGTTTTGGAGCAATGATTTTAGTGATTTGTGACCTCTCCCAGATAAATCACAGACCCTAATCCCAAACATGAATTCTAAATTTCAAAGTTTGATTATCCTACGATAAATAAATAATTTCTTTGTTCTCCTCGATAGTGAAAAAATATGTCATCTATCTATTTCATTCAGTGGGAATAGTACTACTAGTCTCAATATGGTAGGATGACCCAAAATGGAACCAACGCAATTGCCACCCATAGTTCCTTGGGTCTGTATGCAATGTTGGGTGGTGGAAAGCTTTTAGTTGAAGAACAAAATCCACATGCCTACTTAATGTATACAACAATTCCTACTTCTTCGCTAGATATCTGATTTTAAACCATTCAAATGAAATTTTTTGAATTGGCACCCACACCTAATGAAATTATGCTTACAAAGTCTAGTTTCAATCCCTATTTGAAAGTTTCAAAAGATTCCCAAAATTTCTTATTGTGATTTGAACTGTGCACCTATATGATGTCTCACACATGATGATTTGAGGATATCCCCTTACAACAAAGGGAAACAAGGTGCACTTCCATTACCGTATGTTTAACTCTATAAATATCTGTAAGTTGATCTCACAATCAAGGTTAGAAGATTCGTAGAACGCTTGGGTACCGGAAACTTAAGATATCAAACAGCTGATAAATGCAGCAAATACCGAGGGCTAAAGCTGAGAATTATTGCACATAAACAACTACTCATGGGGATCATCCTGACCGTGTTTAAGGGAAAATAAAATAAAACCGTTTATTCCATTTCCCCGTATCTAGTTTCGTAATAGTTTGACCATTTTTTAACGTTTCTCAATCTTTGTATTGTGAGTGCAATTACAGCTGAAGAAAATAATTTGGAAAACAGACTTAAAAAAAGCAATCTACGCAATCGAAAACGCAATTTAAAAATGATACAAAGCCAGAGATTTCGAGTTCCTGTAACCCTGATCCTTAAAAACTAAACCAAGGTACGTGCAAAACAATTACGAGTGGTATTCTGGTTTCGCAAAGGTTGAACAAAACGAGATGGTCAAGGGCTCATCCATCAGTTATGGCCAGACCCTAGAATCATCAGCCAAATAGGTCCTAAGCAGCCGGTTCCAACCGAAAGAAAGAACGTAATCAACCCCTAAAAGACTAAGGATTCATGCTTTGAGAATGGCCGATTCAATGGATCGCATAGTGGAAATGAAAGAATTTGAATGGAGATAAATTTCATATCACCGAAGTCAGTGAAGAACATCGGATTCGTTGATACAAAAACTAAATAAGATTAAACAAAAGAAAGCTCCTTAAGACCTACTCAAAACTGCAAAACAAACCGTAAGACCCACGTTATGTTTGCGTCCATTAGGGAGTCAAGAACATACCTGAACCTTGCAAAGCTCATGCCCACAGTCCAGATCTTTTTCCAACTCTCCTCTACCAACAATTTCACCACGTCCTCCGACTTCGACACGGGCGCCACAGAGGACAACAACCACTACGATTACCACCAAAACTCAAACCTACTGAGCACTGAAAACAATCAAACCACTCTGGCTTCATCGCTATTTCCCACGGAGCCCTGCCCCTGCTCGCCCTCTCTATTTCACCTGCACAAACCCCCACCAGCACCATTTCTCAACACCTTAACCAATCCATCCCAACATCTTACCTCCAAATGCCCATCAAACCACCAATACCGACAACCGCTAAACCGCCTCAAAAAACAGAACCACCACATCAAAACGCAAACCTCCTTGTCACATGGGAGCCTCGGGAACCCACAGAGATCAAATTCCTCACAAACTCGGCATAAATTCCTCACAAATCGTCAGGATCGAAATTAACAGCGAATCAAACCGACTTTGAACTAGAAGAGGTGAGAACTTTGAGGGTGAAGGGTGTGCCGCAAAGAAAAGAAGGGCACGCAGGATTACAAGGGGGAGAAACACAGAAAGAGAAACAAAGAGAGATCTGAGTTCTCAGTTGACCTTCGGGAACCCCGCGAGGCCGACACTGATTCACGATTCGTTACTTCGGGTTCGAGACTTCTTAAGATGTTCGGTCGTCTGGCTACCGTAATGTGTTCGTCGTATGTACGGAAATTTGGTATCTCGCTGAACCCTTCCAGGTCTGGGAAGCCCAATTTGGCACCCGTAAAACCCCGCCAGAAAATTGATCAGTAATTTTGCGGACGGGCCATATTTCGCAGTTAGGTTTTCGCAAGTGCAGTACGCGGGTTTCCACGCGCAATCGTGGATTACAGTACGGAT
This sequence comes from Pseudisothecium myosuroides, assembly GCA_951799445.1. Taxonomy (NCBI): domain Eukaryota; kingdom Viridiplantae; phylum Streptophyta; class Bryopsida; order Hypnales; family Lembophyllaceae; genus Pseudisothecium; species Pseudisothecium myosuroides. The sequence goes on along the minus strand of OX637290.1, from coordinate 17,731,860 downwards.
TCTTCATCCAGAATGTGTTCTCTTCGTTCTATGGAATCTTTATCGACTATTTCATATCGAAAATTCTTTATCAGTTACTCGTTGTAAGCCTCTGTCGATATCACCGTGAGATCGATCGGAATTTTGGATGAATTTAGGAGTTTCCGAATTGCAACAATTGACATTCTTCGGATGTCGCGATCTTCAAGCTGTGAGATCGTGTTCGTGAAACATCGCTTCAAGAACACTCTCAGGTAATATCTCAACCTTTATTATGTGGACCTCTCCTGTGGTCATTAAGCACTCAGGCATCTTGATGCTCTAGAATCGTGAATAAAAATTCATTTCAACATAACCAGATTCTTTTATTTCGATTTGCATACTCAATGCTCCGTCCAGCCATTCATCTCCGTCACAGAGCCACCTCACTAGCAACATGCTGGAGGGAATCGGTTCATCGTTCGTTGAATAAGACGAGGACGTACGGTGCAAACAGTTTATGTCATACTAAGAAAGAGCAGCGAGTAAATATACAGTAATCCAGATTCTAAAGAATTAAAAGGGTTATAGACTACTTACCATTAACATCCCGGGAGGGTTGAAATGATCCGACTGCCTAGCGCTTCATTTGGGGGAGAGGTCTTTAGATCAGCTCCTGCAAAACTTAGAAACAACAAACATATTCAGCCATAGCGCTTTGATATTTCCACTATTATTAAAAGCCAGAATAGGTGAAGGACAAACAGCTTCAATCAGCCTATTCACACAAGACAACTCAATTTTGCATCAACGAACATCAAACATCGGACAGAAAGCCTGTAGGTAAGCATGAAATTTCCTCACCTTGGAAGCTGCGACACGCTTTCTGAAACCTTAAGAAACAATTTTCAACAATCTTATCGCAAGCCATGCTTGCATCCACTACGGATTCAAGAACGAACCTTAAAAACCTAACGCCCACCGTCCATACCTCGTTCCCACACTTCTCTACCGACAATTTCACCACATCCTCCGACTTCGACACTTCCTCACAGGTGCCACAGAGAACAACAACCTCAACGATGACCACCGAAAGTCAAATCTACTGAGCACTGAAAACAATCAATCCACTCTGGCGTCATCGCCACTTGCCACGGAGCCCTGTCCCTGTTCGCCCTTTCCCTATTTCACCTGCACAAAACCCACCAACACCATTTCTCCTCACCTTGAGCAAATCTTCCAACACCGTACCTCCAAATGCCCATCAAACCACCAATACCGACAACTGCTAACCCCCCCTCAAAAAACAGAACCACCACATCAGAACACAAACCTCCTCGTCAGATCGGAGTCTCGGGAACCAACAGAGATCAAATTCCTCACACATCCGTCACAAGTTCCTCACAAATTCGTACCCAAGTTCGTACCAAACCGTCAGGGATCGAGTTCAACAGCGAAACTAACCCACTTAGAAGAGCTGATAACTTTGAGGGGAAAAGGGTAGGCAGGGTTACAAGGTGGAGAAACAGAGAAAGAGAAACAAAGAGAGATCGGGAGGCTTGAGATGGAGCTTACCACAGTGCAGGACGAGCCGAGTAGGAGCGACAGAAGGTGGAGAATGTGCAAGAATTGGTGAAGACGACGACGTTTAAAGAAGCTTGCTCGTTTTTCCAGGAGTGGCCTTCGGGGAACCCTTCGTTTGCCGACACTGACTTCACTTCGGGCTTAGGGTTCGTGACTTTACTGTAGATGTTCTCGCATATGAATACCGTATTTATAATCGTCGTATTTATTGAAATTCGGTACCCCTTCAGTTGCAGATCTGGGAAGCCCAATATGGTGTTTTCCTAAACACGATTCAATACGGATTGAAGCCATACTTTGCAAAAGTATCGCACAATTTGGACTCTGATGTCTGACGATATGGGAATTAAATCATTCCACCAACTACCCTACAAATCAAACAATGATTGTCCAGTGGACTCGTCATTTGATATAATGGACTTGTCAGTGCCCTGTCAAAAAAATGGAGAAAACGTCAGTCAAAATTGTCATCCATCTTCCTTCGAAGTTCTTTTTTTTCCTTTTTTCTCCTTCTGGGTGGCTCCAAGGAATTTCGGTTCTGTAGCAACAAGCCCCCGCGGCAAAACTGATAATGCACAAACAGTGGTTTCCAAGGGTACCAGTCCAGTAACCACTAGAGTAACCACCATATGCATTTGCACCATAAATTTGCGTCAGCGCTTGCCCATTCATCGTTTTAAAAGACTTGGACAATAAATACAAGATGATTTAAAAATATTACTGTACCTCATGCCATTTTTGGAAATTTTAAGACAATCCAAATACTAACTTTACCCAGAGGTTGAATCATTGTAGGAAATTTGAGATTGGGATACTAGATTTTGACGTTTATATTGTCAAAAATTAGTTATTCTTGTCAAAGGCACATCTGACAATGAAATCATGTACTTAGCGATGAAATCACACCTGAGACAATTATGGTACAATCGAGCTATCTTCTAAACACTTTCCTACACTGTTTTGTGGCTGCAGAGTCGACCATGCACATTAATTATTCTGTCAATATCAAAAATGTCATATATCTCACCCTTTGAAATGACATGTTCTTGAAATAGTGGAGAAATCAAAGTAGCAATTTGCAACAAGATCAGGTAAAAAGAGACAGAGAAGACATTAAGTGTGCCAAAAATGAACTTACTTGATCACAAGGATTGCAAAGAGGGATGACAAAGTGATGCTGAATTGGAACGCATTACAAATTGCAATTCCTTCAATTGCCTTGCGGTATCCTCCTCCGCCATGGCTGGGGCTTAACCCCTAAAGGACCAAACACCATTTTTTGACAACATAGCGATTTTGGGCAGCTCATTACAAGTGGAAATTTTAATTTTTTTTCTTTGAAATTTTCACACAAGATGTGCCCGAGGAGTAACTTTAAGGCCCAACAATTTTCATAACTTTTGACTACATGGTTAAAAAGTTATTGTATGAAATGTAATTTTTCGTGTACGGCGGGCAACTCAAAAAAATTCTTTAAAAATCACTTTTTTTTAAAAATAAAAATTTGAAATTGGTTCTTTAGATTTCTATTTACATGGAAAGCTTTGAATCATTCCATTTGGATTAATAAGTCAAAAGTTATGAGGATTCTTAGTTTGAGGGTAGTTATGGAATCTCTACTCTAAAATAAACTTTGAAGTCCTTTATTTAACTCAATTTTCAATATTTTTGAAAAAAAATAAAAACATTGGGTGTAGATTATTTATTACAACATTACAACCGTTGGGATTGGTATTTTTCAATTCCATAAATAAATTCTTAACAATTTAGTGTTTTGAATCATTCTCTACTTCTTTCTATTTACTAATTTTTTCCTATATGTTGTGCAATTCCAAATGATTTGAAATTTTTCAAACATGTAGCCAACTTGCCTAGAAGAATGATTCCAAAGATTAACCACCATTTGGGACATTTTTTCATACAAATGTGACCTTGTGAAGTGCAGCTACCCGGATTTCAAAGAGTAACCACTATTTGGGGCATTTTTTCATACAAATGTGACCTTGTGAAGTGCAGATGCCTGGGTTTTCACAGGGACAAAAAATGGATTTTTGTCAATTCAAACGCTAATATCTTCCAATCCGCAAGGTAGAAAATTCTGAATTTTTTTCCACATCTTCTCAAACCAGTTTACTATAAGATCTTGTAGTTACATGTGTCCAAAAATGTGTTTTTCTATAAAATTTGGTACTTGTTTTAGAAATGACAATTTTGGAGCGATTCTGGTGAAAACATAGTCTCTGCCCTTTAGGGGTTAAAATACTGAAATTAAGCACATGCACCTCCATGCTTACACTGACGCATTTTCAATTGATTGACAATCCAGTTAAGCTTTACAGTCCACTTAGCATTGTTGGCTTTGAAGGAGCAATGTTCTAGTCATCAGAATCGCAAAGTGACCATGCCTAAAATAAAGGAGGCATTCATCTATACCGATGTCCATGATAATATGCAGAGGTGTCAAATGGAAATGGAAATTGCAATGGTAAGCATGTAAAATTCTTGCCTCTAAGACTTTAAGTTCACAAAACCAAAACCATATTTACTTGAATTTAATTTGCATTGCAACCTTCAATATTGTCAAAAGAGTGTAATAGTATGAATAAAAATTGCTTTCAAAACTTTAATGCTATTAAAGAATAAAGCTAGAAATGAGAGTGTAAACAAGGACGTTTGGATGCATTGATTATTCTGTAATTGAAATTAAGAATTCAAAAACCATTCATTATTGGTAATTAAAGTAGGTGTCAAACAGCTATACAAGGCCATCAAATCTATTGTTAGCATTTGAAGCTTTTTAAATTACAAAATTGAGTCTTTTGGAGGTAGACATAGATTTAGAAAGCAATGTCCTCAAGCTTTATATTTAAGTTTCCATCCACAATCAAATTGGCATCCAGTTCCTCCTCAAGTGTGCAACTCCCAGCAACTATGGAGTGATTGATTTATAATTCAAATGCACTTATTTCCATAATTTTATTAAATTTAAGAAGCAATGGATACATGTTGAACTTCTAATTGAATATTGTCCTTAGATGTTCCAAGTGATTGAGAAAGGGAGATTAAGAAAGACACTTCAAGAGACCTAGTGGTTGAATTGATAATTGCTCTATACTTTGGATCATTGTTGTATTGAAATATGACACTAATTGGATTGAGGCCAACTTTTGTGAAAGTATATGAAATTTGGCCCCAAATATCATACAATGTGGAAACAAAGTCATTCTACCATCTACCCTATAAGTCAAACCATGTCCAATTGAGTTGTTATCTCACTTATACCGAGAATAACGTAATACAAGTTGAATCAAGATTCCATCCATCAAGTCTACATTTGCACAATTTAGCATTCATTTGGAATTGCTACATCCTAATAACAGTCAAACATCTTCTTGTAACTCCTTGCAACCTTTTGGGGGGTAACTTAGTATGCTCCGTTCTAATTTGATTTAATCGACTTGTCACAAACTAGCATAAAAATGAAAAAACGGGTGAAGTTCAATCAATCCAAATTGTCATCCATCTTCCTTTGATGATTGATTTACCTTCATTTTTTTGGGTGGATCACCAAGGCTTCGATCATTAATTTTGGTTTTGTAACAACAACCTCCGTTGGCAAACGGTAAGGTTGGACCATCCATTCCCGACAAGTGGCCCATATCCAACCTGTAGGTGCAGGTATTTCTGACCAAGGTTGCACCAGATTTTTTGAAGCTTAGAAGTAATTTTTTCCCTTTCCAAGGTTGGAATTAATAAATTCATGACACATGTCCCAAGTTGTGAGAAAAAAAGTAGAAAATAATGATTAGGAAAAAAGTTCTTGAATGATCAGAATTGGAAGAGTCTAGACATTGACCATGGTCTGGCCAGAGCACTTTTTGCCTCCCAAAATTCATAGAAATTTCAGTTCAAGCGATAAAATTACCAATTTTTTAGTCATTTCTATTGATGCACCTTAGAAAATATTTGTTTTGACTTGCACTACTCCACATCATGCTGAAGTTGCTTATTCAGTCAGTTATGAGTGGCTCTACCTTAGTTTCGGATTTGTAAACAACAATCTCAATGATCACCTCCTAAACTCAAATCTATTCAACACTGAAAACAATCAAACCACTCTTGCGCCATCACCACTTTCCATGAAGCCCTGTCCCTGTTCGCCCTCTCCATATTTCACCTACACAAAACCCCAGTAACACCATTTCTCTTCACCCTAAACAAACCATCCCAGCACCGTACCTCCAAATGCCCATCAAACCACCAACACCGACAACTGCTCAGAACCCCCTCAAGTAAACAGAACCGCCACATGATCATAACACAAACCTTCCCGTCACTTCGGAGTCTCGGGAACCAACAGAAATCAAAATCCTCACACATCCGTCACAGGTTCCTCACAAATTCGTACCAAATCGACAGGGCTCGAACTCAACAGCGAAACAAACCGACTTAGAACTAGAAGAGGTGAGAACTTTGGGGGAAAAGGGTCTGCAGCATAGATAAGAAGGATAGGCAGGCTTACAAGGTGGAGAACGTAACAGAGAAAGAGAAACAAACAGAGAATCTGGAGGCTTGAAATGGAGCTTACCAGAGGGGAGGAGGAGCAACGGAGGAGCGACAGAAGGTGGAGAAAGAGCAAATATTGCTGAAGACGACGACATTTAATAACTTAAAGCTTGCTCGTTTTTCCAGGAGTGGCCTTTCGGGGAACCTTGCGTTGCCGACAATGACTCACGCTTCCTTACTTCGGGCTTCACGTTCGTGGCTACTGTGGGTGTTGTGTTGTGTGAATACCGTATTCGTATTTGTCGTATTTATTGATATTTGGTACCCCTTGCAGATCTGGGAAGCCCTGTTTTCCGAGTATGACATGAAGTAGTATGCTCTAAAAGCGACCATTTCAGGGCTGGTCCACCTTTTTCATAGGTTTCCATGAACAAAAATGTTTTTAGATCATTTTTTAGAGAAAGAAAAATGGATATGAAACGTATTACAAGTGCTTTCAATTTTTTTGAATCATTTTTAAATTACTTATGAATTTTCAAAAAAAATTGTTGTAGGCACCTATTTGTGACCCTAGGTCTTCCAAAATCCGACTACTTGCAACTTCTAAAATGACTTGAATAAATGAAAGCCAATGATTGGCTCTTGCAATAAGTAATACTTTTCTCTAGATTCTCTCAATGGCTTGAGAGGTTCATCTAAGGACCACCTCATGTCCATTTAAGACCTAAATATAGGGTCCATTTCAAAAGGCCGGTCGTTTTTACAGCACACTACCTCAAAAGGAGCTTGTGTTGAGGTATCTTGTGGTAACAAAAGTTTGTATTTGTTCTTAGGGGATCCAATGTCATATGGCACTTCCAATTTGGATCATTATTGCACTTCTCATATATATCAAAAGTTGTCAAATGGTCATGTCTTCTATATGTATGATGCGCATTTGAACATGATAAGGATTAACCCCTAAAGGACCGAGGCCTTTTTTCTACCAAAAAACAGTGAAAATTGCCATTTCTATAGCAAAAAATAAAAAAAATTGAAAAATGTTTTCTTTGCAAATCTAACCATATGATCTTATACCTAACTAGTATGAAAATGTATGAAAAAAATTTCAAAATTTTTGACCGCACAGATTGCAAGATATCTGCGTTTAAAGTGAAAAAAACAAGTTTTTCAGCACATTGCGGGACTAGATTTTTTGACTTTAAACATTTTTAATTTAAAATTTTTGCACTACAGAGTTTTGAGCTTTAAATCTTTATAGAGGAGAATTGAGTTGAGAGTCTAGGAAAAAAAAAGAAATTCAAAAAAACTTAATTATCATTCTTAAAAAAATTGTTAAGTAGAAGCAAGTACAAGATTGAAGGAAAATCTAAAATATTAATATCTCTTAGATGGAATTAAAATTCACTAATCCCAATGGTGAGATTGTTCTAGCAACTAAACTAAACCATGAAAAAAAAAAGTTGAAAAATTTGAAAGATTGCATTTGGAAATGAATCCTACAAGTTATTTTTTTCAAGAAGATGCTCTAACTGTCCAAAAAACAAGAATGTCCATAACTTTCTCATAACATATCCAAATGAAATGAATCAAAGCTTTCTGGATAGACAAAAATATAATCTATGAGAAAAAAAAATTTAATTCAAATTTTTGTCCATTTTTTTTTGCTGCCCGGGCTACCCGCCGTCCCCTGTTTTGAGCTTATTTGGTCATAACTTTTTTTCCTGGGCACCGATTGTGAAAAAAATTATATTCCCACAAAGCTTATCAGTTTTTCTATCTCCAAAATTTTTTTCAAAAAATCACAAGAAAATTTCAGCCCGTAGGTACCTGCCCAAAAACGCATTTGTCCCCCGAAGGGACAATGGTCCTTTAGGGGTTAATTGTTAAAATGACATCCAAATGAAAGATGTTGAGATTTGAATTATCGATCCAATGGTGCATATCTTGCCATAGTTTAATATATAATTCGTATTCTAGGAGTCAAATATATTACTATATATGCGATTACCCACAAACCTAGAAGGGTTGATTGCGTCACAATGTACAAGCCTAAATTTTAAATTGAAGCTTTTGGGACTTACAGAATTGAGCCTCTTGATGGTAGATATACATTTAAAAAGTAATGTCCTTAATTATATATCTAAGTGTTTATCTACACTCAAAATGGCATCCATTTCCCTTTCAATTGTACAACTTTGGCATGATATAGAATTATACTGCATCCTATAGTCACCACTAGTAATTGATTTGTAACTCCAAAGCTCATACATGTATAATTCCATAGAACTTCTTGGAGACAATCAATAATAATTGAACATCTATTTCAATATTGTCCTTGGATGGTCAAAGGGATTGAAAGAGGAAGATTAAGAAAGTCACTTGAAGAAACAAAGTGGTTGAATTTATGGTTGCCTAATATTTCAAATCAATTAGACATTGAAATATGACTCAATTCAAATTGAAGCCAAATTTTGCAAAAGTAATGTAGAATTTGGATTCTAATATTTTACGATATAGACACTAAATCATTCCACCATGTATCCTACAAATCAAACAATGACCAATGGACTTGTCCTTTGATTTAATGGACTTGTCAATGTAGAGGTACCAGTTAGAAAATGGAGAAAAAGCCAATCAAATCGTCATCCATCTTCCTTTGATAGTTTTTTCTCCTTTGTTTTTAGGTGGGGTCAAAGAATTTTGGTTTTGTAACAATAAGCTCTTGCGGCAAAATCGATATTGCACAAACAACAATTTCTACCTGTACCAGTGGAAGTACTTCTTTAATAACCACCATCTATGTTGGCACCATAAATTTGCATTAGCAATTGCCCATTTATCATAAAAAAGACATGGACAACAAGTATAAGATGGCTGAAAAATATTCATATTTCTCATGCCATTTTTGGAAATTCTAAGAAAATCCAAATACTAACGCTACCCAGAGGTTGAATCATTACAAGAAATTAGAGAATATAATACTAGATTTTGACGTTTATATTGTCAAAAATTAGTTGCTCCTGTCAAGGGCACATCTTACAGTGAAATTATGTACTCGGCCATGAAATTGCACCTCGGACAATTCCGGCACGATTGAGCTGTCTTCCAAATACTTTCCTACACTATTTTGCGACTGCAGAGTTAATTAGGCACATTAATTATTCCACCAATGTCAAAAATGTCATGTATCTCACCCTTTAAAATGACATGTTTTTTAAATAATGGAGAAATCTAAGTAGCAACTTGCAGCGAGTTCAAGTAAAAACAGATAGAGAAGGTGTCAAGTGCACCCAAAATGAACTAACCTAATTGCAAGGATGGCAAAGATAGAAGACAAAGCAATGCCGAATTAGAGCACGTTAAAGATTGCAATTCCTTCAATTACTTTGCAATGATATCCTACTCCGCCATGGCTGGGGCTTAGGTGTTGAGCACATGCGCCTCTACGCTTACATTGGTACACCTTTAATCAATTGACGGTTCAATTGAGCTTGATGCCGCTTAGCCTATTGGCTTTGAAGGAGCAATGCTTTAATCATGATATTGTAATAAAAAAGTGACCATGCCTAAAATAAAGAAGGCATTCTTCTACACCAATGTCCGTGATAATATGGAGGTGTCTAGTAATTGTATCAAATGGAAATGGAAATGGAAATGGTAAATGTGTAAAATTTTTGCTTTGATTCTAAGACTTGAAGCTCTAAAATCTAAAATCTATTTTCATTTGAATTCAATTTGCATTGCAACCTTCAATATTGTTAAAAAAATGTGATAGTATGAATAAAAATTGCTTTCAAAACTTTAATGCTATTCAAGAATATTGCTAGAAATGAGAGTATAAACAATGGAGGTTTGGATGCATTATTTCCATAATTCCAGTAAATTTAAGAAGCAATGGATACAAGTCGAAGTTCTAATTCAATGTTGTCTTTGGATGTTCCAAGGGATTGAAAAAAAGAATTTAAGCCTAAGCCACTTCAAGAGACCTGGTGGTTAAATTAATGGTTGCTCTATACTTTATATCACTGTTGTATTGAAATATGTCACTAATTGGATTGAGGCCAAATTTAGCAAAAGTATCGTAAAATTTGGACTCCAATATCTCACAATATAGAAACAAAGTCATTCTACCATCTACACGACAAATCAAACCATGTCCAATTGACTTGTCATCTCTTACACCGATAATAACTACAAGTTGAATCAAGATTCCATCTATCACGTCCTCATCTGCACAATTTATCATTCATTTGGAATTGCTAAATCCTAATAACATCCAAACATCTTCCTGTAACTCGCTGCAAACTTTTTTAAGATAACTTAGTACGCTCCATTCTAGTTTGATTTATTTCACTCACCACAATCTAGCCAGAAAATGAAGAAAACGGGCGAAGTTCAATCAATCCAAATTGTCATCCATCTTCCTCCGATGGTCTTTTCTCCTTCAATTTTTTGGGTGGATCACCGAGGCTTGGATCACCAATTTTGGTTTTGTAATAGCAACTTCCCGTGGCAAACAATAGTTTTGGTTCTATGAACAACAACCTCAACAATGACCACCGAAACTAGAATCTACTTAGCACTCAAAACAATCCAACCACTCTTGCACCATTGCCACTTTCCACGGAGCCCTGTCCCTGTTTGTCCTCTTCCTTATCCACCTGCGCAAAACCGCAGCAGCACCATTTCTCTTCACCTTAAGCAAACCGCGTCAACACCGTACCTCCAAAATGCCCATCAAACCACCAATACCGACAACCGCTAAACCCCCTCAATAAACAAAACTACCACATTAGAACGCAAACCTCCTTGTCACATCGGAGTCTCAGGAACCAACAAAGATCAAATTCATCACAAATTCCACACAAATCGTGAGGGATTGAATTCAACAGCAAAACAACCGATTGACTTTGAACTAGAAGAGGTGAGAACTTTGGGGAGAAAGGGTCTGCAGCATAGAAAAGAAGGGTAGGCAGGCTTATAAGGTGCAGAAACAGAGAAAGAAAAACAAAGAGAGATCTGAAGGCTTGAGATGGAGCTTACCATAGTGGAGAAGAAGCAATGGAAGAGCGATAGAAGGTGGACAAAGAGCAAGAAGTGAATGATGAAGATGGCGACATTTAACCCTATAAAGGACGGGTTCGTAGGGTCTCCGCGGAAATCATCCTTTCTGATACAGTGTGAATCATCTACTTTAACCCTAGAACGACACAGGGGATGACCTTGGAAATCATGCATTGTGTAACCATGAGAGTCAATGGAATAAAAAAATCCAAAAGTACTCATTGGAAGTCAAGCTACTATAGAAGTTTTCCACTTTCCACAAAAAATTCCAAAGATGAATAGTTGTACTTTTGTCCTACACTGGAGAACTCCTTATCATTTATTGGACACTTATTGTCCGCAATGTCTTTCTTGGGTTAAGAAAACCAAAAGTACTCATTCGAGGTCAAACTACTGTGGAAGGCCTCCCCTATTTGCACAAAATTCCAAGGATTAACAATTGCACTTTTGTCTTACATGAAAGTATTCTTTGTAATCCATTGGATACTTAGTGTTCAGGGCAGCATTACAGTTTAATGAAGCTTGCTTTTTTTTTTTCCAAAACGCAGCGTTATTGAGACAGTTTCATGTTTTGATATTTTGGGCTTCGATTTCATGACAATGGACTATTGTAAATGTTGGGTTAAATGAATATTGTATTTGTATTCATCAAATTTATAGAAATTTGATAGACCATTTAACCCTTCAAGGTTTGCGAAGCCCAATTTGGGACGTTAAATGGTGTTTTTCTAAGTATAAAATAGAGATGTATGAATTGAGATATCTTATGGTGACAAAAGTTTATACTGGTGTTGATATGGATTCAATGACACATAGCACTTCTAATTTGGATCACTATTGCACTTCCTACATATTTCAAAAGTTGCCAATGGTCACGTATTTTACACGTATAGTATCATACATGAGCATAATAAGGTTTAGGTGTTAAAATGACATCCAAATGAAAGATGTTGATTTTTGATTTATCAATCCTATGGTATATGTCCTACCATATTCTAGAACATTTTTAATATTTTAAGAATCAAAATACTATAACGTGTAGACACTTCTTCACATACCTTTAAGGGTTAATTGCATCCCAATGCACATGCCTAACTTTTAAGCTTAACCCCTAAAGGACCGTTGTCCCTTCGGAGGACAAATGCGTTTTCGGGCAGGTACCTACGGGCTGAAATTTTCTTGTGATTTTTTGAAACTTTTTTTGGAGATAGAAAAACTGATAAGCTTTGTGGGAATATAATTTTTTTCACAATCGGTGCCCGGGAAAAAAAGTTATGACCAAATAAGCTCAAAACAGGGGACGGCGGGCAGTCCGGGCAGCAAAAAAAAAATGGACAAAAATTTGAATTAAATTTTTTTTTTCTCATAGATTATATTTTTGTCTATCCGGAAAGCTTTGATTCATTTCATTTGGATATGTTATGAGAAAGTTATGGACATTCTTGTTTTTTGGGCAGTTAGAGCATCTTCTTGAAAAAATAACTTGTAGGATTCATTTCCGAATGCAATCTTTCAAATTTTTCAAATTTTTTTTTTTGCATGGTTTAGTTTAGTTGCTAGAACAATCTCACCATTGGGATTAGTGAATTTTAATTCCATCTAAGAGATATTAATATTTTAGATTTTCCTTCAATCTTGTACTTGCTTCTACTTAACAATTTTTTTAAGAATGATAATTAAGTTTTTTTGAATTTCTTTTTTTTCCTAGACTCTCAACTCAATTCTCCTCTATAAAGATTTAAAGCTCAAAACTCTGTAGTGCAAAAATTTTAAATTAAAAATGTTTAAAGTCAAAAAATCTAGTCCCACAATGTACTGAAAAACTTATTTTTTTCACTTTAAACGCAGATATCTTGCAATCTGTGAGGTCAAAAATTCTGAAATTTTTTCCACACATTCTCATACTAGTTAGGTATAAGATCCTACGGTTAGATTTGCAAAAAAAACATTTTTCAATTTTTTTTACTGTTTGCTATAGAAATGGCAGTTTTCACTGTTTTTTGGCAGAAAAAAGGCCTTGGTCCTTTAGGGGTTAAAGTGCTCCACAATTTAGACTTTTGAATTACAAAAAGTTGTATTTGAGGACAATGTTTGGTTCAAGTAGTTTCTCATTCATTCAAAGTGAATGCTTGAATCTTAAATTTTAAAAAATCCTTTGGAATCATTTTGATGAAATTGAAGTATATAGCATAATGATACAAAGATATAATCCAAAAATTCAAAATTTTCTAAAAAAGATTAGGATGTTTATAATTAATACGTGCAATGTGTCTACTTTACTACCATAACAAAGGTTTATTTTAAACATAGTCTAATTAGGAAGATTTATGGTGTTGATTTTTCTTTTAAAATTTCAATGAAAAGTCATAAAAATTCAATAATAAAAGTTGTTGTACTTGGACTATACTTAGCCCCCTAAAGGATCAAGTGTTTGTTCAATGTAGGCAAAAAATTTTGGATAGGTTCACATGAAGCCAATTTTGAACAAGATGTTCTTGAAATTTGGAGACAAGATGTGGACATTTATCCCCTTTGAGGGAATTAAAAAAAATCCAAATTGGATGCAAGGACTTGAAGTTATGCTATTTGAAAACATCCCAACAATTTGAGTAGTTTTAGAATCTTTTGCTAAATTCCTCACCTACTTCTGGAATTTGACATAGATGTTATTTCCATGATGTAGTATGCAACTATTAGAAGCCCTTTTGGTGTGTAGATTTTTCTAATTATATATTGATACAAAAACTTGATTTGTACCAAGAATTTATTACGCTTTATTACACACTTTTCGGATGAAATTTTCAGATTTATTGGGTTTAATTTGTATTTGATATGAATTGTCTTTGTATTTTAGTAAAACTCAAGATCATTTAAAAAATTTACAAATACATTTGAACTTTCCCTCACTAATTGAAGACACGTTATTAGATCTTTGAAAAACAAAAAATAAAATTTCTTTCAAATTTAGTAGCAAAACAACCCATACATCTCAAAGAATATTGAAGTTTGACCATATGGTTATATGAATCATTCCCTAAGGTTTAAAATGATAATTTCATGACTTCTAAGGATTAAATCATTAGATTCATTGCAGAAGGATACAAAAATATATTTCATATTGAAGAATACAAGATTTCTATCCTAATTTTTTGTACTACTTTAATAAAGCAAACATCTACTTCATTAAGGGAAGTTCAAGCTATATGAGTTTCTTAAAATTTTATACAAGGTAGTTTATGCAAGTAATGGCATATATATTATGTTTTTTAAAACTATTTTGAGCATTGTCTTTCTTAAACTTCACTATAATATGTAAAAAGATTTCTTTGGTTTTGAACAAATTCAACAAAATAAAGCTTTTGAAGTGTAGTTTCTACTTCCCTCAAAATTACTAGAAGATGAAGATGTTCAAATGAAGAATTACAATATTAAGGAACATAGTACTCCCTCCGTCCCAAAATAAATGCAGGGTTTCTAAATATACTTGTCCCAAATTAAATTCGATGTTTCTATGATTCAAGAAATGAAATCTTTGTGGCCTTCCATGATTGAACTGAAATCGCTGAAGGTGATCAAACAAAAGTTGCTGAAGTTGATCGAACAGGAATCACTTAAGTTGATTGAACTGAAATCTCCAAACTTGATCCAAACTGGAACTCAAACACAAACTCAAATTCAGTGACTCAAGTTATCGAACCAGTATCACTGGAGTTGAACGCAGGCGAATTTGCAGGAGTTGATCGATTAATTGTACTTCAATCGCTTGCACGTCAATGCAGATTATGATCGATTTGAAGTTCTAACCTTACGCACTACAATCACACTCTCAGATCATAATCGGAACTTCTCAAACACGGGCTCAAACAACGTCCAACGGGGTTCACTGAGTTGTTTCGCCTGCTGGTTGAGCAAACAAGTTGATCACATGACTTTGGCGGAATGAAATACTGAAGACGTCGTGGAACGCCACTGCACCAGCCGTATTGGAAAACTGAACGAAATGGATGCCACCGGAGCAGTTCTCAAAAGGGCTACAATTTGTCAATTTCACTAGGTCTTTTCAACTTCTGCCACTTTACTTTGGCCTTTCATTCTTTTATGCCTAGTGGGTTTGACTAGATGCTACACTAACTACCCAATCCTTTGAAAATAGGAGCAACTCATGCACTAATCTAGCCATTTTCAAGAACCCCCAGATTTATTTCGGGACGGAGGGAGTACAATATTGAAAAGTGTCAAATTTAAATTTCACTAGAAGGTACATGTGGAAGAGCCAAAATTGCTTGCGTCCAATTGCAACCTCCACAATCATATCCAATTATCTACTATTACATTCCAATAATAATGAAATTTATACATAGCTTCACATTATGACATACAATATTCAATGTGGAAATGGAGCTCAAAAGGTTGAAATTGGACAAAGAAGTGATGATTACGTGAATTTTGATGAATTTAACTTTATAGTTTTTTATACACATTGCAAATGGAATATTCACTTATTTTTTTGCAATCCTAAAGGACGCTCTTATAATATTGTTACAACATTGTAGCAAATTGACCTTTAAAAGCAAAGCCAACCCATTGGAGTTTTTTTTTAAAGTTATTTTCAAAAATTGTATCATTAGAAGATTTACCTATAAATTCCTCATTTATTGATTGATGTATGCATGATTGTTGAAACTTACATGAATTTTTCAATGAATTGCAAGGCTAGACGACAAAGGTCACCAAAGCGGGAACAAGTTACTACAGATTGAAATCTACTAATCAATCCACATAACTTGTTTGAGTTGTTGGGCTATGTAGAACAAGTAGCTAGGGCTTTCAAGGTACTTGAATTTGTAGATATTTTAGCATTTGAGAGTAGGAAGTCTGTAGACACCAACAATAGAGGAGCCTTGTAGAGTTCACTGCACCTAGATTGAGATTTGTTGGAGTGACTTTCTATTTCTATGTGATGCTTTGCCTTAGATTTAGGGTATGACTTGATTTTTGTACTTCATATAGATACTATTTGCATGTATAGCAATTTACACTTGAAGGAATTTTACTTATGTTAAAAGAATAATTGAATGAGAATAAAATTGATGTTTGCATTAGAACTGCTGAAATCATATTTTTTGCTTTTAACTTTACCTTGAACCATACAAAATTGTATCCACAATCACAAGACATAGACCCCCCAAAAAAATATAAAAATTGTAGAATTATAGGCTTGCTTACTAGCAATCCTCAAGTTTGGATAAGTTCGGACCGAAGTTCCATTCTAGTAGTAGAAACCTTTCAAAAAGGTTGAAAGCCAACCTTCACACATTCTTTGCATAGTGACAAACTCAAGGAACTAAATAATTCTATTACGACTTACTTGTCATCCAATTTTACCACTTCTCCAAAGGTGTACAAAACTACATGATTCAAAGGGAGTAGTTGGTAGTATCAGTTGTTCAAGCCAATTTCATTCTAATCATTTGGAATTTATATTGCATCAAATCCCTAGCATTCAAAAAGAAATATTGCAATAATGTCGAACATGAAACAAGTGTCAAGCCTTGCACAATATAAATCTATTCTAGAATCTATACAACAATGTCAAATCTATCTAAGCACAACAAGACATGGTTGTATCAAATAGTCAATAGCGGTGTAATAACTTATCAAAGTGATATAACAAAAATCACTTTAATATTAGTCAACAAACTGTAGACTAAACCTAAAGCTAAAAAGAAAAATATTCTAAGCATGGCCAAAATTACTACAAACAAAAAATGACTACTTTGTAACAATTGAGGGCTTGGATGAAAACCAACATTCTATAGACTGATTACTTCTTCTAATAATTTGAAGAAAAATATTAAGCTAAATGGAGAATGCCCTATGAAACATTGGATGAACCTTCTTAAATATACTAAGGTAAATTGCACCTAAGTTTTATTTAAATAAGCATTTAAGTATGGCTCCAATTATTCAATGATCTTAATTTCTATTGTATGAAATTGGCAAAAATGTGAGGATTCCAAACTCCCCTAAAAAGTATGTATTTGTTAAACATATGTGATTAAACTTTGATTATTCAAAAAATGTATGTAAATTATTGGTTATTGTTACATTCATAAAGTCCATAGCTTGCGTATTCCAAAGTTGTACATTCAAGAGATTCAATGGGAAGATTCTATACACATAACATTCTAGCAACAAAGATGAAGCTAGAAGTGCTTACCTCAATTAAGGCCATCGATTATAACTAGACCAAGTATCCAATTCCATTTAGGGTACAATAAAAAAAAGAAGGGCCTTGCAAGATTGATCTCATTGACTTCTTGTTTTACATAAGATAATTAGTGATCCAAGATCACAAAGGCAAGGATTATCCAACTATTGCAATTTCGAGAGAGTTCACTTCTTACTAAAACCCTATTCACACTCTAAGAAGATGGAGCAACGTATTTTGTACCTCCTGCTAGCTCTCATTGGAACAAGCTCACAATCCTACCGCTTTCTTGTTCCCTTCACCACTGACAATATAGAATAGCTAAAAATTTGCACCAGATATGCTCTCGTGGGAGGTGTACTCATGGACCCTGCCAATAAACATGTGAAAAAAACTTTGGAAGCACACTACAACTCCACCAAAGTGCCTAGGATGTGAATCACAAGCCTCATAAGAAAGAATTTCTGGCACCACTTGAGTTCCCAGGACCCCAATTTGATTGGAGAATCACTCAGTTTAGATACATGACAACCTGAGATTGGCTAACTAGAGCTCTGAAGTTTAAAGCCCTTGAGGCAAAAGCCTCCCTAGGAAGTCCTAGTGCATCCACAATGAAGTGATGCTATCATTCCAAGGTTGCGACGCCAGGCTCCACGAGAACTCCTTTGAGTATCTTGGGCGATCGAACAACTGGAAGGCCACCGTGCTTTCATGTCTTGAATGAACTGGGCACTCAACACCACGCCACTGTTGGACACATCCAACCATTCCAACTTCCGTGCGTTTGAGAGATCCGGCAAAGCTTGTAACCTCATGCACCCGCTAACTTCTAGAGCCACAAATTCTGGACTCAAAGGTCCCGTGCATAAGTTCACACAATCCCCCACATAGAGAGAGAACAATTTTGGGAAGTTGGCCAAGTTTGGGAGCTCCTGGATGGGACACCCTCTGCAAATCAAAGTGCGGAGTTGCGTACATGTGGCCAAGTCCAGGAGCTCCTGGATGGGACACCCACTGCAAATCAAAGTGCGGAGTTGCGTACACGTGGCCAACCCTTCCAAATCTGCGAATCCGCAATCTGACACGTCCAACACACAAAGACAGAGCCCCGTCAATCGGTGAAGATCCGAACCGAGGTTCTCATGAAGCCATGGATGCCCGCGCACCCGCAACCCTTCCAAGTTCCGCAACCCAAGGATGCCACGAACATCTCTCAACTGCGTACAGCCCTCGACCGTCAACTTTTTCAGCTGAGCAAGCTCTTGTAGATCTGGTAACGCCTTCAAATTGTCACAATTCATGATTTCCAGCGCCTTCAAAGTGGTCAGGTTGATCAAACCGGACAAATCCTCAAAATTACACCACCGGAATTCCAAATCACTCAGCCTTGATAACTTTTCGAGATTAGGTAACACATGCACGCCCTTGCATTCCCAGATAGTGACGGATTCCAACGACACTAACTTGGCGAGACTTGAAAACCCTCGGCCTTGCCACCCAGAAATGTGGAGTGTTTTCAACATTGTAAGCTTGCACAAGTCAGGCGTATCATGCAGCTCATCAAGTCCGACATACAGACTCTGAAGCGAAATCAAGTCGTTCAATCCCGTGGAAGCTTGTAGAGGGGCTTTTGGATCCAACATCAAAGTCTGCAGATTCGTGAGCTCGTGCATACCTGGCAGTTGGGTGAGATTCCTGCAACCCAAAGCTCGGAGGGATTGTAAACAAACCAACGCATGCAAACCTCGCAATGATTTGATGCGCTCACAAACTGACAGTTCCAATATCCTCAAGTTTCGGAGGTTGCACATATCCGGCAACTCCACAAGATTCTTGCACCCACAAGCATCCAGTTCCAACAAACTGACCAGGTCACCCAAACCCGGCAAGGCTCGTAGTGAAAAGCAACATGCCACATCCAACTTCCGCAGCTGTTTCAGCTTCTGTAAGTTGGGCACCTCTTTCAGCTTGGAACACCAACAGAGGCGAAGTTTCTGCAACGCAACTAACTCACCCACACCCGGACAGCTCTGCAATTTAACGCAGTTCCACAAATCCAAGAACTGCAAGTTGGTGTGCTTCAGGCCCAAGCCGGGGATGGTTAAAACCGAGCCATTCCCACGAGAACAAGCCACTTGTAGTAAAATGAGGCGGCTCAAATCTGGCACCCGCCTACATCCGCGTAATTCCAAAACTCGGAGGTTGGTCAAACGGACAATTTCGTCAATCCAACGTGCATTCGATGGGATGGTCCAACATCGTAGAAAGCCCAGATTCGACAAGGAACCCAGGCCGACGAGGGAGACCAAAAGGTTCTGATCTCCCTCGGAAGTTCTCCCTTAAATCCACTTCCAAGCTCTTGAGGTGCTTCAAGCCTCTCAGATCCAGCTCCGGTACACTTGCAAGACCTTTACTGAGCTTCAAAACTGTCACGTTGGGGAAACAAGAAAATTTCACATCCTCCACTTTCATAAACCCCCCTTCAAAGAAAAACATACGCCTCAGGTTTACCCAACGACCACCATTTGTCATCTTGGCTGCTTCAAGTGCATTGGACTCGACAACTTTGGTTTCCAACCTTGCAAACTCACGCCACAGGTCGTGCATGCCAATTCTCCCAAACCCATCGCCAAGATTCTCCAATAGTGATTTCCTCTTCAAGTTCTCCAACTGCAAGCAAAGCAAATGAAACAAAAAAATCAAAAGCAATATATCTCTCGAACTCATCCTGCTGCAAAATAACTAAAACGACCACAGTCATCACATTGGTGTAATTTCATATAATGGGTTGTCAACTAGGAATGGCATGGGGTTTCACACTTCTCTGAATCATCAGCAATGTGATGCATATCTCAATTTCACATCCGTCTGAGATTTTAGAATCTCTAAGGTTGACAGCAGTCGGGGTATCAACACTTCAACCACGAACTAAAGTCCTCAAAGATACCTTTCCATTTTATAAATACACCAGGTTGAGAGAAAACCATCCTAGATCTTAGACTCCTGAGGACCACTTGGCCCATGAGAAACTCATCTCGAGACGCGAAAGTCCAAACTCTCGGCCCCTAAAACCAGCATTAAAAGTTGACAAAATGACAAACACAAAATTTAAACGACAAAATTCTCAAGAAGTCTAGGAATTCGGAGCCTTATGAACAAATTGTCCTACTCATTGTACTTCTCATTAAGGAAACAAAGATTGACATCCATGATTTCAAAGAATACTCACATGTTCTATCACACTTTTCATTGACATTCCATGGACCATACCAAGCCATTCGAAAATGTTCCAATTCAATGCATATGATTCTCCAATGTTAGGAGCAAATAGGGCCGCATCCATGAATAGAAGCTGATCTTGGGGATGTAATAAATCAAAGCTTCTTCTCAAGATGGAGAAAACAGGATGTTGACGTTCTCCAAAAGGATTCAAATAATCAATTTCATGCAAAAGCGATCTCCAACGTTCTGGAACATAGCCGATAGACCGCAATTGCTCCCCCAATATTTGCAATGCCAAAGGGTGGTAATGAGAACTTATGCCGTCACCTTTCTTGAAATGACATCGCTCAACACAAGACAAGATCAATTCATGGTCATCCTTGTTGCTCGTGTATACGGGAGGGAGACATACAACATGAGAAAAGAATATAGACCTCGCTTCTTCCATCACCAACTCCGGCATCTCTATGCATTCACTTGCATCAATCCCTAAAGATGTCAACTCATTCACAGAACGGGCTGTCACAAGCAAAACACTTCCTACACCATAGTTTGCTCCAAGAAGAGTCAAAGCTTGCTTGGATGTTGCACTTGACACATTGTCGATTGTCAAGAACACTTTTACATTCATCATATCACTCTTCAAGAGATACCAATACTGCACATCCAAAACAAAACAACAAAAGTTGATAATAACAAATCATTCTCACATGCAAATCACAAACCAAACTATAAGCTAGCTACTTGAACTCAACTGGAATTCACACATTGGATCTACTTCAACTCAACTACAAAGCACACATGGGATATCAAAAACATATTTATGCTTCATGAATAATACAAATATCACCAAACCTCATCGACACTCATGGCACCCAAATGTTCAAGATTTATGTTTGTCAGCCTCTGGAGCACATCTTTCAACATTTCTTCTTCACTTCGACTTCCCAACTCCATATGAGCAACTTTGCCACAATACTCCTTGGATACATCATTGCACATAGACTTGCAAATGGTGGTCTTTCCAATCCCACCAACTCCATATAAGCCTACTACTTGCACCCCAAACTGTGAAGACAATTTTGACTGCTTGATCCTTTCATGTATCACCTAGTATATAATCAAGACAATTGGAAATGGATGAAAAACAATGAGTTTGCAAGAAAACAAAAATATCAATAAAAGAATACTTCCAAGTCATGCAAATGACCTCTCAATTTATTCAATTCAAAAGTATACTCATTCAATAGATATAAGCGCATGGATAAACCAACATCACAAAATGATATTGACACACACCTTGCACAAACGTGACCTCCCTTGAACATGGGAATCTTCAAACCGTATTCCTCAAAGAACCAACTTACAAATTGCTTCAACTATCTCCGCTCGAAATGACACTTCTCCCATTTCACGGTTATACTTCAAGGCATTGGTTGGAACAAACAATTGCAAGACATTCTCCCATTCTCTCACATCAATGCTACTATCACTCTCAGCCAAAGTATGCCATGCTGATAACCATCGCTCATGGTTAGCAACATCAACACATTCACAAAATGTAAGGCCAAGAAGTATCGGCATTATTGAGAAGCTTGGCTTCCTCTTTTGGACATTGGCCATGGCCACCAACTCCAACATGGGCCATTTGGAAGTGAAGAATTCCTCCGAGAGAAACACCACCCCAACTTCACATTCTTCAATAGCGTCAAAGATAAGCCTTTGAAAATCCTTTCCAATGGGCACACAATCCCTACACTTGTCAAAAAAGGAATGGTGGCCACGTCTCTCCAAGTCCACATACACTTGTTCCACAAACCCTTTCTGTGCACAACTGTGGCTCAAAAAAACCTTGGTCTTTGGTTGTAAAGTGCAATTCCTGTCCACTCAAATCAAATTCTCAACCAATCAATCAATACTCAAAGAGAAACTAGGCAATATATTATAATCAAGGTTCACTCCATGTATTTCACAACTATTACAAGCACAAGATTTTTCCTTAGGTGACCAATCATGCAAGAAAGTACAAGTCAAAATTACTACTAACCCATAGCCAGTGCAATCGCTTGTAGATAGGCTTGTGCTCCCTTGTTCCATGATTCCAATCATCCCATGTCTGAAAACCATCGTCATGACATTAGACTACATAAGATTCACTTGTCATTGTCTCCCAGTCTTCCATTCTACAAACTAGGTGGAGAGTGAGCATCTGAATATCCAATGCTTTCAAGGCATGGTGACTAATTTAAAGCTATGGGGACAAAATTGAATGAGATAGATGAAAACCAATTTGAGTTTGACCATGCTCACAGCACCTCTCAACACAAACAGTTTCTTTTCAGATTCACACAGTCCTCAACGAGCCCTTTTTGTTCTTCTCTAACTAACGCACGCACAAGATTCAGACCAGGGCGGAACACAAAACATATTTCTGAAGTTAAAAGAAGAAATCTGAGCAATGTACACGGATCCCTCGTCAAGCCATGGTCTTCCGTGATTGATTTAAGCTAAAGATTTTGGGCAGCTCTCCAAATGGAAGACAAGCAGTTCATGTTCACAAAACAAGTGCAAGAGATTCAACAGCAAAAGAACAGAAAGATGGAGAGTTCACCAGTGTCAACGAAGCCTGAGAAATTTTCCAGGCCTAAGATTGGCTGCCACAAAGTCGAAGTCGCAACTTTGCCAAAGAAGACAACAACAGTGATGATGCCAATGCAAGTGCGCAATGATGGCGTGCGCCTTGTTTGTCTTCCACAAATGCCACCAACAAGAGGAAGTAGAGGCAACAAAAATCCTATGAACTCCTTTAGTGCAGACAATCCAACAATTCCAACAGTGCAGCTTCACTGCCACTCAACAATAGCGTCGACTGACTCTTGCAAATGCACGAGAAGTGAGCATCAATCGAACAGGAACAGGTCGCCAACCACACTTGATATGGAAGAAACCATGGCCAAGATCACCTCTCCTAAATAAATCGCAGATCCTGATCCAAAACATGAAATCTAAATTTCCAATCTCAATCATCCCACAATAAATAAATAATTTCTTCGTTGTCCTTGACGGTGAAAAATGTTGTCACGTATCTATTTCATTTTAGTGGGGACAGGATTAGGCAAATGGTAGGATGACCCTAAATGGAACCAACACAATTGCGACCCAAATAGTTGGACCAAAGTTTACTCTGGACAGAAAAGTCTACTACGTTAACCCTTAAAGGACATTGCAAGTCCCATAGGCATTTTGAAAGTCAAACTTGCATTTTTCACCTAGTTTTTTAATTTAAATGCTTTTAAGCTTAACCAACAAAATGTAGCTCCAATAATCTACTTTTTACTCTATTTGAATTTTTTTCAAAATTGTTAAAATTGTAATTTTTGTAACACTTTGAAGAGACCATCTTGAAAGCTCAAAATACACCACTTTTTGAACTTATTCTATCAAATTTTTCTTGCCATGAACTTCAAGAGTACATTAATTACACCATGATGTTTGTCACTATTATTTCCATTTTCGATAAAATAATCATACTATTTTAAACATTTTTGTAATTACTGTGATTTTTACAAAGAAATTTCTTTTAAAAATCATATAAAATTGAATTTGAAGTTTTTAATTATAAAAAAATGAGATTAAATCTTAAACATATAATACTACATGTGAAAAATATTAAAATTTTGAAATATGTATTTTAATGTAGAAATCCAATGAAGTTTGACCAAGTTTGGACATGAAATGTTTTTTAAGGATTAAGAAGAAGACATGGTGCAAGTAGAATTGCGGTAGAATGGGGTGGAATGGATATTATCCTTGAAACTCTTCTAGAGTCAAAAAACAAGCAAATCAATGGTCACACCAAAACTTGTTCTTACTCAAATATGGATGATTTTTAGCAATTTTGTTTTGGGAGAGTTCCTTGGGGGTGTATGCAACGCTTGGTGGTGGGAAGCTTATATTGAAATACAAAATCCACATGCCTATTTGATGCATACAACAATCCTTACTCAATATCTGAATTCCAGCCATTCAAATGAAATCTTCTATATCTACACCCACACCTAAAGAAATTATGCTTACAAAGTCTAGTTTCTATACCAACTTGAAAGTTTTGAAAGATTCCCAATATCTCAAGATCTTATTGTGATTTGAACTGTGCACCTATATGATGTTGGCTCACACATGATGATCTGAGGATATCCCCTTACGACAAAGCGAAACAAGCTTCACTTCCATTACCGTATGTTTAACTCTATAAACATCTGCAAATTGACCTTAAAATCAAGGCTAGAAGATTCGCAAAACGCTTGGGCACCTGAAACTTAATATATCGAAAAGCTAATGGATGCAGCAAAAACGAAGGGCTAAAGCTGTGCATAAGCGATTACTCATGCGGGATCAACCTGACCGTGTTTAAGAGAGAACGGAATAAAACCGTTTGTTTCCCGTTTATTTCCATTTTCCCATATCTAGTTTAGTAATAATTTGACCATCTTTTAACATTTCTCAATCTTTGTATTGTGAGTAAAATTACAGCTGAAGAACAGAGTTTCAAAAACAAACTTGAAAAAAAGCAGTTTACGCAATCAAAACCGCCATTTTAAAAATGAAACAAAGCCCAAGATTTCGAGTTCCTGATCCTGACAAACTCGACCAAGTAACGTGCAAAACAATTACGAGTGGTATCCTGGTTTCACGAAGGTTGAATAAAACGAGATAGTCAAGGCTCTTGTCACTTATATAGCCAGACCCTAGAACCAAAAGTCAAATAGTCCTAAACAGCCAGCTCCAACCAAACGAAAGAACATAAACATCCCTTAAAAGACTAAGGATTCATGCTTCTGGAATGGCCGATTCCATGCATCCTATAGCGAAAAGAATAGAATTTGAATGGAAAGAAATATCATATCAAGGAAGTCAGTGAAGAACACTAGATTCGTTGTTACAAAAACTAAATGAGTTGAGACAAAAGAAAGCTCCCAAGTTATGCTTGGGTACAGGAGGGATCCAAAGAACATACCTGAACCTTGTAAATCTCACGCCCACAGTCCAGACCTTTTTCCAACTCCGTTCCACCGACAATTTCACCACGTCCTCCGACTTCGACACTTCTTCACAGACGCCAGAGGACAACATCCACAGCGATCACCACCAAAACTCAAGCCTACTCAGCATTCAAAACAATCAAACCACTCTGGCGTCATCGCCACTTCCCACGGAACCTCTGTCCAGGTGGCTGCACAAACCCCACCGACACCTTAAAAATTCAAAAACACCATTTCTCTTCACCTTCAGCAAACCACCCCAACACCGTACCTCCATTAAACCACCAATACCGACAAAGGCTAACCCCCTCAAAAAACAGAACCACAACATTACAACGCAAACCTCCTCGTCACATCGGAGTCTCGGGAACCCACAGAGATCTAAATCCTCAAAACATCCGTCACAAGTTCCTCACAAATTCGTACCGAATTCGTACCAAATTTGTACCGAATCGTCAGGGATCGAATTCAACAGCGAAACAAACCGACTTTGAATTAGAAAAGGTGAGAAAGGGCATGCAGCAAAGAAAAAAAAGGGTAGGCAGGCTTACAAGGTGGAGAAACAGAGAAACAAAGAGAGATCTGGAGGCTCACCACAGTGAAGGAGGAGCAATCGGGAAGAGCACGAAGCGATGAAGACAACGACGTTTAATGAAGCTTGCTTGTTTTCGCAGGTGGCCGACGGGAAACCCTGTTTTGCCGACAATGACTCAAGCTTCGTTACTTCAGGTTCGTGACTACCGGTACTCTACTGTAGGTGTTGCATCGTATGAATACCGTATTTATTTTCGTCATATATATTGAGATTTGGTACCCGGATTAACCCTTACAGATCTGGGAAGCCCAATTCTTAGACGCAAAATGGTGTTTCCCAAGTATATGTCATAAAAGGTGCATGATTTGAGGTCTCCTTTGGTAACAAAAGTTTGTATTTGTCCTTAGTAGGATTCAATGACATAAAGCACTCCCAATTTGGATCATTAGTACACATCCTACTTTGAATTATTATTGCATCTCCTATATGTCTCAGAAGTTGTAAAATGGTGAAATACTCTACATGTGTGGAGCCACATTTGAGCACAATAACTAAAGGTATAGATGTTAAATTGACATTTAAATGAAAGATGTTGATTTTTGAATTATCAATCCAATGATATATGTCTTGCCATACTTTAATACATAGTTTGTAATCTAGGAGTCAAATATGGTACTATATGTACAATTCTCCATACACATTTAAGGGTTAACCCCTAAAGGATCAACGTGTTTAAAGGCCCAGAACTGCTTCAAAATACTTGTTCCCGAAGCAAGGTCAAAATCTTCATTGATATTTATTTTTTAACAAATTCAACCGCAAGATCCTTTGGTTAACTTGCACAAGTACATTGTTCCAAAATTTTAGAATGAATATTTCCACCGATTGCAAGATCAATGTACCTAAACTTCAAAATGTAGGCTTTTCTAGTCCTTTCAAAAGGTGAAGTTTTGTCTAAATTCAACATTTTTAGAAAAAAACACGTATGTCCTATTACTTGTGCATTTTAGACAATATGTTGGAAAATGGGTTGAAAACATATGTAAAAATTTTACCCAAATTTTTTTTTGTATTCATTTTTAGAAGATTGTAAAGTGAAAGGTATTACTGAATGAAAGATAAAACTACTATGCAGCTAATTATAACTTTTGGAAGAATTTGAGAATTGTTAATTCCAATAGTAAAAATGTTCTAATAGACAATTAATATCCTTTAATTTTATTTTCATTTGAAAATTTTCAAAATTGAAAACAAGAGATGACTTCATATGTTTTTTCTACCTTCATTGCTCACAAAATAAAACTCCTCATAACTTTTACCTCATTATTGAGAATTGAGTGGTTCAATTTTTTTTGAGTAGGTATCAATCTACACAATTCTAAGAAATTAATTTTTATTTTTTTAGAATATATTTTTTGTTGCCCATTTTGACATTGAAATTGAAAAAAAACTTCTAACTTTTGCATGACTTATCAAAATGACATAAAATAAAGCATCACATGTAGATTATGATAAGTAGCATCCATCCTATAAAATTTCATGCAAAAATTTCAAAATTATGAAGTCAATAGAACCTGCCTAAGTTATCAAAAAGCCCAAAGTGGACTCCATGGTCCTTTAGGGTTAATTGCATCACAATGCGTAGGCCAAAATTTTAAATTGAAGCTTTGGAAATTTCAAAATTGAGTCTCTTGCAAGTAGATATACATTTAAAAAGCAAAGTCTTCAAGTGTGTAACTTTGGCATGGCATGGAATTATGCCACTTCCTATATTTGTGACTAGTAATTGATTTGTAGCTTAAAAGCTCACATGCCTATAGTTCTACTAAATTTGTTGGAGGCAATGGATAACGGTTGAATTTCTATTTCAATTTCGTCTTGGGATGGTCAAAGTGATTCAAGAAGGGATATTAAAAACCCACTTCAAGAAAGGATATGGTTAAATTTATGGTTGCCTTGTGCTTTGAATCAATTAGGCATTGAAATATGACCTAAGTTGAAGCCAAATTTTGCAAAAGTACTATACATTTTGGATTCTAACATCTTACAGATATAAAAAAAATAGTTCATTCTATTATCTACCCTACAAATCAAACATTGTCCAATGCACTTGACATTTGATTTAATGGACTCGTTAGTGACCAATGAGAAAATAAAAAAAACATCTGTCAAAATTGCCATCTGTTATCCTTCGATGGTTTTTCTCCTTTTGTTTTCTAGATGGGGCCAAAGAATTTTGGTTGTACAACAACAAGCTCTTGTGACAAAATTGATATTGCAAAAATAGTAGTTTTCATGCGCACCAGTGCAACACTTCTAAAAGAACCACCATCTGTATTTCCACAATAATTTTGCATCAACATTTGCCCATGTATTGCTTCAAGAGACTTTGACAAGTACAAGATGTATAAAAAATACTAATTTTCTTCATGCCATTTCTAGAAATTCTAAGACAATTCAAATACTAACACTATCCAAAGGTTGAATCATTGTAAGAAATTAAAGATTGGGATACAATAGTTGCAATCCAAATTAACCAAATCTGACAAATTTTATTCCTTAAAATGCTATGTGCAGCTTAATATTAAACATTTTAAACTAACATATGAAATATATCTGTGTGTGTGTGTGTATATATATATTTCTACAACACATCTTTGCTATTTACCAATATGAATTTTGCCTTGACATTGAGGCTCATCTTTCTTTCACAAAAAAACTCAATTATTTGTAAAGAATCACTCTTGTCTACAACATTTGCCATAAATAGGACTAAATAATCTCATACCAACCCTTGCACACAAATAGAATGAACATTGCAAAAGATTTGAAAAATTCTAGACATATACTTTCAAAAGTCATCTCTAAGACGTCAGCAATCACCAAGTCATATGAATACAAGCACAATTAAAGATCTCTTAGTAGAAAAACAGTCCAATAGAAAGTCAAAATTATTAGGTGACAATTACACAGCTCATAGATTATGGACTACATATAGAATTATCTCAAGGTATTCAAGAAATTTTACCTTTAGTGGGTTGTTGCTTGAAAAGGTGAGCGTTTTAATAAACTCCTTCACCAAAACAACTACATTACTTCAAACATCTTTTATGGACCAAATGCATGTTGCCTACACATGAAATATTCAGTGACACCATTTGAACCAATGTTCTTTGTTTTCGGACCCATGGTTGTGTGGCCTTTCTTTCAAGAAGATTTTGAGTTTTGTAGCTCCTTCATTATGGGAGGCTTGCATTGAAGGAGGCCAATTTTGAGTATGCAATTTTTGTATGTGCTGGCTTTACAAGACGGATGAAATGAAGTTTTGGAAACATTGTGGCAATAGTGTGTAGGGCCATGATCACAGTCTGGCATTTCTTAACACATTTACCCATTTTTTTCTATAGGCTTGAAGTTGTCCATTTTTTTTTAGGCAATTGGGCATTAAATTGCCTAAAAATGAAATACTAATTTGAACACATTGGAAAGAATTTAGATGAGATAAACTCACAAAAAGTAACACGGAAAAAATAGAATGATAAGTCAACAAAAGAACTTGCAACAATAACCCTCTAGTGCAATTTATGCATTATTAAAATAGATAAGTAAATTAATGATTCCAATCAGATTTGAACCTCACATCTTGAAGGGGGATCACACTAGCTCACAATCTCATCCTCGCATTTCTTGTTTTCTAGGAATGCCTGCAATGGCACATCCAAAAAGCAACTAGATACGGCTCGTGATTGTGTGTGAAAATCTTTAAGGGCTCTAGACATGAATGTCACAAGGTCTCTAGGGGAGCAGCTTGGAATGGAAATGTAAACCATGCCATTCCTTGCAAGTTTCACTAAATGAAACTCTTGTTGTTTGATTCTTCAACTGCTTCATCTTCACTAGGTGAAGCATTGTCCACTTCTAGTCCATTCCTTATGGCACCTTGAACCTTGTCCTTTGGAATTTGTTCTTCCCCTTGACCAACCCTCACTTCTTATGCAATGGGCTCCTTAACCTTTAGTTATGTTTGGTGATTTATGTTTTGTTAACCCCAAGTACGCTCCAATTCTTGCACGCTTCGCATCAAATTCCATGCCATCACCATCATGCGGCTTGGTAACATCAAACTAGAAACAATCAAATCCACCTTCCGCACATTAAGGTACCCCCCCCATAACCGACTGAATAAGGAATTTCGACATAATCTAGAGTAGTGAAGGCAAACAAATATTTTTTAGGGGTACATAAATTGAAAAGACACATATTGCAAAAAAATTGGTAATTTTATCACTTAAATTGAAATTACTATGAATTTTGGGAGGCAAAAAGTGTTCCAGACCCATGGCCAATATATAGACTCTTCCAATTCCGATCACTCAATAACTTTTTACCTAATCATTATTTTCCACTTTTTTTTCCACAATCTGGGACATGTGTCATGTATTTATTGGTTCCAACCTTGAAAATGAAAAAAAAACGCATTCTAAGCATGGTCGGTAATACGTGCACCTATAGGTCGGAAATGGATCAATGGTCGGGAATGGGGGGGGTACCTTAATTAATGGATTGCTATGCTAAAAATAAAAGATTGTATATATATTACAAATTTGGTTTCACACAACATGTGGAGTATTAGCCGATTTTGGGAAGAGAATTTGGCTTTAATCCTTAAAAGATCAAGGATTCACGGTTTTAATGACTAATTCAATTGATCATTTGTTGAAAATATATTTAAGATGAAGTCAAGCTCTATGTCACTAGAATCAAAGAAAAACATTTGACTTGTGTTGGTCAATCATAAATGATATTGAACAAAGAACTTGACTCATTACATGATTTTAGGCAACTTCCCTTTGGCACTATGGCCAATGATTGCAAAAAACACGTGTACTATTTTTTGTCACACGCTTTGTTTTTTGGCCATAACTATTGAGTTTTGACTTCAAATGACTCAAAATTTATAGACAAGGTACTCATGACTATTATGTACCTTAATTTAATTTTTGAAATTTAAAAAAAATGTTATACTATTTAAAAATAGCCCCCGATTTTATGTCACAAATGCCAATTTGGAGGTTTTTAGTACTATTTAGTATCCATAAAAACGAATTTGGAGCTGAAATTTGGTAGGGATGGTCTTCTAATAAACTTGTAGGTATTTTCTAAACGAATTCTAAAAATACTTAATTTTATGTGGTGTAGACGTTTACAAAGTGAGCCTCTTTCTACTTGCATTCTAGAACATGTACAAAATTTTTTTTTTTTTTTTGGTGAATGACCATCTCCATAGAGTTGCTACAAATGGACAATTTCTATTTTTTTAATTTCTATTTTTCCTATTTTTTATTAATTAAAACATTGAAGTATTTATTTTCTTGAGATTTGGTTCTTTTCTAGTTCTCCTACTTAGAGAATTTTTTAATGAATTTCCTTCGGTGGTTACCTTCATCTTAAAGGTACATACATTGGCCATATCTTTTAATTTAACAAAAAATTGATTTTATAATTTTAAAGTACTCCAGAAAAAATCATGAGTACTGTTGCAAAACGCAACAAATAATATAGGTGTTTCTTGCAATCACCCCTATATGATCTTCTTCATGTATGCTACTTTATAAAGAGGAGAATTTCCAAATCACCAAAAATCTTAGACAATAAGCAAATACTATTAAAAGGATGGGTACCTTCCAATCAAGTGGTGCTTCCGTGAATCATCCAACCAAAAAACTTCAATGACACTACAGAACTTTTGCATATGCTAACCAAATGACTTGTTCTTTAGTGAGTTGGAATCCTGTTTTTTTTGGTCAACAAAAACAAATAATAATTTCACTAGTACCAAAAGTAGTGATTGACATTGGTGCCCCTACCTCAAGACAAGAAAGCATACAAACGCAGGGAGGAAGGCATGGAACATACAAAAAGTGCTAATAACTAATGAGGAAGTCGGAGCAATGAAGGAGCGACGTAGTATGGGCAGAGTAGAGGTAACGAGGCATGTGGATGACGTCGCCATGTTGCTTCCATGGTTGCAACCCTACAACCCTGGCGATGGCAAATAATCTTCTTGAGCGGTTGCATCTACAAGGCTAGAAGGTAGAGCAGGGGCAAGGTTTGCAACATGAAGAGGCAAAGCCAAGGCAAAGTCCATGGTAGTGGCGTTTCATAGAGCGTGAAAGGTGCAACAGGAAACTCTAAAGATACAAGAGTACGAGATGTGGTAGCTCAGGTTGCAAGGAGTGAGAAGAGTAATCTGGCAACATTCTCATCAGCAAATGCTATCAAAATGACGAAATGTTGACGATTCTGGCAAAACTAGTTTTAACCCCTAAAGCACCGAACATGCTTTTTTGAGAACATAGCTTTTGGGGGCAGCTTACTACGAGCAGAGTTTTTATTTTTTTTTCTTTCAAATTTTCACACAACATTTTTCCGAGGAGTAGCTTTAAGGCCCAACAATTTTCATAGCTTTTGACTACATGGTTAAAAAATTATTGCATGATATGTCATTTTCATTGCTCGGCAGGCAGCCCGGGCACCAAAAAAAACTTCTTTAAAAATCACTTTTTAAAAAAATAAAAATTTGAAATTGGTTCTTTAGATTTATATATATGCGGGAAGCTTTAAATCATTCCATTTCGATCAATGAGTCAAAAGTTATGAGGATTCTTAGTTTGAGGGTAGTTATGGAATCTCAACTCTAAAATAAACTTTGAAGTCCTTTATTTTAACTCAATTTTCAATATTTTTGAAAAAAATTAAAAACATTGGGTGTAGATTGTTTATTACAACATTATAACCGTTGGGATTGGCATTTTTCAATTCCATAAATAAATTCTTAACAATTTAGTGTTTTGAATCATTCTCTACCTCTTCCTACTTACAATTTTTTTCCTATATGTTGTACAATTTCAAATGATCTGAAATTTTTCAAGCATGTAGCCAACTTGCCTGCCTTGAAGAATGAATCCAAAGAGTAACCACCACTTTGAACATTTTTTCATACAAATGTGACCTTGTGAAGGGCAGCTGCTCGTTTTTTCGCAGGGACAAAAAAAGGATTTTTGTCAATTCAAACGCTATTATCTTGCAATCCACATGGTGGAAAATTCTGAAATTTTTTCCACATCTTCTTAAACAAGTTTACTACAAGATCTAAAGGTTACATGTGTCCAAAAATATTTTTTTTCTAAAATTTGGCACTAGTATTAGAAATGGCAATTTTGGAGCATTTTTGGTGAAAACATAGTTAAAAACCTTTAGGGGTTAACATGACTAATCTGGCAATGACATTGTGCAAATTATTGCAGATTTTAACATATTAATTCAAGGCTTTGTGTGAAGATTTGAAGATGGCAAGAGAAAGTTTGATGGTCAATTGTGAAAAATCACAGCCAAGTGAATATGAATGTGGTTCTCAATCTGACACACTACATAACTCTAATAATGCAAATCCTGAGGTATAGAAATAATCCATCCATGTCTTACAAATCCACAAAGATGCAACATTCAAGTTTAAATTAAGCCTATCTACTAATCTAAGTTTCTTGGCACTAGTGTTTATGGGCATTCATATATATCCCTCCAAGCATTGCACACAAATGACAATCTTGTTTTAGCAAGACTGTAAGATGTGCATAAATGGCTCACATTTTAAAACCTAGACTAGTTGAATCCAAAGTGATGGGTGACATTAGATTCTTCAATGTGCACCGGTTATACATTTTAAGGGAGAAAATCATTTAGAACACTATGGTTGTAGACTTTGAAGATTTATAATTAGTTCCTTAAGTATTTAAAAACAATCGAAAGAACTTGCGGTAGAAGCATTTTCTATTTTTCTTTCAAAATATTTGAAGGAGGCTAATACTTCCAAATTTGCAATCAGTTCTTTATGCACCTCTTTCTTTATAACAATGCAAGATTCAATTTCATGTCCATGCATAATGTATCTTTTTTCACAAAAAAATATTGACCAAAATATAGACAATGTATTTTTTGATTTACAATTTTTTTGGGGGAAAAAATTTGAATTTGATAAGTTTAAATATGTGCAACATCCGAGAAATGACAATAGATCGTCTTACGCTAAGTCCACATTGAAAGCAAGTTTAAAACAATTTTGGACTGAAATCTCCAATTTTGTTATGTGTGTACCTTAGTTATGTATCTTAAGTTGTTTGGATATATAGCATATAACAAGAATATTAGGGTGTTTTATTTTGGGGACAAGAAATAGGACAAGTATTTTTTGAAATAACCCAATTGAATTAATGTATGACAAGACTATTTAAAATTTATTTTAGAATCACTTAGTCTTTAAAGATTCACAACTATGCTTCATCAAACTCCACCCCAAAACTACCATTTCAAGTGCACAAGATGGAAAAAAATCTTGTTAGTTATACAATGGAATTAAAACATGCCAGTAGTGAGAGTATTTTAGCAAGTAATTTGAATCCTAAAGACTTTTTTATTCTCAATAAATTATAAAAATTGAATTCAAAAACAAATCTTATATGTTATTTTTTAAAGAAGATGCTCTAATTGACTACAAAGTAACACTTACTCCATAATTTTACATCACTAATCCATATGGAATGGATTAAACTTTTTATTGTAAATATAAATATATATTATGAAAAATAGGTTTTTTGAAAATGTTTCTATATTCTTTTTGTTGCCTAGGTTGAACATCTAGTTCTCAAGAAAATGTGGCTTATGTTCTTATAAAATAATAATTGTATTCCTCAAGAGTTTATTTGTTCTTCTATCTTTGCACAAAGTTTTAAAACTCAAGCCAAAAATCATAATTACAGAAACCTACTCAAGCTTTCAACTGTCCAACAAAGTGGAATTTTGATCTTTTAGAGGTTAATTTACAAACCTATTCAGCAACCAAATGCAATCTTATGACAATCCATCTATTCCAAGGGGGGGGAATTATAAAGCTCATATTAATAGATTGTTTTCAATTTGACTCTATATGATTAATCCTTGATCACCCCAAATTCCTTTTTCTAAATGATGAATAGAGTGCTTTAGGACGACGTTTAATCCAAAATAATGCTTGAATCCTTAATACATGAGCCCACTCTGTCATCTTTTTGTAAATTTCATAAGATTCTACTTAGTATTTTATATATATATATATGTATACAAATTTAATCTTGTAACACTGCTGCGGACACAAAATATCTGATGGATGACTTCACTTGCCACTGTGGGATGGAAAAAATGTTTTTTCATCCAACATATTTATTTGGAGGGTACTTGCATACATTTTCAGTGAATAATATTGCAAAGTCCCTCATTATGGTCTTATTGACTTTTCTAAAGCAGAAGATGCTCAATCCATAGATCACCTTTGTATATTTTGGCCATTTCTTGCTATTTTCTCTTAATGTGAATTTCAACTATAAAATGGATGTTTTTTGAATTTGAGTCTATCAAATGAAATGAATCATAATATTAAGAATAATTTCTACTCCAATTGAAAATTTTGAAAAATTCATAGATTTCTAGATTCTATAGCTATATGAACTTTGGAATTATAACCATGGTTTGTCCATTTTCTAATTTTAGAGCAACATGATAACTTTGATTTATATCATGATGCTCTACACTATAGTGTACATCAACAGTGAAAATTTTAAATTTCCCAAAAGAATTAAAAAAATTTCATTCATATCTAGTTGCAAATTGGCAGCAACGTCAATATTAGGGAAAGTAGAAACAACATTTAAGTCATTATTTAATCCCAAATTTTTAAATATAAACGAAAACATAGGATACGCCTTTCAAAAAGAACTATCCATTAGAATGGACTTTTATCAATTTTAAGTCAAAGTTATTAGCCATTGAGGATTTTCTTTCACATTGTACCTCCTTCCAATTACAAGATTAAATGACGTTCTAGCTATCTCTCTCTTCTAACAAAAACTTGCAATCAAATTTGTCCATTGTCATATAACCCTCTCCAATCACTTTCATTGCAACACAACAAAACACAATTGGATAGAGTGGAGAGTTGTAACCACATCCTCCATGCAATTGGAAAGTGTGTGGAGTCGTAACCCCATCCTCCATTCACTTTTTGAGAGAGTTCTAGATCTCTAAAGTTAAATTTAACTATCATAATCTAGTTGCAAGCAAAGGTTATATATCCAATAACCAACTCGCCGATGCAATTCACAACATAAGGAGAACCAACCTTAAACCACCCAAAATCCAATCGCATCCTCATGTACCAATGGTCTACATTTTTGTTCAAAAATGTACCCCTTAGGTACATAAAAGAGGGAGTGATAATTGGCTATTTCACCTTTCTGCTCAGGTTGCAGTGCAGTACACTGGAATCAGGTGCAGCACAGGTGGCTTTTTATCCAGGTACCGAAACCTAAACCCTAACCTCAATCTCTGCAGCGAGAATCTTGCCTTGAACTTTGCGTGTTAATCGTATCAGACAAAAAGTGATAAAAGTTTTCTCTCTTGAATCTTCATCCTTTCTTTCGAATCCAGATACCAAAAGAAGAGGATCAAGGAATCGAGAGAGAATCGCTTTCTGTTGCTCTGGCAAGGTGTGTTTTTCATGGTGAACAAATTGTATCTAAAAACAGTTTCTGCTTCATCGCTTGCCAGTCTCTAGCCCTGAGGTTCTCATGCGGTGATTTGGAATAGTTTTCTTTCAGCAATGAGCTTGCCCCTTTTGTTTCAATAAAAAAGAAAGAACGATAAACAACAGAATTGCTACTGTCACCTTCCTCATTCGAGTAAGGTTTCGTCAGTCAAGAGTCTCACCGTTCAGTTTCGACTCCGGGATGCGAAAGTTGTTCCTGCTCTGTGGGTTTTTTGATTTCAGCCAAGGTCTAGAGTGGGCACCTTACGAAGTTGACGCTACAACACGCGGAGTCGGATTTTAGAGTCTGCAACATGGGGATATACCAAAAGAGGGCAAAAGCAGTGGCGACCATCTTCAAGCTGTGATCAGTACGTATTATTGAACACTTGCTGTTTCACTAGGAGTTTCATCAACTAAGGCAATTCACATTTAAAAAAAACTAATCACCTATGATGGTTATTCACAATTCCTAGGTCTCCTTGTCACTCCGTAAGTGCAGGCCCGCTTCTTTCTTCGTTCTCTCCATGGCCATCAAGTGGCAAGCAAGAACCTGGGTTCACGTCCACTACTGCTGACAGCCTCCTGAATTTTCTATTGCATTCGTAACACAATGCTCCCAGTCTCAAAATGGAAGAGTACATGTGCAGAGAAAACTCAAGGAAAAAAAATCTACAAGCGCGCACCTCCTCCTCCTCCCTGGCGGACAGCCCGTAGCTTACAGCAGTCTTGCCAGTCATCAACATTCCATTCCGCCACCGGGAAACTAACAGGTACGTATTAGAAAATCACAAGGAAAGTGGACATGACGATTTGAGAGGCTAATTCCATGAATGAGATCCATCTTACTGCTCTCCGGGCAACATTGTGTCACCGTCGGGAAGGTCACAGTAGCCGTTCTCTTGGCCGATGAGATGCGCCACGCACTTCTTCTCCGCGACTACCTCGTCTTCCGACTTCTTGATGCGCTCACGCAAGTAGTCGTCCACTTGACAATCCGTGACCAACTCCCAGCCGCCATCGCCATTGGAGCGGCACGGCATGCTGAAGATGATGTCCTCGGCAATTCCGTAAGGGTTGCCGTTCGTGTACACCCCTGAAGAAAACCAATCGCCCTCCAGAGTGGGAGTGACGAGAGATTTGATGGCGTCCGCGATCGACACCGCCGTAGACGCGGCCGATGATCGCCCCCATTTCTTAATGAGCGCGCCGCCGCGCTTCTGTACTCGCGGCGTGAACTCCTCCTTCAACCACTTCTCGTCCTGGATCACATCCACCACGCGCGCGCCGTGGATCTTGGCGTTCAAAAAATCGGGCACTTGCGTGGTCGAGTGATTGCCCCAGATGGTGACGTTGGAGACGTTGTCGTAGAAGACGCCGGCCTTGAGAGCTAATTGGCACTTGGCTCGATTCTCGTCCAATCTCGTGAGGGCGTGGAAATTTAAGGGGTTGAGACGCGGCGCATTCTTCATCGCGATCAACGCGTTCGTGTTGCACGGATTGCCCACCACCATCACCTTGACGTCGGGGCTCGCGACGGCGTTCAGCGCCCTCCCTTGCTGCGCGAAGATCTGCCCGTTGAGGTCGAGCAAATCGGCTCTCTCCATGCCGGGGCCTCGAGGCTTGGCGCCGATGAGGAGGGCCCAGTCGGCGTCAGTGAAAACCTCTTCCGCTTCAATGCCGATGTTAACCTCTCTCAAGAGCGGGAAGAGCGAATCCTCCAACTCCATGGCCACCCCCTCCAGGGCGTCGCGCGACCGCTCGGACCCCAGCAAGTTGAGCACAATGGGCTGGTCTTGGCCAAACACTTCTCCGGACGCGAGCTTGAACAACAGATGGTTCGCAATCATCCCCGCGGCACCGGACACGGCGATGCGGACCGTCTTCTTCCATGTCTTCGGCCTCTCGCCCTCCTTCAAATCGTAGGTGACACAGAAAACACCAAAGCATTGCCCTCTCTTCTGACTCTCCGCCACGCCGCTGGCGGGACTCTCGCTCAGCGATTTCTCGGCGGTGCTCGGGGCAACATACGCCACCACATGACCTCCTCGCCTCCTCGGAGCTCGCGCCACTGTCACGCACCCCCCTGTCGCCACTCTGCGGCCCAGAAACGCACTACACAGCCCATGTCCGCCGCCGTCCAGCTTCCCAAACGCATTGCCATGGCTGCCCACCAAGGCCCCGGCAGCCGCGTTCCCCGCAACAGCAGCAGCCATGGCGACCATGTCCTTCCCCCCTCAACCGCAAACCTCTCCAGAAGCCCTCACACCCGAATCTCGCAACCCCCTCTCTCGCAGCAACAATTGGGTGCCAGAATCCAGGACCAAAGCGATGATTTGACAACCCCAGGCCACCTAACGAACACGAAACAGTGGCGCACGATGATTGGCAACCACTTCGTCACTCAGTGCGAGAGAGACGGACTCTCCTCACAATCCTCACAGTCCTCAGAGTCCCGTCTTAGCAAGCTCCAGTTGATGATAAGATGCTATTGGTCGGGCGGCAGCAACCAACTGTACCCTCAACTTTGATTATTTACAAAAACTCCAGCGAATTCATTCAGTCCTGACAACTTTCTGACGAAAAGACGAATTCCCGGCTGTAACGGAACCCAAAAAACTCAGGATCGCAACGGAAGCCACCTGAAGGCCCTTTATCGCAATCTTTCGACATTCAAAGACGATGAAGTAAGCTCAAGCCTCCGTCACCATTGCCACTGACAGAGATGGGATTCACCCACGAATGAAGTGCAAGTTTTACACTTACGCTAAGTTAATCGCATCCCAAATTCCCTGATGAACGCATCATTAGCTCATGATAGGGCCGATTGATGGGAATTTTCTAAGTGTTTGCGCAAATTTGAGGGAGCACTGCAAGCATGTGCAGTGCGAGGAAGAGTTGAACTGGGGCAAAGGGGAGGTCGTTAGAGGGTCCACGTGGTGGATAGTGTACAGTACTCGCAATGCGTTGTTACGGAAGTGCAGAAAGGCAACGCAACGGCGCCAGGACGACGACCGTTACAGGCTTGCAATCGGAAGGCGCTATCTTGGTGGGAGTGAGGGGGCGATGAGAATGGAAGGCTACGATTTCCCGAAAAATATCGGGCGGTTGACAGGTTGTGAGGCAGGACGCTAATATGAATTCAAAATTTGCAATTTTTATCATGTGTGGCAAATATAGAAAAAAAAAATTACTCCGTTTCTCTTTGGGGTAAATTCTTCCTGTTGCAGGAACCACTTAGTAAGACGGGTTTAGCATCTTGCAGTTGGGAGTATAAAAGGGATGCACCCAAAACCGGTACTTTTTTTGTCCCTTGATGAGTTCAAACTATGCTTTTTTTTAAAGAAAATGAATGATAGAGTCTTTAACGCTCTAGGTTGTTTTTATAATTTTCTAACACTTATACAATATTTTATGAATTTTCAAAGTTGGAAGCAGAGAGGAGCTATTTCTATCATTGAAGTTTTTGCAATTTTTTTTTCAAAAATGGTTTAAGTTTTTTGTGCCTAGAAACAAATGAATTTTTCTCATGCATCAATTGAAACAAAAGTTATATTTTCAAAAGGCTATTTCTCTAAGTTGCTACTTTTCAAGTTTGTTTTGGTGAAAAATATATATTTTTCAAAATTTTCTTGAAAAAGAAGGTGAAGAAAATTTGTACCAAACACAAAATGAGCCTTTAAAATCTACAAATTCCACCAGTTGTAAATATTATACTCCCTCTGTCCCACTAAAAACCTCCAAAACTCTTTCCGTTAAGAAATTAACTATATTTTCAATCAAATTGCCAAAAATACATTCATTCAAGAATAAATAACCCATCCTTTAGATCTATGCAAAATCTCAAGCTTAGACACTATCATTTAGGCACCCAAAATTCATGTCAAAAGTGTGATATTTGAACATATTTTATAATTGCTGCCAGCTCTCTCATTTTAGATGATTTAAAGGGTGGTGGCTACAATGGGATTGTAATGACACATTCTCCAACCTAAATATCCAAAAATAAAAAAACTATCCCACTTTATGAACAAATTTTAATAGCACCAAAGTAGTCACTAAATAGGCTGTCAACACTACTATTTGACAAAGAAATTAGTACAAAGTGTCTCATGTTGCCAAGGCCAAGCTTGCAAGGCCACGGGAATGCTTTTTGATTGTCTCACTTGCCCCCACAAGTTTGTTCAATGTAAAAAACACTCACTAAACAATCAAAAACACAAAAAGGAGCTTTTTAGTGGAACAAAAATTTTGCTTGATTTGGAGGTTTTTAGTGGGACAGAGGGAGTAGTGTAGAATGTTAAAGTAAAAACCAAAAGTTTGTTTCAGTCTATGAATGAAAAATTAATTAATAATGGTTATCTGCACAAAATTCAAATTGCAATCAAATATCAATTTCTTCAAGGAATTTTTCAAAAAAATTCAAGTTGGAGTAGAAAATAGACTTACAAGTTTTTATTGGTGAAATATACTTACTTGAATTTTGTGCAAATAGACTTAGTAAGTTTCATTTCATTGGTTGGGCTCAAATTCAAGAAAGAATGTTTTAAAGGTTAAATTCAAACCAAGAATAAAGAATTAGAAAGTTGTCAAAGTACACTTCAAGGTGATCAATGGATTAAGTGTCTTCTTCCTTAAGAATCTCAATAACACCTTGACGAGGAAATCTATAATACCATTTGCTAGAACACATTCAACCAAGTTCCTAAAGATATTAGATGAAAAATATTCTTTTATATCATACCCTATAGTAGCTCCCTACAATCATCTATTAGATACATGTTAGTTGTAACATCGTTACAATTTTATCTTTAGTTCTTCTATTGAAATCAATATACCTAAGCAATGGTGCTGCTGGACTTACTTCGGGGTTGTACATTTCATTTATTTTGGGCTGTGTTAAAAGACATCTTATCTAGAACGATAAATGTATTTGGATCCCACATAGTAAAGCATGCAAATATAGATGAAAACTCATTTATTCATCAAAAAAATTTATGCATTCATCCCAAAAAACTTTCACCGTCTAAGATTTTTTAGCAATTTGGCATGTTCATCTATTGAGGATAGGGAGAATAATTCAACAAGTATTCCTTCCAAATGTTTTGGTGCTGTTTTTGATGGATTTTTTTTCCTAAGAAAAGCAACTTGATCTGGATTGTAGGAGAAGAAGCTCTACATTGGCAAAAGTTGCAAATAGAATGAACTACAAGTACAACCATTACAGAAAATTTCATTTAGTGAAACTCTTAAGGAATACATTTGATGGTCTACATTTCCATTCCTAAACGCTTCCTTGGAGACCTCGTGACATTCATGTCTAGTAAGAGTCCTTAAAGATTTTAACATACAATCAAGAGCGCACAAGGTACTTTTTGAATGTAACATTACAGACATTTCCAAAAAGCGAGGAAAGTGATAATGAGATTATGACGTAGTGTGTTTCCGCATTAAGATGTGAGGCACAAATCTGATTGGAATCATCAATTTGCTTACCTATTTTGATGACGCCTAAATCGCACTAGAGGGTTACTGTGGCAGGTTGTTTTGTGGTCTTATGATTTTGTTTCTTCGGTGTTGCATTTTTTGAGTTTATCTCATGTATATTCTTTCCAATGTGTTTAGATGGTGTCATTGAACATTTCTTGTGTAGGCAATGTGCATTTGGTTTAAAGAAGATGACCGAAGTAATGTAATGTAGTTGTTTTGGTGAAGGAGTTTATTAAAGCGCTCACCTTTTCTAGCAATAACCCATCAATAAAGGTATAATTTCTTGGATAGCTTGTGATGATTCTATATGTAGTTCATCATCTATGAGCTATGTAAGTTTCACCCAATAATTTGGACTTTGCAGTGGACTATTCTTTTGTTGAAAGATCTTTGCTTGTACTTCATATTCATATGACCTAGTTAGTCCTTGACAGTATGCTGTAGCTGTCAATAGACAAGAACTGGAGGAAAATGAGAAAACAAATGAGGCAAAAGCATCAAGTGTTTCTTTTGCAAAGCTTCACTGCATTCATGTTGTAACCAAAGCTATTTAGAGTCTTTGTACATATCCATGCACTTTACGAATCCTCAAGTAATGTTGAAGTTGGATCATTTGAGACGTCTAGGAGATGACTTCTAGAACTTCGTGTCTAGAACTTTGTCAAACTTTTTGCAATGTCTATAAAGTTTGCAAATAGAAGTTGGTATGAGGTTTTCTAGTCCTACTTATGGCAATTGTTGTAGACAAAAGTGACTTCAAAAAAATTTAAATTTTTTCAAAGAAAGAAGCTGGAGAAGTAAGCTTCAATGTCAAGGCACAATTCGTATTGCGGCAGATAGCAAAGACGTGTTACAGATATTTATATTTTATAAATCAGTTCAAAACATTTACTATTGAGCTAATAAAATCTAGCATTTTTAGGGTCAAAGTTTTTCAAATCTGGTAACTTTGGATTGCAACTCTAGTATCCTAAACAAGTTGCATACATGCTTAACAATTTGGAATTGTACAATACATAGGAATGACATGAAGAACAATAATATTTTTTCAATAATCTTGAACTTGTTGTCCGAGTCTCTTAACCCCCAAGTGATCCAAGGGGGGTACTTTCAAAATGGGTTCGAATTGCCAAGACCTTGAGCAATTTGTTTGCTCATTAATTCTTGAAATCAAATAGAATGTAGCCATAGGATCTTGAAGTTCACATTGGAAGTGAGCACTTCAAAAAAATTCAAATTATTCGTCCCCCCAGTTTAATAGATATTCAAGTTTCAAGTCTTATTTGGGTTCATAGAAAACAAGGTAGAGCACTTTGAAGGAGCATGATCATTGTGAGAATATTTTGAAATGATGACCTAAGTGAAAGACAAGAGAGTTGAAAATGTTCATCTAAAATTTCACAACACTTTGAGCATTTTTCAATTCACAGTGGAGCTTGCACTACACAGTGGTTCTTGAAATGAGTGTAGTGTTTGAATGAAAAACAAGGGTGAGCACACTTGTCTTCTCCATGAGCTTCTTGGATCAACTTTTTTTTGAGGTGGACAACAATTGCATTGGTTGATTGACTTTTTAGTCCATTCCAAACCAAATCCCAAAAAATGAATTGTAAACTACACTACAACCACGGTTGCTAGTATGTGAGCCTAGGATCTTGAGCCCATGAGCCTAAGAGCTTAGACTCCTATATTATAAGTACCTATGTTATAGGTACTTTCTATAGTTATAGGACATTTA
Source organism: Pseudisothecium myosuroides (assembly GCA_951799445.1). Classification (NCBI taxonomy): domain Eukaryota; kingdom Viridiplantae; phylum Streptophyta; class Bryopsida; order Hypnales; family Lembophyllaceae; genus Pseudisothecium; species Pseudisothecium myosuroides. Next base: position 17,687,892 of record OX637290.1, on the reverse strand, counting down.
TATTATAGGTTCCTAATTTATAGGTGTCTATATTATAGATACCTATGCTACAAGCACCTTTCATGGTTATAGGATATTTGTAGTATAGGTGTCTATGTTATTGTTACCTTCCATGGTTTAATGGTTATATGATATTTATAATATCTAGATGCCTATATTAGAGGTGTCTATGTTATAGGCACCTTCCATAGTTATAGGATATTTATGTTATAGGTACATATGTTATAGGCACCTTCAATACTTGTAGAGTACCTACTTACACCTAGGCTCAAGGCTCGTAGGCTTGCATTCCTAGGCTCACATGCTAGCGTCGTTGACACTACAACACTTAACTTTGAAATATCCACAAGGTGCAATTGAGCTTGCAATTTAATGAGACTACTACCATTAGATTCATAACGCAATCTATTTTCTTAAAAAAAAATTTATTTTTTTTAAAACCTCAAAATTTAAGAACAAGCATCTCAAAATGGATGGGACAGTGACTAGAAAATGGTCGTGTGAGTCAATAGGGGTTAAACTATAAATGGCACTTGGTCTTAGGGACGATGTTTGCTATGTGAATCTGATTCAAAAGTAGGTCAAAGGTAGCTGCATCTAAAATTGCACGAATAAGCTCTGCGCTTGATTAATATGCAGTAGAAAATGAACAACAATTTTTGTGTGCAGGTGAAGAACTACAAGTCAAAATGCAAGTTTTTCCATAATTTTTGGACTCATTGTGAATTAGTTACAAATTTTTAATAATGTCAAGTTTAGGGTGTTAAAAGTGTTATATACGTGATGCCAAAATCTATTTGATGCATATAAAGAAGTGACGCTAGTAGTATTATAACATGTCATAGAGAAGAAGTTAAACAATAAAAAATAAATTCCAAATGGACTACTTATGAGGTTGCTTCCTCAGTCTTTAACACTATAAATAGAATTGCATACCATTCAAAATGGGCTTTTACTCCACCTTACACTTGTCCTTGTAATGTGCACCATTTTGCTTATTATCCCTGTTCATTTTTCCTTCAGAAATAGGGGTCAATTTTGAGGAGTGATTCATTTTAGGTGTAGTTACCTTAAATTTGTTCCAAAAACCTTCAATAACAACACTCTTTAACACCCAACACGAATATACTTTAAGTGTTGATGCAAATTTATTGTGCATATGCAAATGATAGTTATTGTAGAGGTACTCCCACTGGTACAAATGGAAACTGTTGACTTCTTGTGCAATACTCTACGCAAAGGTCAAAATTGGCAGAAATTATATAAAGAAAAAAATTTGGCAGAAATTAGGTCATTTCTGTGGAAAAGTGCCACATTTCATCTTATGAATGGTTTGAGGTGACGCGAACCTTTGGTCATCTGACATAAAATTCAATTTCAACACTCAAATGCCAAATTAGACCATTACGTACTGTATCAATTTTGTTGCATGAGCTTGTTGTTACAAAACAAATTTTTTTTGGCCCCACACAATAACAAAAGGAGAAAAAACTTTTTGGGCAGCTTGGGCAATTTGAAAATCTTTGGAGATTCTTTTGCAAAATTGCTCATCAACTTTTGAAATTTGGCAAATATGTAAGATATATGATACAAAATGAAAATGTAAAAAAATAATAACCAAATGTAGTGTAAGAATCTCATTCTAGAAGGAGTTAAAGTTTGCTAGCCCTGTCGATAAGGTTGAAATTTTTTTCAACTAACTTCAAACGTTATAATCTTTCAATCCATGTGGTCAAGGTTTTTGAATTTTTTCCCACACATTCTTAGAGAAGTCTAGTACAAATTTGTACGGTTGAATTTTGAATTTTTTTTTTCATTTTTTTCTTGTTGTCCTAAAAAATAACAATTTTTGACAACTTCTGTCCAAAATGTACCTCGGTCCTTTAGGGGTCAAATCAAATGACGAGTCCATTAGTCATTCTTTGATTTATAGGGTAGATTGTAGAATGATTTAGTTTCTATATTGTGAGATATTAGAGTTCAAATTGTACGATACTTTTGCAAAATTTGGCTTCAATAAGAATTGGGTCATATTTTAGTGCCTAACTATTTTGAAGTATTGGGCAACCATAAATTCAATCACTTAAAATCAATATCGTTCATTTGGATGTCATTTTAACATCTAAACCTTACCATGCTTGAATGTGGCACCGTACATGTAGAATATGTGTCCATTTTACAACTTTTGATACACGGAGGAGGTGCAATGATAATCCAAATTGGGAGTGCCTAATTTGATCATTGGATCCCTTGAGACAAATACAAACTTATATTACCACACGATACCTCAACCATTGCACCAGAAAACTTGGAAAACACCATTTTTTGCGTTCAGAAATTGGGCTTCTCAGATACCAAATTTCCGTAAATATAAATACGATATTCATACGCGAGAACATCTACTGTAGAGTCACGAACCCGAAGCCCGAAGTAACGAAACGTGAGTCAGTGTCGGCAAAGCAGGGTTCCCCACTTCCTCGATGGCCACCTGAAAAAACGAGCAAGCTCCGTTGAGTGTCGTTGTCTTCACCGATTTCTTGCGAATCTTCACCTTCTTCGCTCCTCCATTGCTCCTCCTCCGCTATGGTAAGCTCCATCTCCAGCCTTCAAATCTCTCTTTGTTTCTCTTTCTCTATTTCTCCACCTTGTAAGCTTGTCTACCCTTCTTTTCTATGCTCGCTACCGTTTTCCCCCGAAGCTCTCATCTTTTCTGCAGAAGTTCAAAGTCGGTTTGTTTCGCTATTGAATTCGATCCCTGACGATTTGGTACGAACTTGTGAGGAACTTGTGACGGATGTGTGAGGAATTTGATCTCTGCTGGTTCCCGAGACTCCGATGTGAGGAGGAGGTTTGTGTTCTGATGTGGTGGTTCTGTTTTTTGAAGGGGGGGTAGCAGTTGTCGGTGTTGGTTGTTTGATGGGCATTTGGAGGAGGGTACGGTGTTGGGATGGTTTGCTTAAGGTGAAGAGAAATGGTGCTGGTGGGGTTTTGTGCAGGTGAAACAGGGAGAGGGCGAACAGGGATAGGGCTCCGTGGAAAGTGGCGATGACGGCAGAGTGTTTTGATTGTTTTCACTGCTGAATAGATTTGAGTTTTGGTGGTCATCGTTGAGGTTGCTGTTCTCTGTGGCGCCTGTGAAGAAGTGTCGAAGTCGGAGGACGTGGTGAATTGTCGGTAGAAGAGAGTTGAGAACGAGGTCTGGACGGTGGGCGTGACATTTGCAAGGTTCAGGTACGTTCTTGAATTTCTAATGAACGCAGGCATAACTTGTGATCAAATTGTTAAAAATATTTTCTTAAGGTGCGAGAGAGTGCGTCTCAGCTTCAAGGTGGGAAATTTCATGCTTACCCATAGGATTTTTGTCCGTGGTTTGATGTTCATTAATGCAAAATTGAATTGACTTGTGTGAATTTCCTAATTGAAGCTGTTTGTACTTCGCCTTTTCGGCTTTCAATGCAAAAGTTAATATGTCAAAGCGCTAGGCAAAGTTGTCAGATCATTTCAGCTCCCCCGCAGGATGCTGATGGTAAGTAGTGTATAACCCTTTCAAATTCTTTAGAATCTAGATTACTGTATATTTCCTCGCTGCTCTTTCTTGGTATGACATAAACTGTTTGCACCGTACGTCCTCGTCTTAGTCAACGATTGATGAAGCGATTCCCTCCAGCATGTTGTTAGATGAGGTGTCTCAGTGACGGAGATGAATACCTGGACGGAGCATTGAGTATGCAAATCGAAATAAAAGAATCTAATAATGTTTACTGTGAAATGAATTTTAATCAAGGATTCTAGAGCATCAAGATGCTGGAGTGCTCAAGGTCCACATGAGAAGTCCACGTATTAAAAGGTTCAGATATTCCCTGAGAGTGAGTTCTTGAAGCGATGTTTCAGACACGATGTCACATCTTGAAGATCGCGATACCCGAAGAACGTCAATTGTTGCAATTCAGAAACTACTAACTCCAATTGGATCCTATCCAAGATTCCGATCGATCTCACCGTGATATCGGTAGAGGCTTACAAAGAGAAACTGAAAGAATTTTGGATATGAAATAGTCGATAAAGATTCCATCGAACGAACAGAATACATTCTGGATGAAGAATCCGTCTTTCACGAGTACGTGTGGAAACCCCCGAACTGCACGTGTGAAACCCTAACTATGAAATATAATCCGTCTGCAAAATGACTGATCAAATTTGTGGCGGGGGTTAACATTTGCAAAATTTGGTATATTAGCGAGGTACAAATTTTGCAAACGTTCTCTTGGGAAACGTGAGTCAGTGTCGGCCTCTCGGGGGGTTCCGAAGGTCAACTGACAACCCAGATCTTTCTTTGTTTCTCTTTCCTTGTTTCTCCACCTTGTAAGCCTGTCTACCCTTGTTTTCTATGTTGCATACCCTTTTCCCCCAAAGTTCTCACCTTTCCTAGTTCAAAGTCGTTTTGAATCACTATTCAGTGTCCCTGACGATTTGTGAGGAATTAATGGCGAGTTTGTGAGGAATTTGATCTGTGTGGGTTCCCGAGGCTCCGATGTGACGAGGAGGTTTGCGTTCTGATGTGGTGGTTCTGTTTTTCGAGGGGTTTACCGGTTGTTGATATTGGTGGTTTGATGGGCATTTGGAGGTACGGTGTTGGTGTGGTTTGCTTAAGGTGAAAAGAAATGGTGTTGTTGAAATGTTAAGGTGTCGGTGGGGTTTTGTGCAGGTGGATAAGGTAGAGGGCGACGAGGGACAGAGCTTCTGTTGAAAGTGGCAATGGCGCCAGAGTGGTTTGATTGTTTTCAGTGCTGAGTAGGTTTGAGCTTTGGTGGTGATCGCTGTGGTGGTTGTCCTCCCTGGCGCCTGTGAAGAAGTGTCCAAGCCGGAGGACGTGGTGAAATTGTCGGTAGAGGAGAGTTGAGAAAAGGTCTGGCCGGTGGGCGTGAGATTTGCAAGGTTCAGGTATGTTCTTTGAATCCTACTGGACGCAAGCCTAACTTGGGAGCTTTCTTTTGTCTCATCTTGTTTAGTTTTTCTGTCAACGAATGTGGTGTTCTTCTTTGCCTTCCTCGATACGATATTTTTTGCCATTCAACTTGTATTCTTTTCACTATACGATCCATGGAATTGGCCATTCTCAAAGCATGAATCCTTAGTCTTCTAGGGATTGGTTATGTTCTTTCGTTTGGTTGGAGCTGGCTGCTTAGGACTATTTGACTGATGATTCTAGGGTCTGGCCGTAAGTGACGGAAGAGCCTCGACTATCTTGTTTTGTTCAAGCTTTGTGAAACCAGAATACCACACGCAATTGTTTTGCACTTAATTCGGTTGAGTTTGTGAGGATCAGGGTTACGGGAACTCGAGATGTTTGGCTTTGTTTCATTTTTAAATTGCGGTTTTGACTACGTAGCCTACTTTCTTTCAAGTCTTTTTTCCAAACTGTGCAGCTGTAATTGCACTTTCAATACAAAGTTTTAGGGACGTTAAAATGGCCAGATTATTATTAAACTTGATAATTATTGGGAAATGCAATTAAACCGGGAATATACGGCTTTATTCCGTTTTCCCTTATCACGGTCATGATGGTCCCCCATGAGTAATCGCCTGTGCGTAATTATTCACAACTTTAGCCCTCGTTTTTTTGCTGAATCCATCAACTGTTTGATATCTGATGTTTCCGGTGAGTAAGCGTTCTGCGAATCTTCTAACCTTGATTGTACCATTAAGATCAACTTACAGGTATTCATCGAGTCAAACATACGGCATAGAAAGTGCACGTTGCATCCCTTTGTCGTAAGGGGATATCCTCAAATCATCATGTGTAAGGCAGCATCATATAGGGGCACAGTTCAAATCACAATTAGATATTGAAATTTTGGGAATCTTTCAAAGCGTTCAAATAGATATGGAAACTAGATTCTGTAAGCATAATTTCATTAGGTGTGGGTGCCAATTCAGAGAAGTTCATTTGAATGGCTGAAAATCATATTTTGAGCAAGGGGGTAATCTGAGATTTATCCGCTGTAATGAAAGAATTTGAAACTTTTTCCACCTTTGCTTTTTGATTCAGTGTGACCATTGACTACAGGGACGCATCCTACCATATCGAGACTTAGTTGATGATTCTGGCCAGGGTTTCTGCCATATTTCATGTGGCTGACGAGCTGCTTTTGCAGTCAATCGATGCTCGCTCATCGTGCATTGAAAAGAGTTGGGCAACCCGGATATCGAGTGACAGTGAAGCTCCACTGCAGGAGTTGTTGGATCGTCTGCCCAAGAGGAGTGGGTAGGATTTCTTTTGCTTCTGCTTTTTTCATTGGAGGCGTTTGTGGGAGACGGATGAGTCGCACGCCATCACTGTTCTCTTGCATTGGCACCATCACTGTGGTTATCTTCTTTGGTGGAGTCGCAACTTCGACTTTGTGGCACTCGATCTTGGGCCTAGAGAGTTTCTCAGGCTTCGTTGACACTGGTGAACTCTCCATCTTTCTATTCTTTTGTTGTCAAAGCTGTTTGCACTTGTTTTCTAGACATGAATAGCTCGTTTTCTGTTGTGAGAGCTGTTTGAAAAACTCTAGCTTAAATGGAATCGGGGAACACCATGTTATATCATCGGATCCGTGTGCATTCCTCACGTTTCTTCCTTTAACTTACAAAGACTATTTTATGTTCTACCTTGGTCTGAATCTTGTGCGTGCGCTAGCTACAGAAGAACAGAAAGGGTTCATTGAGGATTGTGAATTTGAATAGAAATTGTTTGTGTTGAGAGGTGCTATGCAGGTGGTCAAACTCGAATTGGTTTTAGTCAATCTTGTTCAATTTTGTGCTGTCATAGCTTAGAATTAGTCACCATGCCTCGAGAGCATTGGGTATTCAAGATACTCATTCTCCACCTGGTTTGTACTGTGGAAGACCTGGAGGAGACAATGACGAGTGAATCTTACGTAGTCTAATGCGAAGGGGATGTTTTTCAGGTATGGAAACATGGAACAAGGGAGCACCAGCCTGTCTACAAACGATTGCAGTGGCTATGGGTTAGTAGTAATTGTGATTTGTGCTTTCTTGCTTTCTTGCTAACCTAAGCAGCAAATCTTGTTGCCAAATATATATAGTTAACCTTCATTTTAAGGTTAACCTTGAGTTAACCTCGTCAAATATATGCTGCCTAGTTTTTCTTTCAATATTAATTAATTGGTTAGGAATTGAATTTGAATGGACAGGAATTACACTCTACAACCAAAGCCCAAGGTGTTTCTGAGCCATAGCCATGCACAAAAAGGGTTTGTGGAACAAGTGTATGTGGACTTGGAGAGATGTGGCCACCATTCCTTTTTTGACAAGTGTAGGGATTGTGTGCCCATTGGAAAGGATTTTCAAAGGCTTATTTTTGAAGCTATTGAAGAATGTGAAGTTGGGGTGGTGTTTCTCTCGAAGGAATTCTTCACTTCCAAATGGTGTGTGTTGGAGTTGGTGGCCATGTCCAATGTCCAAAAGAGGAAGCCGAGCTTCACAATAATGCCCATACTTCTTGGCATTACATTTTCTAAATGTCTCGATGTTGCTAACCATAAGCGATGGTTATCGGTGTGGCGTACTTTGGCTGAGAGTGATAGTAGCATTGATGTGAAAGAATGGGAGAATGTCTTGCAATTGTTTGTCCCAACCAATGCCTTGAAGTATAATCTTGAATTGGGTGAAGTGACATATCGAGCGGAGATAGTTGAAGTGATTTGTAAGTTGGTTCCCCCAGGGACCCAATTTGAAGATTCCCATGTTCAAGGGAGGTCCCGTTTATACAAGGTGTGTATCAACATCATTGCGTGAAGTTGGTTTATCCATGGGCTTATATGTATTGAATGGATGTACTTTTGAATTGAATCAATTGAGATGTCATTTGGATGAATTGGAAGTACTCTTCTATTGATATTATATTTTTTGCAAATTCATTGATTTTGATTCATTTCCAATTGTCTTGATTATGTACTAGGTGATTCATGAGAAGATTCAACATTTAAAAGTATCTTCCTTGTATGGTATCCATGTAGTAGGCTTATATGGAGTTGGTGGGATTGGAAAGACCACCATTTGCAAGTCTATGTGCAATGATGTATCCAAGGAGTATTGTGGCAAAGTAGCTCATGTGGAGTTGGGAAGCCAAAGTGAAGAGGAAATGTTGAAAGATGTTCTCCGAAGGCTGACACATATGAATTTGAAACATTTGGGTGACCTGAGTGTCGATGAGGTTTGATGATACTTGTATCATTCATGAAGCATAAATATGTATTAGATATCCGATGTGTGAATTGTAGTTGAGTTGAAGTCGATCTAATGTGTGAAGATGTGGTTGAATTGAAGTAGCTAGCCTGTAGTATGGGTTGTAAATTGCATGCGATTGTGATTTGTTATTACCAACTTTTGTTGTTTTGTTTTGGATGTGCAGTATCACTATCGATTAAAGAGAGACATGATGAATATTAAAGTGTTCTTGGCCATTGACAATGTGTCAAGTGCAACAACAGAGCAAGCCTTAGTTCTTCTTCGAGCAAACTATGGTCTTGGAAGTGTTTTGTTGGTGACAGCATGTTCGCAAAATGATTTGATTTCTTTGAAGATTGATGAAAGTGCATGCATGGAGATGCTGGAGTTGGAGATGGGGGAAGCAAGGTCTTTATTTCTTTATCATGTTGCATGTGTCCCTGTTGTATACAAGAGCAACAAGGATGACCATGAGTTGATCTTGTCTTGCATTGAGCGATGTCATTTCGAGAAAGGTGATGGCATTAGTTCTCATTACCACTCTTGGCGTTACAAGTGTTGGGGCAGCAATTGCGGTGTATTGGCTATGTTCCAGAACATTGGAGATCGCTATTGTTTGAAATAGATTATTTGAATCCTTTTGGAGAACCTCAACATCCTGTTTTCTCCATCTTGAGAAAAAGCTATGATGCATTAAACTCCCAAGATCAACTTCTATTCATGGATGTGGCCCTATTTGTTCCTTATGTTGGTGTATCTTTTTTATTGAAGTGGAACGTTTTTGAATGGTTTGGTATGGTACATGGAGTGCCGATATATAGTGTGATGGAACGGGTGAGTGTTCTTTGAAATTTTGGATGTCAATGGTTGTTTCCCTGGTGAGAAGTACAATGAGTGGGACAATTTGTTCTAATGGCCTCAAACTTCTTGGCTTTTTGAGAGTTGTGTGTTTTGAACTTTGTTTTTGTCATTTTGTCAACTTTTAGTGCCAGTTTCAGGGGCCCGCAAGTTTAGACTTTCAAGTCCCGAGATGAGTTTTCAGTGGTCCAATTGGTCCTTTGGAGTCTAAGTTCTAGGTTGGATACATACCTAAGATCTTAGTTTTCTCTCAGCCTATTGTATTAGTAGATTTGAAAGGCATCTTGAAGGACTCTAGTTCTTGGTTGAAGTGTTGAAACCCTGAGTACAGTCAATCTTAGTTGGATGTGAAAGTTGAGATATGCATCACTGCTAAAGATTCAGAGTGTTTGAGACCCCATGTCGTTGTCATCTTGCAAATGCAGACATTATGTAGAATATGTATATACATATAATTTAGATAGATTTAAACTATTGTAATATTATATAGGGGATGACGTCATTTGAGATGGCTTCAAAGTGACGCCTTTGCTTTTCGACTATATAGAGAAAGATTCACTTGAAAGTTTCATCTCATTTGATATTCTTCTTCTTCGTGTTTATTTAAATTACTATGTCGAACTGGAGGGTTTTTTCTGAGTCTCAAGATGAAGAATCTCAACCGGAGTGTGAATTTGAATTTTCTTTATTGCAACTGCCGGATCAACCACAACAGCAACTGGATCTTTCATTGCAACATGGGCGACCAGAAGATGAAGCTGGGCCGTCTCGACCACCGAAACAACCTCGCGTGGAGAAACGATGGCACGGTAACCTTCAACGTGACGCTCAAACATTGGTGATTTTGTTGCAGGTTGGATGTGTTGAGCCCGACAGCCGTGAAGTCACATTTGAAAGATGTTTTGAAGGCTTAAACGACGAGCAATACTATTGCATGGTGAGGCCTATCGAAGGGAGTCGTGGTCACCAACGATGGTTGGAAAGGCCAGTCAATTCCTTAACCAAGGCAAATCGTGCTGATTATGTTGCCGCTACCATCAAACGCATCCTCAAATTCTTGCAGATGGAGTGACATTTCGATTGGAACTCTAGTTTTTTAACTCTATTAGATATATGTTGGATTTTAGTTGTTCATTCCATAGTTGGAGTGATTTCTTAGAATAAATTTGTACTTGTGAAGTAGTATGAGGGAAATATTCAATTAGTTTGCCTTTCAGGTGAACTTGTAGTGAATTTTCTTCAAAAATAAAGATAAGAAAATAGTTGTGGGACCAAATAAGTGTTCAATTATTGTTGTGATAGCTTTGGAAGTGAGTTAGGGGCTGACCCCACTTGTTTGTATGGTTAGAATGAAGATAAGGTGGAGGAAAAGGTGGATACTATTCATCTTCTTCCCTGTTGTGAGTTTAGGAAAAACCCGAATGTTTGGAGGGTCATTGTGTATTGAGTTTTTGGAGTTTGATAATGAAAATTGAAAGAGTTGTTTATCATATTGTTAGCTTTTGAAATTGTCCTCTCTTGTTCTGTTTGAAGTTGTGAGTTGAGATTTGTGCTTGTTTGAGTGGAGGCGAGTCTGCTGCCTCCTATGAAGAGGGCTGAGATTTTGACCAACCATAGAAGACAGACAAGTCTTTACTTTGCATTGAATCTTGAAGAGAATGTGGAAGATTTTATTAGCTTTCCAAGTAGATATCATTTGTGTTATTTGAAGCATTTACGAATGAATTGTGAGTGTGGGAGTAAAGGAAGGTTTGCTGCCTCCTATGAAGAGGGGCTGAGACTTCGACTGACCATAGTAGACGGACAAGTCTTTAGTTTGTATTGAATTTTGGAGAGCTTGTGAAGGATTTTGTTAGATTTCTAAATAGCTATCACTTGTTTTGTTTGAAGCATTTATGAATGAGTGGTGAGTGTGGGAGTGAAGGAGGGTCTGCTGTCCTTACATTTAGAGGCCAAAACTTTGAACGGCCATAGATATTGGACAAAGTGTTGAAATGAGTTGAAACTTGGAGGAATTGTAGAAAATTGTGTTAGCTTTTCAGAAAGTTATCATTTGTATCATTTGGAATTGTAAAGCGACAATGGCGTTAATTCAAAGTTCGACTTTGAAATTGGAGTTGCGGTTTTGGAGTTTGGAGTGAAGTTTTGGAGTTTGGAGTGAAGTTTTGGAATTTGGAGTGAAGTTTTGGAATTTGGAGTGAAGTTTTGGAGTTTGGAGTGAAGTTTTGGAGTTTGGAGTGAAGATTTGGAATTTGGAGTGAAGATTTGGAATTTGGAGTGAAGATTTGGAATTTGGAGTGAAGATTTGGAATTTGGAGTGAAGATTTGGAATTTGGAGTGAAGATTTGGAATTTGGAGTGAAGATTTGGAATTTGGAGTGAAGATTTGGAATTTGGAGTGAAGATTTGAAATTTGGAGTGAAGATTTGGAATTTGGAGTGAAGATTTGGAATTTGGAGTGAAGATTTGGAATTTGGAGTGAAGATTTGGAATTTGGAGTGAAGATTTGGAATTTGGAGTGAAGATTTGGAATTTGGAGTGAAGATTTGGAATTTGGAGTGAAGATTTGAAATTTGGAGTGAAGATTTGGAATTTGGAGTGAAGATTTGGAATTTGGAGTGAAGATTTGGAGTTTGCAGTGAAGATTTGGAGTTTGCAGTGAAGATTTGGAGTTTGCAGTGAAGATTTGGAGTTTGCAGTGAAGATTTGGAGTTTGCAGTGAAGATTTGGAATTTGCAGTGAAGATTTGGAGTTTGCAGTGAAGATTTGGAGTTTGCAGTGAAGATTTGAAGTTTGCAGTGAAGATTTGGAGTTTGAAGTGAAGATTTGGAGTTTGAAGTGAAGATTTGGAGTTTGAAGTGAAGATTTGGAGTTTGAAGTGAAGATTTGGAGTTTGGAGTTGAAAATTTGAAGATTTTTTGTGTGTTGTGGCTTGTGGTCCGTTGTTTTGTTATTCTTAGCCGGATTTGGAGGCTCGTTGTTCTTTTATTGTTATTCCTAACCGGTTTTGGAGGTTTGTTGTTTTCATTTTTGCATCGTAATCCTGTTGCGGGCTACGCGGTAACTCAAGATTAGCCCCGTTTTGTGTTTGTTGATGATGAAGTGGGATTGATCACCCACATGCTCACTTTTATGTTGTTCCCATTGGTGAGGCACGATTGCTGGTCACCGTGGGTTTGAAGTTTAGGAGCCATTCTTTCGGACGACCAGCTCGTGGTTTGGTCGTCCCGTTTTACCCGTCCGAGGCCTTATTTCTTATCACCTATCCTTACCCTGGCCCTTATAGAGCCACCACAGGATAGGCCAACGAGGTGAAGATTGAAGACTGAAGATTGAAGATTGAAGATTGAAGATTGAAGATTGAAGATTGAAGATTGAAGACTGAAGATTGAAGACTGAAGATCGAAGATTGAAGATAGTATAAAAGATCCTAAGCAATTTCTTTGGCTCATAAGCCATCTCCAGTTAGTTTGGTGAATTTGCGTGTGACAAGATCACTTGCCTTCATCATTCTTACTTTATTTTGATAGTTGGATGCTTTTGCGAGTGACGAGCTCACTTGCCCTCATCCTTTTTGTCTTTAAGCCGTTTCTGGTTGCAGCCAGAATCCCTGCGATTTCCCGAAGTAAACTCTCTCTACACGACACCGTTCCTGGTTGACCACCCATTATATGAATTTACATCAATGGAATGCCTATGGTTGTTTGGTTGTTTTAGGTTTTTTGCAGTAGGATGAGTTCCTTGAGAGATATGCTGCTTTTGACATTTTTCGTTTGGTTTGCGTTGTTTGCAGTTGGAGAACCTGAAGAGGAAATCACTATTGAAAAATCTTGGCGATGGATATGGGACAATTGGCATACACGACCTGTGGCGTAAGTTTGCAAGGTTGGAAACCAAAGTTGTCGAGTCCAATGCACTTGAAGTAGCCAGAATGACAAATGGTGGTCGTTGGGTAAACCTGAGGCGTATGTTTTTCTTTGAAGAGGGGTTTATGAAAGTGGAGGATGTTGATTTTTCTTGTTTCCCCGACGTGACAGTTTTGAAGCTCATTAGAGGTCTTGCAAGTTTATCGGAACTGGATCTGAGAGGCTTGAAGCACCTCAAGAGCTTGGAAGTGGATTGTGGTGAGAACTTCCAATTTAGATAGCCTTTGGCCTCCCTTGTTGGACTGGGTTCCTTGTCGAATCTGGGCTTTCTACGATGTTTGAACATCCCATCGAATGCACGTTGGATTGACAAAATTGTCCGTTTGACCAACCTCCGAGTGTTGGAATTAGGCGGATGCAAGCGGGTGCCAGATTTGAGCCGCCTCAATTTACTACAAGTGGCTTGTTTTGTGTGTGTCGACTCGGTTTTAACCATCCCCGGCTTGGGCCCGAAGCACACCAACTTGCAATTCTTGGATTTGAGCTCCTGCTGGAAATTGCAGAGCTGTCCGGGTGTGGGTGAGTTGGTTGCGTTGCAGGAACTTCGTCTCACTGAGTGTTCCAAACTGAAAGAGGTGCCCAACTTACAGAAGCTGAAACAGCTGCGGAAGTTGGATGTTTGTTGTTGCTCGTTACTACGAGCCTTGCCGGATTTGGGTGACTTGGTTAGTTTGTTGGAACTGCATGCTTCTTGGTGTAGGAATCTTGTGGAGTTGCCGGACATGCACAACCTCCGAAACTTGAGGATATTAGACCTGTCAGGCTGCAAGCGGATCGAATCATTGCGAGATCTGCATGCATTGGTTTGTTTAGAATCCCTTAAAACATTGTATTGCGGGAATCTCACCCAACTGCCAGATATGCACAAGCTCACGAATCTGCAAATTTTGGCGTTGGATCCAAATGCCCCTTTGCAAGTTTCCACGGGATTGAGCGAATTGATATCGCTTCAGATTCTTTGTGTCGGAATTGATGAGCTGCATGATACGCCTGACTTATACAAGCTTACAAAGTTGGAAACACTCTACATTTCTGGGTGGCAAGGCCAAGGGTTTTCAAGTCTTGCCGAGTTAGTGTCGTTGGAATCCGTCACTGTCGAGAAATGCAAGGGCGTGCGTGTGTTGCCTAATCTCGAGAAGTTATCAAGGCTGAGTGATTTGAAATTTCGGTGGTGCAATTTTGAGGACTTGTTCGGTTTGATCAACCTGACCACTTTGAAGGCACTGGAGATCATGAATTGTGACAATTTGAAGGCGTTACCAGATCTACAACAGCTTGCTAAGCTGAAAAAGTTGACGGTCGAGGGCTGTATACAGTTGAGAGATGTCCGTGGCATCCTTGGGTTGCGGAACTTGGAAGAGTTGTAGGTGAGCGGGCATCCTTGGCTTCATGAGAACCTCGGTGCGGATGTTCACCGGTTGACACGTCTCTGCTGGTTGGATGTGTCAAATTGCGGATTCGCAGATTTGCAAGGGTTGGCCACGTGTTCGCAACTCCGCACTTTGATTTGCAATGGGTGTCCCATCCAGAAGCTCCCAGACTTGGCCAACTTCCCGAAATTGTGCAAGCTTGATGTGCGGGACTGTGCGAACTTAACAAAGTTGATTTGCACGGGACCTTTGAGTCCAGAATTTGAGGGTCTATACGTTATCGAATGCATGAGGTTGCCAGCTCTGCCGGATCTCACAAATGTACAGAAGTTGGAGTGGTTGTATGTGTCCAACAGTGGAGTGGTGTTGAGTGCCCAGCTCATTCAAGACATGAAAGCATGTTGGCCTTCCCTTTGTTTTTCCACCCAAGGTACTTCATCTAGCGTGCGACAAGAAGGAAGTTCTTGCGGGATTTGGCGTTGTTGCCTTGGAATGATCACATCACTTCATTGTGGATGCACTAGGACTTCTTCAGGAGTCACTCATTCCATTTATTGTTGTTTTGGTGAAGAACCTTTCAACTTCAATGCGTGGGTTGGCCAATCCCAAGCTATCATGTGTTTGGATTGAGTAATGCTTCAATCAGGTTGAGGGCCTGTGAACTAAAGTGGTCTTAGAACTTTCTTCTAGTGAGGCTCGTGATTCACATCGTGGGCATTTGGATGGAATTGTAGTATGCTTCCACAACATTTTTTGCTCATGCTTATTGGTAGGTTCTATGAGTACACCTTCTAGGAGAGTAGATCTCATGCAAATTTCTAGCTATTCTATATTGTCAATGGTGAAGGGAACATAAATGCGGTAGGGTTGCGAGCCTTTGTTACAATGGGAGCTAGCAAGAGGTATGAAATACATTGCTCCATCTTCTTGCAGTGTGAACAAGGTCTTGGTAGGAAGTGGACCCTCCCCAAAGTACATTAGTTGGGTATTCCTTGCCTCTGTGATCTTGGGGCAACCAAGTGCTTTGATAGTGACCAATGGTTTTGCGAATTGTATTTATATAAAACAAATATGTTGGACCTTTCTTCTTTAGATTTTTGTTTGTACCCTAAATGGAATTGGATGTTTGGTCTAGTTTTGATGGCTTCCATTGAGGAGTAAGTACTTCTAGTTTCATCTTTGTTATTGGAATGTACGTTTGCAGATTCTTCCCTTTCTTCAATGTATACTTTTGAATATACAAGCCTATTGACCTTATGAATGTGTCAAGAATCAACAATTTAAATGTAGTTTTGAATAATCAAAAGTTTAATCATATTGTGCCAAAAAAATACGTGTTAGAGGAATTTGGAATCCTCACACTTTTTGCTTATTTAATCCAATAGAAACTAAAATCGTTTAAATGATGAAAACTATGTTCAAATGCCTGTTTAGATGAAATTTAGATGTTCAAAGACCTTAGAATATTTAAGAGAGTTGACCCAATGTTTTATAGGGCATTCCTCTATTTACTTTAATATTTGTCTTCAAATTATTAGAAGCATTGTATAGGATGTTGATTTCTTCCAGGCCCTCAATATTACAAAGTACTCCTTTTTTGCTTGTGGTAATTTTGGCCCTCATCTTGGCCGTACTTAGTAAAATCTTCACATTTTGTTGTCTAATATGAAGAAATTTTTGTTATATCTCTTTGGTAGCTTATTTCACTATGGATAGTACCAACTATTGCCATGTCTACACTATACACTCTAAACAATGGTGGCGCACGATGGTTGGTAACCACTTAGTAACTCAGTGCAAGAGAGATGTACTCTCCTCACAGTCCTCTTCAGTCTCGTTCCAGCGAGCTCCAGTTGATGCTAAGATGCAGCAACCAACTGTCCCCTCGACTTTGATTATTTAAAAAACTCCAGCGAATTCATTCAGTCTTAACAACTTTCTGACAAAAAGACGAACTCCCGGCTGTAACGGAACCCAAAAAAATGAAGGCCAACTATAGGCCCTTTATCGCCCATTCAAAGACAACGAAGTAACTGAGTTCAAGCCTCCGTCACCACTGACAGAGATGGGAATCACCCACAACTGAGTGGTGTGCAAGTTTTGCACTTATGCTAAGTTAATTGCACCCCAAACTCCCCAATGAACGCATGATTAGCTCATGATAGGATTGATGGGACTTTTTTTATGTGTTTGCGCAAATTTGAGGGAGCACTACAAGTATGTGCAGTGCAAGGAAGAGTTGGACTGGGGCAAAGGGGAGGTCGTTAGAGGATCCACGTAGTGGATAGTGTACAGTAACTTACTGGCAATGCGTTGTTGCGGAAGTGCAGAGAGGCAACGCAACGCCAGGACGACGACAAGGTTCGGCCGTTGCCACGCTTGCAATCGGAAGTTGCTATCTGGGTGGGAGTGAGGGGGCAATGAGAATGGAAGGCGACAATTTCCCGAAATATATCGAGTGGATGACAGGTTGTGAGCACAAGGAGCCTTCAATACTCACTAGTGTGCTCTGTGTTGTTGCCACAGTCAAAATAAAAGTAAAAGTAATTTTCTAATTTTTTACTCCATAACTTGTAAAATATTTTGAAATTCAATAACTTTTACATTGTGAGTTGGAATACTACAAAACAAAGCCCCCTTGAAATTAGCAGTAATCTAGCTATTTTGACCCCCCAAAATGAAAATTTTCCTTTACAGAAAATAGGCATCATTTTTTGGTTGTAGCCAATTGGCAAAAAATGGTGCATAAGAAAAACATTGACAAGAAGATGCACCTAAAAACACCACTATTTTTGTCCCTAGGTTAGTTCAAACTATGATTATTTTTTATAAAAACTATGAATGATAGACTCTTCAAGAAAAAAAAAATTCTAAGTCATTTCATAGTTTTTTGATAATTATATAATATTTATGAATTTTCAAAGTTTGAAGCATAGGGTAGATACTTCTGTCACTGAAGTTTTTGCAATTTCTTGGGTAGACTGGGCTCAAGTTTTTTGTGCATAGAAAAAAAAGACTTTTCCCCATCCACCAATTGAAACAAAAATTATATTTTCAAAAATCTATTTCTAGGAAACTTTGCTACTTTTCAAGTTTCTTGGGTGAAAAAATTATATTTCTCACAACTTTCTTGAAAAAGAAGGTAAAGAAAATTTATACCAAATACAAAATTAAATAAACTTTAAAATTATGTGTATATATTATAGTGTAGGATGTTAAAGTGCAAGCCAAAAGTTTGTTCCATTCTATGAATAAAACATTAAATTAATATGATTATTTGCACAAAATTCCAATTGCAATAAAATATCAATTTTTATTAGGAGATTTCAAGAAAAATTCAAATTGGAGTAGGAAATAGACTTAGTAAATTTCATTGCATTGGTTGGGCTCAAATTCAAAAAAGATTGTTTTAAACCAAGAATAAGGAATTAGGAAGTTGTTAAAAGTTCACTTCAAGGTGATCAATGGATTCAATATCTTCTTCTTTAAAAAAAGTCAATAACACCTTGATGATAAAATATTTAATACCATCCGCTTTGAACGCATTCAAGAAAGCCCCTAAATAAATATTAGATGAAAAATAGTCTTTTTTTTCATTCCTATAGTAGGTGCCTAAAATCATCTATTGGATACAAATTAGGTTAACAGTGTTACAATTTTATCTCGAGTTTTTCTATTGAAACTAACATACCAATGTAAAGTGGTGCTTTTGGACAATACATCAAGGTTGTACATTTCTTTTATTTTAGGCCGTGTTGAAAGACATCATCACTAGAATGTTGAATGTATTTAGATCCGACACAGTAAAGTATACAAATATGGATGAAAATTCATTTATTCATCAAAAAAATATATGCATTCGTCCCAAAAAACTGTTACCATCTAAGATTTTCTAGCAATTTAGCATTTTCATCCATTGAAAATAGGGATAATAACTCAACAAGTATTCTTCCAAAATATTTTAGTACTGTGTTTGATAGAATTTATGTTTTGAAAAAACAACTTGATCTGGATTGTAGGAGACAAGCTTTGCATTGGCAAAAGTTGCACTTGGAATGGAATACGAGTACAACTATTGCAAAGAGTTTTGTTTTGTGAAACTCACAAAGAATGGCATGGTCTACATTTCCATTCCAAGCCGCAATCTTGGAGACCTTTTAATTTTCCTGTGTAGAGTCCTCAAAGATTTCACACATGTGCTATTACATGCATTCCTAGAAAACAAGGAATGTAAGAATGAGATTGTGAGTGAGTGTGATCCCGTGTCAATTTGAGGCTCAAAATTAATTTGATTGGAATTATTAACCCCTAAAGGTCAAAGACTAGGTTTTCACCAAAACCACTCCAAAACTGCCATTTCTAATACAAGTGCCAAACTTTAGATAAAAAACATTTTTGGACACATGTAACTATAAGATCTTATAGAACACTGGTTTGAGAAGACGTGAAAAAAATTTCAGAATTTTCCACCGTGCGGATTGGAAGATATTAGCGTTTGAATTGACAAAACCCCTTTTTTTGTCCCTGCAAAAATCCGGGCAGCTGCTCTTCACAAGGTCACATTTGTATGAAAAAATTCCCCAAATGGTGGTTACTCTTAGGATTCATTCTTTTAGGCAAGTTGGCTACATTCTTGAAAAATTTCAGATCATTTGGAATTGCACAACATATAGGAAAAAAAATAGTAAGTAGAATGAAGTAGAGAAAGATTCAAAACACTAAATTGTTAAGAATTTATTTATGGAATTGAAAAATGCCAATCCCAACAGTTGTAATGTTGTAATAAATAATCTACATCCAATGTTTTTATTTTTTTTTCAAAAATATTGGAAATTGAGTGAAATAAAGGACTTCAAAGTTTATTTTAGAGTAGAGATTCCATAACTACCCTCAAACTAAGAATCCTCATAACTTTTGACTCATTAATCCAAATGGAATGATTTAAAGCTTTCCAAGTACATATAAATCTAAAGAACCAATTTCAAATTTTTATTTTAAAAAAAAATGATTTTTAAAGAATTTTTTTGAGTTGCCCGGGCTGCCCACCGTACACGAAAAATTACATATCATTCAATAACTTTTTAACCATGTAGTCAAAAGTTATGAAAATTGTTGGGCCTTAAAGCTATTCTTTGGGCAGATCTTGTGTGAAAATTTCAAAGAAAAAAAATAAAAACTCCACTCGTAATGAACTGCCCAAAATTGCTATGTTGTCAAAAAATGGTGTTTGGACCTTTAGGGGTTAATTTATGTAACTATTTTGATGACTCCTAAATTGCACTAGAAGGTTACTGTTGAAGGTTATTTTGTAGTCTCATCATTCATTTTCATTGGTGTTGCTTTTAGTGAGTTTATCTCATCTAGATATTCTTTCCAATGTGTTCAGATGGTGTCTACTTTCTTGTACTGGCAACATGCATTTGGTCCAAAAAGATGTTTGAAGTAATATAGTTGTTTTATTAAAGGAGTTTATTAAAGCGCTCACCTTTTCTAGAAACAATCCACTGAAGGTATAATTTCTTAGACAGCTTGTGATCATTCTATGTGTAGTTCATAACCTATAAGCTATGTAAGCGTCATCCAATAGTTTTGACTTTCTATTAGACCATTTTTACATTTAGAGATTTGTGCTTCTACTTGATATTCATATAACCTAGTCCTTGACAATATACAGTAGCTATCAATAGACAAGGATAGGAGGAAAAGGAGAAAAACAAGTAAGGCGGAAGCATCGAGTGTTTCTTTTGGAAAACTTGACTACATTCATGCCATAATTAGAGTCTCACTCCCTATATATCCGTGGACTTGACAAACCTTGAGGTGGCGTTGAAATTGGGTCGTTTGAGACGTTTTGGAGATGGCTTTTGGAAATTTGTCTCTAGAACTCATCAAATTTTTTGTATTGTCCATATAATTTGCAAGCAGAGGTGGGTGTGAGATTTTCTAGTCATATTTTATGGTTGGTACTATAGACAAAGAGTGATTCTTTAAAAAAAATTGAATGTTTTATGTTTCAATGTCAAGGCAGAAATTGTATGGGTAGACAACAAAGATGTATTGCAGGTGTATATATTTTGTACATCAGTTCAAAACGTTTAATATTGACCTATATATAGCATTTTTAGGGTTGAAGTATTTTAGATTTAGTTAATTCGGATTGCAACCAATTTCTAATTTCTTGCAATGATTCAACCTTTGGTTATTGTTAGTATTTGGATCGTCTTAGAACTTCCAGAAATGGCATGAAGAACAATAATATTTTTCATCCATCATTTAGCTTATGTCCAAGTGATCTATTAAACAATAAATGGCTCAGTATTAATGCAAATTTATTGTGAAAATGCAGATGGTGGTTACTGTAGCATGGAAACTAGTATTTATTTAGTATCAATTTTGCTACGGGAGCTTGTTGTTATAAAACCAAAATTCTTTGGCAGCATCCAAGAGACAAAAGGAGAAAAAAACATTGAAGGAAGATGGATGGCAGTTGTGATTAACATTTTCTCCATTTTTTGACTTGTTCTTGACGAGCCAATTTAATCAAATGACAAAGTCCATTGGTCATTGTAGGGTAGATGGTAGGATGATTTAGTTTCCATATTCTAAGATGTTAGATTCCAAATTGTATGGTACTTTTGCAAACTTTGACTTCAATCCAAATTGGGTTATATTTCAATGCCTAACTGATTCAAAATATTGGACAACCGCATATAGTCAGTCATTTCAAGTGACTTTCTTAATCTCCGTCTTTCAATCCCTTTGACCATCCAAGGACCACATTAAAGTAGAAGTCCAGCTATTATCCATTGTCTTCAAGAGGTTTAGTGAATTTAAAGGTGCTTGAGCTTTTGAGTTACAAATAAATTATCAATGGTGAATATAGGAAGTAATATAATTCTATGCCGCTCCATCATTGTATACTTGAAGGAGGAGTGGATGCCATTTTGACTGTAGAAAGAAACTTAGTGATATAAAGTTTAATCTTTATATATGTCGCAGATAGAACAACAAAAGTGAAGAGATTTTTTTTGTTGAATCTAGAAAATCTAGAATAATATGAGAACTACTTGGTCATTGAAGTTTTTGCGGTTGAAATTAGAAGTCAACTTATTGATGAGTGCAGATCTCTAATTTATAAGAAAATCTACGGTGCGGATTTTGAGATTATAATATTTGACGAACATGATATTTCACAAATCCTGCTCATATTTTAGGATGGCAAATCTTTGGGACTTTGTAGAGGGTAGAGCACAAATGAGATGTGTGCGAGTTTTTAGAGTGATGTAGAATGTGCATATAAGAATTGCGGGGGAAAAAATTTCTTCCAAAGCAAGAAAATTCTAGTCTAAAATTTAGGCTTGTACATTGTGATGCAACCAACCTTTAAAGGTTGTGGAGAATTGTATATACGGTGGAAACACCTAAAAATGTCAATTTAAGCAATTCAGCATAGTTGGAGGCACTTTTTCCTAAAAATAAGATTTTTGTAGTATTAGCAAGTGAAAATCATGAATATTAAAAAAGAAATTATCTTTTTGGATGTGGTATGTAATTCCTATGATTTTTCAAAGTGTCGGCTCCCTAGACCACTGATACTATCACATAGGTGGATCCTCAACTGAAATCTACAAAAATCAATTGTCAGCGAATCAAACTTAAGTATGTGTCCTTCAAATGCGTCAACAAATCAAAATTAGGCATTTGAAGGACATATTAACCAAATCTAAGGACACATTTAGTGGTACTCTAGAATACAAGAATAGGAACATGGATGCTTTTGGGTGTTTCTACCTTACAATACCATTTTTGACTCCTACAATATGAATTATATATTCAAATATGGCAAGACATACACCATTGGATTGATACTTCAAAAATCAATATTATTCATTCAAATGTCATTTTAACATCTAAACCTTACCATGCTTAAATGCGGCACCACACATATAGAATATGTGACCATTTAACAACTTTTAAGACATTTAGGAGACACAATAATGATCCAAATTGGGAGTGCCATTTGTCGTTGGATCCCGCTCAACACAAATACAAACTCTTATTACCCCACAATACCTCAACCTATGCACCATCTATGCCATGCTCATAAAATACCATTTTTGCGTTCAGAAATTGGGCTTCCCAAATCTGTAAGGGGTACCAAATTCCCATAAATACGACGAATACGAATATGGTATTCACACGACACAACACCCACATTACTCACGAACTGGAAGCCCAACGTAACAAACGTAAGTCAGTTTCGGCAAAGTAGGGTTCCCCGAAGGTCGCATGAAAAAACGAGCAAGCTTCACTACTTCTACAGTTGCTCTTGCTCCACCTTCTAACTAGTCACGGCTTGTTCACCTCAAAGGTGAACAATGGATATTGAAGTGGTGGTGGTGTAGGGTTGGCTTCACCTCGACGGAATATTCTTAGCGTGACATTGATTGTTCACTCCTAGCATCCACCTCCAGAGGTGAAGGTTGGGAGTGCGTTTTCAATAGCACGCTAAAAGTATTCGTTTGTTCTCTCAACTTTCAATTACCTCCATCCATCTCCGTCCATCTTGCCATTATCCATTATCCATTATCCATTTTTAACATTCGAACAAAGAGGAGGGTCATGACTTCTTCAAAAAACGTGGCTTCTCATTGGCTAATCCAAATACTCTCCATTATCCATTATCCATTGTTCACACGTACCCTGAGCAAGCCGTGACTACCCCTAATTGGGTCGAGCTTATAGTTTTGCAACAAGCCTCCTGCGGAGTTTTTTTTACATTGACCCCTAGCTTTACCTCCGCAAGAGGCTCGTTGCACAATTATAAGGTAGGTATCCTTAAACTGTCACAAATTGCTCATGTGCCTAATTACTACTATTAGACTGTTCAAATTCTTCTATATTCTTATTGGCAAGGGAAAAGAGGTTCTAACGCACCAAAGAACGCAACATTTGGATACTGTATGCAAAAGTTATGAAGGAACAAAGTTTGGTTCTAAAAGCGTTTCTTCCACAGAGGTACATAACTGATTTTGGAGATGTACACCCAATGAAGATGGCGCTTTAAGTTCAGTGGCGGTTTTGGGATACCTACCTTAAGCTCAACCCCCCTATTGCTCCTCCATTATTGCTCCTTGTGAGCTCCCAATTTGTCACTTAGGACACGTAGAATTATTTTTTTGGAAATTTGCAATTTAAAGTTGATAAAAGTATAGAAAAATCCATAAAAAGAGTGTAGAACCGAAATAGGGTTGTGTCATACCCATTATAGTATTTGGTCTAGATTTGTGTTTTTTACTTAGAATCCCCCGAACCTTGCCTAAAAATAGTATAGAAATAACGAAAAGGTTAGATTTGGAGGATTCGAGTCACACAGCCCCAAAAGGGCTAAATCCCACCATGAATGTGGCGATTCATGGCTAGGTTGGTCCGAGGGATCCATAGCGAGGCCACTAGGTCGGGTCCTAGAGTTGGATTTAGAATTTCCCATTAGATCGATGAATTCCCAAAATCTCGATTGTTAGCATGCAGGAGCCACTCACGCAAGACCGGGCCCGTGGAGGAATCTACAGCCCAAGGATGGTGTTCTAGGGTGAATCCCATGCCAGAAGTCCAACAGCAAAATCGGTTCGCCAAGATTCCTCCACCTGTAGAAGATTCTCGCACCATCACTAATTCGAGGAGATGGCCAGTTTAAATCTCCATTGACCAATCGTGCCAGGTACGGAAACACACCCGCACGTCTTTCATGCGACTCCCTGAGAGGTCACGTGAAAAATCCCGGCATCTTCCGACATGCAGAAGAACCTTTTCCCGGGTGGTCAACCCTCCTAACCTCCAACGGGAATTTCATGGAAATTACCCAGGTTACAATAAAATCTCACTAAAGATTAGACTAGCTTGTTTTATGTTAATAATGCGTTCCGTAAAGTTTCACGACATTCCGATAGCGGCAAGTACCCGAACCGGCGAGATTCCTCGGGAATTCACCACGTGGCGGGGTCCCCGCCACGTTGACCGGCATCTCGAGCCCATACAATGGCGAAACGAAGTCAACCAAAAGTCCTTCCCGACTCTCTCGCACCTACCGGAGACCCTAGGCTATTCACATTTTTCAAAATAGGAGACCCCCAAGATCTAGGATTTTACCACGATTTGGTTTTTAAACTAAATTAGCCTACGATGGGTTTTTGGCCTCGGTACGGGGGGTATAGGGGTTTAGGACTAAACACGGCGATCTGGATCTAACGGCGCAATCCGTTCGGCGATTGGAGCTACTCTCCAAAAGTTAGGATGTTGATCCAGCATAAATGGTAGAAGTAGAAATTTAGGATGTAGGATGAAAATCTTTGAGGATGAGGATGAAAATCCCCGTTGATAAGGTTACCTTAGAGCTTTAGAGAGAGGGGTGAGCCCTTGGGAAACCTATATAAGGGCCCCATTTCTCTCTCTAGAACACCTCCAATTCTTGTTTTAGGTCCGTGGGTCCAAGTTATTTTGGATATTTTGGCGTTTGAAGCCAAAAACCTCTACGGTGTTTTCGGAGCACTTTTGGCTCCATTGTTGCTTATTTTCAAGCTTTGAAGGTCCTTGGGGGTCTTTCTACCTTGCTTTGTGTACTCTTTTGTGAAGTTTTTGGTACCTTGTTGTGAGTGGAGAGCCTCTCTCTCCCTCTTGTACGTGTTGTGATCTAACTTGTGAAGTTTAAGAGTCTTTTTTTGTATCTTGCATTAATCCTAAAGTCACCCCCCACCGTACCTTGGCGATGCCACTGTGGGGGGCCTTTAGCGTGTGAGCTTTGTGTTGCCACGTGGTCTAACTTGTGTGTTTTTGTCTTTGTGTTTTTTCTTACACCCTCATCTAACCTTCTCCTTGTTGAGTGGACCCCCCTCCGGGACGGCGAAGCTTTGAACTCACGTGTGATTTTTCTTTAAAAGTTTAGCTTTTCCCTCTTCTAAAGTCTCTCTCATCGTGTGGACCCCCCTTGGGAACGGCGAAGCTTCGAACTAGTGACAAAGTAGAAGTCCTAAAGCGTGTGTTAAAAGTGTAGACGGCGGAGCTTTGAACCCCCAGGGAATCTAGAAGTCCTAAAGTTGGTGTTAAAACCAATTTCACGGCGAAGATTTGCACCTCCCCCATGTTTAGATCCAAAGTCTAGTTTCCAAGACCTTTGTGGAAACCTCCAGAGTTTAGCTTCCAAGATATGTAGGTTCCTTTGCACTTAGTGAAGTTTAGTTGTTCCCCAAGTTTATTTAGTTAGTGGTATTTCAAAAATCTTAGTGGGTCTAGCACTCCCCAAAGTTCTATTCCCCCCTAGGTTAGCAAGAATCTAGTCTTTTTAGCCTTAGTCAAGAATCCAGTCTTTTTAGCTTAGTTAGAAATCTAGTCTTTTTAGCCTTAGTCAGAAATCGAGTTTTCCAGAACCACCATACAAACCAGCCAACATCAGAACCAGCATAACGAGCCAGCCAACAATCAGAACCAGCATAACAGAAAAAAAAAAAATTAATTAAATTTTTTTAATTAATTGGCCGACCCCCCAGCCAGCCAGCCGGGAAGGCTAGCAGGCTCTCGGTACAGCAGGAGAGGCTGGGGCCATTCGGGCTTCTCCCCAAATTTTTGATTCTCTTTTTTTTTATTTATTTTTGGTTTTCCCAAACCAGAACACAAACAAAGACAAACCAAACCAAAAGCATGTTGGACTAATTTTGTGCTAAGTGGGGTTGAAGTAGGATTAGGGCAAAAAATACAAAAGGGAGGAGGGAGAAATAGAGGTTGCCATTCCACGCGCCACCTACACAAAAACATCTGATCCAACCTGCATCACCACTTACACCTACACACAATGGAAGGAAATTAGGGAGAAGGATGTGTTATAGGAGTGGAAAAGAGAGAGACAATGAATAGTGCCTAGTCAAGAGATTAGGTAGGAAATCTAGAAGAACTCCTTGCAACCGTTGGGAGGAGGATTAGGATGACACAAAGCAAGGTTGCGTAAGAGAGTAGGAAGAACATTTAAACCCTTCTCGTAGTTTGAAACCATAGTGTAAGACTCATAAAAGCTTAGGTGGAATAGTGCTAGTGTAGAAGAGAGGGGAAGAAAGAAAGAAAGAGGAAGGGAAAGAGGGAGTTTAGATCATCAAAAATTGTAATATTTTCTCAATAAGCGGTGAGCTGGAAAAAAATTCAAAATAAAGCCAAAGACTACCATGGAGCGTGAGGATGTACACGTGGACGTGGACGAAGTTATTTCCGACACCGGTAGTGAAGAGGTGAGTTTTTGATTTAATCTTTGATGTTTCTCCCTAATTAGCATTTATTCTCCTAATCAGCCCTTAGAGCGTGATTAGCACCCGAGATTAGTGCAAATTAGAAGTTTAGATTCAAAAAGTTATAGATTAGTGATAGGGATTTCCAAAAACATCTTATAATTAAGATTTGACCGTAAATTGACCGCGTTAGGCTAAGTTAAGCGGTAGAGGGAAGAACTGAGGAATTTTAATTAAATTTGAACCACAAGGAACAATGGACGGAGATTAGGTTTAAATTAGAAGGAGAATTTAGGATTAAAATTAGGGATTAATTAGCAGTTAGAATTAGAATCAATTTACACTTTTACTTTTTAAAGTTAAACTTCTAAGGTCAAAATCTAGAGTTAACTTTGGGGAGTTAAAAAATAGAATTAATTTAGAACTTTAACTTAGGGGTTTAAACTCTCAAGTCAAATCTTAGGGTAGGTTCATGTAAGAGTTTAGAGTTGATTAGGGAGTCAAAAATTAGAGTAGAAAGTAGAAATCAACAGTAGAATTGAAAATCAACTTAGGAAGTAGATTTTTGAGTTAGGAATAGAGTAAAAAGTAGAAGTCAAAACTTGGAGTAACATTTAGAGTTCATCTAGGATTAAAACGATAGGATTAAAGTTGGAAGTAGAAAGTCAAAAGTCAAAAGTTAAGATTAAATTTAAAGGTCAAACTTTAGAGTCAAGGGGGGAAGTAAAAAGTTAGAGTAAAAAGCTAAAGTGAAAAGTGAAAAGTTATAGTTAGATTTAGAGGGTAAATCTTAGAGTTAGTTGTTGGAAGTAGAAAAAATCTAGAGTCAAAGTGAAAACATATAGTCAAACCTAAAGGCTAAAATTTAGGATTAATTCTAGAAGTAAAATTTAGAGTTAGAAGTCAAAAACCTAGAGTTAAAATTCAAGGGTAGAGTTTAGAGTTAATTTAGGAGTAAAAACTTAGAGTTAAAAGTTAAAACATAGAGTTAAAAGTTAAAACATAGAGTTAAAAGTTAAAACATAGAGTTAAAAGTCAAGGGTAAATCTTAGAGTTAATTTAGGAGTTAAAACTTAGAGTTAAAAGTTAAAACATAGAGTTAAAATTTAAGGGTAAATCTTAGAGTTAATTTAGGAATAGAAACCTAGAGTCAAAAGTCAAAACATCGAGCACAAGTCGGTAGTTAATATTTAAGAATCAAGTTAAAGAAGTAAAATCTAGAGTTACATTCCGAAGTTGGAACTTTAAGGGTAGCTTTTAAAAGTAGAACTTCTAGATGGAGTCTTAGAAACCCAGGATAGTCTTAGGGGTTCATGAAAGGAACATAGGGGTTCCCCTTTTTACGTAGTTAGGGACGTTATAAATGACGCCAACTACTCAGTCGACCCTCGACATAGGATAGATAGTTAGGGAGTTAGGATTTCACCATCACTCTGAACATCGCAGTTAACTTGTGAGTTACTACATGCATTACTAATTATTCGCTGCCATCCACGACACTTAGGAAACGTTAGCACAAAAGATCCATTGCTTAGAAGGCACAGTGGACCGCGCTCACATCACCCCCATATATTAAAAAATGTGGATAAAGGCATAGAACCTGGTCGATGTTCGCTTTATTACCAAGGGTGGGTAATCTAGCGCCCACACCCCTCCTCCTCCGCCGTGGTAAGCCTCCATCTCCAGCCTCTGGACAAATCTCTCTTTGTTTCTCTTTCTCTGTTTCTCCACCTTGTAAAAGCTTGTCTACCCTTTTCCCCTCAAAGTTATCAGCTCTTCTAGTCGAAAGTCGGTTTGTTTGGCTGTTGAGTTCGATCCCTGAAGATTTGGTACGAATTTGGTACGAACTTGTGAGGAACTTGTGACGGATGTGTGAGGAGTTTGATCTCTGTGGATTCCCGAGACTCCGATGTGACGAGGAGGTTGGTGTTCTGATGTGGTGGTTCTGTTTTTTGAGGCGGGTTTTGAGCAGTTGTCGGTATTGGTGGTTTGATGGGCAGTTGGAGGTACGATGTTGGGATGGTTTGCTTAAGGGGAAGAGAAATGGTGCTGGTGGGGTTTTGTGCAGGTGAAATAGGGGGTAGGGCGAACAGGGACTGGGCTCCATGGAAAGTGGCGATGACGGCAGAGTGGTTTGATTGTTTTGAGTGCTGAATAGATTTGAGTTTCGGTGGTGATCGTTGAGGTTGCTGTTCTTTGTGGCGCCTGTGAAGAAGTGTCAAAGTCGGAGGATGTGGTGAAATTGTCGGTAGAGAAGAGTGGGAACGAGGTCTGGACGGTGGGCGTGAGATTTTCAAGGTTCAGGTACGTTCTTGAATTTCTAATGAACGCAAGCATAACTTGTGGTAAATTTACTAAACGTATTTTTCTTAAGGTGCGAGAAAGCGCGTCGCAGCTTCCAAGGTGAGGAAATTTCATGCGTACCTACAGGATTTCTGTCCGCGGTTTGATGTTCATTGATGCAAAATTGAATTGACTTGTGTGAATTTGCTGATTGAAGCTGTTTGTACTTCGCCTTTTTCGGCTTTCAATACAAAAGTGAAAATGTCAAAGCGCTGTGGCTAAATATGTTTGTTGTTTCTGAATTTTGCAGGAGCTAATCTAATGACGTCTTCCCCAAATGGAGCGCTAGGCACAGTCGTCAGATCATTTTAGCCCCCAGGATGCTGATGGCAAGTAGTGCATAACCCTTTCAAATTCTTTCGAATCTGGATTACTGTATATTTCCTTGCTGCTCTTTCTTGGTATGAAATAAACTGTTTGCACTTTATGTCCTCGTCTTATTTAACAAACGATGAAGCGATTCCCTCCACCAGTTTGTTAGGTGGGGTGGCTCAATGACGGAGATGAATGTCTGGACGGAGCATTGAGTATGGAACTCGAAGTAATAGAATCTGATAATGTTTACTGTGAACTGAGTTTCTATCAACGATTTTAGAGCATCAAGATGCTTGAGTGCTCAAGGTCCACAGGAGAGGTCCACGTAATAAAGGCTGAGATATTCCCTGACAGTGAATTCTTGAAGCGATGTTTCAGAAACGATATCACAGCTTGAAGATCACAACACCCGAAGAACGTCAATTGTTGCAATTCGGAAACTACTAACTCCAAGTGGATCCTATCCAAGATTCCGATCGATCTCACCGTGATATCGATAGAGGCTTACAAAGGGAAACTGAAAGAATTCTGGATATGTAATAGTCGATACAGATTGCAACGAACAAACAGAATGCATTCTGGATGAAGAATCCGTCATTCACGAGTACGCGTGGGAACCCCCGAACTGCACCAGCGAATCCCTAACTATGAAATATAATCTGTCTGCAAAATGACTGATCAAATTTGTGGCGGGGGTTAACGGTTGCAAAATTTGGTACCTCGCTCAAAATAATATAGTAGCGTTACGACTCAACATCTCCAGGAGTCACGAACCCAAGAGAACGAAACGTGAGTCAGTGTCAACCTCTCGGGGGGTTCCGAAAGTCAACTGACAACTCAGATCTCTCTTTGTTTCTCTTCCCTTGTTTCTCCACCTTGTAAGCCTGTCTACCCTTGTTTTCTATACTGCATACCCTTTCCCCCCAAAGTTCTCACCTCTTCCAGTTCAAAGTCGGTTTGAATCGCTGTTCAATTTTATCCGGTATGAGTTTGTAAGGAACTTGTGACAGATTTGTGAGGAATTTGCTTTCTGTGGGTTCCCGAGGCTCCAATGTGATGAGGAGGTTTGCGTTCTGATGTGGTGGTTCTGTTTTTCGAAGGGATTTAGCGGTTGTCGGTATTGTTGGTTTGATGGGCATTTGGAGGTACGGTGTTGGGGTGGTTTGCTCAAGGTGAGGAGAACTGGTGTGGTTGAAATGCTAAGGTGTCGGTGAGTTTTTGTGAAGGTGGATAAGGTAGAGGGCGACGAGGGACAGAGCTTCTGTTGAAAGTGGCGATGGCGCCAGAGTGGTTTGATTGTTTTCCGTACTGAGCAGGTTTGAGATCTCGTGGTGATCGTTGTGGTGGTTGTCCTCTGTGGCGCCTATGAAGAAGTGTCGAGCCGGTCCTCAGATTTTTGGTGAAATTGTCGGTAGAGGAGAGTTGAGAAAAGGTCTGGCCGGTGGGCATGAGATTTGCAAGGTTCAGGTATGCTCTTTGAATCCGTACTGGATGCAAGCCTAACTTGGGAACTTTCTTTTGTCTCATCTTGTTTAGTTTTTCTGTCAACGAATCTGGTGTTCTTCACTGCCTTCCTCGATACGATATTTCCTTCCATTCCAGTTGTTTTCTTTTCACTATACGATCCATGGAATTGGCCATTCTCAAAGCATGAATCTTTAGTCTTTTAGGGGTTGGTTATGTTGTTTCGTTTGGTTGGAGCTGTCTGTTTATGACTATTTGACTGATGGTTCTAGGGTCTGGCCGTAAGTGACGGAAGAGCCTTGACTATCTCGTTTTATTCAAGCTTTGTGAAACCAGAAATACTACTGGCAATTGTTTTGCACTTAATTCGGTCGAGTTTGTGAGGATCAGGGTTACGGGAACTCGAGATGTTTGGCTTTGTTTCATTTTTAAATTGCGGTTTTGACTACGTAGCCTACTTTCTTTCAAGTCTTTTTTCCAAACTGTGTTTTGCAGCTGTAATTGCACTTTCAATACAAAGTTTTAGGGACGTTAAAATGGCCAGATTATTACTAAACTTGATAATTATTGGGAAATGCAATTAAACCGGGAATATACGGCTTTATTCCCTTTTCCCTTAATCACGGTCATGATGGTCTCCCATGAGTAATCGCCTGTGCGTAATTCTTCACAGCTTTAGCCCTCGGTTTTTTGCTGAATCCATCAGTTTTTTGATATCTGATGTTTCCGGTGAGTAAGTGTTCTGCGAATCTTCCAACCTTGATTTAACATCAAGATCAACTTACAGGTATTCATCGAGTCAAACATACGGCATAGAAAGTGCACGTTGCATCCCTTTGTCGTAAGAGGATATCCTCAAATCATCATGTGTAAGGCAGCAACATATAGGGGCGCAGTTCAAATCACAATTAGATTTTGAAATTTTGGGAATCTTTCCAAATGTTCAAATAGATATGGAAACTAGATTCTGTAAGCATAATTTCATTAGGTGTGGGTGCAAATTCAGAGAAGTTCATTTGAATGGCCGAAAATCAGATTTTGAGCAAGGGGGTAATCTGAGATTAATCCGCTTTAATGGAAGAAATTGAAACTTTTTCCACCTTTTCTTTTTGATTCAATGTGACCACTGACTACAGGGACGCATCCTACCTTATGGAGACTTAGTTGATGATCCTGGCCAGGGTTTCTGCCATATCTCATGTGGTTGGCGATCTGCTTTTGCAGTCAATCGACGCTCGCTCCTCGTGCATTGAAAAGAGTTGGGCAACCCTGATGTCGAGTGGCAGTGAAGCTCCACTGCAGGAGCTGTTGGATCGTCTACCCAAGAGGAGTGGGTAGGATTTCTTTTGCTTCTGTTTTTTTCATTTAAGGCATTTGTAGGAGACGGATGAGTCGCACGCCATGACTGTTGTCTTCCATTGGCACCTTCAATGTTGTTGTCTTCTTTGGCAGAGTCGCAACTTCGACTTTGTGGCACTCAATCTTGGGCCTAGACAGTTTCTCAGGCTTCATTGACACTGGTGAACTCTCCATCTTTCTCTTTTTTTGTTATCAAAGCTCTTTGCTTTCATTTTCTGAACATGAATAGCTTGTTTTCTGTTGTGAGAGCTGCCCGAAAAACTCTAGCTTAAATGGAATCGGGGAAGACCATGATATATCATCGGATCCGTGTGCATTCCTCACGTTTCTTCCTTCAACTTATAAAGACTATTTTTTTCCACCGTGGTGTGAATCTTGTGCGTGCGCTAGCTAGAGAAGAACAGAAAGGGTTCATTGAGGACTGTGAATCTGAATAGAAACTGTTTGTGTGGAGAGGTGTTGTGCAGGTGGTCAAACTCGAATTGGTTTCAGTCGATCTTGTTCAATTTTGTCCTTTCATAGCTTAGAGTTAGTCACCATGCCTCGAGAGCATTGGGTATTCAGGATACTCATTCTCCACTTGGTTTCTATTGTGGAAGACGTGGAGGAGACAATGGCGAGTGAATCTTATGTAGTCTAATGCAAAGGGGATGTTTTTCAGGTATGGAAACATGGAACAAGGGAGCACTAGCCTGTCTACAGACAATTGCAGTGGCTATGGGTTAGTAGTAACTATGATTTGTGCTTTCTTGCATGATTGGTGTCCTAAGGAGCAAATCATGTTGCCAAATATATACAGTTAACCTTCATTTTAAGGTTAACTTAAATACATACTACCTATTATTTCTTTCAGTTATAATTGATTGGTTAGGAATTGAATTTGAATGGACAGGAATTACACTCTACAACCAAAGCCCAAGGTGTTTTTGAGCCACAGCCATGCACAAAAAGGGTTTGTGGAACAGGTGTATGTGGACTTGGAGAGATGTGGCCACCACTCCTTTTTTGACAAGTGTAGGGATTGTGTGCCCATTGGAAAGGATTTTCAAAGGCTTATTTATGAAGCTATTGAAGAATGTGAAGTTGGGGTGGTGTTTCTTTCGAAGGAATTCTTCACTTCCAAATGGTGTGTGTTGGAGTTGGTGGCCATGGCCAATGTTCAAAAGAGGAAGCCAAGCTTTACAATAATGCCCATACTTCTTGGCCTTACATTTTTTGAATGTGTTGATGTTGCTAACCATGAGAGATGGTTAGCATTGTGGCATACATTGGCTGAGAGAGATAGTAGCATTGATGTGAAAGAATGGGAGAATGTCTTGCAATTGTTTGTCCCAACCAATGCCTTGAAGTATAATCTTGAATTGGGTGAAGTGACATATCGAGCGGAGATAGTTGAAGTGATTTGTAAGTTAGTTCCCCCAGGGACACAGTTTGAAGATTCCCATGTTGAAGGGAGGTCCCGTTTATGCAAGGTGTGTGTCAATATCATTGCGTGAAGTTGGTTTATCCATGGGCTTATTTGTATTGATTGGAAGTACTCTTCTATTGATATTATGGTTTTTGCAAATTCATTGATTTTGATTCATTTCCAATTGTCTTGATTATGTACTAGGTGATTCATGAGAAGATTCAACATTTAAAAGTATCTTCCTTGTATGGTATCCATGTAGTAGGCTTATATGGAGTTGGTGGGATTGGAAAGACCACCATTTGCAAGTCTATGTGCAATGATGTATCCAAGGAGTATTGTGGCAAAGTAGCTCATGTGGAGTTGGGAAGCCAAAGTGAAGAGGAAATGTTGAAAGATGTTCTCCGGAGGCTGACACACATGAATTGGAAACATTTGGGTGACCTGAGTGTCGATGAGGTTTGATGATACTTGTGTCATTCATGAAGCATAAATGTGTTTTAGATATCCGATGTGTGAATTGTAGTTGAGTTGAATTAGATCTAATGTGTGAAGATGTGGTTGAATTGAAGTAGCTAGCCTATAGTGTGGGTTGTAAATTGCATGCGATTGTGATTTGTTATTACCAACTTTTGTTGTTTTGTTTTTGATGTGCAGTATGACTATCGATTAAAGAGAGACATGATGAACATCCAAGTGTTCTTGGCCATTGACAATGTGTCAAGTGCAACAATAGAGCAAGCTTTAATTCTTCTTCGAGAAAAGTATGGTCCTGGAAGTGTTTTGCTGGTGACAGCACGTTTGCAAAATGATTTGATGTCTTTGGAGATTGATGAAAGTGAATGCAAGGCAATGCTAGAGTTGGAGATGGAGGAAGCGAGGTCTATATTCCTTTATCATGTTGCATGTATCCCTCCCGTATACAAGAGCAACAAGGGTGATTGCAAGTTGATCTCATCTTGCATTGAACGATGTCATTTCTAGAAAGGTTATGGCATTAGTTCTCATTACCACCCATTGGCGTTGCAAGCGTTGGGGCAGCAGTTTCGGTGTATTGGCTATGTTCCTGAACGTTGGAGATCGCTTTTGTTTGAAATAGATTTTTTGAATCCTTTTGGAGAACCTCGGCATCCTGTTTTCTCCATCTTGAGAAAAAGCTATGATGCGTTAAACTCCCAGGATCAACTTCTATTCATGGATGTGACCCTATTTGCTCCTGATGTTGGTGGATCACACACATTGAAGTTGAACGTTTTTGAATGGCTTGGTATGGTTCATGGAGTGCCGGTTAGTAGTGTGAAAGAACAAGTGAGTATTTTTTGAAATTTTGGATGTCAATGGTTGTTTCCCTGGTGAGAAGTACAATGAGTGGGTCAATTTGTTCTAACGGACTCCAAATTCTTGGTTGAAATGCCTGAAACCCTGAGTGCAGTCAACCTTAGAGTTCTAAAATCTGAGATGGTTGTGAAATTGACATATACATCACTGCTGAAGATTCAGAGGAGTGTTTTGAGACCCCATGTTGTTCCTGGTTGACCACCCATTACATGATTTTAGGCCAATGGAACGCCTATGGTCATTTTATTTTTTTTGCAGCAGGATGAGTTCCTTGAGAGATATGCTGCTTTTGACATTTTTTGTTTGGTTTTCTTTGTTTGCAGTTGGAGAACCTGAGGAGGAAATCACTATTGGAGAATCTTGGCGATGGGTTTGGGAGAATTGGCATGCACGACCTGTGGCGTGAGTTTGCAAGGTTGGAAACCAAAGTTGTCGAGTCCAATGCACTTGAAGCAGCCAGAATGCCAAATGTTGGTCGTTGGGTAAACCTGAGGTGTATGTTTTTCTTTGAAGAGGGGTTTATGAAAGTGGAGGATGTTGATTTTTCTTGTTTCCCCGACGTGACAGTTTTGAAGCTCAGTAGAGGTCTTACAAGTGTACCGGTGCTGGATCTGAGAGACTTGAAGCACCTCAAGAGCTTGGAAGTGGATTTTGGTGCAAACTAGCCTTTACATCCTTTGGTCTCCTTTGTTGGACTGGGTTCCTTGTCAAATCTGGGCTTTCTACGATGTTGGGCCATTCCATCGAATGCACGTTGGATTGACAAAATTGTCCGTTTGACCAACCTCCGAGTGTTGGATTTACACGGATGCAGGCGGGTGCCAGATTTGAGCCGCCTCATTTTACTACAAGTGGCTTGTTTTCGTCGTGCTGACTTGGTTGTAACCATCCCCGGCTTGAGCCCGAAGCACACCAACTTGCAATTCTTGGATTTGAGCGGTTGTGGTAAATTGCAGAGCTGTCCAGGTGTGGGTGAGTTAGTTGCGTTGCAGGAACTTCGTCTCTCTTTTTGTTCCAAGCTGAAAGAGGTGCCCAACTTACAGAAGCTGAAACAGCTGCGGAAGTTGGATGTGGGCTATTGCTACTTACTAACAAGCCTACCAGGTTTGGGTGACCTGGTTAGTTTGTTGGAGCTGCATGCTCGTTTTTGTCAGAATCTTGTGGAGTTGCCGGATATGCACAACCTCCGATACTTGAGGATATTGGACTTAGAAAGATGCGAGCGGATCAAATCATTGCGAGGTTTGCATGCGTTGGTCTGTTTACAATCCCTCGTAGTGTGGGATTGCAGGAATCTCACCCAACTTCCAGATATGCACGAGCTCACGAATCTGCAGACTTTGACGTTGGATCCAATTGCCCCTCTGCAAGCTTCCACTGGATTGAGCGACTTGATTTCGCTTCAGAGTCTGCATGTCAAAATTGATGAGCTGCATGATACGCCTGACTTATGCAAGCTTACAAAGTTGAAAACACTCCACATTTCTGGGTGGCAAGGCCTAGGGTTTTCAAGTCTAGCCGAGTTAGTGTCGTTGGAATCCGTCACTGTCGACAAATGCAAGGGCGTGCGTGTGTTGCCTAATCTCGAGAAGTTATCAAGGCTGAGAGGTTTGACATTCCGGAGGTGCAACTTTGAGGATTTGTCCGATTTGATCAACCTGACCACTCTGAAGGCATTGAGGATCGTGAATTGTGACAATTTGAAGGCGTTACCAGATCTACAAGAGCTTGCTAAGCTGAAAAAGTTGACGGTCGAGGGCTGTACGTAGTTGAGAGATGTTCGTGGCATCCTTGGGTTGCGGAACTTGGAAGAGCTGTGGGTGAGCGGGCATCCTTGGCTTCATGAGAACCTCGGTTCGGATCTTCACCGGTTGACAGGTCTCTGCTATTTGGACGTGTCAAATTGCGGATTTGCAGATTTGGAAGGGTTGGCCACGTGTTCGCAACTCCGCGCTTTGATTTGCAGTGGTGTTCCCATCCAAGAGCTCCCGGACTTGGCCAACTTCCCGAAATTGTACAAGCTTGATGTGCGGTATTGTGCGAACTTAACAAAGTTGATTTGCACAGGGCCTTTGAGTCCAGATTTAATAAATCTATACGTAAGTGGGTGCGTGAGGTTGCAAGCTCTGCCGGATCTCTCAAACGCACGGAAGTTGGAATGGTTGGATGTGTCCAACAGTGGCGTGGTGTTGAGTGCCCGGTTCATTCAAGACATGAAAGCACGGTGGCCTTCCAGTTTTTCGGTCACCCAAGATACTCAAAGGAGTTCTCGCGGGATTTGGCGTTGTTGCCTTGGAATGATCACATCACTTCATTGTAGATGCATCGGGACTTCTTCAGGAGTCACTCATCCCAATTAATGTTTTTTTGGTGAAGAGCCTTTCATCTTTAGTGCATGGGTTAGCCAATCCCAAGCTATCATGTGTTTGGATTGAGTAATGCTCCAATCAGGTCGGGGGCCTGTGAACTAGAGTGGTCTTCAAACTTTCTTCTAGTGAGGCTCGTGATTCACATCGTGGGCATTTGGATGGAGTTGTAGTATGCTTCCAAAGCATTTTTTGCTCATGCTTATTGGCAGGGCCTATGATTACACCTTCCACGAGAATAAATCTCATGCAAATTTCTAGCTATTCTATATTGTCAATGGTGAAGGGAACATAAATGCGGTAAGGTTGGGAGCCTTTGTTACAATGGGATCTAGCAAGACGTATGAAATACATTGCTCCATCTTCTTGCAGTTTAAAGGGGGTCTTGGTAGGAAGTGGACCCTCCCAAAATTACATTAGTTGGGTATTCCTTGCCTCTATGATCTTGGGGCAACTAGGTGCTTTGATAGTGACTAGTGGTTTTGCGAATTGTATTTATATAAAACAATTATGTTGAACCTTTCTTCCTTAGATTTTTGTTTGTACCCTAAATGGAATTGCCGATGTTTGGTCTAGTTTTGATGGCTTCCATTGAGGAGTAAGTACTTCTAGTTTCATCTTTGTTATTGGAATATTCGTTTGCAGATTCTTCCCTTTCTTCAATGTACACTTTTGAATATACAAGCCTAGAGCCCTTATGAATGTGCCAAGAATCAATAATTTGATTATAGTTTTGAATATCAAAATTTTAATCATATTGTGTCCAAAAAACACATGTTAGGGGGAATTTGGAATCCTCATAATTTTGCTTAATTACTTAATCCAATAGAAACTAAAATCATTGAATGATCGAAACTATGTTCAATGCTTATTTAGATGAAATTTAGATGTTCAAACACCTTAGAATATTTAAGAGAGTTGACCCAATGTTTTATAGGGCATTCCTCTATTTACTTTGATATTTGTCTTCAAATTATTAGAAACATTCTATAGAATGTTGGTTTTCTTCTATGCCCTCAATACTACAAAGTAGTCCTTATTTTTGTGGTAATTTTGGCCCCCATCTCGGCTGTACTTAGTAAAATCTTCACATTTTGTTCTCTAATATGAAAGGGATTTTTGTATTATCTCTTTGGTAGGTTATTTTAGTATGGATAATACCGACTATTGCCATGTCTACACTATACACTAAACACTGGTGGCACCCGATGATTGGCAACCACTTTGTAACTCAGTGTGAGAGAGACAGACTCTCCTCACAGTCATCACAGTCCCCAAAGCAGGGTTTTTTTTAACCCCTAAAGGTCCAAACACCATTTTTTGGCAACATAGTTATTTTGGACAACTCATTATGAATGGAAATTTTTTTATCCTTTGAAATTTTCACACAAGATGTACTCGAGGTGTAGCTTCAAGGCCCAACAATTTTCATAACTTTTGACTACATGGTTAAAAAGTTATTGCATGATGTAATTTTTGACGATCGGCAAGCAACCTGGGCAACTGAAAAAAGTTCTTTAAAAATGACTTTTTTGAAAAATAAAACTTTGAAATTGGTTCTATAGATTTATATATACATAGAAAGTTTTGGATCATTCCATTTGGATTAATGAATCAAAAGTTATGAGGATTCTTAGTTTGAGTGTAGTTATGGAATCTCTATTCTAAAATAAACTTTGAAGTCCTTTATTTAACTCAATTTTTAATATTTTTGAAAAAAAATAAAAACATTGGGCGAAGATTGTTTAGTACTCCGTACAACATTACAACTGTTGGAATTGGCATTTTTCTGTGATATTAAATATTTATGTAGGACAAAATGTTCAATTCCATAACGAAACTCTTGACAATTTAGTATTTTGAGTCATTCTCTACCTCTTTCTACTTACTATTTTTTTCCCATATGTTGTACAATTCCAAATGATCTGAAATTTTTTGAGCATGTAGCCAACTTGCCTTGAAAAATGAATCCAAAGAGAAACCACCATTTTGAACATTTTTTCATACAAATGTGACCTTGTGAAGGGTAGTTGCCTATTTTTTTGCAGGGACAAAAAAAGAATTTTTGTCAATTCAAATGCTAATATCTTGCAATCCACACAGTGGAAAATTTTGAAATTTTTTCCACATCTTTTTAAACCGGTGTACTACAAGATCCTACAATTTTATGTGTTCAAAAATGTTTTTCACTATGTTTTCACCAAAACTGCTCCAAAACTGCCATTTCTAATACAAGTACCAAATTTTAGAAAAAAAACCCTTCAAAGGTTTAGGCGATGTGGTGCAAAATTGCACCAAGTTTTATGGCCTGGCACCACCCCTATAGAAAAATATTGGTACTAAAAAGGTAAAAATCACCAAAAAACTTCAAATAAATAAAAAACCTTGGATGAAATTGCCAAATTCTGGATGAAAATTGAGTTATGGATATGTGATATGTGCTAATATGATATTTTCTATCCAATGCGTGGATGAATATTGAAATTTGGAGCACCACTATAACATTCAATATCGCCACTATGGCACTTCATTAAAAATGAAAAAAAAACTTGCTTCAGAGTCCCGTCCCAACAAGCTCCAGTTGATGATAAGATGCTAAGGTAGGAGGTCCTAAACGGAGC
The DNA here is from genome assembly GCA_951799445.1 of Pseudisothecium myosuroides. NCBI lineage: Eukaryota > Viridiplantae > Streptophyta > Bryopsida > Hypnales > Lembophyllaceae > Pseudisothecium > Pseudisothecium myosuroides. The sequence goes on along the minus strand of OX637290.1, from coordinate 17,648,021 downwards.
GGGTTCTAAAACCAATCAAGCTCTAGAGGTACATTTTGCACTTTCCAATGTACAAGTGGTGTGCATTTGAGGAGGTGGTCGGTTTTAGAGCTCACAAAAATGCACTTTTCTGCAACTTCAGAAATTCATAACTAATTCCATAAAGCTTCGAAAAATATGAAACAACTTGGGTCAGATGCCAATTTCTCTTGCCTTTCAAGGAAAATTTACTGGAAAATATTTTAAGAAGTTCTACCTCCCCAAAAGTCAGCTTCAGCTCTTAGATGGACGGTTTATGAACCTCCTACCTTATTGGTCGTGCGGCAGCAACCAACTGTCCCCTCGACTTTGATTATTTACAAAACTCAGTCCAGCAACGGAATTCAGTGATGACAACTCTCTGACAAAAGGACGAATTCCCGGCTGTAACGGAACCCCAAAAACTCACTCAGGATCGCAACGGAAGCCAACTGAAGGCCCTTATCGCAATCTTTTGAGATTCAAAGTCGATAAAGTAACTGAGTTCTAGCCTCCATCACCATTGAGTGGCACTGACTGCCAGAGATGGGATTCACGCACAACTGAATGGAGTGCAAGTTTTGCACTTACGCTACACAAAATAGTGCAATTAGGTTGCCTCAACAATTAGGTTGTCTTACTTCAAAGAAAGTTACTTTACAAGTCATCAAAGTCAACAAATATTTCTAAAAATATTTTCATTTGTACACATAGAGCTTCGTGAGTCCCAATTACAATAATACTTAATTAAAAAGTAGTGCATTCTTGTACAATAACTGAAAATATTTATATAGTGTCAAATGTCGAGAAATTAGTATGGGGCAACCTAATTTCACTATTTTGTGTAAGTTAATCGCATCCCGAATTCCCCAAATCCCCGATGAACACATCATTAGCTCATGATAGGATTGACGGGACTTTTTTAAGTGTTTGTGCAAATGTGAGAGAGTTGGATTGGGGAAAAGGGAAGGTCAAGTATTTTTGTGAAAAACTTATATTTCTCACTATTATCTTGAGAAAGAAGGTGAAGAAAATTCATACTAAATACAAAATGAGCCTTTAAAATCTACAGATTCCACCATGTGTACATATTATAGTGTAGAATGTTAAAGTAAAAAACAGAAGTTTGTTTCATTCTATGAATATGGTTATTAATTAAATATAATTATTTGCAAAAAATTTGAATTGTAGTGAAATATCAATTTTTATTGGTAGTTTTCCAAAAAGGTTCAAATTGGAGTAGGAAATAGACTTAGTAAATTTCATTTCATTTTGTTGGGCTCAAATTCAAAAAAATTGTTTTAAAGGTTAAATTCAAACCAAGAATAAAGCATTAAAGAAAATTTCAAGGTACCTTGGGGTTGCTCCACAGCCCTCTAAGGTACTTTGAAATTTGTTTTTTTGGAGTTGAAAAAATCAATTTTTCCCTATTCCTACCTACCTCAAATATTAGTAGCAGTAGTGTAGGAACCGAGTTTTAAGAATTTAAAATTCATTTAAAAATAAATTTAAACACAATAATAAAATAATAATAATAATAATAATAATCTTTTTTTTAAATTAAAACAAAAAATCGCAGAATCTGACTGTTTCGGCAAGATGTAGCTTAGCTGATTGTTCACTGCGGCACTTTTTCAAAGTGACAGATCAAGCTTTGAAATAGCTTAGTTTTTCACTCTTGAGCAGCCCTCCGGAGAGCTGAAATTTTTTGTAATGGATTTAGGAAGTTGTTTAAAAAACACTTCAAGGTGGTCAATGGATTAAGTATCTTCATCCATAAGAAACTCAATAACACCTTGACGAGGAAATATTTAATACCATTTGCCTGAATGCATTCAAGTAAGTCCTTAAAGAAATATTAAATGAAAAATATTGTTTTCTGTCATATTTATAGTAGCTCCCTACAATGATCTAGTAGACACATATTAGTTGTAACATCATTACAATTTTATTGCTAATTCTTCTATTGAAATGAATATACCTAAGCAGTGGTGCTGCTAGACTATACATTGGGGTTGTACATTTTATTTATTTTGGGCCGTGTTGAAAGACATCTTATTTAGAATGATGAGTGTATTTGGATCCCACATAGTAAAGCATGCAAATATGGATGAAAACTCATTTATTCATCAAAAAAACTTATGCAATCATTCCAAAAAATTGTCACCATCTAAGATTTTTTAGCAATTTGGCATGTTCATCCATTAAGGATAGGAAGAATAACTCAATAATTATTCCTTCCAATTGTTTTGATGTTGTTTCTGATGGATTTTTTTTGTTCTGAGAAAAACAACTTGATCTAGATTGTAGGAGAGGAAGCTCTACATTGGCAAAAGTTGTAAATAGAATGAACTATGAGGACAACCATTACAGAGAGTTTCATTTAGTGAAACTCCTAAGGAATACAATGGTCTACATTTCCATTCCAAGCCGCTCCCTTGGAGACCTCGTGACATTCATGTCTAGTAAGAGTCTTTAAAGATTTCCACAAACAATCAGGAGCACACGAGGTACTTTTTGGATGTAACTTTATAGGCATTCTAAAAAAACGAGGATTTTGAGAATGAGATTAAGAGCTAGTGTGATACCACGTTAAGACGTGATGCACAAATTTGATTGGAATCATCAATTTGCTTATCTATTTTGATGACACCTAAATTGCACTAGAAGGTTATTGTAGCAGGTTGTTTTATGGTCTTATCATTTTGTTTCTTTGGTGTTGCATTTCTTGAGTTTTATCTCATTTATATTCTTTCCAATGTGTTTAGATGGTGTCACTGAACATTTTTGTGTAGGCAACGTGCATTTGGTTCAAAGAAGATGACCGAAGTAATGTAGTATAGTTGTTCTAGTGACAGAGTTTATAGAAGTGCTCACCTTTTCTAGCAACAACCCACTAAAGGTATAATTTCTTAGATAGCTTGTAATGATTCTATATGTAGTTCATAAGATATGAGCTATGTAAGTGTCCCCCAATAATTCGGACTTTGTATTGGATTATTCTTCTGTTGAGAGATCTTTGCTTGTGCTTCATATTCATATGACCTAGCTAGTCCTTGACAGTATGCCGTAGCTGTCAATAGACAAGGACTGGATGAAAACAAGAAAACAAATGAGGCACAAGCATTATGTGTTTCCTTTGCAAAGCTTAACTGCATTCATGCCGTAATTGAAGCTATTTAGAATCTCATTCTATACATATGCGTGGACTTGATGAACCCTCAAGTGATGTTGAAGCTGAATCATTTGAGACATCTTAGAGATGAATTCTAGAACTTTGTGTCAAGAACTTTCTCAAATTTTTTGCAATGTCCATGCAATCTGCAAACAAAGGTTGGTATGAGATTTTCTAATCCTAATTATGGCAAATGTTGTACACAAAAGTGACTTCAAAAAAATTAAATTTTTTTTCGTGAAAGAAGTTAGAGAAATAAGCCTTAATGTCAATTATGCACAATTTGTAATGCGGCAAATAGTAAAGATGTATTGCATACATATATATATATTTCATACATCAATTCAAAACATTTACTATTGAGCTAAACCTAGCATTTTAAGGATCAAAGTTTGTCAGATTTGGTGAATTTGGATTGCAACTCTAATATCCTTATCTCTAATTTCTTGCAATGATTCAACAATTGGGTAGCGTTAGTATTTGGATTGTCTTAGAATTTCCAAAAATGGCATGAAGAACAATAATATTTTTCAGTAATCTTGTACTTGTTGTCCAAGTTTCTTAACCTCCAAATGATCCAAAGGGGGGTACTTTAAAAATGGGTTAGAATTTCCAAGATCATTAGAATTTGTTTGCTCATTTTTTCTTGAGATTAGATAGAATGTAGCCATAGGATCTTGAAGTTCACATTGAGAGTGAGCACCTCAAAAAATTTCAAATTATTTGCCCCCATAGTTTAATAGATATTCAAGTTTTAAGTTTTATTTGGGTCAATGGAAAACAAGGTAGTGCACTTTGAAGGAGTATATCATAGTGAGAATATTTTGAAATAATAACCTTAGTGAAAGACAAGAGAGTTAAAAATGTTCATCTAAAATTTCACAACACTTTGAGCATTTTTCAATTCACAGTGGAGCTTGCACTGCACAGTGGTTCTTGAAATGAGAGTAGAGTTTGTAAGAAAAACAAGCATTAGAAGAGTTTGGAGGGCATTAGAGGTCCGTTTCAAGCCCATTCCCCATTCTGTTCTTGATGCAACAAAGGAACGTCGGACGTTGTCAGAACCCTAAAAAAAATAAAAAAATAAAAAAAAAGTTACTTTTGAAATTAAAAAAAAAGGGTAAAAAAATAAAAAATAAAAAAATAAAAAAATATGACGTGGCACTCTCTCGACCACATCGGACTATGGGTGAGGCAGAGTTTCCAGGTTGGAAATGGCTTGGGAACTCGCAGTCTTATACACCCCTCAAATCTCTTCTAATGGGTGGGCACACTTGTCTCAGAATTCCTTGAGCTTCTTGGATCAATCCTTTTTTGAGGTGGGCAACAATTGCCTTGGTTGATTGACTTTTTTGTCCATACCTAACCCAAATCCCCAAAAGTAAATTGTAAACTACACTACAATACTTAACATTGAAATACTCCACAAGGTGCATTGAGCTTGGAATTTAATGAAACTACTGCCATTAGATTCATAATTCAGTCTATTTTCTTAAAGCAATTTTTATTTGTAAAAAAAACTCAAAATTTGAGAACAAACAGCTCAAAAAAGATGGAACAATGACCTGAAAATAGTCACGTCAGTCAATAGAGGTTAAACTATAAATATGCCACATTTAACTACTTTTGGACTTTTGAAAGTCTAAAATTAATAATGGTCGTTGAGAGGAAAAAAAATGGTCATTGGGAGATAATCCAAAACATCCTGAGATCTATATAAACATCCAAAGATCTTTGGATGTTATTATTTGGAGATCTCCGGATGTTTAGTCCAAAATTCACTGAATAGTCTAGAAGTAGTTAAATGTGGCATAAATGGCACTTGGTCTTGGGAATGATGTTAGCAATGTGAATCCAATTCAAAAGTAGGTCAAATGTAGCTACACCTAAAATTGTACAAATAAGCTATGTGGCTTGACCAATATGCTTTAAAAAAAGAATAACATTTTTTGTATATAGGTGAAGAACAACGAATCAAAATGCAAGTTCTTCCATAATTTTTGGACTCATTGTGAATTAGTTACAAAATTTTAATAATGCCAAAATCCATTGGATGCACATAAAGAAGTGACACTAGTATTATCATAACATATCATAGAGAAAAAGTTAAACAAACTTCAAATGGACCACTCATGAGGTTGCTACCTCCACAATATTATAAATAGAATTGCATACTATTTAAAATGGGCTTTAACTCCACCTTACATTTGCCTTGTAATGTGCACCATTTTGGATATTGTCCCTATTCATTTTCCCTTCAAAAATAGGGGTCGATTTTAAGGAGTGGTTCATTTAGGTGTACTTAACTTAAATTTGTTCTTAAGTCCTTCAATAACAACATTCTTTAACACCAAGTACAAATATACTTTAAGTATTGATGCAAATTTATGGTGCATATGCAGATGGTGGTTATTGTAGAGGTACTTCCATTGGTACGTGTGGAAACTACTAACTTTTTGTGTATTACCCTACGCAAAGGTTAGAATTGGCAGAAATTAAGTCATTTCTATGGAAAAGTGCCACGTGTCATCGTATTTGAGGTGACATAAATCCCTAGTCATCTGACGTGGAAATTCAATTGTAACACTCAAGTGCCAAATTAGACCTTTATGTACTGTATCAGTTTTGCCGCAAGAGCTTGTTGTTACAAAACAAAAATTCCTTGGCCCCACCCAATAACAAAAGGAGAAAAAATCCATTAGAGAAAGATGACAATTTTGACTGACGATTTTTCCATTTTTTGACAGGTCACTAACAAGTTCATTAAATCAAATGACAAATCCATTAGTCATTGTTTGATTTGTAGGGTAGATTGTAGAATGATTTAGTTTCTATATTGTAAGATATTAGAATTCAAATTGTACCATACTTTTGCAAAATTCGGCTTCAATCCAAATTGAGTCATATTTTAGTGCCTAACTAATTCAAAGTATTGGGCAACTATAAATTCAATCATTTAAAATCAATATCGTTCATTTGGATGTCATTTTAACATCTAAACCTTACCGTGCTCAAATGTGGCACCGTACATGTAGAATATGCTGGTGTCCATTTTACAACTTTTGATACATGTAGGAGGTGCAATAATAATCCAACTTGGGAGTGCCTAGTTTGATCATTGGATCCCCTGAGACAAATACAAACTTTTGTTACCACAGGATACCTCAACCCATGCACCTTCTATGTCATATTTGGAAAACACCATTTTTTGCATTCAAAAATTGGGCTTTTCAGATACCAAATTTTCGTAAATACCAATGACTATAAATACGATATTCATACGCGAGAACATCTACCGTAGAGTCACGAATCCGAAGCCCAAAGAGTAACGAAACGTGAGTCAGTGTCGGCAAAGCAGGGTTCCCCACTTCCTCGATGGCCACCTGAAAAAACGAGCAAGCTCCGTTAAACGTCGTCGTCGTCTTCACCGTTTTCTTGCAAATCTCCACCTTCTTCGCTCCTCCATTGCTCCTCCCCCGCTATGGTAAGCTCCATCTCAAGCCTCTGGACAAATCTCTCTTTGTTTCTCGTTCTCTGTTTCCCTACCTGCCTACCCTTCTTTCCTATGCTCGCTACCCTTTGTACCCCGAAGTTCTCACCTTTCCTACAGAAGTTCAAAGTCGGTTTGTTTCGCTGTTGAATTCGATCTCTGACGGTTTGGTACGAATTTGATACGAGTAGGGCACGAATTTGTGAGGAACTTGTGACGGATGTGTGAGGAACTTGATCTCTGTGGGTTCCCGAGACTTTGATGTGACGAGGAGGTTTGCGTTCTGATGTGGTGGTTCTGTTATTTGAAGGGGGTTAGCAGTTGTCGGTATTGGATGGGCGTTTGGAGGTACGGTGTTGAGATGGTTTGCTCAAGGTGAGGAGAAATGGTGTTGGTGGGGTTTTGTGCAAGTGAAATAGGGAGAGGGCGAACAGGAACAGGGCTCCGTGGAAAGTGGCGATGACGCCAAAGTGGTTTGATTGTTTTGAGTGCTGAATAGATTTGAGTTTCGGTGGTGGTCGTTGAGGTTGCTGTTCTTTGTCGCGCCTGTGAAGAAGTGTTGAGGTTGGAGGACGTGGTGTAATTGTCGGTAGAGGAAAGTAGGAACGAGGTCTGGACGGTGGGCGTGAGATTTGCAAGGTTCAGGTGCGTTCTTTAATGTATAATGAACGCAAGCATAACTTGTGATGAAATTGTTAAAATTTTTTTCTTAAGACTCCAGAAAGCGTGTCGCAGCTTCCAAGGTGAGGAAATTTCATGCTTACCTGTAGGATATCTGTCCGATGTTTGGTGTTCATTGATGCAAAATTGAATTGACTTGTGTGAATTTGCTAAGTGAAGCTGTTTGCACTTCGCCTTTTTCGGTTTCAATAATACTGTAAAATGTCGAAGCGCTATGGCTGAATATGTTTGTTGTTTCTGAGTTTTGCAGGAGCTAATGTAATGACCTCTTCCCCGAATGGAGCTCTAGGCAAAGTCGTCAGATCGTTTCAGCCCTCCCGGTATGCTCATGGTAAGTAGTCTATAACTCTTTCAAATAATTTACAATCTGGATTACCGTATATTTCCTCGCTGCTCTTTCTTAGGATGACATAAACTGTTTTCTCCAAACGTCCTTGTCTTATTCAACGAACGATGAAGCGATTCCCTCCAGCATGTTGTTAGGTGAGGCGGCTCAGTGACGGAGATGAATGTCTGGACGGAGCATTGAGTATGCAAATCGAAATAATTAGAATCTGATAATGTTTACTGTGAACTGAGTGTTTATCAACGATTCTAGAGCATCAAGATGCCCGAGTGTTTAAGGTCCACAGGAGAGGTTCACATAATAGTGGTTTAGATAATCCCTGAGATCATAAAGCAATATTTCAGACATGATCTCACAGCTTGAAGATCGCGACACGGAAAGAATGTCAATTGTTCCAATTCGGAAACTCCTAACTCCAATTGGATCCATCCAAGATTCCACCATCATATCGACAGAGGCTTACAAAGAGTAACTGAAAGAATTTTCGATATGCAATAGTCTCTCAAGATTCCGTAGAACGAACAGAATGCATTGTGGATCAAGAATCCCTCATCCACCTTTTCGCGTGTAGACCCGCGTCCTGCACTTGCGAAACCCTGACTATGAAATATAAACCGTCTGCAATATGACTGATCAAATTTGTGGCGGAGGTTAACGGTTGCAAAATTAGGTTTCCCAGACCTGGCAGGGTTAAGCGAGGCACCAAATTTCCATACATAAGACGAACACAAATACGGTAGCCATACGACCCAACATCTACAGTTGTCTCGAACCCGAAGCAACGAAACGTGAGTCAGTGTCGGCCTCGCGGGGTTCCCGAAGGTCGACTGAGAACTCAGATCTCTCTTTGTTTTTCTTTCTCTGTTTCTCCACCTTGCAAGCCTGCCTATCCTTCTTTTCGATGCTGCCTACCCTTTTCCCCCCAAAGTTCTCACCTCTTCTAGTTCAAAGTCGGTTTGAATCGCTGTTAAGTTTGATCCCTGACGATTTGTGAGGAATTAATGGCGAGTTTGTGAGGAATGTGATCTTTGTGGGTTTCTCGAGGCTCCGACCTGACGAGGAGGTTTGCGTTCTGATGTGGTGGTTCTGTTTTTCGAGGGGTTTAGCGGTTGTCGATATTGGTGGTTTGATGGGCATTTGGAGGTACGGTGTTGGTGTGGTTTGCTTAAGGTGAAGAGAAATGGTGTTGTTGAAATGTTAAGGTGTCGGTAGGGTTTTGTGCAGGTGGTTAAGGTAGAGGGTGAACTGGGACAGGGCTTCCGTGGAAAGTGGCGATGACGCCAAAGTGGTTTGACTGTTTTCAGTGCTCAGTGGGTTTGAGTTTTGGTGGTGATCGTTGAGGTTGTTGTTCTCTGTGGCGCCTGTGAAGAAGTGTCCAAGTCGGAGGACGTGGTGAAATTGTTTGTAGAGGGGAGTTGAGAAAAGGTCTGGAAGGTGGGCGTGAGATTTTCAAGGTTCAGGTATGTCCTTTGAATTCGTACTGGACGCAAGCCTAACTGGGGAGCTTTCTTTTGTGTTATCTTGTTTAGTTTTTCTATCAACGAATGTGGTGTTCTTCGCTGACTTCCTCGATATGATATTTCTTTCCATTCCAATTGTTTTCTTTTCACTATACAATGCATGGAATCGGCCATTCTAAAAGCACGAATCCTTAGTCTTTTAGGGGTTGATTATGTTGTTTCGTTTGGTTGGAGCTGTCTGTTTAGGACTAATTGGCAGATGATTCTAGGGTCTGGCCATAAGTGACGGAAGAGCCTTGACCATCTCGTTTTGTTCAAGCTTTTGTGAAACCAGAAATACTACTCGCAATTGTTTTGCACGTATTTCGGTCGAGTTTCTGAGGATCAGGGTTACGAGAAGTCAAAATCTTTGGCTTTGTTTCATTTTTAAAGTACATTTTTGATGACGTAGCCTGTTTTTTTCCCCAAACTGTGTTCTTCAGCTGTAATTGCACTTTCAATACAAAGATTTAGGGACGTTAAAAAATGGTCCAATTATTACTAAACTAGATATGGGGAAACGGAAATAAACGGGATATACACGGTTTTGTTCCATTTTCCCTTCAAGACGGTCATGATGATCCCCGTGAGTTATTGCCTATGCATTATTATTCACAGCTTTAGCCCTAGGTTTTCTGATATCTTATGTTTTCTGCGAATCTTCTAACCTCGATTGTAAGATTAAGATCAACTTACAGATATTTACAGAGTTAAACATACGGCATTGAAAGTGCACCTTGTTTCCCTTCGTCGTAAGGGGATATCCTCAAATCATGATGTGTGAGACAACATCATATAGGTGCACAGTTCAAATCACAATCAGATTTTGAAATTCGGGAATCTTTCAAAACGTTCAAATAGGTCCAGCAACTAGACTCTATAAGCATAGTTTCATTAGGTGCGGTTGCAAATTCAGAAAAGTTCATTTGAATGGCTGAAAATCCGATATCGAGCAAGGAGGTAATCTTACATTTATCCGTTGTAATGAAAGAATTGGAAACTTTTTCCACCTTTGCTTTTTGATTCAGTGTGACCACTGACTACAGGGATGCAGGCGACCTACTTCAGCAGTCGATCAACGCTCGCTCCTCATGCATTGGAAAGAGTTGGGCAACACTGATGTCAAGTGGCAGTGAAGCTCCACTGTAGGAGCTGTTGGATCGTCTTCCCAAAAGGAGTTGTCAGGATTTCTTTTGCTTCTGCTTCCTCTCATTGGTGGCGTTTGTGGGAGACGAACGAGACGCACGCCATCACTGTTCTCTTGCATTGGTCCCTTCATTGTTGTTTTCTTCTTTGGTAGAGTCGTGACTTCGACATTTTGGCACCTGATCTTGGGCCTGGAAAATTTCTTAGGCTTCGTTGACACTAGTGAACTCTCCATCTTTCTATTCTTCTGTTGTGAAAGCTCTTTGCACTCGTTTCCTGAACATGCAATGCTCGTCTTCTGTTGTGAGAGTTGCCCGAAAAACTCTAGCTTAAATGGAATCGGGGGACACCATGTTATATCATCGGATCCATGAGCATTACTGAAGTTTCTTCCTATAACTTAAGAAGATTCTTGTGGATGCCTTGGTCTGAATCCTTTGTGTCCGCGAGCTAGAGAAGATCGAAAACTGTTCATTGAGGAGGGTTGTGTGAATCTCAAAGGAAACTATTTGTGTTGAGAGATGTTGTGCAGCTGGTCAAACTTGAATTGACTTTGGTCGATCTTGTTCAATTTTGTCCTTTCATAGCTTAGAATAAGTCATTATGCCTCCGGAGCATTGGGTATTCAGGATACTCATTTTTCACCTAGTTAAGACTTTGAAAGACCTAGAGGAGACAACTTGGAGTGAATATTACATAGTCTAATGCCATGGCGATAGTTTTCAGACATGGGATGATTGGAATCATGGAACAAGGGAGCACAAGCCTATCTACAAGCGATTTCAGTGGCTATGGGTTAGTAATAACTGTGATTTGTGCTTTCTTGCATGATTGGTCACCCAAGGAGCAAATCTTGTACTTGTAATAGTTGCCAAATACATATAGTGAACTTTGATTATAAAATATTGCCTAGTTTTTCTTTTAGTATTGATTGATTGGTTGGGAATTTGATTTGAGCGGACAGGAATTATACTTTACAACCAAAGCCCAAGGTGTTTTTGAGCCACAGCTGTGCATAGAAAGGGTTTGTGGAACAGGTGTACATGGACTTGGAGAGATGTGGCCAGCATTCCTTTTTTGACAAGTGTAGGGATTGTGTGCCCATTGGAAAGGATTTTCAAAGGCTTATTTATGAAGCTATTGAAGAATGCGAAGTTGGGGTGGTGTTTTTCTCGAAGGAATTCTTCACTTCTAAATGGCCCATGTTAGAGTTGGTGGCCATGGCCAATGTCCAAAAGAGGAAGCCGAGCTTCACAATAATGCCGATACCTCTTGGCATTACATTTTTCGAATGTGTTGATGTTGCTAACCATAAGCGATGGTTATCGGTGTGGTGTACTTTGGTTGAGAGTGATAGTAGCATTGATGTGAAAGAATGGGAGAATGTCTTGCAATTGTTTGTCCCAACCAATGCCTTGAAGTACAATCTTGAATCGGGTGAAGTGACATATCGAGCGGAGATAGTTGAAGTGATTTGTAAGTTGGTTCCCCCAAGGACCCAGTTTGAAGATTCCCATGTCCAAGGGAGGTCACGTTTATGCAAGGTGTGTGTCAACATCAATGCTTGAAATTGGTTTATCCATATTCTTATATTTATTGAATGGATGTGCTTTTGTTTTGAATGATTTGCGATGGCATTGGTATGACAAGAAATATACTACTCCCTCTATCCCACTAAAAAACTCCAAATCAAGCAGAATTTTTGTCCCACTAAAAAGCTCCTTTTTGTGTTTTTGATTGTTTAGTGAGTGTTTGTTACATTGAACAATCTTGTGGGGACAAGTGAGACAATCTAAAAGCATTCCTGTGGCCTTGCAAGCTTGGCCTTGGTGATATGAGACACCTTGTACTAATTTCTTTGTCAAATAGTAGTGTTGACAGCCTGTTTCGTGACTACTTTGGTGCTATTGAAATTTGATCATAAAGTGAGATAGTTTTTTTATTTTTGGATATTTAGGTTGGACAACATGTCATTACAATCCCATTGCAGCCACTACCCTTTAAATCATCTAAAATGACAAAGCTAGTAGCAATTATAAAATATGTTCAAATATCACACTTTTGACATGAATTTTGGGTGCCTAAATGATAGTGTCTAAGCTTGAGATTTTGCATAGATCTAAGGGATGGGTTATTTATTCTTGAATGAATGTATTTTTGACACTTTGATTGAAAATATAGTTAATTTCTTAAGAAGAAGAGTTTTGGAGGTTTGTAGTGGGACAGAGAGAGTATTTTGTTTGTTATGATGTTTTGTTTTTCACAAAGTTTGATTTTGATCCATTTCCGCTTGTCTTGACTACTTTCCAGGTGATCCATGAGAGGATTGAACATTCAAAAGTATCTTCCTTATATGGGATACATGTAGTAGGCCTATATGGAGTTGTGGTATTGGAAAGACCACCATTTGCAAGTCTATGTGCAATGATGTATCCAAGGAGTGTTGTGGCAAAGTAGCTCATGTGGAGTTGGGAAGCCAAAGTGAAGAAGGAATGTTGCAAGATGTTCTCCGGAGGTTGACAAACATGAATCTTGAATGTTTGGGTGCAAGGAGCATTGATGAGGTTTGATAACACTTATATTGTTTTTAAAGCATAAATATGTTTTGGATATCCAATGTGTGAGTTACAATTGAGCTCAAGTAGAGAGCTTGTAGTGTAGGTTATGATTTGCATGTGATTGTGATTTGTTATCATGAACTTTAGTTGTTTTGTTTTGGATGTGCAGTATCGCTATCGCTTGATGAGAGATATGATGAACATCAAAGTGTTCTTGGCAATTGACAATGTGTCAAGTGCAACATCCAAGCAAGCTTTGACTCTTCTTCGAGCAAAGTATGGTGTTGGAAGTGTTTTGCTTGTGATAGCCCGCTCTTTGAATGAACTGACATCTTTGGGTATTGATGCAAATGAATGTATGGAGATGCCGGAGTTGGAGATGGAAGAAGCAAGGTCTTTATTTCTTTATCATGTTGCATGTGTCCCTCCCATTTACAAGAGCAACGAGGATAACCATGAGTTGATCTTGTCTTGCATTAAACGATGTCGCTTCAAGAAAGGTGATGGCATTAGTTCTCATTACCACCCATTGGCGTTGCAAGCGTTGGGGGAGCAGTTGCGGCGTATTGGCTATGTTCCAGATCGTTGGAAATTGCTATTGCATGAAATTGATTTTTTGAATCCTTTTGGAGAACCTCAACACCCTGTCTTCTCCATCTTGAGAAGAAGCTTTGATGCGTTAAACCCTCAAGATCAGTTTCTATTCATGGATGTGGCCCTATTTGCTCCTTACATTGGTGGATCATATTCATTCAAGTGGAATGTTTTTGAATGGCTTGGTATGGTCTACGAAATGCCAGTGAAAAGTGTGAAAGAACGGGTGAGTATGTTTTGAAATCGTGGATGTCATTCTTTGTTTCCTGAATGAGAAGTACAATGAGTGGGACAATTTGTTCATATGGCCTCCAAATTCTTGGCTTCTTGACAATTGTGTTGTTTGAACTTTGTTTCTGTTGTTCTAGGGGCTGAGAGTTTGGACTTTCAAGTTTGGAGATGAGTTTTTAGTGGTCCAAGTGGTCCTTTGGAGTTTGAGATCTGGGATGGATGCTTACCTGAGATCTTAGTTTTCTCTCAACTTGCGGCATTTGTAGAATTGAAAGGCATCTCGAAGGACTCTATTTCTTGGTTGAAATGTTGAAACCCTGAGTGCAGTCAACCTTAGAGTTCTAAAATCTCAGATGGATGTGAAATTGAGATATGCATGACTGCTGAAGATTTAGAGGAGTGTTTGAGACCCCATGCCGTTCTTGGTTGACCACCCATGACATGATTTTACGCCAATGTAACGCGTATGGTCGTTTAATTTTTTTTTGCAGCAGGATGAGTTCCTTGAGAGATATGCTGCTTTTGACGTTTTCTGTTTGGTTTGCTTTGTATGCAGTTGGAGAACCTGAAGAGGAAATCACTATTAGAGAATCTTGGCGATGGGTGTAGGAGAATCGGCATGCATGACCTGTGGCGTGAGTTTGCAAGGTTGGAAATTAAAGTTGTCGAGTCCAATGCACTTGAAGCAGCCAGAATGACAAATGGTGGTCGTTGGGTAAACCTGAGGCGTATGTTTTTCTTTGAAGAGGGTTTTATGAAAGTGGAGGATGTGAATTTTTCTTGTTTCCCCGACGTGACAGTTTTGAAGCTCAGTAGAGGTCTTACAAGTGTACCGGTGCTGGATCTGAGAGACTTGAAGCACCTCGAGCTTGGAAGTGGATTTTAGTGACAAATCAATGAGATCGCAGCCTTTGGTCTCCCTCGTTGGACTGGAATCCTTGTCGAATCTGGGTTTTCTACGATGGTTGAACATCCTGTTCGATTCACGTTGCACTGGCGAAATTGTCCGTTTGACCAACCTCCGAGTGTTGGAATTAGACGGATGCAGGCGGGTGCCAGATTTGAGCCGCCTCATTTTACTACAAGTGGCTTGTTTTCCTTGGAATGGCTCGGTTTTAACCATCTGCGGCTTGGGCCCGAAGCACACCAACTTGCAGTTCTTGGATTTGAGCTGGTGTCGTAAATTGCAGAGCTGTCCGGGTTTGGGTGAGTTAGTTGCGTTGCAGGAACTTCGCCTCTGTTCTTGTTCCAAGCTGAAAGAGGTGCCCAACTTACAGAAGCTGAAACAGCTGCGGAAGTTGGATGTTCGCTGTTGCTTGTTACTACGAGCCTTGCCGGGTTTGGGTGACCTGGTTAGTTTGTTGGAACTGCATGCTGGTTGGTGCAAGAATCTTGTGGAGTTGCCGGATATGCGCAACCTCCGAAACTTGAGGATATTGGACCTGACAGCTTGTGAGCGGATCGAATCATTGCGAGGTTTGCATGCGTTGGTTTGTTTACAATCCCTCTAAGCGTGGGATTGCAGGAATTTCACCCAACTGCCAGGTATGCACGAGCTCACGAATCTGCAGACTTTGGAGTTGTATCCAAATGCCCCTCTACAAGCTTCCACGGGATTGAGCGACTTGATATCGCTTCAGAGTCTGCATGTCCGACTTCATGAGCTGCATGATCCGCTTGACTTATGCAAGCTTACAAAGTTGGAAACACTCCACATTTCTGGGTGGCAAGGCCTAGGGTTTTCAAGTCTAGCCGAGTTAGTGTCGTTGGAATCCGTCACTGTCAACAATTGCAAGGGCGTGCGTGTGTTGCCTAATCTCGAGAAGTTATCAAGGCTGAGTAATTTGAAATTCTGGAGGTGCAATTTTGAGGATTTGTCCGGTTTGATCAGCCTGACCACTTTGAAGGCACTGGAGATCATGAATTGTGACAATTTGAAGGCGTTACCAGATCTACAAGAGCTTGCTGAGTTGAAGGAGTTGATGGTCAAGGGCTGTACGCAGTTGAGAGATGTTCGTGGCATCCTTCGGTTGCGGAACTTGGAAGAGCTGTGGGTGAGCGGGCATCCGTGGCTTCATGAGAACCTCGGTTCCGATCTTCACCGGTTGACAGGTCTCTGCTGTTTGGACGTGTCAAATTGCGGATTCGCAGATTTGGAAGGGTTGGCCACGTGTTCGCAACTCCGCACTTTGATTTGCAGTGGGTGTCCCATCCAGGAGCTCCCGGACTTGGCCAACTTCCCGAAATTGTTCGAGCTTAATGTGCGGGATTGTGCAAACTTAACAAAGTTGATCAGTACGGGGCCTTTGAGTCCAGATCTGAGAAATCTATACGTTAGTGGGTGCGTGAGGTTGCAAGCTCTGCCGGATCTCACAAATGCACAGAAGTTGCGAATGCCGGATGTGTCCAATAGTGGTGTGGTCTTGAGTGCCCAGCTCATTCAAGACATGAAAGCACGCTGGCCTTCTTTTCATTTGGTCATCGAAAGTGCTTCACCTAGCGTGCGACGTGAAGGGAGTTCTCGCGGGATTTGGCGTTGTTGCCTTGGAATGACCACATCACTTCATTGTGGATGCATCGGGACTTCTTCAGGAGTCACTCATTCCAATTAATGTTTTTTTGGTGAAGAGCCTTTCATCTTTAGTGCATGGGTTAGCCAATCCCAAGCTATCATGTGTTTGGATTGAGTAATGCTCCAATCAGGTCGGGGGCCTGTGAACTAGAGTGGTCTTCAAACTTTCTTCTAGTGAGGCTCGTGATTCACATCGTGGGCATTTGGATGGAGTTGTAGTATGCTTCCAAAGCATTTTTTGCTCATGCTTATTGGCAGGGCCTATGATTACACCTTCCACGAGAATAAATCTCATGCAAATTTCTAGCTATTCTATATTGTCAATGGTGAAGGGAACATAAATGCGGTAAGGTTGGGAGCCTTTGTTACAATGGGATCTAGCAAGAGGTATGAAATACATTGCTCCATCTTCTTGCAGTTTAAAGGGGGTCTTGGTAGGAAGTGGACCCTCCCAAAATTACATTAGTTGGGTATTCCTTGCCTCTGTGATCTTGGGGCAACTAGGTGCTTTGATAGTGACTAGTGGTTTTGCGAATTGTATTTATATAAAACAATTATGTTGAACCTTTCTTCCTTAGATTTTTGTTTGTACCCTAAATGGAATTGCCGATGTTTGGTCTAGTTTTGATGGCTTCCATTGAGGAGTAAGTACTTCTAGTTTCATCTTTGTTATTGGAATATTCGTTTGCAGATTCTTCCCTTTCTTCAATGTACACTTTTGAATATACAAGCCTACAAAACTTATGAATGCACTAAGAATCAACAATTTGATTATAGTTTTGAATATCAAAATTTTAATCATAGTGTCCAAAAAATACATGTTAGGGGGAATTTGGAATCCTCATAATTTTGCTTAATTACTTAATCCAATAGAAACTAAAATCATTGAATGATCGAAACTATGTTCAATGCTTATTTAGATGAAATTTAGATGTTCAAACACCTTAGAATATTTAAGAGAGTTGACCCAATGTTTTATAGGGCATTCCTCTATTTACTTTGATATTTGTCTTCAAATTATTAGAAACATTCTATAGAATGTTGGTTTTCTTCTATGCCCTCAATACTACAAAGTAGTCCTTATTTTTGTGGTAATTTTGGCCCCCATCTCGGCTGTACTTAGTAAAATCTTCACATTTTGTTCTCTAATATGAAAGGGATTTTTGTATTATCTCTTTGGTAGGTTATTTCAGTATGGATAATACCGATTATTGCCATGTCTATACTATACATTAAACAGTGGTGGCACCCGATGATTGGCAACCACTTCGTAACTCAGTGCGAGAGAGATGGACTCTCCTCATAGTCCTCACAGTCCTCAAAGCAGGGTTCTTTTTTAACCCCTAAAGGTCCAAACACCATTTTTTGGCAACATAGTAATTTTGGGCAACTCACTATGAATGGAAATTTTTTTATTTTTCTTTGAAATTTTCACACAAGATGTACTCGAGGTGTAGCTTCAAGGCCCAACAATTTTCATAACTTTTGACTACATGGTTAAAAAGTTATTGCATGATATGTAATTTTTGACGATCGGCGGGCAACCTGGGCAGCTAAAAAAAGTTCTTTAAAGATGACTTTTTTGAAAAATAAAAATTTGAAATTGGTTCTATAGATTTTTATATACATAGAGAGTTTTGGATCATTCCATTTGGATTAATGAATCAAAAGTTATGAGGATTCTTAGTTTGAGTGTAGTTATGGAATCTCTATTCTAAAATAAACTTTGAAGTCCTTTATTTAACTCAATTTTTAATATTTTTGAAAAAAATAAAAACATTGGGTGAAGATTGTTTAGTACTCCGTACAGCATTACAACTGTTGGGATTGGCATTTTTCAATTCCATAACGAAATTCTTGACAATTTAGTATTTTGAGTCATTTTCTACCTCTTTTTATGTACTATTTTTTTCCCATATGTTGTACAATTCCAAATGATCTGAAATTTTTCAAGCATGTAGCCAACTTGCCTTGAAAAATGAATCCAAAGAGAAACCACCATTTTGAACATTTTTTTATACAAATGTGACCTTGTGAAGGGTAGGTGCCTGTTTTTTTGCAGGGACAAAAAAAGTATTTTTGTTAATTCAAACGCTAATATCTTGCAATCCACATAGTGGAAAATTTTGAAATTTTTTCCACATCTTTTTAGATCGGTGTACTACAAGATCCTACAGTTTTATGTGTTCAAAATTGTTTTTTTTCTAAAATGTGGTACTTGTATTAGAAATGGCAGTTTTGGAGCGGTTTTGGTGAAAACATAGTGAAAAAACTTTAGGGGTTAAGACGATTTGGTACAAAATTGCACCAAATTTTATGGCTTGGCACCACCCCTATAGAAAAAAAATGGTACTAAGAAGGTAGAAAATCACCAAAAAACTTCAAATAAATAAAAAATCTTGGATGAAATCACCAAATTCTGGATGAAAATTGAATTATGGATATGTGATATGTACTAATATGATATTTTCTATCCAATGCGTGGATGAATGTTGAAATTTGGAGCACCACTATAACATTCAATATTACCACTATGACACTTCATTAAAAATGAAAAAAAAAACCCTGGCCTCAGAGTCCCGTCCCAGTAAGCTCCAGTTGATGATAAGATGCTATTGGTCGGGTGGCAGCAACCAACTGTCCCCTCGACTTTGATTATTTACAAAACTCCGTCCAGCAACGGAATTCAGTCTTGACAACTATCTGGCAAAAGGACGAATTCCCGGCTGTAACGGAACCCAAAAAACTCATTCAGGATCGCAACAGAAGCCAACTGAAGGCCCTTCATCGCAATCTTTTGACATTCAAAGACGATGAAGTAAGTTCATGTCTCACTGACTGACAGGGCCGAATTCTACCAAATCTGGCCACTGGAGCTCTGTCCCTCCAAAAATTGGCCTGTGCAGTGAAGCTAGAGGGAGGGACACGGGTCCAAAAAAAACACCCTGCTGACTGACAGAGATGGGATGCACCCATAACTAAATGGAGTGCAAGTTTTGCACTTACGCTAAGTTAATCACATCCCGAATTCCTCGATGAACGCATCATTAGCTCATGATAGGATTGACGGGACTTTTTTAAGTGTTTGCGCAAATGTGAGAGAGTTGGACTGGGGAAAAGGAAAAGTCGGTAGAGGGTCCACGTGGTGGAACAAAAATTATATTTTCAAAAAGCTATCTCTGCAAGTTGTTAATTTTCAAGTTTTTTTTGTGAAAAATTTATATTTCTCACAATTATCTTGAGAAAGAAGGTGAAGAAAATTCATACTAAATACAAAATGAGCCTTTAAAATCTAGAAATTCCACCATGTGTACATATTATAGTATAGAATGTTAAAATAAAAAACAGAAGTTTGTTTCATTCTATGAATATGGTTATTAATTAAATATAATTATTTGCAAAAAATTCAAATTGTCATAAAATATCAATTTTTATTGGTAGTTTTCCAAAAAAGTTCAAATTGGAGTAGGAAGTAGACTTAGTAAATTTCATTTCATTTTGTTGGACTCAAATTCAAAAAAGATTGTTTTAAAAGTTAAATTCAAACCAAGAATAAAGCATTAGAAAAAATTTCAGGGTACCTTGGGGCTGCTCCACTACCCCCCAAGGTACCTTGAAATTTGTTTTTTTGGGGTTGAAAAAATCATTTTTTCCCTATTCTCGCCCATCTAAAATTGCAGGGGCGGTAGCGCAGGAATCGAGTTTTAAGAATTCAAAATTCATTTAAAAATAATAACAATAATCTTTTCAAAAAATTAAAATAAAAAATTGCAAAATCTAACTATTTCGGTGAGATTTAGCTTGGCTGACTGTTCACTGCAGCACTTTTTCAAAGTGAAAGACCAAGCTTTGAAATAGCTTAGTTTATCACTATTGAGTAGCTTTCCAAAGGGCTAAAAAAATTTGTAATGGATTTTGGAAGCTGTTTAAAAAACACTTCAAGGTGGTCAATGGATTAAGTATCTTCATCCTTAAAAAACTCAATAACACCTGACGAGGAAATATTTAATATCATTTGCCTGAATGCATTCAAGTAAGTCCCTAAAGAAATATTAGACAAAAAATACTGTTTTTTGTCATATTTGTAGTAGCTCCCTACAATGATCTAGTAGATACATATTAGTTGTAACATCATTACAATTTTATTTCTAATTCTTCTATTGAAATGAATATACCTAAGTACTGGTGCTGCTAGACTATACATTGTGATTGTACATTTCATTTATTTTAGGCTGTGTTGAAAGACATCTTATCTAGAAAGATGAATGTATTTGGATCCTACATAGTAATGCATGCAAATATGGAAGAAAACTCACTTATTCATCAAAAAAATTTATGCTATCATTCCGAAAAATTGTCACCATCTAAGATTTTTTAGCAATTTGGCATGTTCATCCATTGAGGATAGGAAGAATAACTCAAAAACTATTCCTTCCAATTGTTTTGATGCTGTTTCTAATGGATTTTTTTTGTTCTGAGAAAAACAACTTGATCTGGATTGTAGGAGAGGAAGCTCTACATTGGCAAAAGTTGTAAATAGAATGAACTACGAGGACAACCATTACAGAGAGTTTCATTTAATGAACTCTTAAGGAATACAATGGTCTACATTTCTATTCCAAGCCGCTCCCTTGGAGACCTCGTGACATTCATGTCTAGTAAGAGTCTTTAAAGATTTCCACAAACAATCAGGAGCACACGAGGTACTTTTTGGATGTAACTTTATAGGCATTCTCAAAAAACGAGGATTTTGAGAATGAGATTAAGAACTAGTGTGATACCACGTTAAGACGTGATGCACAAATTTGATTGGAATCATCAATTTGCTTATCTATTTTGATGACAACTAAATTGCACTAGAAGGTTATTGTAGCAAGTTGTTTTATGGTCTTATCATTTTGTTTCTTTGGTATTTCTTTTTTTGAGTTCTATCTCATGTATATTCTTTCCAATGTGTTTAGACGGTGTCACTGAACATTTTTGTGTAGGCAACATGCATTTGGTTCAAAGAAGATGACTGAAGTAATGCAGTACTTATAGTTGTTTTGGTGAAAGAGTTTATTGAAGCGCTCACCTTTTCTAGCAACAACCCACTAAAGGTATAATTTCTTATATAGCTTGTGATAATTCTATATGTAGTTCATAATCAATGAGCTATATAAGTGTCCCCCAATAATTTGGACTTTGTATTGGATTATTCTTTTGTTGAGAGATCTCTGCTTGTGCTTCATATTCATATGACCTAGCTAGTCCTTGACAGTATGCCGTAGCTGTCAATAGACAAGGACTGGAGGTAAACGAGAAAACAAATGAGGCACAAGCATTGAGTGTTTCTTTTGCAAAGCTTAATTGCATTCATGCCGTAATTGAAGCTATTTAGAATCTCATTCTGTACATATGCGTGGACCTGATGAACCCTCAAGTGATGTTGAAGCTGAATCATTTGAGACATCTTAGAGATGAATTCTAGAACTTTGTGTCAAGAACTTTCTCAAATTTTTTGCAATGTCCATGCAGTCTACAAACAAAGGTTGGTATGAGACTTTCTAATCCTAATTATGGCAAATGTTGTACACAAAAGTGACTTCAAAAAAATTAAAAAAAATTTTGTGAAAGAAGTTAGAGAAATAAGCCTTAATGTCAATTATGCACAATTTGTAATGCGGCAAATAGTAAAGATGTATTGCATACATATATATATTTCATACATCAATTCAAAACATTTACTATTGAGCTAAACCTAGCATTTTAAGGATCAAAGTTTGTCAGATTTGGTGAATTTGGATTGCAACTCTAATATCCTTATCTCTAATTTCTTGCAATGATTCAACAATTGGGTAGCGTTAGTATTTGGATTGTCTTAGAATTTCCAAAAATGGCATGAAGAACAATAATATTTTTCAGTAATCTTGTACTTGTTGTCCAAGTTTCTTAACCTCCAAATGATCCAAAGGGGGGTACTTTAAAAATGGGTTAGAATTTCCAAGATCATTAGAATTTGTTTGCTCATTTTTTCTTGAGATTAGATAGAATGTAGCCATAGGATCTTGAAGTTCACATTGAGAGTGAGCACCTCAAAAAATTTCAAATTATTTGCCCCCATAGTTTAATAGATATTCAAGTTTTAAGTTTTATTTGGGTCAATGGAAAACAAGGTAGTGCACTTTGAAGGAGTATATCATAGTGAGAATATTTTGAAATAATAACCTTAGTGAAAGACAAGAGAGTTAAAAATGTTCATCTAAAATTTCACAACACTTTGAGCATTTTTCAATTCACAGTGGAGCTTGCACTGCACAGTGGTTCTTGAAATGAGAGTAGAGTTTGTAAGAAAAACAAGCATTAGAAGAGTTTGGAGGGCATTAGAGGTCCGTTTCAAGCCCATTCCCCATTCTGTTCTTGATGCAACAAAGGAACGTCGGACGTTGTCAGAACCCTAAAAAAAATAAAAAAATAAAAAAAAGTTACTTTTGAAATTAAAAAAAAAGGTAAAAAAAATAAAAAATAAAAAAATTTGAAAAATATGACATGGCACTTTCTCAACCACGTCGGACTACGCGTGTGGCAGAGTTCCCAAGTTGGGAACAGCCTGGGAACTCGCAGTCTTCTACACCCCTCAAATCTCTTCTAATGGGTGGGCACACTTGTCTTAGAATTCCTTGAGGTTCTTGGATCAGCCTTTTTTTGAGGTGGGCAACAATGTCCTTGGTTGATTGACTTTTTTGTCCATACCCAAACCAAATCCCCAAAAATAAATTGTAAACTACACTACAATACTTAACTTTGAAGTATTCCACAAGGTGCATTGAGCTTGGAATTTAATGAAACTACTGCCATTAGATTCATAATTCAGTCTATTTTCTTAAAGCAATTTTTATTTGTAAAAAAAACTCAAAATTTGAGAACAAACAACTCCAAAAAGATGGAACAATGACCAGAAACTAGTTGCGTTAGTCAATAAGTGTTAAACTCTAAATGGCACTTGGTCTTGGGAATGATGTTTGCAATGTGAATCCAATTCAAAAGTAGGTCAAATGTAGCTACACCTAGAATAACCTATGTGGCTTGACCAATATGCTGTAAAAAATGAACAACAGTTTTTGTATATAGGTGAAGAACTACAAATCAAATTGCAAGTTCTTCCATAATTTTTGGACTCATTGTGAATTAGTTACAAAATTTTAATAATGCCAAAATCCATTGGATGCACCTAAAGAAGTGACACTAGTATTATCATAATATATCATAGAGAAAAAGTTAAACAAACCCCAAATGGACCACTCGTGAGGTTGCTACCTCTACAATATTATAAATAGAATTGCATACTATTTAAAATGGGCTTTAACTCCACCTTACACTTGCCTTGTAATGTGCACCATTTTGGGTATTGTCCCTATTCATTTTCCCGTCAAAAATAGGGGTCGATTTTGAGGAGTGGTTCATTTTAGGTGTACTTAACTTAAATTTGTTCTTAAGTCCTTCAATAACAACACTCTTTAACACCAAGTACTAATATACTTTAAGTATTGATGCAAATTTATGGTGCATATGCAGATGGTGGTTATTGTAGAGGTACTCCCACTGGTACGCGTAGAAACTATTGACTTTTTGTGTAGTACCCTACGCAAAGGTTAGAATTGGCAGAAATTAAGTCATTTCTATGGAAAAGGGCCACGTGTGATCGTATTTGAGGTGACATGAACCCCTAATCATCTGACATGGAAATTCAATTTCAACACTCAAGTGCCAAATTAGACCTTTATGTATTGTATCAGTTTTGCCGCAAGAGCTTGTTTGTTACAAAACAAAAATTCCTTGGCCCCACCCAATAACAAAAGGAGAAAAAAACCCGCAAAGAAAGATGACAATTTTGACTGATGATTTTTCCATTTTTTGACAAGTCTTTAACAAGTTCATTAAATCAAATGACAAATTCATTAGTCATTGTTTGATTTGTAGGGTAGATGGTAGAATGATTTAGTTTCTATATTGTGAGATATTAGAGTTCAAATTGTACCATACTTTTGCAAAATTCGGCTTCAATCCAAATTGAGTCATATTTTAGTGCCTAACTAATTCAAAGTATTGGGCAACTATAAATTCAATCATTTAAAATCAATATCGTTCATTTGGATGTCATTTTAACATCTAAACCTTACCGTGCTCAAATGTGGCACCGTACATGTAGAATATGCTGGTGTCCATTTTACAACTTTTGATACATGTAGGAGGTGCAATAATAATCCAACTTGGGAGTGCCTAGTTTGATCATTGGATCCCCTGAGACAAATACAAACTTTTGTTACCACAGGATACCTCAACCCATGCACCTTCTATGTCATATTTGGAAAACACCATTTTTTGCATTCAAAAATTGGGCTTTTCAGATACCAAATTTTCGTAAATACCAATGACTATAAATACGATATTCATACGCGAGAACATCTACCGTAGAGTCACGAATCCGAAGCCCAAAGAGTAACGAAACGTGAGTCAGTGTCGGCAAAGCAGGGTTCCCCACTTCCTCGATGGCCACCTGAAAAAACGAGCAAGCTCCGTTGAGCGTCGTTGTCTTCACCGATTTCTTGCAAATCTCCACCTTCTTCGCTCCTCCTCCGCTACGGTAAGCTCCATCTCAAGCCTCTGGAGAAATCTCTCTTTGTTTCTCGTTCTCTATTTCTCCACCTTGTAAGCCTGTCTACCCTTCTTTTCAACGCTCACTACCCTTTTCCCCCGAAGTTCTCACCTTTTCTATAGAAGTTCAAAGTCGGTTTGTTTCGCTGTTGAATTCAATCCCTGACGATTTGGGACGAATTTGGTACAAACTTGTGAGGAACTTGTGACGGATGTGTGAGGAACTTGATCTCTGCTGGTTCCCGAGACTCCGATGTGACGAGGAGGTTGGTGTTCTGATGTGGTGGTTCTGTTTTTTGAAGGGGGGGTGGCAGTTGTCGGTATTGGTGGTTTGATGGGCATTTGGAGGAGGGTACAGTGTTGGGGTGGTTTGCTTAAGGTGAAGAGAAATGGTGCTGGTGGGGTTTTGTGCAGGTGAAACAGGGAGAGGGCGAACAGGGATAGGGCTCCATGGAAAGTGGCGATGACGCCAAAGTGGTTTGATTGTTTTGAGTGCTGAATAGATTTGAGTTTCGGTGGTCATCGTTGAGGTTGCTGTTCTCTGTGGCGCCTGTGAAGAAGTGTTGAGGTTGGAGGACGTGGTGTAATTGTCGGTAGAGGAAAGTAGGAACGAGGTCTGGACGGTGGGCGTGAGATTTGCAAGGTTCAGGTCCGTTCTTGAATTTGTAATGAACGCAAGCATAGCTTATGATGAAATTGTTAAAAATATTTTCTTAAGGTGCGAGAAAGCGTGTCGCAGCTTCAAGGTGAGGGAATTTCATGCTTACGTATAGACTTTCTGTCTGCTGTTTGGTGTTCATTGATGCAAAATTGATTTGACTTGTGTGAATTTGCTAATTGAAGCTGTTTGTACTTCGCCCTTTTTGGCTTTCAATACAAGAGTGAAAATGTCAAAGCGCTGTGGCTGAATATGTTTGTTGGTTCTGGGTTTTGCAGGAGCTAATCTAAAGACCTCTTCCCCAAATGGAGCGCCAGGCAAAGTCGTCAGATCATTTCAGCCCCCAGGATGCTGATGGTAAGTAGTGTATAACCCTTTCAAATTCTTTAGAATCTGGATTACTGTATATTTCCTCGCTGCTCTTTCTTGGTATGACATAATGTTTGCACCATACGCCCTTGTCTTATTCAACGATTAATGAAGCGATTCCCTCCAGCATGTTGTGGCTCATTGACGGAGATGAATGTCTGGATGGAGCATTGAGTATGAAAATCGAAATAATAGAATCTGATAGTTTTTACTGTGAAGTGAATTTTAATCAATGATTCTAGAGCATCAAGATGCTTGAGTGCTCAAGGTCCACAGGAGAGGTCCACGTAATAAAGGTTGAGCTATTCCCTGAGATTGTGTTCTTGAAGCGATGTTTCAGAAACGATATCACAGCTTGAAGAGCGCAACATCCGAAGAATGTCAATTTTTGCAATTCAGAAACTATTTAACTCCAAGTGGATCCATCCAAGATTCCGATCGATCTCACCGTAATATCGATAGAGGCTTACAAAGAGTAATTGAAAGAATTTTCGATATGCAATAGTCGATAAAGATTCCATCAAACAAACAGAATGCATTCTGGATGAAGGATCCGTCATTCACGAGTACGCGTGTGAACCCCCGGACTGCACATGCGAATCCCTAACTATGAAATATAATCCGTGTGCAAAATGACTGATCAAATTTGTGGCGGGGGTTAACGTTTGCAAAATTTGGTGCTTACGACTCAACATCTCCAGTAGTCACGAACCCAAGAGAACGAAACGTGAGTCAGTGTCGGCCTCTCGAGGGGTTCCGAAGGTCAACTGACAACCCAGATCTCTCTTCGTTTCTCTTTCCTTGTTTCTCCACCGTGTAAGCCTGTCTACCCTTGTTTTCTATGCTGCATACCCTTTTCCCCCAAAGTTCTCACCTCTTCTAGTTCAAAGTCGGTTTGAATCGCTGTTCAGTTTTACCCCTAACGATTTGTGAGGAGTTAATGGCGAGTTTGTAAGGAATTTGATTTGTGTGGGTTCCCGAGGCTCCAATGTGACGAGGAGGTTTGCGTTCTGATGTGGTGGTTCTGTTTTTCGAGGGGATCTAGCGGTTGTCGGTATTGTTGGTTTAATGGGCGTTTGGAGGTACGGTGTTGGTGTGGTTTGCTTAATGTAAGAGAAATGGTGTTGTTGAAATGTTAAGGTGTCGGCGGGGTTTTGTGCAGGTGGATAAGGTAGAGGGCGAATAGGGACAGGGCTTTTGTTGAAAGTGGCGATGGCACCAGAGTGGTTTGATTGTTTTCAGTGCCGAGCAGGTTTGAGTTCTGGTCGTGATCGTTGTGGTGGTTGTCCGGCCTCTGTGATGCCTGTGAAGAATTGTCAAAGCCGGGGGATGTGGCGAAATTGTCGGTAGAAGAGAGTTGAAAAAAGGTCTGGCCGGTGGGCGTGAGATCTGCAAGGTTCAGGTATATTCTTTGAATCCGTACTAGACGCAAGATAACTTGTGAGCTTTCTTTTGTCTCATCCTGTTTAGTTTTTCTATCAACGAATGTGGTGTTCTTCACTGCCTTCCTCGATACGATATTTCTTTCCATTCCAATTGTTTTCTTTTCACTATACGATCCATGGAATTGGCCATTCTCAAAGCATGAATCCTTAGTCTTTTAGGGGTTGGTTATGTTCTTTCGTTTGGTTGGAGCTGGCTGTTTATGACTATTTGACTGATGATTCTAGGGTCTAGCCATAGCTGACGGAAGAGCCTTGACCATCTCGTTTTGTTCAAGCTTTGTGAAACCAGAATACTACTAGCAATTGTAATTCGGTCGAGTTTGTGAGGGTCAGGGTTACGGGAACTCAAAATCTTAGGCTTTGCTTCATTTTTAAATTGCATTTTTGATTGCGTAACCTGTTTTTTTCCCCAAACTGTGTTCTTCAGCTGTAATTGCACTTTCAATACAAGATTTACGGACGTTAAAAAATTGTCGAATTATTACTAAACTAGATATGGGGAAACGGAAATAAACGGTATATACACGGTTTTGTTCCATTTTCCCTTCAACACGGTCATGATGATCCCCCGTGAGTAATTGCCTATGCGTTATTATTCATAGCTTTAATTATTCACAGCTATAGCCCTAGGTTTTCTCATATCTTATGTTTTCTGCAAATCTTCTATCCTCGATTGTAAGATTAAGATCAACTTACAGATATTTTTAGAGTTAAACATACGGCAATGAAAGTGCATGTTCTTTTCCTTTGTCGGAAGGGGATATCCTCAGATCATAATGTGTGAGATGACATCATATAGGTGCACAATTCAAATCACAATCAGACTCGGGAATTTTGGGAATCTTTCAGAACGTTCAAATAGGTCTAAAAAGTAGACTCTAAGCATAATTTCATTAGGTGTGAGCTCCAATTCAGAAAAGTTCATTTGAATCACTCAAAATCCGATATTGAGCAAGGAGGTAATTATACATTTATCCGCTGTAATGAAAAAGGTGGAAACTTTTTCCACCTTTTCTTTTTGATTCAGTTTGACCACTGACTACAAGGACGCAGACGACCTGCTTCTGCAGTCTATTGACGCTCGCCCCTCCTGCTTTGGAAAGAGTTGGGCAACCCTAATGTTGAGTGGCAGTGAAGCTCCATTGCAGGATCGTCTGCCCAGAAGGAGTTGGTAGGATTTCTTTTGCTTCTGCTCCTATCATTGGTGGCGTTTGTGGGAGACGCACGGCCATCACTGCGCGCTTGCATTGGCCCCTTCACTGTTGTCTTGTTTGGCGGAGTCACGACTGTGACATTTGGCACATGATCTTAGGCCTGGAAAATTTCTCAGGCTTCGTTGACACTGGTGAACTCTCCATCTTTCTATTCTTTTGTTGTGAAAGCTCTTTGCACTCGTTTCCTGAACATGAAATCGCTCGTCTTTTGTTGTGAGAGCTGCCCGAAAATCTCTAGCTTATGGAATCGGGGGATACCATGTTATATCATCGGATCCGTCAGCATTACTGAAGTTTCTTCCTGGAGCTTAAGAAGATTCTTGTCGGTGCCTTGGTTTGAATCCTTTGTGTCCGCGAGCTAGAGAAGATCGGAAAGGGTTCATTGAGGAGGACTTTGAGGTGAACCTTAAAGGAAACTATTTGTGTTGAGAGGTGTTTTGCGGCTGGTCAAACTCGAATTGACTTTGGTCGATCTCATTCAATTTTGTCCTTTCATAGCTTAGAATAAGTCACCATGCCTCGAGAGCATTGGGTATTCAGGATACTCATTCTTCACCTAGAAGATACTCATTCTCCACCTACTTTGGAAGACCGGGAGGAGACAACTCCGAGTAGATCTTACATAGTCTAATGCCATGGCGATGGTTTTCAGACATGGGATGATTGGAATCATGGATCAAGGGAGCACAAGCCTGTCTACAAGCGATTGCAGTGGCTATGGGTTAGTAGTAACTGTGATTTGTGCTTTCTTGCATGATTGGTCACCTAAGGAGCAAATCTTGTGCTTGTAATAGTTGCAAAATATATATAGTGAACCTCGATCATAAAGTATTGCCTAGTTTCTCTTTCAGTATTCATTGATTAGTTGGGAATTTGATTTGAGTGGACAGGAATTGCACTTTACAACCAAAGCCCAAGGTGTTTTTGAGCCATAGCTGTGCACAAAAAGGGTTTGTGGAGCAAGTGTATGTGGATTTGGAGAGATGTGGCCACCATTCCTTTTTTGACAAGTGTAGGGATTGTGTGCCCATTGGAAAGGATTTTCAAAGGCTTATTTATGAAGTTATTGAAGAATGTGAAGTTGGTGTGGTGTTTCTCTTTGAGGAATTCTTCACTTCCAAATGGCCCATGTTGGAGTTGGTGGCCATGGCCAATGTTCAAAAGAGGAAGCCAAGCTTTACAATAATGCCCATACTTCTTGGCCTTACATTTTTTGAATGTGTTGATGTTGCTAACCATGAGAGATGGTTAGCATTGTGGCATACATTGGCTGAGAGAGATAGTAGTATTGATGTGAAAGAATGGGAGAATGTCTTGCAATTGTTTGTTCCAACCAATGCCTTGAAGTATAACCGTGAAATGGGGGAAGTGACATTTCGAGTGGAGATAGTTGAAGCAATTTGTAAGTTGGTTCGCCCAGGGACCCAATTTGAAGATTCTCATGTCCAAGGGAGGTCCCGTTTATGCAAGGTGTGTGTCAACCTCATTGCGTGGAGTTGGTTTATCCATGTGCTTATATCTATTAAATGGATGTGCTTTTGTCATGAATGATTTGCGATGGCATTGGTATGACAAGAAATTGACTCTTTTGTTTCTGTATGATGTTTTGTTTTTCACAAACATTGATTTTGATCCATTTCCACTTGTCTTGATTACCTTCCAGGTGATCCATGAGAGGATTGAACATTCAAAAGTATCTTCCTTATATGGGATACATGTAGTAGGCTTATATGGAGTTGGTGGGATTGGGAAGACCACCATTTGCAAGTCTATATGCAATGATGTATCCAAGGAGTGTTGTGGCAAAGTAGCTCATGTGGAGTTGGGAAGCCAAAGTGAAGAAGAAATGTTGCAAGATGTTCTCCGGAGGTTGACAAACATGAATCTTGAACATTTGGGTGCAAGGAGCATTGATGAGGTTTGATAACACTTATATTGTTTTTAAAGCATAAATATGTTTTGGATATCCAATGTGTGAGTTACAATTGAGCTCAAGTAGAGAGCTTGTAGTGTGGGTTGTGATTTGCATGTTTTTGTTATTTGTTATCATCCAATTTTGTTGTTTTGTTTTGGATGTGCAGTATCTCTATCGCTTGATGAGAGATATGATGAACATCAAAGTGTTCTTGGCAATTGACAATGTGTCAAGTGCAACATCCAAGCAAGCTTTGACTCTTCTTCGAGCAAATTATGGTGTTGGAAGTGTTTTGCTTGTGACAGCCCGGTCTTTGAATGAGTTGACATCTTTGGGGATTGATGTAAGTGATTGCATGGAGATGCCAGAGTTGGAGATCGAAGAAGCAAGGCCTTTATTTCTATATCATGTTGCTTGTGTCCCTCCCGTATACAAGAGCAACGAGGATGACCATGAATTGATCTCGTCTTGCATTAAATGATGTCTTTTCAAGAAAGGTGATGGCCTTAGTTCTCATTACCACCCATTGGCGTTGCAAACGTTGGGGGAGCAATTGCGGTGTATTGGGTATGTTCCAGAACGTTGGAGATCACTTTTGCATGAAATTGACTATTTGAATCCTCTTGGAGAACCTCAACACCCTATTTTCTCCATCTTGAGAAGAAGCTTTGATGCGTTAAATTCTCAAGATCAGCTTCTATTCATAGATGTGGCCCTATTTGTTCCTTACATTGGTGGATCATATTCATTCAAGTGGAACATTTTTGAATGGCTTGGTATGGTCTACGAAATGCCGGTGAAAAGTGTGAAAGACCGGGTGAGTATTCTTTGAAATCGTGGATGTCATTCTTTGTTTTCCGAATGGAAAGTACAATGAGTGGGGTAATTTGTTCATATAGCCTCCGAAATTTCTGGCTTCTTGAGGGTTGTGTGGTTTGAACTTTGTTTTTCTTGTTTTTCCAATTTTTAATGTTGATTACAGAGGCCGAGAGTTTGGACTTTTAAGTCTTGAGATGAGTTTTTAGTGGTCTAAGTGGTCCTTTGGAGTCTGTGATCTAGGATGGATACTTACCTGAGATCTTAGTTTTCTCTCAACTTGCGGTATTTGTAGAATTGAAAGGCATGTTTAAGGACTCCAGTTCTTGGTTGAAATGTTGAAACCCTGAGTGCAGTCAACCTTAGAGTTCTAAAATCTCAAATGGATGTGAAATTGAGATATGCATGACTACTGAAGATTCAGAGGAGTGTTTGAGACCCCATGCCGTTCCTGGCTGACCACCCATTACCTGATTTTAGGCCAATGGAACGCCTATGGTCGTTTAATTTTTTCTGCAGCAGGATGAGTTCCTTGAGAGATATGCTACTTTTGACGTTTTTTGTTTGGTTTGCTTTGTTTGCAGTTGGAGAACCTGAGGAGGAAATCACTATTGGAGAATCTTGGCGATGGGTTTGGGAGAATTGGCATGCATGACTTGTAGCGTGAGTTTGCAAGGTTGGAAAGCAAAGTTGTCGAGTCCAATGCACTTGAAGCAGCCAGAATGCCAAATGTTGGTCGTTGGGTAAACCTGAGGCGTATGTTTTTCTTTGAAGGGGGGTTTATGAAAGTGGAGGATGTGAAATTTTCTTGTTTTCCCAACGTGACAGTTTTGAAGCTCAGTAGAGGTCTTGCAAGTGTACCGGAGCTGGATCTGAGAGGCTTGAAGCACCTCAAGAGCTTGGAAGTGGATTTAAGGGAGAACTTCCGAGGGAGATCAGAACCTTTGGTCTCCCTCGTCGGCCTGGGTTCCTTGTCGAATCTGGGCTTTCTACGATGTTGGACCATCCCATCGAATGCACGTTGGATTGACGAAATTGTCCGTTTGACCAACCTCCGAGTGTTGGAATTAGACAGATGTAGGCGGGTGCCCGATTTGAGCTGCCTCATTTTACTACAAGTGGCTTGTTTTTGTTGGAGTGGGTCGGTTTTAACCATCCGCGGCTTGGGCCCGAAGCACACCAACTTGCAGTTCTTGGATTTGAGCTGGTGTGGTGAATTGCAGAGCTGTCCGGGTGTGGGTGAGTTAGTTGCGTTGCAAGAACTTCGTCTCTATTTTTGTTCCAAGCTGAAAGAGGTGCCCAACTTACAGAAGCTGAAACAGCTGCGGAAGTTGAATGTGCGCTTTTGCTCCTCACTACGAGCCTTGCCGGGTTTGGGTGACCTGGTCAGTTTGTTGGAACTGGATGCTTGTGGGTGCAAGAATCTTGTGGAGTTGCCGGATATGTGCAACCTCCGAAACTTGAGGATATTGGAACTGTCAGCTTGTGAGCGCATCAAATCATTGCGAGGTTTGCATGCGTTGGTCTCTTTACAATCCCTCCTAGCGTCGGATTGCAGGAATCTCACCCAACTTCCAGATATGCACGAGCTCACGAATCTGCAAGCTTTGTTGTTGAATCCAAATCACCCTCTGCAAGCTTCCACTGGATTGAGCGACTTGATTTCGCTTCAGAGTCTGGATGTCGGAATTGGTGAGCTGCATGATGCGCCTGACTTATGCAAGCTTACAAAGTTGGAAACGCTCCACATTTCTGGGTGGCAAGGCCTAGGGTTTTCAAGTCTAGCCGAGTTAGTGTCGTTAGAATCCGTCACTGTTGAGAATTGCAAGGGCGTGCGTGTGTTGCCTAATCTCGAGAAGTTATCAAGGCTATGTGATTTGAAATTCCGGTGGTGCAATTTTGAGGATTTGTCCGGTTTGATCAACCTGACCACTTTGAAGGCACTGGAGATTATGAATTGTGACAATTTGAAGGCGTTACCAAATCTACAAGAGCTTGCTAAGCTGAAGGAGTTGATGGTCGAGGGCTGTACGTAGTTGAGAGATGTTCGTGGCATCCTTGGGCTGTGGAACTTGGAAGCGTTGTGGGTGAGCGGGCATCCTTGGCTTCATGAGAACCTCGGTTTGGATCTTCACCGGTTGACAAGTCTCTGCCGGTTGGACGTATCAAATTGCGGATTCGCAGATTTGGAAGGGTTGGCCACGTGTTCGCAACTCTGCGGTTTGATGTGCAGTGGGTGTCCCATCCAGGAGCTGCCGGACTTGGCCAACTTCCCAAAATTGGTCTGGCTCATTGTGTGGGATTGTGCAAACTTAACAAAGTTGGTTTGCACGGGACCTTTGAGTCCAGAATTTGTGTATCTAGACGTTAGCGGGTGCATGAGGTTGCAAGCTCTGCCGGATCTCACAAATACACTGAAGTTGGACTGGTTGAATGTGTCCGATAGTGGTGTGGTATTGAGTGCCCAGCTCATTCAAGACATGAAAGCACATTGGCCTTCTATTCATTTGGTCACCGAAAGTACTTCACCTAGCGTACGATGTGAAGGGAGTTCTCGCGGGATTTGGTGTTGTTGCCTTTGAATGATTACATCACTTCATTGTGGATGCATCAGGACTTCCTCAGGAGTCACTCGTTCCAATTAATGTTGTTTTGGTGAAGAGCCTTTCAACTTCAATGCGTGGGTTAGCCAATCCCAAGCTGTCATGTGTTTGGATTGAGTGATGCTCCAATCAAGTTGAGAGCCTGTGAACTAGAGTGGTCTTAGAACTTTCTTCTAGTGAGGCTTGTGATTCACGTCTTGGGCAATTGGATGGAGTTGTAGTATGCTTTCAAAGCATGTTTTGCTCATGCTTATTGGCAGGGTCTATGAGTACACCTTCCACGAGAGTAGATCTCATGCAAATTTCTAGCTATTCTATATTGTTAAGGGAACAATAATGTCGTAGTTAGGGTTGCAAGCCTTTGTTACAATGGGAGCTAGCAAGAGTTATGGAATACATTGCTCCATCTTATTGCTGTGTGAACGGGGTCTTGGTAGGAAGTAGACCCTCCCAAAATTGCATTAGTAGTGGGTATTCCTTGCCTTTGTGATCTTGGGGCAACTAAGTGCTTTGATAGTGATCAATGCTTTTGCAAATTGTATTTATATTAAACAAGTCTGTTGGACCCTTCCTCTCGTGAGATTTTTGTTTGTACCCTAAATGGAATTGGATGTTTGGTCTAATTTTGATGGCTTCCATTGAGGAGTAAATACTTCTAGTTTCATCTTTGTTATTGGAATGTACATTTGCAGATTCTTCCCTTTCTTCAATGTACACTTTTGAATATACAAGCCTACAAAACTTATGAATGCACCAAGAATCAACAATTTGAATATAGTTTTGAATAATTAAAAGTTTAATCATATTGTGTCCAAAAAATACGTGTTAGGGGGAGTTTGGAATCCTCACATTTTTGCTTAATTATTTAATCCAATAGAAACTAAAATCGTTCAATGATCCAAAACTATGTTCAATGCTTATTTAGATGAAATTTAGATGTTCAAACACCTTAGAATATTTAAGAGAGTTGACCCAATGTTTTATAGGGCATTCCTCTATTTAGTTTAATATTTGTCCTTACATTATAAGAAGCATTCTATAGGATGTTGGTTTTCTTCTAGGCCCCTAATATTACAAAGTGATTTTTTTTGCTTGTAGTAAAATTGTGTGAAAAATAAAAAATTCCTGCGGTTTCCCGAGGGTAAATTTTCTGCGTTTTCACCCTGCTGGGCCCTACTTTGTGAAACGGGTTTGACGTCTTGCATTGTTTCCTCGACTTCGATTATTTACAAAACTCTCAGTGCAGCAAATTCATTCAGTCCTGACAACTTTCTGACGAAAAGACGAATTCCGGGCTATAACGGAACCCAGAAAACTAACTCAGGATCCCAACGGACACCAACTGAAGGCAATCTTTCGACATTCAAAGACGATGAAGTAAGCTCAAGCCTCCGTCACCATTGCCACTGACAGAGATGGGATTCACCCACGAATGAAGTGCAAGTTTTACACTTACGCTAAGTTAATCGCATCCCGAATTTCCCTATGAACGTATCACTAGCTCATGATAGGATTGATGGGACTTTTTTACGTATTTGCGCAAATTTGAGGGAGCACTGCAAGCAAGTGCGAGGAAGGGCAAAGGGGAGGTCGTTAGAGGGTCCATGTGGTGGATCGTGTACAGTGCTCGCAATGCGTTGTTGCGGAAGAGTGCAGCAACGGTGCCAAGACGACGACAAGGTTCGGCTGTTGCTAGGCTTGCAATCGGGAAAGCATGATGAGAATGGAAGGCAACGATTTCCCAAAAGATATTGGGCGGTTGGCAGGTTGTGAGGCAGTGCTAAACAATATGAATTCAAAATTTGCAAGTTCTATCATGTGTGGCAAACATATAAAAAATAACTGCATTTGACTAGGGATAAATTCATCTTGGAGGATCCACTTTGTAGGACGGGTTTAGTATCTTGCAGTTGGGAGCATAAAGGATGCATCCAAAACCACTACTTTTTCTGTCGCTCGATGAGTTCAAACTATGCTTTTTTTTAAAGAATATGCATGATAGAGTCTTTGGGAGGAATCCACTTTAGGTCGTTTTATAGTTTTTTAAATTTGAAAATGGGCAACTCGAAGAAGATGGAATAGTGACCAGAAAATGGTCACTTGGGTCAATAGGGGTTAAATAATAAATGCCACTTGGTATTAGGGATGATGTTTGCAAAGTAAATCTAATTCAAAAGTATGTTTAAAGTAGCTATACCTAAAATTGCATGAATGAGCTTTGTGGCATGACCAATATGTTCTAGAAAATGAACAACAATTTTTGTATATAGGTGAAGGACTACAAATCAAAATGCAAGTGGTTCTATAATTTTGGATGTATTGTGAAATTATTACAAATTTTTAAAGATGCAAGGTATAGGGTGCTAAAAGTGTCATGTAGGTGATGCCAAAATCCATTTGATGCACATGAAGAAATGACACTAGTAGTATGATAAAGATTTATAAAAAAGAAGTTAAAATAACAATAAACCCAAAATGGACTACTTGTGAGGTTGCCACCTCCACAATACTATACAGAGCTATACACTATTCAAAATGGACTTTAACTCCACTTTACACTTGTCCTTATAGTATGCACCATTTTGGGTATCTTTTGTATTCATTTTCCCTTCAAAAATAGAGGTCAATTTTGAGGCGTGGTCAATTTTAGGTGTAGTTACCTTAAATTTGTTCCTCAGACCCTCAATAACAACACTCTTTAACACCAAGTACAAACATACTTTAAATACTGATACAAATTTATGGTGCACATGCACATGGTGGTTATTATAGAGGTACCCCTACTAGTAAGCATGGATTTCATGGAAACTATTGATTGTTTGTGTTGTATCCTACACAAAGGTCAGATTTGGCAAATATTAGGTCATTTTTGTGAAAAAGTGCCACGTGTCATCTTTTGAATGGTTTGAGGTGACGTAGACCCCTGATCATTTGCTGTGGAAATTCAATTTCGGCACTTAGATGCAGAATCAAACCTTCACGTACAAGATTAGTGTTGCCATGGGAGCTTGTTGTTACCAAACAAAAATTCCTTGGTCCCATTTTTAAAAAAAGGAGAAAAAACCCACTAAAGAAAGATGACAATTTCGACTAACATTTGCTCTATTTTTTGACAGGTCACTAACGAGCTCATTATATCAAATCACAAATCCATTGGTCATTGTTTGATTTTTAGGGTAGATTGTAGAATGATTTTGCTCTATATCATGAAATAATAGAGTTCAAATTGTACAGTACTTTTGCAAAATTTGGCTTTAATTCAAATTAAGTCATATTCCAATGCCTAACTGAGATGTTGGGCAACCATAAATTCAATCATTTAAAATCAATATTGTTCATTTGGATGTCATTTTAACATCTAAACCTTACTATGCTCAAATATGGCACCGTACTTGTAGAAGATGTGTCCATTTTACAACTTTTGATACATGGAGGAGGTGCAATAATAATCCAAATTGAGAGTGCTTAGTTTGATCATTGGATCCCTTGAGACAAATACAAACTTGTGTTACCACAGGATACCTCAACCCATGCCCCTTCTCTGCCATACTTGGACAACACCATTTTTTGCATTCAGAAATTGAGCTTCTCAGATTTGTAAGGGGTACCAAATTTCCGTAAATACCAACAAATATAAATACGGTATTCATACGCGAGAACATCTACAGTAGAGTCACGAACCCAAAGCCCGAAGTAACGAAATGTGAGTCAGTGTCGGCAAAGCAGGGTTCCCCACTTCCTCGATGGCCACCTGAAAAAACGAGCAAGCTCCGTTAGACGTCGTCGTCGTCTTCACCGTTTTCTTGCAAATCTCCACCTTCTTCGCTCCTCCATTGCTCCTCCCCCGCTATGGTAAGCTCCATCTCAAGCCTCTGGACAAATCTCTCTTTGTTTCTCTTTCTCTGTTTCTCCACCTTGTAAGCCTGTCTACCCTTCTTTTCTATGCTCGCTACCGTTTTCCCCCGGAGTTCTCACCTTTTCTACAGAAGTTCAAAGTCGGTTTGTTTCGCTGTTGAATTCGTTCCCTGACGATTTGGTATGAATTTGATACGAGTTTGGCACGAATTTGTGAGGAACTTGTGACGAATGTGTGAGGAATTTGATCTTTGCTGGTTCCCGAGACTCCGATGTGACGAGGAGGTTGGTGTTCTGATGTGGTGGTTTTGTTTTCTGAAGGGGTGTAGCAGTTGTCGGTATTGGTGGTTTGATGGGCATTTGGAGGAGGGATGGGGTTGGGGTGGTTTGCTTAAGGTGAAGAGAAATGGTGCTGGTGGGCTTTTGTGCAGGTGAAACAGGGAGAGGGCGAACAGGGACAGGGCTCCGTGGAAAGTGGCGATGATGGCAGAGTGGTTTGATTGTTTTCAGTCCTGAATAGATTTGAGGTTCGGTGGTCATCGTTGAGGTTGCTGTTCTCTGTGGCGCCTGTGAAGAAGTGTCGGAGTCGGAGGATGTGGTGAAATTGTCGATAGAGAAGAGTGGGAACGAGGTCTGGACGGTGGGCGTGAGATTTGCAAGGTCCAGGTACGTTCTTGAATTACTAATGAACGCAAGCATAACTTGTGATGAAATTGTGAAAAATATTTTCTTAAGGTGCGAGAGAGTGCGTCGCAGCTTTTAGGTGAGGAAATTTCATACTTACCTACAGGATTTCTGTCCGCTTTTTGGTGTTCATTGATACAAAATTGGGTTGACTTGTGTGAATTTGCTAATTGAAGCTGTTTGTACTTCGCCTTTTTCGGCTGTCAATACAAAAGTGAAAATGTCAAAGCGATACGGCTGAATGTGTTTGTTGTTTCTGAGTTTTGCAGGAGCTAATCTAATGACCTCTTCCCCAAATGGAGCGCTAGGCACAGTCGTCAGATCATTTCAGCCCCCCCGGATGCTGATGGTAAGTAGTGTATAACCCTTTCAAATTCTCTAGAATCTGGATTACTGTATATTTCCTTGCTGCTCTTTCTTGGTATGACATGAACTGTTTTCACCATACGTCCTTGTCTTATTCAACGATTGATGAAGCGATTCCCTCCAGCATGTTGTTAGTTGAGGTGGCTCAGTGACGGAGATGAATGCCTGGACGGAGCATTGAGTATGCAACTCGAAATAAAAGAATCTGATAATGTTTACTGTGCACTGAGTTTCTATCAACAATTCTCGAGCATCAAGATGCTTGAGTGCTCAAGGTCCACAGGAGAGGTCCACGTAATAAAGGTTGAGATATTCCCTGAGAGTGTGTTCTTGAAGCGATGTTTCGGAAACGATATCACAGCTTGAAGAGCGCGACATCCGAAGAACGTCAATTGTTGCAATTCAGAGACTATTTAACTCCAAGTGGATCCATCTAGGATTCCGATCGATATCGATAGAGGCTTACAAAGAGTAACTGAAAGAATTTTGGATATGCAACAGTCGATAAAGATTCCATCGAACAAACAGAATGCATTCTGGATGAAAAATCCGTCTTTCACGAGTACGCATGGAAATCCCCGAGCTGCACATGCGAATCCCTAACTATGAAATATAATCCTTCTGCAAAATGACTGATCAAATTTGTGGCGGGGGTTAACGGTTGCAAAATTTGGTACCTCGCTCAAAATAATACGGTAGCGTTACGACTCAACATCTACAGGAGTCACGAACCCAAGAGAACGAAACGTGAGTCAGTGTCGGCCTCTCGGGGGGTTCCGAGGGTCAACGGATAACTCAGATCTCTCTTTGTTTCTCTTTCTCTGTTTCTCCCTCTTGTAAGCCTGTCTACCCTTGTTTTCTATGTTGCATACCCTTTTCCCTCAAAGTTCTCACCTCTTCTAGTTCAAAGTCGGTTTGAGTCGCTGTTCACTTTTATGCCTGACGATTTGTGAGGAACTAATGGCGAGTTTGTGAGGAATTTGATCTCTGTGGGTTCCCGAGGCTCCGATGTGACGAGGAGGTTTGCGTTCTGATGTGGTGGTTCTGTTTTTCGAGGGGATTTAGCGGTTGTCGGTATTGTTGGGTTGATGGGCATTTGGTGGTACGGTGTTGGGGTGGTTTGCTCAAGGTGAGGATAAATGGTGTTGTTGGAATGCTAAGGTGTCGGTGGGGTTTTGTGCAGGTGGATAAGGTAGAGGGCGAACTGGGACAGGGCTTCTGTTGAAAGTGGCGATGGCGCCAGAGTGGTTTGATTGTTTTCAGTGCTGAGCAGGTTTGAGTTGTGGTGGTGATCGTTGTGGTGGTTGTCCTCTGTGGCGCCTGTGAAGAAGTTTCCAAGCCGGAGGACGTGGTTAAATTGTCGGTAGAGGAGAGTTGAGAAAAGGTCTGGCCGGTGGGCATGAGATTTGTAAGGTTCAGGTATGTTCTTTGAATCCGTACTCGATGCAAGCCTAACTTGTGAGCTTTCTTTTGTCTCATCTTGTTTAGTTTTTTTGTAAACGAATGTGGTGTTCTTCACTGCCTTCCTCGATACGATATTCCTTGCCATTCAACTTGTATTCTTTTGACTAAACGATCCATGGAATTGACCATTCTCAAAGCATGAATCCTTAGTCTTTTAGGGGTTGGTTATGCTGTTTCATTTGGTTGGAGCTGTCTGTTTATGAATATTTGACTGATGATTCTAGGGTCTGGCCGTAAGTGACGGAAGAGCCTTGACTATCTCGTTTTGTTCAAGCTTTGTGAAACCAGAATACTACAGGCAATTGTTTTGCACTTAATTTGATCGAGTTTGTGAGGATCAGGGTTACGGGAACTCGAGATGTTTGGCTTTGTTTCATTTTTAAATTGCAATTTTGACTGCGTAGCCTGCTTTCTTTCAAGTCTTTTTCCAAACTGTGTTCTGCAGCTGTAATTGCACTTTCAATACAAAGATTTAGGGACGTATAAATGGCCAGATTATTACTAAACTTGATAATTATTGGGAAATGCAATTAAACCGGGAATATACGGCTTTATTCCGTTTTCCCTTAATCACGGTCATGATGGTCCCCCATGAGTAATCGCCTGTGCGTAATTATTCACAGCTTTAGCCCTCGATTTTCTGCTGAATCCACCCGCTGTTTGATATCTAATGTTTCCGGTGAGTAAGCGTTCTGCGAATCTTTTAACCTTGATTGTAACATTAAGATCAACTTACAGGTATTCATCGGGTTAAACATACAGCATAGAAAGTGCACGTTGCATCCCTTTGTCGTAAGGGGATATCCTCAAATCATCATGTGTAAGGCAGCATCATGTAGGGGCGCAGTTCAAATCGCAATTGGATATTGAAATTTTGGGAATCTTTCAAAACGTTCAAATAGATATGGAAACTAGATTCTGTAAGCATAATTTCATTAGGTGTGGGTGCAAATTCAGAGAAGTTCATTTGAATGGCCGAAAATCAGATTTCGAGCAAGGGGGTAATCTGAGATTTATCCGCTGTAATAGAAGAATTTGAAACTTTTTCCACCTTTGCTTTTTGATTCAGTGTGACCACTGACTACAGGGACGCATCCTACCTTATGGAGACTTAGTTGATGATCCTGGCCAGGGTTTCTGCCATATCTCATGTGGTTGGCGATCTGCTTTTGCAGTCAATCGACGCTCGCTCCTCGTGCATTGGAAAGCGTTGGGCAACCCTGATGTCGAGTTGCAGTGAAGCTCCACTGCAGGAGCTGTTGGATCGTCTGCCCAGGAGGAGTTGGTAGGATTTCTTTTGCTTCTGCTTTTTTCATTGGAGGCGTTTGTGGGAGACGGACGAGTCGCACGCCATCACTATTCTCTTGCATTGGCACCTTCACTGTTGTCTTCTTTGGCAGAGTGGCAACTTCGACTTTGTGGCACTAGAGAGTTTTTGAGGCTTCATTGACACTGGTGAACTCCCCATCTTTCTATTCTTTTGTTGTCAAAGCTCTTTGCAGTCGTATCTTGAACATGAATTGCTCGTTTTTTGTTATGAGAGCTGCTCGAAAAACTCTAGCTTAAATGGAATCGGGGAAGACCATGTTATATCATCAAATCTGTGTGCATTCCTCACGTTTCTTCCTTTAACTTACGAAGACTATTTTATGTTCCACCCTGGATTGAATCTTGTGCGTGCGCTAGCTAGAGAAGAACATAAAGGTTTCATTGAGGACTGTGAATCTGAATAGAAACTGTTTATGTTGAGAGGCACTGCGCGGGTGGTCAAACTCGAATTGGTTTTAGTCGATCTCATTCAATTTTGCCCTTTCATAGCTTCGAATTAGTCACCATGCCTCAAGAGCATTGGGTATTCAGGATACTGATTCTCCACCTGGTTTGTACTGTGGAAGACTTGGAGGAGACAACAAGGAGTGAATCTTACGTAGTCTAATGCGAAGGGTTTGTTTTTCAGATATGGGAACATGGAACGAGGGAGCACTAGGCTGACTACAAACGATTGCACTAGCTATGGATTAGTCGTAACTGTGATTTGTGCTTTCTTGCATGATTGCTAACCTAAGGAGCAAATCTTGTTGTC
Source organism: Pseudisothecium myosuroides (assembly GCA_951799445.1). Taxonomy (NCBI): domain Eukaryota; kingdom Viridiplantae; phylum Streptophyta; class Bryopsida; order Hypnales; family Lembophyllaceae; genus Pseudisothecium; species Pseudisothecium myosuroides. The sequence continues at coordinate 17,605,626 of OX637290.1, read as the reverse complement.
AAATATGTATAGTTAATGTTCATTGTAAAGTTAACCTTGAGTTAACCTTGCCAAATATATACTGCCTACTTCTTTTTTTCAATATTAATTGATTGGTTAGGAATTGAATTTGAATGTACAGGAATTACACTTTACAACCAAAGCCCAAGGTGTTTTTGAGCCACAGCCATGCACAAAAAGGGTTTGTGGAACAAGTGTATGTGGACTTGGAGAGATGTGGCCACCATTCCTTTTTTGACAAGTGTAGGGATTGTGTGCCCATTGGAAAGGATTTTCAAAGGCTTATTTTTGAAGCTATTGAAGAATGTGAAGTTGGGGTGGTGTTTCTCTCGAAGGAATTCTTCACTTCCAAATGGTGTGTGTTGGAGTTGGTGGCCATGTCCAATGTCCAAAAGAGGAAGCCGAGCTTCACAATAATGCCCATACTTCTTGGCATTACATTTTCTAAATGTCTCGATGTTGCTAACCATAAGCGATGGTTATCGGTGTGGCGTACTTTGGCTGAGAGTGATAGTAGCATTGATGTGAAAGAATGGGAGAATGTCTTGCAATTGTTTGTCCCAACCAATGCCTTGAAGTACAATCTTGAATCGGGTGAAGTGACATATCGAGCTGAGATAGTTGAAGCGATTTGTAAGTTGGTTCCCCTAGGGACCCAGCTTAAAGATTCCCATGTTCAAGGGAGGTCACGTTTATGCAAGGTGTGTGTCAACATCATTGCGTGAAGTTGGTTTATCCATGGGCTTATATGTATTGAATGGATGTACTTTTGAATTGGTTCAATTGAGATGTCATTTGGATGAGTTGGAAGTGCTCTTCTATTGACATTATGTTTTTTGCAAATTCATTGATTTTGATCCATTTCCAATTGTCTTGATTATGTACTAGGTGATCCATGAGAGAATTGAACATTCAAAAGTATCTTCCTTCTATGGTGTACATGTAGTAGGCTTATATGGAGTTGGTGGTATTGGAAAGACCACCATTTGCAAGTCTATGTGCAATGATGTATCCAAGGAGTATTGTGGCAAAGTAGCTCATGTGGAGTTGGGAAGCCAAAGTGGAGAAGAAATGTTGAAAGATGTTCTCCGGAGGCTAACACACATGAATTTGAAACATTTGGGTGACCTGAGTGTCAATGAGGTTTGATGATACTTGTGTCCTTCATGAAGCATAAATGTGTTTTAGATATCCGATGTGTGAATTGTAGTTGAGTTGAATTAGATCTAATGTGTGAAGATGTGGTTGAATTCAAGTAGCTAGCCTATAGTGTGGGTTGTAAATTGCATGCAATTGTGATTTGTTATTACCAACTTTTGTTGTTTTGTTTTTGATGTGCAGTATGACTATCGATTAAAGAGAGACATGATGAACATCCAAGTGTTCTTGGCCATTGACAATGTGTCAAGTGCAACAACAGAGCAAGCTTTAATTCTTCTTCAAGCAAAGTATGGTCCTGGAAGTGTTTTGCTGGTGACAGCACGTTTGCAAAATGATTTGATTTCTTTGAAGATTGATGAAATTGAATGCATGGAGATGCCGGAGTTGGAGATGGAGGAAGCAAGGTCTATATTCCTTTATCATGTTGCATGCGTCCCTCCCGTAGACAAGAGCAACAAGGGTGACCATGAGTTGATCTTGTCTTGCATTGAGCGATGTCATTTCGAGAAAGGTGATGGCAGAAGTTCTCATTACCACCCGTTGGCGTTGCAAGTGTTGGGGCAGCAGTTTCGGTGTATTGGCTATGTTCCAGAACGTTGGAGATCGCTATTGTTTGAAATAGATTCTTTGAATCCTTTTGGAGAACCTCAACATCCTGTTTTCTCCATCTTGAGAAAAAGCTATGATGCTTTAAACTCCCAAGATCAACTTCTATTCATGGATGTGGCCCTATTTGCTCCTTACATTGGTGTACCGGTTTTATTGAAGTGGAACGTTTTTGAATGGCTTGGTATGGTACATGGAGTGCCGATGAATAGTGTGAAAGACCGGGTGAGTATTCTTTGAAATTTTGGATGTCAATGGTTGTTTCGCAAATGAGAAGTACAGTGAGTGGACAATTTGTTCATATGGGCTCCAAATTCTTGGCTTGTTGATAGTTATGTGGTTTGAACTTTGTTTTTGTCATTTTTTCAACTTTTAATGCCTGTTCCAGGGGCCGCGAGTTTGGACTTTTAAGTCTTGAGATGAGTTTCTTGTGGTCCAAGTGGTCCTTTGGAGTCTAAAGTCTAGAATGATTCATACCTGAGATCTTAGTTTCTCTCAACCAATTGTATTAATAGATTTGAAAGGCATGTTTAAGGACCCTAGTTCGTGGTTGAAATGTTGAAAACCCTGAGTGCAGTCAACCTTAGAGTTCAAAAATCTCAGATGGATGTGAAATTAAGATAGGCACCACTGCTGAAGATTCAGAGGAGTGTTTGAGACCCCATGCCATTCCTGGTTAACCACCCATTACATGAATTTACATCGATGGAACGCCTATGGTCATTTTAGTTCTTTTGCAGTAGGATGAGTTCCTTGAGAGATATGCTGCTTTTGACATTTTTTGTTTCATTTGCCTTGTTTGCAGTTGGAGAACCTGAAGAGGAAATCACTATTGGAGAATCTTGGCGATGGATATGGGACAATTGGCATGCACAACCTGTGGCGTGAGTTTGCAAGGTTGGAAACCAAAGTTGTCGAGTCCAATGCACTTGAAGCAGCCAGAATGACAAATGGTGGTCGCTGGGTAAACCTGAGGCGTATGTTTTTCTTTGAAGAGGGGTTTATGAAAGTGGAAGATGTGAGATTTGATTGTTTCCCCAACGTGACAGTTTTGAAGCTCAGTATTGGTCTTACAAGTGTACCGGAGTTGGATTTGAGAGGCTTGAAGCATCTCAAGAGCTTGGAAGTGGACGCTTTTTTTAATGTTGTCGTCGTAGGGAGACAGTATTGGTCTCCCTCGCCGGACTGGGTTCCTTGTCGAATCTGGGCTTTCTACGATGTTGGACCATCCCATCGAATGCACGTTGGAGTGACGAAATTGTCCGCTTAACCAACCTGCGAGTGTTGGAATTCCGCCATTGCAGGCGGTTGCCAGATTTGAGCCGCCTCATTCTACTACAAGTGACTTGTTTTCAATTTAATGACTCGGTTTTAACCATCCCCGGCTTGGGCCCGAAGCACACCAACTTGCAGTTCTTGGATTTGAGCGGTTGTAAGAAATTGCAGAGCTGTTCGGGTGTGGGTGAGTTAGTTGCGTTGCAGGAACTTCGTCTCTCTGGGTGTTCCAAGCTCAAAGAAGTGCCCAACTTGCAGAAGCTGAAACGACTGCGGAAGTTGCATGTGGACCGGTGCTCGTTACTACGAGCCTTGCCGGGTTTGGGTGACTTGGTCAATTTGCTGGAACTTCATGCTCATTCTTGTGCAAGCCTTGCGGAGTTGCCGGATATGTGCAACCTCCGAAAGTTGAGGATATTGGACCTGTCAGGTTGCGAGCGGATCGAATCATTGCGAGGTTTGCATGCGTTGGTTTGTTTAGAATATCTCAAAAGTTGGGTTGCAAGAATCTCACCCAGTTGCTAGATATGCACAAGCTCACGAATCTGCAAACTTTGGAGTTGGATCGAAATGCCCCTTGGCAATCTTTTGTGGGATTGAGCAACTTGATTTTGCTTCGGCGTCTGTATGTTGGAATTGATGAGCTGCATGATGGGCTTGACTTACGCAAGCTTACAAAGCTGGAAACGCTCGACATTTCGGGGTGGCAGGGCCGAGGGTTTTCAAGTCTGGTCGAGTTAGTGTCACTGGAATCCATCATTGTCAAGAATTGCAAGGGCGTGCCTGAGTTGCCTAATCTCGAGAAGTTATCAAGGTTGCACCATTTGAAATTTCGGAGCTGCGAATTTGAGGATTTGTCCGATTTGATCAACTTCACCGTTTTGAAGGAGCTGGAGATCACGGATTGTGCCAAGTTGGATGCGTTACCGGATCTGCGACAGCTTGTCAGGTTGAGAGAGTTGAAGGTCAAGTATTGTGCGCGGTTGAGAGATGTCCGGGGCATCTTCGGGTTGCAGAGCTTGAAGTCTATGTCAATGATTGGGAATCATTGGCTTTATGAGAACCTCAGGTCGGACCTTCTAGGGTTGACGGGTCTCTGTTGGTTGGACGTGTCGGATTGCAGATTTGCAGATCTGCACGGGCTGACCGCTTGTTCGCAACTCCGCAGTTTGATTTGCAAGCGGTTTCCTATCCAAGAGCTCCCGGACTTTGCCAACTTCCCAGGATTGTTCTCTCTCAATGTGCGGGATTGTGTGAACTTAACGAAGTTGACTTGCACGGGGCCTATAAGCTCAGAATTTGAGGAACTAGATGTTAGAGGGTGCAAGAGGTTGCAAGCATTGCAGAATCTCACAAACGCATGCGAGTTGGAATGGGTGTATGTGGCCAACAGTGGCATGTTGTTGAGTGCCCAGCTCATTCAAGACATGAAAGCACGTTGGCCTTCCATCCACTTGGTCACCCAAGATACTCCATCTCGGGTGCAAATCAAAGGAGTTCTGGAGGGATCTGGCATCACATCCTTAGAATGATCACATCACTTCATTTTGGATGCTTTGGGACTTGTTTCAATTGAGAGCCTTTTTAACTTTAGAGCTTTGGTTAGCCAATCTCAAGCCATCATGTGTTTGGACTAAGTGATGCTCCAATCAAGTCAAGGTCTGAAGAACTCAAGTAGTCACAAAACTATTTTCTTGTGAGACTTGTGACTCACGTGTTGGGGACTTAGATGGAGTTGGATTATGCTTCCAAAGCAATTTTTGCACATGCTTAAGGTAGAGGCACCCAATGGCGTCCCTGCCCTTTCTTAGAAAGGGCGTCATTCTGAAACGCAATTCTAGGTGGACCATATATGGCTTATTATTTTAGTCAAAAAATAATAAGCTATGTTTGGTATGTCTACATTTAGGTTTTGAAATGACACCCCTTTCCAGAAGGGACGCCATTGGGTACAGGGACGCTTTAGGGTGCCTCTACCTTATAAGTAGGGGCTGTGAATACACCTCCTAGGAAAGTAGATATTGTACAAATTTGTAGTTCTTCTATACTATCAGTGGTGAGGGGAAGATCTACAAGCCTTTCTTCCAATCAAAGCTAGCGGGAGGTATGAAATACATTGCTCCATCTTCTTGTAGTATGAACATGATTTCAATAGGAAGTGAACTCTCCTATAGTTGGGATAGAATTTCAATAGTTGGGTAGTCTTTGCCTTTGTGATTTTGGGGCAACAAAAGTGCTTTGATATTGACAAGCACTTTGGAGAATTGTATTTATAGAAAACAAAAGTCAATGAGATCAATCCCTTTAGGATCTTTCTTCTGTAAATTTTTTATTGTACCCTAAATGGAATTGGATGCATGGTCTAGTTATAATGGCTTCAACTGAGGTAAGTAATGCTCATTTCATTCTTGTTACTAGAATGTACGTGTGCAGATTCTTCCCTTTGAATCTCTTCAATGCACAACTTTTGAATATACAAGCCTACGGACTTTATAAATGCGCCAAAAACTAACAAGTTGAACATACTTTTGAATAATCAAAAGTTTAATCATAGTATGTCCAAAAAATGCATATCAAAGGAATTTAGAATCCTCACATTATTGCTAATTTAATCCAACAAAAATTACTCCCTTTGTCCCAAAATAATTGTCCACTGTGAATGTCATATTTTTTTAAGGTTGTTTTGAATAGGCCAAAAAAATACTTCTTTGTGGCTAATTTTATTTAGGTTTCAATGAGCACATGCAATGTTCTTCATTGATTCTAGTGATATAAAATTTGGAATCTTTCTTAATTATATTTTTTATAATATGATCAATGAAATTAGCTCAAAAGAACACCAACAAAATTGTGTACAATCATTTTGAGACAGAGGGGGTAAAATTGTTTGATAATTGGAACATGTTCAAATACTTATTGAGATAAAATTTAGATGTACTTACCTTAGTATACTTAAGAGGATTCACCCAATGTTTCATAGGACATTCTTCTATTTAGCTGAACATTTGTCTTCAAATTATTAGAAGAAGTAATTCTATAGATTATTAGTTTTCCTCTAGGCCCTCAATATTACAATGTAGTCCTTTTTGCTTTTGATAATTTTGGCCCCCATTTTGGCCATGCTTAGTACTCCATTGTGATAGGTTGTTGGTTATTATACTACGAGCCTTCAATATTGTAGTATTTCAAATAGATTCATATTGTGGTGTAGTTTTTGGAATTGATTTATATTGTGTAAGGCTTGACATGTGTCTCATGTTTGACTTCATTGCAATATTTCCTTTTAAATGTTGGGGATCTCATGCAATATAAATTCCTAATGACTGACAAAAACTGGTATATAATTGATGCTACCAATTATTTTGAATCAATTAATTTTGTGCACCTTTGGAGAAGCGATTGAATTGGATGACAAGTCATTTTAGAATTATTTAGTGCCTTCAAGTTGTAACTATGCAAAGAATGCGTGAGGGATAGAGGCCCATTCCCTTGGCTTTTAGACTTTTTGAATTCTTTCTACTACTAGAATGGAACTTGTTTGAACTTATTTGAACTTTAGGGTTGCTATAACTCAAACTTGTGTGCCTATAATTTCATTTTATTTTCTTGGATATATGATTTATGACTGTGGGCATAATTTTCTATAGTTTAGGGCATAATTAAAAAATAAAAATGCAATTTTAGTGGTTTAGGCAACCTTGAACATCAAAGTGTGGATGGCCTAGAAACACAAATTTTTGTGGATGTTGCGGAGGATGTCAGTAGATTATTGTATAAACAAGTTGATGCCATCATGGATGTTAATATTTTATCTGATATGAACACAAACATAATGATGTTCTTATAAACATTCAAAAAAACAAAGTACTGCCATTTTAGCAAGTAGACCTGTTTCGATTGCGGGTAAGTATATGAAAATTATTGTAGGCTAAGGTGATACACTAATCAAATGCAAAAAAGTCAAGAGAAGGACAGCAACGTGGCTTACTTTGCAAAAAAAGGGAATTGAAATAGATGGATGTACACCATGGATGAAAAGAAAAGCTTTTTATATAAGTGGGATGGTAGGAAGTAAAATAAACCATGTGGGATATGTAAAGCAAGAATTATGCTCAATTTAGAATTTCTCAAACCACATCCAAATGTCTGAAACAACATCTGGATGTCTAATGGTCAAGCTTCCATCTTCAAATAATCCCATATTCTATTAAAAAAATTTGTTGCTTGGTATCCCTTGTTTTGAGCTTATTTGGGCATAACTTTTGTTCCTGGGCACCAATTGTAAAAAAAATTATATTCCTATAAATCTAATCAATTTTTTTATATTCAAAAAAGTTTCAAGAAATCATGACAAAATTTGAGCCCGTAGATACCTGCCAAAAATCCAATTTGTCTCCCAAAAGGACAACAATCCCTTAGGGATTAAAGCCTTTGCAAAGTCGTGAAATCGTAGTAGATTTGGATATACTTACTATATTGTTATAAAGAATACTATTTGAATTATGATGAATTTAAAAAATGTAGCCAATTAACCATGTCAAGAAGGCATAAATTATTCACAAATAAAAAGTATAAAAATTTGTATTATATTGTATTACTGCAATACATACTCCTAATTCTTTATGCGTGTAAAGCTACCATCTAGCATTCTTTCCAAGTAATCCTTTAGAATGGAGTCACCTATATACTCATAGTACCTACATACTCATGCTCTTCATATTTAAGTTTTCAGTAGTACTCTCCTCACTTAGGCACAAAATCTTTTACAATAATAATGTAAGTATTTTTTGCTACAACTATATAAATTTCCTTAAATCCTATGACACTTTTCCAAACCACGTTGAACTTGTTCTATAAAAATCACAATTTTCATAAATAAAATTATTCATTCATGGTTTCAAACCAAATTCGCCATTAATCTTATTACATTCTCCTAATTATTCTTTTTACCCTTAAATGACGCGGAGGACGTCTGGTGTCCGTTGGATGACAAGGAATCCTTCTATGCAGGACAGAAATGAAACTATTCATCCTCCTAATTTTGTGTGAAAAGTGGAGAACTTCTACAGTAGCTTGACTTCCAATGAGTGCCTTTAAATTTATTTAATACCAATGATTCTCAATGTTCCAAAACGGATGATTTCCACAGTCACCAATCCGTCCTTTAAGGGTTAAACCACAAAGTGGTTGCAAGGTCTTGAAAGGGTCAAGCTATGTTATAATTAACCAACAGCCTCCAAATCTAAAACTAACTTAATGCAACTTGTGAGTATCTTGAGAATACGGATGAAGAGTGCTCTAAGTGGACGAAATGTTGTCTGAGCGTATGGATGCACAAAAGCAGGAGCCCGTCACTGTACTGCCACTAGGGTTTTGGGTTTTAGGGTTTGGAGCTCCAATTTTCTCTCAAGCGACTCCGTTCGCGCTCTCTCGCCTTCTCGTCCAATTTTGTTAGTCATTCCTTGATCACGTGTTTTCGAGACCAATCTTAGGATTCATGTTTAGAGGATGTGGTCCTTTCGATAAGAATATGATGAAAACAGAGATTTTATTTTTTTAGTTTCGCATTTGCAGAATAAAGATCGTTTTTCACCATGTTGACCAGGATCCTCCGGAGGCCCTTCGTGGCCAGCGCTGCACAGGCACAGAGGACGAGAACGGGACTCGCGGATTTCTTCGAGGCTGGGCGTGATCCTAATCAGGATTCTAACATTACTTACGGTACGGTGCTTAACTGCTCTCTTTCTTATTGAATCCCCTGTTTTCTATTTTTTCACAATGCAGCAGGCTATGAATGTATTCGATATTATGACATGCTCCTGATGCTTCAGATTTGTCGACTCACGATTTTGAATTCGTAAGCTGTGGAGATGAACATGTGTTTGTAGTGGAATTCACTTGGTTGAGAAAACGTGGAAAGATCTCTCACGACGTACGTACGCATTCTTGCAGGTCGTAGTTGGAAGGCAGAGGAATTACGACAGAAGGCATGGGAGGATTTGCATCAATTGTGGTATGTTTGTTTAAAGGAGAAGAATATGTTGCTATCGCAGAAACAAATGCTGCTCTCACAGAACATGCGGATGCCAAATCCTGAACGATTTCCCAAGGTAAACTTGTTCATCAAATTCTCCGATATTCATTCATGCCGCACTATATTGTGATGTTTTCAGTCCATTTTAAATGCATTTAGTTAACCTAGTTCCCTGACTGTGCACGGTTCTACTTCTGGCTCTATCAATCCCAGTTTTGAGCAGAAAGGATATTTCATGTTCAGAGGACGATGTGCTAAAAAGATTTCTTGATGGGAGTGATGAACAAACTATGCATGCTGCGAGTTCATCCTCCCACAAGGCCGCTATGTAGCTTCCATTGGGAAAAAGCCCCTTATCGTGGCAGTAGTTTGAACGTTTGTTGATGTTTTTCAATCTTTGTATGTGTGCTTTCAGCCTAGAACAGTCATTAAGAAAACGCCGTTTAAAATGGAATAAAATGAAAGATTATGTTTTCCAGTAATCCTGATGAACTTGTAATCACGAGAGTAACCCCGTGAGTGTTTTCGTGATATGTAGGTACGCAGGACGATGTGTCGGATCAAGCAAGTGCTGACTGAGAGGGCTTTAGCGGAGCAAGATCCAAGTAGACGAAAGAGTTTAAGGAAGATGATCAATGATCTGTGAGACAAAAGTTATGCAACTTTGAAGAGGACTGAAGCTTATGATGATACGGTTGGCATGTCTCATGATAGGTTACTTGAGGACGGGAACACTTGCTGTCCCACCTGATGGGCGTATGGTGTGCCCTTCTCACTATCAATTAGAAGCTCCTTGTGCAGAATGGAAGAGAGGAAACAATTGTGAAGCAAGAATATTAACATTTTTCTGCATATTCATAAGAAATTATATGTGATCCCACGATGTCAATTCAATCGGTGTACACTTATGCTGCAAATCGAGGACAACATGGATTTTACTGCAAATTCTTCATGGAATGGAATTAACGTAATTGTTTGCTATGTCTGTTTGAAGTGTTTGAAGTGGATGATTTTTACTTCAGGTATGTAAGGTAGAAATATCTAAAATTGTTCGCTCAAGTGGATGTGGATGTGCATAGATGGAGTCAAAATTACCTCTAGGTGTTATTTTTTACCTGTAGATAATTTTGTATTTTTTTTAATGAATTTTTAAAGTGAAATCTTGGTGTATTCTCTATGTGTATGTTTGAAAATCTTCAAAAAGACCTAAAATCATTCACTAAAGACCCAAAACCATTCACTACAAATTCTATTATTTTGCAACCATATTGCACCATGTGTAAAATTGGAGACATTCCATATGGATGGTTCGTCATGTTTGGAATACTTCAAGAGAGCCCTACATCATAGAAATGGTCTTAAATGGGTACAACTATTTTAGAATCCAAATAAGCATGGGGGCCGACAATAATGGATAGGACTACCTTTCTGTCCAAATAATTGCTATGAGACTACTTTCCTCTTTGTTGGCAATTAGAAGCTGATTCCAACACTTCTTAGATTAAGAATTTTCAAAAGTGTTGATTCTGGGTTCTCATGTTTGTAAAGTGTACATGTTAGACCAAAACCTAGAAAGGGTTACTTTTGGATAAGGATCGCAAGAATCTACAGGGGCTACTTTTGAGTAAGGGTTGCAATTAGGTTGCTTTGGGGTAAGGATTTCACGAATCTTTAGGGTTGCTCTTTAGTAAGAGTTGCAACCAGGTGTACTCATCCAGTTTGGTGCAGTGACAGCCAGAGTCATGCATTTGTCCTACAGATTTCGTTGGAAGGGATAAAGCACAATTGTTTGCAATCTATGATGTTTGAAACTGCGTGGCTGTTTTTCCCTGAAGGCACATATCGTAAGCCATGTGTTTCTTACAACAACCTCGTTCCAATGTCCTCTGTATCTCCGCTTGCTTCATCATGTGCAAGATTCTAAAGCTGCGGGCATTTCTTTGGTAAACAATTGGAGAGATGGAAACCAAAGTAAAGAAGCCGCTCAACGATATGTCTTGATGTGATCTCATCATTGTTCAAGGTGTAAATGTTACAAAATCTTCAGCAATGAGTTGAAGATATGAATGTCTAGGATCGCTATGCTTGCACTCAAGCCGGTATCATCTCACATCCTGTTGTCGATGCGGGACAAGTCTAATCTGATCCGCACTCCTAACCAAACCAGTATCTACATAAGCTGGAGCCACGTGCCTATCACAGTAAAACTTAACACCAAAGCCAAGCCAAAACCTAGCCAGCAGCAGCAAAATCAGAATCTATTCTAGCAAACAAGGGAGGCATTGCATTAATCAACGACTGCACGCCGAAGTGGAATCCAAGCAGAGTGCCAACGTCGTCCACAGCTACATGGTTGAGAAGTTGCGATCGCCCATCGCTATTCTTCACACGTACATTCGGGGCACTCTCGCACCTTCCCATACACTTGCACGATGTCACGGAAATGTTGGACGACTCGGGAATGCTCTCTTGTAACGAAGCAAGAATCTGCTGCGAACCACCCCTCCTGCATTTGCCTACCGTGCAGACCTCGATCTTACCACTAGTGCTGGCATGACTGGCATCCTTAGAAACGGAGTCGGCGACAGAAGGGGGAGTCACGATAACTCTGCCGCTAGGTGTGTCCTCCAATTCAATAGGGCCTCGAGTGTAAATCTCTCTAGTGTTGACAGATGAAGAAGCACTCACTGTGCTGCACAGAGCTCTAATTTGAGCAACAATGGCAGGCTCCTCTAAACTGCTCGTGCTGACAGAAAATCCTCCCGTGATTCGCTCCGGTGCTGATGACATTACGACGCCCGGTGCCTCCGCAATGAAAAAAGTCTCCACAAGCGCTCCTGGAATTGAACTGACCGCCTCGATTGCAGCAATGGGTTGTGCGGCAGAAGTTCCAATTTGCTTCTTACGAAAAGCTCGCATATCCATAGCTTTTCCCATGTCACTGTCGCTGGAGGATGAAGAGGAGCTCGAAGAAGAAGACGATGAGCCGTTCTTTCTCTTCTTGCCCATAACCGATTCCATCTCTGCATTTCCAGTACCACAGTCGCTAGATTCCGACGATGATGAGCTAGAAGAAGAAGAGGACGACGACGACCCCTTTTTCTTCTTCGCCTTCACATTGATCGACTCCACTTCCATTTGAAGATCCTGAAGATTCTTCATAATGCTGTCCAGCCCAGGATCGCTGACACCCACCCGAACCAAGCCCTCAGACGCCCCACGACCACTCTGTTGCGACGACAAAACCAAATCGCGTTGCACTTTGACAAGCTCCTGCACCTTCGCCACCTTCAAAGCCAAGCTCTTCCCCTTCTTCCCGCAACGCACACGCAACGCATAGAAACTCTCGTGGCTCCGATCAGCGAATCCCACACCGGACACCCCTCGCCTCGCCAACCCTCCTCTCATCTCCAAATCTCCGCGACAAAACACCAAACTCTCTCGAAACTGCCCTACGGCGCACCCCGATGCCGCCATAGCAACCGCCATCGTCGCCCAAACAAGCTCCAAATTTCACCAAAAGCTCCAACCCACAAATGCTCACAATAAATTCAACAAAATCGGCCTCCCTTCCCAACAATGCCACCATCTCTGCCTCTACAACCTTACGCTTAATACCCATCGCCATGGCCCTGGGATCTCCACAGAGCGATGGCGTGTGCTCACGGAGGCGGCAGCGATCACGCTGTGTGTGTTGAAGAACGGCGACACACTTGAATGTGTGCTTGATGTGTGCCGAGGGCGGGACCCTCGTTCTCTGCTATTGGCCAGACCCTTGTCGTTCCGACGTGGACGCCACTTGGACATAAACGTGGATGAGGGCTGTGGCCACGGTGGCATCGGGGGTGAGTTGGCACGCCACGTAGGATAGGAGGCTTGTGACGACCACGCGGCAAAAGGTCAACGAAGCGTGTAGCAACTTGCGAGGCGCTTGGTTGGAGGCCCGTGGCGGACACTGGCCGTCCACGAGGTGCATGTTGGAAGCGCTTTGAATTGGCTCCAAAGCATTTATTAAGAGCTTCATGGTTTCTTTACAAGCATGAAGTGCCATTTGTAAAGTAGGAGCCGTTTAAAGCAAGCGCTTTGGCCAGGGAGGAATTGACCCCCTTATTGTCCCATCTTTTAACCCTTAACCCTAGACCGCCCGTGGCCGTTTTGGGTAAAAAAACATCCTAGTTTTTGAAGTGCTATAAATCTAAATGTGACTAAGTAATGAAGATCTTAACCGTACAATCATGTAGAACACATGTTGTAGATGTCATGAATCAAATTTGAAGTCATTTGACCGTGTAGATTGCAAGATTATAATGTTTTAGTGTTGAAAAAGAATGCTGAAATTTTCCTAAAAACACATTTAGAGGCCAAATTTGATTTCTAAACCTAATCAAATGAAAAAACTTTAAACTACAAAGTGATTCAAAACCAGGATACAAACACATTGGTGAAAAATATGTCATTCAATTGACTCAATGTGTTTACAAAATGGCTTGCAAATGTCAAAAATAGGCAAGAAAAGTTGCAAAAAACACATCTAGGACTGAACCTCCTTCTACTAAAATGTTTTTCAGTCATTCATAACTTCTTAGATTGATATGAAATTTTAGCCACACAAACTAGTCTAGTATGCGCAACTTTCTCAAAAAAAATTATTGGAAATGGACACTGTATGAAGCAGATACAAGCCGCCAAAGTTCACTTTAGTCCAAGAATGCCGGGATTTTGAATTTCGAATTGCTCCCAAACATTCAAAAAAACTTGGATTGACGTGAAAATTTTACTACAATAACAAGACTTCAAGGGGAATATAACCCAACAAATTTTATTGAAATCGAACAACAAATGAAGGAGATACAAGCCCCCGAAGTTGCAGCCATGAATTGCACTTTGGTGAATCAAATTGAACCTGTGAACTTCGATTGGCTTCCAAAAAATCATTACCTCTTGGATTGATCTGAAAATTTTACCACACAAACTAGAAGATAAGGCGCAAATTTCCCAACAAGTTTTATTGGATTTGGACATTGGATGCAAAAGTTACAGTACTTTGAATTTAACTTAAAACTATGTGAGGACACTTTTTGTCTTCTTGGGCGGTCTAGGGTTAAACGCCAAAAGCGGACGTTTTATGGCCGATGAATGACAAGAGAATCTCCTATATAGGACACAAGTCCAACTATTCATCCTCCAAATTTTGTGTTGAAAGGAAAGATCATAAATAGTAGTTTGACCTCCAATGAGCACTTTTTGATTTTTTCAAAGAAGATGATGTCATCCGATGCCAAAAGGGATGATTTCCATAGTCACCAGCACGGCGTTCAAGGGTTAACCTTTGCAAAGAACACTGGAATCTTTTATTTGCCACATGTGATAAAATTTTGCGAATTCTAAATTCATACTCCCTTCGTACTAAAATGATCTTCCGGTTCACCTTGAATTTTTGTCCCAAAAACAATCTTCTAGTTGGTTGATGTGACGTGGGAGGAAGGAGGCTAATGTAGTTCCCAAAACCACGGGAAGAAATTCGAACCAGGCAACTATTGTACATGGCAATGGTTGCCATATATGCGGTAGGGGTCAATAGTTAATATATTTTTGTGATTTTTTTGACGAAGACGAAGACTGTCATAGGTAGTCATGCTGACATACTTAGCCAAACAAGGAGACAATGGAGGAAATGCATTAATAACTTGTCAGCTTTACAACTGGGATGCTACAGGTGGATCCTCTTTTGGGGCCACACGGGGTCGCGGGGAAGACATAGCTCGCAAGCTAAGTATTGTAGTTAGTGATTCCAAGTGATAATGGGTGTCCATGGGTGCTTGTTAAAAATGCTCCAAAAATTCTACTTTTGACTACTCGAAAATTATACCTTGAAAAAGCTTTAGAACTCAAAATTTCATAATGATAGGAGCACATCAAGCTCTATTTGTTGTTAAAAAAAAATGAAAATTTATTAATTTCAAACTTAACCCCTAAAGGACCATTGTCTCTTTGGGGGACAAATGCGTTTTCGGGCAAGTACCTACGAGCTGAAATTTTGTTGTGATTTTTTGAAACTTTTTTTGGAGATAGACAAACTGATAAGCTTCGTGGGAATATAATTTTTTTCACAATCGGTGCCCAGGAAAAAAAGTTATGACCAAATAAGCTCAAACGTGGGGACGGGGGGCAGCCCGGACAGCAGAAAAAAAATTGACAAAAATTTGAATTTTTTTTAATATAGTTTTTCTCATAGATTATATTTTTGTCTATCTAAAAAGCTTTGATTCATTTCATTTGGATTTATTATGAGAAAGTTATGGACATTCTTGTTTTTCGGGCAGTTTGAGCATCTTCTTGAAAAGAATAACTTGTAGGATTCATTTCTAAATGCAATTTTTTCAATTTTTCAATTTTTTTGTTTTACATGGTCTGATTTACTTTCTAGAACAATCTCACCATTGGGATTAGTGTATTTTAATTCCATCTAAAATATATTAATATTTTAGATTTTCTTTCTATTTTGTACCTACTTCTATTTAACAATTTTTTTAAGAATGATAATTAAGTTTTTTTGAATATTTTTTTTTCCCCTAGAATCTCAACTCAATTCTCCACTATAAAGATTTAAAGCTCAAAACTCTGTAGTGCAAAAAATTTAAGTTAAAAATGTTCAAAGTCAAAAAATCTAGTCCCGCAATGTGCTAAAAAACTTGTTTTTTCTACTTTAAACGCAGATATCTTGCAATCTATGCGGCCAAAAATTCTGAAATTTTTTCCACACACTCTTATACTAGTTAGGTGTAAGATCCTACGGTTAGATGTGGAAAGAAAAACAATTTTCAATTTTTTTTACTCTTTGTTGTAGATATGACAGTTTTGAGTGTTTTTTGGCAAGAGAAAGGCCTTGGTCCTTTAGGAGTTAATTTGGAACCTTTTGTGTAACAGGAAGATCATTTTGGGACGGAGGGAGTATTTGCAATCAGAGGCCCCAATTTAGCAAGGAGAGTCAAAGGAATACAAAATGTATGCGGCACAAAATAGAAGGCAATTTTTACAATTATCCTTGGATGGAGCAATAAGAGGGGTCGATCCTCCCTTACCAAACAGTTGGAGGTTATAGTGGCAAATATTGGTGATCTTCAATGGACACCTACTTGATATAAAAAAGGAAGGAGGACAAACAATTAAAGATATACATTGACTCTCAAAATGTTTTATACAATTACAGAAATTACCAAAGCTAAATGAGGAATTAGAGATTTTATACAAAATTTGCATACGTGTGGTCCAAGTAACACACTTGCATAAAAATTTTAAATACTTTTTGATTTTTTAATATTAAATCAAATTTGTTAGTGAAAAAAAATTTATAACTAATAAATTTTTTAAAGATTTTATAATAAATGGAATGAAAAAAAATTTAGAATTTTTTGGTAAAAATTTCACGACTATTAAAATTTTATTGAGTGAAATATTATTAACTAAAATATGACCCCAAGTTTTTTTGGGTTCTTATAATTCACTCCAAAAAACTTCAAAAAAATCATTAAAAAATAATATTATATAAACATTTTATACACTTTTCAAAAAATTTGCAACTTTTGGAGATTTTTGGAGTATTTTATAAAAAAAATAAAAATTTGGAGTCATATTTTAGTCAGTAATATTCACACAATACATTTTTAATAATTCATGAAGTTCTTACCAAAAAGTTCTAAAAAGAATTCTCATTCTACTTATTAAAAAAATATTGAAAACAAATTTACAAGTAATAACAGTTTTTTTTCACCAATAAATTTGATAATTTTATTTAAAAAATCACAAAAGCATTTTAAAAATGATCAAAATTATTTTTATGCAAGTGTGTTACTTGGACTACAACGTATCCAAATTTGGTTTGAAATCTTTAGTTCCTCAATTAACTATGGCAATTTTTGTAAGATGGGCCCCCCCAAATGCACTATTGACCCTAAACCGCCATCTTCACTCTGTGTACAATTCCAAAATCAATTATGTACCTATGTGGAAGAAACGCTCTTGGAACCAAACTTTGTTCCTTCGTAACTTTTGCATACAGAATCCAAATGTCATGTTCTTTGGTGCATTGGAACCTCCTTTCACTTGCCAATAAGAAAATATATAAATTTGAACAATCTACTAATAGTAATTAGGCACAGTAGCAATTAATGGTGCTTTTGGGATACCTACTATACCTTAAGAGTGTATGAAACATTTTGAGAGCCATTAGAGTTAATCGCAAAGTTATTCTGTATTTGTAAAATTGTGTCAGAGGAAGGTTTTACTAAGAATAGAACAAAACAAACACAGCACCAAACTCTATTAGACCTGAGTTTGGGTGCTCCAGGGAGTTTGGTCCTATGTTTTTACGGAACTCTGGCTCCTATTCCCGCATTTGCTCACTTTACGATTAACTCTATGGTGTACGATAACTATCTTATTATTATTGTTTTGGGCCACCGACGTTTTCTCTTTCAGTAGTCCCTGGAATTCTTCCCTTTTCTTTGCTTGGTCCTTTGAAAATTTGGATAAGAGGGTGCACTTTGGTTCATTTTTTTTCATTTTGGGAAACTAAAGGGTCAAAAGCACATGACCAGAAAAAGAAAGAAAGGAGGAGAAATCAACTCTGAAAGACGGACTCCGAAAGCTGGCCAGGGAGAACAGTGGGATTGTGTTATTGTGTTACAGTAGGCTTACAGGTCAATAGGGACTTACTAGTAACTTACTAGAGTAACTTACTAGATTAGTAGTAACTTACTAGAGCTTTCCAAGAGGGCCAGGGAGGATTGATCCCATCCAAGAGTAAATGTCAACATTGCCCCCTATATTGTGCCCCGTAAATTTTGTATTTCTTCACCTCTCCTACTGGCATTTGGGTCCTTTGATTGCAAATAGGAATTCAAAATTTACAAATTTATCATGGATGGCAAATAAATAATTCCAATGTTTTTTGCAGGGATAAAACACGGGGCAATAAAGGGGGTCAGTCCTCCTTGACCTTCCAAGAGTGATCATGATTTTTTTTTTCCCATGAAAAAATTGTTCCCTATTTCGGGTTGTGAATTTTGTATTTCATAACCTTGCAAGATGAAATGGGTGTCTTTGATTTCAAATATGAATTCAAAATTTGCAAATTTTATTACTTATGATGAATAATTTATTCCCAAGGTTTTCTAACAAAGCAAAAGTTTAGAGTGGACTTCATTGCCTCTGCTAGGATCTATGCTAGGTTCTTTGGAGAATATTTGTAAAAATTCCTCCCCTATTTTGTGTTTAGTTAATTTTTATAATTTTGGACCTCTTTGAACAAATTTGGAGTTTGGACTAAAATGTCTTTAAACTACACTAATAGTGAAATGTAGTGTTTGCAACACTAATTATTAATTGTAACATTAACTATTAACAACATTGCTAGTTTTACCAATACTAAATGTCAATATGAATATTAATTGTGAACCAAATTTCCACCAAAAAACTCATATCAATACAGAGATCGTTCAACTTGCACTAAATTAGTATTCTTTAATGATATTAATTATCAACATAAACTCTAATTGTCATTTACAATGAAGATTAGAATAAGCTAGGCAATAAGATAAGTAATAGTATGGGTAACATAATACTAAATTTCATTATTAATATGTACCCCCAATAATAGCTGGAAATGGATGTACTTATTGAACTTGTTGAGTTGCTAGACCCATAAGATTTACGATTCAATTCCTATTGGTATCCCAACCTAAGCACAATCATTTTGTTTGATGGGAAAAACATATCCCTTACCATTGGGGAAGGCATCTTGGAAAAAATTGTTGAGACTTAATTACTCTACAACTTCTTGCTACAAATGTTGCCGTATGTGCCAAAAAAACAAATAAACAAATAAATAACTCTTAGCTTCTAATTCCATATGAAAATTCAAGTTTTCTAAAGTTTACCATCGATGGCAGAAATTATGTTTGGTATTTTTCTGAGGGTGAATAAATGGGGCAATGAAAGGGGTGGATCTTTCTAAACCACAAAGCCTGGCCTTTTCCTCCTCTATAATACAAAATCACTCACCATTGTTTGTTTGACAAACCTAGACTCAGATATGAAGACAATTATGTTTCCACTTGATCAGGTAGTTTCTATTATATCCCTTTACTTATCTCCTTTGTTAGAATCTATAAAATTCATAATTTCTTATCTTAAACTTTTTCATTTCTTCAAATAAAATATTCCAAATCACTATGCCATATTTAACAAAGCTTCCTAACTAATTTTCTACGTCTTGTAGTGAAACCGAGAGTCAAACAAGTGATTTTGTTCAAGAATCATAGTTTTAGGCTAGGTCCAAGTAGACCTCAATTAAAATTCATTTTTTAAACAACACTTCATAGCTATTATCAAAATTACAGGAAACCTATTGTCTCGCCTATTGTGCACTTTCATACAACACGTTCACTATACAACTCTTTGTTTATTATATTTATGGTGGTCTCAAACAAACAATAAAAATCTTCAAACACTAAATACATTTGTATTATTTGCATTTGATCACATTGTAAATATCAATATTTTATATTTAATTGTTGTACATAGAATACAAATTTGTGTCTAAATCCAATTTTGACTATTGTTTCTTATAAGAATCATCAAGCATATTAGAGATCTAAAAAGTATATATACATTTTGTTAAAATACCTTAGACATCCAAATTTCATTGTCAAGTACTAAATAATTATATTTTTTTTATCAATTTCTTTGGTAAACGTTTGCCTATTGTATGGATAGTTGCAAGAAACACTTGTCAATTTTGGCTTAAAAAAACCTCAATACTTGAGTACTATGACTTTTGGAATAGTTTTTTCTAAATGAAATAAAATATAGATAATTTGTAAAGCATTCAAAATAGTATGTTTGTGAAAATTCAGACCTAGAAAAATTATATATATTCAAAGAATGATGGAAAATGCAAGGAAATAGATACTTTTGGATTTGATTTTTAGAAAATAGTAAAAAATTCCAATAAAAACAGCCATTTTTTCATACTTGCAAATGCTTCTTTTCAAACATTTGCATTTTTGGAAAAAAAATTGTATTCTTTGCACATGTGCAAAGATAGTGCATTTTGAACACATGTGGAAGGTGGAGACTTTAGTATTTTTTTAAAATCTCTTTGTAGGCTTACGTAACTTTAGGTGAAGTCTTTATATCCTAATTTCATCTTCAAATTTGCATTTTTGGGTCAGAAACAGTATTAAAAAACCCCAAAATGGCCAAGGTAGACATCCAATTGGGGGCAATTTAAAATTATGAAATTATATTTAAAAATTGAAAAAAAATTATTCAATGTCTGAAACTACTACATGCCTACTTTCATTTTGAATTTCACAAAAATTGGACATATAATGCAAAACTTATTAGCAAAACTACATGTTCAAAGCCTAGGGGATAAAAAAAAGGACAAGTGTTTCTTGCAACGACCCATATTCTTTTGTAATTTCACATGATAAAAATAACATGATATTTAGAACTAATATCCCACACTCTAAGATATTTATTGCATGATTCCAATTGGAGCAAAATACATTCTTGAGAGAACAAAAAATTGATGTATTCATAGGGCAAAACTTTAATGAAAATTCTAAGAGATTTATTTCCTTATATTCCAATAGAAGTTCTAGTAATATTTCTAAAAGAACCCCTCAAATGAATACAAGGCAAAATGACAAATGACCATTGTCTAAGTCAATTTGTCTCTTACACACACACACACACACACACACACACAGATATATATTAGCTTGATGGCATTGTTCGTGAATTATTATCATTTTTTATTTTGATTGTGCATTTCATTGTATATGTATAATTGTTGAATAAGGCCATTTTTTTGTACATTTTGTCTAATATGGAATATTTCAAATTACTTAAATTATGTTGTAGCCCCAATCATATACTCCGTATCTAACTATTTTGTATATAGTATATTTGTTGAAGAAAGACAAGTAATTATTTTGATTCCTAAAATAGGGTTTAAATTTTTTCCCCATATATATGATACAAACAAACAGATTAGGCAATATTAAAGCTTGGAGGTAGTAGATATTATTAAAGTGGGGATAAAATATAGTTTAAGATGAAGCAAAGTAGGGATTGACAAAAACTATAGAAATGTGGAGATGAAATATAAATAGAGATGACATAAACAAGATATTGACTAAGGCCAAATACTTACATTGACTTAGATTAAACAAGATACCAATTGAAATAAATGACAATGCTTTGCAATATACTTGTAATAAGTAAGAATATCAAAAATATAACTAATTTTCTAAAAAGTCTCTTCTTCTAATTACCTTATGTTATTTAGATGTTCAAAAAGTGATCTAAAGTGAAGAAATGTGTATGTCTGTGACTATATAGACTTAGACATGGATATATGGATGTACACATGCATATTTATATCTATATACTTATACATGTACATGTGGGACAAATGTTTCAATTTCAAAGTATAATTGCAGTTTGGTTCAAATTTATATAAAATTGCTCATTATATAATATATTAACCCCTCAAAGACCAAATAGCATTTTTTGGCAATATAGTGTTTTGTCATCCATTTACAAAAGAAATTTTTAATCTTCTTCTTTAAAATCTTCATACAACATGTGGTTAAGGAGTAGCTATAAAGCACAACAATTTTTATAATATTTGACCTCAAGGTCAAAAAGTTGTTGCATGATATGTAGTTTCTTTTGGAGCTCTAGTAGTTAAGAAAAAAACACTTTTTTTTTAAAATAAAATTTTGAAATTGGTTTTCTAGATTTATACATACATGGAAAGCTTTTAATCATTCCATTTTGATTAATGAATTGAAAGTTATGAGGAATTTTAGTTTACAAGTATTTATTCAATCTCTACTCTAAAATAAACTTTGAAGTCCTTTATTTGATTCAATTTTCTATATTTGTAAAATAAATAAAAACGTAGAATGTAGATTGCTAATTACAACATTATAACTCATTGGAATTGGCATTTTTCAATTCCATAACTAAATTCTTAACAATTTAATATTTTAAATCATTATCTACTTGTTTCTACTTACTTTTTTTTCAAGCATGAATATGAAATATTTTTGTTGAAATTTTTATATGTATTTGCAACTTATTTTGGCAACATATTGTAGAAAGTTGCAAAATGTAGGATTTACACATTTTTGTGTAAAAAGTTTGAAAGTTGAAACCAAACCATTGGGAAAGACTTGAAAATACTTCTTTTTGAAATCCAAGCATTATATTATGATTTTGCAATTGGTAAGGTTTTTTATTCTAAAAGTTTAGGAGAGTATATTCTAGCGAGTTAGTTTTAAAGGATCATATGGTTGAATTTGTTAAGAAATCAATATGAAGATTTTAGCTTTGCTTTGGAGACTAATATTTTCAAGCAGTTTTGGGGCTCTTAGAATGAAATAACTTTAGGGAACATTTTTGTGTTTGCACTTTAAACTTCACTCACATCCATAATAATTCATATTTTAAATTAATGTTATAAATGCAAATTTGATTTGTATGGATCTTACTATTAAATTTAAAAATATCTCCAAACAATAATGTCACTATTTTTAGAACTAAACCAGATACTTTAATTCTTATAGGAATGCATCCCAACATGCTACTACTACTTTTCAAATAAGTCTCATTTTTGTTGTGCTCTACAAATTTTAAACTTTCAAACTAGTGCATTTTATTATTTAATTTCTTCAGAGAATTTTATTGACAACTTCAACTTTAAGAATGAATGATTTCAATTGTCAAGTGCTCAATGTACCTATATGCATTGTAGTGTGAAATTGAAGTCTTGAATTTTAATGCTTGAAGAATTAGTTTTATACATCTAATAAAGCTATTTGTTGAATTTTGAACCAATGGTATATAATTTTTTTTCCTTTTATTACTTAAAAAGAACCTCCCTAATTAAATAATAATACGCCATACCAATCATCAAATGTACTTTTTATAGTTGGAGTTTGGTGGTGCACTGGCAACAAACAATTTCGCTATAAGAAACTCTATTGTTGTAAGGTAACCACTTCTAATTGTCACTTGTTTTTAAAAAATTGACCCCTATATATTCTTCCCTTAACTCCTAAAAGGACCAAGGAGCCCACTTTGGGCTTTTTGAGAACTCGGATAGGCTTTG
The DNA here is from genome assembly GCA_951799445.1 of Pseudisothecium myosuroides. Lineage (NCBI taxonomy): Eukaryota > Viridiplantae > Streptophyta > Bryopsida > Hypnales > Lembophyllaceae > Pseudisothecium > Pseudisothecium myosuroides. The sequence continues at coordinate 17,582,362 of OX637290.1, read as the reverse complement.
TTGACTTCATAATTTAGTAGTTTTGCATAATTTTCTTAGGATGGATGCTATTCATCATAATCTACTTGTGAAGCTTTTGTTTCATCTAATTCCAATAAATATTGCAAAAGTCATGAGGGTTTTTCCAATTTCAATGTTAAACTGAGTAGCAAAAAATATTTTCTACAAAAATATTAATTATTTTTTGGAGATTGTGTAGATTGATACCTACTTGAAAACATTTGAATCATTCAATTTGGAATAACGAGGTAAAAGTTATTGAAGACTTTTATTATGAGAGCAATGAAGGTAGAAAAAACATGTAAAGTCATTTTTTACTTTCAATTTTGAAAACTTTCAAATAAAATTAAGAAAAATGACATTAATTTTTTATTAGAATACTTTCACCATTGGGATTAATAATTTTTAATTTTTTTGTAAAAGTTATTATCATATTAGTTTTTTCTTTCATTTGGTACTACTTTCTACTTTACAATTTTTTTAAAGATGAATATGAAATTTTATTTTATTATAATTTTTTGCATATGTTTTCAATCCATTTTTGAACATGTTCACTAAATACACAAGTTATAGGACATATGAATTGTTTTTTCTGAAAATGTTGAAAGACAAAAATTCTACCTTTTGGAAGGGTTAAGAAAAGCCTTCATTTTAAAGTTTCAGATACACCGAACTTGCAATCGATAGGAATATTCACTCTAAAATTTTGGGACAATGTACTTTGACAAGTAAACCAAAGGAACTTACCATTGCATTTGTTAAAAAATAAATATTAATGAAGATTTTGACCTTGCTTTGAGGATGAGTATTTTGAAGCAGTTTTGGACTTTTAAACATGCTGGTCCTTTTGGGGTTAAATTTACATCTTTTGAACATGAATTATTATTCCATCAATGGCTAGGACAAAAAAAGATATATATCATTTTGTGCTAATTATTGCTTCTCTAAAAATAAAAATAAATTAAAAATTTATTTTTTTTATGAAATTTGACACAAAACCCCATTTTATTCTGTCTTTAAGATGATAAATACCTAAACTTGAGAGTATATTGATGAATTGGACAAAATACAAATACTTCTATCATTACAATTGTATTCATGTCAATAAAGGCTGTAAGTTCATGATGGCCTAAGGCGGTTTTGAGAAATCTTGCATTTTTTTGGATGGCTGCACTAGTCTAGGTGGAGTTTCACTTTTTCCCCCTCCACCTAATTAATGGTTGGGTTGTATACCAATCAATTTTCCTCAATTGAATATGTATCAATTTCTATTTCAAAAAATAAAAACTAGAGTATCATTTCTAACATTTTGGAAATTCAAATTTTATTCATACATTGTCTAAAAATTGCATGCAAAGTAAATCTCCAATCCCTTTTGATTTATAACAATATTTCACATGTAGCTTTTGTCAATGTAATCGGGAGACTGGAGAAGACATTATGGATATTCTTATACTTCTTACAGTCCACAACCAAGAAGACATTACTTCCATCCATTACTATATATTATAACAATACTCTCATTTTAGAACTTAAAATGAGTAGTCATTCCTCGTTTTTGGCAAGAAACAAATCCAATTTGGTGGTTGATTCTTCTCCTCTGTCCATGTTCAGATTTGGGCTCTTCTAAATCTTAATGTCTCTCCATTGCGTCTTGTATCTACATCCATCCAACATTTCAACCCACAAATCTTAGATTGCATCCTCTATTTGCAATAACAGTGTATGGTTCCTCCCATTGCATCCAAATTTGCCAATTTCATGGTGTGGTACCAAAATGACATCCAAAATAGACAAGGCCAGCACCAAGTCATCCAAGTATGAGGCATACAAATAATTGCATATATGAGGCTCGCTCACTAACGACATTGGCTCTAGATTGCTACCAACTTCTGTACATCCCTACCTCAAACAATACTAGCATGAAACTTGAACCAGACAATCTGCACCTTCCACGCGCCCACAAAGGATTCTTCACCGTGCACATGAGCATCCTTTGACCAAGGACCTTGGTGCAGGCTTCAAGGTAATCCCATGACCCGATCTCAATCCGCAATGGAATCCACCTTCCGGCAACAAATCTTTGTTGCAAATCACAACAAACTGCACCTCAGCTGCTGGATTCTCCTGCCTACCATGATTTCGTGCTTCCACTATTCAAATAAACTTTGCAAAAGTCAAGCACGCTAATGCTGGCAGCTAAACCGTCTTCCTTCGCTCTAATGTCAACCGTTGTGAGATCAACGCATGATTGTTGCTCCATGTGGCGCCTTGTGGGCAAATTTTCGCACTAAAACAGATTCCCATCTGTGCAGCCAGTTCTGCAGTTCATCCCTTATAATATTGAAATTATTCAATTCAAAACTCTCTCTCTTTCTAGCATGCATACAAGGAACTCAAGCACAAGGCCTTTGTCAACTCCAGTGCTTCCAAAAATATAATCCTCGTTTATTGATACGACCGCAAGGGCAATCTCGACCTCAAATTGTACGCATTCCACTTGGGTTGCTGCGAAACCTTCCTTATTGGCCACACTTCCGGAAGTTCTGACACAGTTGGCAGCATGACCGAATTGGTAATAGCATGGGCAGCACCAGGGTTGTCACCGTCCTTTCCTCCCCGATTGACTGCCCCGCAAACACCTTCCAGTGACCTGAAATGGTCTCTGATGGCCATTCCACTAACAGGAAACCAGGCTGAAAAAAAAGTTGCACCAACGAGTAGCAGAGCAATCACAGAAATAGTTGATGACATTACGACGCTCGGTGCCTCCACAGGCGCTCTTGGAATTAAACTGCCGGGCTTGTCTGCTCCAGTAGATTGTGGGGCAGGAGTTCCAGTTTGGTTCACAAAGTCATCCGGAGCTGTTCCCGAGTCACTCTCGCTGGAGAATGAAAAGGAGCTCCAAGACGCTCCTGAGATTGAAAAGACCGCCTGGATTGCTGCAATAAACTGTGCGCCAGAAGTTCCAATTTGCTTCGTGATGTCATCCGGAGCTTTCCCCATGCCACTCTCGCTGGAGGATGAAGAGGAGCTCGAAGACGCTCCTGAGATTGAAAAGACCGCCTGGATTGCTGCAATAAATTGTGCGCCAGAAGATCCAATTTGCTTCGCGATGTCATCCGGAGCTTTCCCCAAGTCACTCTCGCTGGAGGATGAAGAGGAGCTCGAAGACACTCCTGAGATTGAAAAGACCGCCTGGATAATTGCTGCAATAAATTGTGCGCCAGAAGTTCCAATTTGCTTCGCGATGTCATCCGGAGCTGTTCCCATGCCACTCTCGCTGGTGGATGAAGAGGAGCTCGAAGACGCTCCTGAGATTGAAAAGACCGCCTGGATAATTGCTGCAATAAATTGTGCGCCAGAAGTTCCAATTTGCTTCGCGATGTCATCCGGAGCTGTTCCCATGCCACTCTCGCTGGTGGATGAAGAGGAGCTCGAAGACGCTCCTGAGATTGAAAAGACCGCCTGGATTGCTGCAATAAATTGTGCGCCAGAAGTTCCAATTTGCTTCGCGATGTCATCCGGAGCTGTTCCCATGCCACTCTCGCTGGTGGATGAAGAGGAGCTCGAAGACGCTCCTGAGATTGAAATCACCGCCTGGATTGCTGCAATAAACTGTGCGCCAGAAGATCCAATTTGCTTCGCGATGTCATCCGGAGCTGTTCCCACGTGACTCTCGCTGGGGGGTGGAGAGGAGCTCGAAGGTTCTTTTGGAAATGAAATGTCCGGCTTGTCTGCTGCAGTAGGATGTGCGGCAGAAGTTCCATTAGGGTTCACGATGTCATCCAGAGCTGTTCCCATGCCACTCTCGCTGGTGGATGAAGAGGAGCTCGAAGACGCTCCTGAGATTGAAATCACCGCCTGGATTGCTGCAATGAATTGTGCGCCAGAAGTTCCAATTTGCTTCGCGATGTCATCCGGAGCTGTTCCCATGCCACTCTCGCTGGAGGATGAAGAGGAGCTCCAAGACGCTCCTGAGATTGAAAAGACCGCCTGGATTGCTGCAATAAATTGTGCGCCAGAAGATCCAATTTGCTTCGCGATGTCATCCGGAGCTTTCCCCATGCCACTCTCGCTGGAGGATGAAGAGGAGCTCGAAGACACTCCTGAGATTGAAAAGACCGCCTGGATAATTGCTGCAATAAATTGTGCGCCAGAAGTTCCAATTTGCTTCACGATGTCATCCGGAGCTGTTCCCATGCCACTCTCGCTGGTGGATGAAGAGGAGCTCGAAGACGCTCCTGAGATTGAAATGACCACCTGGATTGCTGCAATAAATTGTGCGCCAGAAGTTCCAATTTGCTTCACGATGTCATCCGGAGCTGTTCCCATGCCACTCTCGCTGGTGGATGAAGAGGAGCTCGAAGACGCTCCTAAGATTGAAAAGACCGCCTGGATTGCTACAATAAATTGTGCGCCAGAAGTTCCAATTTGCTTCACGATGTCATCCGGAGCTGTTCCCATGCCACTCTCGCTGGTGGATGAAGAGGAGCTCGAAGACGCTCCTGAGATTGAAATCACTGCCTGGATTGCTGCAATAAATTGTGCGCCAGAAGTTTCAATTTGCATCGCGATGTCATCCGGAGCTGTTCCCACGTGACTCTCGCTGGGGGGTGGAGAGGAGCTCGAAGTTTCTTTTGGAAATGAAATGTTCGGCTTGTCTGCTGCAGTAGGATGTGCGGCAGAAGTTCCATTTGGGTTCGCGATGTCATCCAGAGCTGTTCCCATGCCACTCTCGCTGGTGGATGAAGAGGAGCTCGAAGACGCTCCTGAGATTGAAATCACCGCCTGGATTGCTGCAATGAATTGTGCGCCAGAAGTTCCAATTTGCTTCGCGATGTCATCCGGAGCTGTTCCCATGCCACTCTCGCTGGAGGATGAAGAGGAGCTCCAAGACGCTCCTGAGATTGAAAAGACCGCCTTAATTGCTGCAATAAATTGTGCGCCAGAAGATCCAATTTGCTTCCCGATGTCATCCGGAGCTTTCCCCATGCCACTCTCGCTGGTGGATGAAGAGGAGCTCGAAGACGCTCCTGAAATTGAAAAGACCGCCTGGATAATTGCTGCAATAAATTGTGCGCCAGAAGTTCCGATTTGCTTCGCGATGTCATCCGGAGCTGTTCCCATGCCACTCTCGCTGGTGGATGAAGAGGAGCTCGAAGACGCTCCTGAGATTGAAATGACCACCTGGATTGCTGCAATAAATTGTGCGCCAGAAGTTCCAATTTGCTTCCCGATGTCATCCGGAGCTGTTCCCATGCCACTCTCGCTGGTGGATGAAGAGGAGCTCGAAGACGCTCCTAAGATTGAAAAGACCGCCTGGATTGCTGCAATAAATTGTGCGCCAGAAGTTCCAATTTGCTTCACGATGTCATCCGGAGCTGTTCCCATGCCACTCTCGCTGGTGGATGAAGAGGAGCTCGAAGACGCTCCTGAGATTGAAAAGACCGCCTGGATAATTGCTGCAATAAACTGTGCGCCAGAAGTTTCAATTTGCATCGCGATGTCATCCGGAGCTGTTCCCACGGGACTCTCGCTGGGGGGTGGAGAGGAGGTCGGAGGTGGTTCTGGAATTGAAATGTTCGGCTTGTGTGGTGCAGTAGGACGTGCGGCAGGAGTTCCATTTGGGTTCGCGATGTCATCTGGAGCTGTTACCACGTCAGTCTCGCTGGTGGATGAAGAGGAGCTCGAAGAAGAAGACGATGAGCCGTTCCTTTTTTTCTTGCCCACAACCGATTCCTTGTCTTCTTTTCCAGTATCACAGTCGCTAGATTCCGACGATGACGAGCTAGAAGAAGAAGAGGAGGACGCCGATCCCTTTTTCTTCTTCGCCTTCACATTGATCGACTCCACTTCCATTTGAAGATCCTGAAGATTCTTCACAATGCGGTCCAGCCCAGGATCGCTGACACCCATCTGAACCGAGCTCTCAGGCGCCCCACGAACACTCTGTTGCGACGACAAAACCAAATCGCGTTGCATACGATCGCTGACACCCCTCCGAATCGAGCTCTCAGGCGCCCCACGAACACTCTGTTGCGACGACAAAACCAAGTCGCGTTGCACTTTGACAAGCTCCTGCACCTTGGCCACCTTCAAAGCCAAGCTCTTCTCCTTCTTCCCGCAACGCACACGCGACGCATAGAAACTCTCATGACTCCGATCAGCAAATCCCACACCGGACACCCCTCGCCTCGCCAACCCTCTCATCTCCACATCTCCGCGACGAAACACCGAACTCTCTCGAAACTGCCCTACGGCGCACCCCGATGCCGCCATGACAACCGCCATCGCCCCAACGAGCTGCAAATTTCACCAAAAGCTCCAACCCACAATTGCTCACATTCACTTCAACGAAATCGGCCTCTCTTTCAGACAATGCTACCATCTCTGCCTCTACAAGCTTACGCTTAAGTTAATACCCATCGCCACAGACCTCGTGATCTCGACAGAGCGATGGCATGTGCTCACCCGTGGCGGACTCTGGCAGTCCACGAGGTTCTTGTTGGAAGCGCTCTTTTTTTCTTGAAACACATGGACCAATTTCCATTGATAAAGGAAAAAGTACGTCGGCAGTTTTTTTTTAATTAATGGGCCCCGTCTATGCTCCCCTTACGGGGGAACTTCGGGGAACGAATGCTGTTCAATCCCACACTTCTGCGCTTCATTTTCTTCAGAGTCTTTTGCAGAGTGTTGCTCTTTTTTGTTCGGGTTTTTCGGTCTCAATTGGTGGCGCATCCGCTGCGGAAGGGGATTGCTGGTTGCGCCTTGGAGCTTCAACGCGCGTTCTTTGGTGAGTTCGCAGCATTCGGGATTTTCTTTACTGCGGCTTGCTGATTTTTATTGGGGGATTGAGTTGTCTCCCTGCTCTCAGGGAATTGTAATCGTGCATGGGTTTTGCTCCCCTTGATCGCTGCACAGGGTTTTATTTTGGATTTTGGTCGCGGTCATTGGTGCAACGTCGAGCTTTTGCTGTTTTGTATCGAGGTTGATGTATCTTAGTCGGGATTAAACCAATCGCATAATGGGAGGGAGGGAGTGCGGTACCTTGCGGAGCACTAAACACGGTCTCTTCGCTCTTCTTTATCTCTGTACACTTCGGGATATTTGGACAATGCTGTTTGTTTCTTGAAAAACCGGGGAACTTAAGTGCTCCGTTGATTTCTGGGTTTTAAGGATTCAGGTTTTAGAAATTTGGTGACATCAATTGCTTGCGACATCGATTGATTGCTTGTGGGTTTGGGGTGATCAATTGGAGTGGAGTGGGTGATTGAGGGAGCATTTGAAATGGTGGATGAGAGTCTGATTGCTTGTGTGGGCAGGTTTTGTTTGTTACCTTGTCGGAGAATTCTTGCCCAGAATGGTTATGGAGGCTTTGTTGATATTGAGTTGGAGATTGGGTGTCGGAGATGTGCAGGGATTGCCTCAGAAAGTAGTGGATGAAGAAATAACCGATTTGGGGCTTTTGAGCTAAGCCCTGAACTGGTTACTGTTGAAGGTATTGCAGCATTGACCTTGTGATGCTCTTGTCTGCTGCAGCTGTGCCTCGGCTTGGGTTTAGGACTAGATGAAAGGAGATGAAGAATTATTTTGAGAGCCGCTCCTGATTTTGCAAACACAATATGAGCTTCAAATCGAGTTCAAAAGAATCTGGATTGGCTCACTATTCATCGATTCCAAGGGTGTTCGAGACGATCCGCAATAATATTATGATTAGGGTTTTACAGCATAAACAAATTTCTGATCGTCATAATTCAGTGTACACCATGCATGTGTCGTCTTTGATTCAATTCGCGTTTCCCCTTCAGATTAATTGTGATTCTTCAAGCGATATTTCGGCCATGAATTGTGAGGTCTTTTACCTCAAGGAGCTTGTAAGTGCACTCTCTCGTTACTCCCTCTTTCTTTCTCTTTCGAGTAGTGGTGGATTACTTTTTTGGTAATTGGATGATGATTTAAATTTTGCTCCGAGGGTCGTGTGTTGATGAATGAGCTGTGGTTTCGCAGGAAGTGGAGCACTATCAGATTCGGGAAGTTTTGAGATGTATGGTTTCTTCCTTTCGCATTTGGAGTTTCTTAAGATCATCATTTTTTAATTAATTCTATGGAGTAATTATCATGATATGGCAGTTTCGAATTGAGTTGTTTTTTTCAAACGGTTTTTGAGTTTAGGGTTTAGGTTGTGGTGGTTATTGTTTGTCTCATTTGCAAGTTGAGCTCTTGGTGTTGCTAGTGGATCTGGAAAGAGGTTGAAGGTGGAATTCAAAGATTCATCAGGGTGCGGATTTTCGTTGTTGAATTTTATGAAGAGATTCTCAGGATATGTCAGTGGCGGATTGACTTGTTTATTTGATAAACTTTTGAGTTTAGGGTCTAGGGCGGAAACAGGTTGAAGGTGAATGTCAATTATTCGTCAGGGTGCACCATTTTTGTTATTGAATTTTGTGCAGACTTTTGTGGCGAAGTATTAGGATATGGCGGTGAGAAATTGTCCTGCTTGTTTGACAGACTTTTGGGGTTAGGGATTAGGGTGTGGTGATTGCTGGTTTTATTTGTTTTGCAATTGGGATCCTACAGCTGATCTTAAGATTAATGAACTAATATCGTAAGATGGTCTTCTTTTATCATGGTATAAACTATAGATTAGAGTAGTTTTCCCTTCAGGAAATTCTTAGAGCGCCTTGTATATATGGTTGGTGGACCAGAACCTGTAGGATATCTTCGGAGAGCAGAAGACCCTTTTTGGAAGAACTGGAGAGATGAAAGAGATGATGGGGAGATAATCTGACGCTTGTCAGATTATCCTTGTCTGTGTTCCATAGATTGGGCGCTTTCCATTGCAAAAGGTTTGTTGCAAGCTCTCTCCTAGACTATTGAACCTAGACAATGGTCTCCATTAATTCAACTGGTATGCGACGTTGTGAGAAGCGATCGGGCATATGAAATTAAGGCAAGTATGGTTGAGGCCCGCGCGTGCTCAACTCGTATGAAAGTGGTAAGTAGTCTCTTTTTTTATTTTGTACAGTATGTTTCAGTTCAGTCTTTGTGTGAAATGACTTACTGCATACCCAACCATTGAGTCTCTGCGCAATTTGACTACGGTTATAGAAATTTGTTTAAATTTTTGTCTTGTGATTGTCGTCTTCACTTACAGTTGCAAATACTTTTACAGGCACGCATGCCCTTCACAACGACCTTCAGGTGTTGCTTGGGAAAGCCAGCGGCTATAGTTTATGGAATGGGACAGCTCAGTGCATTCATTTTGGTTGAGAGCCTATTTTTCTGTGTTTTGAATTGGCACCCATGTGAAGAGTTTGAGAAAATAGATCTGAATTTTTTCTTGATTATTGATCCTGTATTGGGGTCCAATCTGGCTTCATAATTTGCAGTAAGTAACATAATATTCTCATGGAGGTTCTCTTAGCTTGAAACTGGCTGTTCAGTATGTTACAATTATCCTGTAGGTTTTTGTTTAATCCATACATTAATCCTTAAAGGATGGGTTGGTGACCATGGAAATCATCCCTTTTGGTACCGTGTGAATCATTGATTTTAAAAAAATCTAAAAGCACACATTGGAAGTCAAACTACTGGACAAGACCTCCCCTTTTCATACAAAATTCCAAGGATCAATAGTTGCGCTTTTGTCCTTCATAAAAGAATTCTTTGTCATTCATCAGTTGGTGACATCCTTATAAATTAAGGATTAATTAGGCTATTTGTTTTGTTTTGTTTGTTATGGTGAGATCTCCAGAATATGTGTCCTTTGGTATGTTTTTAATATCATTGGAAGGCTCTTTGCGAGGAAGGGTGCATAGGCTTTGTTTCATGGCATTTGGACTTACAATGTGAAAGATATTGAATTTCAAGAGTTATTTTCAAATTAGAAAATTAGAAAATTTCTTTTACTTTTATTTTGGTTGTGGCAATGGCGCAAGGCACATTGGTACAAATACTATTATATTAGCAATTCATTAGAGCATTCCCAAAATGAACTTTTAGACTTATGTGACTTTATTTAACCTCTAAAGGACCATTTGTTCCTGAAAGGGACAAATAGAAGTTCAAGTTAGTTTCTATGATCTCAAATTTTTGGCTTGATTTTTTGAAGTTCTGTTGGAAGATAGAAAAATAGATTAGCTTTCTATGAATATATATTTTTATTTTAATCAATGCCCATGAACAAAAGTTATGTGGCTTATTCTACAATAAACTTTTTTTGTAGCTTGTCAAGCAATAAAATAAACCACAAATACTTGAAATACAAATATTGAAATTTTTTCTTTATAATAGATCCAATTTTCTTCAATATATAATTTTGTAAGCGATTCTTTAAGGCCCACATGTCTTATTAGGCAATAAAAAAACTAATAGCACCAAAAAATTATCTTTTGCACCAAGCCTTTGGAAAAATTGGGAATAAAAAAGTTTGAAAAGTGAGATGTAGATCTTGGATCACACCCTAGTGGCCACTACCTCGCCTATGACTACTAGAGCTTGCTACTTTGTCGCCACCTGTATAGATGTTGATTCAACAACTTTTCATCCACAGTTGCCTAAAATATACTAAAGTTGGAGATATGGGTACAGACTATAGCCACCAAAATGCTTCTAGAATTAGGAATTCGATCATGTGGAATAGGCAAGGGCCTCTCCTCTGCTTATTCTTTCACTAGGGGCTTTTTTTTATTTCCTTATCACACTTTCCTTGTGTAAGCGACAATGCTGTGACTTTCTCCTATATTACAATCTTGTGACACAATTCAAGCAAAAGTCATAGGATTGTTGCTCGCACAAGGGAAAGTGAGACAGGGAAACTCAAAAAAGCCCCTAGTGTCTTAGTTCTTCTTTGCTTGTCTTATCTTCTTCTTTGTCCATCCCCCGTAGTTTGGCTATTGTTTTTTCTTGTTTTGCAATGGAATCCATTTGTTTCAAACAAAACAAAACAAAAAAAGAGATTATTGCGCCTACTTGTGGGGAAAGAGATTTGACTCTACCTATTTTGTACCAATCCAAGAGCTGAAATTATCAAAGATGTTTTTGGGATTTTGTTCTAATGCCATATAACTCACATTGATTCCTAACTTGGAGTCAAATTTTTCACCAAATTTTGTGATATGCTCTATAAGCGATAGAGGGATACATTTTGCTTTCTTCAATGTGCCAATAGTGTACATTTTAGGAGGTGGTCGCTTTTAGAAACCACTAAATTCCAACTTCAAAAATTAATAATTTCATTTCATGAAGGTCCAAAAAATATGAAACAACCGTTGGATTAGATGTCAATTCCATTTCTTCTTGGAAAATTCACTAGAAATTGTTTTAAGGAGATTAGCTATTTCTAAAAGGCAATCAACTCTCTTAAATGGTCACTTTAAGAACAGACTACCTTAAGAGCCATTCAAAGCAAACCATTTGAGGTTATAGTAGTGATCAATGTTTGGAATTTCTTTTTGAGTTTTACGGAAGATTTTCCTTCAATTTCCAAATTGAACCGGTTTTTCAAGGGCCAAGGAAGATTGGCCCCTTTATTGCCCCATGTTTTATCCTTGCTGAAATAACCAAATTTTTTTATTTGCCACCCATGATTAGAGTTTGCAAATTCTGAATTCGTATTTGCAATCAAAGGCCCCAAATTTCGCTAGGAGATGTGAATAATAACAAAATTTAAGTGGCACAAAATAGGGGGCAGTTTTCACATTTATCTTTAGATGGAGCAATAACAAGGTCAATCCTCCCTGGCCTATTTCTAGTACGGAGTCTAGTTATCTTCACTATTTTTTTTTTCAAAATAGAAATTTTATAGATTTTTTCACCGGATTTTGCCAATGTTTTCAAGTTGCAAACAGTTTTTTTTTTTTCCTATTCCACCGGTGGACATCAATGAACTAGCCGCCAAACATTTTTTTCCAAACCTTGGTGGTGATTCTTCAATAGACGCCTACTTGATATAAAAAAAGGGGTGGAAGGTGAACAATCAATAAGAATATATAATTACTCTCAAAAATGTTTTGTACACTTAAAAAATTTGCCAAAGCTAATTGAAAAATAAGAGGTTTTAAACAAAATTTGGATATATTGTTTATAGTTTTAAATAGTTTTCAAATTTTGGGAGATTTTGGGAGTGAATTACAAGGAATTAAAAAATTTAGAGTCATATTTTGGTCAACAATACTTACTTGATAAAATTTTGAAAATTCATGAAATTCTTACCAAAATGTTTTGAGAAGAATTCTCATTCCACTTATTTAAAATTATTAAAAACAAATTTACTTGTATTAACCAAAAAAATTCACTAGGAAGTTTGATTAAATTATAAAAAAATAAAAAAGTGTCTTAAAATTTTTGAAAATTTATTTTATGCAAGTGTATTACTTGTACCAACACATATCCAAATTTTGTTTAAAATTTCTAATTTCTCAATGAGCTAAGGCATTTTTTTAAAGTTTCCAAAACATTTTGAGAGCCACTATATTGTAGAACTATCTTATTATTATTGTTTTGGCCATGTTTTTCTCTTTCAGTAGTCTCTGGAATCCTTTGCTTTTCTTTGCTTGGTCCTTTGGATATTTGGATAAGATGATGAACTTTGGTTCATTTTTTTTCATTTTGAGAAACTAAAGGGTCAAAAGGACATGACCAGAAAAGAAAGGGGAGCTTACTTGTCTCAAATTAAATTTGAATTTGGCTCTTCAGAACTTCATGGACAACAATTGAAGCTAGTTCAAACACTCCAAAGCAAAAGAATCTGCAAATGTCACACTCTAAAGACTATATAGCAATTTGATCCTTGCAAAGGAAATCACAAAACGCAACGTCTAACCAACCAAAGGCAAAGACTTCAACCCAAAACTATTCAAAAATTGCTACTAACAAATCTCTTGTTGAGAATTTCTTGGAGCTGAATCACAAGCCATTGTCGGAATTTAATACAAAAGATATCAATGAATGTCAATGCACTAACATTGCTCGAAGAATGATCAAAATTAATACCACTAAAGCAGTTCCAGAAAGGAAAAAAATTTGTCACTTTCACCGCTTGATTTCAACATGGTTTGCTTCACTCTTGACTTCCATTCTTTCACAACTCGTGGGATTTTGTAGAAGCTACAATATTTTTGCAATCTCTTGAAAATAGGAACAACTCGCGCATTAATCTAGCCATTTCTAGGAAACCCAGGATTTATTTCGAGATGAAGGAAGTAGAAGCTTATGCTGAATCCATTTCCAACCACTTGAGCAATTGAACATATTTGCAAGATGAATTTGGTAAGGGAAAAAATTTCCCCGTGCAATGAAATAGGTTTCAAAAGGATTTGAATTTTTTTACATTTTAATCCTCAAAAATGAAATTATCATGAATTTTTTTTGTGAAGATTTAGTTAAACCTATTCTTGCTATATAGGTCATTCTATTTTCAACCATAGGCTCTTTACAAAATTGATGTAAGTGATAATTGTGGCTTTCAATGTACATGTTGTGATCATTCTATGCTTTCAATGTACACTTCTGGGACATTTATATTGCTTCTGTTGGTCCTACATTATGTGAGCAATTTTGTCTACTACAGCTGATCGAAAATAGAGTAGTCTAGACTCTGAAAATGGACTGGTGGTTAAGAATGGGTCAGTTATTCTAGAGTTTTTCAGATGAAAACCCTATTCCATATTTTAGGTCGTTAACTTTGTATTTTATTATTTTATGACCTCTTGAAGTGTCTATGATTTCAAATATGAATTCAAAATTTGCAAATTTTATCACATACATTACATAGATGTTCAAAAAGTTATCTAAGGTGAAGAAATGTGTATGTCTGTAAATATATATATATATATATATATATATATATATATATATATATATATATATATATATATCTTTAGCTTCAAATTATAATTGCAATTTGGTTTTAACCCCTAAACGCCCAAACACCGTTTTTTGGGAACGTAGCGATTTTGGGCAGCTCACTACGAGTGGAGTTTTCTTTTTTTTCTTTGAAAATTTCACACAAGATGTGCTCGAGGAGTAGCTTTAAGGCCCAACAATTTTCATAACTTTTGACTTCATGGTTAAAAAGTTATTGCATGATATGTGATGCTCATTGCTTGGCGGGTAGCCCGGGCAGCTCAAAAAACTTCTTCAAAAATCACTTTCTAAAAAAATAAAAATTTGAAATTGGTTCTTTAGATTTATATCTACGTGGGAAGCTTTAAATCATTCCATTTGGATTAACAAGTCAAAAGTTATGAGGAGTTTTAGTTTGCGGATAGGTATGGAGTCTTTGAAAGCCATACCGGGAGCCATACCTACCCACAAACTAAAACTCCTCATAACTTTTGACTTGTTAATCCAAATGGAATGATTTAAAGCTTCCCACGTAGATATAAATCTAAATAACCAATTTCAAATTTTTATTTTTTTAGAAAGTTATTTTTAAAGAAGTTTTTTGAGCTGCCCGGGTTGCCCGCCGATTGTGAAAAATCACATATCATGCAATAACTTTTTAACCATGAAGTCAAAAGTTATGAAAATTGTTGGGTCATAAAGCTATCCTTTGGACACATATTGTGTGAAATTTTCAAAGAAAAAAAATAAAAACTCCACTTGTAGTGAGCTACCCAAAATCACTATGTTACCAAAAAGCGCAGTTTTTACATTTAGGGGTTAATTTATATAAAATTGCACACGACATATTAACATTTTTGTATTTTCACTTTAATCTTCACTGACACATAATAATTTATATTTTATAATGATATTATGAACACAAATTTGATTTGTTTGGACCTTAATATTGAATTAAAAATATCCCAAAGATAAATTGTCACTATTGTTATAATTAAATAAGATAAATTAATTTATATTAATGTATCTCAATATGCTACTATTGTTTTCAAATATGTCTCATTTTCATTGTGCTCTACAATTTTTAAACTTCATTTTGGTGCACTTTATTATTTCATCTCTTGAGAGAATTCTAGTGACAACTAAAATTTTAAGATTGAACCATTTCAACTACCAAGTATTCAATTTAACAATTTACCTATATGCAAGGTAGTGTGAGGTTGAAGTCTTGGAAACATCAGTAGTCTTTGTTTATTAAAAAAATGATTAAATGGTGGTCTTTGTTAAGTTTTTAGCATACCTACTTGGAGAATATTTGTTTTGTTTTGTCATTAAAAGTTGTAGTTAACACCTAAAGGACCATCTTGATGATTTTGGCAACATAGAGATTTGGGTAGGTATGTGCAACTAGAGATTTGCATGTTTTAGGTCCAAACTTTAATAGAAGTTGTAGACAAGGAATATCTTTAATGTGAAGAAAATTTTATGACATTTGAAATTATGCCTCAAAAGTTATGGCCTAATATGTTATTTTTTTCCGTAAATGGGCACTCTAGGCAAATAAAAAAAAATCAATTTTTTCAAAAACGAAAATTTAAAAATGGTTTTCTAGATTTATATATATGTGGAGAACTTTGAATCATTCCATTTTGATTAGTGAGAGGAAAGTTATGAGGAGTTTTTGTTTGCGAGTAGTTATGGATTTTCTATTCTAAAATAAACTTTGAAGTCGTTATCTTACACAATTTTCAATATTTTTTGAAAAAAAATAAAATCATAGGTTGGAGATTGTTTATTACAACATTGTAACCATTGGAATTGGCATTTTTCAATTCCATACTAAAATTCTTTACAATTTAGTATTTTGAATCATTCTCTACTTCTTTCTACTTACTATTTTTTTATTATATGTTGTACAATTCCAAATGTAGTGAAAATTTTTAAGCATGTAGCCAACTTAACTTGAAGAATGAATCCAAAGAAGCACCACCATTCTCGACTTTTTTTTCATTCTAAAGTGACCTTGTGAAGTACAACCGCCCTGTTTTTTGCAGGGCCCAAAATACGATTTCTGCCAATTCAAATGCTAATATCTTCCAATCCACATGTTGGAAAATTCTGAAATTTTTTCCATAGCTTCTCAAACCAGCATACTACAAGGTCCTAGTACACTTACATGTATCCAAAAATGGATTTTTTTCAAAATTTGGTACTTGTGTTCAAAATGGCATTTTTTGAGCATTTGGGGGGAAAACATAGTCAAAGAACTTAAGGGGTTAATTTTGTTCATCATATATATACTAAATCACCATACAACTAATTTTCAATATATGTCCTACTTTCTTTTCAACTTAGTCTTGAATTTCAATACCTAAAAGAACAAGCTAGTATCACACACCTAGTACAATTGTTTGTTGAATTTAAATCCAATGATTGGTAGATAAAATATTATCTCCTTTTAACCTTAAAAAGAACCACCCTAATAAAATAATAGTATGCAATACCAATCATCAAATGTATTTTTTACTGCTAAAATTTACTAATACATTACAACAAACAACTTTGCTATGAGAGGCTCTATTGTTGTAAGGTCATTGCTTCTAATATTTATTTGTTTTAAAGATTGACCTTATATATTCTTCCCTTAAATTTACAACTTCTTTGAAATATTAATGAAATATTAATCCATCAATGGCCAAGACAAATTTAAAAAATGGATTATTTTGTGCTAATTATTGCTTTTGTGAAAATAAAATGAAACATTAAAAGAAAAAAATTCATGCAATTTTTTCCAAAAGTTCCATTCATGCAATTCATACTTAATAGTGAAATTAGGTTGCCACACACTAATTTTTTGACATTCTACACTACATAAATATGCATAGTTAAGTCTGTAGTAGGATGCAATAATGTAGGAACCATGAGTGTTGCATGGGTTGGTGCAATGGTTCATGGCTCGAGTTTAGGGAATGGCATGTGCCTCCATTTGGACAAGTAGTTTGTCATGAGGTAACTTCTCTGGTGAAGACAACCTAATTGTTAAGGCAATCCAATTTCACTGTTTAGTGTAGCTTTAAGATCAAAAATACCTAAACTTGAGAGCATACCAATGAAATAGATAAAATACAAACAACTAATAAAAATATATCAAAATATCCTAGGTTTTAATTTTATTATTTAGCGTATTAGTTGATGTTTTATTCCATTCATATAAATGTGCCACCGATTGTAACTATCCTAGCAAAATTAATTAGCCTATTGGAGAAGCCTTGGAGGGCCTTTGACTTCAATACCATGCATTTTATTTTATTAAAAAACAATATGGAACAAAACTCTACAATTGGGTTCTGTAGTCTAGATTTTTGTCAATCTCACAAAACACCCAGGACTATAGTATAGGGGTTTAATCTCCGTGGAATGATCAGGTAGTTTAACGTTATGTGACTGAAGTCACATATACTAATAGAAATGTCTCGAATTCAATTCTATCCCAAAAATATAACTTAATATTCCCTTAATTTTAGGTAAATAATTTACTCTCGTAACTTATAACTATTTTTTGTCCGACACAAATGGATGCAACAAACAAATATGCAGTTCCAGTCTTATTTTAGTGAGGGGATTTCAAGCAAGAAGTACGCTTAAGCGAGGGAAAACATAACATATAGCTTCAAGCAAACAAGTCTTTATTTCTTGTTGCATTTACTTAAGCATAGGCTCACAATAATTGCTTCAAAGCTTCACTCATTCACTCAGCAAATCACTTATTAGTATATTCCATTACTTCAAGCATTTACAGTCTTCAAAATTTGCTTATAGCATTTCTGTATTAATTTGCTTAAAGCCTTCTATCAACAATGCCCAAGTTGTAGTCACGTCTTCAGTACCGCGTCAATTATTTAATTGCTTAAAGCTTTACAAACACAAGGCTATAACAACTAGCACTTATTTATGTACACTTTGCCTATATAAATTCAATTTTATAAACACTATACAGCTTTAAGCTATCACTTATAATCGGTTGACCAATCTCTGGATTTATTCACACTTTCTCACATATATTGCTTAAAGCTTATTCAGGTGATTACAACAATTTAATCAAAGACATCATCCAATGATACATCAACTTTCAGTTAATACAAAAATAAATTCTCCCGTCCAAATTCACTCACAATTACTACAATTACCCAATCACTGGGATTTCTACACAACAACTACATAAACTGTCATTCACTTCGAAGTACATGAATTATCCAGCTTTAAGCCATGAATCAGTTCCAATACACAATGCTTAAAGCTCATTCACAATAGACTCAAGTTACTTTGCTTAAAGCGAACAACACACATGAGACTGCTTAAAGCACACTCAAATACATACATCACCATTAACAGCTAAAAGCTACAATCCTTTCACTTAACAATTGCTTCAAGCTTCAACAAAATCAATCAACTAGAATGATTCAATCACAATCAAACATATACAGTAATGACTTTAAGCACAGGAATCTATGAATGCTTTTCATAAGAAATTACACACAAAAAAAATGATTGCCCAATCACTGGGACTTTGGAATTTAATCAAACACACACAGTTGCCCAATCATTGGAACTTACAGACCATTTACAAATATATGCTTTAAGCTTTGAGTAATCAAAAGAGATATTCTAGGTACACCGAATTCGATACAGACACACAAATATGGGGAAACGGAAGAGTGAAAGAAAAACAAAACTCCAAGAGAGTAAATGAGGAGAAGAGAAACCTTTTATCTACTCGCTGAAGCGTCTCTCTAAATCCTCACCGGTTTAACCGTTAATGCTTAACATAAATTCACATGAATTCCCATGGCAATTCCTCAAATCTTATTATCATTCAAACACCTATTACCATGAAATTCTAAAACCAATGATAGAATCATCCCCATTCTCACCTCAAAGTTAAAAGAGAAAAATTGTTCTTGATTTCTTGTATCTACAGGTTCAAAGATTGTAAATTTTATATAATAATCATTAGAAGAAAAATGGGCCCTCGGGAGGGCTGTGAGTTCCCGGATAGCAGGGAACACTATCCGGAAAAACGAAAAAAAAATTTGAATTTTTTTTTTGGGTCAGCAAACGGGGGGCCTGATCTGGCCAGTGAACTGGTGCGATAATAAAATAATTTTAAAAGTATTAAAATAAATACGAAATTTCAAAATTCTGAAATCTGATGTGGCCGAAATTATCTTCATCAACCAGAATCATTATTTTATTATTATTTTATTTATTATTATTTTATTTTTAATATTTTTTTAATATTTTTTAATATTATTTATTATATTTTTTTAATTTTTTAATTTTTTAATTTTTTTTTAATATTTTTTTTATTGTGGCCACTATTCATCAATGATGATGAATAGTGGCCATTGTCCCTCAAAGGGGCTGTGAGTTCCATTGTGGGGAACTTACAACCCCTTTGCAAAGGGAAGGAATCCTCCCGAGGGTCCATTTTTCTTCTAATGAAATAAATTACTAACTTCACAATTTCAGTACTTCTAGCATTGCAATTTCTTGTGTAATTTCATGTACATAGAGGCCATGAAATCATGATTGCCTAAGGTGATTTTGAGAATTCTTGCATTTTTTTGGTAGCTAGACTAGTCTAGGTGGAGTTTTTCTTTTTTCCTCTCCTGTAACTAGCTGGTGACTGGGTTGTATACTTCACGCAATTGAATATGTATCAATTTATGTCCCAAAAAATTAAAAAAATATTATTTTTGAGCCATTTGCAAATTCATAATTTATTTGTGTGCCATGTATCGTTGCCACAACCAAATGAAAGGTAATAGCAATTTTTAAATTTTTAAATTCAGATTTTTTTTGAAATTCAATATCTTTTACACTGTAGGGCTTTATTGTAGTGTGAGAGGTTGTGTTCTTGATACAAATAGAACTCTTTATGTGCTAAGGAGCGCAATGGCAAAAATTAAATATTTTTCAAAACAAAAGATAATTGAATTGAATTTTTTAATTTGAAAATAATTGAAAAATCTATAACTTTCACACCGTAGGTTTAAATTCATGCAACAAAGTCCATGCACCCCTCCTCACGGAGAGCTTTCTGATGTTGCTAAGAACAATTCTAAAAGACGATTTTTTAAATTTCAACTTTTCAAACAAAACAAAACAAATCAAATCAAACAAACAACCTATTTTTTGTGCACTATGCCCTTGTCACAATCAAACTAAAAGTAAAAATAATTTTTTAATTCATTAAAACTTTGAAATTCAATAACATTCACAATGTAGTGTAAGAGGTTGCATTTTTGGTACGAATAGAAAGTTTTATGCACAAAGGAGTGTAAAGGCTTTGTTTTGTGGCGTTTGGACATGTAATGTGAAAGTTATGGTTTTTCCAAAAATAAAAGATAATATAATTTATTTATTTTATTTTAAAAAATTCATAACATTTACACCATAGGTCTAAATGTAATGAAATGGCACAATTAGAAAGCTCTATGCATAAAGGAGTGCAAGGGCTTTATTTTGTAGTGTTTGGACATGCAATGTGAAAATTATTTTTTTTCCAAAATAAAAGATAATTTAGTTCAAATTTTTTATTCATAAAAACTTTGAAGTTCAATAACTTTCACACCATAGGTCCAAATGCCATCAACTAACCCCTAAAGGACCATGAGTGCAGATTTTGAACAATGAATGAACGGAAACACGTTCCAAACTCACCGAAATGCGTTTTTTCATCCATCAATTTTTTTTCAAGATTCTTATATTAGTTCTTTAAAATTTGTACGATTTAGATTATGAAGGTTTTGCTTTGCAAATATTCTATAATTCAAAAGGTATTGGGAGGTCTAGCCTCAAAAAGTAACTTTTTCAGTTCAAAAAATGACCCTTCAAAAATGACTTGAATCAAAAAATCAAATAAAAATCTTCAAAAATCACTATAATTAGAACTCAATATTTTAAATTTATAGGAAAAAAATATTTTAAAAATCATAAATATTCAATCTACAATTGATTTTAGAAGGAATTTCTAATTTCTAGCTTCAAATTTTATTGAAAAATATTGGTATGTAATTTTGTTGATCTAACCATATAGATGTGATCTATAAATAACATTTTACAACTATTGTTTGAAAGTCATTATCAAAATATTCTTCTAAATTGCATTTTATAATAGATCTTCACAATTTTGGAAATCTAGACACCCCTCCGGTCCTTTAGGGGTTAAACAAAGTCCATGCACCCCTCCTTGCAAAGTGTTTTCCAGCAATACCAAAAACACTGCTCCCAAATTTATAGTTCATTACATCTCAACATATCAAACAAACAAAACAAAACAAACAACCTAATTTAAAGTATAGACTATTGTGCTTTATGCTATTGCCACAATCAAAATAAAAGTAAAAATAATTTTCTAATTTTTTAAAACAAAATTAATTCAAAAATTCAAAAAAATTCTACCGTATGTCTAAATGCCACAAAACAAAGTCGATGCATTCTTCTTTGTTGCCGGCCTTCCAATGGTACCAAAAATACAATCGGAAGATGCATAATTCCGGAGATCTCACTATAACTATAACAAACAAAATAAAACAAACAATCTAATTTAAGCCCTAAAGGACCAGACTACGTTTCTTAGCTCCATAGAAATTTTAGGTAGGCCAGTATAAATGACAATCTGCATATTTTTAGGCTAAAATTTTAATAGAAGGTGTCGATAAAGAATATCTTTCATGTGCACTAAATTTCATGACGTTTGGGAATATGAGTCAAAAGTTATGGCCTAATATATTACTTTTTTTGTAAATGGATAGTCTGGGTAGATTAAAAAATCCCTTTTTATTAGAAACAAAAATTTGAAATTGATTTTTTAGATTTATAGATATATGTGAAAAGCTTGAATCATTCCATTTTGATCAATAAGATGAAAGTTATGAGGAGTTTTTGTTTGCAAGTAGTTATGGATTCTCTACTCTAAAATAAACTTTGAAGTCCTTTATTTTACTCAATTTTCAATATTTAAGAAAATAAATAAAATCATAGGATGGAAAATTTTGTTAAAATGGTGGTATTTCACATGCCATTTTAAGCATCTAGGACTGGTACAAATTTTTGACTGGGTGGTCTGAATTGTAAAGTGACAAATTTTCGGAATGGCGCCATTTTAATGAAATTTGCCATTAGGATGTAGCTTGTTTATTACAACATTGCAACCATTGGGATTGGCATTTTTCAATTTCATAACTAGATTCTTAATAATTTTGTATTTTGAATCATTCTCTACTTCTTTCTATTTACTATTTTTTTCCTATATCTTGTACAATTCCAAATGATCTGAAAATTTTCAAGCATGTAGCCAACTTGCCTTGAAGAATGAATCCAAACAAGCACCACCATTTTGGACCTTTTTTCATACAAATGTGAGCTTGTGAAGTCTCGTGTGAAGTGCAATTGCCTTATTTTTTGCAAAGCCAAAAAAATGGCTTTTGTGAATTCAAAAGCTTATATCTTGTAGTCCACACGGTGGAAATTTATGATTTTTTTTCATGTTCTCAAGTCAGCATTGTACCAGATCCTAAAATTATATGTATTAAAAAATATTTTTTTATCCAAAATTTGGTAATTGTTCTAGAAATGACAGTTTTGGAGTGTTTTTGGTGAAAACATCGCCATGGAATTTTAGGGGTTAAGGTATGGAATCATGTGCCTTGTGCCATTGCCACAACCAAAATAAAAATAAGAATAAATTTTTAATTTTTTAATTCATTCAAAACTTTGAAATTCAATAAGTTTCATAATGTAGTGCAAGAGGTTGCATTCTTGGTACGAATACCCTATGTACAAGTCAGTTTTGAAAATAATTAGGAAAAATTTGGAACATGTCTAAAATTGTACAACTATTTTTGAAAATCTGAAAAGATTTCATTGTAGCTAATTCTAAATATCCAAAAATTATCCTTGAGAAATTTTGAAAAAGGAACACATATACGTATGAATAGAAAAAATCATTTCAAAATTAGGAGTGTCAAAAAATTAGGAAGAGCAAAGTGTCAAAAGTCAAGAAATCCAAATTGAGCTACTACACTATTCAAATTCTAAAATTAAATTATTTTGGCGCCAATGTGCCGAATTTGACTTGAATGTACGGTAGAAAGCTTTATGCACTATGAAGTGCAAGGGCTTTGTTTTGTGGTTTTTTTACATGCGATGTAAAAGTTATGATTTTTAATAATAAGAGAAAACTTAACTCAATTTTTTTTATTAAAATAACCCATAACTTTTACACTGTAGGTCCAAACGCCACAAAACTTGGCATGAATAGATAGCTCTATGCATGAAGGAGTGCAAGGGCTTTATATTCTGGCGTTTAGATACGCGATGTAAAAGTTATGTTTTTTCTAAAATAAAGGATAATTTAATTTAGTTTTCTAATTTATAAAAACTTTGAAATTCAATAACTTTCACACCGTAGGTCTAAGCACCAAGAATTTCTATACAACTTAGAGCCAGAGCGAGGTATATATATGCTGCTCTAAGAAAAAAAAGTGCCATTCTACAGTAGCTGTCTATGGCTCCTCCCTACGTGTAGCACCAAAATGATAGCCAAAATAATTGACGGCAACACCAAGTCATCCTAATACGAGGCATACAAATAATTGCAAGTGCGGGGCTCACTAGCTAACGACATTGGATCTAGTTCCAATTGTCAATGTTAATAAGCGTGGTGCACTTGGATTGCTATCAACTTCTACACATCCCTACCTTGAATAGTGTTGGCATGAAATTTGAACTGGACAATATGTACTTTCCACGTGCCGGTAAAGGAATCACACCGTGCACACGAGCATCCTTGGACCAAGGACCGCTTGCTGCAAGCTTCAAAATAATCCATGAGCCGATCTCAATTTGCAATAAGGTAGGAGGTCCATAAATGGACCACCTAAGGCCTGGAACTGAATTTGGAGGAGGCTAAACATCTTGAAAAAAAATTCAATAAATTTTCCTTGAAAGACAAGTAGAATTGACATCTAACTCAAGTCGTTTCATATTTTTTGGACCGTTGTGGAATTAGTTACAAATTTTTGAAGTTAGAAAAAAGTGGTCATTTGTGGTCATCAAAAGCAACCACCTCCTTAAATGTGCATAGTCAGTACATTAAAGAAAGCAAAATGTACCTCTGAGTCATGTTTGCTTTTAATGCCTGGTTGGAGTTTGAGCCTCCTACCTTAGAGTCCGCTTTCTAGCAACATCTTTGTCGTTGTACACAACAAACTACACCTTATCTATTGGAATATCCTGTCCTAGCATGATTCTATGATTCCACTATTCAAATAAACTTTGCAAAAATCAAGCATGCTAGTGCTGATGGCTCCCATCTAGCTTTTGTAGATAACGTATCCTCCAAGAAATAAAATTCTACAAAGTCGGAGAAGTTGGTGAGAAAAAAGAGGAGCCAATGGGAGTCGTTCTATGTGAAGAAGATCTGACACCCCTTTTTGCTGTTTGGAGCAAGGAGAACAAAAACTGGGAGAATGAGATATTTGCAAAGTTGGGTGCAAGGTTCATAGACCCAATTAGAGGGGTTGAAGTTGACCAGGTGAAGTCGACATCAACAACAAGGTGAAAAATGACAGCGAAGGGATGAAGTGGAAGAGAGGAGGGATGAGGCAGAGGAGCACAAGATCAAAAATTCTCCAAGAATTTTTTTCTTTGAGCCCATTTCTTCACTTTTAAAGGAGAAAAAGACACTCTCGTTTCTTGGACAATGGAAGCTCCGCATGCCACAGATAGCCGATAGGGGAATTCACACCTTCTCTAAGAAGCAGAACTCTATGAAGTTAGAGAAATTGGCGAGAGAAAAGAGGAGCAAATGGCAATCCATTCTACGTAAAGGGGTGTGACATCCCTTTTTGTTGGTTGGAGCAATTCTTGGAGAATATGTTATCTACAAAAGCTAGATGGAAGCTCCACAAGCCACACACAAGCAATGAAACTGAAAAATTCTTCAAGAAATTTTCCTTCGAGAACGTTTCCTCATCTTCGAAGGAGAAGAAACGGCACTTTGAATTCTCGAAAGAATCAGAGCTCCGCTTGCCATGAATTGCCAACGAGAAAATGCCACATGCACATTCTCCAAGAATTGCAACTGTAGTGAAAGAGTAACTACCCTAACATTGAAGTTATTCAATCTAAAACTCTTTCTCCTTCTAGCATGCATATGTACAGGACACTCAAGCACAAGGCCGTTGTCAACTACGGTGCTTCCAAAACCTAATCCTAGTTTATTGATATGACCGCAAGGGCAATCTCGACCTCGAATTTAACACATTCCACTTAGGGTGCTGCCAAACCTTCTTCATTGGCTGCACTCCGGGAAATTCAGTTGGCAACACAGTTGGCAGCATGGCACCATTGGTAATACAATGGGCAGCAGCCGCGTTGTCACCGTAATTTCCTCCCCGATTGAGTGCCCCGCAAAGGCCTTCCAGGGACCTCAAATGGTCTCTGATGGCCATTCCACTAACAGGAAACCAGGCTGAAACAAAAGTTGCAGCAACGAGAAGCGTAGCAATCACAGAAAAAGTTGATGCCATGACGACGCCCGGTGCCTTCGCATTGAAAAAAGTCTCCACAGGCGCTCTTGGAATTATACTGACGGGCTTGTCTGCTGCAGTAGATAGTACGACAGAAGTTCCAGTTTGGTTCGCGTTGTTCTCCTCACGAAAAGCTTGCAAATCCGTAGCTTCTCCCATGTCATTGTCGCTGGGAAATGAAGAGGAGCTCGAAGAAGAAGACGATGCACCGTTCTTTTTCTTCTTGCCCATACCTGATATCGTGTCTGCTTTTCCAGTATCACCGTCGCAAGATTCCGACGATGAAGAGCTAGAAGAAGAAGAGGAGGACGGCGATCCCTTTTTCTTCTTCGCCTTCACAATGATCGACTCCAGTTCCATTTGAAGATCCTGAAGGTTCTTCATAATGCGGTCCAGCCCAGGATCGCTGACACCCATCTGAACCGAGCTCTCAGGCGCCCCACGACCACTCTGCGACGATAAAACCAAATCGCGTTGCATACGGTCGCTGACACCCCTCTGAATCGAGTTGTCAGGCGCCCCACGACCATTCTGTTGCGACGACAAAACCAAATCGCGTTGCACTTTGACAAGCTCCTGCACCTTCGCCACCTTCAAAGCCAAGCTCTTCTGCTTCTTCCCGCAACGCACACGCGACGCATAGAAACTCTCGTGACTCCGATCAGCGAATCCCACCCCTCGCCTCGCCAACCCTCTCATCTCCACATCTCCGCGACGAAACACCGAACTCTCTCGAAACTGCCCTACGCCGCACCCCGATGCCGCCATGGCAACCGCCATCGTCGCCCCAACGAGCTGCAAATTTCACCAGAAGCTCCAACCCACAATTGCTCACAATCACCACTTCAACGAAATCGGACTCTCTTTCAGTCAGACAATGCTAAGTTACCATCACTGCCTCTACAAGATTACGGTTACAGAAATATCCATCGCCACAGGCCTTGTGACCTCGACAGAGCGATGGCGTGTGCTCACCCGTGGCGGACACTGGCGGCCCACGAGTTGCATGTTGGAAGCGCTTTGATACTCCAAACCATTCGCCGAAAGCTGGTTCCTTTAACTTACAACCATGAAGTGCCATTTGTAAAGGAAGCGAGTCTGCTCTAAATGCACCCATGCTCTAAAAGCAATCATGAGAGAGGGGTACATTTTGCTTTACATTTCAAGAGGTGGTTGCTTTCAGTGACTGCTTTTCAACTTCAAAAATTCATAACTAATTTCAATAAGGTCCCAAAAATAGGAAATGACTTCGATTAGATGTCAATTCCATTTTTCTTCCTATGAAAATTCATTGGGAATTGTTTTGAGGAGATTAGCTTCCCCCAAAAGGCAATCAGCTCTTAAATGGTCACTTTAAGAGCAAACTACCTTAGGAGCCATTCAAAGCAAACGGTTTGAGGTCATTGTGGTAATCAACGTTTAGAATATCTTCTAAGTTTTATCGACCATTTTCCTTCAATTCCCAAATTGAACTAGTTTTTCAAGGGCTAGAGAGGATTGGCCCCCTTATTAATTTGCCATCTATGATAAAATTTGCAAATTTTAAATTCATATTTGCAATCAAAGGCCCAAATTTTTCTAGGAGAAGTGAACGAATGCAAAATTTAAGCGGCACAAAAATAGGGGGTTATTTTTACAATTTACCCTTAGATGGGGCAATAAGAAGGGCAATCCTCCTTGGCCTTATTTTTTAAGTACGGAGTCTAGTTATTTTCTCTATTTTTTATTCAAAATAGAAATTTTATAGATATTTTCACTGGGTTTTTGCCAATGTTTTCAAATTGCAACCGATTTTTTCCCAATTCTACTGGCTAACTTTGGACTAGCCATAAGTTTTTCCCCGAATATTGGTGGTGATTCTTCAATAGACACCTACTTGATATAAAAGGGGGGGAGGGCGAAATACTTAGGATATATAATGACTCTCAAAATGTTTTGTATACTTTCAAAAATTGCCAAACCTAATTGAGGAATTAGAAATTTTAAACAAAATTTGGATATGTTGTGGTACAAGTAACACTCTTGCGTAAAATCAATTTTAAAATTTTTTAAATCGTTTTTTTTTATAATTTATTTAATCAAATTTATTAGAAGAAAAGCTTTTGCATTTTTTGGATGTTTTTGGAGTGAATTATTAAAAAAAATTGGAGTCATATTTTAGCCAGTAATATTTACTTGATAAAATTCTAAAAAGAATTCTCATTCCACTTATTAAAAATTTTTGAAAACAAATTTATTTGCAATAATAGTTTTTTTGTACTGATTGATTAAATTATTAAAAAAACAAAAAGTTTTTTAAAATTTTGAAATTTTATTTTATTCAATAGTGTTACTTGGACTACAACATATCCAATTTTTTTTGGAGTTTCTAATTTCTCAATTAACTACGGCAATTTTTGTAAGGTGGACACCTCCAAATGCGTCACTGATCACAAACCGCCATCTTTACTCTGTGTACAACTCCAAAATCAATTAAGTACCTATATGGAAGAAACGCTTTTAGAACCAAACTTTGTTCCTTCATAACTTTTGCATATAGCATCCAAATGTAGCGTTCTTTGGTGCGTTAGAACCTCCTTTCACTTGCCAATAAGAAAATAGAAAAATTTGATTAGTCTAATAATAATAATTAGACACATTAGCAATTAGTGATGGTTTTGGAGTATCCATACCTTAAGTTTGGTTGTTTTGTTTTGTTATGTTTGTTTGTTACGTTGAGATCTCCCGGACCATGTGTCCCTTGATGGCATGCTTGGTATCGTCGAAATGCCCTTGGCGAGGAGGGATGCATAGGCTTTGTTTTGTGGCGTTTGGACTAGCAATGTGAAAGTTATAGATTTTAGAGTTATTTTTTGTTCTAAAAAATATAAAAAATACTTTTACTCTTGTTTTGGCTGTGGCAACAACACAGGGCACACTAGTCTATCCCAAATGTGAAACATTTCGAGAGCCAGTGTACACGGTGACTATCTTATTATTATTGTTTTGGGGCTACGTTTTCTCCTTCGTCCCTGGAATCCTTCCCTTCAAAAGTTTTATTTTTGCTTGGTCCTTCGGATATTTGGATAAGATGGTGCACTTTGGTTCATTTATTTTCATTTTTAGAAACTAAAGGGTCAAAAGGACATGGCCAGAAAAGAAAGAAAGGGGAGGAGAAATCAACTCCGAAAGACTCCAAAGAGAGAACTGGGATTATGATACAATACAGGTACTGTAGTAACTTACGTTAGGCTACAGCTTTTCGTCCAAGAGTGGTCAGGAAATTTTTTTGCCCCATGAAAAAATTGTTCCCTATTTTAATTGGGTTGTTAATTTTGCATTTCATAACCTTCAAGTGTCTTTGATTTCAAATATGAATTCAAAATTTGCAAATTTTATCACTTATGGTGAATAATTTATTCTCAAGTTTTTCAGAGAGGTGAAAATTTAGAACAAATTGACCAATTCACTACCTTCACTAGGATCTATGCGCGGTGGTTTGAGGGATATTTTATAAAAATTCCTCCCCTATTCTATGTCTGGTTAATTTTTGGAATTTTGGACCTTTTTGAATAAATTTGGAGTTTGAACCAAAGTATCCTTAACCCTTGAAGGATGTTGAGGACCAAAAATGTCCAATGGGTGACTTCATTGTTTATTGTAGAAACAAAGAATGCACCTATTGGTTTAGTAATCAAAGCATTTTGGTGACTACCTTGGCCATGGGGGAATGCGTCTTTTAAATGTTTAACCCTATAAGGACGTGGGGGGTGACCCTAGAAATCATGCATTGTATAACCGTGAGAGTCATTGGAATAAAAAAATCCAAAAGTACTCATTGGAAGTCAAGCTACTGTAGATGTTCTCCACTTTCCACAAAAAACTCCAAGGATGAATAGTTGTAGTTCTGTCCTACATTGGAGAATCCCTTGTCATTCATCAAACACTTATGGTCTGCGGTGTCCTTACTGGGTTAACTACACTAATAATGAAATGAAGTGTTTGGAAGACCATTAGGAACAAATTTAGACCTACTTCACATTGCAAACATTGCTTCCTCACACCACTTTTAAATGAGTAGGCACTACTTGTTTTTAGCAGGGAAAGAGCCCAATTTGGTTGTTGACTCTTCTCCTCTGTCCATGTTCAGCTTTGGACTCTCCTAATGTCTCTCCATTGCGTCCTGTATCTACATCCATCCCACATTTCAGCACACAAATCTCGGATACGAGTAGTACATAGGGCACGCAATTGGGAAGGCCACAATGCCGGGGATGCATACAGTATCATAAAATCAAGTACCCAAACGTTGTGATGCCTGTATCTGAAGCCGCATAGCCAAAAACTTGCCAAATATGCTGATTTTGTGCACCTATTTCAGAAACATCATTCCCTGAGCCATTCCACGAACAGGAAACCAGGCTCAAATAAAAGTTGCAGCAACGAGTAAGCTTAGCAGAGCAATCACACAAAAAGTTCCAACGTGAATCAAACACTCCTTTTATTCTACAGAATCGTTTTAACTGGGTGGGTCTCTTCCAGAAAACCATTTAACAGGCCCATGTTATGTCCAAAACCTTCGCTGCTCAAAACTAGTGCCTACAGCATAAAAATATGCTTAGTGTAAACTTACACACTCTGAGCGCCTAATGTGCAGTGGCAAATCTCTGAATTCAGTCTGATGCGGTAGAGCTGAAAAGCTCGCACTGTAAGAAGTGAGCTAAGTGGAAAACACTTTCCTACTGATTATAAGATGCTGCTAGGATGAGAGCCCGAATACTATACCTCGGAAGAGAGCCCATGTGAACGCCAGGCTACTGAGTAGAAAAAGCATAGCCCAGCTTTCATGCAAAGATCTCTTCAAGTTTTACCATTACCCCAAAATTCTAGGAAAACCACCAAAACTTCTTGCGCACGGCCGCTATTATACTAGGAGCTCCCCCGTCTCGTTCGATCTGATACTGCCGGAGTATCAGAGTTGCTGTATCTGCACTTGAGGCCACATGACAATTTCTCTCTACAATTCTTCTCTCTGCGTTTTTGAAACTCTGTTTCTACAATATAACGAACCGAAAAAACACAGAGCTCATGCAAGCTCTTTTGCTATAGCAAAGCTCTGTCAGCTCAGTTTGGCCTTCGGTGCCATTATGGCATGCCCTGAGACTGCATGTTAAGGCCTTGGCAATGGAAAAACTGCAAAGTATCAGGATTTATTCTTGGCTCAAAACTTGAGTTGTGATGCTCCTTCTCATCCAGCACCTGAGTGTGCGTGCTCCAGAGACGCAGAGGAGATGTTGGTGGGAGAAGTTTGAGTGCGGGCGTCCTCGGAGTCGCTGCAAGTCGGACGCTGCTGCGCTGGGACTGTGTTCAAAATCTCCAGTTGTTCCTGACTCATTTGTAAAATTTCGTTTGGTGACAAGATCTTGATGGATCGGACGCAGCTCACAAACTCCCTGCACAAAAGCCACCACCATGTACGGATAATGAACTTCATGATTGCAAGAAAGGATTCCCCCTAGGAAGGCTTTCACATCACAAAAATCTATCACCCTTCATTATCAATCGTTTCAAGATTAACCGTTCAATTAAACTGAATTAGTGCTGCTTCCAATACTAAATGACACAAACATAATAATGATACTCAAACTGTCATTTCAATATCATCCCATTAGCGATTGAAGTATCATTTCAGTAGAAAGAAACATTAAAAAAAGCAATGAAATGGCACAATCAGTATTAACTCTTCAACAAACTGAAATAGTTGATGATTAGTGGGAAGAGACTGCTGTGATGCAAGTCGATGACGAATCAAACTGTATATGGGTAGAGTTTTGTTGCTTACTCCCATGGATCATCGCCAACAAGTAGAGTATCGTTTTCATTGTCTACGAAAACAAGCTTCCAGCCTGACCTTTCGGGATCATCCAACAATCCCTCCAGATTAAATAAGCGAGCCAGCTCGCCTCGAAGTTCCAAATAATTTTGAAACTTCTGTAGATCAATTGATCTCCCTACACTTCCGAGTTTGTGGACCTGGGCAGCACAAAACATTCCTAGTTTAGTGCATGCCACTCATTAACCCATAGGGTTGATGGTTTTAAAATGACCTATTCAATTGGTCAAATCGTGAAAAAAAAATTTCAAATGCGGCCAAATTTAATATCACCAGAATCACTGAATAACATTGCATGTGGAGATTAATCAATCAATAAAATCAAACAAATAAATTCCTCATGTGACCCGCTCAAAAGTGTTACAAACAATGTGAGGCCCAATATGCTCTTCTGGCTCCTTCGGTCCCTTAAGGCCCTTTATGGTTTTTTGGTCCTTTAGAGTTCAACAGTGAACAGATTGTTTGCACCATAACAGATTCCAAAATGATTGGCAACACCTCAGGAAAGCAGAAATTGGATGTTCGCTTCTACCTTGGTAAATGTGCGCGTAGGAGTTGGCCAGGATGTACTCCTCTGAAACATTCCATTGTCGTCGAGACCAACACCATTCATTGTCGAATTTTCAGGAGAATCAGAAGTACGATAGGAGGCCTGAATCATATTGCTGCCCGGAAATAAACTCTGAAGATCCTTGTTGTTCTTGGTCAGTGCATGAGGAAGAAGAGAGGCAGTGGAGCTTGAGCCCACCAAGGGCTGCTGCTCAATTGATACCCCAAACAGAAGATGACGGTCGGATTGTACTGAATCCTGCTCTTGGCCAGTCTCTCTGTACATGAAGGATGAAGCTGCTGCTGCTGCTGGCAATGGCATCCCAGTCAGGCCATTTGCTTCGCTCTGTTGAGAGAAAGAGAAAGAGCCAGAAACTCTCGATGTTGGTGAAGTATCCACCTGGTTCATGCGACTGGTCATGTCCTGTTGAGATGGGTCCCTGTTCGGCGGAAACCAAGATGAAGAGCCCTGTCACAGATAAGAATCAATTTCAGTTGGTAAACGAGAAAAATGAATGAAAGGAAAATGATTGCCTTGCTCCTGATTGACAATGTTTCTCAAACTTACAGTAGACTTTTCAATGATTTTTGGACATAAGTGATGAGGGATTGGAATTCGGTAGGTCAATCATGGGATGATATCCTCCATGAAATTGTTGAAAGACTGAGCAAAAAAAAAAAAGACGAAAGTGACATAAGCACCTTGCATACTGATATAAGCAGGTGAGATGAGGATGGGGAGGTTCTCCATGAATTGCACTATACTTATCTTGCCTCCCCAATTGATTGATCAATCTCCTTGAGATTTTGTTTTGAAATGATCTAATCTTACTGCAAACCACTTTAAAGCAAGCATGGCGAACGACCTTGAGTTGCAATTAATTACCTGGGGCTCACGTCCAGCAGCACTGCCACCATGAAGTACAGGTCCAGATTGGCTATGTTGACCACTTTGGGTGGGGCGCATAAGTAGATTACTGTCACAGCCAAGATGAGTGCGGCCTAACATGGAGTGAAGAGGAAACGACCCTGAGGCCGAAGGTGATGACGAAACCATGTGAATGTCCCCTTCGCTGTACCCGGAGCATTGTGGCATGTTGACCCCAACCTCCAGAGGAGACTCTGAACGGCTTGATAAGAGTTGAAGGAGTGGCCCAGAAGCCTCAGACAAATGATGAGTTGATTGCTGTTGCAAGAGCTGTGGCGTTTGTGAACGAAACTGCATCTGGGAAGAGGAGAGAGAAGGATTGGCGAGGGGTTTTGCAGCGTCTGGAGTCCGGAACTCTTGAAGAGCTGCAGCTGCAAGGGCTCGGTAATACACATTTTGCTGAGTTGAGGTTCCAGGCTCTACCCTCTGCTGGGGCCTTTGCGCCCAGGAGGAGTCCATAGCCAGGTTTCGAAAGTTGAGCGCTCCCAGTGCGCCACTCCCATCCTCTCCTGGCCAAAAGGATGACTTCTTCAACATGGCGTCCATCTCTTCATCTGCAGCAACCAAGACAATTCCATGCATCAAAGGCTTGAACGATCGCCCACAACTACACGGGTCTTGAAGGCAATTAGATTATGTGGTGGCTGAAATAGATAAAAGATAAGCCCCTAAGAGAACAAGGATTCAAAGCAACCAAGAGTTTTACCTCTTCCTCCTCGAGGACGCTTTGATCGAAAAGAGAGGGGCGGGGGGCACAGAAGGAAAGGTGTTGTCAATGGTTCTATCTCCCACAAGGAGACTCGCCTTTGTCTCTCACCAGCAGTTGATTCATCCCAACCCACCTACACAGTGATAGTAAACTATCAGCATACCTCTAACATAAAGAAAACAACAAAAACTACGCAGAAAAACTTGTGGTAAGAAGTAACTGATGGTAAGAACAAAAAAAAGAGAAGCAGGGCAACAATTCAATTAGGTTCGCAGGACGCTACGGCAGTTTTGAGCCTCAGCACAAATTTCATTCGTAGATCTTCTAAATTCTTGAGAAAATGGT
Organism: Pseudisothecium myosuroides; assembly: GCA_951799445.1. Classification (NCBI taxonomy): domain Eukaryota; kingdom Viridiplantae; phylum Streptophyta; class Bryopsida; order Hypnales; family Lembophyllaceae; genus Pseudisothecium; species Pseudisothecium myosuroides. Next base: position 17,548,514 of record OX637290.1, on the reverse strand, counting down.
TACCTTCAAAGAGCGCCAGTGTGAATTAGGCCAACGACTTGGATCCAAATCTCCCATGCCAGTGATGGTGCCCATATATCTGTAGGACGGACCACTGTCAGATAAGAACGTGAAAACCACTACAGCCTCAGGTAAAAACATACACGGAGTAATAAGCTTATACAGTAACAGGAATGAACAATGCTAACAAAATACTAAAAAAACAAAGGGGGACAAGGCATACCTTCGAACACTGGATTCCTCGGTTTCAAATACCATTCGAAACCGCATTCCCACGGAGACCTGTAGATTGCAGATGGCCTTGTAGTAATTGGCAACAGGGATGACAAACTCTGATGGACTTTGCCTGCATTTCAATAACAGTTGGGATAAGGACAACAAGGACAATCCAAGCAACATCCTAATTAATGGAGATCGGGTCTACTGATAGGAGCTTGAGGAGAGGTATCTGCTGTCTCTTAATTTTATTTTATTAATCCTACGTGGAAGGTAGATTTAGCTTCTATTAATTGTAATTTTTTCTGTCAACAGTTAGATGAATAGACCTAATACGTAATATATGTTTTTGCACAATGTATATTGGAAAAGACCAAACATGGTTCGTGGGAAATTACCTCGGATTATAGAATATGGTGAACCGGCTACTTGTAGCAGCTGCATGGTTTGCAGCTGCTAGCACCCCGATGTGCATACTATCACTAGACAATACAGACGAGGGCATCACCGTTAGTTGCCTATTTTGTCGACGGATTCCAAGTTGCAATTGTCCTGTGTCGTCCCTGTATGAGAAAGAAATGGTTAGTACAAATCTTAAAGAGAAGATTGGCATAAGAAAAGCTATGAACAATCTAAGGTACTATTGCTTCTCTAGTTTAAGGTTCGCAAAAAAACAGACCCTCCTCATTTACCTACCTGATGAACAAAACTGCATCACCAGCTTGAAGCCTTTTTGCACTGACGAAGACACTCCATCCGGTAGTCAGCAGGTGTCTTCGCGGTTGACCTTCAGCAAACACAGAACAGATAACGATGAGTTCCAGCAATTATTTCTACTGAACACCTTAAGTGCCGAAGTTAACAGAAGAAATTCAATTTTGAACGGTAATATCAACTTTCAAACATGTTTCTATCGCTCTGCTATGCAGGGTATGACTTCCGTTTTCTAGTAGTACTGTACACTGTGTTACCTTCTTTGAAGCTTCCTCGATAATCTATCTGAACTAATATAGATATGGAAGCAGCCACTATTGACCGTTTGAGCACTTCGGGTTCACTCTAATTTTCTATAAGCCGACTCAAAAGCTGTTGAAAATCCGCTCATAGCATCTCCACATCAATTGGAAACCCTGGATCCTCATTTCAACCCTAGGGATTACTAGTTTCCTGCAACTAGCGCAACTAGATTAAGAAGGTTGTTGCACATGGACATCCTCATAAATATATATATATATATATATATATATATATATATATATATATAAAAGTCCAAAAAAAATTCAGTGTACATACCACGATATATGTGTCGAAAGTGCCACTCCTGATCATGCAGGTCCCTGGCTTTTAGTTCTTGAGCCGGTGGTGTTTGAGTGTAGTCCTGAATTAGCGGGTTTTTCATGTAAGAAGATTCGCCTCCACGGTATTTGCATGGTGAGGAAGAAATAAATATTATTTTCCACTTTAAAATTCGACATAGGCATTTTATAGTAATGATAATGTCAATTTTCTGGTTAAATATATTTTATGGTTTCGACAAAACACCAATGGTTATTCCGAGATTTTGACCACAACCCAGACTTCAAAGTAAATCGGCCTTCCATGCAAACGAAAATACAGAACTGCACTGACAGTCTAGAAACCAATTTATAAAGATTTTGATGAACAAAAACTAACAATTCGCAAATATTTCGACAAGTACACAAAATCATTTCCAGTAGTCTCAGTTTCTCAGCTCCAAAGTTTTGAAATTGAGTTCTAAAGATCAGGCATTACATTACGTCGAATACTATATCACCCTAGACTTGACTAGGAAAGTTACTCGACAACCATTGATAAGTAATCAAAACGTAATAAGATAAATGACTAAGAATATCAGATTTGGTGTACCAGAGGAGGGAAAACTTTCTCAGCAGCTCTCCGCGGAATAGAGAATCCACCATGGGTGCTTGTGTCGCTGGCCGTCAAGACCTTGCAGAAGTACTCAGTTGGCTGTCTATTTCGCATCTCAATGTCAGGGGCCATAAGAGCTTCCTTCTCACTCTGCAGACGAACCAGAATAAGCACATGCAACAACACAAAGTTTAACTCCTTGATTGATTGCTTACATCATATGAAAATCAATATGAAAATCTTACCGCCTTCAAGCATATCCTGAAAAATTGAAATCGTCGATCTTTATTATTAAGATTTTAAAAACTTACAGCAGGAGCTACAGGTATCAACGTCATCTGTGCATAAACTTCATCTGTCTCCAGGTCAGCCTGTTTCAACAACAGTGGAAACCATCAGGAACGTCTTGAAAAAAATTTGCCTTTGGAAAAGGTAAAGCAAGGTCACCTTTAACCCCAAAGTGCTCAAGGTCACCTTCAAGATAGGGAACCCACTTTGGAAGACAATTTTCAATTGTCGTGACTTTCAAATCATGTACCTATCATTCAAAAATGTAAATATGATTTCTTATTTCTCTTGGTACATTATGTTAACTTGAAGCTCAATAAATGATTCATTAGAACTTCTATAGATATGGAAAGGGTTACTAATGAACAGTAGAGCACTTAGGGATTAAAGAGAAAACTGCAATAATTCCACTTCTTACCTAAAATATGATTTAAAAGGAGCATGACGTCACAACAATATGCCTACTATGGATGTCTAGGAAATGATACCGTGCGATAGAGGAGGCCATACATGAAGCGTGACATTCTCAAGGTGGCACACTAGCCGTGATGGAAGGCTGGGATAATTAGGAATGTGGGCGTCAGCCTCCTTCTGTGTAGATGCTGCTACCTGCAAAAAACGAAACAATCCAATGAATAAGGCATTCCAGCAAGCATTGGTAATGCGTATAAGCTTGAAATAACAAGCTTAAAATTTGAACTAACAGCATGAGCAACCAGGGGTAAGATGTCAAGCTTGAAATAACTGAAATGTATATATGACACCTTCAGATCCATTTCAGGTACAAGGGGAGTGATAGCAAGCTAAAATATTATCCATTTCACTTATGAAATACTATGACATATTTGATGTAACGAAGGTCCAATTCACCTTAAAGAAGTCTTTTTAAACGTTATCTCAAATATTTCTAGCATATTTCTAGCATAGCACATAAAAACCATATAAATGCCACCTTTTCATGCTCATTCTTTGTTACTTGGAATGATGCAAAGTCGACATGGAATAAAAACAAAATCATTTTTGCGATAATCAAGATGTATGATTTCTCGGTATCTCAACGCATTACCTGTTCGGTGTGACCCTGGGGAAAGTAGACCACCCGGCTGCCAACAGGGGGCAGTGAAACCAAGGGGCCGGCACAGGCATGCCACAGCTCTGGATTGAGACTCCTTCTTTCTACTGCAACACCAATTAACCCAAATCAGGAAACCTTTCATTACACGTGGAGTTTCCATGTTTGCGGTAGTCAATCCACTAATCTGAATTCAAAACTCGTATCACAGGAGGTCGAGGAGAGCGTACCCTGCTCCATTGGTTGAGTCATTGAACCCAAACCAGGCCCCAGATAAGGGCCCGACCTCTCGCTGCACAGATTCATAAATAAATCTCGTATGACCCAAAAGTTGCACTTCGATTATGCCAAAAATGGCAAAATGCTCAACAACACTCCAACTACCTCACTACTAGATTTCTCAAGATAAATTCTTCCAAGCTTCAGTCTTTCCGCAACCTACGTCCCGACACTGCCAGCAATACTTTGATTTCCATGTTGCTTATTTGCTGCCATCAAATCACACCACACCATTAACCTCCAATTGCAGGACTGGCTATGTAAGACATCATATATATAATATCCGAGTCCCTGTGACTACGACTGTACTTGCCATCCAACATAGTTTTGAATACCCTTGAAGAAGATTATTATTGCTGCAAATTATCCAGCCTAACTCATACAAGAACAAACCCTCACCTCCATGCATTCCTCAATTTACAACAACCTCACTTGTTCATTCTGCACTCCGTCTCTGCATAGAAGATAAACCCAAGCCTACCAATTCTGTCATCGCAGTGGCTAACAAGTTATCGATCAAGTCATCCATAAAGGACGACGTAGACAAAAGCTACAATAGGTTTGCACACAACTGACGTTAACCACTGATGGCCATAGAGTAAGATAATGGATCAATCCAAATGAACAGTGAGTAACAGTATATCTTCAAGTGATTGAACCATGCACCCATAATTGTGCACAGGAACTCTTTCTAATTAATCTCGTCCTACTCAGTTGAGCACAGATTGATGTACCCAGGCTCATATGGTACTCACTAAAAACAAGCGCAAGAATTACTAGAAGTAGGCACAGACATACTCTAGAAGCACCGACAAAATGAATCAGACAAAGTAGACAGGGCATGGTCCCTGTTGTAACGCCTCCTCACAGCCAATTCAAGTCGTGGAAGTAATGAGACACCTGAAGAGTTCTAGACCATACAGATAATGAGCAAACTCCAAAGTTGGCTAAGGATGACAGAACTCCAGACTCCCCTACGGAATGACAGAAGTCGCAGAACAGGTTTCCTAGCACATGCGAGAGTCTGAACAGACGTGTTGCAACAGAAGTAGCACGTGAAACGTCTGAACCTCTGCAAGCTGACACGACGGTCGTGCTCACATCCCCTCACCACGTGCCGTCAAGCCAAGCTAGACCTTAACAAAATGTCCCTGAACAAAAACCATAACCCTCACGGTCACTTCATCTCGGCAAAGCTAGAGATGAGAAACTAACAACGTCGCCAGACTACACTAGTAACAAGCTACCCGGAGTCACACACCCACTCATTCTCTAAAAGCCCCTTCCAATGCGGTTTGCAGTGCCATGTGAGATCCAACGAGAACAAAATCGAACTTGGAAAACTAATGATCAATCAAAAATCCAACATCACTAACCCACTGCGTCCTCCGAACATTCCTGCAACCCCGAGCCTCGAATTGCGTACACCAGAAACTCAGGAAAATCACTCTATAATACTAAATGCTCCATAAAACATACACATCCGCCAAAAGGACTCAAACCCACACGCGAAATACTCCAAGCTTCCCAAGCCGTGTTCTAGATTCCATCTCTTTGACCACGCGACCTTCACGGCACACCAGGATATCCAAAGATTCTCTAGAGATTTTTGCAACGAACAAGCTAATCAATCCTTCCACACCATTCGAATTTGTGCATAAACTCACCTAAACTCAAACGTACGCCACCTCCCAACGTCAACATCATCATCACCATCTCGCGTCCTTCCTCCTCCGCCACCTCCATGATGGACAGTCCTCCACAAGATTACTCTCCAAAGTGATTGACTCTACATACAAGCGCAATCGACGGGCACTCGATCATCACGTCGTCCAGCTCCGACATAGCCGAAGAACTCGGGACATAGTCAGATTCCCGTGAGCTTGCTTCCCGTTGCCGTCGCCGCCGCCGCTGCTTCTTCTTCTTCTTCTTCTTCTTTCTAGCGATCCATGTCAGAGACAAGACTGAAGCTCTGATGATACCCGCGTGCTCTCATCAGTAGTAGTGTTGAAGCCATGTTTTTGCATCGCCATCGCCATCGCCATTACCAATGCGAGGAGTGAGGAGAGAGGAGGGAGGAGAGGGTTGCAAAGGAGCCCGGGGTACGAGGACTGTACAGTATTTGATGCTGGGCAGACGGTCTGTAGCGTGCCTCGTCTTCTACGCCATCGGTATATTTGTAGGTGTACGGGAGTGTATGTATGTATTTTATGTATGTATGTATGTATGTATTTTGTGGTGTATTTATGAATGTGTGTACGTATATTGGGATTGGTGTTTTGGTTGTCGCACTGCTTGTTGTGGAGTTGTTGAGTGGCCATGTGTTTGGAGAACATGGTTTTTTTGTCATGATCTTTTCTTTTGGTGCCACCTGGGGATGAGTTTCCCACTGTGGGCACCAGTGGTGCCCATGATGGTGGATTCCTTCAGCTGGGATGATCATGACTTGTGTGTTTGCCCTGTGGGGGATTGCATGTGGGTTTTTCAATTAGGTTGATATTTACCCCGAGAAGGACGCCACGGACACTAATGTAATGTGCGTGAACGTACAACCAATATGTTAGGAAGCTTGTGTCTACCATACCATATCTGGTCAATCAACTGCATAACTTCATTAACCTTGTAACACTCACCTGCAAACACTTAGTGTCCGATGGATGACAAAGAATCCTTCTATATAGGACAGAAGTGCAACTATTCATCCTGAGAATTTTATTGTGAAAAGGCAAAGTTTTTTACAATACTTAAACGTTCAGTGAGTGTTTTTTCATTTTTTAAACCCCTAAAGGCTCAAGGCCTTTTTTTTGCCAAAAACCCATCAAAACTGCCATTTCTATAGTAAGGATTAAAAAAAAATGAAAAATGTTTTTTTTGCACATTTAACCGTAGGATCTTACACCTAACTAGTATGAGAATGTGTGGAAAAAATTTCAGAATTTTTGACCGCTCAAATTGCAAGATATCTACGTTTAAAGTGGAAAAAACAAGTATTTCGGCACATTGCGGGACTAGATTTTTTGACTTTAAACATTTTTCACTTAAAATTTTTGCACTACAGAGTTTTGTGCTTTAAATCTTTATAGTGGAGAATTGAGTTGAGAGTCTAGGGGAAAAAAAATATTCAAAAAAATTTAATTATCATTCCTAAAAAATTTATTAAGTAGAAGTAGGTATGAGATAGAAGGAAAATCTAAAACATTAATATATTTTAGATGGAATTAAAATACACTAATCCCAATGGTGAGATTGTTCTAGCAAGTAAACTAAACCATGAGAATTTTTTTTTTTTTAAATTGCAAAAATAGCATTTAGAAATGAATCCTACAAGTTATTTTTTTCAAGAAGATGCTCTAACTGCCCGAAAAACAAGAATGTCCATAACTTTCTCATAACAAATCCAAATGAAATGAATCAAAGCTTTCTAGATAGACAAAAATATAATCTACAAGAAAAAAAATATTTAAAAAAAAATCAAAATTTTGCCATGCTGCCCGGACTGCCCAGTTACAAAAAAAAAGTAACATATTTGGCCATAACTTTTGACTCCTATTTCCAAATGTGCTGAAATTTAGTGCATATGAAAGATATTCCTCACGCCCACCTTCTATTAAAATTTCAGCTTAAAATATGGAAATCTCTAGTCACATGGACTTGCCCAAAATTTCTATACGGCCAAAAAACGCATGCCGGTGTTTTAGGGGTTAAACAATCAATTCCAACGGTTTCGAAAAAGATGATTTCAGCCAAGACCAGTCCGTCCTTACAAAGCTATGTTTGCACTTGGTGTTAGAGGTGATGTTTGCAATGCAAATTCAATCCAAAAATAGTTCTAAATTTGATCCTGAGATCCTCAATAACAACACTCTTCAACACCAAATGAGAACATACCTTTATTTATTTACTTTGAAACAAATGTGATAAGGATTCCCATGTTTAGATATTAACAATTGGCTTCATAATTTGAGTGTCCATCACTCCATCTGCATAAGGATGAACAAAATAGGCTGATTCAATAAGTGCAAGTGACTGTGGGGGATGATCGTTTCCATGCTGACGCACCAATCCCAAATTTGCGTTGGGCTCTCGTTGCAGCCAGGGTGCGGGTTTGAAGAGTGGATATTGAAATTCGTGTGGAAAGGGCTGGCTGCAGGATCTGAAAAACGCTCCTTATTGGACTACAAGTTCCAGTCACTAAGCTTATCACTCCAGGACCGAAGATGGTTGGGAGAATAGTCTTTACGTCTGGGTCATAAACTATATACAATACACATTGTTCTTTCTATTGCTATTGTATATAGTATTTATCAATTGCATCGAAACATGGAAATCAGTACATTGACTGACCGTCCCTCCGCCGCATCACTTCCTCATTTGGAACACATTCATCAACTCAACATTTTCCTCCCCCCATTCAGCCCCCCCAAGCATGAGAAAACAGGAATGGTACCATGCTACTGAAACTCCAATGAAACCCACAACTTAACTTATTTGGTTGGTGTGTTGGCAAGGAGGAGTGAGGGTTCCACGGTACCAGCGGTGATGGTCCAACCGCTGCAAAAAAATAATACACTCTACTCATTCAAACAAGGCAAGGCACATCAACAACTACTCCATCTTGGTTCAAAATCACACCTAGTCTAAGCTGCCCATCATATCATCACTATGTGTACATCTTCAAAACCAATATGTATGTGTGTGGGAGAAATGATTTTTAGAATCTCTACCAAAAAAACATTGACCTTGGCTTCATAACTTTTGTACACGGTATTCAAATGTCGAGTTCTTTGTGTTGGAAATTCCTTCATTTGCCAACAAGAAATATGAAAATTTGATCAGTCTAATAATCATAGTAAATAGGTGTAGTAGCAAAAAGTGGTGGTTTTGGGTGTACCCACCTTAACCCCTAATGACCCAAGCAACCATTTTCTAGTCATTGTTCTTTTTGAGCCGCCCATTCTCAACTTTTGAAAATTTTTTTAAATCAAAAAAATTACTTCTAAAAAAAAACTGAGTTATGAATCCAATGGCAGTAGTTTCATCAAATTCCGAGTTAAACTCCACTTGGTGAAATTTTTTAAAGTTGAGCAATGTAGTGTAGTTCATAGCTCATTTTTGGGCATGGACCAAAAAGTCAACCAACCATTGCAATTGTTGCCCACCTCGAAAAGGTCAAATCCACCTCAAAAAAGACAGATCTAAGGAGCTCAAGGAGAAGATAAGTGTGTCCATTGTTGTTCTTCTTACAAACACTACTCTCATTTTAGTGATCACCATGCATTGCAAGCTCCACCATGAATTGAAACATGCTTGGAATGTTGTAAAATTTTAGACAAGCATTCCCAACTCTCGTCTTTTCACTAACCACAAAAAGGTCATCATTTCAAAATATTCTTACTAAGATATGCTCCTTCAAATTGCTTTGCCCTACTTAAATTCTATTGATCCAAATAAAACTTCAAATTTAAATCCATACCTTAAGTTTGGTTGTTTGTTTTTTGGGGTGTTTTTTGTTACGTTGAGATCTCCCAAACCGTGCGTCCCCAAGTCATGTGCTTGGTATTGTCAAAAAACCCTCGGTGAGAAGGGGTGCACAGGCTTTGTTTCATGGTGTTTGGACCTAGGATGTGAAAGTTATTGAATTTTGAAGTACTTATGAGTTAAAAATTTAGAAAACAACTAGTATCTATTGTACAGTCAAATAATCTAAATTTTTTGAGGTGCTCACTTTGAATGTGAACTTCAAGATTCTACGGTTACATTCTATCTAAGGTAACTACACCTAATTTCAACTACATTCTAAAATCTCACAGTCTAGATTCTTGCCTAAAATGTACAATAAGGTCTAGTTCATTTACGAATTCTTGAAATCGCAAGGAAGGAAATTGCACAGCTGCCAATTTTGATAGCCTTCCAAGGGCTCAAAAATTCATCTTTGACCATGAAATTTTTACAACAATATCATCTTTAAGTTAATTATATGTGTGCCAAATTTCAAGGCCAAATAATTTACACAAAAAAAGATATTCGAAATCTCCCAACATGTATAGCCATGAGAACAATTTCACTACTGCCAACTTTGACACCCTCCCAAGGACTGAAATTTTTTTCTTTTGCTAAGAATTTATTTCCATAGAACCATCTATACATTTATTACATGTGCGAAAAGTTTCAAGTCCAAAAGACCCCCACAAAAATAGATATTCAAAATCTACCAACATGTAGTTGTGAGAAACAATTTCACTACTACCAACTTTGACACTATCCCAAGGGTTGAAAAATTGTTTATGAACCATGAAATTTTTATGATGAAATTATCTCTATGTAAATAACATGTGTTCCAAATTTCAAGTTCAAGAGAAAAAATTATGTTAATTCTACCAATGTGTTTTTTTCAGCCCTTAGGATAGTGTCAAAGTTGGTAGTAGTGAAAAAATTTCTCACTACTATACACATTGGTAGAACTAGCATATTTTTTTGTGCATGAATCTTTTGAACTTGAAATTTGGAACACATGTTATTAACATAGAGATGATTTCATCATAAACATTTCATGGTTAATAAAAAAAATTTCAACCCTTGGGATAGTGTCAAAGTTGGTAGTAGTGAAATTGTTTCTCACAACTACATGTTGGTAGATTTTGAATATCTATTTTTGTGGGGGTCTTTTGGACTTGAAACTTTTTTACACATGTAATCAATATATAGATGGTTCTAAGGAAATAAATTTTTAGCAAAAGAAAAAAATTTCAATCCTTGGGAGGGTGTCAAAGTTGGCAGTAGAGAAATTGTTCTCACGGCTATACATGTTGGGAGATTTCATATATCTTTTTTGTGTAAATTATTTGGTCTTGAAATTTGGCACACATATAATTAACTTAAAGATGATGTTGTTGTAAAAATTTCATGGTCAAAGGTGAATTTTTGAGCCCTCGGAAGGCTGTCAAAGTTGGCAGCTGTGCAATTTCCTTCCCTACGATTTCAAAAATTCGTAAATGAAGTAGACCTTACTGTACTTCCAGTATTCTTGAGAGTCTATATTTGGTTGCCCTAAATCCTACTCTTAGCACTTTAAAAATCTGTAGTTTATTCACACGGGGTTTAAAAAATGCATTCTAAGATACCGTAGGTGTAGGGTAGCTTTGCCAAAAAATAATTCAAAAAAATGATGGCGAATTATTTTGGAAATTATATTGAACGTTGGCAAAAAAGAAATAAACAAAATAAAAGGAATAACAAAATCTTTAGAAATTATAACACATGAACAAAAATCAAATAAATTTTGACTCCAAAGTGAACCCAAAGTCCTTGTGCCATCTTCCATCAAGATAATTGTTGTTGACAAATGAAGGAGTTACTTCTTTGACAATCTATGTGAGTGATGAGTAGAGAGTTCATTTTTATAATGAAATTCATTGTCCATCATGAAGCCTCAAAGGCTATGGGATAATTTAAAGTTGAGAACTTGACCACTCATTGTCAAAATGCAGGAATTATGTTCAGTGTAGAATTTTAGACCTCAATTAGTCATAGTAGAGTATTTGTATTCAAAAAACTTAAGACTAACAACAGTTGCTAAATCAAACTAACTTTCATCTTTGAAAATCCGTTTATAATTTTGATCCTCCAATAAAAAGTTATGGACAAAATTCAGAGAGGATGTTTGAAAATGTCAAAGAAATGTCCCTTCCAACCCCTCCATGAATTTTGTTCATAACTTTTGATTGGAGGTTTGAAATCTCAATTGGATTTTTGGAGATGAAAGTTAGCTTGATTTTCTACATTAGTTTAGTTCAAATATTTGTGAAAATTTTTATTCTACTATGCCTAAATGAAGTCATGAAATTCTACTTTGAACACAAATCCTACTTTTGACTTGACTATGAGTGGTTGAGCTCTTACAAATTCTAATTTACATATCCCACGTGGGTTGTTTTACCTCCTACCACCCCACTTATATGAAGAGCTTGTGTTCTCTTCTCTACAAATACATTGAGTGGCTTTTGAAATTGCTTGAGAGATTCATGCATGAGGATAGAAAGTCTAGGTTAAGGTTGGATGAAAGGTGAAACTACAATTATTGATTTTTCCAAAAAATTGAATTTCAAAAAATTCCTTTTTTAGGTGGTGAAGAGTGATTGCATGAAAGACCGGTACTGAAACTTTGTCACAAAGGGAGTGCCAAAGCTTCCTTTTGCTATAACTTTTGCAGCATGATTCACATGAACTTGGAATTTTTATTGGAGATGCCTCTCTTGAGTTTAACCCCTAAAGGACCGTTGTCCCTTCGGGGGACAAATGGGTTTTCGGGTAGGTACCTACGGGCTGAAATTTTCTCTTGATTTTTTGAAACTTTTTTTGAAGGTAGAAAAAGTGATTAGCTTCATGGGAATATAATTTTTTTCACAATCGGTGCCCGGGAAAAAAAGTTATGACCAAATAAGCTCAAACGAGGGGACGGCGGGCAGCCCAGGCAGCCAAAAAAAAATGGACAAAAATTTGAATTTTTTTTTTAATATTTTTTTTCTCATATATTATATTTTTTCTATTTGAAAAGCTTTTATTCATTTCATTTGGATATGTTATGAGAAAGTTATGGACATTCTTGTTTTTTGGGCAGTTAGAGCATCTTCTTGAAAAAAATAACTTGTAGGATTCATTTCTGAATGCAATTTTTCAAATTTTTCAATTTTTTTTTTTGCATGGTCTGATTTACTTGTTAGAACAATCTCACCATTGGGATTAGTGCATTTTGTACCTACTTATACTTAACAATTTTTTTAAGAATGATAATTAAGTTTTTTTGAATTTCTTTTTTTTCCTAGACTCTCCACTCAATTCTCCACTATAAAGATTTAAAGCTCAAAACTCTGTAGTGCAAAAATTTTAAGTTAAAAATGTTCAAAGTCAAAAAATCTAGTCCCGCAATGTGCAAAAAAACTTGTTTTTTCCACTTTAAACGCAGATATCTTGCAATCTGTGCAATCAAAAATTTTGAAATTTTTCCCACACACTCTCATACTAGTTAGGTGTAAGATCCTATGGTTAGATGTGGAAAAAAAATAATTTTCAATTTTTTTTACTCTTTGCTATAGATATGGCAATTTTGAGTGTTTTTTGGCAGAAAAAAGGCCTTGGTCCTTTAGGGGTTAATCATGTCTCATATTTTTCAAAATAATTCAAAAATCATTTTATATTTAAAAATCATTTAAACTAATATGTCATGTTTTGAGTTTTAAGGGGTTTTAGTACTATGGAGTACCCAAATTTAATGATTTGGAGCTGAAATTTCTATGGTCTATTTCCATGATAGGAAGTCATGTTCCTACCAAGGGGCATTAAAAAATATTATATTTTATATCCTCTACATCTATGCAAAGAAGGCTCCCTTACGCGCGCAATTTTGAATGTTGAAGATGGTTTCAAGATAATTTTTTTTGGTGAAATATCTTCAATATAAAGTCTTTCCAAATAGCCAATTTTTAGTTTCTTTGAAAATTGCTTTTCCTATTTTGTACAAATTAAAACGTCAAACTATGTATTTTCTTCAAAATTTCAGCTTACACTTTTTTGTAAATAACTTTTTACCTAGATTTCTTTTAGGTCTGAAATTTTGGTGATATGCTATTTATAGTGTTATACTAATTATCCTTATTTTATTTTATTAAAAAAATTCATATGCAAAAAGCTCATAGTATTGGGAGTACTAGTCAAAAACAGCCAAAGTAGAACAAAAACAGCCAGTCATTCATGCAATCACCCTGAATATTAAATTTTCAAGTTAATTAATTATTTGTCAGGGCAATGGCAAAGCTGCCCTACACCTACGGTAATCTAGAGTTCTCTTTTGACTATCAATAAGACCCCTCAAAAAGGTTTTCAATGTAATGATAGAACCCATGTTGAATTGCTTATTTGTGTGATTTCAAGTGTAGTTACCTTAATCTCAAGAAAAAATGAGCAAACAAATTGTTCAAATTCTTGGCAATTTGGGTCCATTTTGAAAGTACACCCCCCTTGGATCATCAGTAATAAAGGTAGCAACATCCATGCTAACTTTCTCTATATCCATAACCGTCACTTCTAAAATCTTGGAAAATCTTTGGAAGTGAATAGATGTGATTACATGAATGTACTACATCCGAAAATCAAACCTTAGTATTGGTCTTAGGTGCATTTGTAGTCGGCTCTTTACAAATTCACAGTTTATTATCACAATGTTCAAATAATACATTCGAAAGTGCACAAGACTTATCACTCTCTTGCTGATAGGATCCAGTAATTTGTTGGATGTCTATCAACCCTTGAACGCCGAGCTAGTGACCGTGGAAATCATCCCTTTTGGCATCGGATGATATCATCTTCTTTGAAACAAATCAAAAGTGCTCACTGGAGGTCAAACTATTGTTCATGATCTTCCCTTTCCATACAAAATTTGGAAGATGAATAGTCGCACTTCTGTTCTACACAGGAGATTCTCTTGTCATTCATTGCCCGCTAAACGTCCACCTTGACAATTAAGGGTTAAGAGAAATCATGTTCAAAACCCTAAAATTCACAGTTATAGGTGCTGCTACCTTAACGATAGAATGCTGAGCTTTTAGGTGGATGCATACGGAAGCTACAAGGACCTCAGCAAGCCAACAATTGGGTCAGTGCCCAGTCGTGACCTCTCCTCCTCCGTCCTCCATCCTCCATCCCAGCTCCATTTTGTCTCCTAAAGAATCAGCCGGCCTTTGTACAACTTCATTGCGACAAAAAACGATCAAACCTGGCTCACACATGTCCATCTCGGAGAGGAGCAATGTACTTGTAGGTGTCCCTAACTCACTCCCACCGGTGGCGCTCTGACATGGGGGTGTTGAACAAATGGACTTTTTAGCCAGTACTGTAAAGAGAAAGGAGGAACCAATGGTCTCAAATTCTTATAATTGGATGAAATGAAGATGTTAACTCTTGTATTGGATTTTGGGCAGACGGAACTTTGAAAATTGTGGATGAGATCATTAATGCATTTTTGCGAGAAAGTCGTGTATTTGGAGGAGTATGGTACAGATTGAAGAGCTGCACTTCCCCAAACGACTGTATTCTTGTAAGGTAGAAGGCTCGAGAACAGTTCGGGCATTTAGAACCGCCCACCCCATAAATGTACACAGTTTGTACATGTTGTTTTTTCATAGCCTTCACTGATGTACCAACAATGTACATTTCAGGGGTGGGCGGTTTTAGAGCCCTAGGGTAGTTCAACTTCAAAATTTCATAACTAATTCAAAAATGATTCAAAAAATATGAAACGACTTGGATTAGATGCCAACTCCTCTTGTCTTTGAAGGAAAATTCACTGAAAAATATTTTGAGAAGTTTCACCTGCCTAAAATTCAGTTCCAATGCTTAGATGGTTGGTTTATGGACCTTCTACCTTACTGTACAGAGGGCTACCCAAAAGATACGTGATGGCAGTTTTGGCCATTCAGTTTTCTTTGCATAATGTAAAACAGAGTTATTGTTTTTGTTTTGCACAATCAATGAACATTGATATCTTACGCAATCCCCCACAAGCATATCAAATTTTTAGTTTCAAAAAATCAAAACTCCATTTTGGGTGAATTGTTTCAAATTTTTTCACGGTTTTACATGAAAATTCATAGAAAAACATTGGTGATTAATTTTTAAAATTTGTTTGCGAAGATATGTAGGAAATATTCATGCGCACATTTTTCCTTCAACAAGCATCTTCAAAAAAGTTTCACAATTCCCTCCAAAGAGATTTGAGTGGGGGCATGTCTAGTGCCGTAATTTTTGAAAATAAATATCTCTTTACTATAATTAGAATTTTTGCAAAGGAATTGTACCATCATGCTCAAATGTACAAAATTAATTGTAGTGTGAAGAAAAACAGGCAAAAAATCTAATTATAGTCAAGAGATATCTATTTTCAAAAATTAGAGCACTCGACATGCCCCCACTCGAATCTTTTTGGAGGGAATTGTGAAACTTTTTTGGAGATGCTTGTTGAAGGAAAAATGTGCATATAAATGTTTCCTACATATCTTTGCAAACAAATTTTAAAAACTCATCACCAATGTTTTTCTATAAATTTTTCTGTAAAACTATGGAAAAAAATTGAAACAATTCACCAAAAATGGAGTTTTGTTTTTTTTTAAACTGAAAATTTGGTATGCTTGAGGGGGATTGCATAAGATATCAATGTTGATTGTGCAAAACAAAAACGGTAACTCTATTTTACATTATACAAAGAAAACGAAATGGCCAAAACTACCATCATGTATCTTTTTGGCAGCCCTCTGTACAGTTGATGAAGGTCTATCTGTTATAGAGCAAATTAAGTGTTTAGTGTCACAACCCTTGTCACGACTTTTGTCATAAAATCCATCTTATTTTCATCAAGGAGAGATATCACCCAATGTTCACGATGAAAATGTAAAGCGCTACGAGTATTCATTTGATTCATCAAATACATGTTTCACCTATCTTTTGCAAACAAAAATGTGCAATGGGAGTGATGTTGCAAACATTTGCAACAATTGTACGACTACTACAATACAAACACACAAGCATGCATTGAATGGGTATACTAAATAGGGTTGCCCCAGACTAATTTCTCAACGTTCTACACTATATAAATATGTACACTTACTGTAGAAGGATGCATTAATGTAGGAACCATGCGTATTGCATGGGTTGGTGCACTAGTTCATGGCTCGGGGTATAGAGAACAGCATATGCCTCCATCTAGTCAAGCAGTGAGTCATGAGGTAACTTCTCCGGTGAAGGCAACCGAATTAGTAAAGCAAGGTCCCAAATTCACTATTTAGTATAGAAGAGTTGTGTGGATACATGGAAGATTGTGGTGCTTCAAATGCTTATCAAGTGTGTGGAGATGACAAATGTGGCACGTTGTAGTACTATGGATGTCAGGCCTTCCAAATTTGGGAACACCATGCATGAAGAATTTTGTAGTAATTAATTTGTCACTTAAACAATTATTGTAAATTGCTCAAGTTTTGGAGGCTCATATATATGATTTTTGTGGTAAATTGTTGATTATGTAAAAGGTGCATGATGGGACATTATTACCCCCTAAATGCCCAATCATTTATGGTTATTGCCCAACTTTTGAGTTGCTTGGATCAAAAAATAAAATTGAAATTGAAATTGAAATTTTATTTTTTTTCTCATGTAGTTCTTCAAGTTATCTTTCCATTGTCACAAAAACTTTTGATTTGAACAAAACTCAGCCCTGGGTGATTTTTCAAAGTCAAACATTTCAAAAAAAAATAACCATTGATTATCTTATGGAAGAAATCTAGACAATCAAAGGTTGTCCCACGTCATAGTTGATTGTCTTGGTCTTCATTTGCTTGAGGTTAAAAATCCAATAGTTGTAGGATGAGTTGTCGTTAGCCCTTTATTCTAACTTAGGGGAACAAGTTGATTTGGAAAACAATGTCACGTGTCATATTACAACCAATTGATATATTAACCCCTAAATGCCCAAGGCCTTCTTTGAACTCCTAGGAATTTGTTCTAAATTGAACAAAAAACCAACATTTTGATAAGTTGTACCAATTCTTTTTTAATTGTAATCATACAAATTCAAACTAGACATGTTAGAGATCACATAGGAAAAAATATATATATTATTCACAAATTGAAAGATTATAATGTTTGAACATAAGGGTGTTAAAACTGCGAAAGTGACTTGAAGTCTTTCAATCCTCTTTTCACATGCCAAATCTAAAAAGTTGGCCACCAAAAAAATATGAGGTCAAAAGACCCAACATGCATAACTCCCATCAATTTATGGCTTCTCAAAATCTACTCTGCAATTTTTTTAAATGAATTTCTAATGTGAATTTTTCTCTAAGATCTAGTGTATTTGAGGCTCATTTCCAAGAGCCCTCAACACTACGGAAAGTCAAGATTACAATGGGTACCCTTGCACAAAATCTTGAACAGAAAAATCTTAATCAATCATTTTCAAAATCAGATTTTCGACGCTAAAACTAGACTTCAAAAAGAATTTTACCAAAATATAAACTACTAAAAATAGCAAATTGGTTAGGTTTTATTTAACTTCACAATATTGTTGACACCAAAATTTGGTGCCTCGAGCACTTAGGGATTAAGAGCCTTAAACTCTAAAGGACTAAGTAGCCTACTTTGGGCCTTTTGCAAATGTAGGCAAAGTCAACTGATTTAGTATTATTAATTTTTGCATGACATTTTTAGGACAACATCTAATCAGCAAGCTCTAAATGTGAAGCTTTGTTTTACATCTATCATTCCTATAAACATTGCAAAAACTATAAGTTTTTTTTCAATATACATATATATGAATGATTGGATAACAATATAGACACAAAAGTTGAAATCATTCTATTTAAAATAATGAGATGAAAATAATATTGATTTTTGTTTTGAATGCAGTAAGTACAAAAATGATGTATAAATTTGATTTTGAGCTAAATTTTAAAAGAATTAACAAAAAATTATAAAAATTGATGTGTCTTCATTTTGAAAAATATTCAAAGTTGCAATTCAATTCCATGTTAGAGATTATTAACCATTTACCTTTTTCTTTCATCTGGAACATATTTCCACATAATGCTTTTGTCTAAATAATTTAATTTCTAATTTCTAATTTTCTCTCCCATGTATTTTCAAACATGTTGTCTAAAATACACACACATATATATGGACACTCAAATGTTTTACTGCAAAACTAGAAAGACAAAATTTTACAAATTTAGTACTAAAATTTAGCAAAACAAAATTCATTGGCTTGATATTTTAATAATTAGCATTTTTCATTTAGATGTCACTATTTAGAATGACATCATCATGCTCAAATTTAACACTAATCAAGGTATAAAATCATGTGACACCATTTCACATCTTTTCAGCCATGTAGAATGTGCAATAATGATCCAAAATTGGGTAGTACCATAAGTCCTTGAATCCAATTCAACCCAACAATAGACTTTTGTCACTACTCATAATCATCAATTTATATACCTTCCATGTCAAACACACTAAAAAACCACCATATTGCAACTACAATCAAACTTCCCAAATCTTTTAGAATATAAATACAATATATGGTGGGTACACCCAAAACCACTACTTTTTGCTATTGAGCCAAATTACTATTATTAGACTAGTTAGATTTTCTTATATTCTTGTTGGCAAGTGAGAGGAATTTCGAACGCATTAAAGAACGTGGCATTTGGATATTGTATGCAAAAATTATTAAGGAACAAAGTTTGGTTCTAAAATGATTTCTTCCACATAGGTATAGAATTGATTTTGGAGATGTACACAGAGTAAAGATGGCGGTTTAAGATCAATGGCACATTTGGGTGTACCTACCTTACATACCATAACCAATAGCTGCTCTACTACAAGAGGCTCTGTCTTTGTAGTCTTGACTCATTTTTTGAGCAAGTTAACCTTGGAGCGCCACGGACGCCATTCCATGGTGTTCCAATGACAATATTGTTGAGCTAAAAAGAATTCAAAAGCATTTTTCATCCTCCTTTTTCTTGTTGACCTTTCATATTGGGTTATGAAGAGTATCCAATTGAGTTTGTACTCTTTCCAATGTTTGTCTTCACGTAAATGAGAAGTTATTAAAAAAAACGGATCACAAAATATGCTATTTTAGAGTATTTTGGGAAGTTGTTGCTCCTTGCACTACATCTGAAATTTCTCCACAAAAATGATATTTTTTTAGTTTGAGTCCAACTAACAAAATGAAGGTCATCTACTCTAGTTTCTACTCCAATTTGAATTTTGAAAAAATTTATAATATTGAATATTTTATTGCAATTTGAACTTTGGGTGTATTTTCAATGTCTATTATTTTCTAATTATAGAATGACACGGAAATTGAGTATATACCATGATGTTTGTCATTGTAATATACACACTTGGTGAAATTTTCAGATTTTTTGAAATAATTTTCAAAATTAATATTATTTTTCTTCACTTTTTTCTTCAAAAATTCTCAAAAAATTAAATTTCCACAAAAAAAATCTATTTTTTTTTGTGAAGTAAAAAAGACATGTAATTTCATCTCTGAAAAATAAATATAAATTTTTTCATACATATCTAGTTGCAAAATGGCATCAAATTGAGTGATGGGCAGTGAGGTTTGAAATCAATGGTCATGGGTCCATCATTCAGGGGTTAAGGCAGTTCCTCGAACTTCCTCGATGTTGATGCAAGCCTCCGTCCCTCCGTCCCTCCGTCCTCCCCTTCAATCTTGAGCCCCAAAATCTGAAGGTGAATGAATGGATAACTGGACTCTGGTTTTCTGGGTAACTAAGTTAGGGGAGGCAATCCTGATCAACCCCCCCATTATGGTAGCGCACCCTGCTCTGTTTCCATGAACTTCCAGAGAAATAAATGACTAATATGGATGGTCACTGATTGGTCAATAATTCACCATCACACGAATGAAGCATTGTTCATTTTGTTTCCAGCATATAGTCAAAATTGGAGAAACCATTTCACCAGAATGGAAAGAACCTGATCTATCGCTCAAAAATTTGTAGTAATTCCATTTTGCGATACAAAAATCTGGAAAATTATGGAAAGCCTCCTTTGCATATTTCTACACACTGATAAATTGACCCACTGAAGAACCGCACCCTCCAGATACATGGAATGCTTATTTGATCGGAAATGGGTTGCCTCCCCTATGCATGTTGTTGGGCGGAGAGATGATAAGGGGTGTAGGATGCTGGTGAGGAATTTGTACAACAACATCCCTGGGCAAAGCCAAGCCCACTTTAGGTGTTTTTTTTTTCCTTTTGTGGCATTTTCCTGACTCCTCCCTGCACCGGAGCGAATCTGGGTCAGACAAATGCTCCCCCCCAAGTGCTCTCTCTAATACTCTGAATCTTTGCTGTCTCCTTGCCCCCCAAGTAGACGACAGCCATGGGCCAGCGGCTCATGGAGTTACGGTAACTTCAATAGGAACCAGCGAGTAATTGTCAAAACAGGATCACTCTCCCCAGACGGCCTAGTCACCATGCCTGCGAAGTTATCATAAAAGTTACTGATCCATTTGCCATTTGCCAAGTACAGTGAGGTTCAAGACCGACTTGAAGGAGATAGGACACAAGTTGCACGACTCCCATAGTCCCATGCATGCCTTGAACTTTGGCAGGCCCACCTGGGATTCTGGAGTAATTTATAAGGCAAGGCAGGGCAAGGTGACTGCACCTAAATGAGGCGGAAGTGCATTGGGGAAGGTTTCGAAGCTGCCCTGCCGGAATTCGCCTCCTCCCTCTTTGTAGAAGGAGCTGGGGATTTTCCAATAGGGGTAAGGTAGGTGCACGCATTTCCGTCCCTTTAAGAATTTTTCCCTCATGTATTAGTGGTGCTCATTTTCTTTCTAGAATGCACACCATTGATACATGAGGATGGAATTGGGTGCTGGGTGGGAATGGGTGTGCCTACCTTAGTCAGACCTTCTTCACCAAGGGAACAAATCTAGAGAGTGAGAAGTTCTGGGGACAAAAACAAGAGCCAATGGGGAGTGACGGTGGGTGAAGAAGGTATGACATCCCCCCCATGGTGTGTCAAGCATGGAGAATTGAAAACCTATGAATGGTTTTATTTGTGTGATTGGATCAATAGCCTTCAGGTTTGGCAGCCTCTAGAGTAAAATCAACAGTCTCCGGGGGGTGAAGTCAGCAACCTACAGGGTGAAATCAACAACAAAATTCGCTCGCGAGGCCACTGCAACGCCCAAATTCCACCTCCGCAGGTAAATAATGGACTCTGCAAAGCTTTCACAGGAAAAATATGTTCAACGTCAAAGAGGCGACGGAAACCTAATGGTTAGCTGCCACATCCAAATGCGTAGAAGAAGTTTTGGACAGTGAAGAAGATGTGACTACCTCTAATAGCAACAATTGCATCATGTCCTTATGAAAATCTTCCATTTTATTTCCTCTGATATCAAATTTTCATTGGGCACTTTCCTTTGACTTCAAATTTGCAAAGGCTATTGGATCAAAAACAATTGGATCAAAAACATGTCGGTTTTGAAACTAAACTCCAAATTTCATTACATTGGGCAAATACAGACAACGGAGTAGGGCCTGGCCATCGCAATCAACCCTAAAGTGATACCCACCCCTACCCTATTCAAGCACTTCAAGCACTTCAACGGTCATCTCTAAAGTGATACCCAATTTATTTAAGAATATACTGGCCTCCAGTAACTTGAGGATTAGCCTTAGATTTAAAATGGTAGACAACCAAAATTTGGCAATTTTTTTGAGACGGGGGCTATAAATTCACCTTTTATTTTTTCACACTTGTTGGTTGCCAATCCTAATACCAGTTTTTTGTTTGGTTTTGGATCCTTCATTTTCACACTCCAAATGGTTACTTTTCTAAAAGCACTAGCCAAGAATGAACTAACTAGCAGTTATTTCCGAACATTGAATTGGAATGAGCATTGTTCCTATTATTAAATTGCCAACTTTTTTATTGAATCTTATTGGAGTATTTTAGATTCCCTAATTTCATGCATTTTTTGGACTCCGTATAAATTAATTATGAAGTTTTAAACTGCTAAAAATAAATGCACCTAAAAGGGACCCATGGCTTTTATAAATAGAAAAATATTCCAGAGTACATTTTAGACAACATTTTTTGAAGATCGGTTTTAGAAAGGAATCAAAATTAGGTAGACTTACTTCAACTTCTAATGACCTAAAGAGAGTGTACTTTCAAAATGAACTAAAATTACCAAGAACTTGAACAATTTGTTTGCTCATTTTTTCTTGAGATTGGATAAAAAAATAACCAAGGAATCTCGAAGTTCACATTGAAAATGAGCGAATCAAAAAAATTCATATTATTTGACTGTACACTTCAGTAGATATTCAAGTTTGAAGTTTTACATGGGGCAATGGAAAAATAGGGCAATGCACTTTGAAGGAGCATATCTTAGTGAGAATATTTTGAAATGATGACTTTTTTGTGCTCAATGAAAGACAAGAGAGTTGAAATGTTCATCTAAAATTTTACAACATTTGGTCATTTTTGCAATTTTTACTAGAGCTTGCAATGCATGGTGCTCACTAAAATGAGAGTAGTGTCCACTGATCCCTAAATTGGCTAAAATTAGCTAAATTTCTACCCAAAAATCCTAACGTTACTAGTACATTGTAAGAAAAGACCTTTAATGGAGACATTTTAGCCAACACTGCAACAAACAATAGAATTTGATAACCAATTTGGGATGATTGCAAAAAACATTTGTACTATTTGTTGCATTTTGCATTTTTGGACATTTAGTACTTTTTGTCCTATGAGTCACCTTCATTACTATTGAAGGCATGGAACATAAACTTTGAATGGTCAATTAGATTTCAAATTTACTATTCTAACAACATGTGATGTTCATCATTGGATGACAAAAATGGAAGGAAATACTTAATTTGCCATTAAAAAACAATTTAAATTGGTAGATAGAAGGTATTACAAGCCCCAGCAGTACTATTGAGTCTTTCTGTATACCCTGGAGTACTATTTTGAGCCACATGCTACAATTTACCTTAGAAAATGAGGCTTTCACATTTCTATTTTTGAAAATTAGGAAATGAGTTTAAAAAAATTATTTTAAAAATGGCCATTATTGCCGACTAAGAGCAAAGTAGGAAGATCATAGTTAGAACTAAAAAAGCATCTTTAATTCAACATAATTTCAACCTGAATATAGCACACTTTAGGCCAATATAAAACACACTTGAAAAATGTTTTTGGAAACTCCTCTCTTGAAAAGGTGTATTTCTACTAGAAGAGCTAGCCTACCAAATTTGATGATGTAACTCTTCAAAAAAGGTACTCAATAGTACTAAAACCCACCAAAACCACATGTGTGACATATATTCAAAATTCAATTTCACTTATTAAATTAATTTTGAAAAAATTGAAATAATTTAAGTGTATTTTTTATTGCTATAGGAAGCTTGCTTTTGAATTTCATGTTCATTCAATCATTTTTGCAATACTTATGGTACAACAAACCTCCGCATTGAACGTGTCACAAAAAATAGTACAAGTGTTTCTTGCAATCATCCTTTGCAACTTCTTCCACATTGGGATTAGCATCTACTTAGTCGATTTTGTACTATAGTACTCCCAATAATCCTTCACAACTTGCAAAATCCTTTCTTTTTCTATTTTTTTCTTCATACTACTCATTCTCAAGGTACCCAAAGTTGATGCATGTTTGATCTTGAAGGTAGCATATTGCACTAAATTCCATAAACTAGTTTTGGAATCACTACTAGTGTTTGTAAAAACAAGAATGGGCACACTTGTCTTCTCCTTAAGCTCCTTACATATACCCTTTTTGAGGTGGGCAGCAATTGGATTGGTTGGTTGACTATTTTCAATCCATACCTAAAATGAAGCAAAAAATATAAGCCATGAATTACACTACACCACTCAACTTTTAAAAATGTACAAGCCATAGTTTAACTTGGAATTTGGTGAAATTGCCATTGGATTTAGAATGCAGTCTATTTTTTAGAAAAAAAAATTATTAAAAAAAGCTCAAAATTTGGAAAACGGATAGCTCAAAAAAGAAGGGCAACAATCAAAAAATGGTCACTTAGGTCATTAGGGATTAATGCACCCATAATCAACATTAATACCATTTGAGCATACTTACTACTCCCTCCGTCCCAAAATGATTTTCCACAATTTTGTTGATATTTTTTTGAGTCAATTTCAATGACCATATTGTGAAAAACATAATTAAGAAAGGTTCCAAATTTTATAGCACTAGAATCAATGAAGAACATTGCATATGTTCATTGCAACCTAAATAAAATTAGCCACCAAGAAGTATTTTTTTGACCTACTCAAAGCAACCTTAAAAAAACATGACATTCAAAGTGGACAATCATTTCGGGACAGAGGGAGTATTATAAAGCAAAATTTTCTTTAATGAATCTTATCGATAACTAAAAGAGGAATTCGATGCACTTATACAATTTTTAAAAATTGGATCTTATTAGCAAGTGAAAGAAGATTGCACCATGCATTGATAGACTCTTTATCTAGATATTAAATCTAAAATTCATTTAGAAAAACTCCAATTATTAATCACTTTATATTGCTTCATTTCTCTAAAAATGAAAAAAATCTAGTGTCATATAGCTTATTTAGACATGTAAATTTACTTCAGCATTTAAAGGACTAGTTCCGTTTCCATATGGTCAACCATCATTTTTGGAACCAATTTAGTATGTTCTCCTGAAGCTCTAAAGTACGTTTTTTGGCAACATAGAATTTTTGGTCATCCATTCACGAATGGAATTTTTTTTTTTTTACAAAACACATGTTTGAAGAAAGCTACAAGGTGCAAATTTTTTTATAACATTTGATTACATGGTTAACCCCTAAATGTATTTTGACTATGTTTTCACCAAAACCATTCCAAAATTGCCATTTCTAATACAAGTACCAAATTTTAGAATAAAAACATTTTTGGACACATGTAACTATAAGATACTATAGTACATTGGTTTGAAAAGATGTGAAAAAAATTTCAAAAATTTTCATTGTGTAGATTGCAAAATATTAGCGTTTGAATTGACAAAAACATTTTTTTTGTCCTTGCAAAAAGACAGGCAGCTGCCCTTGACAAGGTTACATTTGTATGAAAAAATGTCCAAAATGGTGGTTACTCTTTGGATTTATTTTTCAAAGGCAGTTGGCTACATGCTTGAAAAATTTCAAACCATTTGGAATTGTATAACATATAGGAAAAACTAGTATGAAGAAGAAGTAGAGAATGATTCAAAATACTAAATTGTCAAAAATTTAATTATGGAATTGAAAAACGCCAATCACCCTATTTTTTTATTTTTTTCCAAAAATATTAAAAATTGACTTAAATAAAGGACTTCAAAGTTTATTCTCAAGTTTGTTTTAGAGTAGAGATTACATAACTACCTACATATTGAAACTCCTCATAACTTTCACCTCATTAATCAAAATGGAATGATTTAAAGCTTTCCTTGTATATATAAATCTATAAAATCAATTTCAAATTTTATATTTTTTAAAAGTGATTTTTAAATATTTTTTTGAGTTGCCCAAGCTGCACGCCAAACGCAAAAAATTATATATCATACAATGATTTCTTAATCATGTAATCAAAAGTTATGAAAGTTGTCGGGCCTTAAAGCCACTCCTTGGGTACATGTTATGTGAAAATTTTAAAGAAAAAAAAAAAAATTCCATTCATAGTGAAGTGCCCAAAAATCGCTATGTTGCCAAAAAATGATGTTTGGGCATTTAGGGGTTAAAAAGGTTATTGAATGATATGTAGTTTCTTTTAAAGCTTAGGCAACCCGGACAACTTAGAAAAAATTGCTTTTATAAAAAAATAAAAATTGAGCTTGATTTTTTATATTTATGTATATTTAAAAAAATTAAATCATTCTATTTCAATTAGCAAGATGAATGTCACAAGGGGTTTTAGTTTGTAGGAAATTATAGAATCTTTACCTTAAAATAAACTCTAAAGTCTTATGTTGATTTCAATTTCAATATTTTTGGAAAAAGATTAAAATATAGATGTAGATTGGTTATTACAGCATTATAATCATTGGGATTGAAAATTTTCAATTCTATAACTAAATTTTTTACAATTTAGTATTTTTAATCATATTTTAATCTCTAAATGCCCAAGGCCTTATTTGAACTTCTAGGAATTTGCTCTAAATTGAACAAAAAGCCAACAATTTGATAAGTTGTATCAGTTTTATATATATTGTAACCGTACAAATTCAAACTAGACATGTTAGAGGTCACATACGAAAAGAAAACACGACAATATCACTCATAAATTGAAAGATTATAATGTTTGAACATGAAGTTGCGAAAGTGACTTGAGGTCTTTCATTCCTCTTTTCACATGCCAAATTTAAAAAGTTGGTCAACAAAAGAATATGAGGTTGAAGGACCTAACATGCTTTCCAATCAATTTACGGCTTCTCAAAATCTACTCTACAATTTTTTTAAATGAATTTTTAATGTGATTTTTCTTCCAAGATCTAGTGTATTTGAGGCTCATTTCCAAGAGCCCTCAACACTGCAGAAAGTCAAGATTGTAATGGGTACCCTTGCACAAAATCTTGAATAGAAAAATCATAATCAATCATTTTCAAAATCGTATTTTTGACACTAAAATTAGACTTCAAAAATAATTTAAAAAATATATAAATTATTAGAAATAGCACCTTGGTTAGGTTTTATTTAAATTCAAAGTTTTTCAACACCAAAATTTGGTGCATTGGGCATTTAAGGGTTAAATCTTTCTACTTAATATTTTTTTCAAGCATGAGTATAATTTTTTTTTGAATTTTTTTATATGTATTTCCAACTTATTTCTTCAACATTTATGGACAGAAGATGCAAGTTGTACTAGGATATAAATATTTTTGGGTAAAGTATGTGAAAGATGAAACTTAACCATTTGGAAAGAGCATTACAAGAAAAATGAGGCTTGAAGAGGGTTGTGAAACTGGACCGAAAGTGACGTCACTTGTTGAATTTTTGAAATATATATGTATACATTTCAAAAAAATTAAAAGTAAAGATTTAATAATTGCAGTCCCTATTGGTTGAAATTCGACCAACTTGAATTCTCCTTTCTTGTTTTTTTATTTAGTTATCTTATATAACAATAACATCATTGCTAGTCCCCATTGTTTTTGTAGTGTTGAAAATGATTTAAAAAAAAATTCAAGCACCCATGATCTTGCAATTGGTAAAGTGTTCTACTCTAAAATTTTAGTAGGATATAGCCTAACAAATTAACTAAACAGTCCCACGGTTGAATTTGTTAATGAATAAATTTAGATGATGATTTTAGCTATACTTTGGATACAATTATACAAGTTTTTTGAAGCAATTTTGAATCTAAAAACACTATAGTCTTTTGGTAATTAAATTATATTCAAGTTTCAATCTGATATTTTTATTACATGCCACTGTATTGTTTATTACTGTGAAAAATCTCTATTAATTTTTTACAAATTTTCATAATTATATTTTTATAATTTAAAAAATGATAAATATAATAAAAAAAATCTACATAAGGTTCAACTAGTAAAGGGATAATTATGTAAATTTTTTTAAGAAAATTTAAAATTTTTTACACCCAAATTGTTTTTAGCAATGACTTTCAAGTCAAATTACTACTATTAAGCTTAATTCAACCTTTTATATAATTTGATTGCTAAATATTTAAATTTTTGGATATTTAAATAAATGCATTTTCAACAAATTTTGATTTTTTCAAAAAATGGTGAAGAAAGAGAATTAATTTGATTTTTTATTGTGTAAATAAAACTTCATCAATTATATTTCAAACTAGAATGATCTAGGATTATAATAAAAAATGAAAGTTACAATGAAAAGATATTTTTTAAATTAAATTTAAAAATTAATTCTATAAAAAGAATTTGAATGAAAAACATACATTATTGTAAAATTTGGTTCATAACACATAGAGTTTTTGAATAGGTCATAACCTTGGTCTACACATGACAATTTAGCCCATGTTTCTAGTATTGAGGAGACTTTTCTTCTATAATTAATACATTATAATAAATAATGGACATATACTTTGCTTTTGCACTATAGAAGACTTGAGACTAGCAAAAGCTATATTGAATTGCGGAGAGGTAAGATAAACAAGTAATTGATCCTTCTAATGTTGATGAAATTTTCTTAACATTTTCATGACACAATCCATAAATCTTTGTAAATGTATGACTTTGCAAGACATGAGGATTGGAAACATGGAGATTGGAACAACTTCATGAGAAATTAGTTGAGACTTTTGCAATGAAATTCATGTTCATTTTTGTCAGAAATAAAGAAAAAGAAATTGCTTAAATGCCACATTTAACTACTTTTGGACTATTTAGTGAATTCTGGACAAAACATCGTGGGATCCCACGATGTTTGGATAGATCTCTCGATATTTGGATAGATCTCTGGATGTTTTGGATAGATCTCTTGATATTTTGTACTATCTCTCGATGATCAATTTTTTTTCTGTTGAAGACCGTTATTAATTCTGGACTTTCAAAAGTCCAAAAGTAGTTAAATGTGGCATTTAAGACTGCATGTACTAAATTTGGTTTTTAAACAATTTAATGAAGAACCTATTAGTCGGCTAGCCTTGGCATTAAGTCCCACTCGGATTCAGATTTTCACCTATCTACCTGACTGAGCAAATTTCTGTCCACATGCCCAAATTCAGTGCAATTTAATTATTTTACATTTTTTTTATATAACCAAAAGATCTTAGCTAGTAATAGAGATTTACCCCTTCATATTTTCCCTACACAGCACTCCGCTACAGATCTAAATCCTACTCACTCCGCTATATAGATGCTACAATATTAATATAAAACACTCCCTTCCACTGAGAGGACAAACCTGAAGGCGAGCAAGCTGAGTTGAGCAGTATGAGCCCTGATCAGTGCATCATGCTGAAGGCATTGGATAAGCTTATTTGGAGTTTAGAGTCATTGGATGACATTCAAGGTACTAAATCAACATCAATTGTACAAAATTTCCAGTTCTGTCCTTGAACATGTTGGACATCCTTGACCTCAACAACAGAGAAACATGTTTCACACCTCTTAATTCCATTGCTTGACTAAGTGTACAACAGTACTGTACAAACATGAGGTGATATGGACTTGAGGTGTATTCATTCACATGAGGTATGTTCATTTAACTTGCATTTGCGTAGACGATTTTTCCATTCAGAGGAGGGGAGCTACACAGCCTCAAAATCACGGGAAACCAAAATATGCACATGTAGGAAGTGTACAAGTAGAACTGCTTTCCATTTCTCAAATGAACTAAGAACAAAGACTCAACAGAGCCAAGAAGCCATGCTCATTGTTCTAATTCTCATCAACATGGAACAGATTTGTTCTCTCTTTTGGGACAAGTTATTAAGGAATTTAGTCTAGCACTGTTAGTAGTAATTAGGTGCTCATCTTCAGACCTCGATTTGAATTCTGGATCAGAAGGGTTGCAGTGGTAGTTCATTGGGCAGTGCTAAGTGAAAATAACGCTCACATTGATCACCTTGGTACCGACCAAGGTAGTAGTCCGTAAGTTTTAAGAGGGTGCAATTTGACACTCATAGCTCTCAGCTTTGTTATGTGTAGTGCTCTCCAGCTAATTTACTTTTGTTCATATCCATCTGAAGACATGTGCGCCATGATTAAAATTGCAATACACAAATCAACAAACACTGTCTTCTTGCCACTAATTTCTATAAAATACATGAAGGCAAGCTTCACATTGACATCGCTCATGAACAGAACAGGGATAGGAATTGCTGTTGACAAAAAAATTGATAGTTTTTGTAGGGACTAAGCACTGGTCCATGAACACTGAGCAATGCACTATACTCATTCTCATTTGTAACCAGTTGGAGAAAGTAACTTACAATTGAGGTATACCAGCCCATTACCACACAGATTTTCTATCTATGTATTTTGGAGAAGCTATTTGTCAGCTTCCATATTTTTCAGAGATTGAAAAGTTTGAGAGAAGTCAATTGCAAAAAGCATGAAGACATTCCGACAAGAAGTGAATTTTCTGTGATTTTTCAAAGCTAAAATGTTAAAAGTATGAATAGACCCTTGTTGAAGTGTGGGTAGATGCTTGTTAATGCATGGACTGATGAGTTTGCTCCCCAAGTGCATTACCATCTTGATACAAGGTTGCTAAGATTGTGGTAATGGGTGGGTCATTGATGCAAATGAAAGTGTCCTATATGTGGCAAAATTGGGTGGATGATGGTATTGGGCAGTTCTACCTTATATTGTTATGCAACGTATTCTCCCTACACAAAACAAATAGAATTGTAGACATCTCTACTTTTCTAGGAGCATATGTCAGTACTTGGCTTTTTGTTGAGCTCCTGTAAGTTGGAAATGTGCCCTGAGGATTGCTAGCAATTGTGTTGGGCACACAAGCAATCCAATTTGTGCAAAATCCAACACAAAATTTTTTTTCTACAAAAATGTGATTCAACACATACCGTAGTGTAACATGGATTTCGTTTTTTATTAATTCATTAATGTCAAAAACGAATTTCTATAAAATGTTAAGAGACAAATAACGAAATTTGTGGAAAATAAGTAAGAGCTTTGTCGAAAACTTTACTAATTAAGAGCTAGTATTGAAAGGGTTTTGAATTTGTGACCAACATGCTTAGAATGTCAAAAGTCCATATACATTGGATATTTCACTATACATTCTATACATATTCAACACTGACCTTGAATTGTCAACAATGCCGCTAATAAATAAATGAACCACTACAATACCTTGAACATTTTCAAAGCCCACTTGTACATGCATCTTTCTCTTCAAAAGATAAGACCTTTCAATCATAATGAAGAAATGACGAATAGAGAAATAATTACAAGACTACAAAAACAAAATCATCATTAATTCATATTAGTGTGAACAAAACACTTTGGCTAAAAAAAATAATTATTTTGTTATTGCAAAGACGAAACCCATGTCACACTACGGTATCAGTATACAAATTTCAACAGATTCTGCAGACAATTGTGAAGCTAGACCTCCAGTGTCACGTAAGTACACGCTTATAAGGTACGTGCATCCATAATCATCATTGTCCAAAAGCATACACCTAAGGTGCATTTAGATCAAAAAATGATACTTAAATTTAGATACTCATGACAAAAGATGAACACAATTAGAGCATGAGAGTTTATAGGAGGCAACCCATTTCTTATCACTTAAGCAGTTACACATATTTGCAGGGTGGGTTTCTTTAGTAGTGAAATTTTCCTATATGTAGAAATACAATTTAGAAGGGTTCCATAATTTTTCAGATTTTTTTTCTTCTCAAAATAGCATTACTATGAATGTTTTAGCTGAAGATTCTGTTCAACTTATACTTATCATGTAGACCTTCTTATTTTCAACTAAAGTCTCGTTGCAAAATCCACCAAGGGGTGGTTGCAATATTGAGAGTCTTGTAGCCAATCATAATGCGCCACAACTATGCTCGGATGCGCGCTGTAATTAATCATTGTTCATTTCCTACTGTATGGGAAAAAAGAACCCTACATTGCGAGAATGGGGGTGGGTGGGTGGGTTTGATCAAGAATGGATTGCTTCCCATAGGCGAGTATAGTGTTGATTTTTCATACACATAGAGACAATACAAACTTTGAAAATTCACAACTTATTCAAAGGTTGTTCAAATAATGCATATTAAAGAGGATTGACATCTTCTTTCACTTGCCTATGAGATCAAATAAAAATAATTCATGTTGAATAATAGAAACTATGCTCGATTGCTATTAGTGATGATTAACCCCTCATTGCCCAAAGAGACGAAGTACATCCCTTTTTCAATGTATTTTGAGATATCCAGGTGGTGAGGGATTAAGGATGCATTTACCTTATTCTATACACAAAGATGTAGTTCTATATTTTTCTCTTCACAAAAACCTTCTTAATTTAGTGCGTAAGTTTCTATAATAGTCATCAGTAACCTGTAATTAGTAATTGTACTATAGTCTTGAACCTCGCAACCTCTAATAGGATTAGGACCCCCTAACCCTAAACCCTAAACTTCTAACTTTTCACCGATTTAGTGCAATTTGTAGTGCAATTTACATTAGTAACCACGATTTGCTCAAAACACTATAGTGATTGTCATTTAGCTAGCTTTTGAAGCAATATATTTTCATTGTCCAATGTTTGAATTTGAGTTTCTTGAGCCTATTCCAAGTTCATGCATGATAAAAATTTCAAGTTCTAATTATAAACCAATGACGAGTTGGAAATATAGTTGGAGGGCTAATATGCTTTGATGTCTAGTTCCGACAAGCGAAAGCATTGAGGACCGCTGTCGCACATGCCCGGATCAGGGCATTACCGATACCCGGCACATATCCTTGAAGCCTGCTTTGTGCTTTTTCCGCTTTCAAGAGGACGCGACACGACGATGGCGAACAAGGAGCAGGCGATGGCGCAAAAACAATCGAAATGCCCGAGAACAGATTGGCCATGGCGGCCTCGATCTCTCTGCCGTGCACTCAATTGCTCACACACAGTCTCGTCCGATTGTCTACAAGAAAATTCGAACTCAATCCGTCGACATTGCTGGTCAATTCTCGCAGAACCTCTAGAAGAATCTCGCGGACCACAAGCCCAATCTCAACGACAAAGGCGAGCTTGGAGAATCGAGCATCCTCTGCAGCCGCCATGGCGACGACGGCGAACGATGTTGTAGAGCCCGGGGTGATAGTGGGTTCCGGTCGAGTAGGCCAAGCTTTGGAGAAGATGGGTGGGGGTCGTGACATCGTGATTCGGCGCGGCGAGACTGTCCCGGGAGACAGCACAGGACCCATCTTCGTGTGCACTCGGAACGACATCCTCGCGGCGATTGTGGACGCCACTCCCGCATCCCGACGCGAAGACCTCGTCTTCATCCAAAACGGAATGCTGGAGCCTTGGCTGGCGAGCAAAGGGTTAAGCGCCGCGACGCAGGTGCTGGTGTACTTCGCGGTGGCGAAGCTTGGGGACGATCCGCTGGACGGCAAGACGGACACGAATCCCGAGGGGTTAACTGCGGCGACAGGGAAGTGGGCCGCGGCCACCGCCGCGCGGCTCCACTCCGCGGGGCTGTCTTGTACAGTGCTGGATGGCGAGGAGTTCAAGAAGCCAATGCTGGAGAAATTGATCTGGATTTGCGCGTTTATGCTTGTAGGGGCGAGACATCCCGGCGCGACTGTCGGGGTGGTGGAGAAGGAGCATCGGAAGGAGGTTCTGGAGATTATTAATGAGCTCGCGGGCGCTGCAGCTGTCGAGAAGGGAATTGAATTCGACGATGGAATTGAGGATCGGCTCTGCGCGTATGCGCGCTCTGTTGCGCACTTTCCGACCGCTGTGAAAGAGTTCCAGTGGCGGAATGGCTGGTTCTATGAGATCTCGAAGCGGGCTTTGGAGAGCGGAAAGAAGGATCCGTGTCCGTTGCACACGGCGTGGCTGACAGAACTCGGGGTTGTCAAGTTGTAGGTTATGTGAGAAACCTGTATTGCAAGTGCTGCATGGTAATGCCCTGTGCACTGTTTTACAATGTTAACGGAAAGGCAAATTGCCGCTCTTTGTACAATCCACGCAATGTCGGATTACGTGCATGTTTTTGAACTTCGACTTCATGCTTTGGGTCGTTAGGTCACATCGAAATTGGAATTTTAGGTCACCAGAGAGAGAATGGTTGAAGCATGTTGAAAGTTGGTCATGAAGCCACACTGTTTAGGTCACATTGTGTGATTGATCGCCTAGCCAGTGAGGACTTTGATATGCTGGCGATTGAATTGTGAGTGCTATGGTACATGCTATGGTTAAGATATGGTCAAGTACTCAGTGCTCTCCCTGCCGGGAGATTGATCTTGAGATTATTGTTCATCTTCAAGGATTCCTCTCGTCCTTGAGAGTCTGCACTTTGCAGCATGCCAGAAGGTTACTGGATTTTGTGAGAACATGTGAAAATAATCGGTACTGCACATGTATGGTAGCATCATTGATAGTTATAGACTGCAATCTAGCGACTGCTGACTGTTCTGAAGTCAGACACACTGAAGTTGTTCTATGAGTGCACATATGTATCTTAACGCTCATGTTACAACGTAAGATATGGATATGGTTTGGATTCAATCTGTATGGCTGAAAATGGTGATCATCTGCATGTTCACAAGTGTCAATCCAGGAGCTAATGTTTATGGGTTATTGAAGTGATTGATGTCAGGGGCTTCTTACTCCACATTTCTTGAACTCAAGATGTAAGAATTGAAGTATGAGAAACTGAAGATGCCAGGGTCGAAAATATCTTGATTCTTCTTTGAGTAACAAAGTATTAGGAGCTCTTTTCAAGAATGTGGCAGGCAAAATACTTCAATCCAACGGAATCCATAAGAAACGGACATGTAATAGACTTCTGAGATGTTGCAAATTATTTGCGAAGTCGTATATTTAGCCTGTACTCAAGATGCTAATGTTGCACATACATCCCCAAGGGCTAGTAACATTCAAAAATCCATCTGATTTGCTTTCTGTACTCAAATGGAGTCACTGCGGCCTGTATATAATCTGCATGCAGACCCGTCGCCGATATATGTGCTACATTTGCTCTCTGAAAACATGTCTGACTACTTTAGAAAATGGTTGCAGCGCAATGGTACTGCTTCGTCTACATACACAAAGTTATCAAGACAATCACGCATGACACCACTGCAATCTCAGCTTGGATAATGCAACCTAGATTGTACCGGTATCTTTACAAAAAATTGGAGTGTGTAATGGGTACAAACTTCTGGAATAGTGCAGAGATCATCATCTAAGGTGAGAGAGAACTTCTTGCACCTTTCTCAAACCAGCTTGTAACCGCAGCCTAAGGATTCTATTATACATGCCTTCGGGAGCTTGTCTATTGTGACTGCACCGTCAACCCGGCATTAGCAGCAGCTGACTGCGGGTGATTATGTTCACCTTCATATGTGACAATCAACATTGTCGGATCCTCCATGGACCGCTCAACGTGTTTCCTGGCTGGGCAGCCTCTTATGCTGCTGCACTTGTAGTATCCCCTGCACATTACGATCAACAGTTCCTAAGTAAATTAGCACTAATTTCGCATCATTAACCCACAGGTCACGAACACAGAGAGAAACTGGTATTCACTGCAATGAAATTCTGTTTCATTTGTTTTAAAAAAACAAAAACAAAACTGGTATTCACATTCACTAATGTCAGGGTTGGGTACCTTGGGTGCGGTGAGCCCTTGATAGGCTTCTGACCGTACTTGCGCCATGAGTAATCATCCGGAGGTATGTCAGCCAACTTGCTGCTGATTGCTCTCACGGTGATTGTTCTCTTCAATCGCAGTTTCCTGCTGCAATGAGACAATTTCCAATTCAGATGATGCAGTAATTCCATTTCCGTACATGTACAAAACAGAGAAAAAGCATAAGCATGTGCCTAGTGATGCTTTCTGTAACTGCATACCTTCTTTTGGAGCAATGGCAGCGACCAAGGACGGCACAAGTGGCACCATTCTCATCCGATTTGCCGGAGCATTTCTTCCGTGGATTTGCTAGGGGACGTGGCGGCAACGGCGTTGGCTGCTCAGCTGATTTCCCACTCGGATTGTTATTCCCCACATTCGTCATGGTTGAAAATGAAACTGTAGTTGCGGATTGGGGAGGCCCGGAACTCAACGAACTGTCCGGGCTATGGCCACTGATCACCTTGTCCTTGTTGAATGGGTTTGGTGGCAAGGCAGGACGAAATGCAGCTGCTGTAGCAGCTACAGGACGCTGTAGTATGTGATCCGGAATGCCGTGTTGCTGCTGTTGTAGTAGTTGTTGTTGTTGTTGTTGCATTTGAGCTGAATTATGCACCAGCTGATGTGGCTTCGGATGGAGAAGCCCAGTTGTGGGCTGGGACGATGTCTCACCAGCTGAATTCGGAGTGCTCTGAGGAAACACCTGCAGCCGAAACCATCACCAGATCAAACATTGCCCACTGCGCGATTACTTCAAGACCAAATCTAATACCAATAGTCTGACTACAACAACAAACTCGGCCTTGGAAAGCGAGAGAGCAGATTACTTTTGATTTAAACCAATCTCATTAAGCATTAATTAAATAGGCATTCTCTTCGGACAATTCCCAGAAATCAGACGCGCAAGCAGTTTTAATTTTCCTTCGAAAAAACAGCACAGGTTTGGATTTTAGGAGTGCACGAAACTGTGTCAAAGGACTACAACACCATTCAATCTGATATCAATTGTATGATCGACTAACAAAAATAACAGACGATCTTGGAAAGCTCAAGCGTGGTTATACTTTACATTAAGCCTATCACAATAACTATTCATTGGGATTGGCATTAATTTGAGATGCCGAAGGGGATTAAACTTTCTTTGCGTTAGAGCACAGGTTTTGATGACAGTGTTGTGCACCAACCTGCATGAAACTGTATCAAAACTGAAGGCATGCATGCTCGCACTTGGTGCTAGGAATGGAGTTAGCCAGGGTCTGGGTTAGCAAGCATGAAACTGTATCAAAAAAGAAAACTGAATGCATGTTCGCACTTGGTGTTAGGAGTGAACTTAGCAAGTGTCTGGGCTAGTAAAGTCCTGACTCCTGACATAATTACCTGGTACATGATCCGCTGCAGTTCAGGAGACTGTGGCGTCTTGGACGAAGACGGCGTGGCAAGTCCAGAAGTAGTAGTACTGGGTCCGACTGCTACGCGGTGGTGATCTCTGGACGAAGTCTCACCACTCTGTGCAAACGTATTGCTATTGTCCGTGCAGAAGTTAGAGCTTTCTAAGAAGACGCCGGCGTAACCCGCGACCGTGGCGTCCCTTGTTCTCCTCCGAAACCTGGCATGGCCTGTGCGGCTGAGGAGCGACACCACCTTCTGGAACTTGGAGATGGCCGCGCCGGCCATCAAGTCGCATTCGTCGTCCGGTTGCTCTTGGGTCAAGGACTGGAGTAGTCGCCTGGCGTTTTCGATGCCCATGCGTGCCGCTTCCTTCACTTCATATTCCCGGTCGCGTTTCCCCAATGTGTTGTTGTAATCCAACACCTCCATTGCTCCCATAATCCTCGAGAGAACTACCAGCGTGCTTTCATGAGGAAGTGGTAGCTTCTGCACGTCAGGTCATGCAACTTGCTAGTGGGCGAATCTTTGATAGGACCTCACTTGATTGATCGACTTCAATTCGGGAATGAGTGGAGGACTCTACAGCATCTGCAAACAGTGGAAACAAACATGCTAATTAAGCTCAGAATCTGTAAGACGGGAAATAGTCTGGCACCCTTTGTAGACTTCGTCATCGATTGCCAAAGGCTCATGAAGGAGTTTACACGTGAGCGTAATTCTTCTACATGTTTCTACAGTATTCGTCTTCCAAACTCTATGAGGTCACTGCTTCGGAACCCACTTGTGTTAACAACCCGAAACTTGTGTGAAACTGTGAAGCGAAGTTGCTAAGATTCGTTCAGGCTTCAGTCTTCAGACGTGTGTGTT
The DNA here is from genome assembly GCA_951799445.1 of Pseudisothecium myosuroides. Taxonomy (NCBI): domain Eukaryota; kingdom Viridiplantae; phylum Streptophyta; class Bryopsida; order Hypnales; family Lembophyllaceae; genus Pseudisothecium; species Pseudisothecium myosuroides. Next base: position 17,510,580 of record OX637290.1, on the reverse strand, counting down.
CTGAGTTGCCTGTAATTAAGGTGTCACTATCACCCCCAGTCAGTGTGCCGTGCTTGATTAGTGGTGAAGATATTCTAGATACGCAACTTAGGCGACCCGCAACGTTCTGACTTCCCGACCGATGACTTCCCAGACCCGTACTAACGCCCCAGACTAACGCATGTCTTTGTGTGCTTGGGGGACGGCAAACTGCTACATCAAGTTACATCTTTTGACTGCGCTCGATCGTACCATACCTTGGAGACTCGTTACAACTGGAAGGGCATCTCCTTCGTTCAAGAGGTCTCTTCAATTCTCCTTAGTCAAGTACTTCTAACAGTCTTCGAGTCTCCTACTTACCAAAAACAACAACCCTTTGGCCGAGTCTACCGCTCAATTCAGAATCACTGTGAGCCGCTCGTATCACAGTTGTAGAAAGATTAGAAACCCTCGTCCTACCTGTTGTGCGTGGACGTTGCTGCGTTCTCCAGCTTTTGCTGTCATCTCCCAGCAGAAGACATCTCATATAGTTCCTTGTATGCGCTTCAGCAAGCCCAAGGCCGGGAGTTGCACAAGCTTGGACCAGATTCTCCACGCTAGCCCTTCGAACAACCTTGGCTGCGACCACCACGCGGAACGTCCACCACGGTTTACTGACCCCAAAAGTCTGCACAGAAGCAGCGAGTGATCCCTTTGACACTAGCACGCACCTGCGTCGGACTGCTAGAAAGGAAGAATTGAAAGGCGGTACCCTACGTACGTCCGCTACCTACTCCGGCCTGGTGGAAGCATCTGCAACCCGAGCGGAGTCGAAGAAGACGCCAGGGCCGGGGCAGGCGCAAGTTGAAGCTAGACAGTGAGTATAGCTAGCTCCACGGCCGGACCCCACTTGGAGGTATGGAAAATTAGCTACTTCCGCATGGGCCGAGGTAATAGAAAATCGAATGTTCATATAGAGAGGAAGTCCAGGAGCCGACGACTCAGTTGACACCGAAGACCAAAGCATGCAAACAACTCCCCTTTTTCTCTAAAAAATCCTCCACAAAATGGGATCCATGACAAAGTAGACGCCGGCGACGACGACGACGACTACTGTTGTCTCCTGTGACATCAATCTCGAACTGACATTAATTAGTACATGAAGACACGACAAGACCTGTGGCATTCTAGACTGAAGCTTCCAACCAATGCAAGCAAGCCAACGGAGTTTTCACCATTGATCATGGACTTGGAAAATGGAAAATATAAACCTTCCCGGAATTCCTGCAGGACACGAAGGTTGACCAGCGCCACCTGAACTTTGGGTAATGCCTGCAGTTGGATTAGACCACTGCCACCAATGAACCAGCGCCGCTGCTTCCATCCCTCACTTAAATACTAATTCGGTTCCTGCCATTTAATTTACAGTACTACTAACCATTCATAGCTTATCTTTGTATGCATGCCGGCTTTGCTGATCTCCTTCTGTACTACTGAACTTCCGGATTCTCACTTGATCTGATTGATCAGTCTACTGCTGATCGCTTCTGTTTTAGCCATTCTGTTGTTAATTTGTTTGTAATTAACTCACAGATGGCGGTGATGACACAGCTTGTGACATATCGATCGATCGCTTGACTGTGATCAGAGTCGGGGAGGGGTGCCTGGTTATAAAAATCATGGAATATTCCACTGTGGGAAGGAGCGGAGAGAATGTCAATGAAGACGGACGGAGGGGTGAACTGAAAGGTGCCGGGTGTTATACGTGTACCATTTTTTCCTTGGGGCTTTCTTTTTTATCGCATATTAATGCTGCCACCTCAGATGGACTTGCCTTTAATTACTCCGTTTGTGCGACTGGCTGACTGTGTCCTGTTCTAGCTGGGATTAAATTCTCCATGCTAGAATGATTTCTGAATCTGTTTGTGCGTGAGCCAGTTCACTTGTAGTAATAGCTGGTGTACTAACTGCGTATAAGTTGTGTGTTTTGAGAGGTGTGCTGCCGAATGGTCAACAGAAGGGTTCTTCTTGTGTATGTTATAAATTCCGGTTCACGCCTGCAGTTTGGATTGAGGGAGGAGAATCTGACACACACACGTTTCGCATTGAGCATCAGACGGAAGTCGTCTATGGCCAGGAAGCCATTACCCGCCGGGTATGGAAAATCAAAATCAAAATTTACCCAGGGGTAAGAAAGGGAACCATGGGAAATTTTGTTAAAATGGCAGTATTCCATTTCCTTCTTTAGCTCTAAAGTCTAGGACTAGTATAGATTAATGACTGCACGGTCACTGAAACGTAAAAGTGCCAAGTTTGTAATATTTTACCATTTTAACAAAAAATTGGTTAACCTCATGTAACAATGTCCAAATAAGCCATTTAACATTGTCCCTGCTATGAAATGACCTAATTTTTTTGTTTGATCTTACTAACAGTCAAACGGGTGTTTAGATTCTCTTCTTATGCATTTTCTAGACAACATATGCATTGGACTACGGATTTTGAAATTGTTGATAATAACTAAACTCCAAAGCGACCTTAGGCTTCCATGAATAGAAGCAATACATTTTAGGTAAGAATTTGTAAGGGTCAATGGAGAAAGGGGTCACAATTAGGTGTACTTACTTTAGTATAAATGACATCCCAATGTATGCTTATTCTCTCTAACTTTCTAAATTAGCATGTTGAAGGGGGTTCTCATATTCAAGGGGAAATGACATCTAGATCGAGCACCTTCTACATTTTTGCTTATTCTTCGACTAATCCAAGATTTATTAATTCTTGATAGCATTTTAAAGGTGATTTAAATGCACATTCAGAATATATGTTTTAGGATGTTGTATATAGAAGTTACAAAGATTCAAAGTTCTGGTAAAGGACCTAAAAAGAACACAAGAAAATAAACAATAATTTCACCATATGGTACAATTCCATTACAATAGACCATTAAGCAAAGAAGGAAATGGAATGATTTAGAGAATATGGAGGGAATGGAGGTAAAAACCTTGTTGTGAAGTGAATCACATATATGATATTTAACTAATTAATACAAATCCATAGTCTAAAATCAATTTCATACCTCTTGGCAAATGATGAAAATATGATACATATAGATCAAATGTGGACTTTTGAGTTATAAAACAAATTAAAATCATCATTTTGGATCAAAAAAAAATTAATTAAAAGAATTGATAAGCTTCAGTTGCTAGCCAATACATTAGAACTCGATTACACAAAACATTTATGATTTGACAAAAAGTTCAAAATTAGTTAAATATGGATTATATGTTCACTAATTGGCTTATCAATTGGCGTTGATACGATAATTAGATACATGCATGTATTTTTATATTCAATATGTTTTCACAATTGACAATTTTAGGGAAGATTTTTATTACACCCAATCTTTATATGAAATTGTTTATGTCTAATTTATATATTCAAGATTAGAGACAATTTCTCAATCTATATGCCACTCCTACAAAACTCATTGAAATTAGTTGTGACATAACATTCACTTAAACTTCAAAGCAAGGAAACCTTTCCTTCCCATAAAACAAGTCTCTTTTTTCTATACAAAATCTTGACTGCAAACTTATGCATGACTTATGAGTAACCCAAACACAACAAATTCTTGTTATAACCGTGTCTGTCTGAATGTATCAGTGTGGAAGGACTTCGAAGCCTTCCTACTCCGGAATGTTATGGAACCTTGCTATTTTCGGAAAGGAAAAAAACAAGAAAAGCAGATTTAATTTTTTTTTAAATGGCATCTCTAATTCAAGGCGTTGGAAATTTGGAATTTGGAAATTTGGATCTTCCAATAATTGTCTCCGTCTGATATTTTTGCCTGCTTCCTCTGTCTTTGATCTTTCGACAAGCAGACTGACTGACTAAAGTGGGTTTGCAAAAGAGGAAATTACAACTCCTTCAACAACTGCGGTCAACCACCAAAGGCTGATTTCGCAGCAAAAGTTCGTTTTGACTGACTGAGTGACGCACAGACACTGACCCCATTTAGCGGACTCCTGTTTGTCCTTCTAATTTCTAGAGTTTTCTCTCGAAGTCTTCAACGGCGTTGTACTAGTTTGAAACTACTGTTGTACTGGTTTTCCAAGCGCTCCTCTTTGGCAGGCTTTTCTGCAAATTCGTCAAAGGTTAACTTACAGCAAGCTGACTTAGACCGTAATAATAAGACCCAGTTTAAGGTGAAAGTGCCGATGCTCTAAATTAAAGCGATCATGGCACAGAGGGACATTTTGCTTTCTTCAATGTACCAGAATGGTACATTTTGCTTTCTTCAATGTACCAAAAGTGTAGATTTCAGGAGGTGGTTGTTTTTAGTGACCATTGCGTTTTGACTTCAGAAATATGTAACTAATTCCATGAAGGTTCAAAAAATATGAAAGGACTTGGGTTAGATGCCTATTCCATTATTCTTCCTACGAAAATTCATTGCAAATTGTTTCAAGGAGTTTAGCTTCCTCACAAAAGGCAATTAGCTCTTGAATGGATGCTCTTAAATGAAGAGACTATCTCACACCAAAGATGAGGAGGGGGCCAAAAAATTGAGATTGAAGTCTCCCTCTCCAAGTCCCCTCGTTTTTCATTGAGAAGTCTTCCTTCGGATTCCTCCCAACAACCAAAATTCAAAATAATAAAAATAAAAATAAAATAAATTGGAGTTTCTGAGAAAAGGTTCCCTAGAATTTCAGTCAAATCCACCTCTTTGAGCGGAGTAGGTGGGACTGTGATTCTAGAGACTCAAAATTTGAGGACTTTTTTGTCACATAGGAAAAAAAAGTATGTTCCACGTCATTGAACCTTCTTGGAGATAAGTGACCTCTCGTTTCATGGTATAAATCCATTTTTTTAAGGACTTATCAATTTCAACCAATAAAAAAACTTTGCCTTTCACCTTCACCTTTGGTTCTAGTGTAAACCAAGCCTAAGTATGTGAGCATTGAATATTTCGTCATAAAGATTACTGTTTGAAAAATGTTCCTTTGACACAAATACAAGGAGCTCAACTGCACAAACAATGTTATTATAGTGTTTTACAATATTATAATATTTTTTTGGAGGTCATAAATTGAGAAATCAATTGCATGAGAGAAGAGAAAACAAGCCAAGCAAATAGGACAACTATTTTACAATTATTTTGCAATAGCTGGGGATTTGGACTTTAGTTACAGGAACCCAACAATTGGGGACTAAAAATTATTGGACTGATTGAGAATTTGAGTTCCACAAGATTGCAAAGAAAGAGAATCGTTTGAGAACTCAAATAACTTTCCGTCTGAGTTTCCGCTTGAAAATAGTTTCAACATTCTGCAGCTTACGAAAGTAAGGTAGGAAGTCCTAAAATTGACCAGGCTCTAAAAGTGTCCTTTATAGCAGAGGTACATTTTGCTTTCTTCAATGCACCATTAATGTAATGGCAAATTTCATTAAAATGGCAATATTCCATGCACCATATTCAAACCACACAGTCTGAACCATCTAGGACGGGTATAGATTTCAGACCGAGCGGTTTAAACTATAAAAAGGTGATTGCAAGAAACACCTACCCTATGTGAAGGTCAGATTCAGACATAAATTAACCCCTAAAGAACCGTTGTCCCTGCGGGGGACAAATGTGTTTTTGGGCATGTACCTACGGGCTGAAATTTTCTCTTGATTTTTTGAATTTTTTTTTTGAGGTAGAAAAGATGATTAGCTTCGTAAGAATATTATGTTTTTCACAATCGGTGCCCGGAAACAATAGTTATGACCAAATAAGCTCAAAACAGGGGACGGGGGGAAGCCTGGGCAGCAAAAAAAAATTTGCAAAAATTTGAGTTTTTTTTTAAAATATTTTTTATCTCATAGATTATATTTTTTTCCTATTTGTAAAGCTTTGATTCATTTCATTTGGATTTGTTATGAGAAAGTTATGGACATTCTTGTTTTTCGGGTGGTTAGAGCATCTTCTTGAAAAAATAACTTGTAGGATTCATTTTTGAATGCAATTTTCAAATTTTTCAAATTTTTTTTTGCATGGTTTAGTTTACTAGCTAGAAAAATCTCACCATTGGGATTAGTGCATTTTAATTCCATCTAAAATATATGAATATTTTAGATTTTCCTTCTATCTTGTACCTTTTTTTACTTAACAATTTTTTAGGAATGATAATTAAGTGGGTTTTTTTGGGGGGGTTTCCCCAGACTCTCAATTCAATCCTCCACTATAAATATTTAAAGCTCAAAACTCTGTAGTGCAAAAATTTTAAGTTAAAAATGTTCAAAGTCAAAAAATCCAGTCCCGCAATGTGCTGAAAAACTTGTTTTTTCTACTTTAAACACAAATATCTTACAATCTGTGCGGTCAAAAATTCTGAAATTTTTTCCATAATTTTTCATACTGGTTAGGTGTAAGATCCTACGATTAGATGTGGAAAAAAATAATTTAATTTTTTTTAACTCTTTGCTATAGAAATGACAATTTTCAATGTTTTAGGCAGAAAAAAGGCCTCGGTCCTTTAGGGGTCAAGTATTTTTTGGGATGTCTAAATTCTTGGAAGTATTACAAGTGAATTTTTGGAATATCCTAGAATATACCACCTGCCGAATCCCTTTGCGCCTGAAAAAGAAACTAATTCGGCATTTCACTGCCGAATCAGACCTTCACGTACGGTATACTATTTTCCGTCACATGTTACATGTTGATCTTGTTTTTTTACCATAACTTTTGTTTTCTTGCTCCAAGTGACTCAAAATTTACAAACAAGGTACTCATGACTATTATACATCTTGTCTAGTTTTTTGGAATTTTTAAAAATGTTGTACTATCCAAAAATAGCCCTCAATTTTTTATCATTGTACTCAATTTTGGTTTTATTATAGCAAAGTAGTATCCAAAGAAAAAAATTTGGAGCTTGAATTGAGGAAGAGATGGTCTTCTAATAGACTTGTAGCTATTATCCAAAGGAACTCTAAAAATATTTAATTTTATGTGGTGTGGAAGTCTACAAAATGAGCTTCATTCAACTGGCATTTCAAAATATGTAAAATATTATTTTGGTGGGTTTGTTGGTGAATGACCATCTTCATAGAGTTGTTACAAATGGACAAATTTTATTTAATTTATTAAATTTTTCTATTTTTAATTAATTAAAACATCAAAGTATCTATTTTCTTGAGATTTGGTACTTTTTGTGTTCTCTTACTTAGAAAATTTGCCTATGCTTTTTTTTTTGTGGTTACCTTCATCTTTATCATTAAAAATCGCAACAAATAGTACAAAATTTTTTTGCAATCACCCAAAAGTGCCAAAGTTGCGGAATGGCACCATTTTAATGGAATTTGCCATTGTACCAATAGTGTACATTTCAAGAGGTGGACGCTTTTAGTGACCACTGTTTTCAACTTCAAAAATTCATAATGAATTTCATGAAGGTCCAAAAAAATATTAAACGACTTGGATTAGATGCCAATTCTATTTTTCTTTCTATAAAAAATTATTGAAAAATATTTCAAGGAGTTTAGCTCCGTAGAAAATGCAATTAGACTTTAACCCCTAAAGTCCCATTGTTCCTATAGGGAACAAAATGGATTTTGGATAGACTCCTTCAATCTCAACTTTCATCATAATTTTTTGAATTTTTCTAAAATAGAAAAATGCATTAGCTTTTGAGGAGTACAATGGCCAAGCTTGAGTAATAAAAAAATCTAGAAAGAATTGAAATAAAAAATTTAAAAATTTGTTTCTTATAGATTATATTTTTGTCTTTGTATATGTAGAGCTTTGATTCATTCTATTTAGATTACAATGTGTGAATACTATGGAGCTTCTTGTTTTGTAAATAATCATAGCATCTTCTTGAGAATATAACACATTGGATCTATTTTTGAACTTAATTTTCAAAATTTTCAAAATGAAGAAGTTCCAAAAGATTTAATATGTTTGTGAAAACAATCTCATCGTTGAAATTAGTGTGATTCAATTCCATCTTGGAGCTATTAATGATTTAATTTTTCAATCGTGTACCTATTCTACTGAACAATTTAAAAAAAATGTAAATCAAGTATTTTTTCTAATTTTATTTTTTAGACTTTTGATTCAATTCTTCAACATAAAGTTTTTATTTAAGAAGATTCAAATTCAAACACTTTAGTCACTAAAAGTGCACAAAAACCCGTTTTTTTTCTTTTAAATACAAATATTTTGCAATCTAAGTGGTCAAAGTTTTTGAAATTTCTTCCACACATTCTTCTACTAGTCTAGTGCAACTAAAGATCCTACAATTAGATATGCAAAAAAAACAATATAGTTTTTTGCTCTTTGGAATAGAAATGACGATTTTGAATGTTTTTGATGAAAAAAAGGCATTTGAACTTCAAGGATTACAAGGCACACTTTCTAGACCTCCTACCTTGATCATTATAGAGGAAAAGTTAGTGGATTTAGGTGCACAATGCCAAACCTTGTGAATCATAAGGTGTGCCACTTGGCAATGACAATGGATTTTTATTATTCATTTTATTTTATAATTTATTTATAACTTTTTATTTGGTCAGAAAAAACTAATGAAGAGGCTTACTCTAATATAATAAGCAATTTAATAGACTCATAGCAACCTAGACTAATATTTTGTAATATACATTTTTAAAGTCAATCTATATATTCATCATCAAAGAATGCCTCAATGTCTATTTAATCCTTGAAGGATAAATTCTATTGCCATGTAGTCAAATTTCAATTTTGAACCTAATTCATTTTTTAAATTATACTTGAGTTTCAATACTATAAATTTGTTAAATGACATTATGTGTTACTTGTAAATTTGAAAATTTACATTGGATTTGTAATAAATAATAATTGCCATAATTTTCAAAGTAATAAGTGCTATTAAATTGATAAATATAATAAAAACAATCTAATCAATTTGAAATATCTTCAAGACCAAGACCAAAGCAATAGAAAGACTAATAGCAATAGAAAATATAGTGACAAAAATTAAAAAATTAAAAAAAATTAAAATTAAAAAAAATTAAAATTAAAATTAAAAAAAATTAAAATTAAAATTAAAAAAAAAAAAATAATAATATATATATATATATACATATATAATTAATTTTTTTTAATTTTTAATTTTTAATTTTTAAAACTCATAATACCCTTGATAATGACCTTCAAATCCAATTTCTACCAATAAGCTTAATTCAATCTTATATTTTTAATTGATAAAATTTTATCTATAAGTGTTGATTTTTCAAATTTTTGGGTGGATAAGTCTCAAAGTTTTAAAGAAGTATTAAAAATCACTTTAGAAGTCCTAAAATAAAAAATAATATATTTTTACTTTATACTATTAATTACAAGCCAATTGGCATGGTCAAGGGGATAGAAAGGAATCCCAAGGCTATAGGGATCTATCTTCTTTCTTATTCTTAGACTTGTGGTGATATTATAGAGAACCTTAGAGTGTCCACATTATAGTTGGGAGGTTCTCTCCAAAATAGACTTTATAAATTGTTTTCAATTGTTCAGAAATGGATAATGTTCCATTGGCTAGAATTAGTATCCTAATAAGTGGCCACAATCAAAGCTTTAATTGAGTGTTGTAATTTTGTTAGAGGTAGTGACCACAAGAGAAATTTATACCTTTTGTGTATTATTTAGCATTTGAAGGTTTGGAGTACAAAATCATGAAGGTTTGAATAGGTTACTAAGATCTCAATTTCTATCATGATATTTTGAATTTTTTTTAAGATACTAAACCAATTAGCTTTTAGGAAATATAATTTTTATTTCAATAAGTGCCTAGGAACAAAAGTTATGCCATCCAAATAAAAAAATAGTTGAAGGCGGGTAAAATAATAATAATAATAATCTTTCTATATTTAAATAACTTACTTAAAAAAATACTTCTTATATGTTCCATTCTATTTGATTCATTCCATTTGGATGAGTGATGTGAAAGTTATGGAGCATCTTGTTTCTTGGACAATCTTAGCAAATTCTTTAAAAAGTCAATAAATTGAATCCGTTTTTAAACTCAATTTTCACAATTAAAAAAATTCCATATGGTGTAGTTTTTTTGCTAGAACAATCTCACAATTAGGATTAGTGTGTTTCAATTCCATCTTTGAGCTTTTAACAATTTAGTTTTTCCTTCTATTTTATACCTAGTTTGACTTAACAATCTTTTAAAGAATAATAATTAAGGGTAAAATTTTCTAAACTCTCAACTCAATTCTTCAACATAAATAATTTAAAGTTCAAAATCTATAGTACAAAAATTTTAAGTTAAGAGGATTCAAGCCTTTTAATCTAGTCAAAACTAGGTGCAATAAAGCTTGCTTTCTTCACTTTAACTAATTGTATCTTGTAATATATATAGTCAAAGTTTTTTGAAATTTCTTCTAGATGTTCTCATATTATTCTAGTACAAGATCCTATGTTTGGATATGCAAAAGAGACAAATGTTCATTTTTTTCACCCTTTGCATTAGAAATTGCAATTTTGAGTGTTTTTGAAAAAAAATGGCTTTGAAACTTTGCGGGATGAAGTGAGTAGTATGACCACTATGGATGCACTTTATGCTAGTTTTAGGGGGTCTACTAAAATTTTGGGATTGTTTAGGTAGCACACTCCAAAAATTTATATCAAATTCAAATTTTGTTGTAAAAATTCATATCAAATTTAGACTTTGTTGGAATTATGTATGTTTGTCTATGTGGAAAGTGAATAAAAAACTTCATCCAACCTATAGAGGTTAAGTAGCCATTTTGTCCACAATGGGCTCATCTACCATGTATAAAAAATTTAGCTCACAAGATCATATAAGCTATAGGACCAAGAAAACAAAATAGCATATTGCTTGCCTACATAGCATACTCTATCTACAAAAAATAATTCCATTGTTGTATCCTACACTATTAATACTAATTTTTTGGAATTTTGGAATTATGTACTTAAGCGGGTGCATTAAAATAGATTTCAATTTCATCCAAAAATTTCACACTAATTAGACCACATTCATTGAAGATTCATCCAAATTAGTATTGGGGGGTTTTGCACTACACTAAAAAGGGTATTTAGTGTTGGCAACACTATTTGCGAACCATGACACTAAATATCATTTATCCTACTAAAGTAAGTAACACTAAATGTAATTTATAACACTAAAAGTACTCTATGGTAAATCTGAAATATGAAGAGGTTTACATATAGTGTTAGAAGGTAAAACAAACTTGGATGAAGTCGAAATTGCCGCAACAAGGAGCGATGGAGCAATCGGGAGCGGGAATAGGCGGGAAATTCAAACCGCTCACGGGAGGCGGGAATGCGGGAGTATAAACCCCAACCCCCCCCCCAAAAAAAAAATATTTCACTCACTCAAGGAATTGTAAGTGCGGAGAAGCAAGACAACAATAGAGGAGAAGAAGCCAAGCTGTAGGTAAGGTAACCAAGGCGGAATGGAAGAGAAGCCAAAAAGGCAACAATCAAGGTAAGGTCGCAAAAGCAGATTGCAAAGGAAGTCCAGGGAAGAAGTCCAAGGAAGGAGATGACAAAAGTGAAGACAACACAAAGGCGGCGCATTGAAGTTTAGTACTACACTAATCGTCCTAAAATTGACATTTAGTGTAGGGTCAAGTAGGGTGGTAATTACACTAAATGTAATCCAACACTAAATACCCTTTTTAGTGTAGTCAAACTTGTGCATTAATAAAATAAATTTATATCTTATATTTATCCAAAAATAGCAATAGTTGTGAATAAGTGCAAGTTGATTGCGAGCACAGTTTATGTGGGAGGCATTGTTTATTGGTTCATGACCTCTTGAATGGCTTTCCATTATGTCAACAAGTAAATTGACTTTAGCAATTGATATTTACAATGATTTTATATAGATACATTGTAATTTGTTAGATATTTTTTTGTGTTGGAGTTTTCAAATCTGGACCTTAGAATTTGAAATGTGGAGTTTCTTTTAAGATGTCGTTACTTTGGAGACTACGATGTATATGTGCCTAAACATTGAGAATCTACAATACTAGTGAATGTTAGCTACTTCCTTTGTTTGGAAATACTAGACCCATTTTATGGGAATTTTGTGTTTGGATTTACTGTATTTGAAAGTTTCTATTATTTGAAAAATTTGGTTTTATATTCTTTTGAAAAGGCGACTAGCTCTTAATTAATAGAAAAAGTATTTACAGTGGGCCCATGTTACATCCCAAATGTGCATTAAAACCCAATCAAAAAAATCAAAAGAATGTGGCTACGCTGTTTGGACAACAAGCTTGTAGCAGCGGTGCTTTAGTGATTTGGTTGCTTTTTGAGATGCATCAAGCAATATTGGATCAACTCGGAATCAAAGTCCAATGATTTTGATAGCAAACCAACTCATTCGAAATGATTTTTGCCAATGTGTGGGAGCTTGTAGCCATTGTTGCCACCAACTTGCAAGCACTCAATCATACATGCTTGCAGGGCCATGAAGACTTTGTTGATAAGCTCGTGGAAAATTGTATTGAATGCATGTTGCATAGCTTCAATGACCTTGTCAATTGTTATAGAAGCCTCTTGATATTGCAATGACTATGTAGCAAGAAAGAAACCCAAGTCCAACACGTTCATATATATCAGGACTGTTTGGAGGTTGGCTAGTCATGCGGATGTCGAAGGTGTCTTGTTGGGCCGCCTCCACAAATCAAGGATCATGGATATCAATGCGCGGCCTTGCGTTGTCTTGTTGAAGGAAAATTGATTTGGTAGGGTGCTCAACAAGATTGCCTAGCCAATAAGGTCGAATTGCAGGCAACATTTTTGCAATGAGCATCTTCATATAGACTTCCCTATCAACGACCATTGGTTTAGTAACCATTGTACCTTGAGGGTGACACTTACTAATCCTCTGTGCTAGCTCTTTTTGTGACAAAGGGCCACATGGTGATTGAACGAAACACCTGCTGATTTTGTTGCGTTTTACAATATTCATGCCTTTTATTTGGAATATTTTAAAATAAGAATTTTTTTTTAAAGTTTTTTAAAAATATGGCCAACGTATACAACTATAAGATAGGGTAGTTACCAAAGGAAAATCATTGAAAGATTCTCTAGGTAGGAGAACTAAAAAAATACCAAATCTCAAGACTATACATATTTTGATGTTTTAAGTAGGAAAAAATAGGAAAAAAAAACATTTAAAATTTTCCATTTGTAGAAACTTCATGGAGATGGTCATTCACCAGAAAAATCACCAAAATAATTTTTTACAGGTTTTTAAATGCAAATAGAAAGAGGCTCACTTTGTAGACTTTTATACAATGCATAATTAATGATTTTTAAAAATCCTTTGAACAATAGCTAAAAGTGTACTCTAGGACCATGGGGTGATTGCAAGAAACACCAGCCGATTTTGTCACACATGGGCAAAACTAGGTTGTCTTTTGCTATAACTTTTGAATTATGAACCCAATGCCAAAAACAGAAAAAAACTTGTTTAGATGTCTTGATTGTTATTGTATCCCCTATTTTTAAAATTTTTAAAAAAATCATTTAATATTTAAAATTTAATTTCTCTAATTTGTCACACTTTCAAGTTTAGGGGTTTGGGATACTAATGAGCGGTTCAAATTAATGATTTTCAGTTGAAATTTGTATGGTACATTCTTCTAGTAAGCAGACATGTTCCTACCAAAGGACATCTAAAAATACATTATTTTATGTCTTCTACGTTTGTTCAAAGAGGCCTCCCTTGCGAGCGCACTTGTGAACAATAGAAATGGTTTTGACCTCATTTTTTTGGTTGAAACTCATCATTAGGAAGTCCTCCCAAATGTTCTATTTTTAGTTTTTTTAATAGTTGTTTTTCCTATTTATTACAAATTAAAACGTCAAAGTATGTATTTTTTGGCCATAATTCTCAAACGTAGAATTTGTCCCCAAAAATACATACTCTGACGTTTTAATTTGTAATAAATAGGAAAAACAATTATTTAAAAAACTAAAAATAGACCATTTGGGAGGACTTCCTAGTGATAAGTTGCAACCAAAAAAATGAGGTCAAAACCATTTCTATTGTTCACAAGTGCGTGCGCAAGGGAGGCCTCTTTGCACAAACGTAGAAGATATAAAATAATGTATTTTTAGATGCCCTTTGGTAGGAGTATGTTTGCCTACTAGAGGAATGAACCATAGAAATTTTAACTAAAAATTATTAAATTAAGCCGCTCATTAGTATTCAAAACCCCTAAATTTGAAATTGTGACAAATTAGAAAAATTGAATTTTAATAGTAAATGATTTTTTTAAAATTTTAAAAAATAAGGAATACAATTACAATCAAGATATCTAGAAATAGATTTTTTGTTTTTGGCATAATGTTTATAATTCAAAAGTTATAGCAAAGGACAACTTGTTCTATCCAAGTGTGATAAATAACGGTCGGTGTTTCTTGCAATCACCCCATGTTCTTTAAATTTTAGCTCCAAATTTGTTTTTTTGGATACTACTTTGTTCAAAAAATCCTGAAATTGGCAAGTGTAACATAAAATTAGAGGCTATTTTTGGGCAATAAAACATCTTAAATTTTAAAAAAATTAGATAAGGCATATAATAGTCATGAGTACCTTGCCTGTGAATTTTGAGTGATTTGGAACTAAAATGCAAAAATTATGGCCAAAAAACAAATCAGCTAGAGATATGTGACAAAAAAAAGTATAGGTGTTTTGTGCAATCACCCCACAAGCCTAGCTTCCCATTAAACTAGTAGTTTTAATATTAAGGTAGTATGCTCTAAAAGCGACTGGCCTCTTTAAACCGCTCCTATAATTAAGTGTTGAATGGACATGAGGTGGTCTTTAGATGGACCTCTTTAACTATTGATGTAATTAAGGAAAATTTGTTAATCATTGTAAGAGCCAATCATTTGCCTTGGTTTCCTCCCATCTCTTTACAAGTAGTAGGTAGGCGGATCTTGATAGACCTACATTCATAAATAGGTGTCTATGCTCCGAATCTTTGAAAATTATAACTAATTCAAAAGTGCTTGGAAAAATATGAAACCACTTGTGTTAATTTCCACATCTATTTTTCTTTCTCTAAAAATGAGCTAAAAACATTTGTACCCACGAAAACCTATGAAAAATACTGACCAGACCTTAAATGGTCGCTTTTAGAGTAGACTACCGTAATTTCGATGAGGACAAGCAACAACTCAAAGAAACATGACCTTAATGATATGCTTCTAACTTTGTGCTAACCAATCAAGATGTGGCTTGTCCAAAGCAAGGTAAAAAGTACAAGATTCCTCCGTCATGTTGAACCACTTCTCATCAATATGAACAACATCATACATTTCCTTGAACATATTGATGTTGGAGACTTGGAGAGGCAGAAGTGCATCCTTGTGAGTTTGTTCTCCGCAATCAATCGTAGCTTGATCACTTTGGAGTGTCTCTTGATTTCACCACGCTTTCAGTGCTTAAAAGACAGCCCATGTTGACACACCTAGTGTAGAGTTCAATGATCATATCGTCTTCTGGCGGCAAAGTGGCACTTCAATGATGCGATTGGTGATATCAATGTCCTTCCACTTCTGTCCAACACAACTTGTCTTCCGACTTGAAACATCCGCTGGTGAGTTAGAGGATGCTTGAAGAGCTTGTTGCCATATTCTCTTGATAGTTGATCTTAATGTATTCGATGCTTTCTTCATGGCGCCCTGTTTCATTTTCCTATCGTTGTTGTACTTTAGCAAATGCTCGTAAATCAACTCTCAGGTAGGGCGACCTACACTACAATCACTATCTTCATTGGAAGCTATGACGCTCATTTTGGTGGCGATCGAAAATTCGGCTTTGTAAATGCCATTTTTAACTATCATATCTCTGCAACTAAAAATCAACCTGAACTAGCAATTGCACCAATTGAAGTAATGGGAAACCATATACAGAACTAAGTTCAAACCAAATGAGATATTTAAAAATTGTGCTTAAGTTTTGCGAAGTCTGTGAAATGAAGTCCAGTATTTCCAAAAGGAAGGAGTATGAAATTTGATAATTTAAAAAAAAAATTACTTACTCATTTTGATTCAAATTTGAATAACATTCATATAAGTCTTTCACTCAATCTTTCAAGAACATTGGAGGCTTATTTGATAGATTATAAACTTATAGGTTTTGTTAATAAACCATTTAATTTTTATTTGAATTTGGATAGAGGCACATGAAGGATACTCAAAATGTACTTCATGATACAAATTTCAATGAAATTATCAATATTGGAGATGATTTTTGGCCTCCTAGTGTTAATATTTTACCAAATAGATGATGGAATGTAAATTGATATAAACTTTAATTGAGATAACCTAAAATTTGCAAATCAATTCTTATGGCTCTATCAAATGGGTGCTTACAATGCTAATCCCTAAAGTAGCAAGGATGATTTTCGCACACGGTATCTTAAATTGCCACTTTCTAGTCTATTGAGTGCAATTGAAATATAAAAACATTTTTCAAAATTTGAACTTTACAAACTTGCACTAGACTACGAAAAAAATTTGTGGAATAAATTTCAATCTATTTGAATTCATAAATTGTGAGATTGTAATATATAAAGTTAGAAGCATTCTTTGTCTGCCTAGATCTCACTCTATTTAATCCCTAAAAGCCCAAGGCCTTTTTGGGTTCAAAACCATCATTGCTTTTGAAGTGTTATAAATCTAAATGTCACTAAGTTATAGAGATCTCAACCATACAATCTTGTAGTGTACGTGTTGTAGATGATGTGAATCAAATTTGGAGTCATTTCCTCACATAGATTGCAAGATTATAATGTTTTAGTGGTGAAAAATGATGCTGAAATTTTCCTAGCAACACATTTGGAGGTGAAATTTGATTTCTAAACCTAATCAAATGAAAATACCGTAAATTGTAAGAAAATTCAAAACCAACCTACAAACACAATTCACCAATGTGTCTAAATTGGCTTTGAATTGTCAAAAAACAACAAGAAAAGTTGCAAAAAACACGTTTGAGGCCAAAACTTCTACTAAAATGCTTCTCAGTCACTCATAATTTCTTGAATTGATATGAAATTTTAGCGACACAAACTAGACTAGTATGCACAACTTTTTTAATATCTTTAATTGGAAGTGGACACTGTATGAAGAAGAAACAAGCCACCAAAGTTCATTGTAATCCAAAAATGTCCGGTTTTTCAACTTTGAATTGCTCGCAAACATTCAAAACAACTTGGATTGGCATGAAAATTTTACCACAATAACTAGACTTCAAGGGAAACATAATTTATTATATTTTTTTTGGAAAACAAAAATTGGATGAAGGAGATACAAGCCCCAAAAGTTGGAGCCATCAAATGCAGTTTGGTAAACTTAAATTGAACTTGTGAACTTTGATTGGCTTCCAAAAAATCAAGACATCTTGGATTGATCAAAAATTTACTATACAAACTAGAAGAGAGAGTAAAAATTTTCCATTAAGTTTTATCAAATTTGAACATTGGATACAAAAGTTATAGCACTTTGAATTGGACTTGAAACTATGTGAGGACACTTTCTGTCCCTTGGGGTGTTCAGGGGTTAAATTAGAAAGCGGCAACCAAGACATTGCTCCATTTTATAAGCGACACTTGAGAGTGTGTATGTGTGTCTAGTTTTAATTTTGAATTAATGTAGCGGCCTATAAGTGTCTAATAGATGACAAGAATCCTTCTATGTCATTTAGAAGTCTAGAGGTTTATCCTTGGAATTTTGTGTGAAAAAGAGAGGTCTTGCACAATAGTTTGACTTCCAATGGATATTCTTGGGTTTTTCTAAGCAAATGATTCACATAGTACTCAAAAAGATGATTTCCATAGTGACCAGTCCAACAGTTTGGGATAAAGCATCTCTCTCCCCTTACATATAGAGAATTCCAGAGTCCAAAGTGGTGCGGCTAAGTAAGGTGAGCATGGTCTTAGTAAACCCATGCTAATTTCAAGCCTTATTGTCTATTATTCTTTTTGCTACCATTTTGCAACTAGATATGAATGAAAGATTTTATATTTATTTTTCAAAGATGAAGTTGTATATCTACTAAAAGACATAAAATTTTCAAATTTTTTAGAATTTTTTTCAAATTACTATGAATTTCTTACAAAAAATTTAAAAAATTTAATATTAAATTTAAAAAATCTCTAAATTTTCATCATAGATGTATATTATATTGAATAACATCATGGTATAAACTAAGGTTATTGTGTCCCTCCAAAATTAACCCCTAAAGTTCCTTGACTGTGTTCTCCCAAAAAATGCTCCAAAACTGCCATTTCTAGTACAAGTACCAAATTTTTGAAAAATATCATTTTTGGACACATGTAACCGTAGGATCTTGTAGAATTCTGGTTTGAGAATACGTGGAAAAAATTTCAAAAATTTCCATCGTGTAGATTGGAATATATTAGTGTTTGAAGAGGTAAAAGTCCTTTTTTTGGCCCTGCAAAAAACCGGGCAGCTGCACTTCACAAGGTCAGATAATTATGAAAAAAATTCCAAAATGGTTGTGCTTCTTTAGATTCATTCTTCAGGTCAAGTTGGCAACATGCATGAAAATTTTCAGATTATTTGGGATTGTACAACATATAGGAAAAAAATAGTAAGTAGAAAGAAGTAGAGAATGGTTCAAAACACTAAATTGTTAAGAAGTTAATCATGGAATTGAAAAATGCCAATCCCAATGGTTGCAATGTTGTAATAAACAATCTACATCCTACAATTTTATTTTTTTTGAAAAATATTGAAAATTGAGTGAAATAAACGACTTCAAAGTTTATTTTAGAGTAGACAATCCATAACTGCTTGCAAACTAAAAAACCTCATAACGTTTGATTCATTGATTAGAATGGAATGATTCAAAACTTTCCATGTATATATAAATCTAATAAACCAATTTCAAATTTTTATTTTTGAAAAAAGTGATTTTTTCTGATCTGCCCGGACTGCCTGAGTTGACCAACAAATAACATATTTGGCTATAACTTTTGACTCGTATTTCCAAATGTCATGAAATTTGGTGCATATGAAAGATATTCCTCGTCCCCACCTTCTATAAAAATTTCAGCCCAAAATATGCAAATCTCCAGTCACACGTACGTGCCCAAAAATTCTATGTTGCCAAAAAAGGCATGTTGGTCCTTTAGGGGTTAAAAAATCAACAAACCATGGTTGTGAGCCTTAACTTCATATTGCTGTAAAATATTGAAATTTATGAATTTAAAAAAATTCCCAATTAGAGTAGAAACTGCATTTGATAAGCTTCATTTCGTTTGTTGGATTTAAACTTGAAAAATATCATTTTTATGGCTAAAATTCACATCAAGAGTAAATAGCAAGAGAGGGCCAAAATACACTACAAGGGTGATCTGTGGATTGAGCATCTTCTTCTTTAGAAAAATCATTAATACCATAATGAGGGAAATTGAAATACTAATCACTAAGAATATAATCAAACACCTTAAAAAAAAATTGAATGAACAAACATTTTTCCATCCTACAATCTTAGGTGGTCATGAAAGCGGACACTATATGTCTATAGCAACACTACATGTTAACTTGCCTATTTATTTGATTGAATCTTATTGGAAGTCAAATATTTTCTTTACGGAATAAACTCTGGTTTTCAAAAAAAATTCCTTCTTATGCATTTTTTGGGCATCACATGATTACATTATCAATTTTCAAAGTACTAAAATTTTGGAAAAAGGTGCACTCAAAAGAGATCCTAGATTTGCATAAATAAAAGAGGTATATTTTAGGCAAGAATATCTTTGGAGTCAATTTTGAAGAATCACAATAAGGTGCAGTTACTTTACCCAGTGTATTCAATAAATTGTTAAAACATCATCTAGGGCTAAAAAGTATTGATCTTTCATTGCTCTTTTTTTCACCCTAGGAAAAAATTGCAGTAGATTATTTATGACCAATGAATTTTTTTGAAAAACTTGAATTTATATTAAGAATCAAAGATAGGTCAAACTACTTTAACTCCTCCTAAAGTAAGATATTTGCATTATATATAGTCCCCCTTCTCTCAAAAAACTCATCTTGTATCATGTTAGTTATATACTTGCCAAATTTTAGAAGCAAACTAAGAGGAAATTGCACATGTTGCTTAAAGCTAATTGCTTTATCCAAAAAAATCCAAACAATTGAACTTTTGATCTAGGAAACTGGTTGAAGAAATATTAGTTTTTTGCAAAGGGAGGTACAAATGCACATCTTGTATCAGATTTTCAAAAATACTCTTTCAAATATGACTTCATAAGAATCTAGCTGAGTTTTGCACAATGGCGTTTGATTCCTCAAGACCCAAGGGGATCCACCCTACAAAAGCACCTCTAAACTACTATTTTTAAATGCCAACAAAAAAATATTTTTCAAAGTCATTTTTTCAAAGATTTTATTGTAGGATCTTATTCATTGCTATCAAATTAGTAGACCCTCCAACTTTCAAAGAATTTGACCATATAGATTTTGAGATATTTGCAATCAAAGTTCAATTTTTTTTAAAACAATTTTTTTTTGGATAGTATGACTTTAGAGGGGTATCTCAAGATGATCACAAATGAAAAGTTTGACTTTATTGACCAAATGCAATAATGAATAGTTGAAAATATGCATGCTAATTTTCAGAAGTATTGCAGCAATGCAAGATTACTTACAAAGCCTTGTAATCAATGAAAGTACACTAGGAAAACAAGAATTTTACTTGACCAAACCCATTAAGTATTTGCTTCAAACAATCAACTCTTTCCAACTTGCACTACCGATGGAAAATAATTTTTTTTTGGAATGCCCTCTCATTGGCTAGGTTTCTCTCCCAAAATGTGAACATCCTTGAAGTGTTTTAGTTTGAAAAATCACCCAAGATGGAGTTTTTGTCCAAATCAAGAGTTTTTTTGTAGGTGTTGAAAGATAACATGACAAACTACTTGAGAAAAATATAAAATTTTACAAAAAAGCATTTTATATGATAACCGGGCAGCCCATACAGTTCGGTAGCAACCATAATATGGTTGTGTGGGTCCCTAGGGGTTAATGCTGTTTGTTAATAATTCTGTGCTGGCTCAATTGAAATGGGAAAGCTAAAAAGGAAAGATATGAAAACGAAAAAAACGAAAAAAACGAAAATTGAACTGCAAATTCAAGAAAATAAAAATAAATTGAACTGCATAACTGAAAGTTGTCAGCAAAGGCAATTTGTTCAGAAGTCAACTCCAAAACGTGGGTCTTTTTTTGTCCCAAAGTCAACTCCAGGACATCGATCTTTCTTCTCCCAAGTCAACTCCATAACGTGTTCTTTTCTCCTCACAAGTCAACTGTGTTAAAGTCAACTCCATTTAAAGTCAACTGAAATTGTTCTCTGCCTTTGTACTAAAACCCATGGTCTCGTCCTGTCATGGATCATGCCAAGAGGCCAAGAGCTCAAGACTCATAATAATAAGAATGCCACTGTAGTCAACAACTCTGCTAAGCTGAGTCATGTGCATAAAATTGAGTTTTGAAGATCAAGGGAGGTCAAGTGAGAAGAGTTGATGGAGTAGCTTAGCGCATTTGACATAAACTTGTAAGTTAACCTGTAAAGGACTATAAGGTCACCAGGTGGCTTCTGCAACATGGGTTTTCGCACCCTGGTCTTTTAGGGGTTAAACTCGAGGGCCATATAGGCAAGTGAGTGGGACAACATTGATTTGTCACAATATGTAAATTAGTGTGGGTTGAAAAAATAATATTGACTTATATTGGTTTTCAGATTAATGAAATTTTGTAGAAACATTTATTTTGCACCTCACTAATTGGACAAATCGGTGTAGCCAACAATGTAGGAGGTGTGATAATAAGTATTTTGACATGTTGGGGATTCAAAATTGTGCCTAAAGTTATATACATACATATGTTGATTGTCTAAATATAACTTATCCATTACATTGGTTTATTCTATAATTATTTGTATCTGAAAGGTTCATTCCTAAAGTTGAATATTTTTAATTTGTATATGTTGAAATATTTTTTGTATTGAGCTAAGTACTTTCCACTATTTTTTGGGTAGAGACACTAATTTTGCAAGTGACACTAGTTTTGTGCCCTTGGGATAAATTAGTGTAATGAAGGAATTTTATTTATAAATATCAGTTCATGACACACTGAGACAGAGCTCCCATATTAAAATGAAAAGTCATTTTGAATGTAAGAAGTGGAACCCAACAATTCTTGAACAAACAAGTCAAAGACATTTTTTTAAACTAGAAACAGAAAGTCACCAAGGTGAATGCAAGTTCAGTTTCTGTGTGGTAAGGCCTTCACTCAATACATTTTCTCGTAAAATATAGAAGAAATTAAGTCTTTGTAAATAATACTTTGACATCTTTTGAACTCCAGTATGAATTACAAATATATATGTACAATTTGAGACCCCACACCAAAAACTGCTAGATGATGGCAGGCATGTAACTTTCTTGAGTATAGTAGCCTAGTCCTTTGGACAAAAAACATGGAGTGACGCAAATATTCTACGATTGAAATGGTGGTATTATCACATGCCAAGCATTCAAACAATGAATAAACTGCCCTGGAATGTTCCAATGGATGCATTCCAAGAGGGTTTGTCGTTGGCTTAATATCCTTGTGCCACATAATAAAAAAATGCAGTTATGGGAGCTGATGAAAAAATCAGCAGATCATGGTGTAAACCAATGTTCGGGAAGTATTGCCAATTAGTTCATTGTTAGCTGGTGGAATTGGGAATAAACCAGGTTGCAATTTGAAAACATCTGAAAAAAACTAGAGAAAAAAATTCATAAAATCTTTATTTGGAGTACAAAATAGAGAAAAAAAATGGACTCGCTACTTGAAGATGTGGGAATTAAAGGAAAATAGCTGGTAAAACTCAAAAAATATCGCAAACATTGTTGGGTTGTCCACCAAATGGATAAGAAGAAGTGAGAATTTCAATTCAAATGTTGAAAGCCCGAGAGCTGGTTCAACTCATTTGGTTAGCTGCTGAACCAAACTTGCCCTGCTCGCCCTCCATTTTGTGCTTTCTTCTAGAACCATAGCACGAAGCCACACCTCCGGTTTCGCTTGCTCCGCTCGGGCATGCCCCCATTCAAACCGCATCATTCATTCATACTTGTACGGTTGATCGCGTTGGAAAAGTTCCCGCTTGTGACGCCACCTTTGTTGGCTTTTGACCCTGGACCCCCATTTCTTGAGTCAGCATTAGTCCTGATCTTTTGACCCTTGATTGTTTTTTTTAAAAGTGTTGAAATCCTATCATTTGTTGAAAGTCGCTAAGCAGAGGCCCTGGTCACACACATTCAACAAACTAAGTTATCTGGAAGCCATACAGTACCATTTCTATACGCTATTACAAATGGGACGACAACACTGGTGGACTCTATTAGTAAGTACTCAGGACCTATGCGTAGAATTTGAATGAACCAGAGGCATGGCCTGTGGGACAAAAACTAAGTTAGCCCTTGTGGGAGGCAACCCATTCCTGACCACTTTCATGCATCTACAGGGCGGCTGTCGTGACTGGGTAAATTTTTCTTTGTGAAGCAATAGACTGCGGAAGGTTTCCATAATTTTTCAGATTTTTTTTCCCAAAAAAACAATTACTGAGAATTTTTCAGCAGAAGATTCAACGGTGATATAGGGCTTGCTATTTCCGACTATGGGCTGAAAACAAATTCAACCAAAGGGTGGTTTTAATATTGAGAGTCTTGTAGTCAATCAAAGTGTACCACAACTTGTATTCAACTGCACCAAGAATTGTGATTTTTCTGTGACTGTGGACTAAAGAATTACGAGGCCACAAAAGTTTGTGGGTTGCAGAATTTTCCAGTTTTCAAATTGATTTTCAAAATTTTTCTCTCTGGTTTTTGTAGACATTTTAACCCTTCATTGCCAAAGGTCCAAACATGCTTAAAAGCATCCTGCCTTTGCAAGCGTGAAAAGTCTAAATTTCAGTAAGGTATGAAAATCTCAACCGTACAATCTTGTTGTGTGCATGTTGTAGATGGTGTGGAACAAATTTGGGGTCATTTGACCGTATAGATTGAAAGATTATAATGTTTTAGTGTTGGAAAAAGGTGCTGGAATTTTCTTAAAAACACATTTGGAGGTGAAATTTGATTTCTAAACCTACTCAAATGAAAAAACATCAAATTTCCAAGTGATTCAAAAACAGAATGTAAACTCTTTGTTGAAAAAAAATATCATTCAAATGACTCATTGTATTTGCAAAATGGATTTGAAATGTTAAAAAACAGTGAAAAAAGTAGCAAAAAATCACATCTATAGCTGAACCTCCTTCTACTAAAATGCTTCTCAGTCACTCATAACTTCTTGGATCAATATGAAATTTTAACCAAAAAAACTAGACTAGTATGCGCAACTTTTACAACAAAAATTATTGAAAACGGGCCATGTGTGAAGAAATTATGAGCCGCCGAAGTTCACTATAATACAAAAATGTTTGGATTTTGAACTTCGAATTGCTCTCAAACATTCAAATAGCTTGGATTGACATGAAAATTTTATTTCAATAACTAGAGCTCAAGGGGAACAAAATCCAACAAATTTTATTGAAAATGAACATTTGATGAAAAAGATACAAGCCCCCAAAGTTGCACTCATGACAATGCAGTGTGCTGAACTCAAATTGAACCTGTGAACTTCGAATGGCTTTCACAAACTCAATTCGTCTTGGATTGATCTGAAAATTTTACCACACAAACTAGACTAGTATGCGCAACTTTTACAAGAAGTTTTATTAAATTTGGATATCAGGTGCAAAAGTTAGAGCACTTTGAATTGGACTGTTACAGTGTGTGAGGACACTTTTTGTCCCCTTCGGCGATGAAGGGTTAAGGATGGACATTCTATGTTGCTTGTTAGGAGTACAATTCAAGGTGTTGTAAAAAATCACAGTGTAGGGGTAGAGGCCCAAACAATTAATTTGTGAGCCCAAATTTTTGAGCCTCTCATGACTGGCCTCTTGAGGATAATTATGATACCTCTGTAGTCAGTATCCTTCTTGAAGAGGAGTAACTTACCACTCAGGGTGGCATGGTACCAATTGAAAACAGTACCCAACTACCCATGGCCTTTATTTGTGTCAAAATAAACAAACAAACAAACAAAAACCTTACCAATTACCAGTCTTACCAAATCAGAGCAAATCAAGGGACAGTAAAGCTCTACCAAACATTTCATACACTCTGCCGCAACATCGAGACAATGCATGGAAGGGCGTCCATAACGCATAAGGTAGAAGCTCATAAACCGACCATCTAAGAGCTGTTTGCCATTTTGGGGAAGCTAAACTCCTTGACACAATTTTCAAGAAATTTTAGTAGGAAGAAAAATGGAATTTGCATCTAATTCAAGTTGTTTCATATTTTTTGGACCTTTGTGGAATTAGTTATGAATTTTTGAAGTTGAAATGCAGTGGTCACTAAAAGCGACCTCCTTCTGAAATGTACACTGTTGGTACATGGAAGAAAGCAAAATGTACCTTTGTGCCATGATTGGTTTTACAGCTCGGACGCTTTTAGAGTAGACTACCTTACGGCAAACGGGTTTGGCAACTAAGATATATGACCTGTTTCTGACTAGGGCACCATTTATGGGTGACCTATTTTTATGAATGAGGGGAATATGATGTGATTTAGCAACTTCAATCATAATTGTCTGACGAATAAAAACATTGACACCTAAGAACAACTTTTAGTTTTGGGCTTCTTGGAAAGAAGTTCGCCTACACAATGAGAATAAGTCAGACCGTAACCTATGCTTCCTTAATTTCTACTAATTCCAAACTTGATGAAAAATTAGCAAAAAATAGTTCAATCTTCATTATTTCTAATCCCTGACTAGAGAAAATTATCCCCTCCACTATCGCTCAATCAAACATATGCTAAAATGCTTAATATTGACGGAAATACATCGTATACCTTAAATAAATGTTGAATGATTGGTGTGGAATTAGAACTTGAGAATACTGTCATATTATTGGAAGTGCATCCAAAAACACTTGAAAAAACATAAATAATATTTAGACTTTCAGTGATTGAAATGGATCCAATTGAAATATACTAAAGGTAAAAAATTATATAGGTCTCGACAAATCATGGCTAAGAAAGGAAAATCATGCAAATTAGCTCCTGAAATATTGGACAGCTATAGGTACGCAATTCGGAAAAGGGTTTATGATGGTTATGCTTACCTTTTCATGTCAATAACATAGAAAGAAAAAGAGAGATGCAAGTAGTGTTGGGGCCATTTTTGGAGCTTCACCAGCAATTGTCCCTCATGAACCACATTCAACTAGGTTTTTGACGTACTATTCTAATCATTCATCTATTTATACTATGATTTAAAACAATTCACCTGTGGCCTTGGCTCAATGGCTTTGGCCTTGGCACACTAGTGAAGTAGTCATGAGCTCAAACCTGGGTGTTGAGGTGTGTGTGCTTACCACCATATATAGTCCTCCCAACTATGGTCGGGGGTGCAATAACTACCTTGTTGTCATATGGGGACTCGAGAATTTCTTGGGAGAAGGAACATGTCGGTTTTCAATTATAGGATCTACCTCCTAACCAAGGCATCAAGGATAGAATTCGCCATCTAATAAGTCCATGAAGCTTAGATAGTTGAGCCATTCCCAATAGATGTTCCATTCACTTCGTTCTTTCAGATTGGAGTTGTCATTCTTTCTTTGTTCTTTCTTTTTTGATTAAACAACCTTAAAATTTTGATTGTTTTTAATCTTGCACAGCATCAATACACAAATCATATACAAAGTTTGCCATTGAATGTGCACCAAATCGCCCATTCCACAACACCACCAAGAACACTTTCACTTACTATGATGGGAACCTATCTAAGGTAAACCATCCTAAAACCGCCAGCTATCTATTTCTGCCAAGCTACTTTTGGCCCCAATTCTACCACCAAACGCATCCAAGTCCATTCACTTTTTTGACAAAATCACCGCATTAATGCCCCAAAGGATAATGTGTCAATTTTTCATTGGTCAATACTTCAGTGCCAATAGATACATGAAAGGGTGATTATGGGTTGTTAATAGGACGGTTATGACTCCACTCTATAGGCGGTTTTGTAATTTCAAGGCAGCTCACTTCAAAAATTCACAGAAATTACAATATTAATCAAAAAATTATCATTCCACTTGGGTTTAATTCATGTTTGCCCCTCTTGGCCGGAATTGGCCCCAAGATATTCAGATTGCAAATCAGGGTGGTAATAAGCTTGTCAACCTTATAAAGTTCCGTGTTTCCATATACATATGTATGTTAGAAGCAGGTACTGAAAACGATGTTTTTTCTTTTATGAAAATGACTGCTTGGGACGTAAAAGCGGGGTACCCCAATGACACCCAAGCAGCTCATCGCAGTGCACAGCAGAGTGGGTGGCTGCAGGCATCATAGAAAAGTCCGATTTGGTGCAACAAAAGACTTGCCCTGCCTTCGGCAAAGTTCAAAAGGGCTTCATGAATGTACTGTAAAGGACTGTACATCATATTCAGAGTAAGTCATTCTTCTTATTTTCCCTCTAAAGTATGGGAGGGTTTTTGTTTGGGATCACTTGGACTTTAGTCGCACCGGCACCCACCGGCAGTGCCTAATATAAATTAATTAAACTCATGCTTCTTCATTTGGCGTTCTCCCCACCACCCATTGAGTTCACCCAATCCGAGCTGTCTGCTGAGGTGGCATGAAAGAAGAGGGTTGAAAAACCGATGGACAAGAAGGCAAGAGAAGAAGAAGGGTAGCTCTCGTCTGAAAGACCGGCGGGAATGAAGTGAGTCTGTTGGAAATGCGGCTCAAGTATCTAAGCCTCGTGGACTTGGATGGCCAATACCATCCTTGATGCATCGGTTAGAAGGTAGACCCTACAATAAAGAATTGATTGATGTTCCTTCCCTTGAGAAATTCTTAGGTCTCCATATGACGATAAGGTTATTTTTGCACTCCACCACCGTTGTTGGGTGGACTATGGTGGTAAGTAGCCTACCAACTCCTGGGTTTGAATTCATGACCACCTGAGTGATGAGTCAAAGCTAAAGCTGCTGAACTAAGGCCAAAGGTACTTTACATGAGGTAAGTATATCCAAAACCAACACTACACCTAAAACCAACAAAATCAACAATATGTAATCATTAGATGTTTTTCAGCCCCTTTAGAGGGCTCTGAATTCCCTAGAGTTCCCAACCTGTAAAACAGGCCAAAACTACACTGTAGCAGCTGCGCTGATGTGGCCAAGAGACTACCATGTCAGTTTTCGGGAAGAAAAAAAACACACTTTGTTTTTCATTTTAAGAATTAAAAAAAATATTAAAAAAATATAAAAATATAAAAATATAAAATCTGGCAACGGTGTTCTTTAAGGCTTGGGGGAACAAAGCCGGGAACAAGCCTGAAATGGCCCTCCAACCCCCCCAAATCTCATCTAATGGTTGGTGTACATTTGATATTCCTACATGTACGATTCACATACATTATAATGGCAATTTTTTCAATTTGATGGTTTTAGATATCCTTTCTTTAATTCTCTCAACAATAGGAGGTCTTACCTTTTCATAAGTTCATGGGAGCACGTACCTTAACCCCTAAAGGATCAAGGCCTTTTTTCTGCCAAAAAACACTCAAAACTGCCATTTCTATAGTAAAAAGTAAAAAAAATTGAAAATTATTTTTTTTCACATCTAACCGTAAGATCTTACACTTAACTAGTATGAGAGTGTGTGGGAAAAATTTCAGAATTTTTGACCGCACAGATTGCAAGATATCTGCGTTTAAAGTGAAAAAAACAAGTTTTTCAGCACATTGCGGGACTAGATTTTTTGACTTTGAACATTTTTAACTTAAAATTTTTGCACTACAGAGTTTCGAGCTTTAAATCTTTATAGTGGATAATTGAGTTGAGAGTCTAGGAAAAAAAGAAAAAATTCAAAAAAACTTAATTATCATTCTTAAAAAAATTGTTAAGTAGAAGTAGGTATGAGATAGAAGGAAAATCTAAAATATTCATATATTTTAGATGGAATTAAAATGCACTAATCCCATTGGTGAGATTGTTCTAGCAAAAAACCTCAACCATGCAAAAAATAAAATTTGAAAAATTTGAAAAATTGCATTTAGAAATGCATCCTACAAATTATTTTTTTTAAGAAGATGCTCTAACTACCCAAAAAACAAGAATGTCCATAACTTTCTCATAACATATCCAAATGAAATGAATCAAAGCTTTCCAGATAGACAAAAATATAATCTATGAGAAAAAAAATATTAAAAGAACCCCTCAAATATTTGTCTAATTTTTTTTGGCTGCCTGGGCTGCCCCCTGTCCCCTATTTTGAGCTTATTTGGTCATAACTTTTGTTTCTGGGCACCGATTGTGAAAAAAATTATATTCCCACAAAGCTTATCAGTTTTTTTATCTCCAAAAAAAGTTTCAAAAAATCAGGAGAAAATTTCAGCCTGTAGGTACCTGCCCGAAAACGCATTTGTCCCCCGAAGGGACAATGGTCCTTTAGGGGTTAACCCTAATCATATTCATTGTCAAGTAGTTTGAATATGAGACAAGTGTGCAAAATTATTTAGAGTGTGACTTTACTAGTTAAAGTCCAAAACAATAATATTCAACAATAAGAAATTAAAAAATTTGGAGAATTTGGAGAATTTTTTGTGAAATTTCAAAATAAATATTGAAAGAAATGTCAAAGTGTTCAATTGATGAATGTTTGAAGCGCCTTCAACAAAACCCCAAAGCATTCACTAAAAGCTTGTTACTTCACAAACCATGAAGTGCCATTTGTAAAGTAGGAGCCATTCAAAGCGAATGGTTTGAAGTCATATTGGGATACTTCAATGGACACCTATTTGACAAAAAGGGGAGGGGGGGATGAACAGTGAAGGGTATCACTACCTGACTACATAAAAAAATCTGCTTCCGTGAATCATGCTCTTAACAAATGAATATTTAAGGTAATAACAAGATTGTCAATAAAATCAGAACTTCATAAATTTTTATTCAACATTACGAAGAAAATCTTCCCCTTGACTTCAAAGCTCACACTGAAGCCTTTACTTGTGTCAAAAAAAAGAAGAAGCTCAAACTGAAATAGAGTACTGTACAGTACAGTACAGTACTGAACTTCCCTTTGTACCATGGGGAATATTCCCTTCCACACATCGTCTAAAAGTTCCTACAGCAGTCTCATTTTACTGAATGATCCGTATTTAGTACTTGGTCAGCAATGTCGTATATAATCTGGATACGGAGTATTGACAAAAATTACATCACGTTTCAAAGTATTGCATAGCAGTATCCCACAAACTAAATTGCAACACTTGAGAACCTTGAATTCATCAACTTAAACTCGAGTCAAAGAAATCGAATTCATGTGAGCACATTTGTCAGTAAATCGTCCTATTTCAAAATTGAGCAACGAACTTCCTAGAACTTGCCTCCATAGGTCGTACAAGAGTAGCATCTGTGAAGTCCGTTCTAAGTCTGTCAACCCGCACCCCAACACGAAGACATAAATATTTTTACAAAGTGCTTGAATCACGTCAAAACGTGCTCAACACTACTACAGGGGGCTAAAGAGGCGACCTACCACCTCGTAGCTCAAGGGTCTTTGGGTGTTTCTATGTTACTGCATCAACACTGATATCTACAGGAACAGTCTTGGCATGGATTATAAATTAGAACCAAGGATGCCACGTGGGATCCATCATACAGAGACTCTTGGGCTTCAAAGCAGCTTCAACAAGATCAGACACGCCCCGTTGTACTGATTGGGGAGGTTCGGTTGCATTCTCATCCTGAAAACCAAAGAAGAAATTCTTAGTATAGAGCAATTGAAAGTGATAAATCAGACATCCATTCAACAGCTGGTGAATTGGTCACGTTGCCACAAACCTCTTCGGGAAAGCATTGAGGTGCAATTTTCTGGACGCGATTAATAACTTGCTCCACATTCTCAGCCACTTTACTCTTCAATTCTGCTAAGCTCATTCCCCCAGCAGCACCATTTGCGGGAGATGCTCCTGGTGGTCTCCTCCAAGACCAAGAGATAAGCTCATCCCTGAAAAACATCGCTAGCTGGTGTTGAACATGCTGATTCTGCAGTAGAATCGAACAAGTTAATGGTACAGCCCATGCAATCCATCAATAAAATGTAACCTTCGCAAGGACGTTAACAAACAAGACACAAAAAGTTACTGAATCCTGAGGTATACAAAGAAGGGCAGCAAAAGACGAGGAATGATTTTTCATGGCTCCTATCTCAAAACTAAACATGCAAAAATGATAAGATATCCCTTCCAAGAAGCAGTTCGTCGTACCCCCGCCCCAACTCAAAAATAACTAAATTCAATAATTCAGCAATCAAGTGAGGGACAGAAACCTTAGGCGCAACGACAGCCTGTGCTGCGGCACACATTGAAGATATAAACAGCCCTTCAACACCAAAGGGGGTGAAAAAGGTCTGCAGGTTTCGGGTCAGTCTAAAAGGAACGGGCTCTGCAAACTCCACCATGCCATGCATGTCATAAGCTGCAAGCAAACAAGCGAACCAACACAAAAATTAGAACCTGATCTCTTCATACGATATGTTCAAACAAACCGAAAAAAAAATGCAATGATAGGATGATCACTGATTGGCAGTCACGAAAAAAATACAAAGACATCTGAAAGATGATGCTCAAAGAGTGACAAGCGAAGAGTATGCACTAATTCCACTGACAGGCTGCGCACGCACAAATAGCGTCATGGCGCATACTTGTGAACGAGTCTTTAGAAAGCACTGAGGAATGCATTTGTTAAATCAGTGACAACCTAACGAGGCCTATCTAACAGGACGGTCGGACGTTCAGACGTCCGGTCCATGGAGGACTTCCAACAGAAGTACAAAGTGCTCCTACTTTCAAAGTAGGCACATTCAACATCGCTAATCTGACCTTCCAAACGAACTACTACAGAGAAAGCACAGATCGGACTTACCAGGATGGAAATCATTTTGAAAGACCTTGCCCGTATTCTTCGCGAAAAGAATTTTGTTGGGTGACCGTCCTCCAATCTGAAGCATATACGACATGAATCCTGACAGCGCTAGTTGGACAGCGAACTGCTTCTTAAAAGTCCAAAGATGGTTGCAGGTAGGTAGAGTTTTATACATAAATTGAGAAAAGACATTCTCGCTGACAAACTTATTCGTGATTTCGTTATAAGTATGCAGTCTGAGATCGACCACAGCTTCAGGGCTGAGCTGCCCAGTGATAGCCTGATTCAATCGCTCTTTGAAATGAGTGATTGGAAGGTCAGCTTCTCGACCATAACGTGCACAATTGATCTCATAAACTTCTCCAAAGGTACTATACATCAGGTCGTCTTCCACCAATCGCACCTGTACAGATTGCCAAATGTCAGGTACTCAAACTCAAACTCATAATAGTACACAACTTCATCAAGCTCATGTAACCGACTTTCCAGCATCATAAACACAAATGAGAACCACCATTCTAGAAGATAAAGGGCTTGGAAAAATCATCGTCACTGTCACAGCGGGTAATCTAAAGAGACCCTAAAATCCTTATTTACCAAACTATTCAAAACTTTATCGAACGCACTTCCATCGCTTCCTTCCAATTTCGCAAGCTAGAAAAATTGATGACGACTAAATTTAGGTGTCCCGCAGTCAATCGTAAAGTTAGGCTGTCCATAAATTATTCTAACATAACAAAAAGACATCGGAATCGATAAGGTACTCTTTCGTTTTCTGGCCCCAACAAAAACCATTGGTAGCCACGGAAAACCTTCGCACACTCCCAATCTTGTTCCTACTCGCCAGAACGCAAACGCAAACAGGGTAAGCAATTGTAGTATAGTAGGTCAGGTACAGGAATGGTAATTGGAGTAGATCGTAAGATTGCGCTGTCCGTGATTTATTCTTTGGGGAAAATAACTGTTGCTTTCAAGAATTGAATGAATTAACACCGTGAGTCAGCATCGATAAGGTGCCAATAAACGCTATGTCTTCATCTAATCCCAACAATCACTACAAGGTCACAACTAGCGACATATGAGGAGCCCATGTCGAGAGCAGCAAAAAGATCAAGTCATGACTCTGGTCAGCGATTGAGAAGCACATAAATTTGACAGAAGTAGGTCACCATCAAAAGAGATTTAACGCTACGGTGACAAACTCTAGAACGCACAAATATCCAGGTGGTCTGAACCACCTGAAATCACTGGTTGAAAGTTAAAACACAGACAAACCTGAGGCCAAACGGGAATAATGATGGGAGTGTTGAAGGCAAGATGGCGCCGCCGAGACTCTTTATGCTTGTCAAGCAAGCGGTTAAGCACTCTGAAGAGCTGCACCATCCGCTCATCACTGCGTGCACTTGGGGTCAACGAAGTCTGCACCAGAAAGTGTTTTTGCGAGCCATCATTACCCACCAACGTGAGTCTCCGATGGCTGCTGCCATGGCGCCGAACAATTGGGACATCCGCACCAATCCGGTCCAGCTTCACTGTATGGTCAGGGGCAACCTCCTGAGGCACAAATCAAGGAATCATAAACATGAACGTCAATTGTTTTGGTCACATCCCGAAATATGCCCCAAAATATACCGTCAAAAATTCATTATATTCAAGAACGGAGCAGAGGTCGATAGCTCTTGGCTATACAGGTTGTCATAACAACTTAGACCATCAAGAACATACTGAGAATGCAACGCACGACTTATAATAGGGCAATCGTTGAAAATTACCTGATCATTGAAATATTGACCAGGGACTTCAATATCCAGCACATGAAATTCTCGTAATTGGCGACTTTCCTCTTCCAACTTCAGTACTGCTGGTAATCTAT
The DNA here is from genome assembly GCA_951799445.1 of Pseudisothecium myosuroides. Taxonomy (NCBI): domain Eukaryota; kingdom Viridiplantae; phylum Streptophyta; class Bryopsida; order Hypnales; family Lembophyllaceae; genus Pseudisothecium; species Pseudisothecium myosuroides. The sequence continues at coordinate 17,476,656 of OX637290.1, read as the reverse complement.
CCTCCACATTGCTCTGAAAAAGAAGCACAAACTTGTTTCAGCACATGATAGATTCTCTAAATTATCTAAGTCAACAATATATCCTGCTGGTTCGAGTATCATTCTATGAGCTATTGTATGAGATAAACATGCGCACTTAGAGCCAAGACCAGCGAGACTTGTCATGAATTAAGCACTGAAAAACATGATGCAATCAAGGCCTTACTTGCAGAACTCCTTTCCAGGTCTTCAGCTTTTCAGTTAACTCAGCCAGGGTTGCAGGAAATGTGCTTGCACTTTCAGGGTCGAGGTCCCTTTCAAATTCCCGCTTGTACTCATTGACAAAATCGACGTGCTTGGTGATAGTGTCTACTGAAAAACATGCCCGACAAACTCCAGCTAATTCCTTCTTCAAGGATTGAGGAACCTCTGCTGTAGTCGCTGTAGGGTACTTGTAACATCGATGCAATAGAGCATGAACTACCGCCAACAGTCGTTCCTCTGGAAGTGGAACAAATCGTGCACCTATCTCTGTCAACATTACCTGTGACAAGATCATCAAGTCAATACTGCAGGTCATCATAGATCCAAACACACAACTACAAAGGTACTTCATAACGAAATAGGAACGGGTTGAATAATAGAATTGTCACAATTAAGACATAAATCTCCTTAGTTATCAATAACCATTCAGTACTTGACTTGCAAAAACAAGACGCTACCTCAAGCTCATTTGCTAAATTCGTATGCTTTGTCCTTAAAGCCTCCATGATATCCTTGGCAGCTTCAAATGCTCCAAGTGCCAGTGATGGTCCAGTCGGACTACTTGGCCATGTGGCACTGCTCAACCTGCGCAATGTCTGAGGTTCCCCTGGCAGTGATGCTCCCGATACATTCGAGCCAGAAGGCATGCTATCTCCACCAGAAACACCCCTCTCTGTTTCTTGTCCGGTGATCGAAGATGTTTCAGTGCCACTTTGCAATGCCGCAGATCCCCCTTGGTTCCCCTGATCCATTGACAACAAATGCAGACAGTTAACTGATTTGAATTTAACTTCAAAATAGTAGATTCAGGAATAGGATTCAGAATTAAGCAATTCCTCTGCAGAGTAGGTAGACATTCACGAACATCGAGATGCTAAGTGTAGGGTGTTCCAAGGCAGAAGAGCCCAAATCATCTTCCAGCCTATCCCCAAAACTAAATTCATTAGTCCAAGATTATTACCTGATTGCCCGGTGGCATCTGGTTGCCAGGAGAGGTATCACTATTATTATTTGCTGTTGATGCAGCGACATCCGATGAATTTGCAAAATTTGATACAGTAGATGAAGCCATCTGAGCCTGGGAACGATTCGGGGCACTCCTCAGCATCTCCGATTTCCCAGCAATGTCACGACGCTCCAATAAATATGTGCGAAGCCAATAATACAAAGCCTGGCACAGTTGAGAAAAATAAATTAGATTCAATAAACTATTTGTGTGATAGCCTTGAACAACTATATTTAGCTGAGAACGTATCGCGACTAAAGTTATCATCGAAAGAAGATTTGAGACTATACAAAAAGACTATCTCTTAAACGCCGTTAGACCAGAATAGAAACTTGGAATCCCCTTGACATGACATGATAACATTCACTCTTCACTCGAATCAATTGTGGAAAAGCCTGGGTCAGGAGTATGGTAGCAGTGGGATCTGCAAATATTGACTCACTAGAACAATCCCAGTCTGAAAAAACAAATACTATAGCTTTGTGAAGTGGTCTCCCTTCTGGACTTTGCAGAACGAGTGAGGAGAGAACAAGCCTGAGCAGGAGAGAACTAAATTAGTGGTTTCCACGCTTTCAGAACATTTCAGAGAAGGTTGAGGTCAGGGAAGACTTCTTTACAGCAGTGTTGAGGTCAAACCTGAGGAAAGACTGCCGCAAGCTTGAGTATAACGTTCTTACAGCTTGCTGCCTCAGGCCTCTGTAGGGACAGCAGCAGTTGGGGAATCCAAGCAAGCCAAACCCATTGAGGGATAGAGTCGCAGTACTTATCAAAAGCCTTGCTCACTGCACCTGTCTGATTATCGAAACTCAGCAAAAAAAGCACTCTAGCTAAGTGGTTACGTCCGTGCTTGCTACCGTACTTGATGCCTTGTAGAAAGCAGCTCACGGCATACTCAAGCCACAAATCTTCATTAGTTTCCTTGTAAACCTACACAACCACAGAAGCCTCTCAACTTAACAAAACACAAATAAGACAGACATATATTAACGTCAATAAGATAATAATTGTCCATGGTGAATTCCTATTGACCAGAAATCCATATTAACAGAGCAAGAAGCAATTTCCGCTAAATATGATACAATGAACTGAACTCATCCAACATGTGGCATGACACACTCCAACACTCAGTTAACTAGAGGCGATGTATAGCTTATTGCAAATAAAAAAGAAACCTGATCGCAGTGATTGCCCCAGCTAATCCACCCCTTCGGAAGATGCTTGTAGAGGGAAATTGCAGTGGAATATGCTTGATTTGCAAGTTCCATGTCATTCGTCTTTTGCAAAAAGTCTCCCTTCAGTCGAAAAATCTCTGCTTTATGCTGCAGAGGGAAGTATTCCAAGTTCGTTGTGTTTATGAGACTCAATCCACTCGCTAACTCTCCCTTCATTTCCAGATAAGCCTTCGCCTGCTCCCGAATTTTCACGAACGCTTCCTGCACAATTAACACACAATAGACCCATCCACAATTAAGAAAATATTAAAGGAATGTTGCAAGAAAGAGATCTACCTCATTTCAGGCCTAAGCTCACAAAGAGAAACTCTCACCTGCACCTCCATCGTAAGAAACCCATACATCTTGTTCAGCACAGTAACGCATACTTCATAGAGCCCTTGCCTACGGGCCACATAAGCAAGCTTGTTTACGCTCCATGCCTTATCGCGGAAACCCAGTTGATGTAATTGGGGATTTGTTTCTGAAAAGCCCTTAAAAGCATTGATCACTGTGTTATACATGTGATTACGCCACTGTAGGAGGTCCATCCAAATCGTCAGTTCATCCCATTCGTTAGGTGTCCGTAACCGCCAAGTTTCTAAAATATCCTTCAAGTCCACATAAGCACCAGCAGGACCCTGCACAAAACAATCGATATCCTGAGAAGTTGAATATAGAATGATTTACAATTTACGCAAACCTCGCAACCACATCCAAAAAAATAACAGGTAGAGCTGCACTCCTTTCGTTGAGCACTAATAGCAATTTAAGTAACAGGTGCAGAACATTTTCAAGAAATGAATTGAAGATCAATATCACAACTCAATATGACAGACCTACATATCTCAGGCCTGGTATGCCTCACCTGTATTCCTGTCATCTGCCCGGAACCTTGAGGTTGGGTTTTGTTACCATTTCCGATCTCAAGAAGCACACGTGCTGATTCCTGCAGTTCCACCAGCTGCTGGAATTGCTGCAAAAGAGGAATATGAGATTGTACAGCCATTTCTGGTAACTGCCACCATTCGTGAAGTGCCAACTCAACCCCTTGTCCAACCCGACCATCAGCCTCAGTCACACTGGCTAAACTACCTTCATTAAGAGCCGCATATGCCTGTACCATGCGAAACTTGGGTGATTCATCAACTTGCGCCTTAGGCAAGACAGTGTCCTTTAGTAAGGTCCAGTCTGGAACTTTAATAAGAGTGTCTAGCAGAATGTCATAGTTTTCAACACTTCGACCAAAGTCTACCAGTATTTCCCACTGATTGAGACGTTTCGCACAAGCAACCCACTGTTCCTCCCAGAGACACATTTCAGCCTTTGAAACCACTCCAGTGTTGTATGAACCCTGTATACAAAATACGATAGAATAAATAAAGATTATCTAGTTCATCAGAATGACAACAAAAAAGATTATATCATTCATAATCAACTTCAGGTACATCTAAAAAAATGCGTACAAGGAACTGAAATGCGGCCGTAAGCGTTTCACCTGTGTTGCCTTGTTCATAGCATTGTAGAAAACATCCTGAGCCCGTTGCCACAAGCCATGTTGTAGCAATGAAAGGCCAGCTCTTGTATCAGCAGTAATCGTCCGTCGCTTCCACAACCCATATCTAACATCTTCTTCATTCAGCATGCGGTAAAGTTCTGCTAATGCGTCAAAACAACGTGTTTCCTACAAGGCATTCAGATCGATCTCATCAGTAACCAGCGAAAAGTTTGTTGCATGCACTAAACTGGGCACGCCAACGCCAATGAGCATTCCCACACAAGCCTCTGAAGTGAGGAACAAAATGCTACTGTCACCTTCCGGCATCTACTTAAATAACAAAAACGCGCATCACAACGAAATGATTACGAGAAAAAATAGCTACGGCTTATGCCGTGCTTCCTATGTGTTTCAGCGCCTACCTGGGGAAACAGCATCACATGGCTCTCGAGTAAGGAGATAGCAATATGCCAGGCATTATAAGTCTTCCCCAGAAACTTAATCAATTCACTGGGTATCTTGGGCTGTGGTTGACTAAGGGACAGACCCTCCAGCAGGGCCTGGACCACATTTGGTCGCTTATCCAGTTGCTTATTGTGATAGTCCTTCGACAGCAAAGTTATCATTGGTTTAGCAAGCATAACCTGCTCCTCTTTCTGAAGTGTAGCCCAGACAATAGGGAACACCAACACCCACATGTGATAAGCAACATGAGCATCTGTATGTGCAAGTTCTCTTAGCGGCATCACCAAGTCAGCAACCTGGACAAACAGAAACAGGTCGTCAGCCTTATCATAAGGGATTGTGCCGTCTGTGATCAATATGAATTTATGGGACCCTGGGTCGCACACCCCAAATAACCAATTGAATTATGTTAAAAATGAGAATAACAAGCTAACTATGCATATCCACGAGAAAGGATGCTAGCACTAGCACAAGCAATGTCATAACTCTGCAAAAATCTACCTACCTATATGGATACACAAATATGAGGAAAGCTACTGAGGACGTAAATCTGTCTTAGATTTCAAACCAAAATATTTCCAAGCTCTCACCAACATCTACACTAAAGTTCGTATTCAAAACACACAATGTAGCTTCTCTTTAAATTTACAAATTTGAAACAAATGAGTAGACAAACCTGAAGTTTGCTGACTTCATTTAAAAATCTCGCATGCTTGTTAACAATACCCATGAACGTAGCCGTTGCTCCATCGGGTTCATCAGGTGGATCAGATACCTGCTGTTGCATTCCAGCTCGTTCTGGAACTCCTCCAGAAGCCATCAACGGAGGAACCTGCAACACATAAACGTCTATGATTGAAGAAACCTCAAAATAAAGGGCTAGAGGAATATTTCACAGCTCATAAAAACAGTAACACATCTTCACAGAAATTAAATTTCAAATTGCTCATTAAGCTCAGTTTTTAGTAAAGAAAGGCCGAGCTATCTATCAGCAGAAAATTCATTTATAACAAGTTCCCCCAGTTCAGTGTTAATTCTAACTATAAGAACCTGACCTGTGCAGAATTAGGAGCCAGTGTGATGGGTTCATGTTCTACTAGTATGGCAAGTAACAGATCAAGACTCTGTTTGAGCCAGAACACATCGCTTAGGGCCTCCCACTCTTGTGTTTGAATAATATATTGCAAACGAGTAAACAAGGTTTTGCTGATGGAGTCGTGATAAAGAGTGAAAAACTTTTGTCGCATCTCAGGGTCTCGAGAACGTAGTCCCAGCATAAACTGCCGCTCAACCTTCTGGAAAACTTCTTGCCTGACCGACAAGTTATACCTACAAAGACAATCAAGCGTCCATCATTAAGGAGCACATGAGGCAGCACCTCAAAATTGAATCTCCATTAAAGATTAAATAACAATGTGAGACAAAGAACACAAGAAGCTGACGAAAAACAACATGAACTTAAATGGGCCTCCAGGTATCTGCAGTCGTAACGGATCACAGTTAGAATCTGAAAACGTACGACTGGTGGCTCGCTTACTTAGTTGTATCTGAACACAGCCGATGCAGTAATTTGAGGTACATCTGATCCCATTCCTCTAAAACGGCTGGAGTCATACCAGAGCAATCAACTTGGGCCAAATGCTTCATGAAGGCTACCACGTCTTTGATAACCAGGGGAGCTGTAGAGACCACCTGACTTGACCCCTTGAAGTCATGTTCCACCCAATCTCTCACCAGTTCCAAAATCGCAAGCAGTACCCCGGTATCAGTACCCTTCTCCCCGAGAACAGTCTGAAGTGTCTGACAAAACGACTTTTTACTATCTGGCAAAAATAAAACTCTTTCACTAATGAGTTTCAAGAGCGTTTTCAGGTTATTAACAGATAGAGCAAGGTCCGCCGACCCACGTCCTGTTTGGTTCGGAATATCGGCCTCCGGCCTGTGCCCGCCCTGCTAAACAAAGCAAGAGAAACTATTTGTGTGAAAAGGAGAAAATTGAAACTACATTCCCAAGACCAAAAACGGAACAGCTTGGAATCGCTTTCAATACCAGAATTCAAGCACATGCATAAAAACAACACACTATTCTACATAAATTCAGAAATTGGATTGAGTTTTGTTGCCAAGAAGAGCACTTCCGGATTTCTACCTGACGTGCAATTTGGGCAGATGTTGTGGCCATTTCTCGTGCAAGACGTTGAAACACTCGCACCAGATACGACATAAGCTTATCGACGTACTGCTTGTTCCCAGCAACAAGTGTCTTTAATATGTTGAGCGTAAAACTGATCAAAACATTCAAAACTGAAGCCTCAAGAGGCGGCTGTGTTTGATTGGCTGTCACAGTTGTCAACTGCTTCTGGATAAGCTCCTCAACCTTCTGATGCAGAAGTTTAACATCCTGATGGATGTCGGGGGCATCCACTGGAAATGCCTCGAAAACCATTTTCAGCAAGATACAGAGCGAATTACCAATCTCCGGTAACTTGCAATTAAAAGAGGGCTCCAGCACCTGCAAAAGGTAGACAAGCTCGAGAAAATCAATTGCTTTGAAAGCGCCTTAAATGACCGGCATTTGAGTCAGCAATGTAAAGGCTTCTTTTAACTTTACCCTTCGTACCTGGATAATATGATGAACATTATTACGGATGAACAGATGTGGCTGTTTTTCCACCGCCTTATTCATGACATCTAATCCCTGGGCCAATGCCGTGGCTGGATCTTTGCTTTGCCCAGCTGGCTGTTGTGCAGACAATATTTTCTCCAAATAGTTGAATTTCACATTTGCATGTGGCCAAACCTCAAGTGCTTGAGTCAAAAGTTCTAGTGCTTGCTTATACATAGCCTGCGTCTCTTTGTCCTTGGGTTCGGTAACCAACGCCACCTGCACAGAATAGAAGTATCCACAATCAAACTGCGACCCTATACATGCAGCATCTCGATGCACGACACAGTTCGTCATTGCAGAAAATCCTAAAAACAAAATCATAACAGAAAACAAGTTGCAAACTAACGCTGAAAACCCAGAACCATGTCAACAACTAGACCCCTCAATACTGATTTAATAATAGTCTAACCATAAAAGGTGTAGCTGAGTCACCCGTATCAAGAAGTTGATGATCATCTCCTCCATTGCAGCATTCGGTTTAAATTCCTCGTCAGCCTGCCCCATGGAACCAGGAGTTCCAATGTTGGGTATAGAGCTCGTGGGACCTGTTGGTAGGTTGGGAGACATCCCCGCAAGAGCAGGCAATCCAGACTCTGGTTTTATTCGTTTATTTGTCTCATCTCCAACAGCAGCTAACCCTGCAGTCTCTGGTGTTCGTTTAGTTCCAAAACTACCTACTGCACTTGCTTCTACAGGATTCTGTCCATCTGCGCTGACGGATTTACTCTGCCCATCTGCATCTGTAGAGCTTCCTTTGGCTTCCGTCTGCCTCCGCTTCTCCCACATCACAACCAAACCAGCAAGATCAATGGCAAGACGGCGATTTTCTGGTGGAGTGTTCTGTGGCAAACCCAATCTGCTAAGTGAATTAACCATCTGAGGAACAAACTGCGCACGACAATTGTAGAATAGATCGGCGTGCCGAACCAAAAGCTGGAAGATATGTATAAGGTTCGGCACTGAATGTCCTTCTTCCACTAGAATCTTCTTGGTATAGCGAATCCAGATGGGTATCTTATTTTCCCCCAGTGGAAGACGGCGTGGAAGAGCAGGCATTAAAATATCAAGTGCTTGCTTGACCAGAACACGGTTCTCAGGTTGGCATGTTCGCAAGAGGGCAACAAATACCTGCATGCAGACCAAATTGACATAACATGAGCAGGGAAATTGAAAGTTCTATCCTCCGAACACTCCCAAAGCAGCGACCCTATACAAAAACACCATAGGAAAATGTGAGGTCAATATTCACGAACCTGCAAAATTATTTTTTCCGGTGCTTGGTATGCCTCCAAAAACTGGCATACATTCACAAATGCCCATTGCTTGCTCGCACTTTCCTCCCGCTTCAGATGATTCCAGCCAAACTTGATAAGCTCCTTACGATGATGAACAAGATCGTTTGGAAGATGCTTCAGCAAAAGAGTAGCTAATTGGAGCAACTCGATTCGCAAAGATTCATCATAATCAGCACTAACTTCTTCTGGGGGATCTAGAAGTTTTTCAATGATGGTCTTGATAATAGTTGGGTCTACAACATCCCAACTCTGATTTTGTTGAAAGGAATGAGTGAGCATAGGCAAAATGAGCATCTGCATAGCTACCACCAGGACATCTTGAGGAAGTCGCTTAGTCTGAAAAAGGTCTAAAAAGCAAAGCAGTACGGCCTTCTTCTCCTGTGGCGAGTATCCTTCCCCAACCTAGATGTCGCGATCACAAATCAAGATTGTAGGTGAGTTAATATATGCAAGCCCCATCCCAAGCAATACGCGAAAGAAAAGTAGGGCGTAATCGTCATTTCAAAAGAAATTTAAAGTACTTCAACTCTGCAAACAACATTGATCTTCCTATTGACTATTGCATAATCCAGGATAATGACACAGGACAGACACAAGCCCACTTGCACATCCCAAAGTGCCAAAGGAACTTACCTCAACCATGTAGAATTCTTTTAAAAAGGTGTAGTCAATTCGTGTCTGCACTAAGAAGATGGATAGCATCTCAAAGAGAACGTTGACCTCGGCCTTATCATGCCTTAGATAATTCAAAAAGCACTTCACCAAACGCTTACTTTCCTTTACCTATTCATGTTTGCACAATTCCACAACCTCAGTAAACAAACTCCAATATGAAAGAAAAGGTCAAGACAAAACCCGTATACCAAAACTTCAAGTATGCCTTCCACCAATTTCGTGAAGCACTGAACAAATCCACCAACGCCCTTCTACAACCTCCAAAAGAGCCAATTCTCATCAACTTCAGAGCGCCACTTTCCCTTCAACCAATAAAAAAATGTACATTTATGAAGACACAGGGTGCGGGCACTTGCCTGATTCAGACTCAGGCCCTGTTCATTAACTAAGCGCGCTTGTCGGGAAGGCGACTGCCAAAGTCTCACCAATGCATCAAACACAGCACGATTTTGAAATAACCAATCCGGGGAAAGCTTAACCAATGCAGATACCAGGGCCACTCCTTGAAACTGAGCTTCTGCTGTCGCCTGGATAACACCTGTTCCTGCAGTACCAGCTCCAGCTTCTGCCCCACCAGCCGGAATCACAGGAGCTGGACTTTCCTCAGCAGGAGCTGGGAAGGCGCTTTGAATAATTTTAGTAGGAGAACGAGCAAGCTCCTCACGTAATTGCTGTCCCGCTTCTGATTGGATGATATCCATGAACCTGGTCAATCAAGAAAAAATCAGTTGCTGCATAGTACCAGGTTGGAGGATAATCTACCGTAATGTTCAGAATCTATAACGAAGACGTAGAAAACACGAACAGCAAGGTGTAAATCCCAGACAAAATAGCCCATTCAAATAGAATTGCAAAAGGTTAAAAACAAGTCATAACCGCAAGTTATACATATTTTCAGATGACCATCAACTCACACCCACAAGATGCTTACCGTCGAAACACAGTTGCTTGAGTGAGGCGGTTGAGGAAATAATCTACAGCGTCAGGAGCATAACGATTGAGAAACTTAGTGAGTGGCAGGCGATACGGGCTATTCAATTCACTGTAAACCTGACTTGGAGGAAGAGCAGCCTCCAATTGCATAGTTAAAGTCACCAGCTGGTCCAAGAACTTGCCAGCCGCAGCTGGAAGCAGGTGGAAAAGTTCAATTATTGCTGCAACACCCGCGAAAAATCAAAGACGAGTTAATCCATTGGTATCTTTCCAGCTATTGAACCTCATCTCCAAACTATTTGACTTCCGGCTTGTCTCCCTTACGTAACAATCAACCTTTTCCAAAGAGATACAGCTAAGTAATCATTGACCAAGCAATACAGTGATCAACAAAATAATGGTAACAGTCTGCTTGGATACAAGAAATCGACGACAGAGCGCTTTAAGAGAAATGCTAACGCCAATACCTCCAGCAATTTTGGGTTCCTCCCCAGCCTTCCAAGATTTTTGTGATTGTGAGAGTTTCTCAGGTTCCAGCCACTTCTTCAGATGTTCCATTAGTTTTTCACCAAGAGTAACATTGAACCAATTAGAGAGAAGCTCAAGCAAACGAGCTAAACCCTGCAACAGTGGCATTGTCAAGTTCTTGTGATGTGCCAAGTTCACAAGAATGGGTCGAAGGCTACTCTGGAGCAACTCTTTTGGCATTTTCTGTTGTTGAATGACCTGTGAATACCAATATATATCAGAACCCTCAACAACACTTCAGCAGCATAATATTAACTATTGATCTGTAGACATATTTTCGACAAAGCTATGAATGCCAAGAATCCAGATAGTACATTAAAGCAATGAATTAAAACTAGTAACCCCCAAGTGTCCTAGCGTCCACCTTAGGAGTTAATCCACCTTAGGAGTTAAATGGATGATATTCAATTCAAGAAAACCTTCATTTCGTAGACTTGTATAGGAATACATATTGGACGAGCAGAAATGAATTGCATTAATTCCAATCAGTATAAGCAACTGCAAGTGAAATTAGCAAACGAAAACTGCTTAGATCAAGTGAGATGGGTAAAAAGACACACCTGACGGAGACCCTCCTTGGCAACAGCAACAATTTCAGGTGTGCGGCAAGTGAGTGACTTAAAAAACATTGCAATGATTCGTGACCTCAAGTCTGCATGACTCTGAGTCTTAAAGTCTGCCCACGCCATTGCTGTACACAGAAGCTCTATACAAACAGTTCGTAGTTTCGTCAATGTGGCAGCCATCTTAGGATTCATGAACTTGCCATTAAGAACTGATTCATCAGCTTCTGCGATCTGCAGAGACTCCTGAAGAATGCTGATAAGTTCAGTTCTCATCTTCAACAGTGGTGGCCGTAGGGCAAGGCAAAAATTCAGTGCCATCACAGTGCCAACCTGTAACGAAGAAATCATTTCCATTAAAATATGACGCCCGCAAAGGTTCAAACATTTTACATATCAGCCGTGCCCGTCTAGAAAATCTGAGAAATCGCTCGACAGTTGACTGAAAATATAAGACACAAATTCTATGCATATTCACAAGTTTAAATAATTTCTAAGAACAAAAACATGATTCAAAAGTTATAAGTGCTTATACATGCAAAGTCAACACTACTTAAATAACTATCTCCAAAGAGAGACAGCGTCATTATTCTTCTCAGTCATGGGGTCAGAGACTAATCGATCATTAAGCAGCAACTGGAAGGGAAGAGGATAGAAAATCTTACTTGCTGTTCAGCATGCTTGCTTCGAAGAGGCCTTATGACCAACGGCTGTAGTAGTGGTTGATATAGGGGTTCCAGTAACTCTGAAACCTCACTACCTGTTCGACTGGCCAACAGAGCAAGGCACGACTGTACATTTTTTCGAACTATATAACTTGCGTTCGAATTAAAAAGTTCCCCAGCAAGTACCTCTACAACCCCTTGAAAGCTTACTCTCCGTGTCTCACTGTTATTCTCTTCCACATTGTTTACAACGCGCAGAACTTGATTTAGAACTTGACTTGCCTCTTCTTGCTCAGCATTAGCATGCGGAGGCAACCTTTTCAAAACGTAAATCAGTGCCCGCACAGCCCGAACCTGTCATAAGCATGGAAGATACGATTCCAAATGTCAACATTTCGTGAGATTTGCCTGAATTGCTACTGCACGAAAAGACATGCGACAAAATGCTCAGAGCAACGATGATAAGTAAGAACATACCTGAAACTGGCATAACATCTCCACCGTGGCCTTTCCAACTAACGCACCAAGACCCATAACACCTCCCATCTGCGCTTGCCAAGTACTTCCATAGCAACAGTGCAACAGACGAGGAAGGAGTTGCTCAAAAACAGGCACCCTTACACCCGGAGGAGGAGAATACACAGGGTTCATTGACGGGCTGGATACACTCATAGGTGTTCCAGGGGTGCTCACCCCTCTAGGAGTAAGGATACCTGTGTGCTTGGAACGAGCTAGTAGAAGCAGAGTCTCAGCAAATATATTGAGCCCATTTAAAGCAGCCTTTGCATGTGCTCGATTCTCATCAGCCAATACCGCAACGAGTGCGTCTAAGAAGATGAGAGGGTCTAGTTCTTTAAGATTTGCTTGAGCCCGATTGCTTCGTGTTCTAGCATTAGGTACACCAGAAGTCGCAACAGTACTAAGCGGGCCAGAACTACCCCCGGGGTTGTTAGCAGCTGATTCTACATGAAAAATCATTGCAAAATGGCGGCAAATATTAGCAGCAAAATCATCCTTCCCATCTTGCAACTCGGTCTCCATGCTCGCCGCAATCACTGTCATGAGAAGCACCTTGAAAACACTTCTTTCAGCCATAAGCTGGGTCTTGGTCTTCACTCCCAAATCAACCTGAGAGAAGTCAGAACTATATAAGTGGGTATCTCACATAACAAAACGTCACGCAAGTGCTGAATTGAACGCGACAAAGTTGAAAGAGAAAAGAAAGGGCGAGTTAATGAGACCTTCACGTTTGGATTTTCTGCTCTCCGTCGAGAAGGATCAACTGAAGTAACGAACATTGTGCTGAGTTGCCCAGGGGTAACCCCTTCACCTCCCACATTCCCCTTCAGATTCAGCACCGAGGCTAAGCACACCCTCAAAAATTTCAGCGCATGCTTTCGGTAAAAGGAGTCTACCCCAACCTGCGTCCCAATAACGGCAGCTCGAGCAAGATATATACACCTGTCTAACGGTACAAGAAAGGAAGTTGTGGGCTCAAACGTCAAGATTAAACGAAGTCCATGTTCAGGATTCTCTTTGCACTCGAGGCTCAACGGTTCTTTCAAAAAACGTCGATTGCGACCACCTAATTTTCCCAACAATTGGAGAGCTTTGCCACCCCACATATAGGGCTTTGGTCGAAGATGAGACCAGAGGGTCAATATGAGGTCAGACATGACGGTCGCCATGCTAGGCTCCAAAAACTCTGGATTAAGGCTGTCAATCCAAAATTCGAGTGTCCGCAAGCCTAGGGCAACGAGCTCGTCACTGCCTCCAAGTGCAAGCACTAGTGGCTTCATTAACCGGTGCAGATGAGGAAGCAGCGAACTTAAACGTGCAGGGAGAGTAAGACACAGCTCAACCACTAGATCTATCATGTCCAAGCCGGTAGGACCTTCTACCATAGCAAGCAGCATGTTAAGGCACGGTTGCAATGTAGGAATGAACTCTCGAAACAGAAGCTCAAACTTCCCCCCAGAAAGGGCCCGAAACATTGTACGCAGCAGTTGCATGTATCCAAGTGGCTTCTCCACCTCAGTGGCATTCTTCATGCACGACTCCATGAGTGTAATAACATGAGGTTGTAGCACCCGCTCACAATCAGGTGCAAACTTAGCAACAGCAACAAAGAGATAACGGAAGAGCTGCAACACAAGTTTTGCTGCTGGAGTGTCTGGCTGCTTCAGTGCATCCAGCTTGCTTGTCACCAGATAATTCACCAGAACATCTGCAAAGTGTTTGGTAACCTGCACAAAATAATGAGAATCTTGTCAATATTCCACTTCAGAATCTGACAACGCAACCATTCAGATCTCTCTTCACTTTAATAAAACACAATTCAACTCCATAAACATAGAATGTGGTCAAAACAAATAAATGCTTCCAGAAAAAAAGCATATGAAATGCATGCAAGCTGGTGTTAACCTTCGGTGTGTAAAGAAGAGTCGAGAAAATCTGGAGAAGTTGCGGGTTCGCAAGCATGCAATCAAACAACTGAGGCATGCAGAGCGAGAACATGTCCATCAAATTGCGGTGCTCCATCACAGCAAAAACTGAAGAATAGTGATTATACATTTCTTTCTCTTCGTCCTTTTCCTTGAAGAGAGCCAAGCAGTGAAGGCCACTTTTCAAAATTCCTGATGCAAGGCGGACCTGAAACAAAACAAAAATTGATGATCATCGGCAGTGAGTTATGGAGGGATTGCAGAAAAATCGAATAGTCTGACCAAATTCAACTTCAGCAGCGCCACCATCAACTACCCAAAACCTCTATAATTCCATGTTACACACCTGCGAATTAATCCGTAAATGAAGAAATAACAGTGAAGATTCATCACTAGTTGAATTCTACTGCGGTGCATTCTTATCAAAAAAAACAGAAATCAAATATAGTGAAACTTCACGAGCAGATCAAAGACAAAGAGTCTTTCAACTCACAATTACCAACCAAATACAAGCCTGGAACACACAACAAGTATAAATATCCTAAGAACGGGCTAACCTCCTCCTCTCTCATGCCTTTCACAGGAACAGGGCCATTGTTCATCTGAGGCAATTGTGTTGCATTGAAGTGGGTGATGCTCCAAACCAGAGTCTTCATTCCTGATGAGAAAATACGACCAGCTTTCAACAGTGAACATCAAGAGTATTTACATAGTAAAAGTACACACTTTCTGACCCGAAAAAGGTTACACATGCGTATGGTCCGAGACAATAGGAAAACGATATCGTCTGTCACCAAATGTAGTAGTGTAGAAGCAAGATATTAAGAACTCATAAGGGCTATGAAGTCGGTACCCATTATAAGAGTTTTCAAAAGTTGCTTGCAATCCATAACTTCTTTAGAATGCTCTGGTGGTACCTGCAAATTCAAGGCGGCCTGCACAAGAAACGGCATTTGTCTGAAAGACAGCAACTCGTAGCAAGCAATTTCTTGCCCCATAATTATCTAATTTTTTATATTCAATTTTAAAAAGCTTCCAAACAGTGCCCATTCCATGAACAGATAGGACTCTCTTAGCATTATAACGGTAATCACTAACAAGAAGTTGGTGACATGATAATCAGGACAAACCTACCTGAACTTGTGCAATCCAAACAATATCAATTAAAAAAATTCTTATTCCTAATAATTCAATTTGTAAACTTGTAAACGCTCCGCACATCAAAGTAAAGCACGCAAAACATAATAGATGTAAGATAAAATAATACACAAAAAAAAAAACTGCCCACCTGAACAGGAAGCTCCAGCCTAGAACGCAGCGTACGCCGGTCTTTACCATCTTCTCCATCCTCGTCTAATAACTGCACTCGCCATAATAATTGTCCAACCAAAACCAAATCCAGAGTCAAAGTAAGATAAATGAAATGGTGAACCAAGACATGCAAAAATCATTTGTAAAATTCTGATCATCTTTGTGACAGCACGTACATAATGCTCCTAAATGTATTTGAAAAGGGGACTCAAATCACCTGAGGAATGCTGTGTTTTAACGTTCCAAATTTACTCACAAATGCATCCAGAATGCGGCCCTGTGCCTCGGAAACGTTAGCAATATGCACAACCATTGACTTCCAAACACTAGAAATGTACCCTACTTAGGATCTAATCTCTAAATAAAAGTACAAAAAGAAATTATGAGAAAATGACACAACGAAAGCATCTATTGCAAGTGATGAAACAAGGCAGTAGCAAGTTTAAAATAGAAAATCCTTCCCAAATGAGCATAAGATGCCTTACCAAAAGGGCTCGCCCTTCTTCTCGACTTAAATGATCAACTCTTCGTCCAAAAATTGTTTCTACCTGCGAATTCCGTTCACACCTACTTATAAATGCAACCAGTAATAATTACTTTGTTTAAGAGAGACCTTTAATGTTAAAAAACTTGCATTCTCTCTACTGTAAGCTTAACAGGATTTGATCCCGACAAGCTATTGGAAGTACTGCATGATTTTCAATGTTGCTACTCATTGAAAGAACGATTTCATATGAAAATGTAGTGCAATATCAAGTAAAAGTTAACAGAAAAACAAACTGATTATATTTGAAAATATTGTTTACCAGATTCAACATGAGGCGAACGCACGTTGTCTGCACACTGAGAGGAAGAGAGGAATCGTGTACGTTCCTAGAAAACAGATAAACAATTCGGGAGAGCTGCAAACAACATAAAACTCACCATCATCAGTGACAGCACTTTCAGATTCAAGTCATCAAACTATACAGGACGTTTTCAGAGGAAGAATAGTATGAAGGATAAGTTGAGAACCTGGGGAAGAGAAAGATCCAAGCGGACATGGTGGATGAGCTCTGCAAGTAGGCTGTATGCTAGAGGCCTAAGCGTTTCGTAACAAGCCCTCCCAGTTCCAACTAAAACCCTGCCAGATGGATAAAAGGTTCAGAATTCTCCTCGACCTGTCAAGACTTGCCAACAAAGATCACACTCATACGAAAACGCAACACTAAGTTAATGCACTGTCAACGGATAAAGTTCACGATTTTCAGCAATACATACCGCTCGTCGAGTAATGTGTCTATCTGCGGAAAAAATCCCCTCCTGAAGTCTGTTGCAAGTACATGACGTGTGGCCACTAAAAGTTCCTGGAAGAACATCAGAGAACACGTGAAGATATCCGTCAGTTGAAAAACGCATTCTAAACCTAAACACAATCGAACTTCATGACCTTGTTTACAATAACCCTCTCATTATAAAATGAGTAAATCAATAGCCAAGACATATATCTAAAATCATTACAAAGATTTAATGAAAAGCATGCATAACTTCAATACTCCAGAAATATTTACACTAAAACTGCAACTGAGTCACATCCCTAAACCACCCCTAACAGCAAGTCTTACCTTGCGGATTGAGACCGAATCGGGACAGCTGACAAGCAAGCTCACGATGCTTTTGGATATGCTATCCTCGTGCGGACGAATACAATCAGCAAAGCTCCTCAGCAAATAAGTCAGAAAGGACACAGTCTGCACATACCGCAAGAAGTGGCTAACAATTATCAGTGAAATTGAAACTTTACTATAATATCTACAGGAACAACTAAGCGCAGAAAATAAAGATTTGAGACTGAGGACGGTATCAGAAACTAGGCAGGAAGGCGACAGCAAAAGCTAGCAATACCTTCACTTGCGCTCCTTTCAATTCTGCATAGACATTCTTCAGTGTTGGAGGTACTTCAGTCGGTCCAGTGATTCCAATAGCGCTCACCATGAGAGGAAGCAATACAGGTATATTTTGAGGCACATAGCGAGGGTATAACTGGAAGAGGAACATCACAATCAAAGGGCACTCAGTGACCACTTTGAACGACCTGGTGCTTGGGTTTAGCTGCCCAGACATGAGACCTCCAGCTGGTGACCTCATTTGTCCCATGTATCCATGATTGTGATGTGGAGCTGGCACATCTCCAGTACTGGATTCATCAAAGAAGTAGCTTACGGTTGCCCGAAAATTCTGGTAAATCTGCACCAGAAAATTATAAACTGAATCAAAAATCTAAAGCTAATAGTGTCTTGATGCAGACAGTGCAAAGACAAAATTCCAGTCATGAAGACCCAAAAGAAGCCATGATTCACATCCATAGAGGCATTAATGCCAGGGCCAAACAGCTAGAATCGCATTGAATATTGGAGCAAGTCATTGTTTCTAAAAAATACCTGCAGATTCGATATCACAAGAAATTCCACTAAACTATAAGAGGAAGTGTGTATGACTTTAGCGCAGGCTTAAGCTTTGGCGATGAACATCACAAAAACATATATTATCCTCTAGGAGCACCTTAGCAGATGTTTATCCATAAACGGTCACAAATATTTTCTTCCACTAAATAAAGAACTTGCGAATAATACCTCACCTGCGCTTGAGCAGCTTCATGGAAAGGAATCCTCAGAAAACATCATAATTTACATACAGTCGTACCTTGTGTACAAAGTCCAGAAACTGCTGCACATCTGGTTCGAGAGCCGGCCGAAAGTTTTTGTGAAGATCGAAAATGATTCTTAAACAGATCAAGCCATTCTCCTCGTTATCGCATGCCAGAACATGCATGGACAGCTTCAGTAGGTCTTGCACAAAAGGGCGAAGCACCTCACTGTGAGGTAACCGATTGAGAATCTCAATGACAACGTTCCGAAGCTTGTGTTCCACATTGTCGGTCGTCTGGGGCTTTGTAATCTGTGTCAAAAGAGTGGAGAAGACGCGGAAGTAGCTCTTGAGAAAATTCAAGTACTCGGACGTATGCACAATCTCTATGCTGTCTCGCACTTCAGTGGCCAGCACGAACCTATTTTGCATAGCTGCAATCCACGCCAAGGCGTCAGCAAATAAAACAAATCCAATCCTGCTCCTCGTCAGACCCTAAACCCCTACCTAGGGCTCAGAGCATTAAACAACCGCGAGCTAAAACCCAAGCTCGGGTCCACCGCCTTGCCATCCCTCACACGATCAAGCAGACCGAATCAATGGGAACAGCTCCCTCGCTTGATAAATACCTCACCGGTTCACACAGACCCTAGACAAGCCTTCCTATTCAGAATTCCATGAATTCCAGACACATTTTCGCCACTTGAAAACTTCTTTCTCGCCATAAATACTCCAGACAAACCCCCAAACTCGCGACACAAACCTCCAAACTCCTCCCATCACCAAAAACTCGCGAAACCGACAAAAAAAATAGGCAACAAAAAAAACAAAAATGTTCTCGCAGAAAAATCATTCGCAATGAAAAATGCAAGAAGCGAGACTTACAGACATCGGCCTCCAGGAACTTCCGAGCATGCTGATCGAAATTGGCTATAGGAATCATGTCGTCCCCAGCCCCGTGGGCTGCCAAACCGCCTCCGGAGGAAGGAGATCAGCCGAACTCACGGCAGAGCTCCATACAAGAGCAGCGGCGGCAATACCAATACCAATCCCAGTCCGGTAGCTAATACTAATTCAAGAGCGCGCGATTGCAGCAACAAGAAAGAAAAAGAAAACCCCAGTGCGAGAGCGACAAACCGACTAAGCTAACGAGCTCCGCCCGTGCCGTGCCGCCAAAGCACAGGCACTGCCCGGCCTCACCGCCTCACCCCAACCAATGCGTCATGTTCTAACGGGGAAACAAAAACAACGGGCTTCGGCAACAAGAGGAGGCGCTGCGAATTGTTAGACGAGCTGCGGTGGTCAGTGAGGATCGCCGAGGCGTGCTTGATGAAGAATCGCTGGGGGAGACATGATCGCGACGAAACAAAACAGATGATCGTTGTGTTCCACTTCCCCGCGCTCGGCAACCCTCCACAGACAGACCCACTGCTTAATCGTTATTAGTGTGGTCTCCATAATTGGCGTTACTCGACCCCTAGTGAGTAAGGTAGACAAGCCTATTACCATTGCAAAAAACTAGCAATCTGAATATCTTGAGGCCAACTCTTAGAGGGGCACATAATTTTTTTAAAGGTGTGTGCTTGTTTCACAAATAGAAACCAAGTGGAATTACACTTTTCCGATTAAAATTGTAATTTATATATTTTCTAAGGTGGTCTACCCTGAAATTCAAAACCATTCATATAGAGTGGAGTCATGAAGCATCCTGTAAACAACCCGTAACGGCTCTTCCATGTATTCAATGGTACTTAAGTGTTCACCATTGAAGGATTTGACAGGTTACCTTTTGTTGGCGTCAATGCAATGAAATTACAAAACCATTCATATAAAGTGAAATCATGAAGCATCCTATGAACGACCCGTAACGGCTCTTCCATGTATTCAATGGTACTTAAGTATTCACCATTAAAGGATTTGACAGGTTACCTTTTGTTGGCATTGATGCAATGAAATTGCGAAACCATTTATATAGAGTGGAGTCACAAAGCATCCTATAAACAACCCGTAATGGCTCTTCCATGTATTCAATGGTACTTAAATGTTTTACCATTAAAGGATTTGACATGTTACCTTTCGTTGGCATCAACACAGTGATTTTGTTAAAAAATGAACGGATTTGGATGTTTTTTCAAATGGAATTGGGACCAAAAGTAGGGTAACAAAATTTGGTAGCAAACAAAAATGGCATCGTCTACCTTAGTGACCCGCGAAGCCTTGGAAAAATCATAGATGTGCTATGAAACATGTATATTATTAAAAAAAATATTGAAGTTCTTTTATTACTATATGTTGTGCATTATAGATAGAAATTATCTACCAAATCAAATTTGAGAAAAACATTTAGAAATACTCTTCAAACTCTAGTGACAACCTTTAGGTCAAAATTGGTTTAGCCAATATTTACTAAATTAAACATTGGCATCAAAGAACTTACAATTGCAATAACTCACTAAGTTTGTAGAACTTTTTAGTTTTAAAAATGATTGAAGTAGAATGTAAACTTTTCATACTTCATTTATAAAAATCAAAAAATATAAAATGGATATTTTTAAAGTTATAATTAAGTTTAACTAAGGCACAACTAAACCATTTTTTGGACGGACGCATAAGTACTACAGTAGTTGATCCATAGGGATTAAAATATAATATTGATATAATAATATAGTATGAACTTCATGTACAAATTGTGATCATTTAAAAGAATCAAAACATAAAATGGATATTTTAAAAGGTATAATTAAATTTAACTAAGGCACAACCACCTTTGGGATGAATGTGTATGTACTACAATAGTAGACCTATAGGGGTTAAAATATAATATTAATAGAAAGGCAATGTGAACTTCATGTACATGTTGTAGAAGAAAAAAAAATTATAATGTTAGTGTGGATTTAGTGCATGAATATGATGTTGTGTTACGAAGGCACTAAACTTTATATGTCTTAAATATGTACTAATGTTGTACATTAGACACCCGGCACTAAAACAGTGAAGTTATATATTATTTTTCAATCATGCGTAGTTATTGTGCAACTTTTGCATTTCAAACTCAAATATCAATGACATACCTGAACCACAATATAATAATGAATGGAAATATCATGTTGTAATAATACTTCTAAATGAAGAAATGTAATATGGAAGCCATACCTAACAATAATCATGTGATTACTATAAGAAAATTTATCATAGAGGAACTTTGTGACGAATTGATTTATGGCTTCTCAAATTTTACGCTACAATTTTTTTAAATGAATTTCCAATATGATTTTTCTCCAAAACCTAGGGCATTTGAAACTCAACTTCAAGAGCCCAATAATACCATAATACTATAAAAATGAGATTTGCAACAAATATCCTTGCACAAAATTTTCAATTGAAATATTATAAATAATTTGTTTCAAAATCAAATATGTTATTTAAAATAAACTTTAAAAGGCATTTAATTTTTAAAGACTAACAAAAATAGTGCTTTGGTAAGGTTTTATTTGACTTCACAGTATAGTTCACCAAAATATGGTGATTAGGGCATTTAGGGGTTAAAAGGTTTGTACCTAAAGATGATCAAGTATAACATAATTTTCTAAGCAAGACAATTGAAAAATACAAGATCTCAAAAAAAAGGTACTTTGACTTTTTGATTTGTAATAAGTAGAAAATTTATCAAAAAAATGAATTAAAATTTATCCATTTGTAAAATTTCTATGAAGCCATAGTCATTCACTAAAAGGACCACCGATTTGAATTTTTCCATCTTTCAAAATATATGCAAAAAGAAAGTTCATTTTGCAAACTCTCATCCAACATTGAATTAACTATTTTTTTTAAATTTCATACAATAATTGCTTGTGTACTAAAAAATAATATCTTGATAACTTCTATTTAAATCAAGATTCTTTTTAAAACCCTTCAACCATTTCTTTTTTCATTTCACATTTTGGGATTTATTTCTGGAAGGTAAATAAATGATCCTTATTGGTTCTGTATGGCTAAGCTATAAACTAAAATTATTACAATACATATAATGAATGAAATTTACTAATGTTTATAAGATGTCATCAAGATTTAAAATTTAATATTCCATTTTAATTTTGTAGGTCTCAATGTACAAAATCCTTTACATAGGGAAGATCTAATATAGGGACAAAATGAACAAAAAATACTTTTTGATCTTAAAAACATCCACCAAGATCCAATTCACATTAATTTTCTATTAATCTAGTGGACTTCAATGTGGATTTTGGAGCAAATTGGCTCTTAATTCTTGTCGGTCTAAGTAAAGGATTAGCTTTCATTTAGAAACCAAGGAAAAAATACGAACAAGACATGTTGAAATTTTGATTTAAATAAATAAATAAATCCATATTAATTGCTTTTTAATTAAAATATTTTAACACATATAAAATATTAAAAAATAAACCCAAGAAATCAAACATACTTATCCTTCAACACTTGATTGCAAATGAAACTCCCATAGTAGGTAGTAAGAGTTTTTTGATTGCATAGTGAGAGAGACACATCTTCAATGAAGAAAGTCAATACTATGAACGAGACGTACAATGAATACAAAGAATTAATATTGGCAATGCCCACTAATTTTGATTCCCTAGTGAGAGAAATACATCTACAATGAAGAAAGTCTTAACTATAAAAAAGATGTACATTGAATACAAAGAATTAGTATTGATAGTGCCTACTATTTTTAACTACATAGTAAGAGAAATACATCTATAGTGAAGAAAACCATAACTATAAAAGAAACATAAGTTGCAATGGTCTTCTTCACTAGTTTTTTCTCTATGTTAATAGATGAATGGGCAGTTCGAGGGGCAATTTCGTTAAAATGGCGGTATTCCAAGTGTCACTTTGACGGTGTGCCATTTTCACCATCTAGGACTGGTATAGATTTCCAAGCGGCCGTTCTGAAACATCTAGAACAAGTATAGATTTCAGGATGGCCGTTTTGAACTGTTTTCATGCCAGTTTAAAAAAATATTGCCATTTTTAACGAAATTGCCCATATGAGTTACTTTTCATTAGAAGAATAGAATTGAATTATTTTTCTACCATTGTAAAATAATATTGTGAATTTTTCATTTAAATTTTTTCGGTAACTTCCATAAAACAATTGTAAAAAATTTAGGACTAAGGAGAATGTATCCAAAATCCCTATTGGTAAGGAATCTGAAGGTAATTATAATAATAATAAAACGATAATCCCCCCTAGATGCCTAGGATATTAGAGGAAGGGATTAGGGGAGGCAACCCATTTCCAATCAAATAAGGAATTACACATATTTGTAAGGTGGATTTCTTCGGTGGAGAATTTTCCTGTGTGCAAAACTAGAGTTTGGAAGGTTTCCATAATTTTCCAGATTTTTTTTTCTCAAAATATAATTACTATGAATTTTTCAACGGAAGATTCTGTTTTTCCCATACCAGTGATATGGGGCTTGCTATTTCCGACCATGGGCTGAAAACAAAATTGACAAGGGGTGGTTACAATATTGAGAGTCTTGTGGCCAATCATTATGAGCCACAACTACGTTGGAAACCATGGCACAATGAATCATTGTTCATGGAAAGAGAACACTACACATAGCCACAATGGGGGGGTTGATCAGGAATGGGTTGCCTCCCCTAAGTTTAAATCCCCTACATGTAATTGGTCTTGAATGCTTACTTTTTTTTTTAGGAAATTGTAATCACCTTTAGGATTTAGATTCCACACAAATTTTTAACCTAAATGAACCTAAACCTATGGAAAATTGATAAAATCATATGTAGCATTTAAAACAAAAAAGCCAACACAAGAAAAAACCACCATCTTTAGGTGATATTTATGAAATAATTTAAATGCAATCTTATCTATTATTGAATGAATCAATATCTTGTAGTGAAGGAGTATAAGAGAGAAGTATCTATAGTAAGCAAGAGACAATTCAATAGTGAAAAAAGCCAAACTATGAAAGAAACATATAGTGAGTGCAAAGAATTAGTACAAAAAAATTGTATTAGCAATGTGTACAATTTTTGACCACATAGTCAGAGAGACTCATCTACTATGAAAAAAGTCATAACCATAAACGAGACACGAGTTGCAATGATATGCTTTACTAGTTTTTTTCTCCATGTTAATGGATGAATTAGTTCTCTTTATAAGAACCTCAATGAATTAGTTTTCTAACATTGTTAAATAATATTGTGAATTTTTCATTCAAATTTTTTTAGTAACTTCCAAGAGACAATTGTAAAATTTTTAGGACTACGGAGAAAGTATCCAAAATCCCTATTGGTAAGAAACCCAAAGGTAATTCCAATTATAATTAAATGAAATTTCAATGGACCTAAACCTATAGAAAACTGATGAAACCTTATGTACCATTTACAAATAAAAAAACCATTGCAGCCAACACGAGAAGGAACCACCATTTTTAGATGATATTTAAGAAATAATTTAAAATGCAATCTTATCTATTTTTGAATGAATTAATATTTTGTAGTCAAGGAGTATAAGAGAGACATATCTACACTAAAGAAAGCCATGACTATCAAAGAGGCATACAATGAGTGCAAGGAATTAGTACTAGTAATGCCTGCTTTTTTCTCGGGGGGGTCACTTAGAGTGTCCATTAGAAAACACGTGCGAACAAAACTTTGGACCCCCTATATTATATCCTAAAATTTAAATAAAATGAAATAAAAAAAATATGACTAGATTTTCCTACTTCAAAAGTTTATGTTTTGAATTATTGATATTTTTATTTGTTAATGATAATTAGTTCCAAATTTTTGAAGTAATTAGATACACTGTACAACTGAAAAATAACTTTCACACCCCTATATTATATCCTAAAAAATTGTCTAAAAAATGAACAAAAAATTCCTAAAAATAGCTCTCTATTGAAAGTTCATTTTGAGTTGAGTACTGATGCAATGGTCATCTAAATGTGATCTCTATAAATATTTGAGTTGAAAAACATGCCGTTTTAGGCCATTTTCAACCTCTTGTACAAATCATTTCAACTATTATTTTAGTTTGAAATTTTGGCAATAGAAACCTATAGTCATTATTAAGCAACCCTCAAAATTTTAAGTTGAAATTATAGTTCATTAGAAACCACTTGTTCGCACGTGGTTTGTAGTAAAATACTAGGTGCCCCCCCCGAGGCTTTTTTAAACTGCATAGAAGGAGAGAGACACAGACTTGAAAAAAGCCATGGCTATAAAAAAGGCATACAATGAATACAAAGAATTAGAACTAGGAGTGCCTACCACTTTCGACTGTAGAGAAAGAGAGAGACAAATCTATAGTGAAGAAAGCCATAACTAGGAAAGAGACATGCAGTGAGTACAAATAATTAGTACTAGCAATGCCTACAACTTTTGACTGCATAGTAAGAGTTAAATAAATAAATAAAAACATTTGAGGTTGTTGAAATGATTGGTATTGTCATTTTGACACTAGTAGTAGTAAAATTGTAATATAATTATAATAAAAGCAGATAGCTTCTATAGAATATGTTCCCCATCAAGCAGTCTCATTGAAGTTCCGTATGTCTATTGTGACTAGAAAAGTAACTACCATCTTACTAAGTCCATATAAGAAGGTCAATATTATTGCGGCGGATATACTACTAGTATACACAATCTAACTAAGCCCACGTAACTAGGCCAATATGATTATAGTAAAGATGTGACTATTAGTTGACTAAGCCCATGTGATTATGCGAATAGGCCAATATGATAATGGTGGGGATCTTACCACAGTCCCACTAAGCGGCATATGGAGTTAGTCATAGAACCAATGTTTCTTTCTCCGGGGATTTGGTGCAAAATTGCACCAAATTTTATGGCCTGGCACCACGCCTATAGAAAAAAAGAGTACTAAAAATGTGGAAAATCGCCAGAAAACTTCAATTAAAAAAAAATCTTGGATGAAATCGCCAGATTCTGGATGAAAATTGAATTATGGATATGTGATATGTCCTAATATGATATTTTCTATCCAATATGTGGATGAATGTTGAAATTTGGAGCACCACTATAACATTCAATATCGCCACTATGGCACTTCATTAAAAATGAAAAAAAAACACTGCATAGAACCATAGATTTTTTGTAGTATATAGTATCAATAAAGATGTGTTTTGGGTAATAGTTAATTCTAATGTTGTTAGCATGTTCAATTTTAATTCTCAATCTAATCAATGTTTGAACATATGGTGATAAGGCAAATACTTTATAAGAGTAGGGGATAGAATGCATGACTATCTATATGAGATATGTCAAAATCTTATAATTATGTACGTGGCAAAACTAAAATCTCATTTAAGCACAGTGGATAAATTTTTTTAAACATAATTTGTTCAATCAACTATAAAACTACCAAATTGAAGTTAACATTTAGCTCCAAAAATCTATTTATGATTTAAAACCTCAACTCAAAAGTTATTGACAAATCAACTTTCCTCACAACAAATATCAACACAAATTTCAAGACATTTTTAATTAATAAAAAGAGCAATACACAAAAAATGTAGTTGAATGGGGTGAAATGGTAGTTTGTGAATATTATTTCAACATTATATTGGAACTAACATGCTTTTGATGAATAAGTCAAGTAAGAATTCTACCTTGCATTCACTTTGATATTGTCAAATGTATATTTTATCCAAATTTTTTGACTTAGTATTGACATAAACCTAGGGTGTTTTGACAAATGATGTCTAATACTTCAAACATGATCTTTTCTACAATTCCATTGATATTTTGAATAGAAAGGTATTATATATAACAAATCATTATATAAGTAATGAAATATTCAATTATAATTTTGAAGGCAATCAACATATAAAAGGTATGCAAGAAGTAGTTAACATTTTTTTCTCACAAACATTGTTTTTGGCCATAGGACTGCCAGTGCCATGCAATGTAATTTAAGTCATGAATATTAATTTAAAATATTTAAAATGAATTAAAAAATCATTAAAATCATTTTTTATTTTTACTTTTTTAAAATACTAAAAATAAAAATTTAAAAATCAATAAAAAAAACATTAAAAGTCATTAAAATTTATTAAAAATGAATTAAAAAATCAGTGCAGTATCACGCACTACTATTAAATATTGTAGATTACTACAGAGCCTAGGAGACCAAAAATTAGTAGAAATTGGGTACATAAACATCTTGTTTTTTAGTAATTTCAAAACAAATCATAAAAATGAATTAAAAATGGCCATTTTTCTACACTTGTTTGTGTTGAATTGCATTTGGAAATACTTTTGAAAGAAATTTTTTCTCATTCTAGACTTCATGAAAAGGATGCACACTTTGAGCACATGTAGATGTCACACATATCATAATTTGCTTAAAAATTCATTGTCACCGCATGAAATCTTAGTATAACAACAAATTTATCAATTTTTGGCTCCAAATTTGCATTTCTAGGTCAAATTAGTAATAATTCTCTCAAAATGATAAAAATAGACATCCAATTGGGGGATCTTTAAAAATAATAGACTAGTTTTTTTTAAATGAAAAAAATTACTCAATATCTACAATTAGCACATGTACCTTTATTTCAAATTTCACATACATTAGATATACATTGCAAAACTTATATCTGAAAAACCACCCCTTTGAAGTCAAGGGGACCAAAAACGGACAAGTGTTTATTGCAACCACTTATGACAAATAATAATTAATAAGGTTCACTTTAATTATACTAGGTTTTCATTTGTTGAATTTATTTCAATACCACCGGAATCAACCAATATGAGTGTTTAGATCCTGAAATTGAGCCATCAATTGAGCTACTAAGGCTTTAAACATTGAAAGCCGGCCTAGTATTCTCTTATATCACACGGTCGCTTAGATGATTTGGTGCCAAAAAATTAGATCCAAGTTCTCATTATTGGTTTACCATTATTGTTGACACAAATCTACAACTTGGACGTGATTTGAGTTGGTCCCATGAGTGTAAATTGATTACAAATTGGGCTAATTTGGAATTGGAATTTGGTCCTAGTCCCAATATAAAGACAATTATAGTTTTTCAATCCCATTCACTGTATTTACCATGTAGGTGGAGGGAAACTCCAAATCTTGGATTTGATCAAGAGCAAGTGGGGTAGAATTTTACTTCGGCGTACTGAATGTAGAGGTCTGATTCAATACTTAGGTGCAAAAATTGAATTTCCACGTCAAATTCTTAGGGTCCACATCTCCTCACACCAATCACAAGATAGACCAATTACAAGATGACATGTGACACTTTTTTTACAAAAATGACAAAATTTATGTCAAACTTGACCTTCACGTAGGGTATATTGTAGTCGCTTGTCTGTGCTGCATTGCAGCTAGTATGTGCATTGTTGCAGCACTGTTTCTTTCAATAGTTAATTGTGCTTTAGTTGGGACTCTAATGGTAATTACAACTGAAATTGCACAAATAAGCTCTGTGGCATGACCAATATGCTCTAGAAAATTAACAACAATTTTTGTATATTGTAGGTTGGGAGCAGATTCGACGTAAAATAATTTAAAAAAAACTAAGCCGAAATTTTTCAAAAATTAATTGTCAAAAGTGCCTAATGTGTATAATATTAAATGGCCAGAATGCCGTAAATGTCCAAAATTCCATATTCAATAAAAAAACAAAGACAACCGAGTTTATGAGAATCTAAGCTCTTACCATGAGCTCTATTCTTGTTCATGATCATAAAGTTTTCCTATTTGTAACTCCCATGAGTATCATGAGCTGTTACCAAAAATACTCTAATCATCTTCAATTAGTCATTGATCATTTTCAAACCAAAGTTGATAAGTACAGTACTTTCAATCCATAATTTACTAAACAATATGAGATCATAAATGCCGAATTTTAATTTTAATTTTTTGAAAAAGTCGAATTTTTTATTAAATATTTATGACAATGCCGAACCACGTTTTTCCAAAAAATATTTAATTCGGCACTTCAGTGTCAAATATGCTCCCAACCTACAATATTGGTAAAGAACTATGAATGAAAATGCAAGTGGTTCCAAAATTTTTGCACACATTGTGAATTAGTTACAAATTTTCAAAGATGCAATTGAAGGTGTAGGGTGCTAAAAGTGTCATGTAGGTGATGCCAAAATTCATTTGATGCACATGAAGAAATGACACTAGTAATATCATAGTAACTTATGTCATAGAGAAAAAGTTAAAACAACAGAAAGTGTACCCAAAATGGACCATGCCACTTGTAAGGTTGCCACCTCTACAATACTATAAATAGAGCTGCACACTACTCAAAATGGCCCCCCAAAATAGGAGTTGAATTTGAGGAGTGGTCCATTTTAGGTCTACTGTAGTTACCTTAGATTAACTGGGGTTCTCGAAATACCCTTGGTCAAATGCTACCGCACCCCATTGCGAGGCAGTGCCTACCAACACGCTCATCACCAGCTTGCGGATTGAATATATATATCACTCTACGAATTTCACAAAACCCCAACCGTTACTTGGGGTTGCTTTGCTTTCACTGCCACAATTCTCAGATTTCGAAGAGAGAATGTCAGATAGTACTATGAATGAGTATGTCAATGTTATAGTTCCAGTTAGTGTCGAGGTACGCATGCATCGATTTCGCAACCAGAAATAATGTGGCCCTTCGACAAGCAGGACATAGGTGCCAAAGCCATGCCTCGGTGTCGATCATCGGCTCTGGCTATCGCAATCGTCGTGCTCATTGCGCCCATCCTGCCTGTCTGCAAGAGAGGCTATAATCTCATCTGATAATCCTTCACGACAGTCGAATCTTCACGACATGCATAGTGTGAGCGATGAAGGAATCTTATAGCAAGGTAGGTATGTGCTCGATTCGAAGTAGCTGAGGTAGCACCAGTAGCCGTCACTGGTGCTGACGCCAGAAGAGTCTCTTATATATCACTTGCGGCTGAGCAGTGCTTGGCCGGATGGTTATAGAGATTGAATGCGACTGGTTTCAGGGCATGTGGTGCGAAGCAGTCGACAAGAAGTCTCTGTACGTACCAAAACACGACGTGCCCCAGTAGATCACTCCAATGCAGGACTGCCTTCGCAATGGTTGTCCGTACCGCGACGACTACCTCCACTGGAAATAGAAACCCGCAGGTTGCGCGCTTCCTAAGCTCGACGGCCATGCGTTCATGAAGCTTCTGCGAGCGAAGCATTCGTTTTCTTCGCGACTCTGTCACTCGCAACCAATACGAAGTTCTCATGTGCTCGTTTTGGTCAAAAATGCAGCATTGATTATCATATCTAGCTGCATTTTAGAATCTTTAAACACATTCAGAGGCCGGGCGCTTGCGAAACGGTAATCAAACAATGCCCTTTTAGAATTGAATTATCCATCAATTGAAGCAATTTTGTGTAAGTAGCGACGCTGGAGGGAGATCCCCTTTCGATCTGAGAAAGGACTGGCGAGATGTGAGAGTGTGTCCGCAATGTGTTTCAATGCAATATAGCTTTGAGAGTTGTCGACATTTACTGACGAATCTGCGGTTCAATTTGCGAATATGTGTGTTCATAGTCCACGACGGACTGGATTTGAGAGAGTGAGTGTTCTCACGACCACATTGAAAATTAGGTATACCACTTTGGACTGCAATGTGCCAAAAAATCGCTGCAAGTCCTCTACTCCGGAGTATCTGCTAAGGCAGACACACTGAACTTCATCCAAGATCCAATTTTTTGCAATTTATAAAACCATGCATCCAAGTTCCAGCCATATTCTTATCCTTTTCCATCACAATGAAAATGAAATGGGAAAAGGTGGGTACTGAAAATGGATGACAATTATGCCCCTTTCAAACTCTCAATGGATAATAAGAGGCTTCTTTGGTGGTGCATAAGAAATATGTATACTATCACATGAGATTACATTTCAGATTGCATTGGGGAAATGCTCAAGAGTGTACATTTTGGACATGTTTTGGGGAGTTCAAGGTAGTATACCTATTTGTGAGCCATATGTCAAATGCATTTTGATTATTGACTCTTAAGGGGATACTCAAGGGCCTTGCATACAGTCAACTATATATTTTCTAAGAGATTTCTTTTGAAAAGTCATAAAAGTCATAAAAAATTTGTGTTTTTTCTTAAATTTTTTTGTAGTAGATTTGTCTTTTGTGAAATATACTATCCAAATTGCTAATACTGGTGTTCAAATTGCTTCAATAAACGTTGAATTGCTAATATGGATACTTTCACTACGTAAAGGCTTGGCACTTGAAGGATTTACCATTGCAGGAATGACATCTTTTGAATTTTAAGCCCCCATAAAAAGAGTATAGCCAATCCTGGGAAAATAGCCTTGTAAAATAGAATTATCCTTTGTGTGAATCAATCATTCATGGCTGCCTCATCTTACTTTTTCCTATATTCTTGGGTTGCAAAGGACTCCTAGTCCATTTCAACAATATATACCATTGTAATAGATAATTCTTTTAGAGCCTAAACTCTTTTGAAAAACACTTCCTTCCTTAATGACCTTAAATTATTTTAGGTAAATCACTATTTTTGCATGCACACACATAAGACAATTGGCAACTCAAGAGTGTTCATTCAAAGAGAAACTACTCTATTATTCCTTTGGTAAGACGACTTTATAGATGTAGAAACTCAATTTAATGATTTTCCAAACCAATTTAGCAATAGGTTCTACCAATTTCATTAGAATCATGAACCAAGTTTGCTATATAGACAACCAATTTAGCTTGAACTTTCAACTATTTTCACTACTTTCACAATATTAGTTGTGAACAATTAACTTGAACTTTCAACCAACTATACATCATTTATAAGATTCTCCTAATCATTCTTCATGACTAGCTCTACCAAAATTTCAATTGACCTCTCTTATCCAACCTTGGACCATGTCCGCAATGATTGCTAGTACCATATTTTAAGAACAAAAAAGGGTTAAAGATACTCACAAGCTCAACAACATTGCGCAACATTGTACGCCATGCGCCATCACCGTCAATTTGTACAATACTATACTTCATCCCTCTATCAACTTTGGTAGAATGGTAAGGTGTATCCCCATCTTTGCCTTCTATTCCACTTTCAATACTCAATGTCAAAATTACAATATTGAAGTACAACAAAAATGCCCTAGAAAATCACCTCATGTTGAACCCTTGCCAATTCTTCCTTTGTCATGACCCAATTGTTACTAAATGCATAGTTACAATATATAATGTACAATTTTTTTGTGAAATGAAGTTATATAGTCTATAGAATTGATTTTTTTGAAATTGTGAATATGGATACTAAATCAGGAAATTTTTCACAACATGTAATAAAATTGGTTGTGTATACAGTGAACTTGGTTCATGATAGAACCCATTGCAAAATTGGTTTGAAAAATCATTAAATTGAGTTTGCACTTCTGTGAAGTCATCTTACCAAAGGAGTATACATATGGTACCCTACATTCTCAACTTTACAAAGTTAAAAAATATTACTAGAGCGTTTAAAAATTACAAAAAGACATGGGTTGCATTTATGTTGAGTTTGTAAACAATCTCATCAAATTTTTGACCTTTAAGATAGTGGGACCAGAAAAAGGGTCACTTTTAGGTGTTGTAACCTACCACAGTAACAGTACAGGACGCAACAAAGAATACCGCCGATGATACGTACCTAACGTACGTCCCTCCAACACATTACGCTACCGAGCGCCATTGCTACAGGTGCTCTATTGAGGCGTGTAAGTTAAGGTTCCTATTGAGTCGGAGGAGAAGCTTCAGGACCCTGCTTGAGAATCGCCATAAGGAGAGCATGTTGCTCTCTCCTCCTCTCAGACTGACACTGGCTTTGGTGGAGCCTGAGTGCAACCCCAAAGATCTCCGTCTGCCCGCTCCATCTCCATCTCTAGGGCAAGCACAGATTTGGGGCGAGCCGGGGGAGGTTTTTGAGGTTGAGCTCATGTTCGAACATCTGTCACCATGGACAACGTACTTGCCCCAGTCTACTTTTCTGTTTGAGCGGCATCGATGTAGTGCCTTATGCTGAGATTGAAGGGTTGATCATGTAGTGCCGTTAGAGCTGATTGGGCCTTGGTGATGTAAATGCTAACATTCTCCTTTGCGAGACTGTGAGGATGGTTGCACAACGCAGAGATATAAGAGCACGTGTTACTCCTGGAGATTCCGTGAGCAGTACATTCGTTTGAGCAGCTTGGGTGAAGGAGATTTGAAGAGAAAATGAGTTGTAGAGTTGTGACTCTGTTTTTGAATGTCAGGTGGGATTCACAGTATCTTTAGCTTTGTCCTTGTGCTCCGCTTGGAGATTGTAACATGATGTTGTTGTGATGTTTGGTTTCATGCAAGCAGATCCTCTGCTCTGAAGGCATGAGCATCTGTGTCGAATGAGGAGTTGTTTGTGGAAACTTAGAATATTGTTCATAGACTTGAGTACTGGTACAATGATTGTGAAGTCAAGTCTGTCTACGTTGTTGTATAGTCAGGAAATGCTTATGTCGTTGGATGAACCCATGAAGAGGAGACTTTGTTAACACTCAGATTATTTCCCAATCTCAAAGCGCAGTAATTGTAGAAAGGGAATTGACGGGTGTTTCAAGATTGAAGATGGCGGAGGTTTTATCGCAAGCATGATTGCTGAAATTTGGTTCCTCATCCATGTACAATCTTGCTCATGGTAACCAATATACGCCACCTCTGTCCTAAAGCACTTCACAGCACTTCCGTTTCATAAAGGAATGCAAAACAGCACTTTCAAGCACTTCAGTTTCCTCAAATGATTATTTAGAGTACTTTATATCAGACTTGCCTGAATGCCGGCACCTCGTTTGTAACGTGGTAGATAGCTTTCCTTTTTGGTTAGAATATGGTAGTATAAACGAGGCATCACGGGAGTAATAAAAGGTATCTGGCAAATCAAGATACTGTATTGAGTGAATGAAGATGAAATGTGATGTGTACCTTATCAAGCTTGATGCTCTCAATCTACTGTAAGGTATGCGCACCTATAATAATTTAATTACAGCATAGTTACTATTATTAACATGAATTATTTTTATTAGTTTTTATTGGCAACTAAAGAGGATTCCATGCACTTCACCATGCATTGTTTGGACACCATATAAATAAGACAATCCTGTATTTTCAAAATATTGTCTCTTACTAGGTGAACCAAAAACCAATAGTAAGATCTCAGAGACTTTTATGTTTCAATCAAATATATCTTTTGTAATCAATATCTACAAAAAAGTGATTTTTTATGGACCAAATGCATGTGCCATTTTAGACAGTGTTGATTATGAGTGTACAATAGGGTCCAATGAACTTACAAATTTTTGGATCTTGTGTCCCAGATTAGGGGAACTTTGGAAGGCCCATGTATGCTAAAAAATGAATGAAATTTTGAATTATAAATTGCATTGGAATCACATTAATAAAAGTCTACTTCATCATCATTACAAATATACACAGAGTAATTGAAAATCATACAAAGAGTTTGATGTTTTATATACACTAATCTACCATCTAGTATTGCCACCATTTGTGAAAATTACAAATTATATTTAATAGTACATATTAGAAATGAGCCTTTACAATTGCTTTAGAGTTACTTGATTCCATACCACTTGAATTACTTGTATGATTTCTTGCTTGTTCTTCACCCCATTGCAAAAAATCTTTCACTATCGTACTGTCTAAAGGTTCTCTATGAAATGTTAGATAGTGTATTAGAAAAATCCAAATTGTTGTATGATTTTAAATTATTCATTTTTCACTTGAAATTGAAGTGTGCTTCATTGCAATTCCAATGCAATTTGTGGGTTAAAAATTGGTTCATTTTTTAGCATGCTAGAGCTTCTTGAAGTTGCTAAACTTTCTAGATAAAATTGATTGAAAAATTTGCAAGTTTATTGGACCCTATTGTACATACCTTAGAGCATTGCCAATAGTACTAAAAAAATTCATCTTGCCAAAATACAAGGACATTGTTTTGTTTCACACTGGTGCAACTCACTATTTTGTTTTCCAACAAATCATAAGACTCCTAGTGGCCCAAAGCAAAAAGAATCACCATTATTGCTAATTCAATGAACTCTTTGTTGAAGAAAAAGTAGTTTTATTGAAGTTGTCCTCAACAAAATTACAATTTTTGTGGTGCTAGAGAGACTATTTATTGAGCAGTTTTCATCCAAAAAACACAAGGGTGAGTTTGTTTAGCGTACTACTGGAGCTGCTGTTACAGTAGCTGTTAGGAGGCATCAACTGCGGCGCCACCAGTACAGGAGTAAAGGTATTTGCCAAAGCCTCTACGCGGATACTGCTCCGAATTCACCACAAGACAACATGTGAGCGCTGAAACTGCTCAATTATATAGTTTAGTGCCTACTTGACTAACTTATGGACTTCGGCAAATCCTGCTACTTCCGATTTGCTTTAAAATTTCCCAAAATGCTTGTGCTCTGTGATTAATTGATCCATAGGTGGGTACCCTTCCAAAAACAACCAGGTCGCAATATTGAATTGGCAAAGTAGAGTCCAATCTAAATTCAATATTGTGTCCATACACTCGCAAGTTACTCCAGGGACGTTCTGGACGAGCACAGTGACATCAATCACTGCAGGGTTTGTGGAAAGAAGTGTAAGGCCAACTTTTCAACTCACTCTTGCTTTTAAAATGGCACAAAAATGAGATTCGTTTTTGAGCCACATGAATACCCTTGAAGAAAAAGACATGTAATTCACTGAGCACTACAATATGTATTCTCTCCATAGCCAAGGCCGCGTTACTAGGAGCATAAGCGACACAGCTTCATTTGTTTTGCGCTCATTGAAAAAAAAACTGTGGGGCACGCTGGTGCACACTTATTGTTTTCTTAGTTGGCTGCGCTAGATTGCGTCTTGCATGCGGTGTGCGACAAAATTTTGCATTGTTTTAGAAATAATGGTTGCATGTGCCAAATGGAAACAACTCTAGCAAGTTTCTACAATTTGTGTTTGGATAACTTGGAAACTGGCTCAGCACTACGAGCCACTCCCAACTCATTTTATATCAACCCCAGCCCTCATCGAACCAGCAGACACATTGTAACCCGCATTTTAACAACATACAAGATAATTCACTGCGTTGGGCATCGGTCAACCACATTGAAACAACAATAAATGACGGAGTTGGACATTTGCCGCACTGAACCCAGCCTTTGACAATCCTCTTAGTAAATGACATGCAGTGTAGCAATTGATGACGTGAATCCATTCTAAAATTACTGAAATTGAAGCCTAAGAGTACATGAATAATGTGGATGAAAATGCAGGATACAGGGAAGGTACGTGATCTATCACCAGGCACTTCAAACACATGTGGTGGCCACGAAACTGTTGCTTTTTGGATCTCACCTTCTTGTCCCCACAACCCAAAATAAATCTTAATTCATAAAAACATATTAGCGAGAAGGTGTCAGTCCCATTTCTAACAACTAATCCCCGTCAATATTCTTCACACCCCGCAGATACCTGTCACTTGCGGTTCTATCTAGGATTGTCACTGTTCAACAACGATCCAACTCGACTGTCGTTGCGCCATGAACATGGATTCCAATGCGGCCGGGTCGCATTGTACTTCTTCCCCCAAGCACCCAAGTGATCGATATGATTAATTTCTCACTGAAAAAGACTGTGCGACGACATCAATCACTGCGGTGCTTGTGGGAAGGAGTGCAAGGCCGGCCAATATATACACACAGTACTCCCAACACACGCTTGCTCTGGAAATAGCATAGGAAGTCGGATAACTTATATCAACAAAGCAGTTGCGGATGTTGATAGATCGACCCAAACAAAACACGAAGTAAACCTTCACAACATGAATTGAGACCCTGCAAAACATGAAACCAAAGCCCTTACAATACAGGAAACAAGCCCCTGCTAGCAAGAAGGATTTCGAAACGAGAAGTGTGCATAAGAACGTGATGATCAGTGAGACACACACAAGCGGTCCGTGTAAGCTAGAATTGAACGGGACGAGGAATGTATAAGGCGGGTGGTGCTCTGCGATCGCAGCCGTTCCATTTGATGGCCACGATTGTTCATCATGTAGTCAGGACGGTAGTCCACGTTCACTGCACTGCGTGACAGTAATTTAGGTGCCTGAACTGCTACAGTAGGTATGGAAAAAAAAATGGGTTAGGGGGATTGACCCCCTCGCTCGGCCTGGAGGGAAAACCCTGAAATTTTTTATTTGCGAGGCATGATAAAATTTGCAAATTCTGAATTCATATTTGCAATCAAAGGCCCCAAATTAGCTAGGAGAGGTCTAGAACATATCCTAGAGACGGCCCAAAATAGGGGGCTTTTTTTTCACATGCACCCCTAGAATGACTTGGGCAGCCGAGCGAGGGGGTCAGTTCACCCCGACCGTCATTGCCCCAGCCAAGAGTAAATGTAAGAAGTTGTCCCGTATTTTGGTCGGGGTGAACTGGCCTCCTCGCTTCGCCTCCCAAATCATTCCAGGGGTGCATGTGAAAAAAAAGTCCCCTATTTTGAGCTATCTCTAAGGTATGTTCTAGACCTCTCCTAGCTAATTTGAGGCCTCTGATTGCAAATATGAATTTAGAATTTGCAAGTAAAAAATTTCAGGGTTTTCCCTTGAGGCCAAGTGAGGGGATCAGTTCACCCCGGAACGTATTTTGTGCCACATTTTTTTGTTATGGAGGATGTTAAACCCGTTCCACAAAGTGGGACTAGCCGGGTGGATTTACCCCAAGAGTAAATCGCAAGAATTATTTATTTGCCACAATTTTTTTCTTTGCAAATTTTGAATTCATATTTGCAATTAGAGACCCCAAATTAGCTAGGAGATGTCTACAACATACCTTTGGGACGGCACAAAATAGGGGGCTTTTTTTTTACTTTTATCCCGGAAACACAAAATTTACCCTACTAGTCCCACTTTGTGGTGTGGATTTAACATCCTGCTTTTGTCACCTCTCCCACCTAAGTGAGAGCCTCTTATTGCAAATGTGAATTCAAAATTCAAAATTTCTATGATATGTTGCAAATAAAAAATTCCAATGTTTTCTCCAAGGATAAACTACTGCGGGACAATGAGGGGGTCAATTCACCTGGCCTAGAAAAATGGATCAAGGAGGATGCTCTAGCCAAGGCTAAATGTAAAAAATTGCTCCTTGTTTTGTGCAGCTTTTTTGAATTTTTTCACTTTTCCAACCTAATTTAGGGTCTTTAATTGCAAATATGAATTCAAAATTTCCAAATTTTATCAAATGTTGTAAATAAAAAATGTTAGTGTTTTTTCTAGGAATAAACTGCATTTGGGGGTCATTGCAAGAATGACCGGTACTGAAACATTGTCACAAAACGAAAGCGGATGCTTCCTTTTGCTATAACTTTTGCAGCATGACTCGTATGAATTTGAAATTTTTATTGGAGAATCTTCTCTAGAGTTTAATCATAT
Organism: Pseudisothecium myosuroides; assembly: GCA_951799445.1. Lineage (NCBI taxonomy): Eukaryota > Viridiplantae > Streptophyta > Bryopsida > Hypnales > Lembophyllaceae > Pseudisothecium > Pseudisothecium myosuroides. Next base: position 17,438,041 of record OX637290.1, on the reverse strand, counting down.
CTCATATTTTTCAAAAAAATTCAAAAATCATTTTATATTTAAAAATCATTTAAACTAATATGTCACGTTTTGAGTTTTAAGGGGTTTTAGTACTATGGAGTCCCCAAATTTAATGATTTGGAACTGAAATTTCTATGGTCTATTCACGTAGTAGGAAGTCATGTTCCTACCAAGGGGCATTAAAAAATATTATATTTTATGTCCTCTACGTCCATGCAAAGAAGGCTCCCTTGAGCGCTCAATTCTGAATGTTGAAGATGGTTTCAAGATAATTTTTTTGGTGAAATCTCTTCAAAATAAAGTTTTTCCAAATGGCCAATTTTTAGTTTCTTTGAAAATTGTTTTTCCTATTTTTTACAAATTAAAACATTAAACTATGTATTTTCTTCAAAATTTCAGCTCACATGTTTTTGTGAATAACTTTTTACCTTGATTTTTTTTTGGTTTGAAATTTTGGTGATATACTATTCCAAGTGTTATACTAAATATCTTTATTTTATTTTATTTTTAAAATTTCATATGCAAAAAGCTCGTAGTACTGGGAGTACTAGCCGAAAAAAGCCAAAGTGGAACAAAAACGGAAGGTCATTCTTGCAACGACCCTTGGATTTATGACTCTTGTGGAGGCAATGCAAATGGTGTATTAAAATGGTATTGATTCAAGTGCTATGATTTGCAATGGCATACCATTTCACAATTAATGTTGATATAAAAAAATTTGTGACATTTATCAATTTATTGATGTAAAGCCACTAATTATTTTGATGCATTCATACTACATTTAAGTTTTTCACATTATTCATTCAACAAGAAATTAATGCAAATTTATAATTCTAAGTGTAATAATGCACACTATATTGGCACAGTTATTTTACAAATTTTCACGTCGATTTCCACAAAAATTTAGATTCAACTTTGCATTGTTCTAAGATTCAATACTTAAGGAAAGTATGGCTGATTCAAAAGTGCCTAAAAATTGGCAACAAGTTTGTGCTCACAGAAATGCATTTACAAAAACATTTGGATAATTGCAAGAAACACATGCTAGTTTGGTTGTGTTTTATTTTTGGAACACTTAACTTTTGAATCATGAATCCAATGCAAAAAACAAAAAATCAATATCTAAATGTCTTGGTTAAATTTGAATTTGTTATTTTTTAGATACTTTAAAAAATCATTTAATATTTAAAAGTCAATTTTGTTAGTTTATTACACTTTGACATTTAAGAGTTTTCTGTACTATTGAATGGTGTAAATTTATGATTTTTAGCTAAAATTTATGTGGTATATTTTTATAGTAGTTAAACATATTCCTACCAAAGGGCATCTAAAAATACATTATTTTTTGTCCTCCAAGTTTGGGTAATTGCAAGAAACACTTCACGTTTTTCTGTCAAAACTGCGTTTTTTGGCCGTAGGACTAGAACCACTATGAAATACTACCAACACTACATTTTAGCAACGCCACGGCAAATTTGAACCGTTGATTCAAGGTGTCGACAGATCTATACCGTTCCTTTAGTACTATACTATACCATACAATACTATAGACTACTATGAAGTACTGCAAAAGCCATTGGGAGCAGAAAATAGCAGAAAAAGGGTCTGTGGAGATTTTCATTTTTAGTAATTCAAAAAAAAATTTATAAAAATTTATAAAAAAGTTCATTTTGTTAAAGAAAATTGCGCTTGCATTGCACCAAAAAATTCATGAAGGAAATTTTTTCCCTCTTTGTAGCTTTCGCACACAGGAAGGTCACTTTGACCCCATGTGTGCAACCGACATGTTGCTATTTTCATAAAAAATCATCATCAGCCCTCGTAATGTTAGTAGACCTCCAACATATTCAATTTGTGGCTTCAAATTTGCATTTTTGGGTCAAAAATAGGACTAAGAACTCCCAAAATGGCCAAGGTAGATATCCAGTCGGAAGCAGCTTAAAAATAGTAAACTAATTTTAAAAAATTTAAAAATTATTCAATGTTTGCAACTATAGCATCTACCTTCATTCCAAATTTCATGCCAAATGGACAAACTATACAAAAGTTATGAGCAAAAAAACAATTCCCGAGAGTAAGGGGACAAGAAATAGGACAAGTGTTTCTTGCAATCACCTGTTTGTGCAAATAGGCCTCTCTTGCGCATGCACTTCTAAACAATAGAGATGGTTTTGACCTACTTTTTTTGGTCAAATCTCATCACCAAGAAGCCCTTCCAAATGGCCAATTTTTAGTTTTGTTGGAAATTGTTTTTCTATTTTCTACAAATTAAAACGTCAAAGTATGTATTTTTGGGGATAAATTCTTGGACATAGAATTCTTGCAAAGAGAATACATACTTTGAAGTTTTAATTTGTAGAAAATAGAAAAAATAATTTCCAACAAAACTAAAAATTGGACATTTGGAAGGACATCCTATTGATGAGATTTGACCAAAAAAATTAGGTCAAAATCATCTCTAATGTTTAGAAGTGCACGCGCAAGGGAGGCATGTTTGCACAAACATGGAGCATAAAAAATAATATATATTTAGATGTTCTTTGGTAGGAACATGTTTGACTAATATGAAAATATACCACAAATATTTCAGCTGAAAATCATTAATTTACACCACTTAATAGTATAAAAAGCCCTTAAATGTCTAAGTGTGATGAATTATCAAAAATGTTTTTTAAATATAAAATGATTTTTAAATTTTTTTGAAAAATAAGGAATACAAATTTAATCAAGACATCTAGAAATTTATTTTTTATTTTTGGCATTAGATTCATAATTCAAAAGTTATAGCATTCCAAAATTAAAATGCAACCAAACTGGCAAGTGTTTCTTGCAATCACCCATTTAGACTATATAATGTTTCTTAATGTTATATTAGTTTGTATGTCAATTATATATTAAAAAAAGAACTTCTAAAGTACAATCCTCAAAAAAATTATTGTCTAATCTACTACCATAAAGTAGTAAAGGAAAACCAATGATCTTGACACGCTTCATAAAAGGAGCACACTCCTCTAAATGTTCTTTCACTTTCGTTATTTCTACTTCGTGCTCCCCACAATTCCCTTCTTTTGAATTACAATTTGCCATTGCCAATTCCCTCTGCAAAGCAACACAACATCATATCAAATGAATCATCAAAGCAAAGGAAAATATAACAAGTCAACAATTCGCACCTTGAATAGATAGCGGATCGTACATGCCATCTCTTGCCATCCACGAGTTTCTATCAAACATGTCAGCACCATTGCCATTCAAGTAAAAAAAACTCAAAGACTATTTCCATCTCTGCAAATTTTTTCTTTGTTGCTTCCTTCCAACCAATATCACCAAACCTTGCTACAGCTAAGATCACCCTCACGATGTGTGTTTCACACTGCACTGCACATCCAACCATAACTTTGTTGAAACGTGCAAAGTAGCCACACAACTCATCACCATTGCATGGAGTGACCACCATTGCAAGTTCTATAGGAGTTGCAAACACTAGTCAACTGCAGCTGCTAGCACCAAGGACCTCCAACTACACAGGAGCACACTATAGCGGACACTACGAAGGCACGCACCAAATGGACAAAGAAGACAAAAACTGCCACTATAAAAATAAAACAATGGACACATGCAGCACTGCCTTGCAAATATCCATATTACATAGAGTAGACACACACACACATGAAGCAATAAAGTGAATCCATCTACTTCCTATTACAGAGTGACAATCACATGCCGTCATATATGTCGAGAAGACAACTACGTCACCACCAAAATCAGCGTTGCTTCACGTGCCAAGGAGACCAATGCGTGACCACCAACTTTGATAGCAATACAACTACAGGACGTCTTAATTGTCTCACCATTAGTGCAGTCCCGACATATCAAGTGTACTTCAAAATCAGAAATATCCAAAATGTACAAATTTATAAAAAAAAAAAAAAATGTTTTTGAATCATTAGAAAAAATTCAGCCCTCTGGAGGGCTCCTTCCCTTTGAGGGGCAATGGTCACTATTCATCATCAATGATGAATACTGACCACAATAAAAAAATAATAAAAAAATAGTAAAAAATTAAAAAAAATTAAAAATTAAAAAATATATTATTTAAAAATATTTAAAAATATTTAAATAATAATCAAAATAATAATATGATAATAATTCAGGTTGACGAGGGTAATTTCGGCCACATCAAATTTTGAAATTTTGTATTTATTTTAATAATAATATTTTTTTAATATTTTCTAAATTATATTATTGAGTTGTCCCACGCAAATCAAACCCTGCAGTTCGCTGGCCAAAAACAAAACAAAACAAAAATATGTATATATATTTTTTATTTTTTATTTTTTTTCAAATTTATTTTTTCCATTTTTTTGGCCAGCATTCCCTGCTGTCCAGGAACTCATAGTCCTCTCAAGGGCTCATATTTCTTTTAATGACGCAGAACTGATCAATTGTACAAGTTGTTGCATTTTTTAAACATCATAAGTCATTGCAACAACCTTTTCTTCCAATTCACGCACTAAGTGAAAAAATCACAAATGTTCACACATAATTGAACAATTTATAAGGACACTCACGGAATTAATCACAAACTTCCACTCCTTGTTAACTTCCACTAAATCAGTAAACTTTGAAATTTTCATCTACATTACATGCTATCTTTCCTTCCACCCTCGAGTGGTAATCCAGCCAAGCCTCCCACCGTCTTGCATTTGCCAATGTGACTTTTACAATTCTCCCTTGCTAAAAATCATTTTCCTACACAGTATAAAGTTACAAGAAATATTTGTTTAAAGAAACAAAGTAATGGTCGCCCTACAAATCATAATTGTCTGGAGCGCTAACACTTATCAATGCAGAAACTTCCAACATTGTTTTGCCCAAACACAACACTTGCTCATGGTGACTTAAAATAAACCCTAAAAGTAGCTTCCAATCCATCGCTTGTGGACTGTGAGGACAAACAAATCACTACAATTCCTAGGTTTCAAAAAACACTAACCTCTCTGAGACAGTGGAACAGAGTGACTCTACAGAGAACACGACTGTTTTGTGATTGTTCATCCCACAACAAAATCAACAATGTTTACATATATTACTATTTTGGGCAGTACCATGTGCTTCATCGTGTTTCTACTCCGCTTTCTCAAAATCTCTAAGCATTGTACTCATTGTTCAAATTAGACGTTCAATACGCACTTCCACAAAACTACGGAAGTGCGTCAAGGTTCAACACTTCATTTGCAACCATTAGGGCAAAACCTCTGACAATGGATTGCCAAAAACTTCATCATTGGTACTTCGGTCTCCTCTATTGCAAACTTGGTTGCAAAAGAGACGTGCATTCTCTTCTGAAGACAATTACATTGTACTTGTGACTAGGGTTTAGGGTATGGCCGTCCCTACGCATCAAACTATTCGGCGCCAACCTACAAGAGAAAGGAGTGTTTTAAGTGAGTTTTTAAGTATAGTCCTAGATATAAGATTTTAAGTAATGACCTATAAGGAAATTTTCAGCAAAAATTTACTAGAAATACATGTATTTTTAGTAAATTTAGTAAAGGTCATTACTTAAAATCTTAAGTCTAGGACTATACTTAAAAACTCACTTAAAACACCCCTTTCTCTTGTAGTGCGATATTGCTGTTAATGACAATCTTCTCCCAGGAAATGGAAAATCCACCACTAAACTCAAAGACACCACAGTGGGCACGAATATGCCTACCGCATGCGAAAAAAGGAAAAGTCAAGTAAAGCAACGTGGACATGATAGTGAAGTTTTGCTATTGATTCTGCTTCCTTCTTATAGAAATTGCCGTGAAAACTCCATTCTTGGATCCTTTTTTTGTCCTCTCCCAATAATCGCAATTGTTGAATAATATTTATGCTTACCTTTGAATAAAAAGTAAAACCTTCAGTTGGAAATCCTGTGGCCAATGAAACAGTACAACCGTGCACATCATGCGTGTGTTGGACAAATACTATATTCAAAATTACGATATTTGTATTTACAATTAGCAAGCCACTCTTGCGTCCTAGGACAATGACTCCGTGATAAGTCATGTGGTCCCCATTCCACTAGCGAGCTTCTTCTCTATAATACTTTTTTTCACACAAAGTTCCAAGAAAAGTTTTAGAAATGGTCTACTTTTGTTTTTGAATATTTAAACTTTATAAAGTCACAAAAAACAAAATTTATATTAATCCAAGAAGCAAAAATTATTTATTTTCATTCAATTTTTTTTGGCAAGGTAGATGTATAAGTATTCAAAATGTTTAAATTACTAGGAATATTTTTTTGAAGTCTAACTTTGGTTTATGTGCTGTATTTATCTTATAAATTCCTACAAGTAAATGTATTTAACCCTAAAACAACATGCCAAGCCCCTCAAGCTTGGTTTTAATATATTAGCTGACATTAGTGGATTTTACATTTTTCAGGAATTTTTCAATTTATTGAACCTACTTCTATAGTGAATATGACCAACCAACTACCGCATTTAGGGAGCAAAGTCAAAGCGCTATTCATGATTCATTTTTGCATGCCTTGATAGAATCAATTTTGTGCCATCAACAAGACTCATGCCTTGCTTCAAAAAGATTTTTTATTAACCCTTGGATTGCCTCTCAAGTAAAGTCCAGAATGTTGTTTAAAGGTTAACAATCAATGGAATATGTCCTTCCATTGTAGTCTTATTGAACCCTTATGGATTCAATCAGTTACCCTCAAATGTTTTGTACTATATTTTCACCAAAAAAGCTCCAAAATTGCCATTTCTAATAAAAGCACCAAATTTTAGAAAAAATTGCATTTTGGGGCACATGTAATCAAAGGATTTTATAGTACATTGGTTTGAAAAGATGTAGAAAAAATTCATAAATTTCCGTCATGTGGATTGCAAGATATAAGCATTTGAATTGATGAAAATCCTTTTTTTAGTCCTGCAAAAGATTGGGTTGTTGCACTTCACAAGGTCACATTTGTATGAAAAAATATCCAAAATGGTGGTCATTCTTTGGATTTGTTCTTCAAGGCAAGTTGGCTACATGCTTGAAAAGTTTAAGATCATTTGGAATTGTGCAACATATAGGAAAAAAATAGTTAGTATAAAGAAGTAGAGAATGATTCAATATACTAAATTGTCAAGGATTTAGTTAGGGAATTGAAAAATGCCAATTCCAATGGTTGTCATGTTCTAATAAACAATCTACACCCAATGTTTTATTTTTTTTTCAAAAATATTGAAAATTGAGTTAAATAAAATACTTCAAAGTTTATTTTAGAGTAGAGATTCCATAACTGGGTGATTGCAAGAAAGACTGACCGATTTTGTCACACATTGGCAAAACTGGTTTGTCTTGTGCTATAACTTTTGAATTATGAATCCAATGCCAAAAACAATAAATTTTTTGTTAAGATGTCGTGATTGTTACTGTATCTCCTATTTTTAGATTTAAAAAAAAAAATCATTTAATATTTATAATTCAATTTCTCTAATTTGTCACACTTTCAAGTTTAGGGGTTTGGAATACTAATGAGCGGTTCAAATTAATGATTTTCAGTTGAAATTTCTATGGTACATTCTTCTAGTAAGCAAACATATTCCTACCAAAGGACATCTAAAAATACATTATTTTATGTCTTCTACATTTGTGCAAAGAGGCCTCCCTTGTGCGCGCACTTGTGAACAATAGAAATGGTTTTGACCTCATTTTTTTGGTTGAAACTCATCACTACAAAGTCCTTTCAAATGTTCTATTTTTAGTTTTTTTAATAATTGTTTTTCCTATTTATTACAAATTAAAACGTTAAAGTATGTATTTTTGGGGATAAATTCTATGTTCGAGAATTCTGGCAAAAAATACATATTTTAACGTTTTAATTTGTAATAAATAGGAAAAATGATTATTAAAAAAACTAAAAATAGAACATTTGAAAGGACTTCCTAGTGATGAGTTTCAACCAAAAAAATGAGGTCAAAACCATTTCTATTGTTCACAAGTGCGCACGCAAGGGAGGCCTCTTTGCACAAACGTAGAAGACATAAAATAATGTATTTTTAGATGCCCTTTGGTAGGTATATGTTTGCCTACTAGAAAAATGAATCATAGAAATTTCAACTGAAAATCATTAAATTAAGCCACTCATTAGTATTCAAAACCCCTAAATTTGGAAGTGTGACAATTTAGAGAAATTGAATTTAAATATTAAATGATTTTGAATTTTTTTGAAAAATAAGGGATACAATAAAAATCAAGATATCTAGATATAGTTTTTTTTATTTTGGCATAATATTTATAATTCAAAAGTTATAGCAGAGGACAACTTGTTCTACCTAAGTGTGACAAATAATGATCAGTCTTTCTTGCAATCACCCAACTACCCTCAAACTAAGCCACTCCCCATAACTTTCATTTCATTAATCAAAATGGAATGATTCAAAGCTTTCCATATATATATATATAAGTCTATAGAACCAATTTCAAATTTTAATTTTTTTTTAAAGTAATTTTTAAAGAATTTTTTTGAGTTGCTCGGGTTGCCCGCCAAGCAATGAAAACTACATATCATACAATAACTTTTTAACCATGTCAAAAGTTATGAAAATTGTTGGGCCTTGGAGCTACTCCTTAGGCACCTATTGTGTGAAAATTTCAAAGAAAATAAATAAATATTCCATTTGTAGTGAGCTGCCCAAAATTGCTATGTTGCCAAAAAACAGTGTTTGGGCATTTAGGGGTTAATCAATTCAAACATTAATATTACATACATAAAATAAAAGATGTGGAAGTTAGAAGTGAATGATGAGTTCATTTAACTTTGAAGATTGCTTGAAAAAACAAAACGAAATATGTCTCACTAGATTATTAGCAACCTTGCAAATTCAAAATGTAAATTCCATTTCTAAAACCTCTTGAGGTATTGGACTATTGGAGTCTTTCCTAATTCATCATGAAATCAAATAAAAAAGATTGATAGAACATAGTAGTATGACATTCAAGAGTTCAATAAAAAAATCATATTGAGTTATATATTTTGAAAATGTATTTCATTATAACAATAAAGTATATATCTAGTGCATATTTGTAGATGATTGTAAAGAAAATTTTGTATAGATTTTGACACTGATATTTACATTATATTAAAAAAAAACATAACCTTTGTTTAATGCTTTGTTTAATGCTTAGTCTTCTATAGAAGAGTATTTTGTACAACTTTTGAACTACTAATTAATATAAATCAAATTTTTATTTTTATTAATCTTTGATTTATTGAAGAAATTTCCAGAAAGATCATGTCATATATCAATGGAAAGAAAATAGAATGGTTATGCAAATCAATAATGAAGATATTTTGAAGGAATTATTATTATTTTTTATAATATTTTGATAGTCATATTACTATCTTCTATACAAGTACTTAGGAATTAGAACTTGGTTGTTCAAGGTATGATCACCTTGAACCAAGAAATTTTTGCTTCAAAGAACTCTCATTATTTGTTCAATCAAAGACAAATTGCCACTAAAGGAAGGGAAAGTTCAAAAATAACATTTGAATAAAATATGTAAAAATTACAAAAGGTCAAAGCTAAATTGGTAGACTCTCTAAAGCCATACCCTATTTTTGATGTCAACGTGTTGAACAATGTACAACAAATGGCTATTTTTTCTGAATTTTTTTAATTCCTAAAGTCCCAAGACCTTTTTTTTTGTCAAAAATCACTCAAAACAACCATTTTTGTTGCATTGAGTTAAAAAAACAATATGAAAATTTTGAATATTGAACCATATGATTTTTCATTTAATTGGTATAAAAACAATTATTAAACTTTTGTGAATTATTGCTGTATACATTGGAAGATATTAGCATTTGAAGTGAAAGAATTCCTTCCAGATAGACATTGCCACGCTAGATAATAAGAATTTGATTTCTATAAAACTTTAGTTCTTTATACTATTGATTATGAAAATTTGAATTGAGAGTCTTAATAAAAAAATCGAAAAAAACTTTATTTTCATCCTTTAAAAAACTGTTAAGTAGAAGTAGGTTAGAGATGGAAAGAAAAACTAAATTGTTAATAGTTCTAAGATAAATAAAATATGCAAATCCTAATGGTGAGATTGTTTTAGTAAACTAAATCCAATTGAACTTTATTGGCTCTATCTTTTGGATAGTGACTATGGCGTTAACTCTAATTTCTAAATCCCACTTTCCAAATTCTATCTACAACCGTATTCACAGTGCATAACAAGGTTAGAATTTGGTTAAAGTAGGATCAGATTGATTGATAAATAAATAATTTTTGTTTAGTTAGGACAAAGCCTCATAGTCACACCGTTCTTGTTTTTTGAAAAATTGTGAAAATTGAGTTTGGAAACAAAGCCAGTATGTTCTTTTATCATAAAAATGCTTTGAATGTCTACAAATCAAAATGTTATATAGCTTTCTTATCACTTATCCAAATGAAATGAGTCAAATATCTCCAAATAGAAAAATATTCTATGAGAAGTAGGGTTTAGAGTTTAGGATTTAGGATTTAGGGTTTAGGGTAGTTTCTTGGCAATGTAAGATACCCAATATGACAAAGTTCCCATAGTTTCCACAATAGGGAACAAGCTATCTCTTAATGACTTTTGAAAATAAATAATACAAGTAATTAGGAACATTGAAAAATTTATATTGCAAAAAAGTTGTTGTGTTCTTGAAATTACAACAGTTTATGTTCACACATGTCTGCATTTTGTTCAAAAAAGTATTTGACGGGATTAAAAGGATCCATGTTCAGTTATAAAAAATTCTTGCATTCATATAAATATATACCATTATTGAGGAAGAATACCAAAACTTAAAAATGCAACAGATTTTAATTTATAATTTTGACAACAAGACTAGAAAATTGCAAAAATGTTATAATTTTTTTTCCATTGATAAATACTAATACAATGGAATAATGTACTATATTTCTAATTAATATGTAGGATGTGAAGATAATGAAATGGTTTATAATTAATTAATGAGTTAAAAGTCATTTCTAAATATTTTCATTGTATTTAGGTTCTTCTATGTACCACTCATTATTTCTAAAGGTTAAGGAATTTCCTGCTTTTAATTGATTTTGTAGTCTTGTATGTAACCATGCTTTATTTACCATTGCTACACCTAATTTGAAATCATATAAAAAAGTGTTGTGAAATGGTAAAGTATTGTGCGTCATATGTTTGCTTCTTATAAAAATGCACCATTGTCATTGTCAAATTTTAAGCAGTGCTGAAAAACTCCAAATCATCCTCCTTTAGGGCCCCTTTAACATACCACATTATGAAGGAAGCCTCCATGTCAGAAGGGTCAATATGCAGTTGAATAAAAGAGTTTTTTGATATATGAATCTAGTGCACTTGTGTTTCATATCCCTTCAATCCAATAGGTATACAACTAATTGGAAAAAATTGTTTTTTGAAAAATTCTTGTACTCCACTACCAAACTTTGATAAGTGCTTCCAAATTAATGATGATATGTTGTCTCTCATTGCTCTGTAACTCATTTGAATTTCATTATCTAAGTTACTTTGAGAATTCATTACCATGCATCCCTTGGATGTTTGTCCTCCATGTGCACTATAACCATGACATATAGAATGATATTTTCCCCTTCTTGGATTTGATTGATTGTTTTTGCCCTTATATAGTGATGTTAGGTAATAATGATTAACTTCATTTACATTTGATTTATATGAAAAATCTTTTCATAACTTAGGATGATAAATAATACAATCATTTCAAAGTTAAATGTTTGAATCTTTTATGATATGGTTCCTGTTTAATACTAACAAAGGTGTTTCAATTAAATCAGAAGCATAATAATTTTTCCACTCTTTTGAATACTTACCATCTTTCCAAAAAGGCAATGGTTCACTAGTTTGAGATATATTTTTTCTTTTAATTAATCCTTCTTTTTTATATTCATTTGGAACATTAGAAAAAGATAGCATAACATGCATGTCTTTTTGAATACCAAATTGCCTTAAAGTCTCTAATTCTGCAAATCCTTTGTATAGAAACTTGCATTGTAATACCATGAATGGTGTTGACTTTTAAAAAAAAAAAAATGGAACTCATTTTTTTGGATTATATGAGATTCAAATTTTTCATTAACATCATGAAATTCCTTGAAATCATACATGTTAAAAGATGTGCATAACCACGTATTCATTAATTCTTTACAACAAGAAAAATCATGTCTACTTTCTTCTTTGCATTCTCTACACTTAATGTGAGTATAGTCTTGTATATGTAATTCATCCATGCAATTTAAACAAAGTTTATGACAATAATATATAAAAAATTGTTATTTCACACTTACTTGAATTTTGGTATCTTCTGAAGGTTTGCTATCAAATATTTTCTTAAAGTAGTCACATTTTAAAGTTTTAGAACAAGGAAGCACATACAATTTTTCAAATCTAATATTCTCATGCCCTTTACTTTTACATCCAATTCCTAGTCCATCATCAAAAGATAATTCAATTACATTTTTTGAAATCAAGTATTTAACCTTGTGGACTTGTTGCCTTTGCTTTCTAGCTTTTTTAACTTCCATATTTGATACCATCTTGCACATTATGCAAAAAAATTATATAAAATGAATTTTAGATTTTTGGGATAATTGAATATTAATAAAATACAAAAATGTGTAGTGTAAAGTCCAAATGAGATTTTATTACATGTTAATGAGAGCACAAAAATATCAATTCACTTTTTATATTACCATTCAATTTCCAAAAATCTCCTAGGTTTGTAAAAGAAAACTATTTTAAAGTGAAAGTTACAACTTTTTGTATATGGTTAATTGCTACTTTATTTTAGGAAACACAAAAATAAATGATTTAAACTGTAAGAAATTGTATTTTACTTGTTTTACATCATGTAATGAAATTTTTTAAGAATTTTGATCATTGAGATTGAAAAATGTTAGCTTTCAATGTTTTAAAACAAAGTGTTTGACTTTGAATGTTTTTGGTATTTCAAATTGATCTACATACCACTATTGGCATTGTTTGGTGTACAAAGTATATATTTAAAATTTTATAGAGTACAGTTGCATAGCATTGACTTTAATTAAATAAAAATAAAAATTATACATACTTGAAATATAGGATTCACATTAGAGACATAAAACATAATTGAATTAAATAAAAATTTGATTTTTTTTTAGAATTGAAGTGAATAAAACTTATATTTTTGTAACTTCAAGATTGAATGGAATGGAATTCAGAATTTCAGGAATTTGAGAATTGTTTTGATAATTATTGAATTGACTTGATTTGTAATGAATTTTAAAATATATATTTAATTTGATAATAAATATTAAAGAATGGGAAGGAATGGAATTCAAAATCTTGTATATTTGAAAATTAAATTAATTTATTATAAAATTTTGAATATTTTAAACTTAAATTTTATCGAATTGAAAATTTATTTAACCCCTAAAGGACCTAGGCCTTTAATTGACAACAAACCACCAAGAGATGCCATTTCTAATACAAAGAGTAAAAAAAGTTTTAGATTAATTTTTTGACATATCTAACCATAGGATCTTACACTTAACTAGTATGAAAATGTGATATAAATTTCTAAATTTATGACCGCGCAGCTTTCTATATATTGTGTTTAAATTGAAGAACATAAGGTTTTTTTTAAATTGTGGGACTACATTATTTGACTTTTAACCTTCTTAACTTACATTTATTTGCACTACAAAGCTTTGAGTTTTGAATCATTATATTGAGGGTGTAGGAAACAAAATTCAAGAATCAAAAACCTAATTTTCATTCTTCAAAAAATTAATAAGTAAAAGTAGACACATGATAGATATAAAATATAAATTATTACTATCTCTAAGATGAAATTAAAACATACTAATTCCAATGGTAGGATTGTTCTAGCAAGCAAATTAAACCATGTAAAATTTTTTTGCTCAAAAATTGTAAAAATTGCATTAAGAAATGAATCCTACCAATTATTTTTTAAGAAGATGTTTAGATTGCCCAAAAAACAAGATTGATCATAACTTTCACATAATCTATCCACATGAAATGAATCAAAGCTTTCCATATTGACAAGAATTTAATCTATAGGAGAAAAAATATCCCAATTGAAAAAATAATAATATGTTGACAAAAATAATCATTTTTTGTACCTTCAAAAAAAGTTCTCAAAGTCATGACAGAAATTGAGAATGTAGGTACCTCCCAAAATCCAAGTTGTCCAATAAAGGGACAAATGGTCCTTTAGGGACAAATTTGAAAAAATATAATGTATTGTAATTAAATCAAATTTTTTGTATATTTGAAAATTGAGTTCAATTCAATTGAAAATTTTGTATACTAAAGAATTGAATTGAATTGAATGGATTCTTTCATGAATTTTATAATTAAATTGAAATGAAATAAATTGATTGAATTGAATTTAGTTGAATTGAATTGAATGAAATAATTTAAAAAAAAAAATCAAACTTCATTTCAAAATTTTCCTAGTTGATGATTAAATGAAATTGTAAATTTATGTAATTGGGAATTGAAAACAAAATTTAAAAATTTGAAAATTGAATTGAAATGAAATGAATTTTTTGAATAGAATTAAATTGAATTTTAGAAATGAATTGAATTTAAAATTGTACATAGTTAGAAGAAAGAAACTTACATTAGAGTATTTGATAAATAAAATTAATTGAATTGAATTGATTTTAAGATATTGTCTAGGAAAGTGAAATTTAACTTACTGTAGAATATTTGAGGATTAAATTGAATATAATTGAATTGAAATGATGATAATTGAATTGAATTGATGACAATTGAATTCAATAAATAATTTCTTGTAATTCATATTGAGATTTTGATTTTAGAATTTGGAAATTGCATTTAAACACATTAAATAAGTTTAATATTTAATATTACAAAAATGAATGAGAATATAATAGAATTGAATTGAAAATTACATTTATTTGGATTTTTTTTTTTGAACAAATGGGAGAACCCACTGCATTTTTATTTGGAAATTGAACATTGAATTTGAGTGTTTGGAAGTTGATTTGAATTGAATTGAATGTAAATCAAATTTTTACGGAATTTGAATTGAAATCAATTTTATTCAACTGAAAATTTTGTATATTTGAAAACTAAATGAAATTGAATGTAGAATTGAATGTAAAATTGTTTATTGATACACTGTAATTGAAATGTGAGATTAATTTGGCAAGTCAACTATACCTTATTAAAAAAATTCGTTTGAAAAATTGGAAAAATTGCATAAAAAATAAATGAGTGAGTATGTATAATATTGTCATGTTGAGTATAAATGATTAACTGATAGTTAAATAATAATAATTTATATTTTATATTCTATAATATTATGCACCATTGAAATTGTTAAATGAAAAATAGAATGAAAATTGCAGATCAATTTATCTTTACAATACAATAATTTCAAAAAAATATTTAAGTACATAAATAATAATTTTAAAATATAACCCTTAAAGTATTGTGGGTATTTCTTAATCTTTGTTACTATTTTATGCTTTTTGTATTTCTTGGTTTATTTTGTTTTGGTCTATGACTTTTGATCATTACGTTATTGTCAATTTGAACAATTACAAAAAAATTATTAAACTTCAGGGTGTAGGATTTCAAAATAATTTATAAAACAATTAAAAAAACTTAGAAGAGCAATACTTTATACATGAAGTCATGTGGTAAGTACTTGATATTATTTCAATATGAAATCTCTTATTTATGATAGTATATAGAGGTCCAAACAATCATTGCATCAATAAACAAATAAATTTCAAAATAAATTAACCAAATGCTATTTGCAAATTATAAAATAGAAGAGACCTTTCCAATTTAAATTAAAATAAAAAAATCTTAGAAGTTTACATATATACATTTATATATTGATGTAAAAATATCCTTAGAATTATAAATACTACAATTATAGTATTTAAGGTAGCAATATTTATATTACCAATATATAGGGTTTAACATATTTTATTTTTGTGAAGATAAATTAAAGAAGGATGCAAAGTACCACTTATAAAGTAAAAAAATACACTAAACAAGCGGATAAAATAAAACCTGCATAATAACACCTCAAGTGCAAAACATCATTATATATGTCATTGTTTTATACAACCCCACTCAATTTACACAAATGAATGGTAGTATATTGATAAGCTGTGCAAAGATAACACTTCAAGTGCAATACATCATTATATATGTCATTGTTTCATATAACCTCACTCAATTCACACAAATGAACGGTGGTATAGTAGTGAACTGCGCAAATATAACACCTCAAGCATAAAACATCACTATATATGTCATTATTTCATACAACCTCACTCAATTCATGTAAATGAATGGCAGTGTAGTGATAAATTGCACAAAGATAACACCTCAAGCGCAAAATATCACTATGCATATTCATATAAAAAAAATATGAAACACAACAAATTGAAATTCAATACTACAAAATAAAATAAAACAAAAACATAGGAAAAAAATACAATGGATATATATATATATATGCAACTATATATTTGAAAAATTGCGAGTAGATGAAAAGAACGTACTTTGATAAAAATCCAATTTTTTAGAAGTTTTATTTCTTCACACAAATTGTTAGAGTCAAAATAGCGGAAAGTAGCCAAAAAAGGCTGAAGATGCTACAAGAAGTCGAAAAGAGTTTGAAAAGGGCTGCTCATATAGTCAAAGTCAAAATAGTCAGTTGAATAGAGTTGAAAAGAATTGAAAAAATCAATAAACTAAAAGTCGAAATGAACTAGAATCAAAATAGTCAAAAAGGGCCGAAGAAGACAAAAAGGTGATAGAAATTGAGAAGATCGAGATAAGGGCCGATAAAGATCAAAAAGGCTAAATAAGTTAAAAAAACCATTCTGAATAAAAATGAGCCAAATTAGGGCCGAAAAATACCAAAAAGGTTTTAAAGGAAGAATTGACGAAAGGACCAAAAAAATCAATAAAGCCAAAGAAAGCAAGAAAAAAGCACAAAGACTGAGAAGGACCAAGAAGATTGAAAAGAAAGAAAGTTTGTTACTAAAATGTGATTACATAGAAAGAAATGGTTTTTTTTGGTGATCTTAGAAAACAATGAGGTGAAGATACTAGATGTCACTAATGATATAATTAAATTATGAAGTGCCAACTGGATGCAAGTAAATGCTGCATTTGAAAAATAATCAAGATCTAAATTTTCTACTAATTTAGAGATTTTACTTTATAAACATGCAGGGTTTTGGATTAATTTAAGTATAATATTATATTTTAGATCAAATACCATATTGCCATATGATATACCATTTTTAATTCAATACTTTTTTTTGGACTTTTTGCATAATAAACTAAACTTAAACTACAAAAATGGTAGTTTAGGATTTAGGGAAAAAAAAGGTTAACTATGATTCTCAAGTGACAAATTGGGAGCTCACAGTGTCTTGTAATTATAACATTGACTTGAGCTAAATTTATTCTTTGAAACAATATATTATGTTTTTTAAAATAAAAATAAAAATAATTTAGTTAATGTAATAAATTTTTTATCAAAATCTTCATGGATCAATCCATCCCTAAAACATTTTCATATTCGAACTTTAAATATTCCAACTTACTATTGTAGGTCCTTTACAAAAAAATACATATTTCAATAGATTCGTAGATTTAAAGGCTAAAAACTTTGTATTAGAAATTTTCAAATCAATAATTTAGATTCAAATGTAAAAAATAATATTAATCAATTATTTAGTTCAATCTATCTTAAAATTACAAAATATTATATTATAAATTTTAACATTCTATTCAAAATTTTAATCTTAAATTTTTTATAAGTAATTAATTGAAATTTTAATTTTAAAAAGGAGAAGAAGAAGAAGAAGAAAGGAACATCTTGACATCGTTCTGCACACACAAACCACCTCTTTCTCTCACCAACCAAGACAATTACACATTATAGAAAGAGACTAGAGAGGAGGGGAGTGAAATAGAGGGCAAGGGGGGAGAAGGTGAATAGTGATTTAGCAAGTAGATTAGGTAGGAAATCCATGGGATTTCATGGTGACCATTGAAGGGAGGATTAATATGACGAATGTAAGGCTTTTGTAAGCTTGGAAGGGAGCATTAAAGGGTCTCGTAGGTTGAGACCATAGTGTGTAAGGACTCCATTAAAGTTCTTGGTGGAATAGTGTTAACTTCGAAGAACGAAACCGGAAGAAAAAGAAGGAAGGAGGGAAGAAAAAGAAGTGGAGCTCAAGGGCCTCCATGGAGCCGGAGAAGGCGTACGAGGACCTGGACAATTTCACACCAATCCCTGGCAGTAGCAAGGTAAATCACTAAAGCTGCCGACTGTCATTTACTAGACTATCAAGCAGAGAGTGAACATAAATTAGGGGAAGTCGAATCACGTAGTGAATAATTAGGAAAGGTTAAGGGATTTAACTCCCACCTAAATAGGAGTGTGCCACGATCAAATATAAAATTTAAACTCAGAATATCCCACATAGAAATCATGTAGGCAGGAACTAGAAACATAGAATCTATTGTGGCCCGACAGTAATTTGATAACTGACGGTGACTGGTTATTACATCACTTGTGTTCTTAAGCATTTTCTTTCGCCCATCCACGAAACTAAGAAACAGTAGCAAAATCCATTGCTTGGAAGGCACAGTGAATTGCATTTACAACACACCCTTAAATTAAAAAGTGGATAAAAGCTAAGACCCTGATCGTGTTCGCTTACTTACCAAGGATGGGTAATCAAGCGCCTACACCGTGAAGCAAAAATGCCCTTCGAATGTAAATTTTATCTTTTTATATACTTTGATAACTTGAATTTGACTTGGACAGGTGATGCTTGGAGAGTAAAAATGCCTTCCAAATAAAAATGTGCTCTTTTTTATATACTTTGATTACTTGAATGTGGGTTGGACTAGTAAAGCCCAGGAGTGAAAATGCTCTATCGAATGAAAATATGTTCTTCTTTATAAACTTTGATTACCTGAATGTGCGTTGAATTAGTGATGCTTGTGGAGTGAAAATGCCCTCCAAATGAAAATGTCTTTTTTTTAATAAACTTTGATTATTTGAATGTGGGATGAACTAGTGATGCCCGTGGAGTGAAAATGCCCTCCGAATGAAAATGTATTTTTTTTAATAAACTTTGATTACTTGAATGAGTGTTGGACGAGTGATGCCTGTGGAGTGAAAATGCTTTCTGAATGAAAATGTTATTTTTTTAATAAACTTTGATTATTTGAATGTGAGTTGGACTAATGATACCCATGGAGTGAAAATGCCCTACCGAATGAAAATGTTCTCTTTTTAATAAATTTTTGTTACTTGAGTGTGGGTTGAACTAGATGTACCGATGCCAAAGGATGGGAGCATCAGATACCAGAGACTTTCTCTTGTTCCGCTTACTTAACTACTCCGTATTTTTACACCATCATCGACAGACACTGAGCTATACTGTGCATTTACCTCATTTTGCAACTAACTCCGTACCACTCTGCTACGTTATCTAGAGTATTATCCATGGGGGTAGGCAACTTTGAAAGGGGTTGACAGATTTTCATCGATGACCAGGAGAGAAGGAAATACAAAACAAAGAAAGTTATAAAGCCATACCTCAACTGTCCTCATGAGGATAATGAGCACATTCAAACGGACTTCCAACTTCAGACCAATCCCCGGGTCCATAGACAACTTTACTCTAATCTGCAGGGATGCTCGGATCGTAAATCCATTTTTGAGCTGATTCTGTAATTATAACAAAATTTATAAATAATCTTTTTGAAATAAGAAGCTAGGCTTACATAATATAACAATTCAAATTTTATATGATAAGATATCATATTTAAAGGAAATGTATATCTGAAAACGTAGTTGCTTTGACAGCATTGTAAAAAGTAATAGAATTGAATTCGAACTTCCACAAGTTGTCATTCATCATGTAAGTGCTTCATTTCTAATGCAAGTAAATGTACGTTGCTTTTGAGACAATGCAACTTCCATTTGTATACTTGAGAAATTTTCACGAGAATCATGAACCACATTGTCAGGTTTGCATATGAAAACTGTATCATGTCTTGGTTTGAAACAAATATTTGATTTTGGTAGGAAAAATTCCCTTCTACTACAACTTTCTTTTCGAGAGTATACAACGTTTGTCATATAAATAAAAGTATAAGTAAAATATTATATAAATTTTATTATCATAATTACACATTTAAAACTTTCATACAAAGTCCAAACATACCTCTTTCAAACCAAGCGAAAAATCCAAATCCGACATCACTCTGGTCTAAATGTGCACTTGAGCGATAGTTTTTTGTCACAGCTAATGCTGTGAAAGGAGATTCTTCAATCTTTCCTTCATTCTCCTTCATAGATTGAATTTGGCGTTCTTTTTCTAACTTCTCAATCTATACATGGTAAGTTTGCTTTAAATAATAATACATTGTTATAGCAAAATTATTAGCACGATGATTTAGTTTTTCCTTTTGAACATATTTGTATTCATAAAATATTAGTAAGTTTATAATGTAATCAAATAAACATTAAAAAAATCATTAAAAACAACATTAAACTTAAAATAAGGATATAAATGTATACTTTTCGATGTTTTTATAATCGAACCGCCACCCACATAAGCATGTGCGGGAACTTTTCTTACTAGTTGTACGGGTGCATGGGTTACCCATTTCCTCAAAAACGATGGCTTCATTCATCAACTTGTTGACGTAATCTTTAAATAAATCATTGAAATCCAATAAGCCTATTATATTACCAAAATT
Organism: Pseudisothecium myosuroides; assembly: GCA_951799445.1. NCBI lineage: Eukaryota > Viridiplantae > Streptophyta > Bryopsida > Hypnales > Lembophyllaceae > Pseudisothecium > Pseudisothecium myosuroides. The sequence continues at coordinate 17,417,182 of OX637290.1, read as the reverse complement.
CTCCTCTTCTGCTAAAACAGTAGAATTACAAGCCTTTCATATCTTAAAGTATCATAATTTACATCAAAAGAAGGATTCAAATAATATGACTTTTGCTCACATCTTTGAGCAACAATTTTAACAATAGTTCCCTGTGGCAATGCATGATATATGTGGTTTAGCATCACACCAATTGCACTCTAATTTCTTCTTTGACGTTGCAAAATGTCAATGTGCTTCTTTGAATTGGAATGATCAGCTACTTTTGACAAAGTATTTGTAATTTTGAGGTTGCATACTTGACACAATAAAATATTTGTTGTTTCATCCCAATCTGCACAAATGAAATAAAAATCAATCAAGTCTTCAACTCAAACAAATAATTAATAAAATAGATAAATATCTTAAATGTGTTTGATAAAAATTAAAACAGTTGTGAAGCTTACCAAATCCAACTGTTTCCAAGTACGGCAACGCATTCTGAAATTTCAAAAATTATTGATATTAATAATAAAGTAAATAAATAAAAATTAATTTATATAAATTTTAGTAATGTAAAATATTACCAATTCAATATATACTCTTAATTTTAAACAAGACTCAAATTTGTGCTTTCACTAGATTAAAATTTAATTTCAAATTAGTAATTTAAATATGCATTAAATTATTAAAATAAAAATAATGATTGATTAGCAAATTTCTAAGAATTATTATTTTTTAAATTGCATTAATAATTACATCTTAAACATAATGTTTGAAATATATGAAGTTGTCATTCTTATAATTTAATAAAAGTTGTTTTAATCATTTACAAAATTTTCATTTATGATGTAATATTTTTAATATTAATTTATTTTTATTTTCAATACTTTTGATGTATATGCTTTAATAATACTTTGCAAAATTCACCTTAACCTCGACAATACATCTCTTGTACTTTTAATTTTTTGTTCTAAATATACGTTTTCTTACAATCTAAAATCTCATTTTGCCTTGAAAAAACTCTAATTGTCTTGTATTTATAATTTTCATAACACTAATAATACAAAAAAGGTTGTTGATATGTATGTTTATGAATGTAAGTTTATAAGCTTTTGTATCTTTTTATATCAATGATTTGTAACCATAGGTTTAGTTTTTCAAGGTTCATGGTTTAGTTTAAAGTATAGATAAAATAACTTTAATTTATCAACTTATTATTAGTGATCCATAAAGTAATGAAAACAAATGATATATATTTGAAATTCCAAACATAAGTGAAACGCATGAAACGTAGATAAAAACTTGCATCGAACTACAAATTTAATTAAAATAGTCGCCAAAAAAAATCAAGCTTGAATCCAATGCTATTATTTTAATTTGGTCTAATTCACTCTTGCATGTCACATAACTTTGTTTAAGAAGATAGTCAATCAATTCTCGCACTTTAGCTTGAAAAAAATCCGTCTTGCCTTTTTTAATGAAATAAATGAATTTAACAGTCACAAGCATTTCATCATGAAGACACAATCAATGTTATAATTAACTACAATTTGCAATTTTTTGACGATGAATTCTAAATTCAAATTTATAGCTTACTATATGTCAAAAAAATTAACACAACGCGAGCTATCAAGATAGAAATACAAATTCTAAACACCTTAAAGACGTTAATTTACCTCAATAACAAACCATCAGTTAGGTATTTCAATTCATACATTAACAACTAACAAAAAATATTTGATTCAAGATTGATCCCTATATATTTATAGGCAAGTTTATAGGGCTTGGGAATGACCTAAATTATGAATATATATAATGTGGCAATAAATCACATCAACAAAATTAATTCTTGAAATTAAAAATTCTATGATGTAAAAATCCAAAGGACTAATGAAAAATGTCTACTACAATTTGTAGTAGTCAACTCCCAATGGTTCTTCAAATGTCAATTTATCCTAGATAAGTCCTCTTATATTAGCTTATGTTACAAAGGCTAATTATTATGAAATATTTAAAGGTCGCACTTCTGCATATTAAAATTAGCTCTAGATTTTAGGATTTAAAAAAATAATATTTTGAACCGTTTATATTAATAATAATGCATGGGGAACCGTATGTTATTCTATTTAGGTAATTTATTCATAACATATGACTATTATCTTTATGTTAATTTTGTGTTCTCTATAAATAATTTCAATCTAATTTTCTTAACATGATTTATATTTTTCAAAATACAATATTTTAAAATGCATTCTTCTTTTTTGTCTCAAGCAAATTTTTCTCTATGTAAGCAAATTACCAATTGTACAAGCATTTTTGGTTCAAAATTGTTTGTTGAGAAGTTGTCTGTATTATATTGTATTATAATAAATTAATTTAAATAATTTTTTTAATTTGTAAATTATGTTTAAAATTGCAATTAAAAAAATAGTAACTTCATAATGTATAATGTATAAATAAAAGTTATATTTTGTTAATTTTAGATTCTATTCATCAAAGTTAAATCTATAATTGCTATCACTTATATTATTACATTGAAATTAGTAATTCAATATTAATATTATAAATTTACTTAATTTTTTTGAATTTGTAATTGCAAAATATTTTCTTAAAATTGTTGTTTTTAAGAGTTTTGTTGAGCCAAAATCTCATAATTTTTGGGTGAATTATTAGACTATAAAATGATGCATAAATTTTTTGCAAATAATTTTTTTTCTAATCCAATCACATATATGTAAAGCTAATTTTTCTTAAAGTGTGTTTTACAAAATATATACACTACAAACAAGCATTATGACATATAAAAAAATAAAATTTGATTTTGTATATCATGCTAAAAAAGATGGTTGGATGTTTACAAGTCAAAAAATAAAACTAAGGTATTCAAATTTGTTATTGAACAACATTATATTAAATAAACTATAAATGTATTGACTATGGAAATTGTTTAAAATGCACTTAACAAATATATGAGGATGTGTAGACTTTAGGATATAAAATTCATTTTGAATCCTAAACAAAATTTTGATAATATCAATAATAAAAGTATAGTCAATAAAAATCTTTTATATATTAAAATTACTTATGTAAAATAATTGTATGTTTTATAAAATAATTATATACAAAAATTATTATTATTTGCTATTTTTTTCATTTTAAATTCGTTTATTGAAAATGGTTTTTCATTCAAGGTTCATTTTCACAGTTAGTATCATTAACATTATGTACTTAGAAAAAATATTTAGGTTCATTTTTATTATGAAAAAAATGATACTAACTATGAAAATTTTGTTGTTTTTGCTTACACAATTCATTTGCATGTTACACTATAAATGATATACGTGCAAATGATGAAAACATCTATGTCGAGAATTGATTTTACTAGGTGTGGGTTATATTGGTCAATGGTAGGTTTAATTTTAGTATACTTATAGCCATAAACATTTGAGCAAATAACATTTCTGGAGGCCAAGACAAATTTTTACAAAACGTGACAAGATGAAGAGAATAGATCACGATGCTTTCAAATTTTGATGTGCTTATGACAAGATTGGAAGGTTAGTTTATTTTCTTAAATGTTAAACTATAATTTTTAATTTATTGCTTTCATTAAATAAATATTTAAATGATCTTTTTCAATTTTGTAGGTTTGAATATAATATACAAAGATGTTATCATCATATTAATCAATTTTGTACAATAATGTGCAATCACTTAAATGTGCAATTTCTAAAGGTTTTTAAGCATTTAGAAATTTTTTTGCATGAAGAAGGCATTAAAGAAAAAGACAATGTTACACTTAGAAATGCATCGTTTACAACCATGTATATCATCCAAAACTATCATTGCAATATACATACAAATGTAGATAATATGTTGTATAGATTTTGGAAGGTATTGGGTTAGAATACTATATAATCTATTAAAAATATTGACCTTGCTATTTAGATTTTTATTTTAAATATATTTCCTAAAGGCTTGACCCTATTTTGGTCAGCTATATGCAGTACCAATTTAGCCTCTTGTAATCCCATTAAGTGAAGCCTTAATATTGTATCTTGGTTCATTAAATTAACACTTGAACCACCATCTACTTGGACATCATATACAATTAGGCCTTCTATTTGTACATCAATCACTAAGGTGCCTGAGTTAGGACTTAGACTTAGAGCTACTTCATTAACGACCTAGTGCGCCTCATAACCACTCTATCCAAGTTTTGATGGTTTTAATTGTTCTTCCTAGATTTCCACCTAAATCTATTTCTTCCTAAACTCTCTTCAACCTCCTAAAATGTCACTTCATTTCTCTCTATTTTCAAAGTGGTTTTGAAAGTTTCAAGTGTTCTACTTCCTATGGTTTTTGAGCCTCTTTTTGCAATGGAAACGTTGCAAATTGAGATTCCTTAGCCTCCTACTTTCTTAATTTCCCTCCTCCTTATCTTTCTTCTAATTTTCTCTATCCTCCTAACTACTAAAATTTCTACTTTTAGGAGGCAAGATTAGGTGGTGCACAATGTGGCAATTAGTTTATTTTGTTTTGTTTTTAAAAGAAAGAATTTCTTTTTTCACAAGAAAGTTTTGGAACCAGTTCGGCAAAGAGTTTTGAGACTAGTTCAAAGCGTTCAAACACCAAGTCGGCAGTCCAGCACCCCAGTCGACAGTCCAGAATCCAGTCGGTCACGGACCCTTCTTTGCTGCGGCTTTGGGTGCTGCTACGTGGCGGTGGTTGATTGGTGGCAATCCGACATAGTTCAACCCTTTGCCTAGTACGTCTTTTGTCCAGTTCGGGTTTGTTTGTTTAATTTTTGGATTTTTGGGGTGTTCTTATAAACAAAGAACTAGCTTGCCTAACACACTTAGCTAAAAGAAAACAACTCTTGGTATTCTAATTTTTTAAGGTTTTTTGTCAAAGCTAAAGCTTCGCCGTATTTTAGAAAATCTCCAAAACTTCTAAACAATTTGAACAAAGCAAAGTCAAAGCTTCGCCGTATTTTAGAAATTCTCCAAAATTTCTAGACAATTTGAACAAAACAAAGTCAAAGCTTCGCCGTATTTTAGAAAATCTCCAAAACTTCTAAACAATTCGAACAAAACAAAGTCAAAGCTTCGCTGTATTTTAGAAAATCTCCAAAACTTCTAGACAATTCGAACAAAGTAAAGTCAAAGCTCCGCCGTATTAGAGAACCTACTAATATCAAGGGTTCAAACCAACAAAGGAGGATTGTTAGTACAACTCTGCAAGGGCTAAAAACCAACACAAAACTAACACAAGGGGAGCTTGGATGGTTGGTAGACGCTAAAACTTGAACACAAGTTAGTCAAGATAGGTTAGAACACAACTTTCTCAAAGAAAACACTAGAGGGCCTCCCTAAGCGGCATCGCCAAGGTACGGAGGGGGGTATACTCTAGAATTAGTAAAATACAACAACAATTAACAACAATTTCACAACAAGACTTCAAACAAGGCAATAAGAGAAAACTTTGAAGGGACCCCAATGTCCTTCAAAGAGAGCTCCGAAAACACCAACAATGAAGCTAAAAATGCTTCAGAAACACACAAATTTGACAACGTAGCCTAAAATGGCCAAAATCCAACTAAATGGACCCAAATGTGCAAAGTAAGCCAAAATATGGCTACAAGGGGTGTTTGTGAGAAGAAAATGAGCCCCCATATATACATTTCTAAGGGTGCTCATCCCCCCTCTTTTCCTAAGCTGTAATCTTATCAACTAAGATTTTCATCCTAATCTTTAATTTTTGACTTTCTACGCTGGTTCAAACTTCTAACTTTTGAAGATTAACTCCAAATTGAAAACCGATTGCGCCGTTGGCTTCAGAAGGTCATTTTCAATCTTCAGGAATCCTTCTTCCCTTAACCAAACTCCAAAAATTGCATCATAACCTACCGCTAATTGAACGCCAAAACGGGGTAAAAACCCAAATCTTGGAGGTTGACTTTTCTGAAAAAAGTAATTAGCCTAAGTTCTTTAGTAGGTATGAAGGAGTAAGAAAAGACCTAGCTTTGACCTCATTCCGATTTCGTATGCTCCTGGTACGCAAGTCAACTCCACCGTAAACTTCAAATTTGCCAATTATCGGGGAATCTCGCCGGTTCGGGCACTTCTGGCTATCGGAATGTCTTGAAACTTGGTGGGGCATCTTATTAGCATAAAAAAAGCTAATATAATTTTTAGTGAGATTTTATTGCAACCTGGATAAAATCTAGGAATTTTCCATCGTAGATTTTGGCGGTTGACCATCCGGAAGGGCCTCTTTTGCAAGTTAGAAAATTCCAAATTTTTTTATGGAACCTCTCATAGAATTCCACAAAGTATGTGCAAGCTCATATTTCTACTTTGCACAAAAGTCAAAGGAGAATCAAATTCTGTCTTCTCCTTTTAATTCTGGTAACTAGAGAATCTTTCACATACAAGGGAATCTTGGCAAGCCGATTTTGCCATTGAGTCCAAAATGTGATTTCCACCCTAGAATGCCATATTCCGCCCGTAGATTCTTCTTACGGGTCCATCTTGATTTTGTAACTTCTGCAGGCCTACAATTGGGGTTTCCGCTATTTCTTCGATGCTATGGGGAAAGTGAAATCTATCTCTGGGAATGGACTTAGGACCTCAACGGTGTTCCCTCGGACCAATTTTAGCCATAAGATGTCACATGTACCGTAGGTTTGGGCAGTTTGGGCCAAGTTAGCCCTTAATTCTACTATTTATCGATATTCCCATGTTTTAACCTATGAACAAGTGGGAATGAGATTTATTTGGGGCAAAACAACTTATAAGGGATCAAATGTTATATTGGTACTTGACACACCTATTTTGGTTTTACACTCTTTTTTGGGCTTTTTGTATATAAAACTATACTTAAATTTATAAAAATAAAAACAAAAAAACTGTGAGTCCCCAGTGACGAATTAGGGGCTCACAAGCGTGCAATAGGCAAGGCCGAATGGAAAACTTGCGGTCTGCTGGCGCCGATGTCACGCTCTATTATCGAAATTAGCGATTTTAGACTTGCTTAGTTTGTGCGCATTTTAGGCTTGTGCTGCAATTAAGCGCCAACGTCGACTATGTCGCACGTTGCCAGGTGAGGATACATGAGTGTAAGCTGCAGCGTCATTTTGTGGTTTCTTATTTCTTTGTTGGGTTCCAATTTCACGCTTTGGGAGTCACATTTTGGCTTTGATAATTCGTATTAAACCTTGGAGGTAGGACAACACTGAGCAAACGGTTCTTCTTTCTTACAGGGTTGGTGTGCACTATCCCAACAGATACTTCTACTACCAACCAGTGTTTCAGTGAGGTGAGGTTGTAGGGTACCGCAACTGGTTCCAAACTGCTAACATTGGGGTACGAATTATATATTGCTGTGCTATGGGCAAGCAAAAGCATGCAGAGCGTGGAGGGGAAGGTGGATCCCAGGGAGGAGCGGCAAGTGCAGGTTGTCAAAAGTCACAGAGAAGTTCCGAGGTAACTTGCTACTAGTACTTCTTGCTTGCCAATGTTGACAAGCACTCCTTCAACATCAATTACTGCAGCAAGGAAGAATTCACAAGGTTGCTAGAGGAGTGCGCCACTAAAGCAACCACTGACATCCCAAGGGGTGGGGATAGGTCTAGAAATTTCTTCCGTTGCATACACTGCCAGCGGATTAACTTCACCAACAAGATGCGGCTGAACTGTCATCGTTTTAACTTCCACTATCCAGTTGTGAAGGATGACATGGGCAACCCAAAGCACCTATTGCCATATCCAGACGGTGGTTTAGGACAAGGTAAGGTCTCTGAGGCAATCCGAAAGGGGAAGTTCGTCGATATTGACGCCAAAGTCATTTGCGGCAAGGTGAAGAAGGGTGGCAGCGCTTCTACGAGGGGGAAGAAGGTGGCTGAGGTCAATGACGAAGTGGAGGACCGGCCGAAGGGGATGAAGAAGACACTTGTTGCTGTACACACGGGCGGTTTGGCATTCTCCATGGAGTCGGAGCAAGGTGAGACTGAAGTTCAAGCGACACTAAAGGCAAAGAAGTCCTCCAGCGGCGGCGTAGGCATCAATGTCTCGAGCAGGAGGAAGAAGAACACGGAGGATGCAGTAGCTGGCCCGGGGACTTCAAGCGGCAAGAAATTGAAGGCCGTGCGGTTCACAGAGGCTAGTCCACCTGCGGATGACGGCATAAACGAGCTCTCGGAGACTGATACTAATGATAGCAAGGGGGACTTCATGGTCTTAAAGCAGACAAGGACTAGGAGCAGCTTAGCAGATAAAACACTAGTGGAGGTGCTTGCACGACAGCAGCGCGGTAGCTCGATAGAGACACCGCGGAAGAAATCACAGGGAAAGAAGTTGGAAGGCACCGTCACCCAAATTGTTTCTGCCTTGAAAGCTGCAGAAGGTCATGGCACTCGGAAAGGAGATCCGCTGTGGGGAGTAAATCCCGTGCAAGACAATCCAAAACCACCTGATCGGGAGGGTTAGAAACGTAAGGCCAAGTCCAAGAGCGAGGTGGGAATACGAACTAAGGGGGAGGAGCCCCCAAAACGAAAGAAGGTGGACGTCCACCTGCCTTCGAAACACAGTCGAAGGAGGGTGGTTACGTCGACGGATACTGACGATGAAGGCAACACATCGGAAGATGGCAACCTCGAAACACTAATACGGGCAGCAGATATGGAGACAGAGCTGGAACGTGCTTTCAATGCAGTGGACGAACTCAATGCAGGAGACGACGTCATGGAGCAACAACAGGAAACCGGCCCTGATGCGGAGCCTGATCCAGAGTTCCAAATGCCATCCCCGCCTGAGAAGTTGGAGTTTGACCGTGCGCGCCTGGTAATTGTCTCGTTCACGGGGAACTATGAAGGGAACTTGGCGCTACATCGATACTGGATGTCTGGGATGTCTTCTCCTAAGCCGGTAATGTACCACCCGGAGTTGGCGACAGCAACGTCTGGAAGAGCTCAGCGTCTCCGTTGAGATGAAATGGAGGTGAAGATGGCAACTCGCATGAAGGGAGATGAATTAGCAGCGTCTCGTCCGAAACTGAAGCCACCAGTCCCTGTTCCAGTTCCGGACTTTTACAATTTGCTCCTAGTAAGGCCGCAGTTACTTGACTAGTCATGGCAGGGGTTCTCAGGACAAGAGTTCAATGACAAATTCGCGTAGTCTTGGGCTAGTCAAAAATTCCAGGTTGCCACAAAAGACTGCGGGACATGGTGGTTCTGCGAAGCAAAGGTGAGATGATATGCCATGATGTTAACGTTGTCATGGATTTAGGGTCTCTCTCTTACGCCTTAGGCAGTATTTGTATTATGTGTTTGGGTGAACGCTTTATCTAGTAGTGTTTTGCAATAGAACATCCTAAAATATTGGTTGCCACGACACCCTGCAGGAAGAGGAATATTCCAACATGTGGAAGTCTCTTGGGCGTGCAATGACCTCTGTCTGCCATAGTGTGAAGTACAAAAAGGTGCCCCGGGACATTGAACTCATGGGTCAGTACCTACAGCACGTGCAAGATCATGCACGTTACAAAGAAAAGCGGCGAATAGATGCAGATGCCTTGATGGCGGAGCAAGAGTGCATCATTAGGGATGCAGTCGCGGAATTCAAGCAGAAGACGCGAATTAGACGTGAGGCCTATCGGTGGGATTGGTGCCCCATCTGACTAGTCCTAGTCCAAAACCAGCAGCTTTTCGACAAACTTCCGGCACTACCTTGGTGTCACGACGATACGTGGAGGACCTGAAAAACACTCATACACCATTTGTGGGACGTCTGAACCGCAATTCGTTCTCCTTTTCAATGTCTCCTTCCAGTGTTTCAAATGACTTTGTTGCCCAGTATTTGAAGTTAGTGCTAGGTTTTTAAGTTAATACTGAAGTAGTGGCCAATATTAATTATTCTCTGCATTTTTAGATGAGGAGGCAGAGGAGGCCCGTCGCGTTATCCTTGCTGAACGTTTTCCCAAACTGAAGCCACCTTACTTTGTCCTCATGCTGCGGATTGTGCTGCACAACGTCTTCGGGAGGTGGAGGCAGTTGACCTGCCCAATATTTGGAGTCAGCAGGGAAGTGGTCAGGAGCATGTGCAAGAGGCACCGGGATATCATGCTTGCGCTGGCGGTATTCACCTTCGAAGCCCCCTTCCGTTTCTTTGGCATGGCGTCGTTTGAGTTCAAAATTGTTCACAATGCAATCCTCAAGGACTGCAAGATGGTTAATGAGGGCCAAGAAAATCAAGTGTTGGACAACGTCATGAAGTGGGTGCATCACGTCCAAATCCGAGCCCTACAAGATCTAGCGCGTGATAGTCCTGATGTGTTCCGACGTTGCTGGACCACAACCTTACACGAGCATTGGAGAGACCAGTCAAAGTTCTGGACAAAGTGCCTCCGCATGCGAGAGGACTTGGACATAGGTTGGATTTCGAACGAGGTGCAGCCAAAGTGGGCATCAAAGGTGAAGGACATCAGGCGTCAGATCATGGACTTTGTAAACTCCATGAAGACAGCGTTGGATGAGGACGAGGCTGCTGTATGGGCACAATACGATGGCAGGGAGGAATCTGTTTCGATACTGCTGGTGCTTGAAACAGTCGTTGGAATGGGCGTCGCACAAAAAGAAGTTGATGCACCCCCACCCACCCTTACTAAGTCCCACATTGGAAGCACAGTAGCCAACACGGGACCGGGGACTGATGTTGCGCAGGAAGAAGTGGGTTGCCCCGTCCCCCTCAATAAGTACCAGATGTAAAGCACAATAGAGGGAATAAAGAAGGGGACGAGTGTTATATAAGAAGAAGCTGGTGCATCCTCAACCCTGAGCAAGTCCCACACTGAAAGCGCCCTCGCCAATACAGTAGACTATACGGGCATTGCATACGAACAGACTGGTGCATATACCCCCTCAGCAAAACACTGACGCAAACCACACTAGATGACATGCTGGATGGGATGGGCAGTTTAGAAGACCAGGTTCGTGCATCGAACCTGCAGAGTATGTCCGTACCGCATTGTGTAGTAAACAAAGCAATTGAAGGGACGAATTAATGTCCACAAGCTTCTTCTACGTACGTGCCCTTCAATGTGTCCCAAATGCAGAGAGATATCGACGTCCATGACATTACTACGCAGGATCTGGACATACAAGGACTCCCTGTTGCAAGAACTCCGGATGGGATGATTGGCCTCGTGTGTAACGATTTTTCAGTTTGTGAGCTCAGCTTCCAAGTCGTGCAAACCATTCCGCGCAGTCTAGATTTGGACTTTGCCTTGCTGTAGGAAACGGTAGAGAATAGTGATTCCAAAATCAAAGAGGGCAGCGATCCCAAAACCGGGGAGGATGGCAATCCCAAAACTGGAGAGGACAGCAACGGTCATCAGATAGATACAAACGCCTTGCCAGTCCCTGATCCCGAGAGCACGCGGAGAATATCGCACTCGATATCATACCGAAAGAGCGTTACTTTTGCTCCTCTTCGCACTATAGAGCTAGATTCGTCGACTTGGTGTAGGCTTTCCATCGCCAAGACCTTTGACTACCTCGCTATAGAGGAGCTCATGGAATCCTTACCAAAGTACCACCTATTGTCCTCACTGCAGTTTGCTCTGTAGTCTTGTGAAACACTGCTTGCTTAACACGGGACCAAGAACAGTGGCAGTAAAACACTGAGACAATGATTTTGTGCTTGCAGGAAGGGAAGCAGGGATCGCGAGGGCGGTGACATAAATTTTTTTGGAGGACAGTGGGACTCCTTGCCAGTGCCTCTATCCCAGATTCGGGAGCTAAAGCGGATCAAGAAATTCCTTGGGCAAAACATCGTAGAGCTCTTGAGTTGACGCTTGTAGTGGAGTTTGAATCCAGATGATCGCAGCCGCGTGTACGTGGCCTTCAACTTTATGCAAGGCCCTCTTGGACGAGCATGGGATGTGCAAAGTAATGCGGCGCTGTTGAAGTGGGGTCGAGAGTACCTCGTTCCAGCGTGAATCTACAGCGAGTGCTTGCAAAACCTGGAGGTGCTTGTACCTTACGTTGGCGCTTTGCACTGGTCATTGTTTATTTTTACAGAGACAACAGTGCTTCACTTGGATAGCGCAGGCCTTCACACTACAGCGGAGGAGAAGGATTACATTTCTCGGGTTTGGAGGGTCTGGCAATTATTACATGAGCATCAACTGTCCTTGGCCCCTGTAACTGAGTCGGTCCGCACATTTACTCAGACAGGGAATTATGAGTGCGGCTATTGTATGTTGCGTTTTATGGAGTTGTATGTTCGTTTTTTCCATGGTGATGACCCGATTTTGGACCGAGGCAAGGCCGAGGAGTTGTTTCGCACACAGGTGCTGGTGGAAGAGCGCGGCCGTGAGATGCAGAAGAATGTCATTGTTGCAGTGGCAGATGAGCTCTCCGAGACGGCCATCTCGGTCCCTTACGAGCCCCCCTATCGCGTGTTGTACTCAGCAGCAACAAGTGAGTCATCCCCTGAAGTTCGTGATCCCATTGTATCATGCGCTGACAATGCTGTAGATAGTGAACCGCGATAGTTTCTTTGTAAGAACGTGGATTCTAAACCCCGGGTTCTCTCGTGAGTTCTTCTACTTTCTTCTGTTAGTCCCTTAGTGTCGCGTTTACTTACTACCATCTGCAAATAGTGTGTTTATATCATGATAGATGTTAATGATAGCATTTTCTTTGTAAAGATAGTGTTACATTGTACAGGAAATCGCGGACCCGTGTTGACTAACCACGTGTGTATAGTATTTGGCAAGCACCTTCAGGAAGAAATAACAAAAAACTTGCATGGCACATGGACTATTTGACCCAGACATTGGCTGTTGACATTATTCTGTGACCTTGACATATGTAAATTAAATTTCAGCAAGGACAGTTAATATTCTGAGAGTTCGCATGGACTTGAAGGTGGTTATGTGTTGTCACTTCCCTGAGTGGAAGCAAAAAACTAGAGAGGGGGGAAGATGTTGTCCTGGTGCTTTTGCATGTCACCATGATATATTATAGGAAGCACACACCGAAGCTCTGTTAAAGCGGGCCTGACCATCGGTTGAATTTGTGTGAAACATGTATTCTGTATTCATGTCAAATAAAGGAACATTTCATAGAGGAGAATGAGGTCGGCCACGTCTGTCCAGAATAGAGTTATTGTGATATTTGTGAATCCAATGAATGACATGGATAGGCTAAGATTCCTTTTCCATGAACCAAAATGACCGTGAAGGATAATTCTTGAGAAGTATGAATTTCACTCTCAAAATGGGAAACAGTGAGCAGACATGCCGCAATGGACCAGAAATCAATGTTTGAAGTGAACAACCATTAGTGTGATAGAAGGGGGAGTGTCATTTCTAAAAAGCGCCTACTGCCATTATGCAAAGCCGAATACACTTCTTGAAGTGCCACAATGTTTTGATGCTGCAGAGATATCTGAAATTCAAACTATGCTGTATAGATTACAGTAGTTCAAAAAGACCAAGTTTGTTTTCCTTAGCCTGAAGAAGGAAAATGGCGCTACACAGTTGAAGAGAAAGTATTGAAGTAGCCAAAGTCGAAGAAGATGGAGATCCCTAGTAGCAGAATACATCATCGTTGCGTGCAAAACACTGAGCTGGTCTCCCTAATTACCCAAACTGTATCGCCGTGGTCATGCTGGCAACTTAGCACCCATCCTCAGCCTCCTTGATGCCACTAGTCTTGCACCATGCTTGAACATGTCTTTTAGGCGGCCCAAGCGCATACCCAAGCCATCCTGCATAGTATGAAACACTGGCGGTGTTCTTGTTGGGTGTATGTTCCTAGTCTCTATCTTTGCTACCAACAGCTTCATTTTTCCAAATGATCGATTGAGATCTGCATGAAGGTGCTCCATGAGCGTAGTGTTCCCGTTCACAAAATCCAGCAATTCTTTGGATTGAATGTGTAAAATGCAGTAGAGGTCGATAGGCTGACGTATGGGCTGTGACACTGCAAGGGATTGAAATGGTGAATTCTGCCACGAGGAATGTGGAGATGACATAGATGCACCTACTCTAGATCTTCCAAGAGTGAGTATCTGACATATCCCTGCAGCAGCCGTACCCTTCAGTGCTCCACAATACCTAGCAACTGTCCCTTCGGCCAGTTGCGGGTGCAAGAGCCTCAATACCTTCACTTTGTGCTTGCACATGTTTCCTTTTTGAGAGTGCACGCAATTGTAGGTCGCCCACAGCTCAGCCGGATTGTAGACAACGTATCGAAGATGTCTATGAGTCGTGGACGTCACATACGCTGGCCCACCTTCGAACTCTGGCAGTATTACATCGCAGTCGAGAATGTCTCGTGCTTGGATGAGCTCTGACACGACAATGCCCCGTTCTTTTCGATTGTCAACAAACCCAAACCTCTTTTGCACTCTCTGATACCAATAGTGTGTGGGGTGGAAGCAAGCTAATAGGAGCCACTCGTAGACATTATTGAGGTGCTTATGGAGGTCCTTAATGGAATATTCTACCAAAGAATTGTCGTTTATTGATCTAAAATAGTCTTTACGTAATTTATAATGGATTCTTACTAAAATAATATACCAAGAATTGTTGTTTATACATCTAAATTAGTCTTTAAATCATCTATAATGGATCCTTATTGAATTCAATTAAGCACAATTAAGCACTGGTTACAGCTACATTTTGGCCCTTTTGATACTTAGAAACTTAACATAATTAATTTTGTTTTGCATTATGTCATGTAACCATAACTCAGAAACAATGCTCTACAATTTTATTTCATATATCAACTCATATTAAAGAGTTAGAATGAAGATTCTTAAAAAAAAAGCAGTGGTAACGTCCAAGTTGGCTCCTATTAGCTTGCTTCCACCCTGTGAGGACGTGTATGCACTAGTCCACGCGACGCTCCGTGAGTCTGCTCAGGACTCTCCGCTTTGAGAACTGATTTCATGTAGCTATGATAACTTTCCACTGCAGCATTTGTGTCTTGCCCAGCGTATGGCAGATTCCTATACCCAACTACCCACATGTGTACCTTTGGCAACCACTACTGCCAAATATAGTCCCAAAATTTATTGGCAGCAAGGTCTAAATTCTCCAATTGTTGGAGCTTCTGAATTGCCCAGGCAGTTGCATCTTGCCCGACTGGCCCCGTGCGGTAATACATGATTGCCCCAAGCCCCTTCACGATGTAAATATACAACGTAACATCAATATTGACAATCCAATGTTTTTATGTCAACATTGATGTTACATTGGACATTTTTGTTGACATAAAAATTTTGGGTTGTCAACATTGACATCACCTAAAATCCGTCATAAAAAATTAGGGCTCGTCACCTAAAACGGGGGTTTCTTATAGTGAGTCTATTATTGGGTGACTAAGATTCGAATTTGCAGTGTCACGATCTGTTTTCTGTGGGGCTGCCATGGAGACTCCGTCTTCAATAGCAAGGGTGCTTTTGTCACTGTGACTTGGATCTGAATCCGCTTTGGTTTTCCGTGTGCGCTTCGGTTTAGTAGGCTGCAACACTCCATCTGCAACAGCGACTGTAGTTTTGTCACTGTGACTCGGATCTGAAGTTGCTTTGGTCTTCCGTGTGTGCTTCGGTTTGATAGGCTACAACACTCCGTCTTCAACAGTAGCGATGCTTATGTTACTAGAACTCGGATCTGAAGCCACTTTTATCTTCCGTGTGCGCTTCAGTTTGACGAGCTGCACTGCTACATTGTCGGGCGGGGTGGACTTTGGCTTCCTACCTCTTCTTTTCTTTACTGTCTCCGGCAGCATGCTAGGGTGAACAATTGCATCGGTCTTCTTTTGTGAACGCCATGTCTTTGTAGTCGATGCAACCAGCACCTTCGGTCGCTGTTTTGGCAGCAAGCACGAACTAAGTACCTTCACCTTCCCAGTGTGGTCTTGTGGACCATACTGGCAGTGGTAGCTAGAAAAGACAATAGAGAAGAACAATAGAGTTACCAAGAAGGTTGTATTTGTAAGAAGCGCGAGACACTGTAGTAGCAGTATTTAGTGAGGGCAAAATATGTTTACCGAATGTCCTCTTTCGATGTAGCTTCTGTAGCTCTAAAAGTGTCGGGTTCCTTCCCTTGCTTGGTGCGAATCTTGACATACTTGCAGTTGATTCCATTCGAGTTTTCCATCCCTCGTATGAAGTCTTGAACCCTCGTAGTCGAGATGTAACACTGCTGAGCAATTACAAGGTCCCTCCTCCGGTCTCTATGGAGTCGTCAAACTAGATGCGTCTCCTGCAACTCCCACAGCAAGTCCGCTCTCCCAATTTGGCCTTTGGATGGATGTTGCACCTTGGCTTCTATTTCATGAAGGCGCACTTGGAATTCATTCCTATAATACTCATCGAAGGAAACACTGTCCGCTGGTTTGAGCTCTGAATTTGAGTCAACAAACACAGATTGGGAAAAAGCTGTACCGAAAAACTTTGAATCGGCCATAGCACCTGAGCGTCCTACCTGTAAAGCTTAAATATGAAATTCCCGTAGTGCGTAATATGGGCAACCAAACTAAATTGGAAGACGGCAATCCTAAGTGTAGAATACCATGAAACTGCAGCCATTCCCCCAAAATATTCTACTGAATTGTACAATACAGTATCGAAATTTCATACCCTAGAAACTCCACTCTCAAACAATGATTGCAATCTACAGCATGTCTTTAATGCATCCTCTCCTAAACCTGCAAACGCCTTCTATTACCCTAAACTCGCAGCTCAAACTAAACCCTAAACCATTGTAACATTGACAAAGCAAAAAGAAAGCCAAAACAACCTGTGCAAGAAAGTCAAAACTGTAACCCTAGTGGCAGCTAAACCCTAGCCGCTGCCTAAACTCTAGCAGCCGCCAAAACCCTAAAGGTTGAAAACAATACGATTGGAAAATACTCAACAGGCTCGGATTTCAAGGATGAAACACAATTAACGGCACAATGAACGAGGCCATATGCCGTCAGGGAGGAGACATGGGGGCATGCCATGGGTGTCTATGCATGCATGCCCCATGCATGATGGCCCATCATGCATAAATTGAAACACTGTCAGCGAAACATTGCATAGTTACCCCGTAGGGATGTACTGCCAGGTAAAAACAGTAAAAAGGGGCTGGCAGACGTGCACCTGTATGACAGGCGATAGATCCGACCAAGACAGCAGGAGACTACAGTGGCCACTCATTAAACGGAGAGTGAAAAATAGTGAACGCCCTGAGACAATGACTTTACACTTTTGAGGGGGTGCATGTCTAGACTCTCTTGCACTGCCTCTGCTTATTGATCTTCCGCGCCTTGCTGATTTTGCCTGCGGAGTAGCCACGCTTTGTTGCCTTGATTGTGGTTTATTAAGTTCATATCTGGCATCTTTGTTGTGATGCTCCACAATATTTTGAGTATTATGTCAATTTTACAACAAGCATATCACACTAAATATATACTGAAAACAATTGGGTTTGGGTTTGGCTCGAATGAGCAAGAAAACTGCTGGAGAGGACTATAATGCATGCAGAAATATGGAGTGGAAAATGTTGCTAGTCACTTCATGTTGTTTAACACCATCTGTGATGCTATCCAGGTCAGTACTTTTTGCGAGACTGATTCTTCTGACGTAGCACAAGTGTTTTGAATCTGATTGAGGCAAAGGGCAGCACAGTATAGTCGGTATATATATTACTTTGCATTGTATGTGAGAAAATTTAGCAGTGTTGATGCTTGTGTACATCTTCTTTGGTTGGTAGGAGAAGCAAGACGCTATGTTCAAGCTTGTAAAAGACAAGGTGGATTTGATTCTGGTAGTGGAAAAGTGGAACTTAACCCCTAAAGGACCAAAGTCCCCTCGGGGGACACTTGGGATTTCGGGCAGGCTCGTGCGACCTGAAATTTTAACCTGATTTTTTTAAACTTTTTTTGAAGATAGGAAATCACATTAGCTTTCTAAAAATATAATTTTTTTTTCAATCGGTGCGTGGGAGAAAAAGTTATGCCATTCTAAAGCAAAAAAGCAATTCGTCGGGCAGAAAAAAAAAAAAAAAAAAAAATGATTTTTTTTAAAAAAAATTTACCCTCAAAGATCGTGTTTTTGTCTACATTTGAAGCTTTGATTCATTCAATTTGGACTCTAAATGAAAAAGTTATGGACATTCTTGTTTTTCGGGCAATCTAAGCATCTTAAAAAAAACTACTTATAGAATTCATTTTTGAATGCAGTTTTCAATTTTTTTCAATTTTTTTTTTTTGACAAGGTTTAGTTTGTTTGCAAGAACAATCCCACCATTGGGATTATGGTGTTTTAATTCCACCTAAGAGTTATTAACGATTTTGTGTTTCGTTCAATTTTGGACCTACTTCTACTTTACAATTTTTTTATATGTGAAAATCAAGTTTTGATATGCTGAAATTTTTTTCCCTAACTCTTAATTCAAATGTTCAACATAAAAAAATTTAACTTTATGGTGTGTAGTGCAAAAAAAATCCACAAATGGCCGTCAAAGTCATTTGAAATTGCAGGAAACAGTTCAAAAAAATTTCTTTTTCCAACTTTGAATGCTATTATCTTCCAATCGGAATGGTGAAATTTCTTGAAATTTTTACCACATGATCTCAGACAAGTGAAGTTCAAGATCCTTTGGTTAGATTGTAAAAAAAAAAAAAAATTGTTTAGGGAGTGATCGCAGCAGAAATGGCAGTTTTCAATGGTTTTGGAGCCTGAAAATGGCTTGGTCCTTTAGGGGTTAAGCAATACCTCCCATTTTTCAAGAAATTGTAGAATTGGCTGGCATCCCTTCTTACTGGATAGATACTGAGGAGCGTATGATATCTGGAAAGAGGATTGCCTTCAAGCTTAATGTAAGTGTTTATCACTTTGTGTTGTTATCATCTTCTGTTTGGGATTTGTTCAAATCTGCTTCAACCAAGGATATCGATTTTAGTCATAGATTTTTTTATTTATATTCCAATATTTTCTCATCATAAGGTGATTGTACGTCTTTGTGTTGGATAGTTCAGCTTTGCTTTGCAATTTGTTCGATTTCTCGATCCTTCTCATCACAAATCTCTTACCTGGCTTGCATTTTTATCATATAGCATGGTGAGTATGTCAAGAAGGATGACTGGCTATCTGAAGGTCCCATCACAATTGGCATCACTTCTGGTGCTTCGACGTTTGACAAGGTACTTTTTGGTGCTCTTCCATCTGTTCAACAAGGTCATGTTCTTGCTATTTCACACTATTGATGTGAAGATATCTTACTGTTTCTCATGCTTTGTTTCCTATCATGTGGTAGATGATGTGCTGAAGCGTTTGTTCCAGTTCAAGCAAAAGGAAGTACTTCAATTCGTTTAAATTGCATAGTGACTGATTGACTACTCTAGTAGTCAATCAAGGTTTGTGTAGTTTGAGTCGAGATCTAGAATCTCACTTTTCAACATCTCACCTGAAATTCTATCTATAATGGGCCTTAACCTACTTCCAACAGAGTTGGCAGTTTTTTGTATAACATTGCTGTAGAGTACCAATAGACCAGTGCAACTTGATATTTTTCCTAAGATATTAATGCAGTACATAGAAGAGCTGACCAAAAGATATGATGCAGACATCTCAATATTTTAAAGTTTCCAATCTCCAAGGCTAGAAGACTATGAACCTATAATTCTTTTGCTATTAAAGTTCCAGATCATATTATGTTGTCTTTGTTATTGAGTGCTTTCCATAAGTTGCTTGTCTCAATTGTGAGTGCAATATGTTTGATGAATGCAACATTTATTAAAATAAAAACAAATCATTATCAGCATATTCTATGAGCATGGTCTGATTCAAACTATTGCTCTACTATATTATAATACATGTATGCTTTTACTACAAAACAATCACTATCCAACAAAGCAAGCGGAACAATGGATCCATCAGCTCCATGGTTGCATCAAATGATTGGAAGCTAAGATCACAAAGGTGGCATTGGTTTGGAAGTTGGAAGCCAGAAGTAAAAGAGGAAAGAGTGTCCAAGTCAAAGGTCATAAGCCCAAAATTGAGGTTCTATTTGTTCTCAAAAAAAGACAAACCTGAAGCTTCTCTTGACTTGCAACTAGCTCGCAAGCACTCAACTGTACATCCCATCAAAAAATGACTCGGATGATTCTCGCATTTCAGAGACCATAGAATACAAAGCCGGCATCTTCAATGCGTACTGCAGTGCAATTGCTGCACAATCTTGCCGAAGTTCATCCTCAGGAAGGAAACGAGCTAATTCCCCCAGCCGTTCCATCCAGGGTTGTCCCCGTCACGTCACGTCCGGACGTCCGGATCCAAACCCAGCGTCCGGATCCAAACCCAGCGTCCGTCGGGATCAAAAAAAAAAAATTTTTTTTTTTTTTTTTTTTTACGTGGACGGCCTGTCCGAACAGGCCGTCCCAATCAACGCACCGACCGTCCTGAAAAATAAAATAAAATAAAATAATTTTTTTTTTTTTTTTTTGGCTGACGTTATCCTGACGCGTCATGACCGACGTTGACGGACATCCTGATGGGAAAAGCCAGCGTCACGTCATAATAGACAACCCTGGTTCCATCTTAGGAGGACAAAATTTCTGCCGCCCTAAGAAGTTTCTTTTGACCCCTCTGTGGTCCTCCGGTTCAACGTTACCTTCCAAAATAGTGTCCAGAAACCCTGCAGTCTTACTTCTAGTGGCAAATTTATGACAGACAACAGTTAAGCCATCCATCCAAAAAAATATCCACTCATCATCCAGATCACTCAGCATAGCAACCGGTCTATGGAGATGGCAAAGAGCGTTCACTAGCAAGAGAGAGACCATCATCTGATACTCCGCTTCTCTATTAATCTTGTCCACTTTCTTCAGCTCAAAGATGATCTTCAATCTAGTCTCTGGAATTTTGTGAGCAGCCTTTACAACAACAGCCACATCAGCGGTGCCTTCGAACTTCATTCCTCCAAGATTGTTGTCCAAGAGAATTGGATGTTTGTTTCCATTAATCTCCGACCAATTCTGGTTTGCTTTCACCAACTCCCGCCATATATGATCCGCATATTTGACAACTTGTGCACTCTCCATACTTTCAGTCCAATCAAATGCAGGTACAATGTGCTCACTGGGCTTGTAGCGTCGAATAGCTCCTCCATATGTTGAATATCAGAACCTGCTAAACACTGAACTTCCTTCCAAACACTTGAATTAGCATCAGAAATTCGGAACAATTTCTTTGGTGCCAGCGATTTAGAAATTCTTGTCAACTGCTTGTAGATTTCGTCCAACATCTTTTGAGAGCTGTCATCTTGCTCCGGAGTAACCTGCCTTGCTGCAAGCACGTACAAAATTGATGAATGAATAGATATGAACTACTAAAACCCTACACAAAGAAAATGTTACAACGAAGAATGTTTCTAGTGTAGAAAGTTCAAGATATCAAGCTGTCACACGCGGAGCATCTCAGAACAACCAATCTTCAGCAAAAACTAGAAAACCTTAGAGAGCGAGTACAGTAAGACCATAAACAACATTGCTTACTCAATGAGATTCAAAAGATTCACAGTATTCAGAAACCTTGAAAACGACAGACCTCTATCCGTCGTGAAATAAATGCATCGAACAAGCCATCACAAGAATACCACTAGTAGAAATTAGGCTATAAATGACTTGTCCGAAATGACTGTAGCTGTCATTGTTGCAGTTATTTTGGACAACAATGACTGCAAAATGACTACTACAATCATTTCGGACAAGTCATATAGGACACTATTTTCTACTAGACACGTACAGCCAAATGAAGATGAAGAAACAATGACCAAAGACAAAGGGAGCAAGCCTTAAGATCCCAAGTGCATGAAACCGTGAGACCGACTAGCAATTCTTAGGCACAAGGGACAGAACAAAAGAACTTGACTAGTAAGCATATAAGTCGTCCACGCATCAAAGGTGTCCAAGCTTAGTCCAAAGAAGTGGAAATTGCGAAGGATGTAACGGTATTGAACAAAACTACTGATCCTTATACCCAGGCATGAAAGCAAATCCTAAATATCAAACAGACAAACCTAAGAAAAAGCAAGGCAATCTGAACGGATGAAGACCTAAATATCTGTGAGACGCCTTGGAACAAAACCCTCAGTAGAATCACAACCACTTTAACACTTTGACTACCAGAAATAACACACCTTCTGTGCCTGCAGCTGGCTCTACGTCCCCATCAACAAGTACCGTGGATTCCGCTAAATTTCCTACTTCGGATCTAGATATGGACCTTATAATTTCGATAGTGATGCCCTCGTTTGCTGCAATCCGATTCACTGTAAGAGTTTCAGGACGCAAGTGAAACTGGCGGGCAAGTGCGGAAATGTTTAGAGTCCCCACTTCATCATTAGCAGGCTCTATCCATACATGCTCTCCTTTTGAGAGCCAGATGTAAGGTCTCATCACGATCGCCTCTCAAACACTTCCAAGAAGACATCCATAACAAATACGTCCAAACTAGATCTGAAACAAAAGCCGAAATTGACAGTTAATAAACATGCACTTCTCGTTGGCAAGGACTGGCTCGCTTACATAAACTCTCACGAACTATTCTAACGTAAAAGCAAAGAAGGCTAAAGCCGTTAACTTGGAAGCAAGAGAGACAAAACCCAACCCTCGCCAGGATTGTCATAACGGACCGGTCGGGGTGATCGGACAGGACGAACGGACGGACGGTCCGGACAGCTGTGAGTGTTTATAACTTCACCCTTGAGTCAGAAAGTTACACACGGGTTCTAGCGGCTGTTTCGTTGGAGATTCTCTCCTAATTGGGTGTTCCTAAATAAGTATTCGCCTTCCAAGCAATGGACACTTTTTGTGACTGATAATCCTATAAAATTCCACTAATTCTAAGAAAAAACTATGGGTTAATTAATTAAACGTTATGGTTAGGTAAAAAACAAAGAAAGAAAACAAAATCTAATTTAACTAAAATTGTATCTAAGTAGCCTTTTAGAATATAATTTTTCCTTCCCAGAATGGTGAAGAAAACTAGATTCCAAGATTCCTAGCAAAAGTTACCACGAGGTAAGTTCGGCCCCTTAGTTGTGCTAACCTTCATCCACTAATCTAAAATAGAAAATCAATCCAAAATAATTCTAAATTCTAAGGTTAAGTTATTAGTTCCTTTAAGTTACGGATTTTTAAGACTAATCGGAATTTTGACCTCTTTGGATGTTTTTCATCCGAAATTGGTCTCAAACTTCATCCAACCTTTTATACTTCAAAAAGAAAGTATTTTCAAAAGTAAAGAGATTTTGGAATCTTTATAGATTCTTTGTCTGATTCCTTCCTAAAAAGATTCTTTTGGATGAAAATCTTAAATTATCATCCAATGGAGGTTTATAGTTAATTATTAGTAATTTTCGTTATTGGGTTAAATTTTAAGTATGATTTGGTTTTATAACCTCTAAACTACTTATTAGGTTCTAAATCTAACTTAAACTCTAAAATTCTAATGTAAAAACTAACTTCTAATAGCAAAGATTCTAACTTCAATTTGAAAATAAAAACAAAGCAAAAGCAAAGGGTAAAATTAACATACCTCTGGGTCCATAGTCTCGTCATCGCTGATCACTAGCATAATGGTCTCTAGATAGCCGTCGTCCTTCATCATGTGTGCTTCTCCTGCTGGATGAGAGTTTGGTGTCAAAATGTGTAGAAATATCTTTCCTACATCCTTGCTGACTAATTTCCTACAATTTTAAAAGGGTTAGTGTAAGGTTTTAACTTAATTCCTTTGAGTTTAGAAATTTACGTTAAATTCTAATGGGTTTTAGTTTTAGTTTTTTTTTAAAATAATTCTTTGAGTTAAAATAAACTTCGAGGCCCTATTTCCAACCACCTTGAATATTTGTTTTAATTAAGAATTAATTTAAAAGATTAATATCTTCCAATTTAATAATATTCTAATGAATCGTCAATTTATTTGTCATTCATTAGTTTATTATTTTGCTTGGATTAATCTATT
The DNA here is from genome assembly GCA_951799445.1 of Pseudisothecium myosuroides. NCBI lineage: Eukaryota > Viridiplantae > Streptophyta > Bryopsida > Hypnales > Lembophyllaceae > Pseudisothecium > Pseudisothecium myosuroides. The sequence continues at coordinate 17,393,195 of OX637290.1, read as the reverse complement.
GTTTTTGTTGACTTTTTGTCTTTTCCTATTTGGCTTATTAGGCCAATAAAACAAAACCCAAGTCAACAAGACCAACTAATTCCTTCCAAAAATACTAATTGATAGAAAAAAACAAATTCTTCAATAGTAAAAGGAATAAAACCGAAGAACTATTCCAAATGAATAGTAGATGAATAGTAAAGAAAGAATAAAAATAAAAAATAATTTGTCTCGAATGAATAGTAGATGAATAGTAACGGAATAAAAACCAAAACAAATCTAAAATGAATAGTAAAAGCACAACAAAACAAAATAAAATGAATAGAAAAAGAAATAAAAACCAAAACAAATCTAAAATGAATAGTAAAAGCACAACAAAACAAAATGAAATGAATAGAAAAAGAAATAAAAATCGCGCTAAATCCAAAATGAATAGTGAAAAAACAAAACAACAAAGACACGTCAATGGTTAGATTCTCGACCCAATAGTGTTCACTATTCCTCCTTCCTCCTTAAGTATGCTATTCCAACTTCTTCTTCCTCTTAAGTATGGTTCAAATCACTTCTTGTTTGTTATTTGGCAAGTGGCTATGGCATCGAGAGTTGTGAGTTTGTTCGTAATTAGTTCCGACTGTTATTTTGAAGAAAACTCAAAATTTTGTGGCGTGGCAATCAACTGCTGAGGCCCTTTGGTTCCCTTAATTTAATCTAAATTCCTTGAACTAGTCTTACCAAATTTTTGAACTGAGAGCCTGGATGTTGAATTTGAGAGCCTGGATGGCTGGACAAGAGCTTGCTGGTCGACTGAGAGCCTGCTGCCACATGGCAGGGGTGTTACCCGCGTTCCCCAGCCCGTTCCCCCGCTCCGTTCCCTTGCTTCCGTCCCCGTCACCCTTCTGACCCGTCCTTGCTGCTCCCGACCCCTGCTGAACTGGCTGGTTCTGGTATTTCCCAAAAAACTGGTTCTAGTTCTTAACTAACAATCAAACAACTAACTAAACGGGATAAGCGAAATGACTAAACTAAATAATGATTCTTTGGTTTTTAGGATAACAAAGCAAAACAAACTAAACTAAAACAAAGCTAAACGATCATCAAACATCCATGACTTGACTGTGAGTGTATGAGCAACCTTTGAGTGAATTGAGGCGGAAAGAAAGGGAGCCTTTTGGTGGGATTTTCTAACTTAAGTAGGCCCCAAAAATCAAGACTTTTTCCCAAACTTTTCCCTTTAAGGTAAATTGTTTTAAGGTCAAAATTCCGCCGTGTGGGAACAGCCCCAGGAAAAACTTGTGAGAGATGGTTCCAAATGTTTGAAGGAATGTTTCAATTCTTAAAGGAGGTACACATGAAAGTATTTAAACCGAACATTAAGGATTGAAAGTATTCCCAAGTTTTAAATAGCTTTAATCCCTAAATGAGGTACACATGAAAGTATTTAAACCGAAAATTAGAAATTAAGTCAGACCAAACTTTGTTGTACAACGAAGTTTGGCCGGTGTTTGAGTGTTAGAATCTTTTGGTGAAGACTAGCTTCACTGCCTTAAGAATTCCGACTCAATGGCTGTTACAAACATAAAATTAGTGTCACGGAAAAGGTATGCGAATTTTGGGGGATGAAACCTCCCAAAAGTGTGGCTTTAGTGTGATTTTGAAGGTTGAAAGGGAATCCCGAGTCCTTTAACCAAATCCTCCACTAAAAGAAAGCAAAGAAAGCGAAAATGAGCAAAGATGACCAAAATTTGGTCTAACTAAATGATTCCGACTAAGCCGGTAAGCAAAAATGAACAAGAGAGTCTCTACACTCCGACAGAGTGTCGGTAGGCAGATAATGTGTAATGGGGGTATGAGAAACTTCGCGGGGAGGCCTTATATACTCGCTAGAAGGCCCCACCACTTAGTTTACCATGAGATATTTGGTCTTCTTACTCAAAAAACTACCCTAAACTCAATTCTAAACTACCCTAAGATATTTCCTAAATAATCTTTGTTTAATCTTTAGAATTTTCTAGAACAAGCCTTAATTAGAAAGGAAATCTTGTCCAAAATAAAATCTAAGATTTTCCCAAAGATATTTAAGAAATTAACTATTTTGACTTTGAGATATTTTGCAAACAACCCTAGGATATTTCCAAATATTCTTAATTTAATCTAAATTGGCTTTCAAAGGAAAGATTTGAAATCTTAACTAAATCCAATCTTCGACTTTCACCAAGATATTTTGTGAAATAACTTTGAATTACCGCTAATTACTCTAAAAAAGTCAATATTACGGCTGAACTCTTCCTATCTTCTTGAGAACAACTCTAAATTGAAAACCGATTGCGCCATCATGTTCAGAAGACCCCAATTAATCTAAAAGACCTCCTACCCCCCACTTCCAGGCTTTAAATACTCGTAAAAACCACTAACGATAATTTCAAAGAAAAGTCAAAATCCCAACTAATGAAATTTGAATTTCTCGAGAAAACTGACTGGCTAGGGTTGCCTGAAAGGTTTGTGAGAGTAAGAAAACATTCCTTGTTTGCGACATTCGGACACCGCCAGCTCCTAATTCGCCGGTCAACCCACCGCAATGTTGTAAATTCTTGTTAACTTCGATGTCGTTGTCAATTCTGGTACTTCTGAATATCGGAAAGCCCTCAAACTTGACTGGTCGCTTATTTTATATATAAAACTCTAATCTAATTTTTAGTGAGATTTTACCGCACTCTAGGTAATTTCTATGAATTTACCATCAGTTTCAAAGGCGGTTGACTTTCCATGGAGTCATCGTGGAGTTTTGTAAAATCCCAAAACTTTTGGGTAATCTTCTAGGAAGTGTCCAAAAGCTAAGGGCAAAATCAAACCTCCAATAAGGATGCTAAATTTAGCAGTTCCTTAATAATTTCCGCCCAAGGGGGAAATTAATCTGGTACCCGGGGTTTGTCGTGGATGATTAGCTCCGCTGTTGACCTCTTGGCATGCTTTTATTCTAAAAGCACCTTTCTATAAGCTCCAATCACCTCGTCCTTCTTCTACTTTGCATTCTGGTTCGTATTCTTCAATATTTGCAGGTTTTCACATAACTAGCCCAAATTCCACATGAATTGGATCTAGATACTTCTAAACCTGAACATAGACTCTTATGATTCAGCCAGGCTGTCACATGTACTCACATGTCGAGTTTTACATGGACAGGATACTAGAACTGGCTAATTCTCACATCCTCACATCTCTCTAAACGTAAATATGGACTCTAAGACACTAAACTAAGACCTAAACATAGAAAAGCAGAGTATTTTGTGTTTTCCATGATTTTAGGACAATCCCTCACTAATCTGGTAGGGACTTCTACCAAACTCCTCTCAACTACTAATTCATGCTATTTTGCATGAATTTATACTAAAAACTAACAATAAATCGCGAAAAATAAACCCAGAGCTCCAAGTGCTAACTTGAGGGCTCACAACAGCCCAGACGCCTTTCATTTTTGAAAATTTCCAATTGGCAAGTCACTTCACGCTGGTGGTCCATGCTGGAATCAGATCGCGGACATAAAAGTCAGGACGGAGACGTCAGTGCAGGGCTCGGACGGACAAGCGCGGATGTCATTGTCAGGGCGGGGAATGTACTAGGCGCGGACGTCTTGCAGGGGCGCGGACATTGAGCAGAACAACAAGGGGGAGTGAAATTCAGCTTCAACATTTGAAATTGGCATGGGATTCTTCCTTCCCATGGAGAGGGGGAACCCATTAATGCAGCCAACCCTTCATTTGAGTTCGGGGAATATCTACAAGTCAATGGCTGCATTAAGAGGTCCAACCACTTTTTCAATTCAAAGACAATGTATGGAAGCATGTCCCTCCCTTCTTGGGGCCGGACTTCTCCTTCTTGCCTTCCCCAAGGACTTGAGAACTAGTCCCCACCCCCCAAAAAAGGAGATTTCAGAAAATGAAAATTAACTTCCTAACAAGGACAAAATTTGTGAGTAGAATCCCAAAGGGTATGGAGTCCTAATGAAAGACAAGGTACATATTTGTTTAAATTCGAGTTCAAGGATTCATTTTTTATTCTTCTAAATAGAACCTATTTGGGATTTAGGGTTTGGAGTTTACAAATCAAATCATAACCAATTTATATTTTTTCGGCTTTTTGTTCAAAGCTTTATTTTTGAAATAAATAGCTACAAGGGTTTGGATTGAAATCAAATACAAATTAAAATGCATTGAAATATACTTGAAGGGTTTGTTTTCGGAAAAAGAGGCTACAAGGGTTTGGGTCTTCAAGACTTCAATGGTATATTCTTGTAATGGAGATACCAAAAGGGGTTGGTATTGAAATGAAATACTAGTTATGTTATTTTGGAATTCAAGTTCAATGGTTTATTTTTGTAATAGGGATACCAATTACCAAACCAGTTTGGGATTGAAATGAAATACTCGTCAAGTTTTATTGCAATTCAAATATTCAATCATTCAACTAGAAAATTTTATTTGTATAATGGGATCCTAGAAGGGTTTGGGATTGAAATCAAATACTACTTAAGTTATTTTTTAATTCAAGTTCAATGGTACATTCTTGTAATGGGGATACCAAAGCGATTTGGAATTGAAATGAAATACTAGTTAAATTATTTTGAATTCAATCATTCAACTAGAAAATTTTGTTTGTGTAATGGGATCCTAGAAGGGTTTGGGATTGAAACCAAATACTACTTAAGTTATTTTTTAATTCAAGTTCAACGGTACATTCTTGTAATGGGGATACCAAAGCGGTTTGGGATTGAAATAAAATACTAGTCAAGTTATTTTGAATTCAATCATTCAACTAGAAAATTTTATTTGTGTAATGGGATCCTAGAAGGGTTTGGGATTGAAATCAAATACTACTTAAGTTATTTTTTAATTCAAGTTCAACGGTGTATTTTGGTAATGGGATCGTAGAAAGCTTTGGAATTGAGATGAAATATTTGTTCAGATTTTTTTGGAATTCACCTTCAATGGGTTCTTTTTGTAAGGGGCTACTAGAGAGTTTGGGATTGAAATGAAGTATTGGTTAAAATATTTGTGTGTTAAGGTTTGTGTGTTAAGGTTTGTAAGTTCGCGTGTTCAAGTTTGTCATGGAGGGAGTTCAAATTTGGCTTGGAAGAAGTTCAGGTTTGTCACTTGGATAAGTTTCCACACATACGTCCAGGTTAGGGCGCGGACGCAGGGGCGGGGGACGCAGAGGCGCAGATGTTGAGCAGAACAACAAGGGGAAGTGAAATTCAGCTTCAACATTTGAAATTGGCATGGGATTCTTCCTTCCCATGGAGAGGGGGAATCCATTAATGCAGCCAGCCTTTCATTTGAGTTTGTGGAATATCTACAAATCAATGGCTGCATTAAGAGGTCCAACCACTTTTTTAGTTCAAAGACAATTCATGGAAGGTTGTGGCTCCTTTCTTGTGCCGCACTTGTCCTTTTTGGCTTCCCCAAGGACTTGAGAACTAGCCCCCACCCCCAAAAAAGGAGATTTTAGAAAATTAAAATTAACTTCCACACTTCAAGAAAAAAAAATTTGAAATTAGATGCTAGAAGTTTTTGGATTTATAACGAAAGACAAGGTACACATTTTTTTAAATTCAAGTGGAAGGATGCATTTTCGAATTCTCCAAATAGAAACTAAAAGGGTTCAGAGTTCAAAAAACAAATCAAACACATCTTGTATTTTGTAGAATTCTAATTGAATGGGTTTATTTTTGGTAATGGGGGCTACAAGGGTTTGGAAATTGGAATTCACATCATTAACATATTACAATGTATTCAAATGTAGTTCAAAGATTTATTTTTGAAAATAGAGGCTACAAGGATGTGGAAAGGATACAAAATGCAAGTTCTAGTGGTTTTGAAGCAAGTTCAAGGCTTTAGTCTTGTTACTGGATGCTACAAGGGTTTTGATTTCAAATCAAATAGAAATTATGTTTTGTTTAGTTATAGTTGAAGCCTTTATGGTGTTGGTAAATTGTTGTTCCAAGTATTTAAAATTCAAATCAAATACAAGTTAAATGTTATGTGCTTGTACTTCAAGGGCTTCAAATTGAAGTATGGGTTATAAGGGTTTAGAAATCCCTTCAAATACAAGTTAATATTTTTGGGTTCTACTTCAAGGGTTCATTTGTGATTTTGTGTTAATGGAAGATACAAGGATTGGAAATTCAAACCAGATACAAGTGATTTTATATTTGGTTAGGATTAAAGGGTTTACTTTTGTAAGTACTACGTAGAGGCTACAAGATTTTGGAATTCCTATGAAATACAGGATATAGTTCTTGGGGATTCAAGTTGCAGCCTTGCAGGGTCTACTTCTGTAATCAAAGGCTACAAGGGCTGGGTATTCAATTCAAATATAGAATGAAAAATCTTCAATTCTAGTTCAAGGATCAATTTCTGTAATTAGCAATTACAAGTTATATTTTTGTAATTGGAGGATAAAACTACTGCAAGGGTTTAGGGATTGTCATCAAATTTCAAGTTACTTGTTTTTTGGATTCGAGTTCAAACGTTCAATGCTTCATTTCAGTAACAAGAGTCTAATTATGTTTGGATTTAGGAATTGAAATCAAATACTTCTTCTTTTATTTTTGGATTTAGGTTGTTTTTAAAAACAAAAAAAATTGGATACTAGAATTATTTTGGAAAAAAATCGAATACATTTTGTTTTATTTTCGGATTCAAGTTAAATGGTTTCTTTAATAATTGTAATCTAGACATCTACTTATGTTTGGAATTGAAGTAAAATACAATCGTTTTTTTGCTTGCAAAAAAGTTCAACGGTTTTGGGTTTGGTAATAGGATAGTACGTCAAGTTTTCAACCTCAAAAATCCTACTTTAATTTGAGCTCACCATGAGCAATGGAACTCCTAAGCACTAATTGTAATTACCATATCTCATGTGAGTTGTTGTACCTCCTACCACCTCATATGTATATAATAAACTCCTCTTTCTATTCTAAAATTCAAAACATGATGATAAATTATTTGTAAATTTTTCTTAGATATTGTACGTAATTGAATTTTTTTTTTCCATATCTAGCTATAGGATATTGTATTAGATTAGTATAAAAATGTTTGGGCAAAATTCCTGAAAATTTGAGCATGTAGATTGCAAGATAGTTATATTCAACCACTGAAGGCCTAACAATGTTTTGACAATGAAATTTTCCAATGAATCTTCCCACTTTGATATTTTTTTGTGTATGGGATGTATTTGAAATTTTTAATAGAAGCGTACAAAAAGGAAGACTACTATGTCTAGGATAGTAGGATGTGTAGAATTAATTATAAAAAATATTGACCGTTGCATTTTAAGTGCAAAAAACAAGTTTTTCAGCACATTGTGGGACTGGATTTTTTAACTTTGAACATTTTAAACTTTTAATTTTTGCACTAAAAAGTTTTGAGCTTTAAATCTTTACAATGGAGAATTGAATTGAGAGTCTAGCAAAAAAAAGAAAATTCAAAAAAAATTAATTTTCATTATTAAAAAAATTGTTAATTAGAAGTAGGTACGAGATAGTAGGAAAATCTAAAATATTAATATCTTTTATATGGAATTAAAATGCATTAATCCCAATGGTGAGATTGTTCTAGCAAAAAATTTAAACCACAAGGAACTTTTTTTTTTAAAATTGTAAAAATTGCATTCAGAAATGAATCCTACAAGTTATTTTTTCAGGAAGATGCTCAAAGTGCCCGAAAAATAAGATTGTCTATAACTTTCTCATAACAAATCCAAATGGAATGAATCAGAGCTTCCTAAATAGATAAAAATATAATCTATGGCAAAAAGAAATAAAAATAAAAAATTCAAATTCCTGCAAATTTTTTTTGCTTGAAACCCCTCTCCCCTGTTTTGAGCTTATTTGGGCATAACTTTTGTTCCCAGGCACCGATTGAAAAAAAATTTATATTCCCACAAAGCTTATAAGTTTTTCTATCTGCATAAAAAAAATCAGGACAAAAATTCAGCCCGTAGGTACCTGCCCGAAATCCCATTTGTCCCCTGAGGGGACAATGGTCCTTTAGGGATTAAAAAAATGTGGTTCACGTGAGCACGGGCCCCCCTCCATATTGTTCATAAATTCAAAAGGAATTAGTAATTTTTTGCCTACAATGCAAAAAAATATGGTTTAATTGAATGAGGGCCCCTTTATTGCTTCTTAATGGAGAATGAATTAAATTAATTTGCCTTCAAGGGAAAAAAATACGAGTCCATGGAGGAAGGTTCCTCTTCTTTTACTTTTAAATTCACAAGGAATTAGTTCCACTTGGCCCCAATGAAAAAAAATATGGTTCGGTTGTACAAGGACCCCCTTCATTCAAAAATAAATTAATTCAATTTGGCTCCAATTTTAAAAAATCGTCCATGCCCCGACTACTTCCGTCCGCGCCTTAAAAAATCGTCTGCGCTCGACTACTTCCGTCTACGACTTGACTATCGTCTGCGCCCAGACCCACTCTCGTCCCCGCCCTCACCCACTCTTGTCCCCGCCCTAATTATCGTCTTCGCCTCGACCCACTTTCGTCCCCACCCTGACATTTGTCCGGACCCTGACAAAATTCCGTTCGCACCCTCACTAAAGTCCGCGCCCCTACCGGTGACGTCCACGCCCTGGATCCTACTTGGTAGCTAGTGGCGTCAAAGTGACAGCCATATCACCTGTTTTTTCAATTATAAAAAGTCAACTTAGTGTTGACCACATCGGACGGGCGAACCGGACGTCCGTCCGATATGACAACCCTAACCCTCGCTAGCTTCTCATGACACCGAGGTCCACATAAAAAAAACGAAAGCGACATATATACAAATAAAGCAGTAAGAACTTGTTCGCAAGCAATAATTTACTCAGACAACGCCTGCAAGATGTGGATTAAAAAAATGGACTATGAACAAATGAAAAGAAGTAAGGAACCGTACCTCCAAACTCAAATGCTATAAACGCATACAGATCAACTAACAACGAAGAGAAACCGCAAAGGCAGAGCAACTTGTTGAGAATAGGAAATGAAATAAAACTACAAAGTATTATATAATCAAAATATGCAAGAAAAAAAGAGTGTTCTAATATGTTCAAAGTAAAGTAAATATATACCAAAGAGAGAGAATCTAGAAATAGTTCTCTTCCTCTACTATTGGTCCAAAGGATATTCTAACTAAAGTAAACTTTAGTGAACTACAAGTAGAGAGCGTTGTCAGGTAGAGAGGAGCGCGTTTAGGGAACACACAGGGTGTCTGGTTGCAAGTTGGTGAATGTAGATGGAGAATCTCAAAACTCGAATCTTCACTCGATTTTCAAAGTCTTCAAACTCGAATCTTCACCCAATCTCCAACCATCTTATTCTGTGGTGGCTCTATAGGGTCAAAGTTAAAGGTGTGTAATAAGAAACAAGGCCTCGGACGGGTAAAACGGACGGCCAAACCACGAGCTGATTGTCCAAAAGATTGGCTCCTAAACTTCAAACCCACAGTGATCAGAAAGCGCCTTTCACTAGTGGGAACAACATAGAAGATCGACCATGTGAGTGATCAATCCCACTTCATTGCCACAAACATAAAACAGGGCTATTATTGAATACCTACATAGCCCGCAACAATGTTTACAGTGCAAAAAAAATGAGAACAACAAGCCTCCCAAACCGGCTAGGAATAACAATAAAAACACAAGGAGTCTTTAAAATCGGCTAGGAATAACAACCCACAAGCCACAAGCCACAACACATGAATCTTCAATCTTCTTGTCTTCAAGTCTTAATTTCTTCAAATCTCTTCAAATAACCTTCAACTCCAATTCCTTCTCCTTGACCAAACTTTGGTGTGATGCCACGGCTACTCTACAAACTCAAATAAGATGTGTAATAGCTTTTTGAAAAGTTTACACAAATTTCTACTTTTTTTTAAAAACTCAACTCAAACTAACACTCTATTCATATTTTATGGCTACTCAAAGTTTCAGCCTCAAAATTTAAAGGCAACAAACCCTCCTTCACTTCCACACTCATAAATCACTCATACATGCTTTAAATACAACAAATGATAGTTTTATGGAAAGCTAACAAAAATCTCCACATCCTCTCTAAATTTCAACTCAAACTAACACTCTGTCCATCTATTATGGTCACTCAAAGTTTCGATCTTAAGAATTAAAGGCAGCAGACCCTCCTTCACTTCTACACTCATAAATCACTCATACATGTTTCAAATACAACGAATGATAGTTTTCTAAAAATTCATAAAATTTTCTACATCCTCTCCAAATTTCATTACAAACTAAAGACCTATCCGTCTTTTATGGTTGGTCGAAGTTGCTACCCCTTCAATTGGAAGGCAGCAGACCTTCCTCCACTCAAACTAGCACAAATCTCAACTCACAACTTCAATTCAAGCAAGAGAGGATTTTTTGAAAGATAACAACATAATATCAAAACCCACCAATTTTCATTTCAAAATTCGTAAAACTCAACACACCATAGTCCTCCAAACATTCAAGTCTTGCCAACTACAACAAGAGAGAAGATAAATAGTGTCCATTTTTTTTTTCGACCTTATCAATAACTCCATACCTTATAAGCAAGTGACAATCAGCCCTTAACTTGCTCCAAAACTCCACACACCATAGTCTTCCAAACATTCGGGTCTTGTCAACTGCAACGAGAGAGAAGATGAATACTATCCATCTTTTTTCCACCTTATCAACAACTCCATACCTTCTAAGCAATTGACCTTAAATTAATCCTAAGGCTAACTTTCAACCATTGACCTTCCTATTTGGCCTTAAAACTATATCTTTATCTTTAACTTAGAAGGAAAATTACTTCAAAGTTCACATAGAAAGCAAACATTTCCATCCTTTCTTTCTACAACTATAACCATACAAAATCATTTTTATAAAATATTCCAAACATGGATATAAGCACTAACATTAAACCAATGCTTATTAGAGGTAAAAAACTAAAAATTCAAGACAAACTTCACTCCATCTGCAAGAACTTGAGAATGTGCTTGATAGTTGCAACGACATATTCAGCATGATTTGCCTTTGTTAAGGGATTGATCGGCCTCTCTAATCATCGTTGGTGGCTACGACTCCCCTTAATCGGCCTGACCATACAATAGTATTGGTCGTCGTTTAGACCCTCAAAACTTCCTTCAAATGTCACTTCACGACTACCGGGTTCAACATGTCCAACTTGTAACAAGATTACCAACGCACGAGCATCCTGCTGAAGGTTTCCGTGCCACCACTGCTCAATACGAGGCTGCTTTGACGGTCGAGAAGGCTCAGTTTCATCTCGTGGATGCACAAATGGCGATGACAATTCCTGTGGCAGAAGCGGCTCATCCGGTAGTTGTGACAATGAAAGTTCAAATTCAGCCTCCGGTTGAGGCTCTTCATCTTGAGATTCAGAAAAAATCCTCCAGTTTGACATTTTAAATCTAAAGTAAGAAACAAAAACCACTACTGGAATTCAATGAAGCTCTAAAACAAAATCGTCCTCTTATATAGATGTCATACACCTTTCGAAACGGCGTCACCTTGAAGCTACTGAATAAAACATATTATAATATGTTTTTACACTGTATACAAATCCACAACAGGACAGCGTATTAAGATAAAATGTTTCTTAATACAATTAAAGACGAACCCCTTCTTGAGTCCTTATTTCCCCTGTCAGGCCACATATGGCTGATGGGTCTTGTATTTTACCTCTTTGCAATGAAACTTGATTTCATTTGATTAACCCTTAACCCCTAAATGCCCAAGGCCTATTTTGAGCTTCCTGAAATTTATTCTAAATTGAACAAAAAGCCAACATTTTAATAAGTTGTATCAATTTTTTTGAATTGTAACCGTACAAATTCAAACTACACATGTTAAAGATCACATAGGAAAAGAAAGCACAACAATATCACTTATGAATTGAAAGATTATAATGTTTGAACATGAGGGTGTTAAAACTAAGAAATTTTTTCAATCCTTTTTTCACATGTCAAATCTAAAAAGTTGGTCACCTAAAATATATGAGGTTAAAGGGCCTAACATGCATAACCCCAATCAATTTATGGCTTCTCAAAATCTACTCTACAATTTTTTTAACCCCTAAAGTACCAAAGTCCCCTCGGGGGACACTTTAGATTTCGGGCAGGCCCGTGTGGCCTCAAATTTTGATCTGATTTTTTGAAACTTTTTTTGAAGATAGGGAATCACATTAGCTTTCTAAAAATATAATTTTTTTTCAATCGATGCCCGGGAGCAAAAGTTATGCCATCCTAAAGCAAAAAAGCAGTTCGGCGGGCAGAAAAAAAAAACACAAAAAAAAGTTTTTTATTTTTTTTATTTTTTTTCCTCAAAGATCATGTTTTTGTCTACATCTGAAGCTTTGATTCATTCTATTTGGACTAATAATGAGAAAGTTATGGACAATCTTGTTTTTTGGGCAATTTAAGCATCTTCAAAAAAACTAACTTATAGAATTCATTTTTGAATGCAAATTTCAATTTTTTTCAATTTTTTTTTTTTGACAAGGTCAAGTTTGTTTGCAAGAACAATCCCACCATTGGGATTATGTTGTTTTAATTCCACCTAGGAGCTATTAACAATTTAGTGTTTCGTTCAATTTTGGACCTACTTCTCTTTAACAATTTTTTTATATGTGTAAATCAAGGTTTGACATTCTGAAATTTTTTCCCCCGACTCTCAACTCAGATGTTCAACATAAAAAATTCCAAATTTTTGTTGTGTAGTGCAAAAAAAATCCACAAATGGCCGTCAAAGTCATCTAAAATTGCAGGAAACAGTTCAAAAAAACTTTTTTTTTCTAACTTTGAATGCTAATATCTTCCAATCAGAACGGTCAAATGTCTTGAAATTTTTACCACATAATCTGAGACAAGTGAAGTACAAGATCCTACGGTTAGATTCTAAAAAAAAAGTTTTTTTGGGTTTAGGGAGTGATCGCAGCAGAAATGGCAGTTCTCACTGGTTCCGGAGCCAGAAAATGCCTTGGTATTTTAGGGGTTAAATGAATTTCTAATGTGATTTTTTCTTCAAAATCTAATGTATTTGAGGCTCATTTCCAAGAGCCCTCAACACTACAGAAAGTCAAGATTGCAATGGGTACCCTTACACAAATCATGAGTAGAAAAATCATAATCCATCATTTTCAAAATTGGACTTTTAAAGCTAAAGCTAGATTTCAAAAAGAATTTTACAAAAATATAAACTACTAAAAATAGCAACTTGGTTAGGTTTTATTTAACTTCAAAGTATTGCCGACACCAAAATTTGGTGCCTTAGGCATTTAGGGGTTAAACGCCGAAGTGGACGTTTTGTGGCCGATGAATGACAATAGAATCTCTTATGTAGGACAGAAGTGCAACTATTCATCCTCCAAATTTTGTGCAGAAAGGGAAGATCATGTATAGTAGTTTGACCTCCAGTGAACAATTTTGAGTTTTTCAAAGAAGATGATGTCATCCGATGCCAAAAGGGCTGATTTCCACGGTCACCAGCCCGGCGTTCAAGGGTTGAAAAAAACAAAAACGAACCCCTAGCTTGACACGAAAACCCTCGCGAGACCACGTGTCGTACTGTCCTTGCGGTTGCTACGGAGTTCCGGCATTCCTCCAGGTGTCGTCTCTCCCGACCTCCATTTCGAACTCCGTAGCACGGCAGCAGGGCCATGGCGAACACGGTTCTCGTAACCCATGATCTCGTGTAATGAATTCCACGAGCCCAATTCCATTTATTATTTGAGGGACCAGCGTCCCGAAATGCAGAGTGTTCTGAGTTTGGTCTGACCGTGTTGTTGTTGCCTTGAAGATTTCTAGAAGGAGATTAGCTTAGAAGATGGTTGGTCTTCAAGGCAACATGGCAACGGGGAAATGTTCACCACCAATGTACGATAGAATGTGTAGAGGAATAGTTACAAACTCTAGGATGCACTTACAAATTAGAAATGGAAATGGAAATTTTCATGGAAGTAGACGTGTTTGGTGTTGGCCAGAATCTACTAGAACGGGTGTTAGAATGTTGCGATTTTCCAAGCTTCCGAGTTCTGGGTTTCGTGGGCAATCAATTGGATTTAGAAACGGTTTGTGGGCAAGCATCAATAGGGACTACGCTGGTGAGCGATCAAATGGACATTCGGGATACTCGATTCGAGCAGGTATTCCTTTAATAACCCTAGCTTCGTCTTGAATTGTTGTGTCAGTACTGCGGTGAATATGTATTCTTGCTGATTGACTTATTGAGAAGGTCATCCTTAGAAAATTGTAAACGACTTCCAATCTTTGTTTTCGAGAAAGATAATCGAAGTCCGCCAATTCAATGGGGACTTGAAAATGTGGAAGTGATATGATGTTTCAAATAGATTCACCTGAGGGTTTTGGTTGGGTTTTAGCGCCATTTTAAACCCCTGTTGAACCAAGGATTCGTGTCCAGTGATTGATCATATTTTGAAAGTTGGTTCAGATGGAGTCAAATTCTTTACCTTCAGAATCAGCGGAGGACACTGCATTTGTTGGTCATGAAGCCCTCTTGGCCTTTTTGTGACGCAGTTTGCTTTGCAATTAGGTTCCCCGACTCTACTCTGGGTTGGAACTAACGGATGAATGTTCTACAGAAGCTAAATCTGCCGAACCTAAGCCTGCTGAGTCAAATTCATGGATCCCCACTCAAATTGAAATTCCCAAACAACTGCGATTTTGGGAAGGAAATGAACGGAAGAGAGACGAGGCTTCAGCCTCGAACGGAAGCCTAGAGGTGGCACGGGAGAAAGAGTATTCGGATTTTGAAGGGGAGCTTTTGTTTAAAGACCACACAGTAGATGCTCAAACGTCGAAAGGGTTTCTCTCTCCAGCTGCCATAAACACCATCGAACAATTTAGCAGGTTTGTTGCTGAGTCATCTATTTATGTCACTCTGTACAAAATTTCTTTGGACGCAAGTTTGCTTCCTGACTTGAGAAGGAAATTTCATTTCTGAAGTAGCATGATGGTGGTTTATATTAACAGCTTTACACAGCCAGGAAGTCCTCAATTTTTAATTTTTTAATTTTTTTTCGAAGGGCTCATTTTTCCGTTGTAGAGGGAGTGCGGCAGCTTATTAATAACTTACACTTTGTTCCTTGTGTTGGTTCAGGTTAAATGGAATGACTGGAAAGAAAATGAGGGCAAACTTTGAAGCAACTGCATCTGTATCCGTTCAGAATGAGGCTCGAAATCTTATTGAGTTCTGCGTGTTTCGGTATTTGGCACGCTCCGGTGCTGACTTTCATCCTGCACTCTGGGTAAAGCCCCCTCGATGAACTTTCTTTTGGTCTGCGTGCCCCACATTAGTATGACGAAAGACGCTAGTCTTCATATATTCTGGATTTAATGTCCCAATTTCCATTGAAGGGATTGATTTGATTACAGGTTGGGCGATGGCAACCATGTGTACAACCTCTTAACTGAGTATATCTATGCCTTACCAGGATGCAGCGTTCCGGCGGTCGACTTTCACAGCGATGTTGGCATGGCAGCGGCCATATCAAGGTGATCTTGAGGCCATTGATGCGACTAACCATACAGGGCCTGTGAGTACTCTACGAACTCTTATCATCTCTGAACGAAGCCCGACACAAAGAATAGTAGCAGCCCACCCTTGCCACTTACGTAATATGCTTCGAGACATTGAACACAACCAGGAATTGTTGGCTTCATTAGTGTGATTATTAGTTCTGTCCTAGTGAGATCTGCATGTGCTTTGACTTAAAATTGTTCGTGGTTTTGTGTTGAGCTTGGAGATGGCTTTAAATAAGTTTTGCCTTTGGAGTGCCTTGCAGAGCAGAGGATTAGTCGGAGAAGAAGCATTCGTTAGATTAGCCTCCTCAATTCCTGGGGCGGCGGATCGAGTGACAGCCCACTATTTGTATCGGGTCCTTGCTCGTGAAATGGATGGGCTATCATTTGAAACCTGGGACTCATACATTAAAGAGTTATGTGGGTGAGTACATTGTCAAAACACAGCTACTGAGGTCTCATGACTCTCTTAGTTGCCTTGAAGATGGTCTTTTTGTAGATTAAATACATGTTATTATCTCTAGTCGATTCGATTTGCTTGCTGGTCCTTTCTCATTTTACTCTGCGCTGTGCCTGCTTGTGGAATTTCATACTGATGTTTAGTGTATGCACAGAGTGTTGGAAGAACGCAAGCACTATCAGGAGACGGAGGCTTCGACCCTCGACCTGCAACCGGGTGAGGTTATCCTCAGTGTTGGCAATAATAAACGTCAACCAGTGCAAAAGTGGTCTGGAACTATGGTGTGGCCTGGCCGACTTACGCTCACCGATCGCGCACTGTATTTTGAGGTAAGCATGCTTTCTCCGCCAATTTTTGGGTGTGCTTGTGGCCTCATTTTTCTGCGATCTTTTTTCTTTTGTTCCCAACGAAGTTGCACTTGCAAAATGTTGTTGAAAGGAGTGGCGAACACTTTGGACCCAAATGCTCATTTAAGGAAGAATCAGGATATCCAAGATGCTCTGATTTCTGACATCTTTGTTCTTGTGCACGAATTCTCTCGCATTTTGAGTTCAGGAATGAAAGCGTTGATACTTGTCAACGATTGTAGCCAAGTGCAGCTTCAGTGAAAAGAGTGGGTGGTCAACACTGCTCTAGAATGTTATGAGGCTTTTGCTAGTGTCTGAAGTTAGTTTGTAATCATTTTGCAGTCCAATAGCTTCACTTCGCACAAGGCTCCTATCAGATTGGACCTGACAGGCAGGGATATTGCTATAAATAGCAAGAAAGTTGGACCATTTGGTGCGGAAGTGTTCGACTCTGCTATCTCCGTAGCCTCCAGCCTAGAGTAAGCTACTCATATTTCACTCAATGCCAACTTTCGATCCCTGGTTATTCTTGAAGATTGTTTTCCACAGTTTGATTGATTTGCAGACTCTGCAATTATCATTCATTTTGCTTGCCTGACTCGGCCCCTTCACCCCCTCTCCCCGTCAGATCAGAGCCGTGGATACTGGAATTTGTGGATTTTGGAAACGAGAAACGTCGTGACACCTGGCTGGCATTCATCAAAGAGATAGAGACAGCATACTGGTTTACCAGAGAGTATGGGCCGAAAGAGAATGATCCTTCGTTGAATTATATGGAGGGGTCAAAACAGGGGCGCAAACGAACGATTACATCTGCTGCAAACAGCATTGCTAGGCTGCAGGTATGTCTTCTGCTCGTTTACCTCTCTTTCCCACTTTCTATCAACGCACTCACCGCATAGTTGTTGAAATTGCGTTACTCTACTGTAATTTAATCTTCCAGGAGTTTACATTACATCCTGGAGTAGTAGCCAATGTGCACCTGTCACTGTAGAGAACCGTTAGATCGTTGTACAATCAAATTGAAGAACATCTCCAAAACTACAAGGACTTGGAACATAGAGCTAAGATAATTCCAAGGAGTAGATAATCTGGCATTACATTGTCTGCCGTGAGCTCAAGATGAGTGTCCAAAAGGAATCTAGATTTGTTTTCACGGACAGTTCCAAGAGTATTGAGGGAGCTGCTCCAGAATGTTATGTGTGAACTCTAAGGTAGCTAGAGCACCGTAGGACAAAGGTGCAGAATATGAATAATATTGGCTAAACCCTAAACCCTTCAACTTTAAACTGTAACTGTAACTGTATGCCCTAAATGTCTAAACCCTTCACCTTAAAAGGCTAAGCCGTTGGTAGATGCACAGTATGACTAACAAGTCTTTACATATACTATTGTCTGTAGAAAGGCACACAGGTAGTACATTAGTATCTCTCTTTTATGGCTGGGTGTGGAAAGTTACGCTCTCAAATGAATTCATTTACCTTAATACTTTCCAACACAAGTTTGCGCGGTTATGACATGACGATGTTCTGTGAATTTGAAACAGGCTGTTCAGCACATGTTTAGCCTTGCGCCAGGCGATCCCAGATGTCTACTGCAGTTTTACTCTATCAGAGATGATCCAAGCGTGGAGTTGGTGTTCGAGTCCGTGGCAGTGTTGTGCTGGGCGGGTCGCATGGACTCGAAGGCGAAGGAGCTGAATGCATCTAATGGGGCAGAGGAAGAGCCCCAAGGGGTCGGGCAGAACGCCATGGGCGAGGATGGAAGCATCTACCTGTCGAAGTGGATGACATCCCCAACTTGGAATACCACCAAGTCTCAGAACTTCTGGAGAGCTTACAAGGGGGGCACAACTCGAGGCCTAGTGCTTGGCAAAAACTACGTCGTAGGGGGGCTGACAAATCTTGACCGGGCAGTTCGGGCATGGCGAGAACAGACTCGGGTCATTGATAAAACCAAGGCCACCATCGAGAAGTACAAACTGTCGGGCATCCCGAATAATGTGGATCTTCTCAAGGTACTTCTCCGTTATCTGTCTAAATCACATGCACTATTTAACCTTTGGGAGTTCGAAGCCTTGACAATGCTACTGCAAAGTCGTTTCATTAGATCTTCTACGTCTGGATTTGTACTTTTTGGTTAACAAAGGACTCACATTGAGCGTAAGGGTTATGAATTATTACCGTCTTCTGACCAGCCAGCGACGCAAAAGTCTCAAAACTTGGACTTGGAATAATGTCTTGGCATGTCACACAAGTCTTAAGAGATTCTGTGGATCTTACTGGTCTAACGTGTTTCTTACTATTTTGCAGGAGATTTTGTTACCATTTTCAATAATTGCTGTGAACTTCCAGAAACTCAGGAAATGGGAAGAACCAGGAGCAAGTGCTGGGTTTCTGATTGCAACTATGGGTCTTGTGTACTTGTAAGTTGCTTATACTTCAGTCGCCTCAAAAAGAGCTTTCTTGACAGATTGCCGATAGGTGCTTGTTGATTCTTCATTTTGAGTGCCCAAATGTAATTTCCACTTGGGATTTCGTAGGGTTGCAATCAATATGATTACGACAAGTGACAATTTTTCACAAAAAATGTTTTCTCTAGAAGTTAGGGAATGCCTTTAATATGGAGAGTGTTGGGCTAGCTGTTCCTGACTTGGGCTGCAAATTTTGTGCCTGCTGATGTTCAGGAACTGGCTCCGCTACGTGTTTCCTATCATCCTGCTTTCAATGGCTGGGATTCTTTTCTCTTTGCGTGGCCTCAAAGCTCAAGGGCGACTTGGAGATGATTTCGGGAAACTGGTCATTCGAGATCAGCCGCCCACAAACACAATACAAAAGATTTTGGCATTGAAGGATGCTTTGGCATCGCTTGAAGAATTTTTGCAAAACACCAACATCGCTCTTCTGAAACTGAGGACCGTTGCACTGTCACGACATATGCGTGTAAGTTTCTCTTCTCCTCCAAAGTTCGTCATTTATCTCAATATTGAGGTTTGCTATGTTAACCCGAAATGCTTATTTGGTCAAAAACAAAGACTTCCATATCTTTAGTAGTTGAAATGAGTCATTAGGAAACTAGTTCAATGTACCAATAGAAATCTTCAAGATTGCCCTAAATTATTGAATGCTAGATAAATGTGTTGGAAGACATTGGAATTACCTTCCGCAGTGGATTTTTATTTTTAGTTCGGGCATTTGGACTTCAATCTCAACATGACCAAATGCCCAAAAGTGGATGCTTCCATACTTGTAGGAGTTCAAATGAATCATTGAAGAAGTCTTATTGAAGGTAGCAAAATATTGAAGAAGAAAACATGGCCTACATTTTCATAAGCTAAATATATGTTTTTAAAGTTACTATAATTGACAATAAGCTTCCCTAGTGGAATTTATATTTTAGAGCTCAGGCACTTATAGGTAATGAAGGAGCCTACTTTAGGTCTATGCACTTATTCTCATTTCCCTTGAGTTCACTAACTCTATAAGATTCAGTGCTAAATCATTCAACAAGGTGTAGCATAGTCAAATTTTTTTAGAGTTTCTTCTGTGTTAGTTTTCATCGTGTTACTCATACACAATGTGAAGTACCGTATTTAAAATTTACAAGGGTCAATATTGGACCAGCGTAGATGACTGATCCGATGTGATCACTTCTAGTGCAGTCATCAAATGAGGTCCTGTGCTCAGTACTCGCTGCTAGGAGTGTAACAAGTTTATTTTGTGTTAGTAATTATCTTGTTGCTCAAATACAATGAATAATTTGAAAAAATACAGTATCTAAAAATGTTCTAGGGTCCTTCAGGGTTGAACATTTACTAGTTTAGGTGGCTGATCCGTTATGATTCCTCCTGCTGCAGTCAACAAATGAGGTGCTGTGGTCCCTGCTTGCTGCTGGGGTGGTGACATGGTTCGTGCCATTCCGGTACGTGCTGGCAGGGCTGGTGGTGGACCAACTCACATGCGAGTTACCGATTCGAAGGAAAAGCGTGGCAGAGTTTTTCAGCCGTGTCGCAGACTGGTGGTCCATGATTCCAGCCACGCCCGTGGAAGTTCTGCCCTCAGTGAAATCCTCGAACGACACGGATGATTACCTGCCCGAGGAGTCCAGCGACGGCCCCAGCCAAGGCGAAGCTGTGTTGCAAGCCCTCTCCGAGTGGTTGGGTGAAGATGTGAATCCGTAGATCAATTTTTATGTCGATTTCGCAAGTTGTGTGATGTTCGTAATTGCAGGTTGACTTCACTGATGTGTCCTATTCGTGAGGACGCAAAAGTTGTGTCGCCTGCAAAATTAGTGTCACTAAGTTTTTGGAATGTAGTACAATATAGTGATGTTTCAGCCTGCACTAATAGGATAATCCGTGGGAAAAAGGTTAGTTTGCTGTTCCACGTGATCTGTACCGTATTCCTTCTGCATCTTTCGTATGGTGCGGCACATTTTTGTAATTATGCATTACACAATTATTTTCACACAATTTACGTTGGGGCAAGTGGAGCACAGTGTCCTCTTCTTCATTTTTGGACTACTGAACCCTTTAGAGCCCTGGTGACCACTAGATGTAACCGGGTGGTTGGAAATAGCGGTCGTAGCATATCCGTTTGGAAACGTAATGCGAAGGATGAAGTTCAAATCAGTGGCCAAGGTTTGTATGCACATTCTGCACTAATTATATCATGATTTTGAGGTTTAGATCTTTCAGAATTGATTGTTCAAGGGTTTAGGGTTTAGGGTTTAGGGTTGGTTACGTACTTTTTCATGAGAAAGAAACTAACAACCATAATAATGAAATCT
Organism: Pseudisothecium myosuroides; assembly: GCA_951799445.1. Classification (NCBI taxonomy): domain Eukaryota; kingdom Viridiplantae; phylum Streptophyta; class Bryopsida; order Hypnales; family Lembophyllaceae; genus Pseudisothecium; species Pseudisothecium myosuroides. The sequence continues at coordinate 17,372,036 of OX637290.1, read as the reverse complement.
GGTCTTGCGAAAGAAACTGGTTTTGGTATTGGTTTCGGTTCATTTTTGAAGGACGAGGAAGTCTTTAGAGATGGCACACACGAAGAAAGATGCTTCAGCATCAAATAATTTCAAGTACAAGCCAATCAATTGTGATTCATGTCTCCAGAAGCCGGTTGATGCTGAACCAGATGACTAACGCCAACATGGACAAACCTTACACTATAAGCGAGACTGCTGTAGATTGCCAACCGAATTCTCCTTTCTCCTGACCATGCGAAGGTAGAACTTGCTCCATCCTACACTTCGCACTTCCAAAGTGATTATTTTTGAGAAGTTACATCAGAATGGGGGTGGGTTTTAATGTCGTGATTTCCAGGCGTTACTTGTTATTCCCATATATGACACGAAGATAGCGGTACTGGTGCAAATTCCATGTACTGTACGTCAAAGATTCTGAACTTGCTGGCTTCTACTCCTATTTTTAGTCATGCTAGGTAGTCACGGGGCTTTAATTGTGTCTTTAATTGTTTTAATGGGCAGATAAGTCAAACGAAATTGTTCACATTCAGAATAACCCTCAGAGCTGCCTGTGCTTGGTTCGACCTTGGTTTGAACCAAGCAACCGACCTAGTATTGTGTTCAGAGAAAGCGGACAAGTTTCCGAATCTATGAAGAGCGGGCCGAATCTGAGAGAGCAGCCTCCTTTGGCAGCAGGCTCTGGTTCTTCATCACAAGCTTCGATTTCAACAAAGCTTTCCAGTGTCAGTCCTGGTAACAACGGAGGCTTACACATCAACTTCTGACCGGATGACCGTTATATTGGAAGTTTCATGATGATGACTCGGAGTGCTAGCACGAAATATATGCGAGACTGCTATTCTGGGGAAGTTGCGGAAGCTCTCAGGGATCCAATCATCTATTTGAATTTAAGGAAAATATGAGCAGTGGCACAGATTTCCATCAAGGGCTGATGTAAGTTCCCGACACCCATGTTAATTTCTTGTAGCATTGAATCTTGATCGAGTAATTGAAGGTACAATTATAAATGTCGGAGTAAACTCAGTTCATAAATGTGTGCATTGTTGCAGGAGCTAGAAATGTGGATTTGCAGTCACGATGGCAACTTTCATCAAGCACTTCTGAACTGATCCCATTTTCCGGGCCAATTTCCTTGGGCATCTCTCATGTGACTTCTGACATATAGCTGAAGAGAGAAGAAAATCTTCGCTGCCTACCTTCAAGCTCGGGGAATCCAACATAAACAAATATCAAGCACTAGCTCCGAATCCAAAAGATCCTAGGCTTTGCCATTGAACATTATTAACGTGAATAGAGATGGGCTGAATTTTTCGTTAGAAATAAGTGGCCGCAAAAATCTGGAAATGTGGTAGACATAACATTTGATCAATATGGTTGCTTCACTTGGTACAGAAGTTACAAGTTTTAACCTGTCGTCAGCATCTGTCTTAGATAAGTGACAGGAATACCAGCATTAGTTAAAGACAAAGTGCTTGCCACAGAATCTCTCTTGTTATTTCCACTTCAGTCACAGAATGCAGGCACGAAGACAATGGTAGTGTGGTACAAGATCAGTGCTGCAGACATACAAACAATTGCTCTCTGACCTTGAGAAATTATTGCAACCATTCACTCACTATATGATTGATCTCATTTTTCTGCACTCACCAGGCTACACAGAATGGATTTTGGCTCCAGTTTTCACACTACTTCGGATGCTTTCCAATGTGAGTCTCCTTGGTGGAGGCTCACAACCAGGGTCCTTAGAAGTCCTGTCCCAGTTTCGAGTTCCCCCAGTGCAGCCTGAGCATATGATTGCCATACGAATCGAGAGCTCTATACTGTATACTGGCACTTCAATGTGTCCATATTTGTGCTCTTAACTCTGAAATTTTAGACGTTTTACCACCAAAGTCAAAGAGATCTTTTGGCATCCTTCTACTAAATAATTGGAAATTTACTGTAATTACTTGTCGAACATGATTGTTGTAGTAGTGACAGGCCTCCGCTTCAATCAATCTGGCCATCGAGCACCTGATGTAAGCTCTGAAAATTTACCTCCGCATTCAGAGACCAACTCGTATCTCCCGAGTGTGATTTTTCTCATTGACCACAGGGTGGCTATTGAAAATGGCAAATTATTTACATCTTCTGGCAATCAATATCGTCAGAGGCCATGAACATATAACAAGACGACACTTCCTTTCCAAGCCATGGATAGTTACGAACAACAAAAGGGGCCAGTTTATTCACACAAAACGAACTGAAAGGGTGGTCATCGATCTGGCCGAGATGACTCACGTTCAGTCACACATGTATGTCGTTGCAGGCTTAACAGTCAATTTCCGATAAATAATCCCTAGCCTGCCACTATCCAAACTTTCAGCTAGCCAGGAAAATCCTCTCAACAAACTCCCTTCAGCCTACATACTGACGTACAGTTTTCTAACACACTAGCTGACTCCACGAATCCCAGTCTCACCCATTCTCTTAGAAGGGCTCGGCAACCTCCATCCTGACCACCACCCCAGTCAGTCGATCTGTGGACAGAGGTCGTCCATGCCATGGCCGTTGGATGAAAGCAACGGATTCGCAAACAGTGCGGTCTAACACCACACGGACACTGAAAGACAACTAAATCACAATGAAAGAGCACACGACACACACACTGAACGCACATTTAACAAATTTATCAAACTTCACCACTCCGGCCACAGTCACGTGCGTACGCGCTGTAGGAAGCGGCGACCCTCGCTGCTGCTGATTCACGCATTTTCCATCCCCCAGCCATGCCAGAAGGCAGCCCCATACATAGGTAGAGCTGCAGGCGTTGGAAGGGAGTATATTCGATCAGCAGCCAGTGCTAGAACTGCTCGCTCACTCCATCCGCGCGTCGGCGTCGGCAGTGGTGGGAACGAAGACGAGGTCAGAATCCACGAGCCAGTGGCACGCCTCGTCGCCGCGGGGAATGTTGAGCGCGTTGAAGGCCGGGTGGGTGCTCAGCCACAGCGAAGTGTCGATGTGGCACACGCCCACGGCCTGGATGGCGGCGTCGGAGGCGCTGGGCTGGAGCGTGGCGGTGATCACTTTGGTGCCCGTCACGCGGTGGCAGTAGTAAAGGGACGACGGGAAGTTCACGACGTGGCACACCACGATCTTCTGCCCCTCGGCCACGGAGCCTTTGCGGAAGCCCGTGATGGTGACGGGGGCCTTCGAGTTCCCGGGGCCGGGGGCGAGCGCCGGCGTGTTGCTGGTGGACAGCACCTTCACCTTGGAGCCCAGCTCGGAGGAGACGAACTTGGCCACGGCGGCGCTGGAGGCGGCGCAGCTCATCTTCTCTCCCGGCAGCGCGCCGTAGCCGCACAGGTACGCGGCGGTGGCGGTGGCCGTGGCCAGGTCGCTGTTGGGAGCCACGCCGAAGTGGCGGACGAGCGCCAGGGCGTTGGAGGAGGTGATCGCGGGCAACTGGCTGGCGGAGGACGCCGTGAGGAAGGCCCGCTTGGGGGCGTCATCGCGGAGGTTTGCGTCGAGCGTCATCGTGCCGCCCACCACCAGCGCGGACTCCAGGAAAAAGTCTTTCTGGATGTCATTGATGGTGCTGATGGACTGGTCGCGTTGGACTCCCGCGGCCTTGGAGGACGCGGTTTGGAGGGTGCTCTCGGCGCACACCAGACCGTTGGAGCTGCAAATTGCAGCTATTTTCGCAGCGTCCGTTTGGTCACCGGTGGATGCAGGCCTCGCTCCGGTCACCTGCCAGTGCACGAGAATGAACATCGGGATCAGTGAAACGGAACACACGGACAAACTACTTAGTCGACATCGCGACTCAATCGATCGGAGCTTCCGACTACATGCGTCTCCACTGGTAATGACCACATGTCAAGCAATCATTGCCCAGGCGCAAATGGAATCGGCAAAATCATATGACTGGATCGAGAAAACCCAATTGAGTTTCCTTAGCAATTCATCGATCCAGAACAGGCATGGCCTGCTAGCTACTGACATACATAAATTAAATAACAACATGCAGCTACGTTCTGAATCCTCAAGAGCATGCAAAGTGCAGTTCAGTTAAGGGGCATGCATGCGTCCTAACAAGTTAAGCTAGAACTCCTAGAAGTCAACCACTGTGACAAAAATAAACGAATGCAAATGGTATGGTGTTCGATCGATCCAGCGAGTGCATGATCGACTACTTACGGCTGTGACCGCGGCCAGCATGAAGAGGGTCCGCAAGATGACCATCAAATCAGCCATGCTGCGGACGAAGAGCTAGCGTGAACGACGGGTGGGTGTATGTAGCAGCAACGTAAGGGGCAAGGAAGCAGACTGAGACTCAGGCGCACACCGATCAAGCAAGTGCACTGAAGAGACGACTACTGAAGACAGTGGATATGCAAGTCAAGGAAGGCAGTGTGATTGGGAATGCACGGAGGCCTTGAATTTATAGGTAACTTAGCCGCCCTCAGTCGAATCTTTATTTCAAAATTGTTTCATTTTTGTTTTTCTTGGTTTACCTACTTGTCAAGGGCATCTTGGCTTCAAAAACGGATCGTTCTTGCCCGGCCCCCACTAGCGTGCTGCGTCCCCTGCCTCCAGGCGCTTGATTGATCCCGGATCATTGATGATTCCGGGCCAGCCCTGGCTCGCTTTGACTGCTTCCGAACTCAGAATTGACATTCAGGGACTTTGAGAACGATCTGTTAGCAGCTGGCTGAGCTCTGGGACCCAGTTTAATTGAGCCCGCAGGCGATAGACTGCATCATGATCTAGCTAAAAAGCAATCCTGTTGCAGGGCTGTCTCCTTAGCTGATAGTTAGCTGATAGTTACCTGGATTCATTGCATTTGTGCATGCCATTGGCCTGGGCGGCCACTGTGGGTCATGGGGAGCAGCCACCCACCTGCATTGCCACCTGCATTGCTGTTCCTGATGTGAGTTCTGGCCGACCTGTCTCTTCTTGCTTGATTCTTTGGGCTTGGGCTTGGGATATTATGTAATTTCTATCCATGTGACCTGGCTGCTGTCATGGAGTTTTACCCTTAGTTTGAATGGCACTCCTATTAGAGATTAAGCTAGGTAGAAATGGCCAATCACTTCACGTCTTTCATGCCTAGCTAGCTGCACGACCACACGGATCATTCAGAGTGACTCTTTTTCAGTCCAAATACACAGAATCAGCAAGCGACGCTAGGACGGCATACACTGCCTATGTCGAAATTCAATTTGATGTCGACGAACGTTAAGATGGCCATATATAAACTGGCACATGCGTATTATCCGCTAAGTACGTACAATTCGATCGGATCGAAAAGCACGCTTTGGTCCTCTAACATGCCTTGGTGAGCTAGAATGATCGTTGGATAATCAAAATCCCAGACTGGATCAATTGAAACACATAGCCAGCTCCTGTTTCATTTCTTCGAATTGAATGTCAACTAAGTTATGGCTCATGTATGTGGCCCAATGTTCAGTCCGTGACACTCTGGCACGTTGAATTAATTGAACCCCGTGGCCCCATCCAAGAATTTCAAGTCTTACGGGTGTTGCAAACACTCAAGGAGTACTAGCTAACGAACTAACAACTCGATCGACTAATTAACAGTCGAGACGTCGAGCAAATTTCTATACTCGAAATCCAATAGCTAGCTAGACATAATTGCAAAAACATCTGATCAAAAACTGAATGACTGTTTCTTAATTTCACTGGTACATATAATCGATCATGCATGAGGCACATATAATGTGCGTATTGGAAACCTGAAGGCTTCATCGGTAATTTGTCCGGGCGACTCGCAAGCAGTTTCAATGATAACTGTGGCATTGTTCGAGGCATGCATTTATTTAATATAATTATATGCTGAATCATCTTCGACTTCCAGCTGATTCGGGCACTAGTTCTTTGCCGTGGAGCCCCCAGTGAGTCTTGAGGGCTGAAAACATTCGAATGTACAGTACGTATGTGAAGGTGCGTCCTACGGTGGCCCCCTCCTGCTTCATTGATAAAAACTCATTGAAGTGATTATTTGTTTCCATTTTCTGTGATTGAAAGTGGCGTGGTTGGCTAAATTTCACCTTCAATTGTTGATTGGTTGCTATTTAATTGGTCAAACGCTCGCTTGCACAGCGTGATCAAATGGAGTCACCCATGCAAAAAATGGCAGAATTTTGGATGAATGTTTATCATCAAATTAAATGATTACTGCAAGGATTGCACACCATTCATATTGTAAACTTGAGAATTATTTTTATTGTTTAGATTTTATGATCCCAAAAGTTGTATGACCATGGCAAATTTCATTAAAATGGCACCATTCCGGAACTTTGGCACTTTTACAATCTAGATTGCCCGGTCTAAAATCTATACCTGCCCTAGATGGTTTAGACCACCCGGTCTAAAATCTATACCCGTCCTAGATGGTCAAATTGGCACGCAAAATACCGGCATTTTAATAAAATTCCCCATGACCATGTTTTATCAAACATCACTCCAAAACTGTCATTTCTAAATTGCAAAGAGTGAAACTTTCAAACATTTGTTTTTCCACTACTCGGACTTGCAAGGGTAAACAATGTTTTGTCAAGCCACGATCACTCCCTTGAGCAGCGTCTCATAAAAAAAAGCGTTCAAAAATCAAATGTTGCCTCAATGTTCTTAACATTTGAAGGCATCAGTGCTCCAATGTTCCATAGTCTTAGTCATGGTAGAAGGGGAGAGAAGATATAAAAAACTATATGAAGTCCAAAACCTTAGCCCCTACTGTAATAAGACTTCATTTTCGTCTAAAAAAACTTATACTTGCCATTTCTATAATCCTATTGCATTGAGTCAAGAAAACAACAAATAGAATCAATATTCATATTGAATTGTAGGATCTTATAATCAACTTATATAAAAACATGAGGGAATTTTTTTGTGAAGTTTGACTGCATAGATTGGAAGATGTTAGCATTTGAACTTTGAAGTGAAGAAAAATTTGGAGGAGACTCTACTTTTGCTAGATTGTAAGATTTTGAATCCTAAAAACGGGCCTAAAAACTTTTAGAAAGAGAATGTTGTGAAGAAATTTCAAAAGCTTTGACCATGTAAATTTGAAGATATTGTCGTTTAAAGTGTGAAAAACACTTTTTTTCTCCTTTCCTTACTAAAATAAATTACTTCAAACCCTCTTAACTTGAAATTTTGCACTACAAAGTTTTGAGCTCGGGGGGGTCACTTAGAGTGTCCATTAGAAAACACGTGCGAACAAAACTTTGGACCCCCTATATTATATCCTAAAATTTAAATAAAATGAAATAAAAAAAATATGACTAGATTTTCCTACTTCAAAAGTTTATGTTTTGAATTATTGATATTTTTATTTGTTAATGATAATTAGTTACAAATTTTTGAAGTAATTAGATACACTGTACAACTGAAAAATAACTTTCACACCCCTATATTATATCCTAAAAAATTGTCTAAAAAATGAACAAAAAATTCCTAAAAATAGCTCTCTATTGAAAGTTCATTTTGAGTTGAGTATTGATGCAATGGTCATCTAAATGTGATCTCTATAAATATTTGAGTTGAAAAATATGCCGTTTTAGGCCATTTTCAACCTCTTGTACAAATCATTTCAACTATTATTTTAGTTTGAAATTTTGGCAATAGAAACCTATAGTCATTATTAAGCAACCCTCAAAATTTTAAGTTGAAATTATAGTTCATTAGAAACCACTTGTTCGCACGTGGTTTGTAGTAAAATACTAGGTGCCCCCCCCGAGGTTTTGAGGTAAAGAAATTTATGATGGTGAATTGATTCTTTTAGAAGTTAGAAGAATTATTTTTAGAAACAACAACTTAATTTGCATGTTTTTAAATATTTTAAAATAAAATTAGATACAAGATTAAAAAATGCCTTAATCCTAAACTCCTTGGGCATATTATTGCAAAGCTACCATTATTATTGCAAAGTGCAAAACTTTAGAAATTCTTTGTTGATTTTGCATATCTAACCATTGGATCTTGCACTAAACTAGTATAAAAATGTATAGAAGAAATTTCAAAAACTTTGATTGAGTGGATTGCCAGATATTTGCATTTGAAGTGAAGAAATTTGTTTTTTTTTGCACCTCGCACGAATAGATTTTTAAGGCTTTGAATCTTCGTAGCTTAAAATTTTTTCACTAGACATTTTGAGTTTCTAATGTCTTATGTTGAAGAATTGAGTTGAAAGTCTAGGCAAAAAAGTTAAAAAGACACACTTAATTTTCACTCATTAAAAAATTGTTAAGTAGAAGTAGCTAGGTTCAAGATTGAAGGAAAAACTAAACCGTTAATAGCTTCTAGATGGAGTTGAAAATTACTAATCCCAATGGTGAGATTGTTCTAACAAGCTAAACTAAACCTAGTGCAAATTTTATTTTTGAAAAATTGTGAAAATTGCATAAAAATGAATCCTACAAGTTATTTTTTCAAGAAGATGCTTAAATTGCCCCCAAAACAAGATAAATTGTCCATAATGACTTTCTCATCACTAATCCAAATAGATCAAATGAATCAAATTTTTCCATGTAGACAAAAAAATTGTCTATTAGAAATAAAATTTTAGAACTTTTATTTTGACTTTTAAATGTAATGAAATTATGCAATTCCAACAATGAGATAATTTTAGCTAGCAAACTAAACCTTGTAGATCTTTTTTCCTAATAATTTGAAGAATTGAGTTTAGAACCAAAGTCAATGTGTTATTTTTTACAAATATAACCCCTATAGTTCCAAGGTCATTTTTCCATCAAAATCCACTCGAAACTGCCGTTTCTATAGCAAAGAGCAAAAAAAAAAATTTAATTTGTTTTTTGCATATTTAACCGTAGGATCTTGTACTCGATTAGTGTAAGAATGTGTGGAAGAAATTTCAGAAACTTTGACTATGTAGATTGCAAGATATTTGCATTTAAAGTGAAGGAATCAAGTTTTTTTGCACCTTGCTCAACTACATTTTTTGGCTTAAAACCTTCTTAACTTTAAACTTTTGCTCTAATGATTTTAAATTTCTAATTTTATATCATGAAGAATTGAGTTGAGAATCTAAAAAAAAGAATTCAAAAAAGAAACACTTAGTTTTCACTCATTAAAAAATTATTAAGTAGAAGTAGGTTCAAGATTGAAGGAAAAACGGGAAGAAAAATTAAATCATTAATAGCTCGGAGATAGAGTTGAAATATACTAGTTTCAATGGTCCGATTGTTCTAGCAAGAAATCTTAACCTTGTAAAACTTTTTTTTTTGAAAAATTGTCAAAATTGAGTTCAAAAATGAATCCTACAAGTTATTTTTTCAAGAAGATGCTCTAATTGCCCGAAAAATAAGATTGTCCATAACTTTTGCATAACAAATCCAAATGGAATGAATCAAAGCATCTCATGTAGATAAAAATAAAATCTATATGAAACAAATTTTAAAAAATTTTAATTTAAAGTTTTTGTGACGGGTTTTTTCTGCCCGCCGAACTAAAATTTGGGGGTTTTGTGCCATAACTTTTGCTCCTGGGCACCGATTGAAATAAAAATTACATTTTTGGAAAGTTAATGTGATTCTCTATCTTCACAAAAAAATTCAGAAAGTTATAACAAATATTGAGACCGTAGGAGCTTGCCCAAAATCCAATTTGTCCCCTGAGGGGACAATGGGACTTTAGGGGTTAAACATTAAGCAAATGGACAAAAAAAATTCTATAACTTTCTTGTCACTTGTTCAAAGGAAATTAATTAAATTTTTCCAAATAGAAAAAATATACTCTATGACAAAAAAAAAGTTTAAAATTAATTTCATATTTTTGCAAATTTTTTTTATTGCTTGCAATATCTAGGTTTGATTATTTTTAAAATTTGGTTGCGTAACTTTTGCTCTTGGGTATAATTAGAATACAAATTGAATCTATAGAAAGCTAATGTGATTTTCTATCTTGAGAGAATATTACACCAGAAATTGAGACCATACAAGCCACCTATTTGAATATCCATTTGTTCTCCAAAAAGTCTTTGGAACTTTAGGAGTTAATTTAACAAGCATATTACTATATTGTACAATGTACACTTCTATGTAGAATATTGATGTATAGAATATGATGTAATATACTTCACATTGTGTCTAATACAATATTATGTGAAACTTTAATATTGCATACAAAATATTGTATTATATGGGAATACACTAAATAATTATAAAATATACAATTATAATCTTTTTAATGAAAAATATTATTGAAAATGTTTGAGGAATAGAATGTTCATTGAAACTTGAAAGCATTCCGTACCATATGAGAGCAAACGTTTTGAATTCAAGATTCAAATGTTGCAAAAGCAACACTTGCTTACAAACCTTGAGGCGTCAAAATTGGTAGCAATATTAAAGCAACGTTATAAACAATGTTTATTAAGTTTGGTTTTGAGATTCCCGTTGTATTAAAAGTGACGTGTAAGTAGTGGCTAAATCCTCCAAATTGTAGGGCTATTTTGCATATTAGAGTATATTATTGAGATTTTCAATCTTCTTAACTTGAAATTTTGTACTACAATGATTTGAGGTAAAAAATTATGGTAGAAAATTCAATTGAGAATTTAGAGGAAAAATTTCAAAAACTAAAATTTAATTTGTAATCTGACTTTAAAGAACTATTAAGTAAGTATGTGTTTGAGGTTAAACATTGGATACATTGGATACAATGCTTTAATAAATATTTGTAGAGTTTAAACATTGGATAGAATAGGTGCTATAGTCTTTGCCAAAGCAAAGAAAGATCTACCAATGAGTACAACAACTAACATGTGGCTACCATTGAATCATAATATTTAATTAATTAAATGTATAAATAATTTTGTGTAGTTTTTTTATTATGCTAGTTATGTCAATTGCATATTAGTTCATCTACACAAAACATTGGAATGCATATTTTCCATCTAAAAATCTAAATAGAAATAATTATTTTCTATTTTTTAGATCTGTTATATTTGTATTTGTCTAACATCTTAGAATACAATGCAATTCAAGAGCTCATTTGTTGTAGCATGGTTGTCCATTGCAATACTTTTGAGATGAATTATGGTCATTGAAAATACTTATGACAATTCATTGAAGAAAGGGGTTGAATGGTTGGACATCCTTTTTTCTTTAGATTTAAATTGTAATGACATACATTTAGAAAATAACCAATTCAAAATAACTTTTTATTGAAATGTTTTTTTCCATTCAAATTTTTTACTTAAAATAAATGTACATTGAGACTCAACCATTGTGACATTTTATTATGACTAGTGCCTATTCTATGATTTCTATATTAATTTTTAGATTAAGATTTTACTAGAGAGAGTTTATTTTCAATCTATTGAAGAAATTATAAGTATCCCTTTTCAAAATTTTGAAAAAATATGAAATATTTAATGCAATTATAATTTTAAAGAGTTTAAGTGTCAGAATCTAAATTATATAATATTGCATATATCTCCATTTAAATTTTCTTCTTTCAAATACAATTTGTAGTGCATATGCGGATCTGTTAGAATTTCATGTTCATCTCCAAATTAGAAAGTGTCATTGTACTGGCTGTATTTGAGTAATTAATTTGAATGTATTGGTATCCAAATGTATAGGTATATTATTGGAAATATGTTATTTCTAGTATTTTTCTAGTTATCTATACTTTTTTTTATTTTTAAATAATTTTTTCAATAGATCTATTATTTCCAATATTAATCATGAAATGCAACATAATCAACACATGTTTCTTGATTTCATCCAATTATACCATCCAAAGTAAAAATAACTAATCTCCGATAGCAAGAAAAAACCTCTAAAAAATGAAACAAAATTTTGAGACTTATTTTCTAATACAATATATTTTTATATACAAGAAAATCTTTGATTTATTCCATTTGGATTATTGATGTAAAAGGTACAGAGGTATTAAGCAATTTGTGCATCCAATTCTCTCAAACACATATAGGAGATGTATTTGAATTCAATTTTTAAAACTTTTCAACAAAAAATGGTCCTTGTGCTTTACATTTCCTACTAGAACAATTTCTTTGGTAGAATTGACATACTTTCATTCCATCTTTTCTTAGTGTTAATAACAAATTACATTTTCTCACCATCTTGAACTTACTTCTACTTAATAGTTTTTTAAAGTCAGATTACAAATTAAATTTTAGTTTTTGAAATTTTTCCTCTAAATTCTCAATTGAATTTTCTACCATAATTTTTTACCTCAAATCATTGTAGTACAAAATTTCAAGTTAAGAAGATTGAAAATCTCAATAATATACTCTAATATGCAAAATAGCCCTACAATTTGGAGGATTTAGCCACTACTTACACGTCACTTTTAATACAACGGGAATCTCAAAACCAAACTTAATAAACATTGTTTATAACGTTGCTTTAATATTGCTACCAATTTTGACGCCTCAAGGTTTGTAAGCAAGTGTTGCTTTTGCAACATTTGAATCTTGAATTCAAAACGTTTGCTCTCATATGGTACGGAATGCTTTCAAGTTTCAATGAACATTCTATTCCTCAAACATTTTCAATAATATTTTTCATTAAAAAGATTATAATTGTATATTTTATAATTATTTAGTGTATTCCCATATAATACAATATTTTGTATGCAATATTAAAGTTTCACATAATATTGTATTAGACACAATGTGAAGTATATTACATCATATTCTATACATCAATATTCTACATAGAAGTGTACATTGTACAATATAGTAATATGCTTGTTAAATTAACTCCTAAAGTTCCAAAGACTTTTTGGAGAACAAATGGATATTCAAATAGGTGGCTTGTATGGTCTCAATTTCTGGTGTAATATTCTCTCAAGATAGAAAATCACATTAGCTTTCTATAGATTCAATTTGTATTCTAATTATACCCAAGAGCAAAAGTTACGCAACCAAATTTTAAAAATAATCAAACCTAGATATTGCAAGCAATAAAAAAAATTTGCAAAAATATGAAATTAATTTTAAACTTTTTTTTTGTCATAGAGTATATTTTTTCTATTTGGAAAAATTTAATTAATTTCCTTTGAACAAGTGACAAGAAAGTTATAGAATTTTTTTTGTCCATTTGCTTAATGTTTAACCCCTAAAGTCCCATTGTCCCCTCAGGGGACAAATTGGATTTTGGGCAAGCTCCTACGGTCTCAATATTTGTTATAACTTTCTGAATTTTTTTGTGAAGATAGAGAATCACATTAACTTTCCAAAAATGTAATTTTTATTTCAATCGGTGCCCAGGAGCAAAAGTTATGGCACAAAACCCCCAAATTTTAGTTCGGCGGGCAGAAAAAACCCGTCACAAAAACTTTAAATTAAAATTTTTTAAAATTTGTTTCATATAGATTTTATTTTTATCTACATGAGATGCTTTGATTCATTCCATTTGGATTTGTTATGCAAAAGTTATGGACAATCTTATTTTTCGGGCAATTAGAGCATCTTCTTGAAAAAATAACTTGTAGGATTCATTTTTGAACTCAATTTTGACAATTTTTCAAAAAAAAAAGTTTTACAAGGTTAAGATTTCTTGCTAGAACAATCGGACCATTGAAACTAGTATATTTCAACTCTATCTCCGAGCTATTAATGATTTAATTTTTCTTCCCGTTTTTCCTTCAATCTTGAACCTACTTCTACTTAATAATTTTTTAATGAGTGAAAACTAAGTGTTTCTTTTTTGAATTCTTTTTTTTAGATTCTCAACTCAATTCTTCATGATATAAAATTAGAAATTTAAAATCATTAGAGCAAAAGTTTAAAGTTAAGAAGGTTTTAAGCCAAAAAATGTAGTTGAGCAAGGTGCAAAAAAACTTGATTCCTTCACTTTAAATGCAAATATCTTGCAATCTACATAGTCAAAGTTTCTGAAATTTCTTCCACACATTCTTACACTAATCGAGTACAAGATCCTACGGTTAAATATGCAAAAAACAAATTAAATTTTTTTTTTTGCTCTTTGCTATAGAAACGGCAGTTTCGAGTGGATTTTGATGGAAAAATGACCTTGGAACTATAGGGGTTATATTTGTAAAAAATAACACATTGACTTTGGTTCTAAACTCAATTCTTCAAATTATTAGGAAAAAAGATCTACAAGGTTTAGTTTGCTAGCTAAAATTATCTCATTGTTGGAATTGCATAATTTCATTACATTTAAAAGTCAAAATAAAAGTTCTAAAATTTTATTTCTAATAGACAATTTTTTTGTCTACATGGAAAAATTTGATTCATTTGATCTATTTGGATTAGTGATGAGAAAGTCATTATGGACAATTTATCTTGTTTTGGGGGCAATTTAAGCATCTTCTTGAAAAAATAACTTGTAGGATTCATTTTTATGCAATTTTCACAATTTTTCAAAAATAAAATTTGCACTAGGTTTAGTTTAGCTTGTTAGAACAATCTCACCATTGGGATTAGTAATTTTCAACTCCATCTAGAAGCTATTAACGGTTTAGTTTTTCCTTCAATCTTGAACCTAGCTACTTCTACTTAACAATTTTTTAATGAGTGAAAATTAAGTGTGTCTTTTTAACTTTTTTGCCTAGACTTTCAACTCAATTCTTCAACATAAGACATTAGAAACTCAAAATGTCTAGTGAAAAAATTTTAAGCTACGAAGATTCAAAGCCTTAAAAATCTATTCGTGCGAGGTGCAAAAAAAAACAAATTTCTTCACTTCAAATGCAAATATCTGGCAATCCACTCAATCAAAGTTTTTGAAATTTCTTCTATACATTTTTATACTAGTTTAGTGCAAGATCCAATGGTTAGATATGCAAAATCAACAAAGAATTTCTAAAGTTTTGCACTTTGCAATAATAATGGTAGCTTTGCAATAATATGCCCAAGGAGTTTAGGATTAAGGCATTTTTTAATCTTGTATCTAATTTTATTTTAAAATATTTAAAAACATGCAAATTAAGTTGTTGTTTCTAAAAATAATTCTTCTAACTTCTAAAAGAATCAATTCACCATCATAAATTTCTTTACCTCAAAACCTCGGGGGGGGCACCTAGTATTTTACTACAAACCACGTGCGAACAAGTGGTTTCTAATGAACTATAATTTCAACTTAAAATTTTGAGGGTTGCTTAATAATGACTATAGGTTTCTATTGCCAAAATTTCAAACTAAAATAATAGTTGAAATGATTTGTACAAGAGGTTGAAAATGGCCTAAAACGGCATATTTTTCAACTCAAATATTTATAGAGATCACATTTAGATGACCATTGCATCAATACTCAACTCAAAATGAACTTTCAATAGAGAGCTATTTTTAGGAATTTTTTGTTCATTTTTTAGACAATTTTTTAGGATATAATATAGGGGTGTGAAAGTTATTTTTCAGTTGTACAGTGTATCTAATTACTTCAAAAATTTGTAACTAATTATCATTAACAAATAAAAATATCAATAATTCAAAACATAAACTTTTGAAGTAGGAAAATCTAGTCATATTTTTTTTATTTCATTTTATTTAAATTTTAGGATATAATATAGGGGGTCCAAAGTTTTGTTCGCACGTGTTTTCTAATGGACACTCTAAGTGACCCCCCCGAGCTCAAAACTTTGTAGTGCAAAATTTCAAGTTAAGAGGGTTTGAAGTAATTTATTTTAGTAAGGAAAGGAGAAAAAAAGTGTTTTTCACACTTTAAACGACAATATCTTCAAATTTACATGGTCAAAGCTTTTGAAATTTCTTCACAACATTCTCTTTCTAAAAGTTTTTAGGCCCGTTTTTAGGATTCAAAATCTTACAATCTAGCAAAAGTAGAGTCTCCTCCAAATTTTTCTTCACTTCAAAGTTCAAATGCTAACATCTTCCAATCTATGCAGTCAAACTTCACAAAAAAATTCCCTCATGTTTTTATATAAGTTGATTATAAGATCCTACAATTCAATATGAATATTGATTCTATTTGTTGTTTTCTTGACTCAATGCAATAGGATTATAGAAATGGCAAGTATAAGTTTTTTTAGACGAAAATGAAGTCTTATTACAGTAGGGGCTAAGGTTTTGGACTTCATATAGTTTTTTATATCTTCTCTCCCCTTCTACCATGACTAAGACTATGGAACATTGGAGCACTGATGCCTTCAAATGTTAAGAACATTGAGGCAACATTTGATTTTTGAACGCTTTTTTTTATGAGACGCTGCTCAAGGGAGTGATCGTGGCTTGACAAAACATTGTTTACC
Organism: Pseudisothecium myosuroides; assembly: GCA_951799445.1. Lineage (NCBI taxonomy): Eukaryota > Viridiplantae > Streptophyta > Bryopsida > Hypnales > Lembophyllaceae > Pseudisothecium > Pseudisothecium myosuroides. Next base: position 17,355,782 of record OX637290.1, on the reverse strand, counting down.
CTTGCAAGTCCGAGTAGTGGAAAAACAAATGTTTGAAAGTTTCACTCTTTGCAATTTAGAAATGACAGTTTTGGAGTGATGTTTGATAAAACATGGTCATGGGGAATTTTATTAAAATGCCGGTATTTTGCGTGCCAATTTGACCATCTAGGACGGGTATAGATTTTAGACCGGGTGGTCTAAACCATCTAGGGCAGGTATAGATTTTAGACCGGGCAATCTAGATTGTAAAAGTGCCAAAGTTCCGGAATGGTGCCATTTTAATGAAATTTGCCATGGTCATACAACTTTTGGGATCATAAAATCTAAACAATAAAAATAATTCTCAAGTTTACAATATGAATGGTGTGCAATCCTTGCAGTAATCATTTAATTTGATGATAAACATTCATCCAAAATTCTGCCATTTTTTGCATGGGTGACTCCATTTGATCACGCTGTGCAAGCGAGCGTTTGACCAATTAAATAGCAACCAATCAACAATTGAAGGTGAAATTTAGCCAACCACGCCACTTTCAATCACAGAAAATGGAAACAAATAATCACTTCAATGAGTTTTTATCAATGAAGCAGGAGGGGGCCACCGTAGGACGCACCTTCACATACGTACTGTACATTCGAATGTTTTCAGCCCTCAAGACTCACTGGGGGCTCCACGGCAAAGAACTAGTGCCCGAATCAGCTGGAAGTCGAAGATGATTCAGCATATAATTATATTAAATAAATGCATGCCTCGAACAATGCCACAGTTATCATTGAAACTGCTTGCGAGTCGCCCGGACAAATTACCGATGAAGCCTTCAGGTTTCCAATACGCACATTATATGTGCCTCATGCATGATCGATTATATGTACCAGTGAAATTAAGAAACAGTCATTCAGTTTTTGATCAGATGTTTTTGCAATTATGTCTAGCTAGCTATTGGATTTCGAGTATAGAAATTTGCTCGACGTCTCGACTGTTAATTAGTCGATCGAGTTGTTAGTTCGTTAGCTAGTACTCCTTGAGTGTTTGCAACACCCGTAAGACTTGAAATTCTTGGATGGGGCCACGGGGTTCAATTAATTCAACGTGCCAGAGTGTCACGGACTGAACATTGGGCCACATACATGAGCCATAACTTAGTTGACATTCAATTCGAAGAAATGAAACAGGAGCTGGCTATGTGTTTCAATTGATCCAGTCTGGGATTTTGATTATCCAACGATCATTCTAGCTCACCAAGGCATGTTAGAGGACCAAAGCGTGCTTTTCGATCCGATCGAATTGTACGTACTTAGCGGATAATACGCATGTGCCAGTTTATATATGGCCATCTTAACGTTTGTCGACATCAAATTGAATTGCGACATAGGCAGTGTATGCCGTCCTAGCGTCGCTTGCTGATTCTGTGTATTTGGACTGAAAAAGAGTCACTCTGAATGATCCGTGTGGTCGTGCAGCTAGCTAGGCATGAAAGACGTGAAGTGATTGGCCATTTCTACCTAGCTTAATCTCTAATAGGAGTGCCATTCAAACTAAGGGTAAAACTCCATGACAGCAGCCAGGTCACATGGATAGAAATTACATAATATCCCAAGCCCAAGCCCAAAGAATCAAGCAAGAAGAGACAGGTCGGCCAGAACTCACATCAGGAACAGCAATGCAGGTGGCAATGCAGGTGGGTGGCTGCTCCCCATGACCCACAGTGGCCGCCCAGGCCAATGGCATGCACAAATGCAATGAATCCAGGTAACTATCAGCTAACTATCAGCTAAGGAGACAGCCCTGCAACAGGATTGCTTTTTAGCTAGATCATGATGCAGTTCTATCGCCTGCGGGCTCAATTAAACTGGGTCCCAGAGCTCAGCCAGCTGCTAACAGATCGTTCTCAAAGTCCCTGAATGTCAATTCTGAGTTCGGAAGCAGTCAAAGCGAGCCAGGGCTGGCCCGGAATCATCAATGATCCGGGATCAATCAAGCGCCTGGAGGCAGGGGACGCAGCACGCTAGTGGGGGCCGGGCAAGAACGATCCGTTTTTGAAGCCAAGATGCCCTTGACAAGTAGGTAAACCAAGAAAAACAAAAATGAAACAATTTTGAAATAAAGATTCGACTGAGGGCGGCTAAGTTACCTATAAATTCAAGGCCTCCGTGCATTCCCAATCACACTGCCTTCCTTGACTTGCATATCCACTGTCTTCAGTAGTCGTCTCTTCAGTGCACTTGCTTGATCGGTGTGCGCCTGAGTCTCAGTCTGCTTCCTTGCCCCTTACGTTGCTGCTACATACACCCACCCGTCGTTCACGCTAGCTCTTCGTCCGCAGCATGGCTGATTTGATGGTCATCTTGCGGACCCTCTTCATGCTGGCCGCGGTCACAGCCGTAAGTAGTCGATCATGCACTCGCTGGATCGATCGAACACCATACCATTTGCATTCCTTTATTTTTGTCACAGTGGTTGACTTCTAGGAGTTCTAGCTTAACTTGTTAGGATGCATGCATGCCCCTTAACTGAACTGCACTTTGCATGCTCTTGAGGATTCAGAACGTAGCTGCATGTTGTTATTTAATTTATGTATGTCAGTAGCTAGCAGGCCATGCCTGTTCTGGATCGATGAATTGCTAAGGAAACTCAATTGGGTTTTCTCGATCCAGTCATATGATTTTGCCGATTCCATTTGCGCCTGGGCAATGATTGCTTGACATGTGGTCATTACCAGTGGAGACGCATGTTATCGGAAGCTCCGATCGATTGAGTCGCGATGTCGACTAAGTAGTTTGTCCGTGTGTTCCGTTTCACTGATCCCGATGTTCATTCTCGTGCACTGGCAGGTGACCGGAGCGAGGCCTGCATCCACCGGTGACCAAACGGACGCTGCGAAAATAGCTGCAATTTGCAGCTCCAACGGTCTGGTGTGCGCCGAGAGCACCCTCCAAACCGCGTCCTCCAAGGCCGCGGGAGTCCAACGCGACCAGTCCATCAGCACCATCAATGACATCCAGAAAGACTTTTTCCTGGAGTCCGCGCTGGTGGTGGGCGGCACGATGACGCTCGACGCAAACCTCCGCGACGACGCCCCCAAGCGGGCCTTCCTCACGGCGTCCTCCGCCAGCCAGTTGCCCGCGATCACCTCCTCCAACGCCCTGGCGCTCGTCCGCCACTTCGGCGTGGCTCCCAACAGCGACCTGGCCACGGCCACCGCCACCGCCGCGTACCTGTGCGGCTACGGCGCGCTGCCGGGAGAGAAGATGAGCTGCGCCGCCTCCAGCGCCGCCGTGGCCAAGTTCGTCTCCTCCGAGCTGGGCTCCAAGGTGAAGGTGCTGTCCACCAGCAACACGCCGGCGCTCGCCCCCGGCCCCGGGAACTCGAAGGCCCCCGTCACCATCACGGGCTTCCGCAACGGCTCCGTGGCCGAGGGGCAGAAGATCGTGGTGTGCCACGTCGTGAACTTCCCGTCGTCCCTTTACTACTGCCACCGCGTGACGGGCACCAAAGTGATCACCGCCACGCTCCAGCCCAGCGCCTCCGACGCCGCCATCCAGGCCGTGGGCGTGTGCCACATCGACACTTCCCTGTGGCTGAGCACCCACCCGGCCTTCAACGCGCTCAACATTCCCCGCGGCGACGAGGCGTGCCACTGGCTCGTGGATTCTGACCTCGTCTTCGTTCCCACCAATGCCGACGCCGACGCGCGGATGGAGTGAGCGAGCAGTTCTAGCACTGGCTGCTGATCGAATATACTCCCTTCCAACGCCTGCAGCTCTACCTATGTATGGGGCTGCCTTCTGGCATGGCTGGGGGATGGAAAATGCGTGAATCAGCAGCAGCGAGGGTCGCCGCTTCCTACAGCGCGTACGCACGTGACTGTGGCCGGAGTGGTGAAGTTTGATAAATTTGTTAAATGTGCGTTCAGTGTGTGTGTCGTGTGCTCTTTCATTGTGATTTAGTTGTCTTTCAGTGTCCGTGTGGTGTTCTGCACTCTGTGTGCGAATCCGATGCTTTAATCCAACTGCCATGGCTTGGACGACCTCTGTCCGCAGATCGACCGACTGGGGTGGTCAGGATGGAGGTTGCCGAGCCCCTCTAAGAGAATGGATGCGACTGGGATTCGTGGAGTCAGCTATTGTGTTAGAAAACTGTACGTCAGTACGTAGGCTTATGGGAGTTCATTGAGAGGATAGTCCGGGCTAGCTGAAAGTTTGGATAGTGGCAAGGATTATTTCTCGGAAATTGACTATTAAGCCTGCAACGGCATACATGTGTGACTGACGTGAGTCATCTCGGCCAGATCGATGACCACCCTTTCAGTTCCTTTTGTGTGTTCAAATAAACTGGCCCCTTTTGTTGTTCGTAACTATCCATGGCTTGGAAAGGAAGTATTTTCTTGTTATATATTCATGGCCTCTGACGATATTGATTGACAGAAGATATAAATAATTTGCATTTTTCAATAGCTACCTTGTGGTCAAAGTGAAAAATCACACTCGGGAGATACGAGTTGGTCTCCGTTGGCTAAGGTAAATTTTCAGAGCTTACATCAGACGCTCGATGGCCAGATTGATTGAAGCGGAGGGCTGTCACTACTACAACAATCATGTTCGACAAGTAATTGTAAATTTCCAATTATTTAGTAGAATGAGGCGAAAGATCTTGATTACTTTGATAGTAAAATGTCTAAACTTTCAGATTTAAGAGCACGAGTATGGACACAATGAAGTGCCAATTACATATAGAGCTCTCGATCCGTATGGCAATCTTATGCTCAGGCTCCAGTGGGGCAACTCGAAACTGGGACAGGGCTTCTAAGGACCCTGGTTGTGAACCTCCACCAAGGAGACTCACATTGGAAAGCATCCGAAGTAGTGTGAAAACTGGAGCCAAAACCCACTCTGTGTAGCCTAGTGAGAGCAGAAAAATGAGGTCAATCACGTAGTGAGTGAATGGTTGCAATAATTTCTCAAGGTCAGAGAGCAATTGTTTGTATGTCTACCATTGTCTTCGAACGTGCATTCATTCTGCGACTGCAGTGGAATTAACAAGAGAGATTCTGTGGCAAGCACTCTATCTTTAACTAATGCTGGTGTTAGTGTCCCTTATCTAAGACAGATGCTCACGACAGGTTAAAACTTGTAACTTCTGTACAAGTGAAGTCAACCATATTGATCATTATGTCTACCACATTTCCAGATTTTTGCGGCCAGTTATTTCTAACGAAAAATTCAGCTCATGTCTATTCCAGTTAATAATGTTCAATGGCAAAGCCTAGGTACTTTTGAATTCGGAGCTAGTGCTTGATATTTGCTTCAGTTGGATTCCCCGAGCTTGGAGGTAGGCAGCGAAGATTTTCTTCTCTCTTCAGCTATATGTCAGAAGTCACATGCCGGAGACATGCCCAAGGAAATTGGCCCGATGAAATGGGATCAATTCAGAAGTGCTTGATGAAGCTGCCATCGTGACTGCAATTCCAAATATCTAGCTCCTGCAACAATGCACACATTTATGAACTGAGTTTACTCCGACAATTATGATTGTACCGTGAAGTACTCGATCAAGATTCAATGCTAAAAGAAATTAATACGGGTGTTGGGAACTTACATCAGCCCTTGATGGAAACCTGTGCCACTGCTCATATTTTCCTTATTCAAATAGATGATTGGATCCCTGAGAGCTTCCGCAACTTCCCCAGAATAGCAGTCTCGCATATATTTCGTGCTAGCACTCCGAGTCATCATCATGAAACTTCCAATATAACGGTCATCCGGCCAGAAGTTGATGTGTGCGCCTCCTCTGTTACCAGGACTGACACTGGAAAGCCTTGTTGAAATCGAAGCTTGTGATGAAGAACCAGAGCCTGCTGCCAAAAAAGGCTGCTCTCGCAGATTCCCACAGATAGATTCAGAAACTTGACCGCTTTAGACTTTGAAAACAGTACTAATTACTAAGTCAGTTGCTTGTTTCAAGCCAAGGTTGAACGAAGCACAGGCTATTCTGAAGGTTATTCTGAATGTGAACAATTTCGCTGACTTATCTGCCCATTAAAACTATTAAGACACAATTAAAGGGTGACTACTACTGTAGCATGACGAGAATAGGAGTAGAAGCCAGCAAGTTCAGAATCTTTTATCAATGTACATGGAAATATGGGAATAACAAATAACGCCTAAAAATCACGACATTTAAACCCACCCCCATTCTGATGTACCTTGTCAAAAATAGTCACTTTGGAAGTGCGAAGTGTATGAAAGCAGCAAGTCCTACCTTCACATGGTCAGAAAAAAGGTGATTCGGTTTGCAATCTCCAGCAGGCTCGCTTATAGTGGAAGGAATGTCCATTTTGTTCTTGGCGTTGTTATCTGGTTCAGCATCAACCGGCTTCTGGAGACATAAATCACAATTGATTTGCGGTGTACTTGTATTTGTTGCTGGAGCATCTTTCCTCGTAGTCATCCTCTGTTTTGACGTAGGCGTTGAAGATGACATCGTCCTGCTGGTCAAATCGGTGTCGCTCGCAAGTGGAAGGCGCTGAATACGTGAAGGTGGCGAAGAGCCTTTGTTTGGTCCTGCCGGTCTGGAGGTACCTCGTGCTTTTACGGTGCGATTCTTAGGTGCAACTTTGCTGTTGACCAAATCTTTCTTACCGGATCTAGAATTTGCTATCATTGGCGTATTTCCGCGGTTCCCAGTCTTCATCTTTGAAGGTTCTGAATAACTTTTTCCGGGGATTACAAGAGCAGGTGATTCGGGCGGAGTACTCTCTTCATCGTCTTTTGGAGGACTACGTTTGACTGGGATGAAGGGAACTGTGTGCATAGCACCACTAGGCTCTAGAGGTTCCTTTTGCAAAACCGAAAGCCTTCTACTTTTGAGCTCTCTGATGTTACTCGGGGTTGCCTTTAGGAAAGAGCTATTTCTTTGAATTGTAGGCTTCTGAGGCGGCACTAAGGAGAAAACATCCGTCAACTCGGAGGAATTTCTGGGGGACTTCGAAGGTTTTATGGAGCTGCCATTGTCTAAAGAGCTTCTAGAAGCTGGGACCGAGACTTTGATGAAGCTTCTTTTGTTTTCTAAAACCTTTGCGGCAGCAAACGAGGGCTTTGATGGATTACTCTTCTGGTCAATGGATTTCCTCGAAGATATAGTAACCTTTGAATTGATCCTAGCAGAATTTCTGGGTGATACCAAAGGGGAAACTACGATCTCGACTTTCTTTGGAGGAGGATTTTCGACAGTACTTTCCCAGATCGTCTCCTTGTCCAATGCAGGCACACCTTCAATCTCAATTTCCCTACCAAGGTGAGTGACTTGCTTCTCAAGAGAAACTATCTCTTCCTCAAGAACCGCAACCTCGAGCAACAAATTCCTCGTCTGCGAGATCAAAACAATCGGCACTTTTCCTCACACGTATATAGTGTGTGCTCCCAAATAGAACACGTGCTGAATGAAAGAAGAGTTTATATGAAATTGAATCCTAAAACTCTGTATTTTCCTCTACGCAGGGGAGTTAGAAGTGTTAACCATCAGCGGCACTTCCCACTTAGCAGATGGGAATGGTTCAAATGAGATGGTTAACTCCATTTCATTTCCTCCATGGTAAACTCTTCTAACTCCCTTGTGCTACATGCAGCCTAGATTCTTGTTATTTCACTGCTCTTCCAACCTCAAGTCCATATCAAGTTGCTCGATGTCCAGATCTTCGTGCGAAGCTCTTTCAACGCAGGGTACAATCTCACATTTGAGCTTTAACTACTCTGTAGTTTGGTAACAAACGTCAAAAAGCAAGGATGATCAACAAACCTCGACTGGTAAATCGGCATATATTCGAGGAAGAGAGCCCAGAGGCCTGCTAATTCCTCGGCAGAGGGCATTGCGCACGTTCATCTCAATTATCAGCTGCCTCTGTAGCTGCAAAACCTGCTTATGCCAAACGAGACAGTCGACCAAAACGTTGAGGCCTGGGGAAGTCAAAGAATTCAAAACATGTCGTGAGTCACACCTAAAGCACGTTTTAAGGTAATGAACGGCCAGAGAAGTCACTCACATCCCTCTCCAGAGCAGCCCGCTGTTCGCTTCGCTCCCGCCTCTCAACTGTACGAGATACCTTATTGCGTATTTCCTTGACCTGCACTTCTCTAGGCATATTTTGGTGAGATACGTCGCAAAGGACATGCCAGTCAGAGGAACCTCGCAATCTTAGAGCTCCCTAATTGGATGTAAGAGATATTGCGAAAGAGCAGAACAGGGATTTCTCAAGCTTACGTTAACGGAATCGCCATAGTCAATGGGAACATAAGGTATGTCCTGCATTGAGCTCTCCTCACAGAGATCCTGGAAACTCCAAATGAAACAAGATTCTTAATCAGCAAAGTTGAAATACGTTTATTCTGCTCCGCAATTGCTTGATGTGAAAGCTTCTCATTGTTCAAATTGCACAAATTTGATCTAGTCTTTGAAGTGTGTGGTTAAACAAATTACAAGATATTTCCTTTAGTTATGGCTTCGATGATGATCCTCGATCTTATCATTTTCAGGAACCGAACTTGGAGGTACAACGATACGTGTATCACATCGAAGCTGGTGATCTTCCATTAATTGGATCATCAAAACTCGTAACAGAGTGAAATCATTGGCAATCAAAATTTATCTATCCCGAGAATTCGATATCTGCTACTTCAGTTAGGATTCTTTTTGACAAAACAAAGACTCGACTGCTGCTTGCCTATCGTTATCTACTCGTTGAATTATAGTCTACAATTTCGATGAAGACGGGCCGTAGAGAGCGAAAAAAGCAAGGGCTACGCCGCTACAGGGTTCAAGACGCGCGAGACACCTCCTGATTCACTCTCGAGATGTATCAGTGGAGTAAAACATCAAAACAAGAAACAGCGTGAAATCATTGGCAATCAAGATTCACCTATCCCTAATGCTCGACTTCGGCTACTTCAGTTAGGCTTCTTTTTGACAAATCAAAGACTCGAACTGTCGCTTGCCTTTCGTTATCTCATAGTTGACTTGCAGTCTACAACCTCGATGAAGACAGGCAGGCGAGAGCACGACATGCAAGGGCTACGAAGCTACAAGGTTCAGGGACGTGGGAGCTACCTCTTGAGTCACTCAAGGTTTATCAGTTGAGTCTGTGCTACGCTGTGTACATTGTGTTGCGACTTGCAATGTGGATCGTACAAATTTCACTATCAAGTCATTTTGCGAGCTACCTTTTGATTAATGGTGCGGTAGAAGTGAAACTGACGGCGCAAATTAGCGGTAACAAGTGACCTTCGTTTCAATAAATTCTGTGGCAACGCCTCCTATGCACAAATGTAGTCAAAACTGAGTAGGAAGTAGCAGTTGTTTAAGATTCGGCGAAGGAAGTGCATTTAATCAAAAACGACGCTCACTTCAAAAAATGAAGATTACCACACCTATGGCAGAATTGAACGTAAGCAACAAATAACTGTTGCAAGAAAAACTAAAATTAGATTACACGCATGAAGGCATGGACAAAGTATCCGCAGACGGCTCCAAGAGAACTCGCTCTACTGAGAACGACATGAATCCTTGCTGCACAAGCCTGTTCTAGCTAGACCGACTCGCTCACACGCACTGCGAATGCCACGGAACGCAATGCAGTAATAGAACCTCACATTTAATACTCCACATAATGTAGGCAGATCTGAGTCCCACACGACAGCCCAAGGCGCTCGGCCAGACGACAGCTTCTGGCAGAAGGCTGCGATAAAAATCTTTCAGTCTAAAAATGCCGGACGGAGTAGTACGAAGACTGAGCCGAAAAGGAGAGAAGAGACGACACGCGTGTCAGCGGCTCTCCAATGTGCCTGTGAGTGCTGGCAAATTTCCAGACCGTCGATCAAGAACTCATCACAACTAATTGATCTCCCTCTTCTTCCAATCCGCCATGCTTATGCGGTAATTGGAAACCTCTACGACGAGCCAGCCCCTGTGGCTAAGCAAGCTCAGTCTGACGAAAACCTCAAATGCTTAACTTAACCATCCAGCAATGGAACAGAGTCGATTCGTGTGAAATTGCATTGTCGCCTGAGCGGAAAATGTGGCAGACTGAGGTCTCTCTTCCATGGCTCTAAAACTGATGGCGACGACGGAGGAGCGACGTACCACAGCGGCCCGGCCTCATCAGTCACGAAATTGAATGATTGATTGCGCCGACGACGACGCAGACCGCAATGGACAAAGGAGCTGCATCGGCATCGCCATCGTCGTCGTCTTTTTGCTTTGAGAGCACTCACTCGCTACTGCGAACCTCACTCATCACACTCAGACACTTCCGTCGGTCGTCAGCAGCCATTCCCAAGCACTCAGGCACCGCATTTTTCTGCTTCTAAACTCTGAAAATTCAGAAACTCAAAAAATTCAAAAATCAATACAATGTGGAAATTTCCTAGTGGCCGTGAGAGAGATGGAGTGCTGGAATGTGCGCCAAAATCGTCATCAGAGCAAGGAATGTGAGCTTCCAAGATCCATCAAATTGTACTGTACTTCACTCAGGCATTGTGTACAAGTTTTGTAACTGGCCGTGTCTTGTAGCAATCTTTGACAATCATGTCGAAGGACAAAAACATTACCTACTCTTCATTGGAATTTTCAAAAGAGAAGACTAGTCTTCTTGTTGTAAAGGAGAGATGATTCTCATACTTTCTAAGGATATTCGTGCTGTCTTGAAGGAATCTACAAGATTTTGCTAATATTCCTAGCAATGATTTTTTTATCATTTTGGAGAAGTAGTTTACTTAGTTATTTCCTCAATAGTCATGTGATACTTCATTGGTGATACGTATATCAAAACTAAGTGATACTTAAAGAAAATTTGGTTGTTGGTCTTTAAAAAGAAGCAGTAATCTAGCTATTTTGACTAAAGAAATTGAAAATTATTTTCACAAAAAGTAGCCAATATGTTTTGGTTGTAGCCAAAAGATGGAAAAATCATGCATTATAATTTTAAAAAATTGACTCCTAATAGGGTATAAAAATAAACACTTTCAATTGGTCTATATGGGCATTATAGGATTAAGATCACACCAATGAGAAAATTTGGCACAAATAAAAATGTTGATGGAGTGAAAATTGGTGCTTCTTTTTTTGAATTTTGAAATGAACATTCTAAACAAGCACCGGGGGGGGGAATTACCAGAATTAGGATTATATTATAATATAACTAGCTTTAGATTTTTTGATATAATTAAACTATTTTATGATTTTTGAGACTTCAAGTCTAATAGAATTATTTAAAGAAATATTATTTCCAAATCTTTCCAACACAACGACCATCCTCTGCGAGCGTCACCCAACGAAGGCAGATAGGTTCCTTAGGAAATTTGACAACACGTGGCTTAGGTCACCATTATTTGGTTCTAAAGTTGGTAGGAATATCTCTTGGAACTTGAAGAAGCCCACCCGTGGGCTCTTCATGTAACTATAAGTTATGGTTGTGTTTGTAATTGCGGTTTTCTCCAGGGTGTGGCCCTCGGCTTTCCGCCGTTTGTTATGTGTTTCTATTCTAGAATAAACTCCGGTTTCAAAAAAAAAAAATCTTTCCAACACATTACTTGTTGGAATCAACTATATTATTGATGGCAATATAATAGTGCAAATGAAAAATACATATAATTATTTAATTGAATTCAAGTGGTGGATTTGAATTCTTAACCCTCAAGTTCTTAAGGATATTTGGCCATCCACATCCAAAAAAAAATCCCTAAATACAAAAAAATTGAAATTTCTTCAAATAAAATGTTGTCATACAATTTGGTAATGCACAAGTAGGGTATTGAAAGTGTGATTGTGCACCACTTCACAAAGTTACATTAGAATGTAGCAAAACATCAAAAAATTACATTTATCAAAATGATCAAAATGAATTGTTTGAAAGGAATCACCAACTTTAAATCCAAGATTATCTACAATAATAAGAGTGTTCAAAAGTTTCAAAACTTTTTAGATAAAACTAAACGTAAACTCAAAACAAGCCCCAAAAATTCAAAGAATTTGGAACCATAACATATGCTTATGATATTATCTCCTACATGTAAACAAGTTTAAGACTATTGAAAGTAGTTTGCAAATCACGGAATAGGAACTTCCAATTATATTCACTAAATTTTTGCATACAAATTTTTAGGTAGTCCAAAACTCATGGAAATCTTCAATTGTATTTAGATCGCCAAAAAAAATATTATCTATCAATTCTTAGGATTCTTAAAATTTACAATCTTCTTAAAGCAATTAGACCCTACCACGGATCCATGATTCTGTAGAGCTTCTTGCAATATCAAATATTTTGGATCTTCTTAAATATGAAAAAATAAAATAAAAAATAAAAAATAAAAATATTTTTTAAGTTTTTTGTTCTTTGCAATTTAGGAGTTAAAAAAACTTGGATCATTTATAACTTTTCCACATGGTATCCACATATTTGGTGCATTAAAATACCCTATCTTTTGTCAATAAGATTTTCTTAAATGTCACCAATCTAATGATATAAATTGTTCACAATACAAATATTGGCAATTTTAAGTGTCCCTACCTTCTGTATATACAAATGTACTCCCTTTGTCCCGAAATGATTGTTCCATAAAAAACTTTTCTCAAGATTAAGGCGAAATTTGAGAATTTGGTAAAGTAATGAATGTAGACATGTAGATTAATTCTTGATTTCTTCAGTGGTTTGCAAAAATGGCAATATCAAGTTTAAAGCATGAACTACTTAAAGCGGGAAAATTGAGGTTGCAAATTCATTTGAAAAACCACCCTCTAGCTTACGATTATCCACCGAAAATGAGTACTAAGCACAACAACGCATTGCTTTTCATCTTGTCTTTGTACCGTGTAAAGATTTCGTGAAGATAATTTAGCGTTAGATTTTTTTTGAGCAGCTTGTCAGCAACTTGCTGTGAGCAACTTATGTAACTAAAACTTATTATTTTATGATTTGTGTCTTTGTGGAATTGAAAGTGATTGTTTCATGAATTGTGTCTTTGTCTAATTGAAACTCTTATTGTAACGTACTAACTATTTCATGAATTGCATTTTCAAATAATTAAATTTGAAGTAGTGGACAATCATTTTTGGACATCTATTTTTGGAAAGATGGACAATCATTTTGGGACAGAGGGAGTAATTTTTATGACTAAAATGGAGGAATTCTGTACCATATTATAGAAGTCAAAGTATTCCTCCGTAGTGCTCAGTTCAGTAGGGTAACTACACTAAAGTCGAGCCACCCATACCCAACCTATAGGTGCAGGTATTTCCGACCAAGGCTGCATCAGATTTTTTGAAGCTTAGAATATTTTGTTTTTTCCCTTTTCAAGGTTAATTGGAACTAATAAGTTCATGACACATGTCCCCAGTTGTGAGAAAGAAATAATGAGTAGGAAAAAAGTTCTTGACTAATGATTGGAATTGGAAGAGTCTAGACATTGGCCATGGGTCTGGAGCACTTTTTGCCTCCCAAAATACATAGTAATTTCAGTTCAAGCCATAAAATGACCAAAGTTTTTTGCAATCCCCATCATTTCTATCAATGCACCTCTAAAAATATTTGTTTTGCCTTGCACTACGGTAACAGGTTCAGAAATCGCCTACCTAAGAGCTGAAACTGAATTTTGGGGAGGTGAAATGTCTCAAAATATTTTTTAGTAAACTTTCCTTGAAAGACAAGAGGAATTGGCATCTAACCCAAGTCGTTTCATATTTTTTGGAGGCTCTCTAGAATTAGTTATGAAATTTTGAAGTTGAAGTGGCATAGGGTTCTGAAATTGCCCACCCACTAAAATGTACACCTTTTGTACATCGCTGAAGGCTATGAAATAGTTACATGTACAAGCAGTGTACATTTGAATAGGGTGGGCAATTTTAGAGCCTATGCGATTTCAGAGCCTGTTAGCTTGTGTTATGTTAGCTTCAAGGTTGTTTTTTTCATTTTTTAAGAAGTGCCAAAGTGGCGGTTTAAAATGTTATAGTGGTGCTCCAAATTTCAACATTCATCCACATATTGGATAAAAAAAAATACCACATTAGCACATATCACATGTCTATAATATGGTTTTCATCAAAAATTTGGCAATTTCATCTAAGATTTTTTTTTTAATTTAAAATTTTTCTGGCGATTTCATCCAAGTCTTATGGCATTTTCTTTGGCATTTTTCAGCCAGATTTATTATTTCAAAAAAGCCCTGGTTAGCTTACTCCAGATCAGGGCTTTTTTTTCATTTTTGAAGAAGTGCCATAGTGGCGATATAAAATGTTACAGTGGTGCTCCAAATTGCAACATTCATCCACTTACTGGATGTATAGTATGGTTTTCATCCACAATTAGGCGATTTCATCTAATATTTTTTTAAATTTCAAAGTTGTCTGGCGATTCCATCCAATTTTTTTTGCATTTTTTATAACCTTTTTTAGCCAGATTTTTTTTTCTGGTGCAATCTGGCACCAGAAAGCCAAAAAAAAAAAGCCCTGCTCCAGATCATGTCGGAATTGCTTATTCAGTTGCTTATGGGTAGTACAGTAGCTCTGCCTTAACTTCAGGTACCGGTATTTGTTTGAGAAAGACTGGATAGACCTGTCTGTTGTCAGTCCGAAAGTTTCCTTTCGAGGTCCCTTGAATGAGTGCCCATGTGTACCTACTCCCCTGCTCTTGCTCATTATTGAAAACGGGCACAGGAGTTATCTGCATCCACCAGGCAGGCAGAGCATGTCCTGTCCTGTCCTGTCCTCCTGCAGGAAGTCAAGTCACGAAGCTTAGTGGAGACCCTGCCCCTGCCCTGCCCCTGCCCTGCCCCTGTACTGAACCGGCAGGCAGCCCTCACTGGGTTTTGCAGGGGACCGAACACTGGTTGTGCAGGGGACGGAAAAGGTTTTGCAGGGGACTGAAAAAGGGTTCCAACTCTGATCAGGGAAACCTGAATGTGGTAGTCGAGTCCGGGGACATACAGTATATCAAGGTGTTGTTCCATGCGGTTCTGTGAGAGGGCTTTTTCTTTTCTTGCGTCACCACCCACTTTCACACTTCCCCACAAACGCCGTCAGTTTCGTAATCAGTTAACCCCAAAGGTGAAAACACCCCAAAACCGTCTAAAGAAGTATAAGGTAAAAGCACCAATGGGCAATTTCGTTAAAATGGTGGTATTCCAAGTGCCACTTTGACAGTGTGCCATTTTCACCATCTAGGATAGATATAGATTTCATAACAACCGTTTTGAATTGTTTTCATGCCATTTTAAAAAAATATCGCCATTTTAACGAAATTGCCCATACCAGTAGTCGACCTTTTAAGCAATTTTGGAGCAGATTGTGTGTAGTAAGAGGTGGTGGAATTTTTTCCCATATAGGAAGATAGGAAATATGGGGACTACAAAATTTTCAGAATTTTATTTCCATAATTGAGTTTACAGTGAATTTTGGGAACCAAAAAGTGCATTTCACTAGTAGCCACTCTCTAGAATCTTCCAATTCCGATCATTCAAGAACTACTTTCCCGCTCATTACTTTTTACTTTCTTGCTCACTACTTTGAGACATGTATCATAACCTTATTAATCCCAACCTTGAAAAGGACCAAAAAAGCACATTCCCAGCTTCCCTTTAAATTTGTTCCAACCTTGGGTCGGAAATATTGCACCCTCGCAAGTTGAGTACCGGGCGTGGTTGACAGTTGGTGCTTCTACCTTTGTTGGAGACACCTTTTCTAAGAAAAAACACACATTTATTTGATATTAGCAATTGGAAATCAAGAATTTAAAAAAACATTATAATTTTTGGACAAACCATGTAATTACTATAAATTTTCAAAGTTGCAGCTCCCTAGGCCTCTGAAACCATCACTTAACGTGGGCATCAAACTAAAATTTAGAGAATCGGCAATTCACCAATTACAATTTAGTATGGAAATAGTTTAAAAACACCTTTGAAGACGTTTTCTATGGAATACTTGTCAAGAATGAATTTGGATACATGGATAGTTTTGGATGTTTTCACCTCAAATCCTAATGACCCAAGTGACGATTTTCTAGTCAATATCCCTCTCTTGTGAGCTACCCATTCTCAAAATTTGATTTTTTTAAATTATTTAATAAAAAACCATTTTACAAAATAGACTGCATTATAAATCCAATGGCGATAGTTTCATCAAATTCCGAGTAACATTCTTCTTTGTGGAATTTTTTAAGTTGAGTGGTGTAGTATAGTTCACGGGGCATGTTTTTTGGTTTAGTTTGGGCATGGATTGAAAAGCCAGCCAACCAATGCAGTTGTTGCCCACCTCAAAAAAGGGCAAATCTAAGGAGCTCAACGACAACACAAGTGTGCCCATTCTTGTTTTTCCTACAAACACTATTCTCATATTAGTGATTGCAAGCTCCACCCAAAATTGCCAAATGACTAGAATGTTGTGAAATTTTAGATGAGCATTTCTAACTCTCTTGTCTTTCACTGAGCATAAAAAGTTCATTATTTTAAAACAATCTCACTAAAATATACTCCTTCAAAGTGTGTTGCCATGTGTTTCCATTGACCCAAAATAAAACTTCAAACTTAAATATCTCCTAAAATATACTACCAAATAATCTTTTTTTTTTTTGAAGTTCTCACTTTCAATGTGAATTGCAGGGTCTTCCAATTCTATTCTATCCAATCTCTAGAAAAAATGAGCAAACAAATTGCACAAGTTCGTGACAATTTTGGCCCATTTTGAAAGTACCCCCCCCCCTTGGATTGTTGGGGGTTATATAAAGGTTTAAATAAATACAACAATCTGGTGTTGACTCACAATTTGTGTCCGTTAAGCTTAGTTGAAAATTCTTCTTATTTATTTTTGACGTTACGAGCCTAAGGTATGTATATCCTCTATCCACTTAATACCACCAACCAACCCATTTCAAAAACTAAGCTAGATGAGGGGGTTATATATTATTATAATTAAAAAAATTCAATGATGTGGCAGTTATAGGTTTTAGGATATGAAATATTGATATGGATATGGGATTCATTTTTGCAAGTAAAGACATTTATATGCAAGTTGACAAGGATGAGGATTATTCCATATATTTTTTAAACTCTTGAGTTTTTATTAATATTTGAATTTTTCAATTCTAAAAAAATAATTCAAAAATTGGAATAGATGTCTAGTTGGCTTCAATTTTCTTAATTGGAAAATGACACATTTAGTGACTACATACTTGGTCCACCTAATTGCATCCCTATTTTTCTTGGTCAACATTTCAAATTTTGAAATGTTGGACTAGTGTACATAACAATTTGAAAGGTGGGGGGTATATAGCTATGTCAAATAGTGTTTTTTTGTTTTTGTTTTTTTTATACCTCCCAATTGGCACTAGTGTAGTGACAACATTTGCCTCATACCATTGATTTTTCCCCCAAAATATTGAACGCAATTAGGTTGAAGGTCCATAATGAGTATGCATACTTTAGAGCATCTCCACTGGTGTTGGGTATATGAGGCGTGCCACATGGTCTGTGGCGTGCTCCCTCTAACTTCCGGGTCACATCAAAATTCCGGGCCTCCACCAGTTGCTCCGATCCGTGCGGGAGAATCCACTCCTGAGGCGCAGCAGGTCCTGGTTCCAAGGCACAGTTAAAAGGCGCCTTCAAGTTGTCATTTTTCCATAGGTTGCTAATCCAATTAACTTAAAAGCTTACTGGCATCTTGTCAATAGCGTGGCACACGGTCAATTGTGATACACACTGCAACTTCCTATGTCGTGATGATTTTTTCCTGGGGCCGGTGTTGAATAATACTCCCGGCTGCAACTGGTGGGTCAAAGTCAGGCTTCCGGCCACACTATACTTTTGCCGGGGTACTATAGTGTGCCCTGGTGGAGATGCTCTTAGTACTACAAGATGGCTCCCATGAGTTTTAGGTAGGAGCCAAAGAGCCAAGTGAAATACATGACGAATCACAAGAATGCTCGTCACGCTCTAGATTTTCATGGTGAACATTGGATGATATTTCTCCTAGATAAAAATGTGACGGACTTTGTAACAAGAATCATGACAAGGGTTGTGACATTACATACTTAATATAATAGATATACACTACGATATAAGATAGATAAGAGAGAAATTACTCTAACTGCTATTGAGATGCAGTGCATTACAAGTGTGGGTACTGTGTACACTTAAGGTAGAAGCACAAGTAGTCAACTAAGCCCAGCACCCAACCTGTAGGGGTGCTATATCATCCAACTAAGGTTGGCTCAGATTTCCAACCAAGCTTGAAATGAGTTTTTTTTTCCCTTTTCAAGGTTGGGACTAATAAAGCCACGACACATGTCGCAAAGTAGTGAGCAAGAAAGTATGAAGCAGTGAGTGGGAAAATAGTTCTTGAATGATCAGAATTGGAAGACTCTAAATAGTGGCTACTAGTGAAATGCACTTTTTGGTTCACAAAATTCACTGTAAATTCAATTTTGGGAATAAAATTCTGAAAATTGTGCAATCCCCATATTTCCTATCTTCCTACATGGGAAAAATTTCCCACCACCTGGTACAGCACATAGTCTACTCCAAAATTGCTTAAAAGATCGACTACTGGTGCTTTTACCTTATTATACTTTTGAGCAACCAGACATCACTCAACTACTGTTTGGTGTGTATGGATACGGGAATGCAAGACGGACGTTACTCAATATTCACTTGTTTTCTTCAATGAAGGCCGCTAAAGATTTGTCATACGCTCATCATACATACAGTTGGGGTTGTTCTCATCCAAGTGACGTTACCCTCAAAGACCATGCGTTCAAATTTTGATCAATGGATAAAAGTAAAGTAGGATCTTACACCTAACTAGTATGAAAGTGTGTGGAAAAAATTTCAGAATTTTTGACCGCTCAGACTGCAAGATATCTGCGTTTAAAGTGGAAAAAACAAGTATTTCAGCACATTGCGGGACTAGATTTTTTGACTTTAAACATTTTTCACTTAAAATTTTTGCACTACAAAGTTTTGTGCTTCAAATCTTTATAGTGGAAAATTGAGTTGAGAGTCTAGGGAAAAAAAATATTCAAAAAAACTTAATTATCATTCCTAAAAAATTTATTAAGTAGAAGTAGGTACAAGATAGAAGGAAAATCTAAAACATTAATATATTTTAGATGGAATTAAAATACACTAATCCCAATGGTGAGATTGTTCTAGCAAGTAAACTAAACCATGAGAATCTTTTTTTTCTTAAATTGCAAAAATAGCATCTAGAAATGAATCCTACAAGTTATTTTTTTCAAGAAGATGCTCTAACTGCCCGAAAAACAAGAATGTCCATAACTTTCTGATAACAAATCCAAATGAAATGAATCAAAGCTTTCCAGATAGACAAAAATATAATCTACAAGAAAAAAAATATTAAAAAAAAAATCAAATTTTTGCCAAATTTTTCTTGCTGCCTGGACTGCCCAGTTACAAAAAAAAGTAACATATTTGGCCATAACTTTTGACTCCTATTTCCAAATGTCCTGAAATTTAGTGCATATGAAAGATATTCCTTGCGCCCACCTTCTATTAAAATTTCAGCTTAAAATATGGAAATCTCTAGTCACACGAACCTGCTCAAAATTTCTATATGGCCAAAAAACACATGCCGGTCCTTTAGGGGTTAAGTACACAAAAATGTGTTTTTCATTCTTTTAAAAAAAAAAGTGTTGTGTTAGTTCTATTTCACATTTGAACGGTATAGATTTTGAAGTCTATACTATTGATAGGTCTGGCCTCAAAAAATAAGTTTTTCAATTCAAAAAATGACCCTTCCAAGATGACCTGAATAAAAAAAGTAAAATTATAAATTTAAAAAATCCTTATGATTAGAAATTAACATTTTGAACTTAACCCTTAAATTTTTTTCGGTCATTTTGAAGGTGTTTTGTATCTCAATTTTATAAGTTACAAAGGGTTGAAGCTCAAAGTACAATTAATCATTTTTAGGCAAAATTAAACATGGCCAATTCCATTAAAATGGCGGTATTATGTTAATTTGGCACTTTTAGCAATTCAGACCGCATAGTCTGAATTGTTTTTTTGTACCAAAATCTATACCAGTACTAGATTTTTGAAATCTATAACAATCCTAGATTTTTTAGGCTACGCAATCTAGTATCTATGTCAATCCTAGATTTTTGAAATCTAAAAATGACCTAGATGTTAGCAATGTATACTTGTCCTAGATGTCAAGGTGTGCAAATGGCACATGGAATACCGCCATTTTAATGAAATTCGCCATAAATGTAGGATCTTGTAAAAAGTCAAGTCCTTATCATTGCTACAAATTTTGGTTTCAATCCAAGTCATAGATTGGAAGATTATAACCTAAAAGTGAAGGATACTACAAGGAAATCAATATTTTGAAGTAGTCAAAATTGTACTTTGACTAGCTCTTTTAGACACATAACATTATAAAAAGTTGGCATCCTATGCTTATTCTCAGGTAACCAAGTTCCACATGCATGGAAACAAGCCTTGTATTTTTAGGACCAAAAATGAGCGAGAAAATGATCTTTTAGTAGTGACCACTTCATTGTTAAATTTCAAAAATTATGAGAGAAATAAAAGATTTGTCACAAATTTGGAGCCAATATTCAAGATTGAACATGGTAGAGTGAAGGAACATAAAAAAAAGACACACAGTAGGAAAAAAAATTGAAAAACGGCTCAAAATAATCCAAGTGCAAAATGTGTAATCCAATGGCTATTTGTACCCACAGACTAGGCAAAGTTAAAAAAGGGAGAAAGCAATGCCACTCCAAGTCTAATCTACTATTGGGCAGCTCATTGAAAAGGGTGATGAACGGTCTACGCTAGGAATCCATTAGAATTCCAAGCCATGCGTTGCTTCTAAAAGCGCGCCAAAAGATTCCAACCACCTCTCTTTCATCCAAAAGGTTGAGCCCGGCCATGCTAATATGGGCCTTGCTTGCCCATGAACACATGCCTCTACCTCATTGGCCAAAGTTTCTTAAAGCAATGATTCTTTGCTACAGCCCTAGACCACCCATGCTTTGGAAATTCTGTAAACTCAATAGTGACTCTTCTTTTAAATCTGAAAGCACCACTAGATAGCTAACTTCATTCTTTTGAGAATAAGCCCAAGTTCAAGTGACTCTTTACATTTTTAATTTTAAAAATGGACATTCTAAAAATGGATCGACCCATTGTGGGTCGCTGAAAAATTTAAGGGTAAAAGGCAAAATATTCTTGTAATATTCATCCTATAATTGATTTTAGAAGGAATTTTCAATTTTAGACTTCAAATTTTAATTTAAGAAAGGTGGATTTGTGTACTAATTAATCTAATTAATTGAGTGGTAATAACATATGGATCATATTTGACAAGTATTGTTTGAGAGTCATCATTTAATTATTCTTATAAGTTGTGTTTTATAATACATCTTCACAATTTTGAAAATCTAAACTGTCTTTTGACCATGATGGGGTTAAATGAATTTTTTTCAATGTGCATTTTCATTTATATAATTTTTTTTTAAAAACTTGTTTTAATTCCTATTACTTGTAAAGTATAGATTTTGAAACCTTCTTTTGGCACATATTCTATAAACAAAAGAGCGTAAGAACTTCAGGTTTCAAAAATAACTTTGTCAATTTCAGAATTGCCATTAAATATGAACTATTATAATATTTCTAAATTTATTGCAATAGAAAGGTTCCTTTAAAAGTTTGTAGAAATAAAATATTTAAGGGAAATAAAATCATTTTTTAATATCAAATTGAGTATTAAAATATGACAAGATATACACCATTGAAATAAAAATTTGAGAATTAGCATCTTTCATTTTGAATAATTGTTATTTCAACATGCAAACCTTATCATGCTCAAATGCAACACCATACAAGTAGAATATATGACCAATTTGTAGCTATTGAGACGTGTAGTAGGTGCTATAATTGTTCACATTAGGAGTGACATGCATGTGACATTTTAAAAAAAAATTGTGTACCCCTTAATTTTGTGCACTTTTTATACCAAATATTTAAAAAAAGAACAAAAAAACATTCTACATCCACAATTGGACTTTCTAAATTCTCAAGGGTATAAAGACTATCATTTGTTTTCTTGGTGTTGCAAAATGACCTATTGCATAAGCAAAAATTTATGTACTTCATAAAATGTTGGATTGGAATGAGAATTTTTTTTACAGCTATTAAATACCACAATGATAATGCCAATATTTTGTATCTTTTAATGGCATTGTGGCTATGTAAAAAATCAAAATATTGGGCAAGTAAGAAAATAGAAGAAAACTTACATAATTATATGATTGGTATTATTGGATCCACATTCTTTGTATTACAACCAATTTTGAAACAAAATCATGATATAGATGACAAGATCAAATACAATAATTAATTACAATAAGAACTACACATGTAAATGTAGGGGGAATTATGTATGCAACTTTTTCCTACCCTTGATGTATTTGCAAATGGGTTTTACAAGGGAAGTAGGAAAGAATTGCAATATATCCTTTGGCATGTGCAAGAAGCACACTAGAATTATGTACAACAATGACATGTTGAAGCTCTATTGCTTTGGCTGTAACCGTTAGATAAATGGAATAGAGTGTGTTTAATGGCCAAACCTGATTATAGGATGACTATACACTATACACTAATGAATAAAACCGAGTATAGATTTGGAACTTTTTCATTCAAACAACTATACCATTAGCATCAATGGACAAATTTTAAAAGTTGAAATACAAAAGTTGTAGTGTGCGACATGTAACACATTACTATGGAAGTTCCACGACAAAATTAGTTGTGATGTGAAAGAAAATTAATTTCAAAGTTAGCCATGTTAAAACTCAGTTTTGTATGCAATAATTTGGAACTACTTTATATTTTGTCAATTTTTTTTTTTAAATCCAAAAAAACCTTTTGTACCTTAGCATATTGGTATACATCATTTCAGATTGTTGTATACAAAAATTGAAGGAAACTGACATCTATAGAATTTAAAATATCAACAATTTGACAAACATGCAATTGATGTTAGTTCTCACAATATTTGAATTTTTTTTGGAATTGAGAGCATGGGATTGCATTAGCTATTGTAAAGAGAGTATAGGTTGCAATATGGACCATTGTTATATCTTAATGCCCTTGCATTTGAAATAATTTGTTGAAATGGGCAATGAGTTCAATTTATATTTCATAGATGTGTAATGCTTTTTTAGGCTCAATTTTTTGTCCAAATACTAGAGCTCATGATGCACATAATTGATCCAACAAATCCAAAAAAATTAAAAATATCATTGCCAATATCATAAACATGTAACCGTAGGATCTTGTAGTGTGCTGGTTTGAGAAGATGTAAAAAAAAATTCAGAATTTTCCACCATGTAGATTGCAAGATATTTGTGTTTGAATTGAGAAAAGTGGTCTTTTTTTGGCCCTGCAAAAAACCGGGCAGTTCACAAGGTCTTATTTGTATGAAAAAATGTCCAAAATGGTGGTTACTCTTTGAATAGATTCTTCAACGCAACTATTGGCTACATGCTCAAAAAAATTCAAATCATTTGGAATTGTACAACATGTATACTAGGAAAAAATAGTAAGTAGAAAGAATTAGGAAATGATTCAAAACAATTAATTGTTAGAATTTAAATATGGAATTGAAAAATTTCAATCCCAATGGTTGTAATGTTGTAATACAAAATCTACACCCAATGTTTTTATTTTTTTCTACTCAATTTTTACTCAATATTGAAAATTGAGTAAAATAAAGGACTTCAAAGTTTATTTTAGTGTAGATATAACATTCAATAGCATGTGCTGATGTTGCCTTGGCTCAATAGTGATGGTGTGTCTCTACATCCTCTACTTGTCTAATTCATCAGTAGCTACTAATTAATAAAGCATTGTTGGAGTGTGGAATATACCACACCATCACTGTAGAGCTACTAAATGTTATAGAGATTCCATGACTACCCGCAAACTAAAACTCCTCATAACTCTCATCTCATTAATCAAAATGGAAGGATTCAAAGCTTTTCACGTATATATAAATCTAAAAAAACAATTCCAAATTTTTATTTTAAAAAAAGGTGATTTTTAAAGAATTGTTTGAGTTGCCCGCCGAGCATTGAAAATCACATACCATACAATAACTTTTTAACCATGTAGTCAAAAGTTATGAAAATTGTTGGGCCTTAAAGCTACTCTTTGGGAAATTGTTGTGTGAAAATTTCAAAATAAAAAATAAAAACTCCGCTTGTAGTGAGCTGCTCCAAAACGCTATGTTCTCAAAAAAACATGATTGGTGGTTTAGGGGTTAAAAAAATCCACCATGATGGAGAATTGAGATTGGAGGGGCGTATATTGAAGTTATTTTGACCCCTTCATCTCAATGGATTCTTTGGGTTCCTTTCAAAAGTGAAGATATTCCCCCAATGTAAATATACACTAAAGGATTAGGGTTTGTTTCACGGAAAAATTTGGCAAGACCTGCAATTTTCAAGTCCATTAAAGAAATAAATATCTTTTTATTTATAAAAAAATTCAATCGTACAAAATTGTACAAAACTACCATGGCAATGTATGGAAAACAATTTAAAAATTTGATGATGTAAGATTGCAAGATTATAAAATTTTCTGGGCTTGCCTAATGGGGTCAACAAACTTTGGGTCCTCATGGAATGGTATTTTAATCCCACACATAATTTTTTCTAAGAATTGCATATTGAATAATGTTTGTTATATATTTGCCCAATTTCAAATAAAATTATGGATCAGCAAGCTCTCTAGTCATTGCTTGTATGCCATATTTAACTATTTTTGGACTTTCAAAAGTCCAAAATTAATAATGGTCATCGTGAGATCTCACGATGGTCGTTAGGAGATAATCTAAAACATCAAGAGATCTCACAATGGTCATTAAGAAATAATCTAAAACATCGATGGATTTATACAAACATCGTGAGATCTCACGATGGTATTATCCCGAGATCTTTGGATGTTTAGTCCAAAATTCATTGAATAGTCCAAAAGTAGTTAAATGTGGCATTTGTTTCTATGTAATATAAAAATTAAGTAAATTTTTATCTATATTAATATCATCTCTTTGTATCAAAGAAACTACTCTAGGTGATACAACAAAGTATTCCAATTTTGTAGAATGCATTGTGGTCGACATATTTTATGCAAAATGCATTATTTGTTGCAACTTATTAGGATTTTTTTTCATTTCTAGCAATAGAATTGCTTCTTTGTGCAATATAATCACAATTGTGTCGGTCATTTCTTGGTTTGCATGCATCTACCCAAGGACGGAGTGGTGCCTTGAATCTAAGAATGCCTTCCATTCCTAGGATTCTACTGTACCTAATTTTTAATTGTAACACTAGATTGTAACAAAAAAATATTTAGCAAAAAAATAGGTATGTTTTCATATATTTTGTCAAATTTTTGAAAAGTTTCATTCAAAATTGATTTCATAAGAACCTAACCAAATTCCTTTTGGCCACTAAATTGTCCTTTTGGGTGCTCATATTTATTCACCAATTATGACTAAAACTTGTAAGCAAACTTTGCCATGCAAATTATCCTTCAATGATCCTAGAAAACTTAGAGGCAAGAACTTAAGGTAGGCACACTCTTTTGCAACACCACTTCTTTAGAGACAACTTAACTAGCGGTATTCAAAGCTAGTCCATTGACTCAATGTCAACAAAAAAATTCTTTAAATCAACACTAATTTCTAGAAGTAACCAATGGGAGATAAAGAGTTTTTTGAGGCAACTAATGAATCATTTTGTATTTTAGGGATGTCCAATAAAGGACAATCTAGTATCAATCATTAGTAGGTGTTCTTATAACCTCCACTTTGAAAATTTGTAGTTTATTCACACAATCTCTTAAAACTCTCAAACAAATTGCATTCACTGTTACATCCATTTGCTAGCATCTGGGTGTGATGTTCTTTTCCTAATTTGTGATTACAGATGTTGGACTTCAAAAAAGCGTCTATTTTAAGTGAAGACACCTTTAGTAGTGATCACTTACTACAATAGGAACTTTTAACTTTTGAGTATAAATTCATCACAAGAAGTGAAGTTTTTCATGTTATGGCTATACCAAGAAATCTTGTGATTGCTTCAGTTGAATAAGGTGACCATTACGGATACACTTTTTTGTTGGTTTTGGGATAGTCTAGAGCCCCTTTGGAGTCAATTCGGCAGCACACTTCAAAAATTCATAACAGATCCATACTTTGTCAAAAAAAAGTACAATTTCAACTGCTCTCCCCATTTCTCACATTTGTCTTTATGTGGAATTATTATTATTATTTTTTTCAACAATGCCTACAGGGCACCCCAGTCACTCTGCCTGTCATAGGCTAGTTTACGTTACCACTCCTGTAGAAATGGACCTCCCACCAAATACCAAGCCGCTTGAATAATTGGCAAATGCAGACGTGAGAAAAGATGACTCCTCCTCCAGTTGCACCTGAGGTCAACACGTACCCCAAAAAACATTAAAGGGAAAGGGAGAGACTTCAGCAATGATCAAGAGGCCTGCAGTTTCAAGTACAGGTCGCTCAGTTCAAGTTCTCAATCTCACAAACATTATAACGTGGGTACCGCCCAAACCGCCAATTTTTGCTACAGTGCCTAGTTGTGCCTAGTTACTACTACTGCGTTAGGCTGGTTAAATTTCCATGCCATTCTTGTTGGCAAGTGAAAGGAAAGGAGGTTCCGACGCACCAAAGAACACGACATTTGGATACAATATGCAAAAGTTATGAAGGAACAAAATTTGGTTCTAAAATAGTCTCTTCCACATAGGTACACTATTGGTTTTGAAAATGTACACAAAGTGAAGATGGCGGTTTATTAAATCTTAATAGAACAATGAGGTGTAGTGATTTTTTTTTATCATTTTAGAGAAGTAACCAACTATTTTTTCAATACTCATGTGATACTTGGATGATACTTGATAATATCCATACCATCAAAAGTAGGTGATACCTACAAAACTAGGCGTCTACCTCTTTTGGTTGTGGCTAGCTTGCAAAAAACTAAGCATAAAACACACATTGTTGAGGTGTGTATTCCTAAATGAGACAATATCCAAAATGTGACACCTAGATTCTGTACCTAAAAAAGTTTTTTTAAGCAATTAATTATTTTTCAAGCAAAAATGTTTTACAGTTCACATACGTTTTGTAAAAGGGTGATCTAGTGTCATCATTAAGCTCGTTGAGATTTTAATTTTGAAAATCTATAAAATGTTATCGAGATAAAGAAAAATACAACACAATTTATATTATAATTTTTGTCCATTTTATTCAATTGACATCGAAAGTATAAGAAGGCATAATCCTAATCTTGGTGATGGCATTATTAATGTTTGATAACTTCTATAGTTTAACACAATTTTAGGACAAATTTAATACAAAAGCATTTGGAACCATAGGTGGGTTTTTTCTAGTGATAAGAGGAAATTTTCAAAAGCAGTCGTGAATTAGATCAACAATGTGTGCATTTGATAGTTCAAAAATGACACATCATAGTGATTATACACGTGCTTTGCTAGCCTACAAAATTTTCAAAATTTCATGGAACCTACAGTGATCTGGAAAGAATTACAAAGAGAACATCTATGTCAAGTGGTTTAGGATCAAGATTAGAGTATGGGAAACCGAAGACATGGAGATATACAATAATGGCTTGGACATGTTTTTTGAAAAAATAAAATTATCATATGACATTACATTGAAAGTTGTATAGTTAAAAGATGTCTACAATGCAGCTTCCTTCTCAAATCATCTTTTGTGACAAAACAGAATCAAGTGCCTTCTCTTTATCTCAGTTCTTCTTCATCCCTCTGCAATCAACCATAACCACTTTCATTCGCATAACTTATTTCTATTGCACCGTTTGTCAGTTTCTTTTTCTCATCACCGTGTACAAATTTGCAGAAGGCAAATTACCAGGGCATCTCCGAAAACTTCTCAACTGAAACACTGCCGCACAGGCCACTGATTTCTGTGAAAAAAGAAAGCAGCCTGACTACATCCAATCCCTGCAGCATTATGCGTTTGTCTGTGGCAGAATCAACAAACAAGTTATCTCTGTCAGAATTCAGAAACTAATAGAATTTGTTCAGGTGAACCTCTACGGCCATCATCAATAATTTGGCCAGAGCTCATCTTGCCCAGCCTCTTGAAGATCAATCATAACTGTACAGTAAGTTAGTACCAAATTTATTTGATGCGAAGTTGTGAAGCTTCTGCTTGAGTTATGGAACATTCACTCACTCACTCATTCATTCTTTCATTCATTCTTTCATTTTGGAAGCTGCCCTTTCCAACACTGATCCCAGAGTATGATACCTGTGCAACTGAGAGCTTGAGATCAACCAATTAGTAAGTTAGTGTTGCCTATTTCTCAAACACAGAACATGGGGACTTAGTCATAACAATTCACCCCAGACCTATGCGCAACGTAACAATGCTTGCCGTTTGCTGTATGATATATGTACAGTACTGTACAGTACGTAGGGCCAACAATAATTTTCGTTGTAAGTTGTCAAACAAATTGCCCATCGATCAAACTTACTTTTGCTTGCAGTGAGCACCTCTATTTGCGTCACGTTTTCATCATTGATAGAAGTACTTCAAACTCATTCAATCAGGAAGAAGCTATCTATCTTCCCTTGGAGCCTCAGGTAGAGTGGCAGTGCACAGATCGAGAGAAAAATCATGGCGAACTCAGTATTTGTCAACGGGACTTGTACCAAGAGTTTGGTGATCGAGAAACGCATTGTCCATTATATTTGTTCCTCCCTTTTGTTTTGGACCAAGTAAGCTGCTGATTGTGAGGCTTTTGAGACACGGCTCTAACTTATGCGTTCAAGAGTCAGGTGCACCGGCAGGTTCGCTGCTTGGGACATTCGCCAAGTTAGTATCTAAGCCTGCAGATGACAATGGACAGTATTAGAGTAAAAGCTAAGTAACTTACCTTGAAGTGCTTGGAAAGGCATTCAAAGAAATGAAATCATATGGAACTTCAAAACTTGGGGCTTGTCACATGTTAACTTGTAAAGGACCAGTGAGAAAATGTGAAAAACTGCCACTTTTTAGGACAGTGAGAAAAAATTGAATTTTTTTTTTTTTTTCAAAATTCAACTGTCAAAAATTGTTACAAACTATTATGGAAATGTGTGGAAAAAATTTCAGAAAATTTGACAGCACAGATTGAAAGATTATAAATTTTGAAATTAGAAGAATTTTTTTTTTGACCTTGATTGACAAGGCCAGTAGACTGTAATTCCAAGATTTTTATACTACACAGGGTTATTTTTTGACGTTTGCATCTTATATCATGTAAATTACCGATACTTGCCAAATTTCGGAAGTAGAGAAGAGTTTTGCATTTTTTTTGCCATAGCTACCCTAGCTATCCAAAATGTTTAGGATAACATAACTTTTGATCTAGGTACTTGATAAAAAAAGTCAATTTTACATTCACACTAAGGGGGTACATGTTCACACCTTGTGTAAATGTTTTGCAAATATTTGACTAAAATTGACTTTGTGCTTAACTACCCAAGATCTTTTGTATGCATTGAACGGTCACTTGGTCCTTTAGGGATTAAAGCATGTGCAACCCTAACCAATGAGACATGGCAACAATATCAAAACAAGGAAAAAATAGACTTGGTGGATTGAATTTATGCCTCTAGTTTGAATTCATTTATATTTCTATGATGGCAAAAATTGCTCATGTGGTTTTGATGAATTAAAATGTCTTGTATAACATACTAGTGGTGATTCTAGGAGCACATACCATACTGGTAATGAATTAAAAAAAATAAATATATATATCCATTATGACCCCTCTCCCATTGCGGCTCCAATTATCTACACAAGTTAATTCAATTAATGAGAGAGATCAAATAGTGCGAGACCCCTTCACAATAATTCATATGCTTTTGGATGAATGTAATCTAATTGGTGTGGACTTTCAGATGAAATTTGAATGAAAATTAACAAAACGGAACAATAATGGATGGCAACGACTATATTTGAGATATTACAAAATTAGTGTAGACCATACTACATTGAATTTATTTGAAATACTATGAACTACCATGATATCAGTGCATCTTACAAATTTGAGTAATCCCAGAATTAGTGCAATTAGCATTATTATGGGTGAGGGTTCAATAATTTAATTAACTTGTGTGTTGTAGTTAGCTCAGACAAAATTTATATTGTGGGATACCTCAAAAGTTATCTCAAACTTATTAGAATAGAAGCGTTCATGTAGTTTGAAAATGAATTAAGGTAGGAGCACCCAACACCAACAGTGCACCTAATGGCGTCACTTTTTAGACGTGGGAGTTATTTCAAAACCTAAATCTAGCTGGACCATAGATAGCTTATTTTTTGTTGACCAAAATGATAAACTATCTATAGCCTACCTAGATTTAGGTTCTGAAATCATTACCTTACCTTGAAAGTGACACCATTGGGTACAGGTTTGGTTTAGGATGCTCCTACCTTATGTTCTGAGGAGGATTTAGGATGGTTCCTTGTCTGATTCTAAGTGTAAAATGCGTTAAAATATTAAATTTATCACAACAAATACAGGCAAAGTTAAATTGCTCTCCACATATTACAAGAATGAAAAGTTTGTGCGCTTTCTTCAATGTAATTTTTCTGTACATCTTTGACATATAAAAACACACAGAAATTCTACCGAATTTCAATACTAGTACATGTTTAATATAAAGACAGTGCACTGTAGCCACATTTTTTTCATGGAAGATTGCATATTTACATAACAAGATTGCTTTTCACCCCCTGCCAAATTCGAGACGTGATGCATCAGAATTTGCAGATCTTGTAAGGACACCAGAACCAAGGCTTGGCATCAAAGCCTGAGGCCTTCTTTCCTGGAGTGTTCGTGGAGCAATCAGAGCCAAGGGTGTTGTTAAAGCGGAGTCCAATAATCTTAGCAATCAAAATAAAGTTCAGCATGAGTACGAGCAAATTGATTCAAACACTGCTATGCCAATAATCTCAGCCATTAAAAAAAGTTCAGCATGAGTAAGTTGCAAGCATCCTGATTCAGATACTGCTATGCCAATAATTCTAGCCATTAAAGAAAGGTCTGTCTTGAGAGCAGAATCCTCATTTGTTAGCAGTGTAAAGTTTCGTATGCTCTTTGCGTTGATGAGAAAATCTAGCTACTTAAGCTTGTGAGCACACTAATTTTCTTATCAGAATCTCTCACATGAAGATTCAAGTTTCTGCTTCATTACTATCCAAACACAAACCGAGCTTTTCTCAAATGCGCTATCTTCTGCACAAAATCTATTGACAAACTCTATTGACAAGAATAATTTACAAACTGGAGGCCCTAATCGTCTGAACGTCTGAACATCTTGACGACAAACGTGGAGACTCCCACGAGAGAGAAGAGCAGCACGTCACCTTCGCTGAACCCATTCTCACGCGAGAAATCTTTCCACCCTTTGGTCAGATGCACCCTGCCTTGCCCTGCGGATGTCGTCGTAACTCGTAGATCCACCACTCGTAAATGATCACTTGCTCCAAGCAGAGTCACATGCCCCTGCAGCTTATCCCCGTGCTCCTTCGCAAAAGAAAACGGAAGTTCCTGCAACCATTGATCATCACAGAGCCAGATTCTTGTAATAAGAATTTCGTGTTCAGAAAATTCGCAAACCGAGATTCATTCACGCGTTCATAGCTAGCCAAGGCCTTGGAAGGGTGGGGAGAGGGGGAGAAGCAGGTTTTACAGCGTACCAACCGCTTGGCGTGTCTGCCATTGAGATTATTCGGTGTGAGCTTCTTCACGAATTGTGGAAACTTGGAATTTGCACTGATGGCGGAATTGAGCCCGGGGTACTTGACATACTCGTCTTTGAGAACGTTAGAAGTCCGCCTCTGTGGGGGCACCGCTTCTACACAGCGTGTCGGAGCATGTGCCTCTGCAGAGGTGGAATTGACATGGCCAGAAGGAAAAGTTGGTATGTCTGCATCGTTTGTAGTTGATTTTGAATGCTGCGGTGCAAATTCTGAGGTTATGGCACCGTCGCTCGTTCCATTGTCTTCGTCACCCTCAATTGTTTTCTTTGTCGTTCTCTGCAGGAATTCCAAACTACAGAGGAGGACACGAAAAGTTGAACTGGCACTCAGCCAGAAGAGGACCTCGTCG
Organism: Pseudisothecium myosuroides; assembly: GCA_951799445.1. Classification (NCBI taxonomy): domain Eukaryota; kingdom Viridiplantae; phylum Streptophyta; class Bryopsida; order Hypnales; family Lembophyllaceae; genus Pseudisothecium; species Pseudisothecium myosuroides. The sequence continues at coordinate 17,323,554 of OX637290.1, read as the reverse complement.
CCGACCTGAAAGCCATTCTCCTTGGCAAAAGCATTCCATGCCCGACCCAGATAAACTCTGGAAGACTCGTGGGGTCGAGAGGCACAGGTCCTCACTGTAAGCGGCACAGACCAAGACTTGTCATTTGGTCCCGTCAAGGAGAGCACCCTGTGATCTTGAAACTTGTCACCGTGTTCTCGGAGGAACGACGAAGGTATCTCCTGCGCTCATGTGGTAGTAAACATTGGGGCACTGGAAAGTTAATCGCGGAAGGGATGAACACAACCTCGAAGGATCGAATTGGAAGGAAAATGGGTGCTCACCAGTCGCTCAGTTCCTCGCAGCATGGTGGGCGTCAGCGTCTTTCTGAAAATCGGCGCGTTGGCCTCCTTCAACCTTCGTAGAAGTCCCCTGTCGGTGCTCGACATGGTTCCTGCCTGCATTGGCCAACTAATATTCTCCCAAGCAATGGATGCAATCGTATTGCCCTGTGTTTGCTTAGCTTTTGAAGCTGCAATTCCAGATAATATATTTTTAGGCATCATTAGGTCATAATATATTGTAAAGCAGACTTGATTTCGCAAATCATGAGGATTTATTAACTATATCAATTCTTTAGTCCCTTCGTCATAATGAGACTAGCTTCTCTCGAACGCAATCGCTGATATATAAGCTTATATGGATCCCTATCTGCTCCAGATATCATTAATTTTGACACGTTTTTTAATAAATGCAGTCGGCTTCTTTCAGTTCCTGCAGGGAAGATAGACAAAAATCACGTTACTCTTTCGTTGACGCAAGTTTCTCGTCAGTGCAAGAATGATAATATACCTTCCGTTGAGGCAACGTGAGAAGTCTAGTTTTCAGATACTACCATTTTCCTTTCTTTAGATATCAATGTAATCAGCATGGGCCAATCCTGTGACCAAGCACAGCAATGAAAGCACACATTCAATGGTGCACCTTGCTATCCACCCCGGGAAGGAAATGCTTCTGGCAAGTGGACAACTTAAGTACCCAATACAAGTGTATCTAGCGTAAGTTCAGATTTGCACCGAGCAATGCAAATAGGGCATGCATCCAGACCAGGAACGAGAGGACATCCATCGATTACGGCTCTTGGGATCATGAACCATGTGAGGTGCACTAACAGCAAGAAGTTGAACACAGAAATTACCCCCGAGTCAAGCGCAGGAAGGATCCACCCACCGTCAGTGCGAGATCTCATTGGTTGCTCACTTTTTGAGTCACTAATTCGGCCAAATATAAATCCACCGAAAGTGCATGATACCTGTGAAAGACTTTGCAAACAGGCCGTGAGTATTTCAAGCTCCACCAATACCGACAGGTGCATCGAACACTACCTTTTTGATCGAGCGAGCTACAATCAAGAGCTCCTTGCCAATTTATCTCTCAATATGTCATTCATTTGATTATATCACGTTTAGAAATTTGACCTCCAAGCAAAGCGGATACTGAGAGTTCCAAGTCAGATTCAAATCACGTAATGACAGTATCTTTGACATTAACCAACAAGGTAAGAAGTTTCAACTTGAGCGGTTCGAGTACTGCTCTTGACAGCTACAAACACAGTTACATATAAGGTAGGCATCCCAAATGCGCCACTGACCTTAATGCGCCATCTTCAGAGTGTGTACATTTCCAAAATCAGTTATGTACCTCCGTGAAAGAAACGCTTTTAGAACCAAACTTTGTTCCTTCATAACTTTTGCATACAGTATCCAAATGTCGCGTTCTTTGGTGCGTTGGAACCTCCTTTCCCTTGCCAATAAGAATATATAAGAATTTGAACAGTCTAATAGTAGTAATTAGGCACAGTAGCAATTAGTGGCGGTTTTGGGATACCTACCTTAGTAAGGTCTATTTCAGTTCCTTGCTCCTGTGTCCACTAATATAGTCATCAAATGTGCCTCATCACTATCCTGACCACTACTAGAATGTGGGCCATTGCAATACTATTACCATATTTTTGCAATAGTTTTTCAACAGATCTAAACGAGGCAAAGGAACTTTCAATTGAGAAGACTTTACTGCAAAACTTTTGTCGCAGGGTTCAGAAACCACTCCCAAAATATTTAGTGGAGAAGTAGTTGAAATTTGCCAAAAGTGAATATTGCAAAACCATTGCAAATGAGCATGAAAAAACGTTTCAGTTTATCATTACTACTAAGTCATTGGATAACTATCTCAAATGCACGGTAATAAAAAACTGTTGCAAAACAATATGTTGCAATAACTTTACTGTCAAAACACCATTGCAAATTAATGACAGTTAACCATTGCAAGGACCATTGCAAACGGCCCGCTCTCTAGTAGTGATTCAAACACTAACCGGGCTTTTCCCAAACGCGTTTTCTTCTGAACTGATACTATAAAATCTAAGGAAAAACGGCCCGCAAGTCTAAATGCTTAGCTGGCTCCGGGAAGCATCTTGACGACAAACGTGGAGACTCCCACGAGGAAGAGCAGCACGTCGCCTTCGCTAAACCCATTTTCAAGTGAGAAATCTTCCCACCCTTTGCCCAGATACACCCTGCCACGTCCTGTGGCTGTCGAAATTTGGAGTTTCACCACTCGCAAATGTTCACTTGCACCAAGCAGAGTCACATGCCCGTGCACCTTATCCCCATGCTCCTTCACAATTTAAGAAAACGGAAGTTCCTGCAACCATTGATCATCACAGAGCCAGATTCTTGAGAATCTTTTGTTTCGTTGGCCCCAGTGTTGACAAATTACTGAACTTCTTCAGAAAATTCACAAACGAGACTCACCCACACTATGATAGCTAAGGTCATGGAGTGTTGACATGCGACACAGGGGAGTGGATTGATGACATACCGGTCCATTGTTGTGTTTGCCTTCGAGGCTACACGGTGTAAGCCTCTTCACAAACTGTGGAAACCTGGAATTTGCATTGACGGCAGAATTGAGCCCTGGGTACTTGACATACTCTGCTTTGCGAACTTTAGAAGTCAGTTTCTGAGGTGGCACCGCTTCAACACAGCGTGCCGGTTCTACCTGCGATTCAACAGTCTTGGAATTGACATGACAAGGAGGAATTGGGATTTCCTCGTGGTTAGAAATTGATTCTGAGGTCTCTTTCCTGAGGTTCTGTCGTGCTAATTTTGGATGCTGAGGTGCTAATTCCGAGGTTATGGCGTCGTCGCTCGTTCCGTCAGCTTCGTCAGCTTTGGAAGAACTAGAACTAGTTCTTGTGGATGTCGCCTTCTCCAGAAATTGTGGACTACAGAGCTCGACACGAAAACTTGACCTTGCAACCAGCCAGAAGATGACCTCATCGCCCATCTGAAAGCCATTCTCCCTGGCGAAACCAAACCATCCGCGACACAGATACACTTTGGCGTACTTGTCAGCACCTCTCACTTTAAGAGTCACAGACCGTGACTTGCCATTTGGTCCCGTCAAGTGCAGCACCCTGTGCATCCTGTCACCGTGTTCGCGGGCGAAATCCATCGGGATCACCTTTACACACATTGTAGCACAATCAAGAGACTTATAAGTATCGGGGAGGAGATCGATGAACACAAGCTCGAGAGGTGGAGTTCAAAGGAAAAACGGTACTCTCCACTCGCTCAGATTTCTTCAGCATTGCGCTCGTCAGCCTCTTTCGGAAATACGGTACATTGGACTCGTTCACCCTTCGTGGAGCTCCCATGTCGCCGAACTGAGCCCTCGACGTGATTCCTTCCTGCATCAACCAAACCCGTGACCAACTAATTTCCTCAAGTACTTAAAGGAAGCAATAGTATATATTGCCCTTCATGCATGACCCGTCGGCTGAGCACCAAGCAGCTGGGAGCTCAAATACTATCGTGTTGAGCGCAGTCCTCACTGACTACATTGACATGATGCCTTCACGGAACCCAAATTACACTTCGACAGTGCTGCTCTAATCTCACAAAACTCGGATTATCAAAATCAAAACTAAGAAGAAACACAACATTTGAACACTGCCAAGTGAAGGTTTTGTCAAATTGAAAATTGCAGCATCACTTGCACTCAAGGGAGTCTTCAATCCCGCATACATGCATTGGTGGTCAGCTATTACCGCAAGGAGGCGAGTAGCTAGAATTCGTTTGTGCTCCGAGCTTATCATCTATTTCACACTCAAGTTTTTTGTGATCTCTGCCGAGTTATGAATCCTCCCTCCTTGTAAAATTATTCTGTCCTCCGCCATGTCCACCGCTCTGTATGCAAAACATTCTCGAATAAGAATGTACTGTATAGTACATGTCATGTAAGTGACAACTAAACTTTCAGATTTCTAAAATGTAATAGCGTAGTTGATTTCTAAAATTTTACACCCCCTTACTTGTGTTTTGCAAGAAGTAGCTAGACTTGCTTGCAATCGATATGGGACATATGTGATTTCCATATGTATTCCATATGTCAGTATCTGTATTCCATAGTTTGTATTATTTGTATCCATATTTATATCTCTATATTTTGTATTCTATATTCTCTTTCCGTATTCTATATCCGTATCCGTATCCGTATCCTAGAGGGACAACCAAGATTGCCTCTCATGATGGTAACCAACGGTAACTATTTATTTTTTAAATTGAATGGACATCAACGGCATGGGAGGGGGTACAATAGAGATTAACAATTGGATTTTTCAAATGAGTGTGTTAATTGCAAAACCAAGACTGTTTGCATCTTTTTACTATGTTTCGGTAACCAACGGTAGTTATTTATTTTTTAAATAGGACATCAACGACATAGAAGGGGATACAGAGAGGTCAATGGATGGATTTTTCAAATGTGTGTGTTAATTGCAAAACCAAAACTGTTTGCATCCTTTGACTACATTGTGGATGATGAAAGGACAAGACTTTATTATTTCCTTTATCATTCATTTTGTTAAATACGTCAATATATACAACCACTTGTTAAGTCATTTTTATAAGTGCAAAATACACTAATTGTTTTTTTATTGGATTTTCCAACAAGAAAAGATTAATTCAAAATTTCAATGATTTCTCTCTTGCAATTACCACTCATAACATTATTGACCAGCTGTAAAGGTTCCCATTTAACTTGAAATGAGACAAAATACTGAAAGATTACTCTCCCAAAGCATAATTAAAGTTACTTATCTTCCCTAGTTCATTCAAAGGATAAATTTTCTTATATTCTTGGATATTCAAAAATGCTTCAGGGATCCATGCTACATATTATATTATATCTTATTAGTTAAAAAAATAAAATAATATTTGGCAAAAAAATGCATTAATTGTTTTATATTGTATCTTTGAAAGTACATGCTTTCCTAGATAGATGGCTCTCTTCAATTTAATAAAAACTCAAGACTCTTGCAATTGGTGAATAGTATTATGATTGAACTAAGTTAAATATCAATATCATTGTATAATCAATTTGGATCTAAAAACTTGATAAAGTGTCATTAACTCCAACAGATTCTCGGTAGGTAGGTGTAGTTTTTGGAGTTTTAAAGGCAAAATAAATGATGGCCTATAAAAAATCTAGATATAGAATCTTCATTTAAAAACATTCATAATCCACCTTGTGGGATGCCATGACTGTTAGGGGTAGATGGATTCATGAACAAATTGACAATGTGGCAAAAACATACAAGTATATCTGTCCAAGACCATTAATTAGCATCTCCCCCTAAGTAGAAAAAACCACAACCATTGATGCAAATGAGAAAAAAATATACCCCTCCTTTCAATGCTATCAATCAATAGTCGCGGGGAAAAATATTGTTGTTGATCGTGCGGTTGAAAGATGATTTTGGCCGTCGAGATTAGAGTTCATGATATGGATACAATACATTGAACATAATACTTACAAAATAAAAAATATGGAATATGATATACAAAATATGTATGGATTTTTTATATATGATAGGGTGATTGCACAAAACACTTGCACTATTTGTTGTGTTTTGTAATAGTACTCATGATTTTTTCTGGAGTACTTTAAAATTAGAAAATCAATTTTAAAAAAAAAAAAAAATACGGCAAATATATGCACCTTTAAGATGAAGGTAACCACCGAAGGAAATTCATTAAAAAATTCTCTAAGTAGGAGAACTAGAAAAGTGCCAAATTGCTAGAAAATACATACTTTGATGTTTTAATTAGTTAAAATAGGAAAACACTTAAATTAAAAAATTAAAAATTGGCCATTTGTAGCAACTCTATGAAGATGGTCATTCACCAAAAAACCCACCAAAATAATTTTTTACATGTTTCAAAATGCAAGTAGAAAGAAGCTCACTTTGTGGATTTCTACACCACTTAAAATTAAGTATTTTTAGAATTCCTTTGAACAATATCTACAAGTCTACTAGAAGACCATCTCTACCAGATTTCAGCTCCAAATTCGTTTTTATGGGTACTAAATAGTACTAAAACCCTCCAAATTGGCATTTGTGACAAAATATTGGGGGCTATTATTAAATAGTAAAATATTTTAAAAAAATTCCAAAAAATTCCACAAGGTGTGTAATAGTCTTAAGTACCTTGTGTGTAAATTTTGAGTCATTTAGAGTCAAAATGAAAAATTTATGGCTAAAAACCTAATCAGTATGCAATGTGTGGCAGAAAATAGTACAAGTGTTTCGTGCAATCACTCTATCAATGCTATCAATCAATAGTTGCCGGAAAAAATATTGTTGTTAATCATGCTGTTGAAAGATGATCTTGGCCGTTGAGATTAGAGTTCATGATACAGATACAATACATTGAACATAATACTTACAAAATACAAAATATAGAATATGATACACAAAATACATATGAATTTTTGATATATGATAACAAATATATAAAGGATGTAGTATATTAGTAGTTTAGTATGGTACAAATATAAGATATGGTATCAATATCCCATATTGATTGCAATCATAGGAGCTTCCAAAAACTATAAATATTAGGGGGATACAAAATGTATTTCACAAGTACAATTAATTAATTAATTTCTTGCAGTGAATTAATGGATTGGTAGATCATTTTTTGACACAATGTGCTTAAAAGACACAAACATTCTATAAAGGGAATAATAAATTTAATTAAACTATAGCATTTCTTCACAAATTGATTTTTAATAGTAATTTAGCTATTTTTAAAAGAACTTTCAGAAATGGGGAGCACAATTTAGTGTGGAGGGCACGATTTAGTATGAAGAACTCAATTTAGTAATGAGAGCACGGTTTTGAGTAATTCAAGAATTAGTGCCGGGTTAGCATTATTAAGGGGAGGGGACTATAATTTAATTAACTTGTGTTTTGTAGTTAGCTCAGATGAAATTTATATTGTGGGATACATCGACATCTCAAACTTTTTAGAATAGAAGTATTCATGTAGTTTGAAAATGAAGTAAGGTAGGAGCACCCAACACCAATACTGCACCTAATGGCATCACTTTTTAGACATGGGAGTTATTTTAGAACCTAAATCTAGCTAGACCATAGATAGCTTATTGTTTATTGACCAAAATGATAAACTATCTATAGCCTACCTAGATTTGGGTTCTAGAATCATACCTTACCTAGAAAGTGATGCCATAGGGTACAAGTTTGGTTTAGGGTGCTCCTACCTTGCATTCTAAGAAGGATTTAAGATGGTTCCTTGTCTGATTCTAAGTGTAAAATGCGTTAAAATAGTAAATTTATCACAACAAATACAGGCAAAATCAAATTGCACTCCATATATTACAAGAATGAAAAGTTTGTGCGCTTTCTTCAATGTAATTTTTCTGTACATCTTTGACATATAAAACACACAAAAATTATACAATTGCAATACACGTTAAATTATATTGACAGTGCACTGTAGCCAAATTTGTTCATGGAAGACATATTTCCATTTATACAAGATTGCTTTCTATCAGTCCCCTGCCAAATTCGAGATGGCATGCATCCGAATTTGCAGATCTTGTAAGAACACCAGAACCAAAGCTTGGAATCAAAGCCTGAGGCCTTGGTTCCTGGAGTGTTCGGGGAGCAATCAGAGCCAAGGGTGTTAAAGCGGAGTTCAATAATCTTAGCATTCAAAAAAAAGTTCAGCATGAGTACAAGCAAATTGATTCAAAACTCTGCTACGCCAATAATCCTACCCATTAAAGAAAGGTCTGTCTTGAGAGCAGAATCCTCATTTGTTAGGAGCTTAAACTCTGGTGTAATGTTCGACCACATTGATGAGTAAATCTAGCTACTTAAAGCTTGTGAGCACACTAATTTTCTTATCAGAATCTCTCACATGAAGACATTCAACTATTCAAGTTTCTGCTTCATTACTATCCAAACACAAAACCAAGCCTTTCTCAAATGCGCGATCTTCTGCACAAACTCAATTGACAAGAAAAATTTACAAACTGGAGGCCCTAAACCCCTAATCGTCTGAACGTCTGAACATCTTGACGACAAACGTCGAGACTCCCACGAGAGAGAAGAGCAGCACGCCACTTTCGCTGAACCCATTCTCACGCGAGAAATCTTTCCACCCTTTGGTCAGATGCCCCCTGCCTTGCCCTGCGGGTGTCGTCGTAACTCGGAGATCCACCATTCGTAAATGATCACTTGCTCCAAGCAGAGTCACATGCCCCTGCAAGTATCCCCATGCTCCTTCGCAAAAGAAAACGGTAGTTCCTGCAACCGGCCATTGATCATCACAGTATCATCAGATTCTTGTAAGAAGAATTTCGTGTTCAGAAAATTTGCAAACCAAGATTCATCCACACATTCATAGCCAAGACCTTGGAGGGGAGAGCGAGAGGAGGTTTGACAGAGTACCATCCGCTTGGCGTGTTCGCCATTGAGATTACTCGGTGTAAGCTTCTTCACGAATTGTGGAAACTTGGAATTTGCACTGATGGCAGAATTGAGCCCTGGGTACTTGACATACTCGTCTTTGAGAACTTTAGAAGTCCGCCTCTGTGAGGGCACCGCTTCTACTCAGCGTGTTGGAGCGTGTGACTCTGCAGAGGTGGAATTGACATGGCCAGAAGGAAAAATTGGAATGTCTGCATCGTTTGTAGTTGATTTTGAATGCTGCGATGCAAATTCTGAGGTTATGGCACCGTCGCTCGTTCCATTATCTTCACGTCAGGTCCCTTGATTGTTTTGATTGTCCTTCTCTGCTGGAATTCCAAACTACAGAGGAGGACACGAAAAGTTGAACTGGCACTCAGCCAGAAGAAGACCTCGTCGCACACCTGAAAGCCATTCTCCTTGGCAAAAGCATTCGATGCTCGACCCAGGTAAACTCTGGATCGAGTGGCACCGGTCCTCACTGTAAGTGGCACAGACCAAGACTTGTCATAATTTGGTCCCGTCAAGGAGAGCACCCTGTCACGAAACTTGTCACCGTGTTCTTGGAGGAACGACAAAGGTATCTCCTGCGCTCACATGGTAGAAATTAAAACATCGAGACACGGGCAAGTTAATCGCGGAAGGGATGAAGACAACCTCGGAGGATCGAATTGGAAGGAAAATCGGTGCTCACCAGTCGCTCAGTTCTTCGCAGCACGGAGCGCGTTAGCGTCCTTCTGAAAATCGGCGCGTTGGACTCCTGCAACCTTCTTAGAAGTCCTCTGTCGGTGCTCGACATCGTTCCTGCCTGCATTGGCCAACTAATTTTCTCCCAAGCAATGGATGCAATCGTATTGCCCTGTGTATGCATAGCTTTTGAAGCTGCAATTCCAAATCATTATATATTTTAAGGCATCATTAGGTCATAATATATGGTAAAGCAGTTTTGATTTCGCAAATCTTAAGGATTTATTAACCAATTCGGCAGTCCCGTCGTCCTCGCCCCGTCATTATGAGACTTGCTTCTCTGGAACGCAATCGATGATATATAAGCTTGTATGGATCTGTAGATCTGTTCCAGATATCATTAATTTTGACAAATTTTTTAATAAATGCATTCGGCTCTTTCATTTCTTGCAGGGGAGATAGACAAACAATCACGTCACTCCTTCCTTGACAAGAAACTTGACAGTGCAAGAATGATAATATACCTTCCGTTGAGGCAACATGAGAAGTCTTGTTTTCAGATACTACCATTTTCCTTCAGAACATTAGATGTCAAAGTAGTCAGCTCAAGCAAATCCTGTGACCAAGCACAGCAATGAAAGCACACATTCAATGGTGCACCCTGCTATCCACCCCGGGAAGGAAATGCTTCTGGTAATTGGTCAACTACTCAACTTACTCAAAATTTCAAGTGTATAGCGTAACTGATTTGCACCGTGCAATGCAAATAGGGCATGCATCCAGACCGGGAACGAGAGGACATCCATCGATTAAGGCTCTTGGGATCATGAACCAAGGTCGGTGGAATGCACTAACAGCAAGAAGTTCAACACAGAAATTACCCCGCATGTGCAAGCACAGTTCTAAATACCAAAGGGCATTGGTTGCTCACTTTTTGAGTCACTACTTCGGTCAAATGTAGATCCACCAAGTGTGCATGATACCTGGGAAAGACTTTGCAGACCTGTGAAAATTTCAAGCTCGACAAATGCAGAAGGATGCATCGAACACTACCTTTTTGATCGAGCGCTAAAATCAAGAGCTCCTTGCCAATTTATCTCTTAGTACCGTATGTCATTCATTTGATTATATCATGTTTAGGAATTTGACCTCCACGTAAAGCTACTGAGAATTCCAAGTCAGAATCAAATCAAGTGATGACTATAATCTTAGACATTAACCAATAAGGTAAGAAGTTTCAACTTGAGCGGTTTGAGTACTAGTTACTCTTGACAGCTTTAAACATACATACAGTAAGGCCTATTTCAAATCCTTGCTCCTGTGTCCACTAATATAGTCATCAAATGTACCTCATCACTATCCACTACGGTACTAGAATTTGGGCCATTGCAATACTATTACCATATTTTTGCAATAGTTTTTTAACAGATCGAAACAAGTCGATGGAACTTTCAATTGAGATGACTTTTACTGGAAAACTTTTGTCGCAGGGTTCAAAAACCATTCCAAAAATATTTAGTGTAGAAGTAGTTGTAATTTGCCAAAAGTGAGTACCGGTATTGCAAAACCATTGCAAATGAGCATGAAAAAATATTTCAGTTTCTCATTACTATCAAGCCATTGGAAAACTATTTCAAGTGCATGGTAATAAGAAATCATTGCAAACCAATATGTTGCAATATACTGTCAAAACACCATTGCAAATTAATGACAGTTAACCATTGCAAAGACCATTGCAAATGGCCCGTTCTCTAGTAGTGATCCAAACACAAACCGGGATTTTCCCAAATCACAAACCGGGCTCTTCTGAACTGATACTAAAAAATCTAAACGGCCCGCAAGTCTAAACGCATTAGCTGGCTCCGGGGAACATCTTGACGACAAACGTGGCATTATATTCTTTTTACTTTATGGCTACAATCATCGAGGCTCCAATGAATTAATTAATAATTACTTCGATTTTGGAATGCTACTTGTGGCCGTACTTATCGGCTCATGGCTTGAACGGGAGATATTTTCAGTGGAGGTGATTTTTGAATCATCATCACTATAATATCTCTATTGTCAAATAGATTTTTTAGGCCTTGTCATTTAGACTCCCACGAGAGAGAAGAGCAGCACGTCACCTTCGCTAAACCCATTTTCAAGTGAGAAATCTTCCCACCCTTTGCCCAGATACACCCTGCCGCGTCTCGTGGATGTCGAAATTTTGGAGTTTTACCACTCGCAAATGTTCACTTGCACCAAGCAGAGTCACATGCTCCTGCACCTTATCCCCATGCTCCTTCACAAAAGAAAACGGAAGTTCCTGCAACCATTGATCATCACAGAGCCAGATTCTAGAGAATTTCTTTAAAAATCGTTCCCAGTGTTGTCAAATTACTTAACTTCTTCAGAAAAGTCATAAATGAGATTCATTCACCAACACTATCATAGCCAAGGCCATGGAGTGTTGACATGGCCACAGGAGAATGGATTGATGAAATACCGGTCCATTGTTGTGTTTGTCATGGAGGCTACACAGTGTAAGCCTCTTCACACAAATTGTGGAAACTTGGAATTCGCACTAACGGCAGAATTGAGCCCTGGGTACTTGACATACTCTTCTTTGTGAACTTTAGACGTCAGTTTCTGAGGTGGCACCGCTTCAACACAGCATGTCGGTACCTGCGATTCAACAGTCTTGGAATTGACATGACAAGGAGGAATTGGGATTTCTTCGTGGTTAGAAATTGATTCTGAGGTCTCTTTCCTGAGGTTCTGTTGTGCTAATTTTGGATGCTGAGGTGCTAATTCTGAGGTTATGGCGGCGTCGCTCGTTCCGTCGGCTTCGTCAGCTTTGGAAGAGTTAGTCCTTGTGGATGTCGCCTTCTACAGAAATGGCGGACTACAGAGCTCGACACGAAAACTTGACCTTGCAACCAGCCGGAAGATGATCTCATCGCCCATCTGAAAGCCATTCTCCCTGGCGAAACCAAACCATCCGCGACACAGATACACTTTGGCGTACTTGTCAGCGCCTCTCACTTTCAGAGTCACAGACCGTGACTTGCCATTTGGTCCCGTCATGGACAGCACCCTGTGAATCCTGTCACCGTGTTCGTGGACAAAATCCGTCGGGATCACCTTTGCACACATTGTAGCAAAATCAAGACACTTGTAAGTATCGGGGAGGAGATCGATGAACACAAGCTCGAGAGATCGAGTTCAAAGGAAAACACGGTACTCACCACTCGCTCAGATTTCTTCAGCATTGCGCTAGTCCGCCTCTTTCGGAAGTACGGCACATTGGACTCGTTCACCCTTCGTGGAGCTCCCATGTCGCAGAACTGAGCCCTCGACGTGATTCCTTCCTGCATCAACCACACCCGTCACGACCAACTAATTTTCTCAAGAACTTAAGGGAAGCAATAGTATTGCCCTGAAGTCATGCATGACCCGCCGAAACTGTTTGAAGTCTTCGCCAGATAATTATGACCAAAATGCTGTTAGACATTCAGCTGAGCACCAAGCAGATGGAACTCAACTATGATCGTGTTGAGTACAGTCCTCACTAGCTACACTGACGCGATGCCTCCATGAAACCCAAATTACACTTCGATAGTGCTGCTCTGATCTCACAAAACTCGGATTATCAAATCCAAACTAAGAAGAAACACAACGGACACTGCCAAGTGAAGGTTTTGTCAAATTGAAAATTGCAGCATCACTTGCAATCAAGGGAGTCTTCAATCTATAAATGCATTGGTGGTCAGCCATTACCGCAAGGAGGCGAGTAGAATTCGTTTGTGCTCCAAGCTTATCATCTCTTTCACACTCAAGCTTGAATGTGTTTCATCACTGCCGAGTTATGAATCCTCCCTCCTTGTAAAATTATACTGTCCACCGCTCTGTATCTGAAATCTGCAAAACATTCTCCGCAGTGAAAATGTACTGTAGACTGCATGATTCTTGTTTTCAAATTAGTTACTAGTGTAGCCCTGTGCCGTTGCCACAGCCAAAACAAAAGTAAAAGTCATTTTAAGAACCCAAAATAACTCAAAAATCCATAACTTTCCCTCTGTAGGTCCAAACGCCATGTAACAAAGCTCATGCACCCCTCCTTGCCCAGGGCTTTCCAACGGTACTAAAAACGTGACAAATTGACACATGGTTCAAAAGATACATGATTTACTAATTTTTAAGATAAAAAAATAACTCAAAAATCCATGACTTTTGCACCGTAGGTCCAAACGCCACGAAACCAAGCCCGTGCACCCTTCCTTGCCAAGAGCTTTCCGATGGTACCAAGAGAGCGACAAAAATCAAAGTAAAAGTAATTTCCTAATTTTTTGACCCATAAATGCTTCGAAATTCAATAACTTCCGCACCTTAACTCCAAACACAACAAAACCAAGCCCAAGCACCTTTCCTAGCTGAGGGCTTTCCGACGGTACCAAGTACGCCACCGGGGGACGCACGGTCCGGGAGATCTTAATGTGACAAACAAACAAAACAAACAACTTGTCTTAAGGTATGGACTAGTGTAGCCCTGTGCCGTTGCCACAACCAAAACAAAAGTAAAAGTCATTTTTAAAACCAAAAATAACTCACAAATTCATAATTTCTCCACCGTAGATCCAAACATAGAGTGCCCTATGCCATTGCCACAGTCAAAAAGTAATTTTCTAATTTTTTAATTCAATGAGAATTTTGAAATTCAATAACTTTCCCACCATCGGTCTAAATGCCACGAAACAAAACCTATGCACCCATCCTCATCTAGGGCTTTCCAATGGCACAAAGAATGTGACAAATTGACACTCGGTTCAAAAGATACATAATTTAGCATAATTTAGTATTTTTTAAGAACAAAAAATAACTCAAAAATTCATAACTTTTCACCTAGATCCAAACGCCACTGAACCAAGCCCATGCACCCCTCCTCGTTGAGGGCTTTCCGATGGTACCAAGCACGCGGCCGGGGGACGCACGGTCTGGGAGATCTTGACGTGACAAACAAAATAAACAAAACAAACAAAACAAATAGCCAAACTTAAGGTATGGACTAGTGTAGCCCTGTGCCATTGCCACAACCAAAATGTAATTAAAAATAATTTTCTAATTTTATCATTCACAAAAACTTTGAAATTCAATAACTTTCTTACCGTAGGTCCAAACACCACAAAATAAAGCCCGTGCACCTCTCCTCACCGAGGGCTTTCTAACGGTACCAAGAACGTGACAAATTGACACACCGTTCAAAAGATACATAATTTAGTTATTTTTAAGATCCAAAAATAACTCAAAATTCAATAACTTTCCCACCGCGGGTCCAAACGCCACAAAACCAAGCCCGTGCACCCCTCCTCGCCGAGGGCTTTCCAACAGTACCAAGAACGCGACCAAAATTAAAGTAAAAGTAATTAAATAATTTTTTGATCCATAAATACTTCGAAATTCAATAACTTCTGCACCATAGGTCCAAACGCCACGAAACCAAGCCCGGTCACCCCTTCTTGCCAAGGGCTTTCCGACGATACCAAGCATCCCCGGGGGATGCACGATCCGGGAGATCTCAATGTCACAAACAAAACAAACAAAACAAACAAACACCTTGTCTTAAGGTATGGACTAGTATAGCCTTGTGCCGTTGCCACATTCAAAACAAATGTAAAAGTCATTTTAAGAACCCAAAATAACTCATAAACCCATAACTTTTCCTCTATAGGTCCAAACGCCATGTAACAAAGCTCATGCACCCCTCCTTGCCCAGGGCTTTCCAACGGTACTAAAAACGTGACAAATTGACACATGGTTCAAAAGACACATGATTTACTAATTTTTAAGATAAAAAAATAACTCAAAAATCCATAACTTTCGCACCATAGGTCCAAATGCCATGAAACCAAGCCCGTGCACCCCTCCTCGCCGAGAGCTTTCCGACGATAGCAAGAGTGCGACAAAATCAAAGTAAAAGTAATTTCCTAATTTTTTGACCCATAAATGCTTTGAAATTCAATAACTTCCGCACCTTAACTCCAAATGCAATGAAACCAGGCCTATGCACCTTTCCCGGTCGAGGGCTTTCTGACGGTACCAAGCACGCCATCGGGGGACACATAGTCTGGGAGATCTTGACTTGACAAACAATTAAAACAAACAAAACAAACAACCTGTCTTAAGGTATGGATAGTGTGAAAATACCCCCCATACATTGGACTGGTTAAATTTCACACACCCTTACTTGTATTTTCAAAAAGTAGCTAGTCTCGCTTGCAATTAATCGATATGGGACATATGTAATTTTTCATATGTACTCTATATGTCCATATCCATATTCTACATTTGTATCTATATTTCATATTCCGTATTCTATATCCATATCTATATCCTAGAAGGACAACCAAGATTGCCTCTCATGATGGTAACCAACAATAATTATTTACTTCTTAAATTAGACATCAGCGGCATGGGAGGGAATACATAGTGATCAACGATTGGATATGTCAAACGTGTCAATGTGTTAATTGCAAAACCAGGACTGACTGTTTGCATCTTTTCACTACATGACGATAACCAATGGTAATTATTTACTTATTAAATTAGACATCAAAAGCATGGGAGGGGGTACACAAAGATCAACGGTTGGATTTTTCAAACGTCATTGTATTAATTGCAAAACCAGGACTGACTGTTTGCATCTTTTCATTACATGACGGTAACCAACGGTAATTATTTACTTCGTAAATTGGACATCAACAGCATGAAAGGGGGTATACAAAGATCAGCGGTTGGATATTTCAAACGTGTCACTATGTTAATTGCAAAACCAGGATTGATTGTTTGCATCTTTTCATTACATGACGGTAACGAATGGTATTTATTTACTTCTTAAATTGGACATCAACGGCATGGGAAGGGGTATACAAAGATCAACGGTTGGATTTTTCAAACGTGTCACTGTGTTAAATGCAAAACTAAGACTGATTGTTTGCATCTTTTCACTACATGATGGTAATTATTTACTTCTTGAATTAGACATCGACGGCATGGGGGGGGGGGGGTTCACAAAGATCAACAGGTGGATTTTTCAAATGTGTCACTGTATTAACTGCAAAACTAGGATTGACAGTTTGCATCTTTTCATTACATGATGGTAACCAACAGTAATTATTTACTTTTTAAATTAGACATCAACAGCATAGGAGGTGGTACACACAAAGATCAACGGTTGGATATTTCAAACGTGTCACTATGTTAATTGCAAAACCAGGATTGATTGTTTGCATCTTTTCATTACATGACGGTAACCAATGGTATTTATTTACTTCTTAAATTAGACATCAACAGCATAGGAAGCGGTACACACAAAGATCAACGGTTGGATATTTCAAACGTGTCATTGTGTTAATTATAAAATCAAGACTGACTGTTTGCATCTTTTCACTACATAATGATAACCAACGATAATTATTTACTTCTTAAATTGGACATCGACGGTATGGGAGGGGGTACACAAAGATCGACGGTTGGATTTTTCAAACGTGTCATTGTGTTAATTGCAGGACTGACTGTTTGCATCTTTTCACTACATGACGATAAGCAATGGTAATTATTTACTTCTTAAATTGGACATCGACGACATGGGAGGAGGTACACAAAGATCGACGGTTGGATTTTTCAAACGTGTCATTGTGTTAATTGCAAAACCAGGATTGACTGTTTGCATCTTTTCACTACATGACGATAACCAATGGTAATTATTTACTTCTTAAATTGGACATCGACGACATGGGAGGGAACACTCAAAGATCAACGGCTGGATTTTTCAAACATGTCAATGTGTTAATTGCAAACCAGAACTGATTGTTTGCATCTTTTCACTATATGGCGGTAACCAACGATAATTATTTATTTTCTAAATTAGACATCAACGGCATGGGGGGGATATACAAAGATCAACAGTTGGATTTTTCAAATGTGTCACTGTGTTAATTGCAAAACTAAGACTGACTGTTTGCATCTTTTCACTACATGATGATAACCAATGGTAATTATTTACTTCTTAAATTGGACATCAACAGCATGGGAGGGGGCATACAAAGATCAACGGTTAGATTTTTCAAACGTGTCAGTGTGTTAATTGCAAAACCAAGACTGACTGTTTGCATCTTTTCACTACATTGTGGATGATGAAAGGACAAGACTTTATTATTTTCTTTATCATTTTGTTAAATAAGTCAATATAAACTACAACTTGTTAAGTCATTTTTTTAAGTGTAAGATTCACTAATTATTTTTTTATTACATTTTCCAAAAAGAAAAGATTATTTCAAAATTTTAATTATTTCTCTCTTGCCACTTATAACATTATTGACTAGTTGTAAAGGTTTCCATTTAACTTGAAGTGAGACAAAATACTGGAAGATTGATCTTCCAAAGCATAATTAAAGTAAGTTATCTTCCCTATTTCATTCAAAGGATAAATGTTTTTATATTCTTGGATATTCAAAAATGCTTTGGGGACCCATGCTCCATATTTTATTATATATTATTAATTAAATAATAATAATAATATTTGGTAGAAAAATGCACTAATTGTTTTATATTGTATTTTTGAAAGAACACGATTTCCTAGATAGACGGCTCTTTTTAATTTAATGAAAATTCAACTCTTACAATTGGTAAATAATATTATAATTGAATTAAGCTAAATATTAATATCATTGTATAATCAATTTGGATTTAAAAACTTGATAAAAAGTCATTAATTCCAACAAATCCTCGGTAGGTAGGTATAGTTTGTGGATCCAAAAATTGCATTAGAATTTGAATTGATAAAAGTTGAATCAAAGTTAAGATTTTCATCTAGTTGTTTAAATCTTAATTGATTTACAATTAAAATTGATTAAAATTTTGATCAAATTTTAAGTTTGAATTGTTTTTAAAGAATATCATTGGAATTTAGATCAAATTCAAAATCACACTATATTCATTAAAAATTTGATTAAAATTTGAATTTTAACTTTACATTCTATATAAGAATCCAAATGGTTTTGAAAGATTCTAGAAGATTTTTAAAAATTTCAAAAGATTTCAATAGAATTTTAAAGATTTTCAAAAGTGTCTAATAGATTTCAATACATTTAAAAAATATTCCAACGAATTCTAATGGATTTCCTAATAGATTCATAATTTTTAAAGTAGATTCAAGAATATTCTATAAGATTCCAAAAAGATTCTTTCAATTCCTAGAAATTTAACAGAATTGTGTTGGTTTACATTGAACCAAAAGAAAATGTGGATGCGGTCCAAAAAACACATTTGATGAGGAAAAATGATTTTTATGTTGATTTCAGCAGAAATGTGTTGATTTTGTCTTGGTTTTGACTGCCTCTCTAGTAGTGGGAGTTTTTAAGGCAAAATAAACGATGGCCTACAAAGGAATCTAGATATAGAATCTTCATTTCAAAACATTCACCTAGTGGGATGCTATGACTCTTAGGGGTACTAAATAGATGAACAAATTGACAATGTGGCAAAAAGATACAAATCCACCCACCCAAGACCTTTAGCACCTCCCTCTAGTAGAAAAAACCACCATGAGAGAAAATTTGGACTCTCCGGAAGGCTGCTAAGAAGCACCTAAAGATACCCCAACATTAATTTCTTTTTGCCTTTGCAAGAATTTTTTCCCTATTTCCGCTAGTCATTATATTGCCAATTGTCAGAGAGTTAGTACACTAGCATTGGTACACGGGTAGTTTAATGGTGGATGGTTGTGGCAGTTATAATTTTATATTCAAAAGAGAACAGAAAATTGAGATATACTCTCTTTTATTCCCGATATTCGCATAAGGTGAATCTTTGTTTTTGTCAAAGATTCGGTACTTTCACTAGTCCTTAGGGCTTTGGAAATATCTGCGCTTGTCAAACCCTGGTAGCCTTGTGGAGAGTTCAAAATTTCTCTTATGAACCATTGATGCAAATGAGGAAAACATGTGCTCCCTTTTCAATGCTATCAATCAATAGTAGTGGAAAAAAATATAATTGTTGATCGGGTCGTTGAGAGACAATCTTGGCCATAGAGATTAGGGCTCACGATACAAATACAATACGTTGAACATAATACTTATGGAATACAATATACAAAATATATATGGATTTTGATACATGATAACAAATATACAAGGGATGTAGTATATATGGAGTAGTATATTAATATGGTACAAAATATAGGATATGGTGTTGATTTCCCATATTGATTGCAATCATAGGAGCTTCCAAAAATATATAAGTATTGGAAAGAATCAAAATATGTTTTACAAGCACAATTAATTAACTCATTCATTTTTGAAGTGAATTAATGAATTGATGGCGAATTTCATTAAAATGGCAATATTCCATGTGCCATTTTCACACCCTGACATCTAGGACAAGTATACATTGTCAACATCTAGGTCAGTTTTAGATTTCAAAAATCTAGAACTGACATAGATATCAAACCGTGCAGTCTGAAAAATCTAAGATTGGTATAGATTTTAGATATCTAGAATAGGTATAGATTTCAAAAATGTAGTACGGGTATAGATTTCGGTACAAAAAAAATAGTTCAGATTGTACGGTCTGAACTGCTAAAAGTGCCAAATTAACATAATCCTGCCATTTTAATTAAATTGGCCATATTGGTAATCATCATTTGACACAATGTGCAATGTGCTCAAAAATCACAAACATCCGGGGCTTTAATATTAGCTTGTCTTGGTTGTATTGTGACAGTCCAGCTGCTGCCCTTGAAGGCCATATGTTTCAAAACAAAACAAAAACCACAAACATCCTATAAAGAGAAAAATAAATCTAGTCAAACTTTAGCATTTCTTCAAAATTAATTTACGGTGGTAATTTAGCTATTTTGAAAAAGACCCTCCAAAAATGGGGAGCACAATTTAGTGTGTGGAGTTCAATTTAGTATAGGAAGCTCGATTTAGTGTGGCGAGTATGATTGCAAGTTTCCGCTTGGCAAGTGTCTTTTAAATGTGTTTGCAGATCCATTGTTTACAAATCCATGAGTGCTCAATTCTCGCCATGCATAATCTTTGCTTTGTATGCTTTACTAAGTGTACAGTAAGCTTAGATGCCTTATCATTAATGCATTAATGCATTAAAATATACATACCTATTATAACCCCTCTTGCAATTGTGCTCCTATCTACATGCTAATTCAATATTGAGAGAGATCGAGTAGTGCAAGACCCCAACTTCACAATAATTTGGATAATTTTGGATGAATGTGATCTAATAGGTGTAGACATTTGGATGAAATTTGGATTAAAATTTACAAAATGAAATTATTTTGGATGAAAACACAATATTTGAGATATTACAAAAATATTGTAGACCTCACTACATTGAATTTATTTGAATTACTATGAACTACCATATTAATGCACCTTGCAAATTTGAGTATTTGCAAAATTAGTGTGGTTAGCATTATTAGGGAGGAGGGGGCAATAAGTTAATCGACTTATCTTGTAGTTAGCTCAGACAAAATTCATATTGTAGGATAACTCAAAATCTCAGACTTGACAGAATAGAAGCGTTCACGTAGTTTTGACATGAATTACGTTCTAAGAAGGATTCAGTATGGTTCCTTGTGTGGTTCTAAGTGTAAAATGCGTTAAGATAATAAGTTTATATTTATCACGACATACACAGGCAAAATCAAATTGCACTCCATATATTACCAGAATGAAAAGTAAGTTTGGTTTCTTGAATGTAAATTTTCTGTACATCTTTGACAGATAAAACACACAGAAATTATACAATTTCAATACATGTTTAATATACTAATTTTTTTTCGGAATCTTTTACACATTCAACTATTCAAGTTTCTGCTTCATCGCTACCCAAACACAAACCCAGCTTTTCTCAAATGGGCGATCTTCTGCACAAACTCTACTGACAAACTCTATTGACAAGAAAAATTTACAAACTGGAGGCCCTAATCGTCTGAACGTCTGAACATCTTGACGACAAATGTGGAGACTCCCACGAGAGAGAAGAGCAGCACGGCACCTTCGCTGAACCCATTCTCAAGCGAGAAATCTTGCCACCCTTTGGTTAGATGCACCCTGCCTTGCCCTGCGGATGTCGTAACTCGGAGATCCACCACTCGTAAATGATCACTTGCTCCAAGCAGAGTCACATGCCCCTGCAACTTGTCCCCATGCTCCTTCGCAAAAGAAAACGGAAGTTCCTGCAACCATTGATCATCACAGAGCCAGATTCTTGTAATAAGAATTTCGTGTTCAGAAAATTCGCAAACCGAGATTCATCCACGCATGCATAGCCAAGGCCATGGAGGGGGGGCGGGGAGCGGGAGGAGGTCTGATAAAGTACCATCCGCTTGGCGTATTTGCCATTGAGATTATTCGGTGTGAGCTTCTTCAGAAATTGTGGAAACTTGGAATTTGCGCTCATGGCAGAATTGAGCCCTGGGTACTTGACATACTCTTCTTCGAGAACGTTAGAAGTCCGCCTCTGTGGGAGCATCGCTTCTACACAGCGTGTCGGAGCATGTGCCTCTGCAGAGGTGGAATTGACATGGCCAGAAGGAAAAGTTGGTATGTCTGCATCGTTTGTAGTTGATTTTGAATGCTGCGGTGCAAATTCTGAGGTTATGGCACCGTCCCTCGTTCCATAATCTTCGTCACGTCTCTTGATTGTTTCGGTTGTTGTTCTCTGCTGGAATTCCGGACAACGGACGAGGACACGAAAAGTTGAACTGGCACTCAGCCAGAAGAAGACCTCGTCGCCCACCTGAAAGCCATTCTCGTTGGCAAAAGCATTCCATGCCCGACCCAGATAAACTCTGGATCGAGTGGCACAGGTCCTCACTGTAAGCGGCACAGACCAAGATTTGTCATTTGGTCCCGTCAAGGAGAGCACCTTGTGAAAGTTGTCACCGTGTTCTTGGAGGAACGACAAAGGTATTTCCTGCGCTCACATGGAAGAAAACATTGGCAAGTTATTCGCGGAAGGGATGAACACAACCTCAAAGGATCGAATTGGAAGGGAAATCGGTGCTCACCAGTCGCTCAGTTCTTCGCAGCACGGAGCGCGTTAGCGTCCTTCTGAAAATCGGCGCGTTGGACTCCTGCAACCTTCTTAGAAGTCCTCTGTCGGTGCTCGACATCGTTCCTGCCTGCATTGGCCAACTAATTTTCTCCCAAGCAATGGATGCAATCGTATTGCCCTGTGTATGCCTAGCTTTTGAAGCTGCAATTCCAGATAATATATTTTAAGGCATCATTAGGTCATAATATATGGTAAAGCGGTTTTGATTTCGCAAATCTTAAGGATTTATTAACCAATTCGGCAGTCCCGTCATCCTCGCCCCGTCATAATGAGACTAGCTTCTCTGGAACGCAATCGATGATATATAAGCTTATATGGATCCCTATTTGCTCCAGATATCATTAATTTAACAATTTTTTTAATAAATGCAGTCGGCTTCTTTCATTTCCTGCAGGGGAGATAGACAAACAATCACGTCATCCTTCGTTGACGAGAAACTTGACAGTGCAAGAATGATACTATACCTTCCGCGTTGAGGCAACATGAGAAGTCTTGTTTTCAGATACTACCATTTTTATTTCTTTCAATGTCGATGTAGTCAGCGTAAGCCAATCCTGTGACCAAGCACAGCAATCACAGCACACAATCAATGGTGCACCTTGCTATCCACCGAGGACGTAAATGCGTCTGTTAAGTGGACCACTTAAGTACCCAATACAAGTGTATAGCGCAACAGATTTGCTCCGTGCAAATAGGGCATGCATCCAGACCGGGAACGAGAGGACCTCCATCGATTAAGGCTCTTGGGATCATGAACCATGTGAGGTCGGTGGAATGCACTAACAGCAAGAAGCTCAACACAGAAATTAACCCCGAGTCTGCAAGCGCAGTTCTAAAGAAGAAAGGGCATACCACCCACCGTCAGTGCGAGATCTCATTGGTTGCTCACTAAGTTTTGAGTCACTACTTCGGTCAAATTTTAGATCCACTGAGTGTGCATGATTCTTGTGAAAGACTTTGCAGACCTGTGGAAATTCCAAGCTCGACAAATGCCGACAGGTGCATCGAACACTATCTTTTTGATCGAGCTCTACAATCAAGAGCTCCTTGCCAATTTATCTCAAGATTAGTATGTCAATCATTTGATTATATCATGTTTAGGAATATGACCTCCAAGTAAAGATACTGAGAATTCCAAGTCAGAATCCAATCAAGTGATGACAATAATCTTAGAAAGTAACCAATAAGGTAAGAAGTTTCAACTTGAGCGGTTTGAGTGCTACCTTGACAGCTACAAACATACATACAGTAAGGCCTGTTTCAGTTCCTTGCTCATGTGTCCACTAATATAGTCATCAAATGTGCTTCATCACTATCCACTACTAGAATATGGGCCATTGCATTACTATTACCATATTTTTGCAATAGTTTTTCAACAGATCGAAACAAGTCAAAGGAACTTTCAATTGAGAAGACTTTTACTGCAAAACTTTGGTCGCAGGGTTCAGAAACCATTCCAAACATATTCAGTGCAGAGGAGTTGAAATTTGCCAAAACTGAATATCGCAAAACCATTGCAAATGAGCTTAAAAAAAACATTTCAGTTTATCATCCATACCTTAAGTCAAAAGCCATTGGAAAACTATTTCAAATGCACGGTAATAAAAAACTGTTGCAAAACAATATGTTGCAATATACTATCAAAAACACCATTGCAAATTAATGACAGTTAACCATTGCAAACGGCCCGTTCTCTAGTAGTGATCCAAACACTAACCGGGCTTTTCCCAAACGCGTTTTCTTCTGAACCGATCCTAAAAAATCTATAGAAAAACGGCCCGCAAGTCTAAATGCTTAGCTGGCTCCGGGAAACATCTTCACGACAAACGTGGAGACTCCCACAAGAGAGAAGAGCAGCACGTCACCTTCGCTAAACCCATTTTCAAGTGAGAAATCTTCCCACCCTTTGCCCATGTACACCCTGCCACGTCCTGTGGCTGTCGAAATTTGGAGTTTCACCACTCGCAAATGTTCACTTGCACCACGCAGAGTCACATGCCCGTGCACCTTATCCCCATGCTCCTTCACAAAAGAAAACGGAAGTTCCTGCAACCATTGATCATCACAGAGCCAGATTCTTGAGAATTTTTTGTTTCGTTGGCCCCAGTGTTGACAAATTACTGAACTTCTTCAGAAAATTCACAAACGAGACTCACCCACACTATGATAGCTAAGGTCATGGAGTGTTGACATGCGACACAGGGGAGTGGATTGGTGACATACCGGTCCATTGTTGTGTTTGCCTTCGAGGCTACACGGTGTAAGTCTCTTCACAAATTGTGGAAACTTGGAATTCGCACTGACGGCAGAATTGAGCCCTGGGTACTTGACATACTCTGCTTTGCGAACTTTAGAAGTCAGTTTCTGAGGTGGCACCGCTTCAGCACAGCATGTCGGTACCTGTGATTCAATAGTGTTGGAATTGACATGACAAGGAGGAATTTGGACTTCTTCGTGGTCAGAAATCGATGCTGAGGTCTCTTTTCTGAGGTTTTGTCGTGCTAATTTTGGGTGCAGAGGTGCTAATTCGGAGGTTATAGCGTCGTCGCTCGTTCCGTCAGCTTCGTCACCTTCGGAAGAATTAGTCCTTGTGGATGTCGCCTTCTCCAGAAATTGCGGACTGCACAGCTCGACACGAAAACTTGACCTTGCAACCAGCCAGAAGATGACCTCATCGCCCATCTGAAAGCCATTCTCCCTGGCGAAACCAAACCATCCGCGACACAGATACACTTTGGCGTACTTGTCAGCACCTCTCACTTTAAGAGTCACAGACCGTGACTTGCCATTTGGTCCCGTCAAGTGCAGCACCCTGTGCATCCTGTCACCGTGTTCGCGGGCGAAATCCATCGGGATCACCTTTACACACATTGTAGCACAATCAAGAGACTTATAAGTATCGGGGAGGAGATCGATGAACACAAGCTCGAGAGGAGGAGTTCAAAGGAAAAACGGTACTCACCACTCGCTCAGATTTCTTCAGCATTGCGCTCGTCAGCCTCTTTCGGAAATACGGCACATTGGACTCGTTCACCCTTCGTGGAGCTCCCATGTCGCCGAACTGAGCCCTCGACGTGATTCCTTCCTGCATCAACCAAACCCGTGACCAACTAATTTCCTCAAGTACTTAAAGGAAGCAATAGTATATATTGCCCTTCATGCATGACCCGTCGGCTGAGCACCAAGCAGCTGGGAGCTCAATATTATCGTGTTGAGCACAGTCCTCACTGGCTACATTGACATGATACCTCCTTGAAAACTACTTTACTCTTCGATAGTGCTGCTCTAATCTCACAAAACTCGGATTATCAAAATCAAAACTAAGAAGAAACACAACGGACACTGCCAAGTGAAGGTTTTGTCAAATTGAAAATTGCAGCATCACTTGCAATCAAGGGAGTCTTCAATCCCGCATACATGCATTGGTGGTCAGCCTATACCGCAAGGAGGCGAGTAGCTAGAATTCGTTTGTGCTCCGAGCTTATCATCTGCTTCTCACTCAAGCTTGTGTTTCATCACTGCCGACTTATGAATCCTCCCTCCTAAAATTATTCAGTCCTCCACCTTGCCCACCGCTCTGTATGCAAAACATTCTCGAATAAGAATGTACTGTATAGTATATGTCATGTAAGTGAAAACTAGACTAAAATCTTCAGATTTCTAAAATCTAATAGCAAAGTTGATTTCTAAAACCTAATAGCAAAGTTGATTTCTAAAATTTTACACTCCCTTGTATTTTCCAAGAAGTAGCTGGTCTTGCTTGCAATTGACATGGAACATATGTGATTTCCATATGTCCGTATCCATATTCCATAGTTTGTATTCTATACTTGTATCCATATTTCTATCTCCATATTTTGTATTCCGTATTCTATATCCATATTTGTATCCTAGAGGGACAACCAAGATTGCCTCTCATGATGGTAACCAACGGTAAGTATTTGCTTTTGAAATTGAACATCAACGGCATGGGAGGGGGTACAGTCACAAAGATCAACGGTTGGATTTTCCAAACGGGTGTGTTAATTGCAAAACAAGGACTGTTTGCATCTTTTTACTATATGACGTTAACCAATGGTAATTATTTACTTTTGAAATAGGACATCAACGGCATAGGAGGGAGGGGGTACACAAAGATCAACGGTTGGAATTTTCAAATGGGTGTGTTAATTGCAAAACCTTGACTATTTGCATCTTTTTACCACATGACGGTAACCAACGGTAATTATTTACTTTTTAAAAGGACATCAACATTATGGAAGGGGGTACACAAAGATCAACAGCTTGGATTTTTCAAACGTGTGTGTTAATTGCAAAACTAGGATTGTTTGCATCTTTTCACTACATTGTGGATGATGAAAAGACAAGACTTTATTATTTTCTTTATCAATTTGTTAAATAGGTCATTGTATACTACAGTACCACTTGTTAAGTCATTTTTATAAGTGCAAGATACACTAATTGCTTTTTCCAACAAGAAAAGATTATTCTAAAATTTTAATGATTTCTCTCTTGCAATTGCCACTCATAACATTAATGACTAGTTGTAAAGGTTCCCATTTAACTTGAAGTGAGACAAAATATTGGAAGATTGATCTTCCAAAGCATAATTAATTCCTAAAGGACCGTTGTTCCTTCACAGGACAAATGCATTTTTGGGTAGGTATTTGCAGGCTGAAATTTTGTTGTGATTTTTTGAATTTTTTTTTGAAGATATAAAAACATATAAGCTTTGTGGGAATATAATTTTTTTCACAATTGGTGCCTGGGAACAAAAGTTATGACCAAATAAGCTCAAAAAAGGGGAGGGGGGGTAACAAAAAAGATTTTGCAAAATTTTTAATTTTTTTTCTCATAGATTATATTTTTGTCTATCTGGAAAGCTTTGATTCATTTCATTTGGATTTGTTATGAGAAAGTTATGGACACTCTTGTTTTGGGGGCCATTAGAAAAAAATAACTTGTAGGATGCATTTCTAAATGCAATTTTTTCAATTTTTCAATTTTTTTTTGCATGGTTTAGTTTACTTGATAGAAAAATCTCACCATTGGAATTAGTGCATTTTAATTCCATCTAAAATATATTAATATTTTAGATTTTCCATCTATCTAGTTACTAGTTTGATCTACTTAACAATTTTTTTAAGAATGATAATTAAGTTTTTTTGAATTGTTTTTTCCCTAGACTCTCAACTCAATTTTCCACTATAAAGATTTAAAGATAAAAACTATATAGTGCAAAAAATTTAAGTTAAAATTGTTCAAAGTCAAAAAAAATCTAGTCCTACAATGTGATGAAAAACTCTCGGAAAAACTTGTTTTTTTCACTTTAAACGCAGATATCTTGCAATCTGTGCAGTCAAAAATTCTGAAATTTTTTCCACACACTTTAATACTAGTTAGGTGTAAGTTCCTATGGTTAGATGTAAAAAAAAAAAAATCAATTTTTTTAACTTTTTGCTATAGAAATGGCAGTTTTGAGTGTTTTTTGGCAGAAAAAAGGCCTTGATCCTTTAGGGGTTAAGGTGACTTATCTTCCCTAGTTCATTCAAAGGATAATTTTTCTTATATTCTTGGATATTCAAAAATGCTTCAGGGACCTATGCTACATATTATATTATATCTTATTAATGAAAAAAATAAAATAATATTTGGTAGAAAAATGCACTAATTATTTTATATTGTATCTTTGAAAGTACATGCTTTCCTAGATAGATGGCTCTCTTCAATTTAATAAAAACTCAAGATTCTTACAATTGGTAAATAGTATTAAGATTGAATTAAGCTAAATATTAATATCATTATATAATCAATTTGGATTTAAAAACTTGATAAAAAGTCATTAACTCCAACGGATCCTCGGTAGGTAGGTACATTTTTTGGAGTTTTAAAGGCAAATTAAACAATGACCTACAAAAAATCTAGATATAGAATCTTCATTTCAAAACATTCATAATCCACCTAGTGGGATGCCATGACTCTTAGGGGTAGATGGATGAACAAATTGACAATGTGGTGAAAAGATAAAAACACAACCACCCAAGACCTTTAGCACCTCCTTCTAGTAAAAAAAACCACAACCATTGATGTAGATGAGGAAAACATGTGCCCCCCTCCAATGCTATCAATCAATGGTAGTGGAAAAAAAATTATAATTGTTGATTGTGCCGTTGAGAGATGATCTTGGCCATAGAGATTAGGGTTGAAGATACAAATACAATACGTTGAACATACTACTTACGGAATACAATATACAAAATACATATGGATTTTTGGTACATGATAATAAATATATAAGGGATGTAGTATATACGGAATTGTATATTAATATGGTACAATTATGGGATATGGTGTTGATATCCCATACTGATTGCAATCATAGGAGCTTCTAAAAAATATAAGTATTGGGAAGAATCAAAATGTATTTCACAAGCACAATTAATGAATTGGTAGATCATCATTTGTCACAATGTGTTCAAAAATTACAAACATCCGGAGCTTTAATGCCACATTGCCTTGGTTGTGTTGTGTCAGTCCAGCTGCAGCTGTTGAAGGCTGTATATTTCAAAACAAAACAAAAAATTACAAACATCCTATAAAGAGAAAATGAAATCTAGTCGAACTTTAGCATTTCTTCGAAATTGATTTATAGGTCCGAGATGACCCTAAACTACCGGATGATAGTGGAATGGTATCCAAATTAAATGACGTGGTTGCGGGTTTGATATTTGGCGACGACAGGTTGCGTTTATCTAGCGTGAAATCAACGTCTCCACCTAACGGAAACCTCTTGCAATGTGTTGTTCAACACCCTTGTGTCAAAAAACAAAAAAACAAATATGACTTACTGTAGTAATTTATCTATTTTTGAAAAGACCTCCCGAAAATGGGGAGCTCGATTTAGTATGAGGAGCACAATTTAGTATGAGGAGCACAATTTAGTATGGGTTGCACGATTTAGTATGGGGAGCATGATTTAGTATGGGGAGCTCGATTTAGTATGGGGAGCATGATTGCGAGGATTTTGCTTGGCGAGTGTCTTCGAAATCTGTTTGCAGATCCATTGTTGCCAAATCCATGAATGCTCAATTCTCGATGCATAATCTTTGCTTTGTGTGGTTTACTGAGTGTACAGTAAGCTTAGATGCAATATCCAGTTCGACGAGAAGCGAGGAGATGCGCCGCGCCTCGCCTGGCTCGTAGATGGCGTTGTGATCGCGCCCCGCATTGGGCCGCATCGTCTTTTCTTGTCAAATTTTCTTAAGCTTCGGTTCGACGGATTCATGTAGAAGTTTTCGGGAAGGCCCTGTGGATTTCGTAAAGAGAATGCTCGAGGTTTAGACTGAAACCCTAAGCGATGGTGTCGGAGGAGGTGCGCACGGCCTCGGCGCCGGTGGTGAACATGCTGGAGCAGATCCGTGCGCTCACGGATGTCGGGGCCATGACGCGCCTGCTCCATGAGTGCATCGCGTACGAGCGCAGCATTGACACCGAGCTTGAAGCTCTGCTGGGGGAGCGGCAAGGGCTGGAGAGGAAGCTGGCGGGGCTGCACCAATCTGCGGAGGTTCTGGAGTTCGTTCGCTCGGATGCGGAGCAGATGCAGCGCAGCGTGTCTTCGACTTGTGATTTGGCGGATCACGTGAGTGGCAAGGTTCGGGAGCTCGATCTGGCGCAGTCTCGGGTGCAGTCCACGCTGGCGAGGATCGATGCCATTGTGGATCGGACGAATTGCATCGACGGAGGGAAGCAGGCTTTGGAGGTCGAGGATTATGAGACGGCCGCGAAGTACGTGGAGACGTTCTTGCAGCTGGATTCGGAGTTCCATGACTTTGCCGGTCCTGGTTTAGGGTTTAGTGGGGACACTGGAGCCGAGCAGCGGAGGCTGATGTTTGAATCGAAGGCGAAGTTAGAGGGCATTATTCGGAAGAAGCTCGCAGCGGCCATCGAGGCGAAGGATCACGCCAATGTCGTGCGGTTTGTGAAGCTGTATCCCCCTCTGAGGTTGCAGGAGGAGGGACTTCGCTCTTTCGTAGGGTACTTGCGGAAGATTGTTGCAATGCGCGCACTCACTGAATATGAAGGCCTTGTCTCGTCTTTAGGAGTCGGGGATACAGGAACAGCGGATTTTGTTGGCATTTTGAACAACATATTTAAGGATGTGGCTTTTGCGGTCGAGGAGAACGAGGACCTTCTGTTTGATTTGGCTGGAGAAGAAGGCATTGCATTGGCGATGTTGGAGCTTCAAGAGGAGTGCAACGCGAGGGGTTCTTTGATTGTCAAGAAATATATTGAACAGAGAAAGCTTTCAAAGCTGTCGAAAGAGATCGCTCTGCACAACAAGAATGATATGACTTTATTGACTGTTGGTGCCCCAGAAGGACCGGACCCGCGAGAGATGGAAGTTTATTTGGAGGAGATGATGTTGTTGAGTCAGACGAGTGAGGACTATTTTCATTTTATGGACACGAAGATGAGGGAGACAGGGGCTGCCGGTGGAAAACTGAGCCCAAGGGAATCAAGTACCTTTAAGGCAGGAAGCTTTGGCCTGTCAGTGCAGGAGTTGGTTGGGTACTACATTGTGCTGGAGGAGTACTTCATGAGCGAGAACGTGAAGAAGGCTATCAAGATTGACGAGCTTGTGGCAGATGGAATGACCACTTCTATGGTAGATGACGTTTTCTACGTCCTGCAGAGCTGCACCAGGCGAGCGATTTCCACCACGAACCTTCTATCAGTTCTGCAGATTATCGATCACGCTGCTGGACTCCTGAATGACGATTTCAGCGAGGCATTGGAACGAAAAATTCGGGAACCCAGTCTGTTCTTGAAGATCTTTTCTGCAGGTATAGCAGTGCTGAAGGCGGGCATTGAAGCCTCCACAGCTCTTAACAACGTGGATGTGAGTGCGGAGTACGTAGGAAAGCTTAAGCATGACATTGAGGAGCATTCTTTTGAGGTGAGCTACTCATATCTTTTAGAAAAACTGTTGCAGTTTTTCCTCCAAGGGTTTAGCATGTCTGTAAAGAAATTTTGGCACGGTTCTAGTATGGGGTTCAGATGATGAACCCATGAAAAAACCCGGGTAGTAAGTAAGTAAAAACAGATTAGTTGAGACCCCCCCATCGCGGTTTTTGCCTCGTCTGAATCGTGGAGGGATCCATACTAGGACCGTGCCGAAATTTTAAATTTTAAATCCCGTCACTGTTCAGCAAATCAGTATTGCTAGTTCATCACTGTTGTCTTGACTTTTTTGGAGTTTGAGAGTTGATGTAGACCGAAGATTGAGTCTACATTGAATGTTTTTTTAGAAGAACTAGATAGACAAGTGTGTACTTCTGTTGGGACTGGGATGAATCAAGAAGTGCAAGAAGCGGCTTGGAGTTAAACTTTCCATCTTTGAATGCTATCCAATGCATCTTTTATAAGGGAGGTCTTTGAAGTGAAGCGATGATGTATTCAATAGGGACTGCATTGCGGGGTTGTCTGTAAGGATGTAGCGTTCCATCCTGACCTAGTGTGCGTCACCGTTTGCAGACATTTTTTGGACCTGGAGAAAGGGAAA
The DNA here is from genome assembly GCA_951799445.1 of Pseudisothecium myosuroides. Taxonomy (NCBI): domain Eukaryota; kingdom Viridiplantae; phylum Streptophyta; class Bryopsida; order Hypnales; family Lembophyllaceae; genus Pseudisothecium; species Pseudisothecium myosuroides. Next base: position 17,291,386 of record OX637290.1, on the reverse strand, counting down.
AGGTGAAGTCCGCTTTACGAGAACTTGAGGATATAGGAAACCGCTACAAACATATTGGAAACCAAGGATTGGAACATTTGACTAATAGCATCACTCCAAGATTGCGAAATCTTCTGGATGTGGTCAGTATCGTGAACCTTGACTTTTTGAGAATTATTTTTCCAAAGCTCCAGTTGGCCCGATTCGGTCCATTCTTGAACATGCTAACCATCGTTCAACCAGGTCATTGCCTGCTTGGCTTGTTTTAGACCTAGTTTTTGACTCGTGCTGGCTCTATCTTGCACTTTTAATGCGACCAAGTTCTAAGACTTGCATGAAAGGTAGGTTCAAGGTCTACTTCGTTTCCATGCTTGTCGAGGCATGATAACCGGCATCACCTGATGTCTGTTTATTGGTTGACAGGTTGGAACAGTAAGCTATGAGCTGAATGAAGCACAGTATGCTGAGAACGAGGTTAGTGACCCTTGGGTCCAGAAGCTGTTACACGCCGTTGACATCACAGTCGCATGGTTACAGCCTCTCCTGACAACAAACAATTATGACTCGCTGGTGCATCTGATTATTGACACGTTAGTGAAACGACTCGAGGTCCTAATGACACAGAAACGATTCAATCAACTTGGAGGTCTTCAGCTGGATCGGGACGCTCGAACACTGGTTGGTCACTTTTCAGCTATGACCCAACGAACAGTACGCGACAAGTTTGCTCGTCTTACACAGATGGCTACAATCCTAAACTTAGAGAGGGTGTCGGAAATTCTAGATTACTGGGGTGACAACTCCGGCCCTATGACATGGCGCCTTACTCCTGCTGAAGTCCGCCGAGTGCTTGGACTCCGGGTTGATTTCAAGCCTGAAGTAATAGCCGCTCTGAAGCTGTAATATGCATCCTCACATTACGTAAGACCTTTTCTCATACCTCTTCCGTACAGTGCTTACCAACGCTACTGACTGACGTGCGGCTAGAATTATCCTGCTTTAGTACGGATATGTGCCTTAAGCACATATTTTAGCTTCTTAGAACAGATCATTTGTGAAGATTATTACCGTACTCCAGATTCTTTTAAGTGAAGCTGCAGCTTTGCTTTTTATTTATTTTTATCAAGAATAAATGAATCGAGTTGAGGTTGAAGTTGAATGCATGTTATTTCTAGTCTACCTGTTGCATTTTTTATGAAGCTGCGATCACACTAACTCCGTGTTTCGAGTGGACTCCTGCCTACACTAAACGAACAAATTTTGATATCCTCAACCAGAAGCTGGTTCGCGTCAAGAGAGTACCTACTCTCTATGGTACTCTGCGACACGTCTCTGATACATCCGCAGATCAATCCTCAGGTTTGGTGCACTTGGGAATTATGCGTAGGCTTATATCCGTTCTCCACAGCTCTTGCGTCAAACCCAGGAATAAGCAAAGATGTCCTGGAAAAATGCATTTGTATCACGTCAGTTAGCTTTGCCAAGCATGCTGTTTATTTTGCGCAGATAGACCAAAAAAATTCCCCAAGCCTTATTTCTGAACCCAAGATTATAATGTCCTTATTGAGTCATTTATCATGCAAATGATAAGGAAATCAGAGGAGTGTGCTTGCATTGCTAGTAGTTGGTTTCATGGACGGCGTCTTGGTGAGCTGGCTGTAATTCCCCTTCTCCTTGAAGAGCTGATCATAGTGATGCTTGCAGTATAACCTCCCTTCTAAAGACGCGTAGTTGGAGAGGCTGATGGTACAGCTCCCATGCGCGCATTTGAAGCAGCTTTTATGGTACGGTAGTTCCTCCACTGTTGTCTGTCACCACATCCATCAGCCCCCATGCAGTGGAATGGAACAACATGCGTGAATGCTACAACTATAACCCCATTTGGAGCCTGTTTATGTGGCCGTGGCAATAAACATTGGATTCAAAGAGCATGATTATCTTAATTTTGTCCTTCCCTTTTGATTTAGCATAATTAAACAAGATCCAACTGTTGTTTAACACTTTGAATGAATATACATCCTTGTTATGGAAATAACATTCCTTGCCATGGCATGGTGTAAGATAAACTACCCCATTCTTGAACAAATGGGAGCAAGTCCATTGTGAGCTAAATTATTTTGATGGTGTATATTCAAGTTCTAAAATGTACACCACTAACAGAATTTTGCCCACAATTGTACATTTTAGAACTTGAATGTACACCACTAACACAATTTAGCCTACAATGGACTTGCTCCCATTTGGTCAAGAATGAGGTAGTTTACCTTACTATTCTCACAAAAAGGCTCTACTTTTATGTTCTTGATTTGAGCTAAAGAAAAAAAACTCAACATGCAAAAGATAGATGATCACCTTTTCCAAGAGGTAGACAATTTTGCCACAAGCGACACATTTTTCTTGTGTCCCTGTGAACAATAGGTTTGTCGCTTTGGACGATGTCTTGTTCTCCAACATCCAAGGCCTAGAAATGTTAATACATGAATGATGAAAATTGAAAACTCATATAAGTGCAAGACTTTTGGCATCTTAATCAATAATAATTACAATAAAAATGCTTTCAAATTCCATATCTTTTTTGAATTCTTTACAACATTTTTTAAATTGGGGTCCTAGCATCTTGAAATTATAAAAGCCATTTGAAATCTAGAGTCAATATTTTAATTTTGCAAGCCTTTGACAACTAACAATAGGCATTAAATATAGTCTTGGTCCTGATTCCCAAAAAGAAGAGGAATACATCTTCCCTATTGCTTACAAATGTCATGTTGAAACAATACTTGAAGTCAAAGAGAGTAGAATGAGTCACACCTGGAACCTCTCAGAAGTAGGCCTCTTCAATGCCCCTATTCCATCAAAGAAAAAAAATTATTCAATTTTCAAAATACAATATACACACATACAAAGAAAGAAAAATCTTACAAATCAATACAAGAACTATAAATACACATCAAAGATAGGATAACCTCCAAAGTGCTCAATAGCAATAACATCAAAAGCCCTCAATTCATTTATATAAATCCATAACATTCTGTAGTCCTTATAAGAGCACACCCCTAACATTGAAAATTGAAATCCACATTGCACTTTGATTGACCCAAGATTGGCCAACTTTTTGAGTTTGGATTCATCTAAGGTGAAAACACCCAAAACCATCCCTATACCTATTCACGACAAGTAGACTTCTATTGAAAGTGTCCTTCAAAGTGCACTTCAACTATTCCTATACTTTGAATTGCTAATTTTAAAGGTTTTGAGTATTTTCACTTTAGTCCCATAAAACTTCTATTAACCCCTTGCTACTTTATTAATGGCAAATTAGCAAGCCTTCATGCAATCTTCAGACAAACTTCATGTGGCCAAACTTTGATGGAATTAGAATCATGGATTTTGATTCTTCAATGTTGCAAAGCCCTTGTAAAGAGAGGTGTGAGTTGATCTCACCTGGCTGATCGAAACTCTTCTCGAAGCTCCCCGTCAATTTGAAGAGCTGATCAAAATGAGGTTTGCAATACAGTGTTCCTTCCAATGACGCATAATTCCCCAACTGGAGTGCAAAGCAATGCGGCAAATGAGTGGCATGATATGCAATCAATAGGTCATTGACTCTTCCAGAAATCATCAGCTCTCTCTCTGTACATAAACCAAATCCTAATTCTGCTTACAGTGTTGTGACGAAAGAATTTGGAAATGGGTAAAATTGCTTGAAACTTGAAATCCGAATACCCAAAGTCCATGGATTTGATATGCTTACTGTGGTAGCTTGTCAGTTTCGCACAAGGTTAACCTAATGATCGTTTTTATTTCTACAAGATCAGTGAAGAACATGGCAGGTGTTGGTAGAAAATACGTGAAGGCTGTATCCCTATTGCACTGGCTCAGTTTTTGAGGAATTAATCCCCTACTCAATTTTTCTTCACAATCACTGCTTCTGTCAATGCGAAGTTACCTCCAGAACTACATAATAAAAATTGCAGAAAAGAATGTCCCATACGAATTACTCAAGACTGATGGAAAGCATGAGGCGCTTGTGTGAACCTACAGAGGATGCCAGAGAGATGGACGAGCGTTTAGGGTTTAAAGACGCAATGCAATGACCTTGAGCGTGCCCGAGCAGTGGTGGCACCGGAAGCACGCCTTGTGATACACAATCCCATCGGCTCGCAACTGATCCACCAAGTACACCGTCTTGTCGCACTTTCGGCACTTGGGCTGGATCACCGTTAGCGCCATCATGACGGACGGTGAGTTTGTTTCGTTCGATCGAACAATTAGTCACTCACACTTTGGATTAATTGCTTTCACATATCGGCTTCACTCGACCCGTTCATCGCTGCCATTCTTTAAAGCTTTCACATAATATTTCGTCTGCGTGGCGCATCAAAGCGCCAAGAGGTGCACATTCAAAGGGTGGCAAAGCCCATCTAAACGTCGCTTTGCGTGCTGTCAATTCATTTCGAGTGACATCAGACTTGATTGGTAACCCTAATTTGGCGGCTCAGATAGCCCTTTCCTATCGTCGTCATCGTATTACATGAGCGTGATCCAAACAGAAAATAGCATAGACTATTCGGCAGTCCGTCAACAGAGATCTTTACACAATCAGCAGAAGCCAGTGATGCGCGAATTACTGACGTAGCAAGGAGTAGGTCCCGCAGTGTTTGTTGTCTACTGTTGACTGGTTTAATCTTATTTTATTTATTTATATATATTTTTGGTTACAAAATAAGAGGTTCAATTGCAAGCCAGAAGTGCGGTGAATTCATTTTTATTTTCGAATTTAGTTTTCTAGAGTTTCTTATTGATCGCACAAATTTCGGAGGACTGGGAGAGAGTCGCCGCATCCGTCTGTGCTGGTGTGCTTTATAAGTTTTCTTCATCTCAGCGGGATTCTATCTTTAGCATCTACAGTAGCCGATCATCGAGATTGTTTGTGTTTGAGGTTGAGGAGTGGTCGAGGAATTGGAGAAATTCTGTTATTGCGAGTGAATTGGGACTTGCCTGTGGTCAGGAGGAGCGAATGTTTTCCGCGTGCCAATGTTGGAGTGAATTGAGATTTGCGTGTGGTCGGGCTCCAGGTTTTGAATTGCAGGAGGGGGATATGAGGGCGGTGTGGTGGATGTCTCTCTTCACCGTGTCAGAAGTGGAAATCGGGTTCCTGCACGGGCGAAATTGAGATGATAGTGTGATACTCGCGCCTGATCAGTAGAGTGAATTAGGGTTTGACTTTTCAGTTGGAGAGTATTTGGCTGAAGGCTCTCTTCGCGTCAGTGTCAGAGATTCAATTTGAGTTTGTGTACGGGCGAATTTAAGAGGTTCGAATGATAGTTTGCGATACTCGCGCTTAGCAGAGTGATTTAGGGTTTGACGTTTTGGTCTTCGTTCGAGACATCATGGCTACTGTGAAATGGAGGAGGTTTAGCGATGTGGTGGCGAATTGCCATGGACGACAAGGAATCAGTGCCGTAAGCGCGCGCGGTCGTCTTCCTCCTCCACCGCCGACCCCCTCCGTGGTGCCGTCCGTCCCCAACCACGTCCACAATTTGCTCGCGTCATTGCCATTTGCCACCACGTTTCGAGGTCCCGACACCGAAGTCGGGTGGGGAAAGCAGCAAGGGGCGAATTTTCACGAAGGCAGAGGGCGACGCGGGGGAGAGCCTCAAAAGGGTTTGCCGCTCGCCATTTGCGCGAGCTGCGGCACGCCATTCGCGGCCTCCGTCGCCTCGATTTACCCGATCACCGACTCCGTCATCACATGTGCCAACTGCGGGGCCTTGGACACGCTCGTGATCGTTCGTCCGCCTTCGACGAGAACGGATTCCGCGTTGTCGGTGGTGGAGAATGCGCAGTTGCGTGATACCGTGCTGCGCGTTTCGCGATGGCAATCGAGCAGGCAGGTTCCTTGGCAAGCTGGAAATTCACCGCCAAATTCGACACCTCCGGTGGCGGTGCAATCGCCTCCTGGTCCTCCTTACTCTCCGAATACGAATCTCGTCCGAGCTCACCTTGGCGCTGGAGGGGGCTCCGGAGGTGGCGGGGGATATGGTTCGCGCGGCGACTCGTGGGGCGGTGCTTCGCTCGGGAAGGAGCTGCCCACTCCTCGCGAAATCTCGCAAGCTCTGGATAAGTTTGTTGTGGGCCAGGAACGGGCCAAAAAGGCATGTCTTCTCTTCTCTTCACCTCCTTTTTTTTCGTTCCCTTTACTAAATAATCTCCAGTGATCTCACAGAACGAACTTCCTTTGTCCAAATTTGCGGATTCTTATTGTTGATGTCTGTTCTTTTTCCCTCACCGTGTGTCTACAGTCGTCTTACACGATTACGGAGCTTGCGATCTGTCTGTTGTCAACCAATAACGAAAGATTTGGAAACATCCACTATGTGATATGAGAGTATAAGTACATCAAACGGCCTCGTACCCATTTGCTTCAAAATCATGTTACTGCGTTAGTGTTGGGAATTTAGAGCGACAAATTCCACACAATTTTGTATAACTTGGAGTGCAATTTGTACCGAAACAAGTGTCATGGTTTGACCTGTAATATCTTAGGTGTTCAATCCTTTTGCAGCGGCTTGGTGAAGGCTTTAGCTAGGGTTAATCAGCTAGTGGTCCGATTTTGCTTATTTGCAGATATTGTCGGTGGCAGTCTACAACCACTACAAGCGCATCTATTTTGAGTCCCTGCAAAAGGGCAATGTAAAGTCTACTGATGAAGGGTATGCTCATTCGATCCGATTTCCTCCTCATAGTTTTTATCAGACAGCATGTTATGATGCCAAATGGGTTATGTTCGAGATTGCATCTTTTGATTCCGGATTACACCGATTCCGCACTTCTGAGAGTAGCATTTAAAATATCGAAAGATTTCTTGCTTCATCGTTCTATATTCAAATTTAAATGCTCTTAGAGCGTTTATGTCTTATTGTACTTTTTGTCTTGACATTCAAGGGAGAGTTACAATGTTTGAGCAAGTCCAGAAATTGAAATAAACCCTGAGATCTGGATGCGCAGGTTTTCTGGCCTCAGCTTCGGTTTTTCTGAAGTTGACAGTGAAGAAAAGGATGGTGTAGAGTTGGAGAAGAGCAATGTCCTTCTAATGGGTCCCACTGGATCTGGTTTGTACAAATCTCTTTGTATTGGTTTTCTGGCAAAATAATTTTTTTGATTGTTTTGTCAATAGTATCCTCTCTACTCTTAGTTGTGTGTTTACAGCATTGATTCGAAGAGACTCATTGTCTCTGGTTTCTGTTTTGCAGGCAAAACCTTGCTGGCCAAAACCTTGGCTAGATTTGTAAATGTCCCGTTTGTGATTGCGGATGCTACAACACTCACCCAGGTTATTGCTCCAGTCTCTATAAATTATGTGATTATAATCATAGAGATCTTCTGGTTCATTTCCTGAATCTATAAGTTATTTCTTGCCGACATCTTTTGGAACAAAGCTGTAGTCATTTTACGTTGTATATTTGTTCGAAGAAGTAATTATACGCAATGTGGTTGTACAGGCCGGATACGTGGGTGAGGATGTGGAATCTATCTTATACAAGTTGTTGATGGTAAATACCTGAAATGGCTTCTTGTGTTCATAGCGCAATCTGAATTGGACAAACTTTTAGTTCTTATACGTCTATGTTGAGCTTGTAAGACTGATGAGTATTTTTTCCTTTATTTTCAGGCAGCGGAATTTAATGTCTCAGCCGCTCAACAGGGAATTGTTTACATTGATGAGGTTGACAAAATTACAAAGAAGGTATGTTAGTTTCTTCTGAAAAGTATTCAGCTGAAATTAACACTACGGTTAGCATCGATCGTTACCTTCAAAATTGTTGGTAATTAGTGCTAGAATACAGCGTCCAAGTCTTTCGTTTCTTCTCGTTTGTAGGTGCGCGTCGGTTGTTGTCTATCCTGCTGGTTTGTGATATGACTGATTCAAGTGCTTCATCTTCCAGGCGGAAAATATGAACATCAGCAGGGATGTTTCTGGTGAAGGAGTACAGCAGGCACTTTTGAAGATGCTAGAGGGAACTGTACGCTCCATTTCCTCTCTTAATATCTTCGGGTGTTCAAAATGACGCTGTGGTAGCATAGCTTACCCTTGGAGCTCAAGGTTACTTGGAGATAATCCTCCCTGCCGTGTTGAATTTTTGCTATAATTTTGTTCAGTAAATGAGTCTGCTTTGTTACAGGTCGTGAACGTGCCAGAAAAAGGAGCTCGGAAACACCCACGTGGAGATCATATTCAGGTGCCTCATGCCTAAAGCATCTTGTGATTTTTTCCTCTGTTTTTGATACCTCCTAATTGGATCTCCCGTGGGTTGGGATTGGTAAGGGTCAATACGTGCGTGAAGTTCCACGTGCTGCAGTTTCTTTCTGCTCTTGTTTTCAACTAACACACATGATTTACATGTAGTTTCTCTCTCCTGACATAGCCTTTCGTAGTACTATTTTAATTGTGCATCTTTGCGGTACAGATTGACACCAAGGATATTTTATTCATTTGCGGAGGTGCTTTTGTAGAGCTTGAGAAAACTATTGCAGAGAGGTATGGGTTTTCTGGAGCGCAAGATTTCAATTTATCTTAAGTGTTTGTGTACATTTATCGTCTTCCCCTGTGGGCCATTGACCGTATTGTTAAGCAGTCTTCTTCAGGTGTATGGAAGACAGCTTTAACAGTTTAGTGGGTATAAATAAGAGAGTTCTATCTAACTTCTGCATGAAGTCCGAATTGCCCTTAATAGGCTCGTGTATCTCACAGGCGTCAGGACTCTTCCATTGGATTTGGAGCATCTGTTCGTGCTAACATGAGAGGGAATAAGCTGGTTGATGCTGCCATCACTTCTTCATTGCTTGAGACGGTATAGCATTCTCTGCATTTTTCTCTGTAACCTGGTACATGCTTGTTCTTCCAGCGTTTGCCTGCTCATTCTTGTTTTTCGAGAGTCCATACGTATTTGACCTTACTCATAATCTATCGCTGGAAGTTCATGCCGTCTATGAGATTCGTTTTAAGTACCCTTCTGCACATTGTGGACGAGGTTGTGGCTTCTAGATTGTAGAAGCAAAATAGTAGAAACTGAACATCCTGATATAGTGTGGCAAGTCTGTGACTAAACAGTTGTGTCTGGTGCGCAGGTGGAAAGTAGTGACTTGATTTCTTATGGACTCATTCCAGAATTCATTGGGCGTTTCCCTGTTCTTGTCAGTCTTGCTGCCTTAAATGAAGACCAACTTGTGCAGGTACTATGCACGTTTTGGTGCACTTTTTGAACTCATTGCTCTTACTATTTACCCCTATGTGCTCAATCGAAAAATAGAAACTCCGCTTTGGAAGTAAATAATTTATTATAATGGTTTTCAAAACTTGGTTTTATTATTAAAAAATTTAAGGCATGACTTCTCCTTTCTTCTCCTTTAATTAAGTACATTTTGTTTGATTCCTTGAAGTTTCCTAAATAATTTATTTCAACTCTTGTGCATATAAAAGCGGCCACTTTTGTTCATTAGGCATTTAGGGGTTAACCTGTAACCCCGCGATAAATTTTGGTCTTTTTAGCTTTTTCATTCAGCGCTATTTTCTGGTGTAGACTCTGTTCCCAAGAAGTGGATCCAGAGGTCATTCGTCCTAAGTATATTCTTTGTAGTAAACATTGCTCTTTAGAAGGAATCGTTGCATTATAAAGGTGAAATGTTCTTTCACAGGTACTCACAGAACCCCGAAATGCTCTGGGCAAGCAGTACAAAAAAATGTTCGCCATGAATAATGTAAGCCACTTATTTTAATACCCTGGAATCAGTTCTCATGTTCTTCGAGCAATTCATTCTTTATTGCGATTTTCTAGACGACCTTAAAATGATACCTTGACAATGCTTTCAGGCCCAATGATTTGCAGTTTCTGAAGTGGATGTGACTGAGTTTCCCCTTTTGACAGGTGAAGTTGCATTACACTGACGGAGCATTGCGAAGGATCGCACAAAAGGCAATGATTAAGAACACTGGAGCTCGAGGTTTGAGATCCATTATGGAGACTCTTTTAACAGATGCTATGTACCAGGTACGACCCCTTTTTGCCAAGTCAAATTAATTGAAGAACTGAACTATGTAGCTTCAACAATTTGCTTTTGGTACTCATGAGAGGACTTTGACCCATTACAGGTTCCGGATTCAGTTGTGGAGACGGATGAGAAGGTAGATGCAGTTATTCTAGATGAAGAAGCAGTTGGTGCACCTGATGGCAATGGAAGCGGTGCTAAAATTCTTCGTGGCGAAGGTGCTTTAGAAATGTATTTAGAAAACCAGAAGAGTTCCAGCAAGGTAAATAAGCACGACTATCTTAATATTGTGGCAAAACATCGCCATATCAGATTATTACCTCTTCGTAGCAGATTTGACGGAACTGTGTGGATTTTCTAAGAACTTTCCTTGTACTCATTTTCCTTGTGCGTGCTGCAGATTGGGACTCAACAAGAAGAGGATGTGGAAACAGACCCAGAATTGCCTGCAAGGGCAGCGAACTTGTAATTTAGTAATTGCATTTGTACAGCTTAAATTTATCTTACCATCTTTGAGATCTGCTTTTAAATTGTAGGTGTTCGAGCACATTTTGGACCCGAAAAATGTTCCGGATGTTCACACAGATCCTGCCTACGTGTTGTAGAAATTGGGAACTACTGTGCACTTCCATTGAGTTCCATGTGTAGGTGGCCTCTTGTAAAGATTCTGTGCTGCTCAAGGTGATTACCTGATAATGACGACATTAACTGATGGATTTGACTTGCAGTTCCTTTGGTTTGCAACTGGGATGTGGGATTTTCTCCTCCTTATTGCTGTAGATTTTTTGTTCCATAGTATGCCACTTATTGTGGTCTTTTGAAGGGTTACAGTATGGCCTAAATGGTCGTGGTAGGTGCCTGTAACTTTACATGTAAGGTACGAGGGGCAGATACCGCCATTTAAGAGCAAATTGGTTTAGGGTCTCTTCTCTGCTGATACTGTAGAAGAATTTTTGCAACAAAATTTGACGGGAAAGAAGAGAGGGAGGTCGTCCTCAAAGGTGAGTAGCTATGGAGGGATTGTACAGAACTTGCGAATGTGCAAACTCACGCTTAATCTTTACTGAATAGGATGACGTTTCCTACATCAGAAGAAAACTGTAATCACCTCTGGTCAGAAAGCATCAAACCTCAGCCAAGTAATATGCCAATCCACTTTCACATGAAAAAAACGAACTCCTCAACAGGTGACTAGGCCTGCACAAACTCTCCAAATTCTTCATCGTCATCAAACAGTACCTCAGATTGTTCTTCATTTTTATGAGCATGATCAGTACCAGATTGTTCCAATAGACAAATTGCGCTCACCACCAAACCTTACTTCAGGGCAAGTTGCTTTGGCCATCTCCACGGCATCATTGCTGGATATCTGAAATCTGAGAAAATCTAGTACAACCTTAGAAATGCCTAGAACTGCCAATGCAGATGAGTGACGTACTGCATGACATCAAGTCACCTATTGATTCTGGACATAAGGTAACTATACCTAATTTCGACTGCTTTCTAAAACCGCATAGTCTAGATTCTTGCTTGAAATGTACTTCCACTATTCATGAAAGTCTATGGTTGGTTACCCTAAATTCTATTTTTAGCACTTTTGAATATTCGTAGTTTATTCACATTGTGTCTAAAAAATGCACTCTAAGAGAATCTAGAATCTCCACATCCAGATTACTAGGAAGGAAGCCAAGCTCTAATCCCCTGGATCTTGTGAGGTCCTGGCAATAGAAACATGTTAAATATTGACTTCAGGAACGTGAAGGCCTCGCTAGCACTTAAAAAAAACTCATGTCCATCAACTAAAAAAGCAGAGCTAACGGCCTAAACAAACCCGTATGCTGATGGCCTAATCCGATTCCGTACTTTCTACAACACTGAATCTAAAGTAGGAGGCTATAAAACAGAGCGGGCATTAAGAATGGACCCTATAAATGGCTGTGAAATGGACATGAGTTGGTTCTGAAATTGACTAGTATAGTCATTGATTGAATCAAGGAAAAACGACTTATTAATTGCAAGAGCCAATCATTCTCTTTGCTTTTCTCATTTTTATTTAGAATTGCAAGTGAACCGTTTATGAAAGACCTAGAATCACAAATAAGGACCTATGACCCAACTCGTTTGAAAATTCATAAGTAATTCAAAAATGCTTGGAAAAATTTCAAACCACTTGGATTAGATTCCTCATCACTTTCTCTTTGTCTAAAAAATGAGCTAAAATTTTTCCCGTCCAAGGATATACATGAAAAAGGCAGACCAATCCTTAGATGCTCCATTTTTGAGCCTCCTACCTTAAGTTAGGAAACTGCTACGTGAGAAAATTGACGAAGATATTTTCTGCTGCATTAGAAACTATCACCATGAATAAATGTAGACAAAAAGAGAGATAACTTGCTAATATGCTCTGTACCTGGCTTGCCTCTTGAAAGAATGCTGCTCTCAGATGGCTCCACACCAACGATCTGTAAATAATGTCCGTATAAACATCCATAGGACAATTTTGTAGCCATCAAAGATATTACTATAGTAGAACCACCCATTCCTGACTAGGGAGTCATACCCAACCTGTAGGGTGTAGTTATTTCCAACCAAGGTTGGAACAAATTTCCAATCTAAGCTTGAAATGTGTTTTTCTCCTTTTCAAGGTTGGAATTAGTCTTGGAATCAGTAAGATCATGAAATATGTGCCAAAGTAGTGAGCGGGAAAGTAGTTCATGAGTGATCAAAATTGGAAGAGTCTATGCATTGGAGCAAGTTCACACCAACTTTTGGCTTTCAAAATTCATAGTAATTTCAATTCAAGGTATAAAATTACCAAAAAAATTTACAATCTCCGTGATTTCTATCCTCCTATATGGCAAAAAATTTACGTTGCCTAATATTGCTCTTGAACATGCGCGGAATTGCTAAAGTAGTCGACTATGGGTGGCTCTGAAGTACAAAATTTCAAGATGCAACCAAAGAGTAAAAATTCACAATGCTCACTTCAATCCCTGTGCAATAGAGGGGACATATTTCAGACACTCAAGACATGGATTCTTAGAAAATCATGTTGATCAAACCTTATAATCTTGAAATCCACATGGTGGATCCTCGTGGAAATTGCTAATTTGCATGCATCACTGAGTTGGCTGCAAATTGGAATAATGAAAACTTTTGTAACCAAGTTCCATCTGCTCTGGAAAGTATAGGAAAGCTGCTCACTTTTGTTGTCCGTTGTTTGGCACAGGGATTAACGTTGTGGTTTTTGCTTTTCAAGTAGCGACTAGCTCTAGTTACAGTTCCACTAGTTCCAATGCTAGAAACAAAAATATCAATCTTTCCAACTAGGTCTTTTCAAATCTTGAGGGTCCGGTAGTCTCAAAATGCACCTATGTATAACAAAGTTAGTACCTCTGAAATCCTCTACAAACACAAGCTCTTCCTTAGTGAGGTTAACATCATTATGAATGAAAGAAAATAATGTTCAAAGACTCAAATATAACATCCACCTTAAGTTGTATGAGATGCCTTAGGATTTGCAGGATTCTCAAATTGTTAAAGCACGTAGGAATTGGAAGTCTTCTTCACAATTTCTTTGACCTTTTGGCCTCAAAATATCTGCATGAAATCGAGACCAACAATCACCAAGCCAATCAATCTCCCTTTGCAAACTCCTCCTCAGATTCTAAACCCTTGTGACTCAAATTCAAACCTAAAACCACTCTATCAAGGACCACAACTTTGCTCCGCCACCATTGATACTACCGTACGTTGGAATCAGGTTCATTAAGCCCAATACAAAATCATTTCTTTTTCAATTGAATTTCTATTCATTAACTCAATTTAAAAATTTAGAAATTCATTTTACAGGGTTTGGAATATTTTGTGACCTTTAGCACGGTTCAAATTATTCCATAACCTATACTCATACTTATAGCGGCTTTATCAATACTGAAGGCTTTACTAATACTTACTCCGTATAATTATACTAGTATTCACAACTTTGACTTTGGGGGTTTATTTTTTAGGATTAAGGTTATTTTCATTAATATTTTAACACTATTCAAATATGCCATGTTATAATTTCTGAAAATTTCATTAGATGTCATATTTAATTATATTTTGAATTATTTTTTAACAAATCTAACCCTAGCGTAGGATACTACTTTTGAGTACTATATGCAAAGGTTGGATTTAGCAGAAATTAAGTCATTTTTGTAAAAAAGTGACATGTGTTATCTTGTGAATGGTCTGAGGTGACATGGATCCTTGAGAATCTGACATGGAAACTTGATTTTGGCACTTGGGTACCGAATCAAACCTTCACGTACGGTACATAACATTGTTAACGTTCCCTAAGGGGTTTCCTTTTGCTCCCCCTAAAATTGGAAGCCCCCCAAGGACATGCAGCCAATGAGCGACCGTTTCTCCACAGTGCATCTGACAATGTCTTACCATTGACCAGTGACATCGCGGGATTTAAACTTAAGTCTCCCCCGGAATCTTGGGAGGAATTATACCTCCACATGGGGGGAGGTACCTTCCCTAGTTAACAATGTTATGTACTCTCAGTAAAAGTTAGAATCACAAAGAAGAAGGTAAACGAACCCTTGTGTTGGATGAATATTATGCATCGATGATATCTTTAGGCAACTAATGGAGTGAGTGGATCATTTGGATGATACATGTTACAAAGTACAATAAAGCCATTGTGCTTGAATGTGACGTCTTGAACTCTTGATTAGATGTCTTAGAGCATTGCCACCAATTGCTCTCCAAATGACTACGGCACCAACAAGTGGCGTGGTACATATTACCCCGTGAGATGTGGTTGTACTGTGGTCATCCACTAGCTCCCCACTAACAACCCGCTAAAATTGAATTGACCATCAGTATTCAATTGCCACCAAGGTGCCAAGTCATAGTGAATGACTGTAGTGCTCTTTAAAGTCACAATTGTTTTTCCATCTAACAAAAATAAAAACTTTATCTTTTACATTATACATATCTATTACATATACATGTACTTATTAATATTTATAGAATCTTCAATTTTATTTTTATGTAAATATCTCATACATTATACATATCTATTACATATACATGTACTTATTAATATTTATAGAATCTTTAATTTTATTATTAAGTAAATATCTCATACATTATACATATCTATTACTAACATATACACGTACTTATTAATATTTATAGAATCTTTAATTTTATTTTTATGTAACTATCTCATACATTATACATATCTATTACATATACACGTACTTATTAATATTTATAGAATCTTTAATTTTATTTTTATGTAACTATCTCATACATTATACATATCTATTACATATACACGTACTTATTAATATTTATAGAATCTTTAATTTTATTTTTATGTAACTATCTCATACATTATACATATCTATTACATATACACGTACTTATTAATATTTATAGAATCTTTAATTTTATTTTTATGTAACTATCTCATACATTATACATATCTATTACATATACACGTACTTATTAATATTTATAGAATCTTTAATTTTATTTTTATGTAAATATCTCATACATTATACATATCTATTACATATACACGTACTTATTAATATTTATAGAATCTTTAATTTTATTTTTATGTAAATATCTCATACATTATACATATCTATTATATATACATGTACTTATTAATATTTATACAATCTTTAATTTTGGAAGAAAAAAAATCGAATACAGAGGTAGAGAAATTGAACACAGAGGTATTTTGGAAGTTGAGAGCTATGATTTTGATTACTATTGTCTGAAGAAAATTCTTGCAGGAATTTGAAATCACTAAAGATTCTCCGTTCTGCACCTTCTCATTCAAATTTGCAGTAGAGGTACGTCACCGATAATCTCTTGGCTACTATGTGCATAGGGTTTTTAGTAAGCGACAGTGCTCTTCAATTCAATGCTGTTTGATAGATCAATGAACTGACATTAGGATTTGTGTTTCAGGCACATTGAAGGTCTCAACCATGACCTTGGAACCTAGTCTTTGGGGAACTTTGCCCAAGGAGCTCTTGCACCTTGTATTTTCTCATCTTCCCGTAGCTAGAATTGGTCAGCTCCGAGTTCTTTCTAAAGAATGGCAGAGGAACGTTGACTGCAAAGACTCAGAATTCAACCGGGTTTTTGATGCAGCAACTCATCCCAGAATGCTTGGTCTCATATCTTGGGTGGCGGAGCATTTCGTCTTTGTTAACCTCTATGACGTACAAGCAGATAATGGCATGTCTTGGGAACTCGTATAGATTATCTTCCGTTTTTCAATACCTCTGCAGCTAATGGTGGACTATTTTGCGTTCCATGCGTATGGGAGAATGGTGGGGTTCAAATCGGTGGTGAATCCTTTAACCCAAAAGAAGATGAAACTCCCTCCTTTATTCATGGGGGCTGGAGAATCTCTTAATTCGGTGATGATGTTGGAGCCCAAGATGGACAGGAAAACAAAAGAGTATAAACTACATGCTGTGGGTTATATTAAAAGTGGTGGCAATGACCGTCTCTTTGCTCAAGTCTATGACTCCCGCATCCATGGGTGGTCGGTGGCGGAATCAAGAGAGGGACGCATTATTGGATGGGGGCTTGCAGATTATTCTTTGAGCACTATATGCGTGTACAACTGTGCAGATGGAAACTTGCAGCATTTTGATTATTCAGATATTGCACCGGGACTCATAGTGGTGCGAGATTGCATTGAACTCATGAATGACCATCTCCTTGTGCTGCACAAAAAAGCACCTCGAGGATCTACAAATCTTGTGCAGGATGGTGAGAATATTTCAGTAGAGTATTGTATTTCAGAATTTCATCTTCCAGAGAAGGCAACTTCTTGGGTGAAATTGGGAGAGCACAAGTGTGACCCAAGCATCTGTCACTTTCCAGAAGAGGATTGGGAATTGTCTCTTCAGGCTTGCAACGGGTTCTTACTTGTGCATGCTAAGGAGACCGAGCAATATTTTGATTGTGTCTGGCTGTACAATTTGTCAACATGTGCGTGGTGCAACCTTTCAGAATTGGGATTGCCACGTTGTTACAGCAATCTGGTTTTGTGCGAGATGAGTTGGAGTGCTCTCCCTTAGGTCAGATTATCACTATTTAGGTACAGTTTGTAGTTAATTTTTGTAGAGGAAGTACTGATCCCTCCTATGTAATCAGGTCCTTCTTACTGAAGCTTACTTTGTCTGAGACTGGATTTTGCCTGGATTTTGTGAAACTAGACGATTGTACTGTACATTTTCGGAACATGCTTGAGGAGCTGCATGTCTCAACGCCCTTGAGAACATAATTTTTCTTGCGAAAATTTTGAGCTCAACTCGAGTCAAAGACACCAAATGCCGAGAGAAGGAGACGAGCATTGGCTATGCACTCAGTACCTGGATTACTACCTTGAATGAATGCGAGACTTCTGAATCTTTTACTTTGGTTGGCACCTACAACAAGTTGTATTCTCTCAATTGCTGAAGAACTTTATGTCATGAATAGCAATACAGTATAAACCACTCTTAAAAAGTATGATGATTTTGTGTTTTCGGTGCTGGAGATTAGTTTCGTGCTGCGGTATGTTGAGCACGCTCTGTGAGTTCATGATAGGGGAAGTTCATTTATATATTGCCCAGTTTTGCTAGTTGTGTCGTTCTTTGCAGTTTGCCTGGCAGGCTTTGTAATTTGCCTCTGCAATGAAATTTCATTTCATTTGTGTCAAAGAAAACAAATGAAAGACCGGGTGTCCTGAAATTTTCTGCGTCTTTTTTCTCAAGATGTAGCCTTGATTGCAAGGAAGAACATAAAAACTTTCTGCACATGTCAATGGAGATTTGGATCTCAAGGTTTGTATCCTGGAATGAGACTTAACCCTGGAGCGCTCCGACGTCCATTTTCTGGACGATGAACAGATTCAGATCCTTGTTTCTGTCTCATTCCTGCTTGGATGAAAGTCATCCTAATTTTTGGTGATACTTTATCAAGTTGTTGTCCTATCCATCGGTTGGATTTGGTGTTACTAGAATATATATATTTCTAAAATTACAAATGTGGAAGTATGTCAAGTGGTCAATTTGCATTGACTTTAGTTCAAATCTAGATGTGCAAAAATGAGGTCAAAGATGTAAAGGTCACAAAAATTTCAGAAAATCACCATACGAAGAGAACCTTATTTCAAATCCATTCCAACAAGTTTTACTCAAAAAATGATAATATTTTACTTGTAATTGAATTTAGAAGGATTTTGAATTTTCAAAATTTATAGAAAAAGATTGGTGATAGCATTAGTAGATCTAACCGTACGGATAGAATTTAAAAATCAAAATCTACAGCTTTCATTTGTATACCAATTCCAAAACATTCTTCCAAATTGTAGTTTATAATGGTTTTTCTCAAATCGTCAATTTTGGAGATGAATCCAGACGTTTAGGGGTTAACCCCTTAATGCTCAAAAACTGCCATTAATAGTACAAGTACCAAATTTTTGAATAAAAACTTTTTTAGACATATGAAACCGTAAGATCTTGTAGTATGCTGACTTGAGAACACCTGATAAAGATTTCAGAAATTTGCACCCGGTGGATTGCAAGATATAAGCATTCAAATTCACAAAAAATCATTTTTTTGGCCCTTCAAAAAATAGGACAGCTACACTTCAGAAGCCACTTTTCTATGAAAAAATGTCCAAAATGGTGGTGCTTCTTAGGATTCATTTTCCTAGACAAGTTGGCTACATGCTTAAAATTTTTCAAACCATTTGGAATTGTACAACAATAGTAAGTAGAAAAAAGTAGAAAATGATTCAAAATACTAAACTGTTAAGAATTTAATTATGGAATTGAAAAATGTCAATCCCAATGGTTGCAATGTTTTAATAAACAATCTACATCCTATAATTTTTTTTTTTCCAAAAAATATTGAAAATTGAGTGAAATAAACAACTTCAAAGTTTATTTTAGAATGGAGAATCTATAACTGTCTGCAAACTTAAACTCCTCATAACTTTTGACTTGTTGATCCAAATGGAATGATTCAAAGCATTCCACATATATATGAATCCAAAAAATCAATTTCAAATTTTTGTTTTTGAAAAAAGTGATTTTTTTCTGATCTGCCCAAATTGCCCGAGTTGAGAAACAAACAACATATTAGGCCATAACTTTTGACTCATATTTCCAAATGTCATGAAATTTAGTAGGCATGAAATATATTCCTTGTCCACACCTTCTATTAAAATTTCAGCCTAAAATATGCAATTTCTAGCCAGAGATACCTGCCCAAAATCACTATAGTACCTACACCTAGTACTAAACTGTCAGAGTAAATATTTGAGCAATCCCATGGTTTTTAGCATTGAATTATGTAAGTTTTGCTTGTGCTGTGCTGGGAATCAGAAGAAGGGTTCTAAATTCTTGAAATGATTAAATTTTGAATTTTTGAAGCTTTGAACATATGTGTTACCAAAACTAACCTGAGGTTTTCATGAATTGAAGTTTTCATTTTAGAAGCTAGGAATGGTCCCATATTACTCATGCATTCAATTGAGATAGGTATGACTAGCAAGCTCAATAAAGTCTTGAATGGTAGCAAGGAGTAAATTAGTGATTTTAATCGGGCGTTCTAGCTTTTGGTTGTAAAATTATCACAAAATTTGTTTACTTTTGATAAGTAGCGACTTTAAGTAAATGTTGTAAACATTTAGGTTTGTAACAGGGTGATTGCAAGAAACACTTGTCCTATTTCTTGTCCCCTTGCCCTTGGACATGTGGTATTTTGCTTATAACTTTTGCATTATTTATTTGTTTGGCATGAAATTTGGAGTGAAGGTAGATGCAGTAGTTGCAAACATTAAATAATTTTTTCAAATTAGTTTACTATTATTAATTGCCTACGATTAGGTGTCTACCTTGGCCATTTAGGGGTTTTTTAGTCCTATTATTGTCCCAAAAATGCAAATTTGAAGCCACAAATTGGACATGTTGGAGGTCTACTAACATTACAAGGACTGACCAAAGAATTTTTGAAAATAGCAACATGTCAATTGCACACATGGGGTCAAATTGACCTTCCTTTGCGCAAAGGCTATGAAGAGGGAAAAAATTTCCTTCATGAATTTTTTGGTGCAATGCAAGCACAATCTTTTCTAGCAAAATATTTTTTGTTATGGAATTTTTTTGAATTTTTTTGAATTATTAAAAATGAAAAACTCCACAGTCTCATTTTCTGCTATTTTCTGCTCTCAGTGGCTTCTGTAGCACTCCGTAGTAGTCTGTAGTACTACATAATACTGAATTGACGATTTAGATCTACAAAGGCCCTAAATCAATAGTTTAGATTTTTCAGGGTGCAACTAACACGTAGTATTGGTAGTATTGCATAGTACTGCCAGTCCTATGGCCTAAAAACGCAGTTTTGACGGAAAAAACTGAACATGACCAGTATAGATGCAAGTTATGTTGGTTTTGAAGGGGTTCTAGCAACTCCTTTGGACTATTTGGGCAACACACTTCAAAATACAAAAATGCATTAAAATTTGCACTTTGAGGACAAACTACAATCTAAATTGCTATTGCCTTCTTTTCATATATATTGGAGGTTTGTTAGGATACATGGTTAGGAGTATGATTTTCCTTTGAGTCTATAACAATCTTGTTTGAACCACAACATGTCTCTACATAGCAAGTTAGAGATTCAAAATAGTGCAATTTTGATTTGCTTTGGGAAAGCCAAGGATTTGGCAAGAATTAAATAAGAAAGATGACATGGAGGTTTTGCTATATGGAAGAGGAGTGGTGCTCAAAAAGAATGTCGTGGTGAAGGAGATAGAGAAGAAGATAAAGTCCAATGTCAATAGAAATGCCAAAGAGAGGTACTTAAAGATGACCATTGAAACCTAGGCAATTTATGTCTACAAGGTGTTGAAACAAGTACAACGCTTTGTTTTGATTGTGTTTATGCATGTTTAGAGTTTGGTTGTTGTTTTGGTGAGGGAGTTTGTGTACTAGTGTGGAAAGAAAAGCCGTTGAAATGGATATAGTTTGGATGTTAAGTTGCAAACTGGTGATTGATTTTGACTTTACAAGTCTATTGAATCTCATGTGAGTGCCTATAATTGAGCGGCCACATAAGACATTTAAAGATCAAGCAAATGCAAATTTGTGAATTTTTCAACTTGAGTATTAAAAAGATTTATTAATGTATACATCATCAAACACAAATAACTATCACAAATAAGAGATCCAATCATATTGTAGAATGGAGTGATAACAATGGTAAATGATTGCTCACTCAATATCCATGGTAGTCAATTTTGCTAATGAGTTAATTACCTCATAGACTAAAAGAATTCCAACCTTACAATGCAAACGTCTCTTTCAGAGTTCAAATAATAACTAAAGGTCTGACTTTGGGGGACACTTTCAGAAGAAGTCTATTTGTCAAAAATGGGCCCCGTGGACAATTTTGGTGTTTTCACCTTTGTATGCACGAGCCAATCAATGTCCGTGGACACTCTAGGGATTTCAACTGACATGGTATGTTGAACCGTTATTTCAAATATCAAAAATAATTTTTTCACTATTTTTTAAATTATAAATAGAAATTTTATAGAATTTTTCAACAGATATTTTCCAATATTATCAAATTGCAACCAATCTTTTTTCCAAAGCCACCAACTAACAATAAACTAACCGATGGTTCTCCCCAAACATTGTTATTATTATATATTAAAGTTATCTACAATTGTATTTTACTTGCTTAGAAAAAAGATAATTAACCCTTACAGCCACATATATTTGTTTAAATATATGGATATTATATATTGACACCATTAAATTTGACTATAATATAATAAATTATCCATATTTTAAGTTGGGTTGTTTGTTTTATTTTGTTTGTTACGGTGAGATCTCCTGGATCATGCATCCTTTAGTCACGTTTTTGGTACTATTGGAAAGTCCCTAGCAAAGAAGGGTGCACTGGCTTTGTTTTATGGCGTTTGGACCTACGGAGTAAAGATTATTGAATTTCACAATTAGTTTGAATTAAAAAATTAGAAAATTACTTTTATTTTGATTGTGGCAATGGCATAGGGCACACTAGTCTATATACTTCAACCCTTAAAGGACAAGCTAGTGATTGTGGAAATCATCCCTTTTGCTACAGTGTGAATCATCTATTTAAAAAATTCTAGAAGTATTCATTGGAAGTCAATTATTGTAGAAGACCTCCCCTTTTCACACAAAATTCCGAGGAGGAATAGTTGCACTTCTATTCTACACAACAAGATTATTTGTCATTCATCGACCATAAAATGGCGGCAATATTGTTAATTGAGATTGTATGTTTGTTTTGTTTGTTACAGTGAGATCTTTGGAACGTTTTTGGTACCATTGGAAAGCTCTCTACGACTTTGGTTGCACGGGTTTTGTTTCGTGGTATTTAGACCTATTGTTTGAAAGTTATTGAATTTCAAAAATTTTATGAATTGCTTTTACTTTTCTTTTGACCATGACAATAGCACAGGGCATACTAATCCACATTACCTTAAGTTAGGATATTTGTTTTGTATTGTTTTGTTTTGTTTTGTTTGATTGATACAGTGAGATCTCCCGGATTGTGTGTCCCTGGTTGCGTTCTTGGTATTGTTGGAAAGCCCTTGACGAGGATGGGTGCACGGGCATTGTTCAGTGGCATTCCAACCTACAATATGAAAGTTATTGAATTCTGAAGTTTTTATGAGTTAAAAAATTAGAAAATGTTTCAGAACAAATGGAGGTTTCCAATCTGTACCTGGCTTTGTAGGGCAACCCAAGGGACCATTCAGGGTTACACAGCGGTATGGAAAGTACTGAGAGGTTATTGGAAGCGCTGGAAATGGCTGCAGCACTTCACCATCTGGTTTGATTTGGGGTTTTGTGGAGAGTGCTACATTTGAGACGTTGACAGCACGCCACCATCTTTTGTAGAGCTCATTGCTCATTGTATGGTTTTCATATATACAGTATCTGATGGTTTAGGGTTTAGGGTTTAAATTCATCATGTTGTGTGACCGGGTTTAGGGATACCTCTGTCCATGATCCACTCAGAAAGGGTTTGTTATTCATGGATGATCTACGTCATCTCCATAGTCTAACATGTATATTTTCTGATAATCATCACAATTCTTGCGATTGCTGATGTTTTCTGCGCTTTTAGCAATTGAATTTGGGTTAATGGGTTTTACCATGTTTTCACAAGGTTAGCATGTTGTCAAATCATCGAGTGCTTTTCTTGTTTTTTTGGTGTAAATTGTGCATTTGCAAGTCGATTTTACTTTAGAGGAACTAGAGGAGACGTAGCGTTATTTTTCCGCCCTTTTTTCTAGTATGTAATTGTTATGAATGATTGTTTTGTGTGACAAATTTGCTAAACAGGGGAATGGGGTGAAGGCGTATTCTTCCAGCACTCGTCTTAGGGTCCTGGATGGTTCTGGATGGTTCTGGATGGATCGGAAGCTCCAGTACTTCTCGGACACATGAACTCTATCGAAGCTTGAGGTCGTCGGCGTTTAAGATCGTCACCACCGTGCGCAATGCGTGAGTAAGATTTTCAGGTCGCCAACATTTCCCTGCTCCCAGGTTCGTCAAATTTTGAACTCCTAAATTTTGAGTTATTGACAGACAGTGCGCACGGGTTAGTGGAGCACAAACATTCTCTTTTCTTTATTATTTTGGAAGTTGAAAGCTATGGTTTTGATTACTATTGTCTGAACTAAATTCTTGCAGGAATTAGAAATCACTAAGGATTCTCAGTTCCGCACCTTCTCATTCAAATTTGTAGCAGAGGTACGTCACTGATAATCTCTCGGTTGCTACGTGCATAGAGGTTTTAGTAAGCGAGAATGCTCTTTAGTTCAATGCTGTTTGATAGGTCTATGAACTGATACTAGGATTTGTGAGGTTCAAGTATTTTCAGGCACGTTGAAGATCTCAGCCATGGCCTTGGAACCAAGTCTTTGGGGAACTTTGCCGAAAGAGCTCTTGCACATTGTGTTTGCTCGTCTTCCCGTATCTGGAATTGGTCAGCTCCGAGTTCTTTCTAAAGATTGGAAGAATAACGTTCACTGCAAAGACTCAGAATTCAACCGGGCCTCTGACGCAGCAACTCATCTCAAAATATTTGCTCTCATGTCTTGGGCTGCGGAGTATTTGGTCCTTATTAACCTCTATGATGTGCAAGCACACGAATGGCATGTCTTTGAAAATAATACAGATTATCTTCCGTTTTTCAAGACCTCTGCAGCTAATGGTGGACTATTTTGCGTTCCACGGGAATGGCGGAATGCTAAGGGGGATTTTGAAATGGTTGTGGTGAATCCTTTAACCCAAAAGAAGATGAAACTCCCTCCTCTACTCGAGTTGGGGACTGTTAAATCTCATGCTTCAATGATGTTGTTTCAGCTCACAATGGACAGGAAAACAAACGAGTATAAACTACATGTTGTGGGTTACAGTAAAGATGGTGGCAATGACAGTCTCCGTGCTCGAGTCTATGACTCCCGCATCCATGGGTGGTCTGTGGTGGAATCAAGTTGGATGGGGGCTTGCAGACCATTCTTTGAACACTATTTGCGTGTACAACTGTGCAGATGGAAACTTAAAGTACTTCAATTAATCAGCCGTTACTCATAGTGGTACCAGATTGCATTGAACTCATGAATGACCATCTCTTTGTGCTGCACAAAGAAGCACCTCGAGGATCTACAAATCTGGTGCAGGATGGTGAGAGTATTTCAGGTGAGTATTGTATTTCAGAGTTTCATCTTCCAGAGAAGGCAACTTCTTGGGTGAAATTGGGAGTGCACAAGTGTGACCCAAGCATCTGTGACTTTCCAGAGGAGGATTATGAATTGTCTCTTCAAGCTTGCAATGGGTTCTTACTTGTGCATGATAAGGAGTCCGAGCAATATTTTGATTGTGTCTGGCTGTACAATTTGTCAACATGTGCATGGTGCAACCTTCCAGAAATGGTAGTGCCACGTTCTTACAACAATCTGGTGTTGTGCGAGATGAGTAGGAGTGCTCTCCCTTAGGTCACTCAGATTATCACTATTTAGGTACATTTTGTAGTGAATTTTTGTAGAGGAAGTATTGATCCCTCCTATGTAATTAGATCCTTCTTCCCTAGGCTTACTCTGTCCAAGTCCGGATTTTGCCTTGATTTTGTGAACCTAGACAATTGTACTGTACATTTTCGGAACATGCTTGAAAAGCTGCATGTCTCAACGCCATTGAGAACATAATTTTTCTTGCAAAATCTTGAGCTCAACTCGAGTCAGATACACCAAATGCTGAGAGAAGTAGACGAGCATTGGCTCAGTACCAGGATTGCTCCCTTGAATGAATGTGAGATTTCTGAATCTCTTTCTTTGGTTGGCACCTACAAGTTGTATTCTCTCAATTGCTGAAGAACTTTATGTCATGAATAACAATTTGAAGAATAATATTCAAAGTATGATGATTTTCTGTTTTTGGTGCTGTAAATTAGTCCCGTGCTGCGTTATGTCGAGCATGCTCTGTGAGTTCATGATAGGGGAAGTTGATTTTTATATATTGCCCAGTTTTGCTAGTTGTGTCGTTCAGTCTTGGTCCTTCCTGCCAGGCCACCTGGTGGCTGGCAGTCTTTGTAATTGCGTGGCAGGTTTCGTAATTCGCCTCTGCAATGAAATTCCGTTTCATTTGTGTCAAAAAGAAAAAATGAAAGACCGGGGATCCTGAAATTTGCTGCGTTTTTTTTCTCAAGATGTAGCCTTGATTGCATGGAAGAACAAAAAAACTTTCTGCACCGGCTTGCCAATTGATGGAGATTTGGATCTCAATGTTTGTATCCTGGGATGAGACTTAAAGTACCATACACCTAGTATTGAACTGTCAGAGTAAGCCGGTATTTGAGCATGTTTTCTAGTATTGAACTATTGTAGTGTGCTGATAAAGTGACCTTTTAAGAGCTGATTGCATTTGGGAGGAAGCTAAACTCCTTGAAACAATTTTCAGTAAATTTTGGTAGGAAGAAAAATGGAATTGGCATCTAACCCAAGTCGTTTCATATTTTTTGAACCTTCGTGGAATTAGTTATGAATTTTTGAAGTTGAAACCCAATGGTCACTAAAAGCGACCCCCTCTTGGAATGTACATTGTGGGTACATTGAAGAAAACAAAATGTACCTATGTGTTAGAGGTTGCTTTTAGAGCCGGGTCGCTTTTACAGAACAGACCCTCGGTTATGTAAGTTTTGTTTGGTTTGTGTTGGGAGTCAAAAGACGGGTTCCAGATTCTTAAAATTTTAAATTTTGAATTTTGAAGCTTTGAACATATGTGTTACCAAAACTAAGTAAACCTGAGGTTTTTATGAATTGAAGTTGTTCATTTTAGAAGCTAAGAATGGTCCCATATTACTCATGCATTCAATTGAGACAGGCATGACTAGCAGGTTCAATCATGTCTTGAATGGTACCAAGATAGTGATTTTAATAGGACCTTCTATCTTTTGGGTGTAAGACCATGATAAAATGTGATTACTTTAATGCAATGACAAATGACCATTTTAAGAAAATGTTGTAAACACTTTAGGTTTGTAACATGACGAGTATAGATGCGAGTTATGTTGGTTTCAAGGGGGTCTAGCAACCTCTTTGGGCTATTTAGGCAATACACTTTGAAATACAAAAATGCATTAAAATTTGTACTTTGAGAGTAAACTACGATCTAAATTGCTCTTGCCTTCTTTTTTTGATATACTAGGGGTTTGTTAGAGTACATGGTTAGGAGCATAATTTTCCTTTGAGTCTACGGCAATCTTCTTTGAGCCATAATATGTCTCTACATGGCAAGTTGGAGATTCAAGATAGTGCAATTTTGATTTGTTTTGGGAGGGCCAAGGATTTGGCAAGAAATAAATAAGGAAGATGACATGGAGGTTCTGCTACGTGGAAGAGGAGCACTCAAAAAAAATTCCGTTGTGAAGTAGATAGAGAAGAAGATAATGTCTAAGGGTAGTTGCAAGAAACACTTCACGTTTTTCCGTCAAAACTGCTTTTTTTGGCCATAGGACTGGCAGTACTACGCAATACTACCAGTACTATGTGTTAGCAGCGCCCCGATAGATCTGAACCGTTTTTCCTAGGCGCCTGCAAATCTAGACCATCGATTCAGTACTATATTGTACTATGCAGTACTACCGACTACTACGGAGTACTACAGAAGCCACTGGGAGCAGAAAATAGCAGAAAAGGGGTCTATGGAGTTTTTCATTTTTAATAATTCAAAAAAAATTCAAAAAAATTTCATAAAAAAATCCATTTTGCTAGACAAGATTGCACTCACATTGCACCAAAAAATTCATGAAAGAAATTTTTTCCCTCTTCGTAGCTTTCGCGCAAAGGAAGGTCACTTTGATCCCATATGTGCAATCGACATGTTGCTATTTCCATAAAAACTCATCGTCAGCCCTTGTAATGTTAGTAGACCTCCAACATGTCCAATTTGTGGCTTCAAATTCGCATTTTTGGATCAAAAATAGGACTAAAAACCTCCAAAATGGCCAAGGTAGACACTCAATTGGGGGCAGGTTAAAAATAGTAAACTAATTTTAAAAAATTTTAAAAAATTACTCAAGGTTTGAAACTTTAGCATCTACCTTCATTCCAAATTTCATGCCAAATGGACAAAAAATGCAAAAGTTATGAGCAAAATGCCAATTTTTGAGGGCAAGGGGACAAGAAATAGGACAAGTGTTTCTTGCAATCACCCCTAATGGCAATAGAAATACCAAAGAGAGGTACTTGAAGTTGACCGCTGAAACCTAGGCAATTTACATCTATAAGGTGTTGAAACAAATATAATACTTTGTTTTGATTGTGCTTATGTTTAGAGTTTGGTTGTTGTTTTGATGAGGGAGTTTGCGTATTAGTGTGAAAAGAGAAGCCCTTGAGAAATTGAAGGGTATCATTACAAAATTTTTGGTGTTTTGTTGCAAACTGGCAATTGATTTGGACTTTACAAGTCCATTGAATCCCATAAGACTATCTATAATTGAACGGTCACATGAGACGTTTAAAGATCAAGCAAATGCAAATTCATGAATTTCTCAACTTGAGTTATAAGAGGATTTATTAATGTATACAACATTAAACACAAATAACTATCACAAACAAGAAATACAAATATATTGCAAAATAGAGTTATAACATTGGTAAAGGATTGCTCACTCAATATCCATGATACAATAGAACCTCTCTAAGTTGATCCCCTCTAAGTTAATAAAGCGTTGTCAGGAAGTATTGATTGCGGGTCCCAACTTAAGAATATGAACCACATATGAACATGATGATCCTCCCTAATGCAATAACCTCTCTCACTCAATGTGTTAGACCGGTCCCAACTCTATTAACTTAGAGAGGTTCTACTGTAGTCAATTTTGCTAATGAGAGAGCTACCTTATAAACTAAAAAAAACCCATTAGACAATATTTAAAAGAATTATACTCGATCTATCTCAAAATAAAACCGGTGTTTCTTTTGTATTTTACAAAGGAAACACCAATTTTTTTTTGAGACAAAAGGAGTAATCATTAGAAGAGATTTGAGGGCTCTGAGAGCCCGCGAGTTATCAGGCCCTGGGAACAGCCTAGGAGCAGTAATCTGACATAGCCAAGACTGTGCCACGTCAAAAAATAATAAAAATAATAATTTTTTATAAATATTATATATATATATATATATACACACACAGTGACTCCAAAAACTGAGTCTATACGTCTTTCAATTTCACTCTGTGCACTATATGTTGAAAAGAAGTGGACAAAATCCAAATGAGTAAATATGAATGTTGTAGTATTCTTTGTGTACTACAATCCTAAAAAAATTTGAAGCAAAAAGCAATTACGGTTCGGAAGTAAATGAATTCCAAAGCTAACCACCCTACAGACTCAATTTTTGCGGCGGGGTTCATAATCACTCTAAAAATTGCCTATGCATCTTCAATGGCTTGAATATTTTATTGCATGTTGTTGTACACCATTTAAGACCCACCCCCATTGATATTGTAAAAATTTGACATATGCGTGTTTCAAAAAAATTATAAATAGAAAAAAATAGAATTAATATTAATTTGAATGGAATTTGAAGATTTTCAATGAATCAAAGACTTGAAATGTCATTTACTTTCATAGATGATCTATAGATTTCAATTTGAACCGTTGTTGCATCTGTTTTGACTTGATTTGAAAATATTTGTCTTAGAAATCATAATTTGAACATGTATTGAATGCAAACGATTTTTGCAAGAATTTTTATGTTATAAGTTTAAAATCTAAAGTTCTATTTATATGGTAGTCATTCTTATATACTTTAAATCATATAATATTTTTGTAGAAGAGTTTCAAATTCCATATAGTACAAAATTTAGAAAAACAATAAAAAAATCTTAAAGAAATTGGTATTATGAATAACTTAATTTAATTGGGTTATTAAGAATTAAGGTTACAATCTATTCATAAGTCAAATTTTGGCAATGGAAGGTTCAAGGATTACATTCTATGCAACATACATCTTTGATTTCTATAGTCTTTCTATGCAACATGCATAACTTTGAAATATAATTTAGTCCATCCAAATTTTGTTTTCAATTTATCCAATGGTTGCATCTAATTCAGCCAATGCTAACATTCAATTCTAACATTTACTTGTATTATTCAAAGTCCACATACAGCTTCAGTCTGTAATTAAAAAACAAGTACTATAGATTCCTTTGGGCTATAGTTTCATAAACCTATGTATCAACATTCAAGATATTTTTTAAGTTTTACCAACTATTTTCCTTTCATTCCCATGTTCAATTGTTTTTTAAGTATCAAGTATAGTTTTTCTAAATGGAAATTTTCTAGAATTTTTCACCAGATCTTTTCTAATATTATCAAATTGCAGCCAATTTTTTTTCGAATTCCATCAGCTAACAAATGAACTAACTAGCTGTTCTCCCCAAACATTATTGTTGTTATATATATAAAGATACCTACAACTATATTTCAATTGATTAGAGAAATGATAATTAATCCTTGCAACCGCATACATTTGTTAAATATATGCGTATTATATATTAACACCACCAAACTTGACTATATAATATTACAGGTAATCCATACTTTAAGTTAGATTGTTTGTTTTATTTTATTTTGTTTTATTTCTTATGATGTGATCTCCTGGATTATACATCCCTTGGTCATGTTTTTGGAACTATTGGAAAGTCCTTGGTGAGAAAGGTTATACATATATTGTTTTGTGGCATTTGAACCTATTGTGTGAAAGTTTTTGAATTTCAAAGTCTTTTTGAATTAAAAAATAGAAAAATATTTTTATTTTTATTTTGGTTGCGGCAACTTTAACCCTTAAGAGACATGCTAGTGACTAGCATCATTGGTTTAAAAAAATGCAACAACACTCATTGGAAATCAAGCTACTATTTAAGACCTCCCCTTTTCATACAAAATTATGAGGATGAATAGTTGCACTACTGTCTTACACAAAAAGATTCTCTGCCATTCATCACCCAAAAATTGGCCGCGTAACTGTTTATGGGTTAACTGTATGTTTGTTTTGTCTGTTACTGTGAGAACTGTGGATCGATGTGTCGCTTATATGGAAAGTATTGAGAGGTTATTGAAAGAGCTGGTAATGGCTACAGCACCTCACCATCTAGTTCGATTTAGGGTTTTGTGGAGAGTGCTATATTTGAGACGTTGACAGCACTTCACCATCTTGTTCGTGATGGATTTTGTGGAGAGGGTTTTAATCGAGACGATAAGAGTGCTGTTTTGAAGAGCTCATTGTATGGTACTCATACATATCTGATGGATTAGGGTTTAAGGTTTAAATGCATCATGTTTTGTGACCGCGCATGCGGATACGTCTGTCGATGATCCACTCAGAAAGGGTTTGTTATTCATGGATGATCTACGTCATCTCCATAGTCTAACATGTATATTTTCTGATAATCATCACAGTGGATCGTCGAAGTCATTGATTCACATACGGCAATATAAGGGACAACTCTGTCTACACTCACCATAACGTTTAAACCATGGCAATACAGACGCTTTCTTCGGGTTTGGACGCAAGCGAGTGAGATAGGAGATACTAGTATTTAATATAACGTTTCTACTGAAAGAAGTTTAAGCGAAAGGACGAGACACCCACGTGAAATCAGACCATCAAGGAAACTGTTGTGAGAGTACTTTGGGTGGAAAACTACCACGTACAGAAAAACACCCACGTTCTCTCAATGCTTCTATCTATGCCTCTATGACAGGATTACACGATGATTAATGCATTGAGAATCAGAGTTGAGGCAGAGGAACACTCACAAACAATCCCTTACAGACACAGTGTCAGGCGTTGCGGACACTAGACAACATCATTAGTCATAGTTTATACCCGTCAG
The DNA here is from genome assembly GCA_951799445.1 of Pseudisothecium myosuroides. NCBI lineage: Eukaryota > Viridiplantae > Streptophyta > Bryopsida > Hypnales > Lembophyllaceae > Pseudisothecium > Pseudisothecium myosuroides. Next base: position 17,259,875 of record OX637290.1, on the reverse strand, counting down.
ATCATGATTCCAAGTTGATAACAGCACAGCCAAAGCTCTGATGACCGTCGTGATGGAATGCCTCATCATACGGGCAAAAACATGATAAAAAAAACTATGGTCGGATCTCTCAGACAAATGCCTCGTTTATGCTTCAGAGTAACTGGAAAATCCAGCGGTTGGCAAGCTCCAGCAGCTTCGCAAGACCTTGCGATAAGACATCGCAAGAACGGCTCCACTACCTTCACTTGCGCCTTAAACTCAGATTCGTCATCTAATGTCATCTTCACCGAGAACCGGAACTGAAAACCCTAACAAAACCCTAATGAAACGATGTGAGAGCAAGAATGTATCTGCTCATTTTGACGCTTGCAATATGGATAGAGCATAAGGCAAGTAACACGAGACAGACATCGCAACGCCAGCTTTTCAACCGGACGTCACAACACGGTTCTAGCACATGCTTAGGGCGGTTTCGTCCTGCAAAATCAGAACCGCCCGGGGTGCATTGTGCAAGCTAAGACTCCTACATAGATCTTCTTCATAGCCTCATCGATCTTAGTGGTATTGTGTATAATCAACTGGCCGAAGCCATCAAGAGTAGCAAATACATTTTTAATCATCGGCCATACCAATAACATCTCGATTAAGAAAGAAGGAAAACGGAACAGACACAATCGATTGATACAGCAAGCCACTCATAACACAACTCCAGAAAGATTGATAAACAATTCTGCAACACAAGCATTAGCAACAACTCAGATGCGCAACCGCAAACGTGAGGCGGAGATGTGTGGCCGTATCCGTCCGCGGAACTTGAATTGCAGAAGACCGAACGAGGAAGACGGTCTGGAATTTATAGGAGAATTATTTAGGGTTTCCTGAGGTTATCGAAGGAATGCCGCTCGATCTCCGGGAATCGACGGTGGGTGTGCGTTGATGGCGTGAGCTCCGATGGATGTACAGTATTGACTTCGTTGGATGGATGAGTCGTGGACGTAATTGTGTGCCTATCAGGACACGGCCAGGGTGAATTGACCCCCTCATTGCTCCGCAGGGGAGAACACTGGAACTTTTGAATTTGCAACACATGATAAAATTTTGAAATTTTGAATTCATAATTGCAATCAGAGGCCTCAAATTAGGTGAGGACGTGCAGAAATACCAAAAATAGTGGTATAAAATAGGGGGCAATTTTTTTAAATTATCCTTGGTTGGGGCAATGAAGGGGTCAATTCTCCTTAGCCACATAACATTGTTAACCTTTGTTGGGGGGGCCCTTTTGCTCCCCCAAAAATCAGGAGCCCCCCAGCGAGGGTTTACCTGTGCCATCCAATAATGTCACAAGGTTTAACAATGCAGTCGGTGCTTAGCCAATTACATTGTGAGCAATATAACTGAAATCTCCCCTAGGTATCTTGGGGGGGATTATCCCTCCATTTGGGGGGAGGAACCTCACTTGATTAACAATATTATGCATCAGAACACTACAATGGGTATTTCAATAATTACAATTCAAATTTTATAAACAGACTATGGCATTCTTTTAACCCTCTACAACTGAAGGTTTTTATATTAAGCTTCTTTGGAATTTGTTTTAACTCCTAAAGTCCCATAACATGTTTCTATGGGGGACAAAATGGATTTTGGATAGGTCTGAATGATCTCAATCTCTTGGCACAAATGAATGTTTTGAAACTAAAGATAAAAAAACACGATAGTATTTTAGGAATATAATTTCTATTCCAATTGGTACTTGAGAGCAAACACTATGCCACAAAAAGCCCAAATTTGGAGACACTGGGTACTAGAATTTAAGAAACCTACTAAAACTTGAAATAAAAATTTTAATCTTCTGATCACATAGATTGTACTTTTTTTTCTACATGGAAAACTTTTATTCTTTCCATTTGGATTAGTGCTGTGAAATTTATGGAGATTCTTGTTTTGTAGGCAATCAAAGCATCTTCTAAGAAAAATAATTTACGAGATTTATTTTTTTATTTCAATTTTTACATGGAAATTTCGGAAATTTGAAAAATTATATTAAAATTGATTTTTCTAAAGTTTATTAAGTAAAATAAAGCAAGTGAATACCTAAAGGTAGTCTTGATTAAAGCTACACTTTGATCAATATATCTTCTTTAACCCCTAAAGGACCAAGGCCTTTTTTCTGCCAGAAAACACTCAAAACTGCCATATCTATAGCAAAGAGTACAAAAAATTGAAAATTGTTTTTTTTCATATCTAACCATAGGATCTTACACCTAACTAGTATGAGAGTGTGTGTAAAAAATTTCAGAATTTTTGACCGCACAGATTGCAAGATATTTGCGTTTAAAGTGGAAAAAACAAGTTTTTCAGCACATTGCGAGACTAGACTTTTTGACTGTGAACATTTTTAGCTCAAATTTTTTGCACTACAGAGTTTTGAGCTTTAAATCTTTATAGTGGAGAATTGAGTTGAGAGTCTACGAAAAATTCAAAAAATTCAAAAAAACTTAATTATCATTCTTAAAAAAATTGTTGAGTAGAAGTAGGTATGAGATAGAAGGAAAATCTAAAGTATTCATATATTTTAGATGGAATTAAAATACACTAATCCCAATGGTGAGATTGTTCTAACAAGTAAATCAGACCATGCAAAAAAAAAAAACTTGAAAAATTTGAAAAATTGCATTCTTGAAAAATGAATCCTACAAGTTATTTTTTTCAAGAAGATGCTCTAACTGCCCGAAAAACAAGAATGTCCATAACTTTCTCATAACATATCCAAATGAAATGAATCAAAGCTTTCCAGATAGACAAAATCATAATCTATGAGAAAAAAATATTTAAAAAAAAAATTCAAATTTTTGTCCATTTCTTTTGGCTGCCCGGGCTGCCCGCCGTCCCCTCGTTTGAGCTTATTTGGTCATAACTTTTTTTCCCGGGCACCGATTGTGAAAAAAATTATCTTCCCACGAAGCTATTCAGCTTTTCTACCTCCAAAAAAAGTTTAAAAAAATCAAGAGAAAATTTCAGCCCACAGGTACTTGCCCGAAAACGCATTTGTCCCCCGAAGGGACAATGGTCCTTTAGGGGTTAAGTAATTCTAAATCTAGTGCTAAAGTGAATCTTTTGATCTTTATTTTGGGAGGGAAGAATATTTGGAATCTACTATCGAATTTGGTATAATGTGTTGCTCATAGAAGATTGGAGTAGATACTTGACACGTAGAATCTTTTTGACCTTTGTTGTGGACTCGGCATGATGTTATAAAGTGCTTGAATGACTGATCATCGCTTTCAAAGGGCGCATTGTGAGGTTAGATTGCACCAATTAAAAATAAATCTCTATTTTTTGTGGAAAAAAAGTAATTCTTTTTACCCAAAAATTTTCCATGTGTACTCAACCCCTAAAGGACTGTTGTCCCTTTGGGGGACAAATGTGTTTTTGGGCAAGTACCTACGGGCTGAAATTCTTTCAGGATTTTTTGAAACTTTTTTTGAAGATAGAAAACTGATAAGTTGTGTGGGAATATAATTTTTTTCACCATCGGTGCCCGGGAACAACAGTTATGACCAAATAAGCTTAAAACAAGGGATGGGGGCGCAACCCAGGCAACAAAAAAAAAATTGCAAAAATTTGATTTTTTTTTTTTTTAATATTTTTTTTCTCATAGATTATATTTTTGTCTATTTGGAAAGCTTCAATTCATTTCATTTGTATTTGTTATGAGAAAGTTATGGACATTCTTGTTTTTCGAGCAGTTAGAGCATCTTCTTGAAAAAAATAACTTGTAGGATTCATTTTTGAATACAATTTTTCAAATTTTTTCAAATTTTTTTTTGCATAGTTTAGTTTACTTGCTAGAACAATCTCACCATTGGGATTAGTGCATTTTAATTCCATCTAAAATATATTAATATTTTAGATTTTCTTTCTATCTTGTACCTACTTCTGTTTAACAATTTTTTTGAGAATGGTAATTAAGTTTTTTTGAATTTTTTTTTCCTTTCCTAGACTCTCAACTCAATTCTCCACAATAGAGATATAAAGCTCTAAACTCTGTAGTGCAAAAATTTTAAGTTAAAAATGTTTAAAGTCAAAAAATCTAGTCCCGCTATGTGCTGAAAAACTTGTTTTTTTCACTTTAAACGCAAATATCTTGCAATCTATGTGGGCAAAAATTCTGAAATTTTTTCCACACACTCTCATACTAGTTAGGTGTAGAATCCTACAATTAGATGTGATAAAAAAACAATTTCCAATTTTTTTTACTCTTTGCTATAGATATGGCAGTTTTGAGTGTTTTTTGGCAGAAAAAAGGCCTTTGTCCTTTAGAGGATAAAATATAAATATATTTGTCAAATTTTAATGAAAAGTGCATGAATATAATGGAAAAGTATTTTTTGGTTCTAAACATGGATGAATGCAAAAATACAATGCTTCAAGAAATTTTAAGTGATTGCCATCCCAACACTCTCTCAAAAAGTTAAATGAAAAAGCCTTGCTCCAACCAGTTGGGGTGAATTAACTTGACCCCCTTGCTAGGCCCCCAAGTCATTGCAGGGATGCATGTAAAAAAAGACCCTCTATTTTGTGCTCAATTAATTTATCTTCTACACCTCTTCTTACCGATTTGGGGCCCTGATTGCAAATATGAATTCAAATTTTGCAAATTTTATCATGCGAAAAATAAAACCTAGGCCCGCCCGCTCCAACCCAGTTGCCACAGTCTTTGGCTGCAGGAAGTCCGATCCTAGTCAGCCCTACCTTGAAACTCCCAAACCTAGTCAGCCCTAACTCGAGTGATGGATTCCACTATCTGAGCCTCATCTCTTATAGCAGTTCTGCAACCTGTTGTCTTGTGAGAGAATCTTCCGAGTCTCTGTTCAAAAACCCAGGAGCCAAATCAGTGTGGACATTCCAGATTCGGCACTCACCGTTGCCTGACGGCAGTGAGGCTCCAAAATCCTTGTGAACAATAGCCGGAATAAAATTTGTGCGAATTTCCCCGTGAGGGCTGCCTATGGCGATTAGAGGCGGGGAGCAGGGCGCCACCTTCACCCTGTTGTCTCACTTCACCGGATGACGCCCGGCTTGAAAGTTAGAGCGTTGAAGTTTTTGTTGACTGTTCCTAGAGCTGATGCAACGCCCGAGAGAGAGACCACACATTCCGCCAGTTGTGTTTTGTTGACAAATTTTGAGCTTCTCGCAAGTGTAATGTAGTTTCGAGAAGTATGGATTCCAGTGTTAAGAAGGAAGAGAAGGCTGCGGAGGTGGTCGTCACCAACAAGGCCTTCAATTTGGTACGCTGCCAGTGGTGTTCCTTTTGTGAATTTTGCTTGAACCTCTTTTCCAGGAGGATTACGAGGTTGGGGCTTCGGGTTTTTACTTTGGAAGCAGATGATATTAACTTACAATGTTTGTTTTCGGAGGAGTTAAAATGTTGTGCTCCTCCCTACCTGACGTTCCTCTGTCTGCGTAACTCTCCATCGTGTATTTTTCGTATGGTTCAAGGGTTTGGGGTTTAGGGTTTCACTTTGGAAGCAGAGGGGATGATGTTTTGATGACTTTTGTGTTGCAGGCATGCTCCTGGGTGCAGAAAATGAGTGGAGGGTTCGATTTCGACGCGGAGGAAGAATCGAAAGGCTTGCCTGCGGATGACGGTGCCGACGTTCGGCCCATGAGGTAAAATACGTAGTTGGAATTTTCATGCTGAATTCTTCTCTGTTTCCTTCCTACGAAGGATCCTTACTGATGTTTGAATGTTTTGTCGCAGGTTAGGATTAGGAGCCAAGTATCTCTCGCATTCGCAAGCTAATCGTGTAAGTAGTCAAGTAGATAAAAAACTTAGGGCAAAGCTGATTCCTGCGGCACGGGCTGGGTTTGGAGGGCGGAGAGATCACAAAGCTTCCAATAGGGAAGAAGCAGAGGACTCTGTTCAGGCTGAGGACGAGGACGAGGAGGACGACAGCCGTGCGTCCAATTTTAAGAAGCGGTCGAGTGCATTCGTTAGACCTACGTTGATAGTTTCAGAAACAACGGGCTCCAAAAAGAAGAAGAGGAGGGGGCCGTAGTCTTTTTCGTATACAGTTATTACAATAGCGCAGCTGCGTATGAAAACGGAGTCGTTCTAATACTGAAGAAGATGCTGCGGTATAATTCCAGAAGCATTACAAGTTAATACCAGTGGTACAATTTGCTGCAGTGTGGAAGAGAGAAAGATCTTGGATTGTACAAGGTATGAGGAAAATTGTCTGTACATGAAGATTGCGGGAACGGTGAACATTACTGTGCACCGGTGGTGAATTTTCTGTGGATTGTGTAGAAGAGATGTTCATATGTGCCATTTTTGTTTGGCTATGAAACCAGATTTCGCTACTTTCATGGCCTTAAATCCAGAACTCGGACGACCACTTCCAAGCAATTCGTGAACGTATGTGCTTTTGATCACAGTTTTTAGAAATGATCGAAGAGAACCTCAAATGAGCCACTGCAGATGGTTTCCGCGTCATCTGAACCCCGCCACGATGACTGAAGCCAGAATATTTAATTATCGAAATTACGGCAGCGGAAAATCCTCGTTCTTACAAATAGAATATCATCTCGGATTTGTATCATCTATCTTCAAAATATTTTCTTTTTTACAAGAAGAATTGCATTGAACGGATCTGCCCAGCGCTGCTTCATCGTTGAAATTTTTTTCTGCTGCAGTGGCGTTTTATATGCTTCCCACTGATCACCTTCCGCGGGAATCCATGCCTGAATCTGTGAAAGAGTCCGGAACTCCGCTTCAGGGTTAGAGTCAAGCGTGCGAATCAATCCTACTTGTCTCGGGTAGTTATAAGGTTTTAACCTCAAGGCGAATTGGCGGATTTGCGCTTTGCTTATCTTCTTCACGATCGACACCAAGGTGTGTGATCAGAGCTCCTCGGCCATCGTATGAAATTGCATAGTCGGAGCGCTTCTTGTCTGTCTTCGAAATTGACAGGATTATTTGTCAGTTCTGTCCGTCTGTTGCATCGTCATGTACGAAATTGAGAATCTCGACGAGATTTGCGATTAATTGTGGTGCTTCAACGACTCATACTTAATTTTTCACTTCGCCTTGTCATGACAGTGTCGCCGACGAATTTTGAATAGGGTCGGAGGAGCCTACCATTTGCCTGTCTGTTGCGTGACTAGATATGGGTACAGGTTTTCCGCTACTGTAGTTTCCAAATCTTTTCAATGCGAGGCAATTCTCCACGTGACGCTTGCAGATCGGCAGACTTTGCGGAGTAGGTTTTGTGGTACTCTGTCGGAGGGTGGGATTTTAGGGTTTGAAGATGCAGAGAGCTTCTTCGTCCTGTCCTAGAATACGAAATTGTGTTCACTGCGTTCTTAATTGCACCTTTGCTTTCCGAGTCCGTTGGCCTTTGTTCTCAGAGGCAGAGTTTCGATCTGTTGTGTGCGCAGGCGCCATTCTCATCGAATTGTTCGAATGAGATTGCAGGAGTTATTTGCACCCCTTTCCAAGACGTTCGATCTCTCTTTCGCTCAAAATTGGTCATACCGACATCCTTTAGTCTTGAGTTGCAGTTTGAGTTGCGAGCTGAGATTTGGTACGAAGGGTTTGCATGTACCGAGGTTTTCAATGGGCCTAGGTCGGGAAGGATTACACGTTGAGGAGATTACAGATTGATATTGGAGAGAAGCACTGACAAAGCTGGTGGAAGAGCATGCGCATAATCGGGGTACATAATTGACTGACAATGCATCGTAGGTCGGAGTTGCACAAGTCTGGCATCGGCGAACATTGGCGTCGCCAGATTGGAGATGTGCATCCTTCTGCCTTTGCGCGGCAAATGGGAGGCTGCGAGGTTTGATATTTCTTGCTGTGCCCACGCAATCTGGCTGCTACTGTAGTCTGGAGAGTTTTTCATATTTCTGTTTGGTATGTCTGTTGTACCCTGAGAAAACTCTCTTGGAATGAAGGCCCGTTTGTGATTCTTTGGTTGAGTGCGTCATTTCCCAGTCAATGCTGTTGCAGTGACTTCAGATATTTTAGAAACGCTCTAGCTTGTAGTTTTCTTGAATGAAATGCCCGTCATGCTTGACTTGAAGAGCTCGTAATTTTCGTTAACTTTGTGACTTATGCTTTAAGCTTTGGCTTGCAGGATTTGGTCCGCCGTCTTGTTAAGTACGCGGAATTGGAGGGGCATAGAGGATGTGTAAATACAGTATCATTCAATCCAAGTGGTGAGCTTCTAGTGTCCGGTTCAGATGATCGGAACATAACAGTGTGGAATTGGGCCAGCAAAGAGGAGGAGCTGACCTATGATTCTGGTCACCAAGGCAATGTGTTCCAGGCTCGAGTGATGCCCTATTCTGATGACCGCGTCATTGTGAGCTGTGCAGCTGATGGCCAGGTCTGCTGAACGAGACTTTACTCTGCTGTATGTTATGGAACATGACGCTCCTATACTTTGGGGATTGGTGTTATTAAATTTTGAAGATTTGAGTCATGCGGTAGACTTGAGCAGCACTCTACTTAGTTTTACTAGCTTATGTTGGCAGTGAGAGTCGTGACTTGGAGCTTGTTTTAATTGTCATAGATTGTACTACGTCTTGGACATCTCAAGTTCTTGTTTCTCTCCTTTTTTTCTTTTCTGGATCCAGCCTCTGGATGTGTATGTTCAATGGGTTCGCTGCACAGATGCTGAATTTGCCGTGCGTTCTTGGGATAGGTGAGGTCTGGGACCATTCTGCAAGATGGAACGGTGAGTACGAAGAAGCTTGCAAATCACAGGGGCCGTGCTCACAAGATGGCTCTTGAATCCGGCAGTAATCGTATTTTTTACAGTTGTGGAGAAGATGGCGTGGTCCAACATGTACGTATGGCTTTCTTCCTCCTTACTTTATTTTGCAATTTCTGGTTTGCTTTTAGTTACAATATATATCGGTCGTCAGTAACCTATGCACATCCACTGGACGATTACTTATAAACACGAGGGCTTTCCTGTAGGTTTGAATACCAGCTTTACTTGCTTAATATTGACGTTTTTTGTGAAAGCTGGCCACGGGAATCTATACAATACTGAGTGTCACTTCTTTTGTGGAAATCATGTGTGACAAAAAATTGTTTAAATCAGGTTAGGATGCCTGATTCCAGTATTTAGAGTTGTTAAATTTCTTAACTGAGTAAATGACAATTGTTTCTTTTTCGTTTGTTGCTGTTTTCAGTTTGACTTGCGGGAGGAGAAGAGTACGAAGCTTCTGACTTGTCATCGATTTCGAGCCCTCAGCGGTAGACCCAGTCGATTGAGAGTAGTGAAGCTAAATGCCATTGTCATGCACCCCATAAACTTGAACTGTTTTGCAGTAGGGGGTTCTGATCAATATGCACGCGTTTATGACGTTCGGCGGGTAAAGACTAATGGATCCGGAATGGAAGACCAACCTGTTGAATGTTATGCCCCAAAGCACTTGCAAGAACCAGGTATATCTCTTTTCTCAAGCATAGAACTTGTGAACATGTAATGCCCTCACTGTAATCTGGTAGTCCGACAAAATAATACATGCCTTAAACGTTCTGCACACGATTTAATTGCTCATCTAGATTTAAGTGGCTTAAGTACGTTCTCTCTGCCGTGCGTCAATGAAAGTTGTATTAGTTTCTCTTCTTGGGATTCACGTTATCATTCTTAGGATTTTGCTGGTGACTGACCGCTGCAGTTATTAGTATCTAGAAAAAATTCATGTACTTTTATTAACCAGTAAAAGACCAAGATACCCAAATTGAGCCTCCTGTTCTTGTAGCGGGTTTTGAGTACATTATTCGGGAGCTTTGTTTCGTCCTTGTTTATTTAAGTTTTCGACCAATTCGTGCGATGTTCTTTACTGATGCTGGTGATATAAATATGGCCCCATTTGAATTTTCACAATTTGATCAATCGAATTGTTCATTCTATGGCCATCAATTCGTGGTCCTTTCGGGGTGAATAGCCACTGAACAATTGCCTACCTAGCGTGTACTGATACGTCATTTCCGAAATGATGGGTGGATTTGCAGGTCGTGGAGAACACATAACATGTGTTGCGTACTCGCACCAAGGGGAGCTTCTTGCTTCCTACAATGACGAACTCATTTACCTATTTGACAAATCCATGAGCTTGGGTTCAAGTCCACCCCTACATGCGGAAGAGAACGACTCGAAGGAAGAGGGGAATGAACAAGAGGAAGACGCAGAAGCTTCCCACCAGGAGGCTCCGGAACCGCAAGTATACGAGGGACACCGAAATCACGACACTGTGAAGGGTGTCAACTTTTTCGGCCCAAATTCGGAATATGTGACCAGTGGATCAGACTGTGGGCGAATTTTTATTTGGAAGAAGAAAGGGGGAAAGCTTGTTGCCATGATTAGGGGAGATGATTCCGTAGTGAATTGTCTAGAACCCCATCCTCATGCCACGATTCTGGCTACCAGTGGTCTTGATGATACCGTCAAAGTCTGGGCCCCAGTGTCACCCCATCTTCTGGATCTTCCATCGGATGCTGAAAGAGTACGTCTTTTCCTGTCATTGACTTTGATTTTTGAGATGTTCGTAGTTCAGATTTTTTTCGAACCTGCGGTCACCGCAAAGTTCTTAACCTATAAACGTCACAGCCAGCTACTCGGGCTGTTTTCTCAGTGTTTTTTCAAAAGCTGTGATGTGTTGATTGATCCCCCTATTGCATTCATGAAGTTGTCAATGTTAAGTTATTGTTGATCTAATAGAATGTTATATCAATATTAAAGATAACGTTAAATTATTGTCACGTAATGTAGGCTTAATATTTGCCAATGTAACGAGTCACCACACTTTGATGTAAATTGTCACGAGTTCCATTATACTGACATGTACTAAACATGAATTCAACATGGGGCTATGTAAATCTAATGACTATTAACTTGACCCTAAAGGGCCAAGAAGCCCAAATAAGGCGATATGTTTGTTTTGAGTCCTTTAGAGGAAGAATTTGTGAACTTCTTTTGTCCACTTTATTTACTTTGAGACCAACTCATGTAATGTTGTTCACTGGATCCTCGTGATAAAAATTTGGCCGATCTGATTTACGTTTTTTACAATGCTATCAATCAGGCGGTCGCTTTCGAATCTTGAATCCTTGGTCGATCGTTTGCGGTTCAACATTTAGAGTTTTGTCAGTCTAATGGAGGAGTCATTAGTGATGGGGATCACTTGTGAACTTCTTTTGTAAGTGGTTTCTCCATTTTGTGAGTGACGTGGTTGTTGAATGGCTGTGGTGCAGGTCATGAGGATCAACAAGCGAAGGCGAGAGGGCCATGCAGTTAATATCGCATACACTCCAAACCTTGTGAGAACCTTGTTGCTGTCACAGGACTGGCAGGTTCCAACCGACGATGAGGGTGGCACTTACACCCGCGTTTCCTTCGAGGGTGCATCCTTTGAAGGGGACGAGGAGGCTGCATCGAATGAAGGAAGTGAGGAGGAGGAGGACTCTTCTGATGACGGAACCATCGGAAACCCACGTGAATGCCTTATCAGCTGAATGCGTTCAAGAGACGATAGCTGTGTTTCATTTCCATGAAGAATGCAGATCCATTTGTTAGAAATAGGAAAATGCCATCGTTGTTCAATCAACTTTTGTAGATAGTTGTTATATCAGCTTACGCTGTGTACAGAGGCAAGAACTTAAAAGTGTGGACGTTGTGCGTTCCGGAAAACTCTCGTTTGTTCTCTGCAGCGGGTTTCCAAAAGGATGGTCGTGAAACGTTTGCAGAGATTTTTGTAAAGTGCAGGTCCGTGATCAGTTGTGTATGCATTTGGTGAGATTCTCAGGCTCCTTTTGAAGACACTGTGCGATGTCCAGATCCGGTTGCCCTGCTGTGAGCCAGTGCCACATCTGTGGTTTGATTCCTATGTAACTTGAGATCATAGACGTACAATATAGATAAGGGTCTGTCGGTGCGGAGATTTACTGTTTGAGAATGGTGACGATTTCGATTGAAGTTCTACTTCAAAATCACTATAGCTGCTTCTCATCTCACTTCAAAAGTCTCAGTTGCCGAAACTGTGCAACAATAGGCACAATGAGAAGGAGATGGAACACTTGACTGTGAGAGAATTGAGATGTGGAAGAACTTGCAACCACTGGGAAGAATGCCTCCAAAAACTAGCTTCAAGCCATGTCCAAACACTCTCAAATCACCTTCTACAACACTTGCTTGTCAACCAATGTCACCCCGAAATGCAAACTATTCTACAACTGAAAATACTCCCGCCAAGCATTACAAAATTGAAGTGAAACAAAAATGAAATGTTCAAATCTATATCTTCAAAAACCCTCACATGGCATACTTTGAAAATTATGCTTCAAACCAAAATCGTTGTCCCAATACCCAATTTTGAGAGCTTTGCAGCAAACTAATAAACAGAACATAAAAAAACTACTGTAGAGCTTAGAGCTTAAGGTTGGTAGACGTTTAACCCCTAAATGCCCAAGGCCTGTTTGGAGCTTCTTGAAATTTGCTCTAAATTGAACAAAAAGTCAACATTTTCATAAGTTGTACCAATTTCTTTTGAATTGTAACCGTACAAATTCAAACTAGACATGTTAGAGATCACATAGGAAAAGAAAACATAATAATATCAATTACAAATTGAAAGATTATAATGTTTGATCATGAGGGTGTTAAAACTATGAAAAATTTTCAATTCTCTTTTTGCATGTTAACTCTAAAAAGTTGGTCACTAAAAAAATATGAGGTTTTAGGGCACAACCCCAATCAATTTACGTTTTTTCAAAATCTATTCTACAATTTTTTTAAATGAATTTCTAAGGTGATTTTTTCTCCAAGATCTAGTGTATTTGAGGCTCATTTTCAAGAGCCCTAAACACTAAGGGAAGTCAAGATTGCAACAGGTATCCTTGCACAAAATCTTGAAAAGAAAAATCATAATCCTTCATTTTTAAGATCGGCTTTTTGATCCTAAAACTAGACTCCAAAAAGAGTTCTCCAAAAATATAAACTACTGAAAATAGCAATTCAATTGGATTTTACTTAACTTCAAAGTTTTTGAAACACCAGAATCTGGTGCCTCGGGCAGTTAGGGGTTAAACAGCTAAACCAAAATATTTGTTTGAACGTCCCTCGGATTCCTAATTTTTGAAGAAAAGTTTTGGACAAGTCTAGGAAGTGCCTACTACCTTTTCCCTTCAAATTTTCATAAAAAACTAGTGTGCCTTGTGCCGTTGCCACACCCATTGGGATATCAAAAGTGATAGCTAAGCCCTCCTACTGTGCCGTGTGTTGAACATTGCCACAACTGAAATAAAAATAAAAATAGTTTTCTAATTTTTTAATTTATAAAAACTTCAAATTGAATAACTTTTACTTCTTATGTTCCAATCCCACGAAACAAAGCCCGTGCACCCTTCCTTGCCAAGGGCTTCTAACACTACAAAGAACCCGACCAAGGGACGCACGGTCTAGAAGACGTCAACATAACTAACAAACAAACAAAACAAATTAAAACAAACAAATAGCCTAACTTAAAGTATTGGATTTAAGAAAAAAAACATTTTAACTCCTAAAGGATTAAGTAACCCTTTAACATATGCAAAAGATTCCAAATAATTACACACAAAGTCAATTTTGGTCAAGTGTTCACAAAATTTTGACACCTCCTTAGTAGTAGGGTGATTGCATGAAATACTTGTACTATTTTCTATCACACGTCTCATGCTGATTAGTTTTCTGGCCATAATTCTTGAATTTGACTCCAAATGATTCAAAATTCATAGACAAGGTACTGATGACTACTATACACCTAGCCTATTTTTTTGAAATTTAAAAAAAATGTTTTACTATTTAATAATAGCCCCCGATAATATGTCACAAATGCCAATTTGGAGGTTTTTAGTATTATGTAGTACCCATAAAAACGAATTTGGAGCTGAAATTTGGTAGAGATGGTCTTCTAGTAGATTTGTAGCTATTGTCTAAAGGAATTCTAAAAATACTAAATTTTTTGTGGTGTAGAAGTCCACAAATTGAGTCCCTTTCTACTAGCATTTTGAAGCATATAAAAAATTATTTTGGTTTTTTTTCTTCGTGAATGACCATCTCCATAGAGTTGCCACAAATCTCCAATTTTTATTTTTTTTATTTAAGTTTTTTCCTATTTTCTACTAATTAAAACATCAAAGTATGTATTTTCTTAAGATTTGGCACTTTTCTAGTTCTCCTACTTAGAGAATTTTTTAATGAATTTCCTTTGGTGGTTACCTTCATCTTAAAGGTGCATACATTGGCCATATTTTTTAATTTTTTTAAAAATTGATTTTCTAATTTTAAAGTACTCTAGAAAAATCATGAGTACAATTGCAAAACACAACAAATAGTACAGGTGTTTTGTGCAATCACCCAGTAATATATTTGTTTTCCTATCTAGTACCAACTACCAAAATCAAAATTTATGCTACTCTAAACATTTTAGGTTGTCTAGGGAGATTCAGATAGAATGTGCAAAACTCCTCTACTTCGGAAATTTGGTGGGTATATAACTTACATGGTACAAAATGCAAATTTAAAAAAAAAATCCGCGTGTAATGTAAAAGTCTCACTCTGGGAGGAGTTAATCCCTGAAGCCACACTATCCCCTCAAGAGACAAAATGGACTTTGGGCAGGTTCTTATGAGCTCAATATTTGGTGAAACTTTTTGAAACTTTCTCATAAGATAGAAAAACTAATTAGCTTTGTGGCAATATAATTTTTCATTTCAATTTTTGACCGAGAGTGAAAGTTATATTGCAATAAGTCTAAAACTCAACTCTGTGGGTAGCACAAAAAAAAAAGGTCAAAATAAAATTTTCAATTTTTTTCCTAAAATAAAATATTTTTGTCTACATGTGAAGCTTTGATTTAATCATAACATTCAATAGCAAACACTAGGGCTGCCTTGGCTTAGAGTAGATGGTGTGGGATATTCTACATCCTATAGTACTCCATTAGCAGTAAAGTGGATAGGTGGAGGATGCAGAAGAAATGCAGTGAGCATGAAGACTGTTGGGTGGTGAATATCCCACACTATCTCCTGTAGAGCAAAAGATAGTGTCCATGTCTGCTACTAAATGTTATGTTCTATTTGGACTAGTGATGAGAAAGTTATAGACAATATTGTTTTTTGGGTAATCTAAGCATTATCTTGAAAAAATAACTTATAGGATTCATATTTGAATGCAATTTTTACAATTTTTCAAAAAGATTGTTTGACAAGGTCTACTAGAACAATCTCACCATTGGAATTATTGTGTATCAATTCCATCATAGAGTTATTAATGATTTAGTTTTTCATTCAATCTTGGAACTACTTCTATTCAACAATTTTTTAAAGAATGAAAATCAAGTGTGTGTTTAAATTTTTTTCTTCTAGACTTTCAATTCAATTCTTCAATATAAATATTTTTAAATTCAGTGTCCATAGTGCAAAAAAATTCTACAAATTTCAGTCAATGCCATCTGAAATTGCAGGCCATTGTTAAAAAAAAAATTCTTTCAACTTTAAATGCTAATAGCATCCAATCTATACGGTCAAACTTCATGAAAGTTTACCACAATCATGATCAGAGACAAGTTAAGTACAAGATCCTATAGTTAGATTCTAAAAATATATATCTTTCATTTCCTTGGGTGAATGCAGCAAAAGTACTAGTCTTGAGTGTTTTTTGATAGAAAATGGTCTTGGGACTTTAAAGATTAGAGCTTGTTGGAACTATCAAGCAAGGTAAAAAAAAAAACTTTTCTTCTAACTTCAAATGTTATAATCTTTCAAACCATGCTGTCAAAGTTTCTAAAAATTTTTCTACCCATTCCCATAGTAGTCTAGTACAAATTTGAATGGTTGAATTTCATAAAAAAAACACTCCGTTTTTTCATTTTTTTCTCATTGCCCTAAAAAGTGACTATTTCTCACAATGTCTACCTAAAATGTGTCTACGTTCTCTAGGAGTTACCATCATTTTTTTCCACTGTTTCTCCCAAAGGCTAATCAACACAAATTAACCCTTAAATGCCCAAGGCCTTTTTTGAGCTTCTAGGAATTTGCTCTAAATTGAACAAAAAGCCAACATTTTGTTAAGTTGTATCAATTTTTTTTGAATTGTAACCATGCAAATTCAAACTAGACATGTTGGAGAGCACATGGAAAAAGAAAACACAACAATATCACTTATGGATTGAAAGATTATAATGTTTGATCATGAAGGTGTTAAAATTGCGAGAGTGATTAGAAGTCTTTCAATCCTCTTTTCACATGTCAAATCTGAAAATTTGGTCACCAAAAAAATATGAGGATAAAGGGCTAATATGCATAACCTCAATCAATTTATAGCTTCTCAAAATCTACTCTACAATTTTTTTAATGAATTTCAAAAGTGATTTTTTCTCCAAGATCTAGTGTATTTGAGGCTCATTTCCAAGAACCCTCTACACTACAAAAAGTCAAGATTGCAATGGACACCCTTGCACAAAATCTTGAATAGAAAAATCATAATCAATCATTTTCAAAATCTGATTTTTGATGCTAAAATTAGACTTCAAAAAGATTTTTTCAAAAATATAAACTACTAAAAATAGCAACTTGGTTAGGTATTATTTAACTTCAAAGTATTGTCAACACCAAAATTTGATGCCTCGGGCATTAGAGGTTAAAACGGAAGTAATAAGGCTCAAATATATGTGATATGATAGAAGAAAATGGCTCCAAATAGTTGTAGCACTTTAGTCATGTTTCTCAAAATTATGATGCTTTAGTCCTAGAGCCTCAAAATTCCAAAGAGCAATGACTTTGATTTTGACACTTTTGTCATGGGGCCTCAAGTTTCTATACCTTAATATTATATACCTTAGAAGCGGACTCTATATTTGCTGATATAGAAAATAATATTTGCCCATGCCAAAAAAATTATTTGTCATTGATCCAAAGGTCATCATCGGAATAATATTGCAATAGTGAAGGATCTAACCTAATGATACCCATTTTGAATTGTTATGACCAACAAATTTAGATTCACAGTCATAACTCTCATACTTATTGCGTCTCATTTAAATCAATTGCTATTTTGTAGGCATTTCTACGTCAATGGTTTTCAAATTATAATTAAGCTAAACATTCTTTGTTTTATTCTTTGGTTATTTAAAGATTGTTCTGTCCCTTTTCACAACTCTCTTCTATTTCACTCTTAGCTAGTGTGTGCTATTGAGGAAACCCATCATACTATAAGATGATTGTCATTTCAATGCTTGAAAGGCCCTACAAACCAAAGATCCCTGATTTTTACTTCAGAATATTCATAAATCACAAATCCAATGGAAAGGATCATGTAGGTTTTGTAATAAGAGTAGAATATGAATCAACTCTCTTGTATGTCATTTCCTAGGTGGATATAAATCATTATAATATAAGTAGTTGGTGAAGTTACAATGATTTATTATGATTTTCTAAAATTGATCTTACAATCTTTAGTTTGAATTCTTAGGAATTATTCTCATTGTCTTTTGATTTCATTTAGATTTGAGGTCCTCATTTTTCAGGTTTAGAGAAAAATTGTTAGGTTTTCACAAGGGGCCTTTAATACAATAGTACCTTCCATCATTTGGTGCTCTATGTATTTAATATATTTTCAATGCACTGAAATTATTTATATCTATACGTGATTGTAACATGTTGTAAATTCAATAGGTGTCTCAAGAATGAAGAAGAAATGGGCATTGATAAGTTAATGCAAATATAAAAGAATTTACCCCCCGAAGGACCAATGAGCTTACTTTAGGCTTTTGAAAACTTAGGCAGCCTCTATTGACTTCATAATTTAGAATTTTTGCATGAATTTTTAGGATGGATGCTACTCATCATAATCTACGTGTGAGGTTTTGATTCATGTCATTCCAATAAATATTGCAAAAGTTAGAAGTTTTTCTTAATTCAACGTCAAACCTGGTAGGAAAGAGTATATTCTAAAAGAATATTAATTAGTTTTTTGGAATTGTATAGATTAACACCTACTCAAAAACATGTGAACCATTCAATTCCGAATAATGAAGTAAAAGTTATGAAAAGTTTAATTTGCAAGGCAATGAAGGTAGAAAAAACATATGAAGTTGTCTTTTGCTCATAATTTTGAAAATTCTCAAATAAAAATAAAAATAAAGGATACTAATTTTTTATTAGAACATTCTCACCATTGAAATTAAGAATTTTCAATTTTTTGTAAAATTTATTAGCGAATTAGTTCTTTCTTTCATTCAATACTGCGTTCCACTTTATAATTTTTTTAAAGATGAATGTGAAAGTATTTTTGGTTAAAATGTTTTACATATGTTTTCAACCTAGTTTCCAAGAGATTGACTAAAATGCACAAGACCACAAGTTATAGGACATACGTGTTTTTTCCTAAAAATGTTGAAATACAAAACTTCACCTTCTAGAATGGCTAAAATAGCCTACATTTTGAAGTTTAGGTACATTGAACTTGCAATTGGTAGAGATAATCATTCTAAAACTTTGGAACAATATACTTGAACAAGTTGACCAAAGGATTTTGCGGTAATATTTGTTAAAATATAAATATTGATGAAGATTTTGACCTTGTTTTATGGAAAAATATTTTGATACAATTTTAGGCCTCTAAACATGTTGGTCCTTTAGTGGTTAAAGAGAAAATTAGTTGAGAGTTGGACGGCATATTAACCCCTAAAGGACCAAGGCCTTTTTTCTGCCAAAAAACACTCAAAATTGTCATTTGTATAGCAAAGAGTAAAAAAATTTGAAGATTGTTTTTTTTTCACATCTAACCATAGGATCTTACACCTAACTAGTATAAAAATGTGTGAACAATTTCAAAATTTTTGACCACAAGGATTGCAAGATATATATGTTTAAAGCGAAAAAACAAGTTTTTCAGCACATTGCGGGACTATATTTTTTGACTTTGAACATTTTTAACTTAAATTTTTTGCATTAAAAAGTTTTGAGATTTAAACCTTTTTAGTAAAGAATTGAGTTGAAAGACTAGGAAAAAAAAATTCAAAAAAACTTAATTTTCATTCTTAAGAAAATTGTGAAGTGGAAGTAGGTACAAGATAGAAGGAAAATCTAAAATATTAATTTCTTTTAGATGGAATTGAAATGCACTAATCTCAAAGGTGAGATTGTTCTAGCAAGAAAACTAAACCATGTGGAACTTTTTTTTTGAAAAATTGTAAAAATTGCATTTAGAAATGAATCCTACAAGTTATTTTTTTCAAGAAGATGTTCTAATTGCCCAAAAAACAAGATTGTCTATAACTTTCTCATGACAAATCCAAATGAAATGAATCAATTCTTTCCAGATAGAAAAAAATATAATCTATGAGAAAAAAAATTCAAAAAAAAATTCAAATTTTTGCAAATTTTTTTGGGTTGCCCCCTCTCCTCTGTTTTGAGCTTATTTGGGCATAACTTTTGTTCTTGGGCACCAATTGAAAAAAAGAATTATATTTCCACAAAGCTAGTCATCTTTTTTATCTTCAAAAAAAGTTTAAAAAAATTGGGACAAAATTTCGGGCCATAGGTACCTGCCCAAAATTCCATTTGTCCCCCAAAGGGACAATGGTCCTTTATGGGTTATTGATTTGAGTTGAATTATATTGGCCTAGTTATATCATCTTTGTTGCATGGACTCAAATGAAAACAAAACTCTATTGCTAAATAATAATTCATTTGCACTTAGTGCTCATATATGTGTTATCATTTTCATTTGCATAAATACTACTCCATTTATTGATTGTGAAAGTAAGTACTAACTCATATACATTTTGGAACTTCAACAAAGGTTCAATTTTTACAAAGCTTTGAAAATAAGAGGTATTTCAAACTTGGTCCCTTCAATACTTGATTGACTTGAGGTGAACATAGTGTGATGTCATTAATTACGTGTTAATCACCTCATAGCAACTCACAATTTAGAATTTAGGAAATTTAGGAAATTTTGATGAAATTGTAAGTTAGGAATTATTAGTTGGACAAATTTAATCCATAATCTTAAACTAATGAATTTTCCAAAAGGTAGGAATGGAAATTTTATGACAATGGTAAGAATTTTAGGAAATGCAATTAGGTGAAAATGATGAGGAAGTCTTTGGAAAAAACTAGGACTTTTAAAATGAAAAGACATTAACTAAGAATTGAAAATTGAAAATTAATTAATTTATGCAAATAGTTAAATGTAGGAAATTTGAAAATTAAATATTAAATGTAGGAAATTTCATTAGGAATGAATTGGAAATAAAAAACACAAATATAAAAAATAAAAAATAAAATAGTAGAGTTGAAACAACCAAATTGAACACTAATATCAATTGTGATAGGACTCTAAAATAGGAAAAAAAATAATAAACTAGTGAGATTTATAATAAAGTAGGTTATTTTGCAATAAAATAGAGTGTTTCATAGTAAATTAGTGCGTCTTATCGCAAATTAGTGCATTTTATTTATTGAGAGATTTTTGGCACCGCCTAAAATGACATCTAAAACTTTTAAACTCCTATGTTCCATTTTTCATAATTTAATTTAATTTATGACCCTAAAAATTGCCCTTGAACCTACTATACGTTTGAAAGCAATGATACCACTTGAATACGATCTTCTTGAAGCGAAGCTCCCTAATGGTATAAACAGCCAGATGACTAGTGAGTGTACGACCAGGGATGTTTTAATGTTACATGCAAAACAAACAAAAACAAATATTACCACTGTAGAGTGCCCGAAAACTTCCAATCCTCCCCCTTTTTACCAATTGGAAGAAAATTGCAAAATGTATCACATGGTTTACATTTTTTATATTGCATACTAATAATGAACATTCAAACTCTGCTCGATTTTAATCAAGTGTACCAAATTTGGGTTCCTAAAAATTTTAATTCCATTTTGGGTGAATGGATTCATTAAATTTTGATGATTTTACACAATAATTCACAGAAAAGCATTGATGACGATTTTTTCTAGTTCTATTTGGCAATATGTAGGACACATCCATATTCGCATCTTTCTTTCTATAGACACCTCCAAAAAGGTTTTAGAATTTCTTCATAGCATGTTTAAGGGTTATGGTGACGATGTCTAAATTTGGATAAATTGACATCTCTTCACTGTGATTTGTTTTTTGGCAAATCAAGTGTACCTTCATGGCAAATGGGCAAAATTTGTAACGATGTGTAGGTCAAGTAGAAAATATAATTTGGAGGACCGCAGACCCCGAACTTCAATCCATTGGTGGGTTGTAATACTTGAAATGTATTTATACATTTTTTGAGATTAATTTAGAATGTGCTAGTTCCTACAAGATCGGATGCATACTATCCATTTAGGCAACATGGATTATATATATAATATTACAATATCTACCTTGGCATTTGATTACGTTGGATAGTGCATATGCATGACAAATTGTAGTTTCTCCTGGACAGTACGCCTAAATGTTTGCAATTGAAGCTCTACTAGGTAGGAATAAGACTGCGTTCATCTCGTCAATAGCATGAGTAATGGACTGTAACAAAAATTATTATTTTTAAGAATAAGAATGGAAATTGAATGATGTATGTGCAAGTTGTAAAACTGTATACTCAAATATCCTATATTATTCTATATTGAAAGTGACTTTAGTCACAATACAATAGATGATTTGACCATTCTCTAAATCTTGAATTTCTATAGATTAGTCCTAGGCGTTTGCAAGGTAGACAAAATCTAGACTACAAAACATCTCCTTCTTAATGTGAAAGCAACTTAACTCAAAGTGAAACTCAAGCTTGAGCTTAAAGGTGAAAGCAAGTTTGTTTAAAATCAAATAAATTTAATATAAAACAAAAAATCTTTTAAAATAAAACAAAATAATTAAAATAAAAATCATGTTAATTAAAAGATAAAATAAATAATTTTATTACAAATTTATTTAAAATAAAAGAACATTAGACCCAAGATTCATAACTTTGGGACCAAAACTTTAGGACCTTAGGATCCATTTTGGCTGCAAAGAGAGTTTGTACATAACATTAGTTGTAAATACATGCTTGAATGCACAAAATTACCACCCTTTCTTTAATTATTTTTTATATATACATTGATTATAAAAGATTATGCATGTGTTTTTATATTAAATTTTATGAACTATTATGCATGTAGTTTATATTAATTTGTAATGTCAATTAACTTAAATGTCACATACCTCTCTAAATAGAATGATTATTATAGTTCAAAGACAAACAATAATTCTACTATCCCATTATTGGATGATTATTAAAGTTTCGATAAATGTCTCTATTAGTTCTAATTGTAAATTTGCAAAAATATCTCTACTCTAGAAATACTAATGAAATGTCATTATAGGGTGATTGCAAGAAACACTTGTACTATTTGTTGCGTTTTGTCACACCTTAGTTTTTTATTTTTGTTTTGGCTATAACTTTTGTGTTTTAGGTTCAAATGACTCGAAATTTACAGGGAAGCTACTCATAACTATTATATACCTTACCTGGTTTTTGAGGATTTTTCAAAAATAATTTACTATTTTTAAACAACCCCAAAAATTTCTCACAATGGCTGATTTAGGGGGTTTTAGCACCATTTAAGCGCAAGAAAACGAATTTTGAGTTGAAATTTTGAGGGGATGGTATCTTAGTAGACTAATAGCTATTGTCCAAAGAAATTTTAAAAATATTTATTTTTATGTGGTGTACAGGTCCACAAAGAGAGCTTCTTTCTACATTTCTTTTCAAAATTACAAAACAATATTTCGGTGATTTTTTTGGTCAAATATTATCAACAAAAAGTCTTCTCAAATATTCAATTTTTATATATATTTCTTAAAAAAAATCCTATTTTTTACAAATTAAAATGTTAGAAGTGGTATTTTCTTTACCGGACTTTTGGACATAGAATTCACATAGAATTCCGGTGAAGAAAATACCACTTCTAACATTTTAATTTGTAAAAAATAGAAATTGTTTTTTTTAAAATATATAAAAATTGGATATTTGAGAAGACTTTTTGGTGATGAGATTTGACCAAGAAACTCACCATAGTATTGTTTTATATATTTGAAAAAAAATGTAGAAAAAAGCTCTCTTTGTGAACTTCTACACCACATAAAAATAAGTATTTGTAAAATTCCTCTGGACAGTAGCTATTAGTTTCCTAAGAGACCATTTTCTTAAAATTTCAGCTCAAAATTCGTTTTTGTGGGTTCCAATTAGTGCTAAAACCCCCTAAATCAGCCATTGTGAGAAATTTTCGGGGTTGTTTAAAAATAGTAAATTATTTTTTAAAAAACCTCAAAAATTAGGTAAGGTATATAATAGTTATGAGTAGCTTCCCTGTAAATTTCGAGTCATTTGAACCTAAAATACAAAGATTATGGCCAAAACAAAACAAAAATACTAAAATGTGACATACCGCATTAAGAGTTTCTTGCAATCACCCAATAGTAATTATTCATAAATGTATGATTCATTTATTTGGTGATTGACCCTTGAATCAACATCCATTGAGTGCATTTGATTGCAAATAGAGTTTGCACATTGATTACACCAATTGTGAGCACATGCCTCAATGCATGAAATTACAAGTTTGGTGCCATCTATCGCACTTCTATAACAAGAAATTTCTACTTATAATATACCATCACTTTAATAGAACCTTTCATAGTGAAGTATATAATTAGTCTTATTTTTAAAAAAAAAATCTTATTTGTACCCATAATACACTATGACTGTGATTGGAATTGAAATATTGTAAACTTGCTTAGAGAGTAACTATCTATTATCAAAATGGGTCTACAAACCTATGCCACTAGACCAATTATTTGAATAACTCTAAGCCACGCACACTAACTAATTATTCAAGGCTATAACTTTTTATAGTGGAAAATTTTTACCAATGTCTAAGATATTGTACTATTGATGTAGTAGAATGTCCCTATATATATATATATATATATATATATATATATATATGCTCATTTTGCTTAACCCCTAAAGGATTGTTGTCCCTTCGGGAGACAAATGTGTTTTCGGGTAGGTACCTACGGGCTGAAATTTTTTCGTGATTTTTTTAAACTTTTTTTGAAGATAGAAAAACTGATAAGCTTTGTGGGAATATGATTTCTTTCACAATCGGTGCCCGGGAACAACAGCTACAACCAAATAAGCTCAAAACAGGGGACGGGAAGCAACCCCGGCAGCAAAAAAAAAATTTGCAAAAATTTGAATTTTTTTTTTAATATTTTTTTTCCCATAGAGCATCTTATAGGATTCATTTTTGAATGCAATTTTTCAAATTTTTCAATTTTTTTTTCCATGGTTTAGTTTACTTGCTAGAACAATCTCACCATTGGGATTAGTGCATTTTAATTCATCTAAAATATATGAACATTTTAGATTTTCCTTCTATCTTATATTAGTTAGGTGTAAGATCCTACGGTTAGATGTGCAAAAAAAACATTTTTCAAATTTTTTTACTCTTTGCTATAGAAATGGCAGTTTTGAGTGTTTTTTGGCAGGAAAAGGCCATGGTCCTTTAGGAGTTAAGTACACATAGTCATTTTAAAACAATTAAAGTGCCTCACAATGATTCAAATAATTGATGTAGTAATGTACATTTGAGATGTATGTATTGCAATAGTTAATATGAAGACTAAAGTAAAATCTCACACTAAGTGTGATTCCCAAGAATGGCAATAATTGGTATAACTCACATAGTAATTCACTCTCACTTATCACAGCTTGGCTCACTCTCATTCTCCTCCGACTGCTTCACAATCATTCTCATGAGATTTGTTATTTTACAATCCATGCTTAGCAATTCAGTTAGTAGCAAAAAGTGCAATAGAGTTGGACGAGAGAGTGTAGAGACCATTGTTTGGTTCAAAGCACAAGGCAAAATTGGAGGACTCAATTGCATGGGTGAGGATCCCACATTAACATTTTTCTTGCTTGCTTCAATTTGATAACTTCATTCAGGTGATTTTTCCTTTGACTTTATATATATTTAGTTTTCAATGTTGTGCTTTGAATTAGGAGTGCGGTTTTAGTGGTTTGTTCTTGCCTTGATGTGTCCTTATTAAGGTAGGAGGTGCTAATTTTGCCCATGCTTCAAGAACTGCTCCTACAAGTGTACGATGAATTGTCATTGTAGAAATGAAAAATGGCCCATTGGTGAATTGGTGCCAATTTGGGATTCTCAATGCACAATTTTAGAAATGGTTGGGGATTGAGTTTGATTTGGAAGTAGACAAAATTTCAGTGTACATAATATGGAGTTATGAGTGGTGGGAGGCTTTGTGTCGTCCCAGGCAATTACATATACCATATTGTTGTAGTTTAAGGTTAGCACACCTTCATTTTGGGACTCCATTTGCACCATTAAAGGACAAGTGTTTGACATTTCATGGTTGTACCTATGGACTCAAATAGCACCCTACTATTGTGATCTTTAGAAAATCATATCTAATTCATTTTAACTCTAAAAGTTACAAATCAAATTGTGATGGATGTGTCTTCCTCTCTTCTTTCTTTGAAAATTTATTAGGAAATGCTTTGATCAGCATAGAAGGCATCCTAAGCCAAAATGCTCTTAAATGGATGGTTTCTACAACTTTTACTTTATGGTGGCTTTGTACTTTTCTTTAGCAATTCATTCTTTCTATTCGTCTTGGATTAATATTCGTCTTGGATTAAGTTTGAAATTTCTACAAGACAATAAATCAGTTGCACAAAGTGGGACCAACAGGGAAAATTTTGTGTTCTCCGGTATAAAAGTAAATAAAAAGCCCCCTATTTTGTTTCGTGTTCAGGATATTTTCTAGACCTCTCCTAGCAAAATTGGGGTCTTTGATTGCAAATATGAATTCAAAATTTGTAAAAAAATTCATGTGTGAAAAATAAAAAACTCCTGCATTTTACCCTGGAATAAATCTACCCTACAAGTCCCACTTCGTGAGACGGGTTTAATGTCCTATGAAATTTCATACTCAAAATTTAAAAGTTAGAAACTCCAAAGTGAAGCCTAGCAGGACACCACCAATTTGCAAGATTGTGCGTTGAATGTAAATGCTGCCGCTGACTCTGGCATGGGCCTTTTCTTTGAGACACATCTGTTTATCACAACGCTCACTCTGTTCTGTGTCATCCTTGAAACAATATGCCACCAAAACAGTGCCTTACATTAATTGCATGTTCTGTTACAAAGTACTGTCTATGGTCTTTACTTTGGGACCACACTAAAAAAAATGGAAAGAGAAGTGAAGTCTTCAAACGATCAGATAGTCCAAATACAGGTAATGGTTTTGGAACTCAACAGTGTTTTTATGTTCTGGAAAACAGAAACCACAAAAATTCTGCAGACTTTTGAAAATTTTGTAAGGTCCATGGGTTGACAAGAACGTTTATTTATTGAATTGGGTCGCCCAAAGACCAGTACAACACAGATCGCAGTCAGCATCTCCACCCGTCCACTCGTGACGATCGTCATGTTTCTCCTCGCGCTACTCGCCACCATCGCCATTGTTTCTTTCACTCTCTACAGTATATTCCCCGTCTCTTTGCTTTATCATTTCCTAGTTCTACAGCATGCATTCCCCTCAGTCACTCATCTTTGACCTAAACCTAGCCAGCTTGCACCAAATTTTTCATTTTGCTGATTCATGGTTTCGTAACAAGGAGATACTGAGTACCTGGACCCTTCTTGTTTGTACAAGAGGTACCTTCCTGTCTTTTACTTTCCTGATCCTAGAAAACACAAGAAGAAAGCATTTAATAGAAAGCACATTAAATATGTGGCAAAAATCATTCTATGAAACTTGGACCAAATTAAGTGCAAAATTGTTGAGTACCTCTAGCTAGTCTCCTAGCATCTTTTGCTCCTTTGTTGCGTTGGCAACGTGCTCTGCAAACACCTCGTCCGTGAGCCGCTTCTGAAATGCGATAAAAAAGACCTCCTCCCAAGCACGTTGACTCGGTCCCTCTCGCATCCATGCGATGCCACCTACAACCTCCTCAACCGGAATACCATGTATCACTTAATTTAACTCATATCCTCCTTCGGCGAGGATATCTTGCACAAGTGCCGTGGTGTTCCCCACCACCATGGTCCAATTTGTATACAAAAGACCACGTATAAACGTGGACCACGTTTGATTGTCCTCCTTTGCTTTGCCAACGGCCTTCTCGATGGCCAACCTCGCCAAGGTGAGTGCCACCCTCATCTTCACCTTGTTGGAAAGATGAAGTCGATCCTTAATGAAGGTTTGAAGATCTTGAATCTCCTCGTGCATCTTTACTTTATTGGCATCATATGCGTCTATCTGGTGCTGCATCGCATCTATCTGGCAGGGTTGTCATATCGGACGGGTCGAGGTGATCGGATTGGACGGACGGACGGTCCGGACAGCCCGGACGCCCTTCATTATTGAAAATTTCCAATTGGCAAGTCACTTCACGTTGGTGGTCCACGCTGGAATCAGGTTGCGGACGTGAAAGTCAAGGCGGGGGACGTGAAAGTCAGGGCGGGGACTTGAACGTTAGGGCGCGGACGTGAACGTCAGGGCGCGGACCTATTGTGCGGGGGCGGGGACGTCAGAAAAGGCAGACGACACGTCAGGGCGGGGACCCCTGGACAAGGCGCGGACGTCACGTCAGGGCGGGGACGCAGGGGCGCGGACGTCCCAGTCCTCCGCCATAGAGTGGGGGGAAGTGAAGTTCGTTTTGAACTTGGACATGGGATTCTTCCTTCCCATGGAGAGGGGGAACCCTTTAATATAGCCAGCCCTTCATTTCAGTTCGGGAATATCTTCAAGTCAATGGTTCCATTAAGAGGTCCAACCACTTTTTCAATTCAAAGACCATGTATGGAAGCATGTGGCTCCCTTCTTGGTGCCAAACTTCTCCTTCTTGCCTTCACCAAGCACTTCAGAATTAGGACCCACCCAAAATAAAGGAGATTTCTGAAAATGAAAATTTTATTTGTGTAATGGGATCCTATGAGGGTTTGGGATTGAAATGAAATACAAGTTCCGTTATTTTTTAATTCAAGTTCAACGGTACTCTTTTGTAATGGGGATATTTAAGTGGTTTGTGATTGAAAATTTTAAATGAAATACTAGCCAAGTTATTTTGAATTCAATCATTCCACTAGAAAATTTTATTTGTGTAATGGGATCCTACGAGGGTTTGGGATTGAAATGAAATACTAGTTCCGTTATTTTTTAATTCAAGTTCAATGGTACTTTTTTGTAATGGGGATATTTAAGTATGGTTTGGGATTGAAAATTTTAAATGAAATACTAGCCAAGTTATTTTGAATTCAAGCATTCCACTAGAAAATTTTATTTGTGTAATGGGATCCTACGAGGGTTTGGGATTGAAATGAAATACTAGTTCCGTTATTTTTTAGTTCAAGTTCAACGATACTTTTTTGTAATGGGGATATTTAAGTATGATTTGGGATTGAAAATTTTATATAAAATACTAGTCAAGTTATTTTGAATTCAATCATTGCACTAGAAAATTTTATTTGTGTAATGGGATCCTATGAGGGTTTGGGATTGAAATGAAATACTAGTTCCATTAATTTTTAATTCAAGTTCAATGGTACTCTTTGGTAATGGAGATATTTAAGTATGGTTTGGGATTGAAAATTTTAAATAAAATACTAGCCAAGTTATTTTGAATTCAATCATTCCACTAGAAAATTTTATTTGTGTAATGGGATCCTATGAGGGTTTGGGATTGAAATGAAATATTAGTTCCATTATTTTTTAATTCAAGTTGAACGGTACTCTTTTGTAATGGGGATATTTAAGTATGGTTTGGGATTGAAAAAACTAAATAAAATACTAGCCAAGTTATTTTGAATTCAATCATTCCACTAGAAAATTTTATTTGTGTAATGGGATCCTATGAGGGTTTGGGATTGAAATGAAATACTAGTTCCGTTATTTTTTAATTCAAATTCAATGGTACTCTTTTGTAATGGGGATATTTAAGTATGGTTTGGGGTTGAAAATTTTAAATGAAATACTAGTCAAGTTATTTTGAATTCAAGCATTCCAAAATAATATTTCAAAAATATAAACTTCTAAATTGAGCAAATTCGTTAGGGTTTTTTTAACTTCAAATTAGGGTCAACACCCAAGTTCGGTGCCTTGGACATTTAGGGGTTAAGATATTTGTGAGTTCAAGTTTGTGAATTCGCGTGTTCAAGTTTGTCATGGAGGGAGTTCAAATTTGGCTTGGAGGGAGTTCAGGTCTGCGCGCTTGGATAAATTTCCATACATACGCCGAGGTCAGGGTGCGGACTTCAGATCAGGGCGCGGACGTTAGGGCGGGGACTTCAGGGCAGGGACTTGACGTCAGGGCGGGGACGTCGCAGTCCTCCGCCATAGTGGGAGGGGAAGTGAAGTTCGTTTTGAACTTGGCCATGGGATTCTTCCTTCCCATAGAGAGGGGGAACCCATTAATGCAACCAGCCCTTCATTTCAGTTCGGGAATATCTTCAAGTCAATGGCTCCATTAAGAGGTCCAACCACTTTTTCAATTCAAAGACCATGTGTGGAAGCATGTGGCTCCCTTCTTGGTTCCAAACTTCTCCTTCTTGCCTTCACGGCTTCACCAAGCACTTGAGAATTAGGACCCACCCAAAAAAAAGGAGATTTCAGAAAATGAAAATTAACTTGCACACTTCAATCAAAAAAAATTTGAAATTACATGCTACAAGTTTTTGGGTTTATAACAAAAGACAAGGTACACATTTTTTAAAATTCAAGTGGGAGGATGCATTTTCAAATTCTCCAAATATAAACTAAAAGGGTTCATAGTTTAAAAAAAATCAAACACGTCTTATATTTTTTAGACTTCTAATTGAGTGGGTTAGTTTTTGGTAATGGGGGCTACAAGGGTTTGGAAATTGGAATTCACATCATTAACGTATAACAATGTATTACAATGTAGTTCAAGGATTTTATTTTTAAAAATAGAGGCTACAAGGATTTGGAAAGGAAACAAAATGTAAGTTCTAGTGGTTTCGAAGGAATTTGAAGGCTTTAGTCTTGTTACTAGATGCTACAAGGGTGAAGGGTTTTGATTTCAAATCAAATAGAAGTTATGTTTTGTTTAGTTATAGTTGAAGCCTTTATGGTGTTGGTAAATTGTTGTTCCAAGTATTTAAAATTCAAATCAAATACAAGTTAAATGTTACGTGCTTGTACTTCAAGGGCGGCAAGTTGAAGTACGGGTTATAAGGGTTTAGAAATCCCTTCAAATACAAATTAATATTTTTGGAGGACAACCCTGTTTTGAACAATACATCTGGCTTATATATTAGAACATTTTTTTCTATTGTATTAATTGATTTGAAGAGTATGCATACTTTATCAAGTGAATTCCAAACTGTTTTAATTCACCAAGCTCCCGACAGAGAACAGGTCTGAGTGAGGCAGCGAGCAAGCCAACAAGGGCCTCCCTTCCTTTACTTTGAAATTCACAACATGAAAAAATATTGTTTGATTGAACAAGGGCCCCCTTTCATTCCCAAAAAAATTACTTGAATTTGGGTCCAATTTAAAAAAATGTGGTTCATATGAACAAGGGTCCCCCCTTATTGGAAGTTATTGCTTACAAATTCAAAAGGAATTAGTATTTTTTTGCCTACAATGCAAAAAAATATGGTTCAATTGAACGAGGGCCCCTTTATTGCTTCTTAATGGAGAATGAATTAAACTCATTTGCCTACAAGGAAAGAAATATGGGTCCATGGAGCCAAGTTCCTCTTTACTTTTAAATTTACAAGAAATTACTCAAATTAGTTCCACTTGACCCCAATACACAAAAATATGGTTTGTTTGTACAAGGGCCCCCTTTCATTCAAAAATAAATTAGTTCAATTTGACTCCAATTTAACCCTTGAAGGACGAAGGCCTATTTTCTGCCAAAAAACACTCAAAACTGCCATTTCTTTAGCAAAGAGTAAAAAAAATTTTAATTGTTTTTTTTCCACATCTAACCATAGGATCGTACACCTGACTAGTATGAGAATGTGTGGAAAAAATTTCAGAATTTTGGACCACACAAATTGCAAGAAATCTGCATTTTAAGTGCAAAAAACAAGTTTTTCAGCTCATCGTGGGACTAGATTTTTTGACTTTGAACATTTTAAACTTTTATTTTTTTGCACTACAAAGTTATGAGCTTTAAATCTTTACAATGGAGAATTGAGTTGAGAGTCTAGCAAAGAAAAGAAAATTTCCAAAAACTTAATTTTCAATATTAAAAAAATTGTTAAGTAAAAGTAGGTACAAGATAGTAGGAAAATCTAAAATTTTAATATCTTTTATATGGAATTAAAATGCATTAATCCCAATGGTGACATTATTCTAGAAAAAAAAATCTAAACCAGGAAGAACTCTTTTTTTTTTTAATTGTAAAAATTGCATTCAGAAATGAATCCTACAACTTATTTTTTATAGGAAGTTGCTCTAAGTGCCCGAAAAATAAGATTGTCTATAACTTTCTCATAACAAATCCAAATGGAATGAATCAAAGCTTCCTAGATAGACAAAAATATAATGTAGGGCAAAAAACAAATTTAAACAAAAAATTCAAATTCCTGCAAATTTTTTGGGGCTGAAACCCCTCTCCCCTGTTTTGAGCTTATTTGGGCATAACTTTTGTTCCCAAGCAACGATTGAAAAAAAATAATATTTCCATGAAGCTTATAAGTTTTTCAATTTGCATAAAAAAAATCAGGACAAAAATAAAAATTCAGCCCATAGGTACCTGCCCAAAATCCCATTTGTCCCCCGAGGCCCGAGGGGACAATGGTCCTTTAGGGATTAAAAAAATGTGGTTCACGTGAGCACAGGTCCCCCCTTATTGCTCATAAATTCAAAAGGAATTAGTAATTTTTTGCCTACAATGCAAAAAATATGGTTTAATTGAATGAGGGCCCCTTTATTGCTTCTTAACCCCTAAATGCCCGAGGCACCAAATTTTGGTGTTGACAAAACTTTGAAGTTAAATAAAACCTAACCAAGTTGCTATTTTTAATAGATTATATTTTTGTAAAATTCTATTTGAAGTCTACTTTTAGTGTCAAGAATCCGATTTTCAAATGATTGATTATGATTTTTCTATTCAAGATTTTGTGCAAGGGTACCCATTGTAATCTTGACTTTCCGTAGTGTTGGGGGCTCTTGGAAATGCACCTCAAATACACTACATCTTGGAGGAAAATTCACATTAGAAATTCATTTAAAAAAATTGTAGAGTAGATTTTGAGAAGCCGTAAATTGATCGTGGTTATGCATGTTAGGCCCTTTAACCTCATATATTTTTGGTGACCAACTTCTTAGATTCAATATGTAAAAAAAGGATTGAAAGAATTTCTTAGTTTTAACACCGTCATGTTCAAACATTATAATCTTTGAATTCATAAGTGATATTCTTGTGTTTTCTTTTCCTACATGATCTCTAACATGTTTAATTTGAATTTGTATGGTTACAATTAAAAAAAAAGTGATATAATTTATCAAAATGTTGGCCTTTTGTTCGATTTAAAGAAAATTCTTAGAAGTTCAAAACAGGCCTTGGGCATTTAGGGGTTAATGGAGAATGAACTAAATTCATTCGCCTTCAAGGGAAAAAAATACGAGTCCATGGAGCAAGGTTCCTCTTCCTTTACTTTTAAATTCACAAGGAATTAGTTCCACTCGGCCCCACTGAAAAAAAATATGGTTCGGTTGTACAAGGACCCCCTTCATTCAAAAATAAATTAATTCAATTTGGCTCCAATTTTAAGAAATCGTCTACTTCCGTCCTTGATCCGACTACTTTCGTCAGCAACCTGACTATCGTCCGCGCCCCGACACAATTCCGTCCCCACCCTGACTTCCATCCCCGTCCTGGCAAGATTACGTCCGCGCCCTGACTACAGTCCGCGCCCCCTACCGGAGACGTCCGCACCCTAGATCCTACTTGGCAGCCACGTGGCGTCAAAATGGTAGCCACATCACTTTTTTTTTCAATTAAAAAAAGTCAACTTTGTGTTGACCACATCAGACGGGCGAGACCTCTATCGGACGGGCGAACCGGACGTCCGCTCGGTATGACAACCCTGCTATCTGGTGCTGCATCGCATCTATATGCTCGTCTCTCTAAGCGACCTTGACGGCCATCACGTCCATCTGCTACTGCACTTGCTGACGTACCGAGTCTCCCAACTTGGCAAACTCCATCTTCATCTCTAAAAATTGTGCGTCAAGATTATTGTATTTCTCATCCGCCATGAGGGCACTTGTGCTAGCTGCACGGCGCTCGCCCACGAGCCCCTCGTTCGCTTGAGGCTTGTCAAGCTCCATGAGAACAACACCATTGCCAACGCCAACTTCAGTGAAGTATTGTGCTTCCTCTGGCACCAACCGCCCTGTCAGATGTTCAAGTTCAACAGAAGCAAGGAGATGATCTTTCCACTCTGAATGTGACTCTTTCACACACTCGTGAAGCCAGCCATCCGGAATACGATCGCCAAGAGGAACCCACTTGGTTCTCTTGAGTAAGGGCTCCACATAAACAATGTCAACAGGTTCCAAATAAGAATCACCCTCCTTGGTGCTAAGGTGACTTAGGGCCTCTTGTATGGACATGCCCTCAAGACTAAGGCCAGTGTCCTCCAAGGTGTGACGTAGGGCCTGAACATTGACGACATCAATGGAGTCCATCGCCTGAAGATTGACGGCATCGCTTGAACTACCGGCAGTGGCGTTGCCACGTCTAACACCGGCTTTGCCTCCATGTTTCTTCTTTCCTTTCTTCCACCTTCCCATTGAAGGCTCTGTCCCATTCCCACAATCAAAAAATTAGTCTGCTCTTCGTTCTGTTTACTAATTCCTGAAATTGTACAGACATGACGAGAAAAACATTCAATAACACATATATCCACCAGCAGAGAAAGGTACAATGAAGAAACTCAAAACAATCGAAGGGATTTCTAACTTCTAATTTCAAGCAAAAGCAACAAACCCTAACCTCAAACTACACAACCTCTACAAAAGCACTGAAGAAATTCAAACTCACCTGCAACGTCACGTACAAGATCTAGATTTTTTCCCTCATTATCAAGTGTCAATGCATTCCACCGAACACAAGAAGATTCACCAAACAACAGGAGGATTTGACCAAATAAGAGGATTCAATACAAACTTAGACACGATCACCGTTTAATCAAGCAAAATTACGAAATTCTAAACCTTTCAAGACCAGACTTGGTTACAATTCTGATAGCAAGAGTAGAACAGATCCTGATGCATCAATCTGATGCAAAAACGACAATTAGCATGGCTTACCAAAATCCCTACCAGCACGCCGCAGATGAGCCCGGAGCTCCACCTCCTCGCCTCACCTCTAGCGTAGTTCTTTGAGGCCGCCTTGCCTGTTTGGTCCGCCACCGTTCGAATGTTCCAGCACCTTTCGAACGCTCCACCATAGTTTTTTTTTTTTTTATAACAAATGGAAACCATTGTATTAAGTGAAAAAAGTAACCGCCAAGCCAGAGGCTGAACAAATGAAGAGAAAATGAGCAAATGAAGAGAAGATGAGCAACAAAAAGAAATGAGAACTAAGAGAACAAACAAAGAGGAGGACCCTCTTTGTTCCACCTAATAGAGTAACTGACCCTAGCAGCAAGAATCGGAGATTGTAACCAAATACTAGAGAACTTGGTCCAAATCCTATCGGAATGTTGAGGACTACGTTTAGAAGCACTCCACCATAGTTTGAACGCTCCACTGTAGTTCAAACACTCGACCGCTGTGCCGGAATATAAATCGTAGCGCCGGAGAAAAAGGAATTGCCGCCAGAAGAGGAAGACAAATCGCCAAACCCTAGCCGACCTCCAACGGCTGAGATCAAACCCTCCGCCGATCGGAGGGTTGTCAATTTATTTCACCCACCCCCAAATCCACGGTGCCGGGGGGGCGTTTAATTTTTTCTTGATTTTATCGGACGGTCCTGATATTTTGGCAGCGCAGAGGGGGGGAGTTTTTGGAGGACCACCTCCGTGTGCCTCTTTTGGGTACATTGTCTGAGGCAGGGACCATCCCCGTGGACTGGATGAGCTTCGCCGACGTCGCGAGTTTCGCCAAGCGGCGGGCCCGCGACACCTGAAGATATCGCAACAACAGTTTAGGGCAATGCCAATGGCAGCGAATATGTGGAGGAAATCCGCCTCTCCCCCTTGACAGCGGCGCACAATCTCGGCCACAAATTCCAAATCACGTTCAGGATTGAGGCCCAGATTCCGCAATTCTGTGGACACGGCAGTTGGTGTCTTCGGAGACAATTGCATTGCGGACGTGTCCTTCGGAGCTTTCGCGGTGCTACATTGCCACGAAATAACACTTTTTCAATTCGGGCGGTTAGGATGGTGGAACAAACTGCAGAAGTTTGATTTGCGAACTCCGGCGCGAAGTTTGAATCGGAGATTGAGTCGGAGCATTTGTTGATTTTCAGGTACCCAATTGATCAGGTACCGAGACCCAATTGAAGCCCAATTGTCCAATTATCGATAGAAGAATCGTCGTTACCAGATTCGAAGGCTTTGCAGTGTTCAATGTGTGGCAATGCTGCACGTTACGGTTCCATTTTGCAATTGAGTGACAGGAGATTTGATTTTTGATTTTGTGGTGGAGGTTGTAGACAGGGTTTTAGGGTTTCGGGGTTTCAGGGTTTTAGCTCGCGAATGAGTGATAGGCTTATGATAGTGTGGCGGAGTGTGGAGGGCACGAGGTTAGGATTTTGGGTTTTTTCTGATGAAGTTTTGAGGTTCTGCCCTCTGTTGATTCAGGTGGAGAATTTTGAAGTTGGTGGTGAATTTTGAAGTTGGTGGTGGGATTATCATGCGTTGCGAAGGAGTAGCGGCTTGAATAGATCCGGCTTTTGCTGGTGCTTTGATCTCGCTCTTCCATCATGGCGAAGGGCGTGCAAGCCACGCATGCGCTCGCTCTGCCTGCTTTACTCCAGGTTCGCGTACTGTCAATAACTTCGGATTCTCTTAATCATGTACATTTCAATTTATTCTATGGATTTTCTCTTGCTCTTTGGGAATTTGCTCATTCCTGGAGTTTGCAGGGAGCTTTGACGAAATCCGGGAGCCGAGTGAGCGCATACCGGCCTGTAGTTCGCCACTATTATGTTGCACAGTGTAACAGCTCAAACGTGCACCACATTTCAGGTATTTCATGATAGGTTGATTGGAATTTGAGTAACACGTCTAGTAAAGGTTGAAATTTCGAATAGTAGCTGGATACTCTGCTGATCTCATTGATCAACCAATATCTGAGAAGTAATGATGCATTGAAGCATTTTTCATTTATAAGGTACTGAGTACAACTTATGTCACTTTGTGCATTTTAACGTATGTCGAAATCTGGAAGATTTATAGAGCTGAAAAGTGATATTTGAGTACGGGAGCCAAATCTTGTGAGATCAAATTTTTATTACTATTTTTATCTATGGAATTCTCTTACAACTTCAATGTGGGAGGTTTTAGACCACTATAAGTGTCAGTATTCAGCCCCATTTTCATCC
Source organism: Pseudisothecium myosuroides (assembly GCA_951799445.1). Classification (NCBI taxonomy): domain Eukaryota; kingdom Viridiplantae; phylum Streptophyta; class Bryopsida; order Hypnales; family Lembophyllaceae; genus Pseudisothecium; species Pseudisothecium myosuroides. The sequence continues at coordinate 17,223,230 of OX637290.1, read as the reverse complement.
AAAACAGCAATGGTAGACTTTCAGCCAAGTTATGCTTACGACACTTGCTAATTGGTCTTATCAAGTGTTGGGAACAGGGGTCAGCATAAGAGACGGGATTAACGGGTCCATAATGGTTTTAGTATCCTCTATCTTAGTACCATGTCTGGGTTTTCATGCAGGAAATGTAGCGAATTTGGGGTATTTTCGAGGAAGTACGTTGTTCCTTTCTTCGAAGAAATTTGTTGCAGCGCGTGGTCGTGTTTCGGTCAGCACGCCGTCGTATTCTAGGATGATGCCTGCAACTTGCAGCATCTCAGGTAAACCTCACTTCTGGTGACTAAGCTAGTCCCACTTTATGCCCTACAGTCCGGCTTTATCACTGTTGTGGACAGAAGAATTTTGACACCCTAAAATTGATGATTTTCTTAATATAAATATAATTTTTAATGTTAAAAACTTGTTTTAGATCAACCATACAGTATGGTATTATATTAAGATCATTATATGATTTGTCTGCTATGAGAATCTCAACTGTTGGATCGTTCTGAGCTGCGAGTCAAAGTAGATTTTCATTTTTCAGGGCTTTTGGATTAAGTAGCACTCTTCTCTGCCGCCCAGTGGACAGCATCTTTGACTGCATAAATTAGTAGCTCCCTTGTTTACCAAGTACTGCAAACTTGCCAACCAAGTCTTAGCTTGTAGGACCTTCGCTGTAAGGGATGAAACCAAAAAACGTAGAGCTATCTCCTTGTTTATCAAGGAAGGATTCCGAACATGTCAATGAAGACTTGGCTTGTAGGACCTTGTCCGTATTGCCTTGTTTATATATGGAGGAATATGAATTTTTCATTCAAGATTTTAGCTTATTGAATAGGTACCAATTTCATGAGATTGAGGAGACAATTTTAGGTTGTAGTTCGTGAGGCAGACGGAGTTCTTATATTTTATTCTCGCCACTTTCTGTCCACCTCTCTACAGTACTCCAACGTATTGCTATTGTGTATTGTTGCACAGCTCTTACTGAAGAAGGGGCGATGACGACACTAAAATCAGTCGATCCTGAGATTAGAGGCGATGCCATTCGGAAGCGGTTTCTTGAGTTCTATGCTGCCAGGGGGCACAAGGTTCTGCCAAGTTCATCTCTAGTACCTGATGACCCCACAGTGCTGCTGACCATTGCGGGAATGCTGCAGTTTAAGCCCATTTTCTTGGGTCAAGTACCGCGGTCGTACCCTTGTGTGACCACCACCCAAAAGGTTGTCCGAACCAATGACATTGAAAATGTGGGTCGCACTGCACGCCATCATACTTTCTTTGAAATGCTGGGCAACTTCAGCTTCGGGGATTACTTCAAGCGCCAAGCTATTGCCTGGGCATGGGAGTTAGCCACTCAAGAGTAAGTTCTCTCTTATCCAAAGCCCGTTGTTCCACTCAATAGTTCTCAGGAGAATTGGTGGGTTTGGAGCACCTCCTGCGCCGCAAAATGAGCATGACTATGACAAAATTATTACATTCCTCTTTTTCATCGTCAAACATACGTATCTCATGTTGTGCAATATTCACGCTAGGTTTGATGAAAGATCTGGGGTTTGTAGAGGTGTAATGAGTCTTATATGCTACAAAATATGTCATGGAATCATCAAATACACTTATTTTTAGGACAACCAAGAGGGTTTCGAAAACAAAAGTGGGTGTGAATTTGGTTCTCATCTTCCGACCTTCATATCTCTTGATGTGCTCGTCCAACACTCGATGTGATTGAAAATTTGAATTTGTACGGTGCAATTAATCTAGTGGGGTGGGGTGTAGTTGAATCACCGTTTAATCACCAGTTACACTCATTTATTGGAGTCATAGTGGAACACAAGGTGAAAAGTGGGCCCGAGATTTATCAATTCTTCCATTGTCTGGCAAATTTCAAATTGCCGTATATGAGATTAAAAATGAAAACATTGAATGAAATTAAAATATGTGCAGTTTTTTGCTTTTTAATCTCAAGTTTGAAAACGTAGACTCGTGCTCTATGCTTTTGTATAATATCTGAGATTTAACCTACAGTATGCTCTTCAAGAAGACCCTATAGCCTCATTTTTTTCCCCTTACGACTAAATGCAGTACTTGCCTTTCTGCTGGACAGGTTCAAGCTCCCGTTGGAGAGGGTCTGGGTTAGTGTTTTTGAGGATGATGACGAGTCTTTTGCGATATGGCGAGATGAGGTATGATGCCCTAGAATTTCTATGCTGTCTATTTCTACTATTTCAAAGCGTGTTTTGGTAAAGCCAGATATCATCCAACAAAACTTGGGAGAAACTGTAGAAGATCTCTGTACTTATAGTATAAATGCTGATGTCAGTAGGAAACTTGACTGCCAAAACTCTTAGCTCTGTTGGATGATTTGCAATGAAAAGGTGGGAGTTCCTGTGGAAAGGATAAAGCGAATGGGAGCTGAAGACAATTTTTGGTCAAGTGGTGCTACTGGACCTTGTGGGCCGTGCTCGGAGATGTATTTTGATTTCTATCCCAACCGTGGTACAGAAAATGCGGTATGGTTTCTAGCACACTGAAGGTCTATATCATTGAGTATTGATTCTTATCTTTCATTGTGCCGAATTCTATGCATATATTATGTCCCTTTTGTTAGGTTTTTAATTTCCTAGTGGTGTTTTGCCTGTATGTCTCTTTTTAAGCAATTATATGAGTCATTTGTTGTGTTCTGTATGTATCTAGATATTACCAATCCACATGCTTTTCTGCAGTTCGATTCCAATTTTCATGCTCTTTTTCTAAACGTGTGTAGAGTCATACTCATTGTGACTGAGTGTTTGGAGTGTGCTCAAACAGGATCTCAATGACGATAGTCGCTTTATCGAATTCTACAATTTAGTATTTATGCAGTATAACCGGACAGATGACGGACAGCTTGAGCCATTGAAGAACAAAAATATTGATACTGGCCTCGGTTTAGAACGCCTGGCTCAGATTCTTCAGCAGGTTTGCACTCCACCATTGATATGCAAATTTCCTTGCTTTATCCTCTAGTTGAAGGAATATGCATGAATACATTCTCATTTGCTTAGTCAGCATGATACAGACCTTACTTACGTTGGCCTTTTTATTTTACTTTTACTTTAATGACATGCAACAAGTTGGCTGATGCAGGTACCCAACAATTATGAGACAGATCTGATATATCCTATTATTGCACGCGCTGCAGAACTTGCAAATGTGAACTACACTACAGCTGACGATCGTGATAAGACTTATCTCAAGGTTTGCATCTACTTCCATCATGTGCATATACTATCTCACACTTAGATGTTTAGTCGTTCCCCTGTATGTGTGGCCGTCCTACTTTGAAAGTAGGTTATAGAAGATGACCAAACTTTGTGTGCAATGCTTGCAGTACTCGTGTTCATGTCTGCCTTACCATTTCCTCAATTCAATCCGTAAAGACCTAGGATTCATGGTTTTTGAATTTAAAATGCAATTAATATAATATAATTGAGATTGAGGCCAAACTTTAGATGACCAGAATCAGTGAAGAATATTGCATGTGGTGGTCAGTAAATGGATAAAATTGAACAATTGAATAATCCCATATAGCCTACCGAAAATTTCTATGAAACACATGGGGCTCAAAATGTGTGTCTGGGTACTGTGCGGTTTAAACCAAATTTCATGCCGCCAAGCCAGCATATTTAGGATTCACGATTTACAAGTTCTGGTTTCGATGGTTTAGCCATTTGTGAAATGATTTCGGTCATTTGTTGACAGGTCATTGGAGACCACACCCGAGCTTTAGTGTATCTCATATCTGATGGAGTGAACCCGTCTAATATAGGACGGGGCTATATCGTGAGGCGCCTTATCAGGCGTGTTGTTCGCATGGGCCGTCTTCTTGGAATTCGTGGTGATGGACGAGGAGATCAGCAGGGGGCCTTCTTGCCAACAGTCGCTGAGGTTGCTGTTGCAATGAGTGGGGATGTTGACCCCAACGTCCAGCAACAGAGAAACAAGATTTACAATGCACTGAAAAGAGAAGAGTTACGATTTGTGCTGACTTTGGAAAAGGGGGAGAAGTTGCTGGAAGAGCTACTGACCGAAGCACTGGAAAAGCCCAAGCCGTGTTTGAGTGGAAAAGACGTATTTAAGCTTTATGATACTTTTGGCTTTCCAGTGGAGATAACTGAAGAAGTTGCTTCTGAGCGTGGGGTATCTGTCAATGTAGTAGGATTTGAAACGGAGATGGATGTTCAAAGGAAACAGTCTCAGGCTGCTCACAATGTTATAAAGTTAGCAATAGGAGGGGCTGCTCAAGAAACGCTTGCGAAGCTTCCTGAAACTGATTTTCTTGGTTATGACAAGCTTTCGAGTTCCTCCTCCGTTCTGGCCATTCTGGCCAACGGTGAATCTCTCGGTGAAGCTTCAGAGGGAGAGGAGGTAGAGATAGTCCTGGATAGAACTCCGTTTTATGCTGAGTCCGGAGGACAGATCGGTGATCATGGCTATCTCCGAGTTTTTGGTGGTGACAGTGAAGCTCTGGTGAAAGTGAAGGACGTTGTCAAAGAAGCTGGCAGGTTTCGACACATCGGTGTTGTTGAAGATGGAAGGGTGATGGTTGGGTTGGGTGTGGACGCGGAAGTTGATTCCATCTTAAGACAGGGGTCACAGGTAATAGGGATCTATACCTGTATTAAGATATGTGTTGGTATATGTAGTTCACTTCAATGTCTTTGCTGAGGTTGCGGCGTATTTATTTAAACAAATATGAGATTCCTACCTTCTTTTATGTGTGACCCTTTTTCAAATCCTCAATTTATTTCCACCATAAGAAGCACTGTTGGCGAAGTTACCAGATTATCTGGACTTTGATGGTGCTGCTTGAAATGTAACTCGCTGGTTACATGTGGCTTGGGTGCAGGCTCACCATACAGCAACGCATCTTTTACAGGCAGCTCTCAAGAACGTGTTGGGCTCTGATGTTTCACAAGCTGGATCCTTGGTAGCTTTCGATCGGTTGAGGTTTGATTTCAATCTGCCAAGGGCGATGACGGAAATAGAGATCATCAAAGTTGAAACGCTCATAAATGAGTGGATTGGTTTGGGGGTATCCGTTTCTACTGAAGAGATGGCTATTTCTGCTGCCAAAGCGAAGGGAGCTTTAGCCATGTTTGGGGAGAAATATGGCGAACAGGTTTGTATTGCAGGCGCAGATATTTACTCTTGAACCTAACACTAAGATGTTTTCGTACTTATAAGTCACGTAAGTATTCAGGACTCTAAACGACTGTATTTGTGAATGGCAGGTTAGGGTTGTCTCAGTTCCTGGCATCTCTATTGAGCTTTGTGGGGGTACGCATGTGGGGAATATATCTGACATACGGGGCCTTAAAATTGTGTCCGAGCAAGGAATTGCATCTGGGGTGAGACGGATTGAAGCTGTCGCTGGCAGCGCATTCATAGAGTATGTTAATGCTCGAGATGCTGTTGTCAAGCAGCTCAGTGCCACCTTAAAGGTATGAAGTTTTTAATGTATTGCATTCTGCAGTCGCAACTGCGCCTTATCTTGTGCATTTTGGCTTATGCTGTTTTGAAAATATTTATTCTTCAGGTCAAGACCGATGATGTGGCTGGTCGGGTGGTGGCCTTGCAAGAAGAGGTGCGGGCAGCCAGAAACGAAGCGTCTGCTTTGCGCGTGGAGCTTGCGGTAACCAAGGCTGATGCTTTATTACCAACAGCTGTTTCTATTGGGGATTCCAACACAAGGTATTGTTCTGAATCAAAAGATAACATGTTACATTTGATGGAATTACACTGTAGGTGATGATATCCTTATTAGGGGTTCTAAAACCTTGATTGTGTCTTCACCATGGCGAGTATCATGTCTTCCTGCACTTTCAGAATAGGGAAAATTCAGGGTTTTGTTTGGTGGCTACAATGCTGATTTTCTCTATTACCCTCCTTGTTGAGCAAGTCACAGAATAACCTTGATTCATTGTGACTTGGGGTACTCCAATTTGAGAATAATCTATGGCATTTGCACCTAGGGGAGTCAAAGTCAAGTGAGGTAATTCTGAGCAGCGGTTGGTTGCTTTTAGAAGAAGGATCAGGTCATCATCCATAAAAGATTACGTGTCGTTTGAAAACTCCTGTTGACCTGTTGCATGCAGGGTTTTGGTGGCCTCGTTAGACAAAATTGATGCGGAGTCATTAAAAGCTGCAGCTGAGCACCTTCTTTCCAAGTTGGGTGATCCAGCGGTAGTTGTGGTGGGTTCTTCTTCTGGAGCTGGCATAGTAAGTTTAGTGGCCACTTTCAGCCCGAGTGTTGTGAAGCAAGGCATTCAGGCAGGAAAATTTGTGGGAACTATTGCCAAAATATGTGGAGGGGGTGGAGGGGGTCGCCCTAATTTTGCACAGGCAGGTGGTAGGCAACCCGAGAAATTGGAAGAAGCACTTGAGAAGGCAAGAGGAGATTTAAAGGCTCTTTTATCGAAGGCCTCATAATATTAGGTAATTCATTAGTGCATTACATTCTAGTCTTGCGGTAGGAGCATTGTTTGGATGCTGTAGAAAGCTTTATGTACTCCCTCTTTGTATCAGTATGTAAACTAGCCATTTTTTTCCTCCTCCCAATTGCAATTTATCTGCTATCACCTGCAAATAGAGAATCTCTGTTGCTTGCGGTATAACGACTCTATTTACACATCATGCGCTATGGATGCTTTTGATTCAGCTGCGATTATTTTGAACGAATCTTCTGTAGGATCCCGGTGTCACGGGTTTTGGGGTTCACCGTAGTACCTCGAAAGCTGGGCCAGGGTTAGATGGCATGCCGTTTTGACTGGGGCCCAGCACTGTTGCGCTTCACAGGCTGCTCCTGCTCCAGCTCCAGCTGCCCAGAGCGCGCACATCTTCAAACCTGCCCGGAGCTCATCTTCCTTCGTCATCTTCCTTCGTCATCTACCTGCCACAGGAAACACTTTTCCCGCCCTTCTGTTTGCTCCTCGAATATGTTTGTTCCTGTTTGTTACATAAGACGAGCCTCCTCCCTCCTGTTTGCTACGCTATCCTAGTCCATCTCAAACCCCAAGCCTATCAACCTCCTTTCATTTGAAGAATTGTGCCGAAGTGCCTCCAGGTGGAGATGATGAGGAAGACTGGCCTGTATCTGAGCAGGTTGAGGCAGCCCAGCAGGAGATGTGCAACCTTTTGTGCTGCAACAACAAAAAATCCCTAATGGCATTTCTGAATTTTTTTCGAAAGAGAGCAAAAACACTACACAAGAATAAATGATTCGATCGTTAGACGGAAGCCATTCAGAAACGTAGTTGAATTGGTCTGGGTGAAAACTTCATTCTGAAGAAATCCTCAAACCGCACATGACCACATCTGGGTACCAAATTGCACGTCTTGGTCCCAGGAAGCCATGATTGTTTCTCACACAACTGATCTAAGGGCTTGAAAGCAAAGTTTTTAAGGTAGTCTGCTCTAAAAGCGAGCGGGCTCTAAAACCGAACATGACTTAGAGGTACATTTTGCTTTCTTCAATGTACCAATGGTATACATTTCAGGAGGTGGTCGGTTTTAGTGATCACTGTCTTTCAACTTCAAAAATTTGTAACTAATTCCACAAAGGTCTAAAAAATATGAAACGACTTGGGGTTAGATGCCAATTCCATTTTTCTTCCTCTAAAAATTAACTGAAAATTGTTTAACCCTTTAAGGTCTGGTCGACCAGTTTTGGGTCGAAATTGGGACATTTATCCTTCTGAGGTCAGATTGAAGGTGAATTGGGAGACGGGTCTAAAGGGACGGATGTAGGGAATTGCCACCTCAATCCGCAGGAACAAAAATTAAGTCAATCTGAGAGCTTCCATGTGGCGTCAGGGTCGAAATTAGTGACGGTGCCATGGCTGAAAATACGCATTCAAAGCAGAAAGATGGCTATAAATGAGCAAAAGAAGTACCCATTGTACGTGCCACGTGGGCATTTCCTTTGCCAGGACGGTCTGTGTGAACCTGAGAACGTCGGATTGGGAACGCTCTTGTTTCCATCGGGGGTCTGCGTTGGCTTGTCAACATGGATAAAGTAGGTGCTGGGAACTCCAGGCTGGCGCTCCCTGAAGTGTGGGAACGTCTGTGCACACCATGATTACCCTGAAAGATGGACGACGTGGTCCCATAAGAATCCATGTGGCGCTTTGCAGAAAGAAATATTACGTGAGCCTTTGTACACTAATCTGTCTTACAAACAGCTCTTACAGTAAATGTTGCTTTAAGAGTAGATTACCTTATAAATTTTCCAACTCATACTTGGGTGGCAACCACAAGTACAAGGCTCTTGATTATGTTTCCATTTGCAGCATTGTTCAGTCATGTTTCGTCATTCATCAAGCCCTTCTAGCAAGGGTTAATCCTTTAGTGCTCCAACAGTCAACCAGTTTCTAGACGACGAAAAGATCGAAATTCTTGTTTCTTTCTCATTATTGCTTGGATGAAAGTCATCCTAATTTGTGAAGATACTTTATCAAGTTCTTGTCCTGTCTAATAGTTGGATTTGCAATATTGTTATCAGAATACATATTTTTATAAAATTACAAATGTCTAGTTATTGACTAAGTCAAAATTGCATTGACTCTTGTTTAGTTGTTGACCAAGCCAAAAATTGCATTGACTCTCATTCAAAACTGGATTTGCAAAAATGAGGTCATAGATTTAAAGAATACAAAAATTTCAAAAAATCACCAAGTCAAGAGAACCTCATTTCAAATCCATTCGAGCAAATTATACTCAAAAAATGATAATATTTTGCTTATGATTGAATTTTGAAGGAATTTTGAAATTTCCCTTTCAAAATTTATAAAAAAGATATTGGTGATAGCATTGGTGAATCTAATTGTGTGGATGGAATCTAAAACTTAAAATCTGTAACTTTTATTTGTATATCAATTCCAAAATATTCTTTCAAATAGTACTTTATGATGATTTTCCTTAAATTGTCAATTTTGGAGAACACTCCATATTTATAGGTGTTAACCCCTAAATGCCCGAGGCCTTTTTGGAATTTATAGGAATTTGCTCTAAATTGAAAAAAAAAAAAAAAAACATTTTGATAAGTTGTATCAATTTTTTTTTAATTGTAACCGTACAAATTCAAACTAGACATTTTAGAGATGATATAGAAAAAGAAAACACAACAATATCACTTATGAATTGAACGATTATAAATTTATAATGTTTGAACATGAGGGTGTTAAAACTGCAAAAGTGACTTGAAGCCTTTCAATCTTCTTTTCACATGCCAAAGTTAAAAAGTTGGTCACCAAAAAGATGAGGTTAAAGGACCTAACATGCATAACCTCAATCAATTTACGGCTTCTCAAAATCTACTCTACAATTTTTTTAAATGAATTTCTAAGGTGATTTTTTCTCCTAGATCTAGAGTGTATTTGAGGCTCATTTCCAAGAGCCCTCAACACTACAGAAAGTTAAGATTGCAATGGACACCCTTGCACAAAATCTTGAATAGAAAAATCATAATCAATCATTTTCAAAATCAGATTTTTGACGCTAAAACTAGACTTCAAAAATAAATTTTCAAAAATAGAAATTACTAAAAATAGAAACTTGGTTAAGTTTTATTTAACTTCAAAGTATTGTTCATTCGATGCTGTTTTTTAATTTCTTGTCATTGGGATGAAATGTGAGCAAGTAAGTCCAGGTGCGAGGCTACAACACGCTTCCTTCTCTTTTGCCAATAAGCAAAGCTATTTCACATTGCAAATCCTGCATTTGGAAATAAAGGTCTGTTCCCACCTGGTCTTAAGGGGGTGATGTTAAGGTATTGAACGAGCTGTACATTGAAGTGCATTCCCACCTAAGTGCTATGCTATCCGCCGAACCTACATGGCAGCCAAGGTTACATGGACTTGACAGCGCTCCTACGCTCATTAATCATTTTTTTTGTTGGCCCACCATTGCAAAAGTAGTGGGTAATAAGTGCTTGGCCATCTTCTGAAATTGAAGATTTCAACATTTTTCAACTGTTCTTATGTAAAGGAGCTCTGGATAGCCCATTACATAAGAGCAATGATTGCTGAAGGCAGAAATTAGTGGAATTTGATGTGAGAAACTCAAGTTTATTGAAGTTTTTCAACAACTACCCAACACTAATTTGAATGACACTATTGCTTTGAGTGAAGGAAGTTGTGTAAGCAATCTGTTTATACAAATGGGGTGATGGGAGGTAAAACAACCCATGTGGGATATGTCAATTAAGATTAGTAGAAGCTCAAGGGCTCATACCTAGTTTAATCAAAAGCAGAAATTGTATTAAAAAGGAGAACTTCAGACCTCATTTATGCATAGTAGAATAAATTTTTTTTTTAAATTTTTAACTAAGAAAAGTTGGTAAATCAAATTAACTTTCATCTTCAAAAATCCGTTTGAGATTTCAAGCCTCCAATCAAAAGTTATGAACAAAATTCGGAGAGGGGTTGGGAAGGGCATTTTCTTTGACATTTTCAAACATCCTCTCCGAATTTTGTACCTAATTTTTGATTGGAGGCTCTAAATCTCAAACGGTTTTTTGGAAATGAAAGGTAGATTGATTTACCAACTTTTTTTAGTTCAAAGTTTCTTGAAAAAAGTTATTCTACTATGCATAAATGAAGTCTTAAGTTCTACATTTAACACAATTCCTGCATTTTGACAATGAGTGGTCAAGCTCTCATCTACAAATTGTCCCATACCTTTTGAGGATTCATGATGGACAATAGATTTCATTATATAAATGATCTCTCCATTCATAGTTGGATTGGCATTGAGTTGTATTTAAATTGTTTCCAATATTTGGATTTTCTTTACAATCAATTTCCTTTGAATTGGCAAGGTGACTTGTTAATTTTCAAAATTTCAGAGTTCGAAATTTTGATTATTTTTTGTCAAGTGTGACCTCGGGCTACAGTACGGTAATTGGATGTGCGAGGGGCTTGAGGTCCCCAGAATGGCTGAAGAAAGTAACTTGGGAGCCATGTGAGAACTTCGCCTAATTAAAATACAATTACGGCAGTTCCAAACATGAACTCCCGTTTAAAAAGATTATTTCCTTCTTATGTGCAGGTTTTATCTTTTAACACCTGCACTTTGCAAACACCAGGTGGGAATGGACCTTAAGTTCAGGGAACCACCCAAACACCTGTATAGGTTCATTCTTCCTTCGAATTGTCACCGCACTCGAGTTCTCATCAATCTCAGCCGAAGAGAACTGAGCCCCAATAGACTTACAACAAGCAGCCACACTTTGATTGGCTCTGTTCCTGTAGCGTTGGCACACTTTTTGAGTAAAGTACCTACTCAGGTAGATGATTTTTTCCAATTTTTGGACAAAGTTTACTATGTATAGATAATATTGTGGATGAGTGAAGGATGGATGATAGGACAACTGATTTTGTAGTCTACCGAAAGTTGCAATTGGACAATTGATCTTGTACTCTACCGAAAGTTGCATGTAGTGTTTTTATATGCAAATTTTTTTGTCAATTGGCTACAGTCAAAGGATGTTGGCTATGTTTTGTAAAAGAAATTCTCATTCTTTGGGTCAAAGTAGCTAAGATTGTTGCTATATTTTAAGACCACTAGCCAAATTTTACCTAGGTATCACCCAATTTTGATATAGACATCATGGAGTATCACCCAAGTATCACATGGGTACTATTTGAATATCACAGAAGTATCACATGAGTATTTGAACATCACAGAAGTATCACATGGGTGTTTGAATATCACAGAAGTATCACATGAGTATTTGAAGAAATAGCAGGCTGCTTCTCCTATATGATAAAAAGAACACTGGCTGCACGTACGAAGCGGCTTCCGAGGTACGGCAACCATTTTATATTCGTTTTCCGACAGACTGGAAAACGAATATTTCAATACTTTCATTGCAAATAGTAGAGACCGACAGTAGAGAGTACTAGAGACCAATTGAAGAACATTTTTTATTTGCTTGGGAAGTCCCCATCGAACCTTCCTTGAGCTTCAGTTGTTAGTTTCGTGGAAAGATGGCTCAGAATGTGATAGGATTTCTGACTCGTAGAAGAGCACAAAAGCTACACGCAAGTAGTAAGCTTACTGTTCAAGTGACCAGGGAACCAATCACCGGATCAAAAACTCGAAGAAAGCTTTAAAGAACGAACGGGAATCAGTACCATATAACTTATGTACTGTACAGTCTTTGACCTCTGATATCTCGGATTTTTCCTATCCTACCTCGAGGTTTGCAAAGCATTGGTCTTTCTGTTTTGACTACGTCGCAATCCTCCATTGCTCAGTCATCAGTCGCCCCCCAAGCGTCGTTCTGGGAGTCTCTGAACGTCAACAGTTTATGTTTTTTTTGTTTTTTTTCCTGTTTTCGCGAATCACAACGAATTTCAATTGCAGGACGGAAACCCAGACTCCCAAGCTACGTAATCCCGACCACTGACGTTAACCTTCGAAAGTGGACGAGGGTTAACGTGTGGACTGAAAGTGTGGTCAAACAAGTCTTTTTTTTCCCATGTTGAAGAAGTTCGGATTGATGATTTTTATCCAATTTTTGAGTGCAACTAAATGTTGTAACCACCTGTCGTCATTGAATGGAGAGACGTTGACTGATTTTTCTGTTTTATTTATTTTATATGGTGTAGTTTATCGAAGAAACGGGATACAAATACTAACCTTATGCTACCCAGGAGGATAAAAGATGTCCCAGTTAGCATCAAAATCGGTCAAACCAGAACCTTACGGCTACAGTTGTGATTTTCACCAAGGACTTCCACTACGCTGACTGAAAATAAGTAATCACCATCCCGGTCCAAATCGAATTGGCAAGCTTTTTTTTTTTAATACATGGACAATTTCCATTGAACGGGGGAACAATATAGTGGACCAGGGGAGCAAGTCCCCGGCGTCAATTTTTTACGTTTTCAGACAGCTAAAAACCTACCACTACGTCACAACAAGACCGTACCAAGCAGGCTAATTGAACCTCCCCATTAACTTCACCAGTTTTCATTAACCATTTTCCTTATTCAACGTATTTCCTCCCTAAACCGACCTCGATTATTGCCCGTATTTGTGCAATAAGTAGAATTTTTATGAAGTTGTAGAGGATCGATTTCAATCCTACAGTTTTGAATATTCAATCGGTGTTTTCATGTTCATCAGTTAGAAAAATACTCCGTACTACTTTGCTGTGATTCTCCGCCATCATTACCCCCCCACCCCCCCGGACTCGCCCCCAGCTTTGACCACTTTGAACATTGTGGAGCCCATTTCGTCAGTGCCGACTGTCGGTAAACACCTTCATGTGACTGGAGCACCGACTGCTGCAATTGCCGCATCATTTACCTCCACCATTCTGCGCCACTAGTCTCAGACTGCCGGTTTGGCTGCGCCAGCTTTGACCACATCGCCACTTCCGAACATAAATAGCTTCGGAATCCTCAAATTTTTGGCCGGCCCAGTCGAACTCACCTCGACATGAAGTGTTGCATATTTGCAGGTTGAGGATAGGAGAAGGGTTACAACCAGAGTGAGTCTCCGGAGATCTTAGTCTAGAATTTGAAGACAGGAGGTGAAGGTGAACTCCATACATGCCCTCTTCAGTATAGAGAGTTCCAGGACTTAATTGCAGGGTAGGAATTCATTACTCGCTAGTGTCGAGGTCCGATGCCAGCCATGGCTAACAAGTTCGACACCAAGCACCTGCGCCAAGAGTGGTTTCCACGCTTAGACCGTCTCCTTTCTAGTGCAGATTTCGCCAAAAATCGTTACCGTGTGCAACGCGTCTGCGTCTGCGCCATTGTCCTCTCCCAAGACGAGCTGGAGATTCGCCTTCTCAATAAACAGATGCCCATGTTCTCCGTCACTCAAGAAAAACTAGACTGGCAACCCGAGGAGGACCAGAGCGTGGGTGCCGTCTTCACCCATCTCACGCGAATGAGCGATTGTCCAGGCAACTACCTCTTTGAAAACGTGGAGTCTCCCGAATTCGCTCCATCACCAGATTCCGAACAAGACCATTCCTACTACCGCCAGTCCTTTCGATTGAGCAGTCTGGAGGTTTACAACGGCGACTGCTCGTCGCCTGGGTACCACATCGGTGCGACTGCGTTTCAGAAACTCACAAACCTCAGGGACAGCAGCCATTCGGACGAGTTGTGGCGCAGGTGGTTGATCAAGTACATCATCGAGTTCGACGAAAGCCCCCGAATTTTATGGGCTCGCGAGGGGGTGACGTCCGCTGTGCTGTGGCAAGTGCAGCTGGATATTATCGACTCGACTGCCAGGTTCCGAAAAAGTAGTGGAGGCATTCGGAGAGGACGGTACGGGCCGTTTTCGGAGCCGTACTTGGAGGATGTGGATGAGCCTGAAGCCAAGCGGTTTCGAGGGGTTCGTTTCCGTCCCGAGCGGAAGAAGTGGGCGGCGGAGATGAGGTTGCCGAAGGCCGAGAAGAAGCGGAACAAAGTCTCGTTTGGGGACTATCAGTCGGAAGCTCAAGCGGCGAGGGCTATCGATGTTGCGTCTCATCACTATCATGGGAAAGTACTCAACTTTGGGAATACTGCCGAGATTCTGAAAACGCAGTCCGCGCTGGAGGGGTTGGAGGGGGAAGCGAAGCTGAAACGGGTGAAGGAACAAGCGAAATGGGTGGCGAATCTGCCGATGAACGCGCCCTCGCAACCCGCGTGCGCACCCTCAACGTTGACTGTTGTAAGTGCTCCGCTCCACTCCTACTATTCTTGGTAGCCATGGCCATAGATATTTGCTGAAATGGTGTGTTTCAGAGCGTCGCAATTGCGACAAACGCCAATTCCGTCGAATTGGCGGAATTCACACAAAAGATTTGCCCACTCAGATACACTAACTTGCTTGGCGGATATAAGTACTTGTTGTACAGTTAGAATATGCAAATTGAATTTCACCCGCAACATTGTGTGCACCGCGAACCGAGGATTTCACCCTCCTCTCCGTCCCGGTTCCCTAAATAACTTCATTTCCTTCCTTATTTGAGGGTTCACTGCGCCAATTTAACGAAATTGACGTTGGCATTTAATGCACAAAGCTCACTCTCCAAGCTAGAACTGGTATAGATTTGAGGTTACTGGTATTGTAACTGTCCAAGTGTCGATTTTGAGATTCCAGGCACTCATCCAGAAAAGCTCGCCACTTTGTAATTGAAATTTCTCCATTTTCATTAACGAATACGACTCGTCATCTTGCAGAAAATACCAGATGCTGCGACGTCACAAGGTCCTACTGCGGACCCTAATTCGTTTCTCTCTTCCCCCTCCCCTTCCATATCTTTAGAGTCCCTACTAGAAAGCTGCGGCAGTGGAGACGAAGAGACTTCAACGAGCGCCCTAGTGGGAGCCCCTGAGCAGCACGTCGACATGGACGGGGTGAACGACATCGAAAGCGGGTTTTTCTGTGAGCAAAGTATATTCCAATTTTTTTGCCGAGAGGGGAGTGACCCAGGCGATCTCTTAGCCATCTGCTCGCCTTCTTCCACCTTGGTAATGGACAGCCCTCTTATTAGTTTTCAGGATGACGAGCTGGATCATCGATTGTGGGAGCCGGAGGAGCTGCCAGATTTGGAACTATGGCAATGAACAACATCGATCCGTTGTTCTCAGGAATGTAAAATTTAGGATTACTTCATCACTTTGTACAGTATTCAGTTTTGAGATTCGGCTGGTATTTGTCGACCGGCATTAGTAGCTTGCAAGTTCCAGACAGGCGGAGCTAGCGAGTTCAATTCCTTGAGGAATTTTTCACCTCTCACTGATTTTTATGACGCGGCTTGGAGTGAATGACGACTCTTATGGATTAGCTTAAGAGACGTTAACTTTGAATCAGTCTGCAGTCAATTGTAGTTCTAGTTTTTAGGGATTCAGCCTGGGTTGAATGCTATGTCTCCCAGTGTTCTATAATGCTCCACTCTGGCTCCAATAGATGTTCTACTGCTGAAAGGACTCTACTAGAGAGCAGTGCTATGAGAGTGCAGTTTCCACTTGTACAGTAGAACCTCTAGTAGTATTAGGGCCAGGACCGGTCTGACACATTACATTGGAGAGGTTTATTACATTAGGGAGGGTCATTGCAATTGTATGCAGCCCGGGCCAGGATTGGCCGATAATATTACCGTAGAAAGGTTTATTACTTTAGAGAGGTTTTACTATAGTAAGCTTACTACGAAGTTTAAATTCTGAGTTGGCTACCAAGCTAGCAAGCTATATTACTGCACTAGACAGTACCACAATCTTTGTAGTGATATTCTTGGTGTTATGTAACTTACAAAACATTTTAATAGGAAGATCCCATGAATTTAGGATGAGTGTTGTGGAGCAAATTCAAAACTGGTTGAAAAGGGTAGTACTTGCAAAAGATCTGTTGATGGAGAGGGATGACATTAACCGCTACAATTTTGAAGCCTTTTTTTCATCAAAAAAAACTCCAAATTGCCATTTCTATTGCAAAGAGCAAAAAACTTTACAAATTGGTTTATTTTGTGCATATCTTTTCGGAGGATCTTGCATTAGACTAGTATAAGAATGTGTGGAAGAAATTTTAGAAACTATCACCTTGTAGATTGCAAGATATTTGTCTTTAAAATGAAGAAAGCGGATTTTTGATCATGTTCTTTGACTAGATTATTTGACTTTGAATTTTCTTGACTTAAATTTTTTGCACTAAGTATGTAGAAGGTTTGAGTTGAAAGTCTTGGAAAAAAATTCTAATAAAAATACTTGGTGTTCATTCTTTAAAATATTGTTAAATAGAAGTTGGTACAAGAGAGAAGGCAAAAAATAATTTAAAATTGTTAGTAGCTCTAAGATGGATTTGAAACACACTGCTAATAATCCCAATAGTGAGATTGTTTCTAAGAAAGCATACTTAACCTTGTGGAACATCTTCTTCTTTTTTAAATTGTGAAAAATAAGTTGATAAACAAATGTAATATATTATTTTCTCAAGATGTTTCTATGATTGCCTGCAAAACAAGAAGGTCTATAACTTTCACATCACTAACCCAAATAGAATGAATAAACGACTTTCTATGTAGAAAAAAATATAACCTATGAAGAAAATAAATTAAAAAAAACAAATTTTAATTTTTTGTGGATTTTTTTTGCTACCCAATCTCACTCATTTTTAACTTATTATAGCATCACGTTTGCTCCCAAGCACCAATTGAAATAAAAATTATATTCTCAGAAAACTAATATCCTTTTTCTATCTTATATAAGCCAAGGTTTCAAAAAATCACATCAAAAATTGAGGTTACATGAGCCTACCCAAAATCCATTTTGTCCCTTGAAGGGACTTTAGGGCTTGTAGGGAAAAAATTAAAAATTAAATTAGGAATTAAACCCTACTTCACCCATTCTCTAAATGCTATTCCATAATAACAAATTTGAGGTAGCTATTGAAACCTCGTATCTCTCCAAGGTAGGGGCCAAAAAATTAAGGTAGGATGCCCTAAAAGCAACCTTGCTCTAAAAGCAACTATGAATACAGACTGAGGTACAATTTGCTTTCTTCAATACATGTACCAATAGTGTAAATTTCAGGAGGTGGTCGCTTTTAGTGTTGACCCCTATGTTTCAACTTCAAAAATTTGTAACTAATTCCGCAAATGTCCAAAAAATACGAAACGATTTGGTTTACATGCCAATTCCATTTTTCTTCCTAAAAAAATTGACTAAAAATTGTTTCAAAGATTTTTGCTTCCCCCCAAAGGCTAAGGTAGTTTGCTCTAAAAGCGAGCAGCCTCTTCAAATTGACCCTATATTTAGGTCTGAAATGGACATTAGGTGATCTTTAAATGGACCTCTCAAGCCATTGAGAGAATTGAGAGAAAAACATTATTTATTGCAAGAGCCAATCATTGGCCTTCATTTACTCAAATCACTTTAGAAGTTGCAAGTGGTCAGATTTTGGAAGGCCTAGGGTCACAAATAGGTGCCTACATCAGTGTTTTTTGAAAATTCATAAGTAATTCAAAAATGATTCAAAAAATATGAAACCACTTGTGTAACGTTCCACATCCATTTTTCTTTCTCTGAAAAATGATCCAAAAATATTTCTATTCATGGAAACCTGTGGAAAAGGCAGATCAGCCCTTAAATGGTCGGTTTTAAGCCATACTACCTTATCAGCTCTTAAAAGATCGCTTGAAGAGCAGACTACCTTGTACTGTGAGATTGAATCTGCTTGTGCAAGTCTTCCCATGTGCACCGTGTTGAAGTCTCTCTCTCTTCCATCTTGCTAGGAAAGCAATTCATTCTAGTTTAAACTATTGCATGCCATACTCGGATCGTCCGTCCAATTCTGCCACTCTGGGTTCCATCCAGGTTGACTGTCGGTTTCCTTTCGATTCATGATTTCCAAAAGAATCGTGGATGTGTGACACCAAAGTTTGGAAGTAAAAGATAATAATTTAATGGTTTTCGATCACAGGAAATGATGAAGTTGGACCAAACAGCCCAAACATGCAAGCTACCGTAAGGTAGGAGGTCCAGAAATGGAGCATCTAAGCGCTGAAACTGAATTTTGGGGAGGTAAAACATCTTGAAATATTTTTCAGTAAATTTTCCTTGAAAGATAAGTGGAATTGAAATCTAACCGAAGTCGTTTCATATTTTTTGGACCTTTGTGGAATTAGTTACAAATTTTTGAAGTTGGAAAAAAGTAGTCATTTGTGGTCATCAAAATGGACCACCCCCTGAAATGTGCAGAGGTGGTACATTGAAGAAAGCAAAATGTACCTTTGAGTCATGTTCCATTTTAATGCCCGCTCCGTTTTACAGCCTCCTACCTTACTCGCTTCACAAAGTTCACCACTTTTAGCCAAATGCAAATATTGGATAAGGTACACCAGTCTGTGACTAGTTTGCCTTGTTGGCATTGCTGAAATTTTTATTTTTAAATTTGACATAAAGACAAATGTGAGAAATGGGGAGAGCAATTGGACTTTTAATTTTTTTATTTTATAAAGTATGAATTTGATATGAATTTTGAAATGTGCTACCCAATTGGCCCAAAAGAGTCTCTAGATGATCACAAAAGCAACAAAAAAGTGTATCCATAGTGGTCATCTTATTCACCTAAAGCGATCACAATATTTCCTAATATAGCTACAATATGAAGGCCTACAAAAGTCACTTCTTGTGATGAATTTACACTCAAAAGGTGGAAATTTCTATTGCAGTCACTAATCATTCCATCACAATCATCTAAGACATTGATTGTGGACACTAATGTAGTCAAATGTAGCCGCAAATTTCATTTATTGAAAAAATGTTGTTATGGTTTGATGCAAGTTTTTTATGGATCATTCCATAGGTGCTTGTGATGGGCCTTTTTGTAGGTGATGGGTTGGTGTACCTTAATCCTTGTATAACATTGTTAACCAATAATACAGGGGGCCCTTTTCCTTCTACAGGAAATGGGGGCCACCCAACATGGCACCTTTCCAACTAACTAGTGGCTCTCTTGCAACTTTCCACTCATACAATGAAAGTAGCATTGCAACTTCCAAGCCATCCCCTCATTTTCTACAAATTATAACTAAAGTCTTTCTCTAGCATCTAGGATGGCATTATCCCTCCTTGAAGGGAAAATGCTTCAGACTGGTTAACGATGTTATCTAAAGGATGCCGCAACCGTTTTTTCTACTGATGAATGACAAAGAATCCTTCTATGTAGGACAAAAGTGCAACTATTCATACTCAAAATTGTATGCGAACAGGGAAGGTCTTATAGGTATAATAGTTTAACTTCCAATGAGTGTTTTTGATTTTTTTCTAAATCAGTGATTCACACAATGCCAAAACGGATGGTTTTTACAGTCACTAGCCCATCCTTTAAGGGTTAATTACAACCAAACTTTGGCACAAATTTACATTTTATTGCCACCCTCAAAGAACAAGACCTATCACCTAATTGAATGATCCAATTTTGGGACCAATAGACAGGATCTCATTTCTATAGTATTCTTGAAAATCCTTGGACTCCACTATGTTAGTACTATGAGTCATCCATCAGCTACTTTTGCATATCAATGTCTTCCAAGGAGGATAAACCCTAAACCACCACTGCAAGCCAAGACTGTAAGTTAAGGTAGGTACATCCAAAATGCCATTTTTTTGCTACTGAGCCTATTTACTATAATTAGACTGTTCAGATTTTCATATGCTCTTGTTGGCAAGTGAAAGGAGGTTCCAATGTACTAGAGGACGTGGCATTTGGATACTGTATGCAAAAGTTATTAAGGAACAAAGTTTGATTCTAAAAGCGTTTCTTCTACATAGGTACAGAACTGATTTTGGAGGTGTACATACAGAATAGATGGCGGTTTAAGGTCAATGGCATATTTGGGTGTACCTACCTTACTACAACAGACAAACACCCAGGATGATCAGGATCTTCGAGGACATGCTCTTCACATGCCTCTGCAGACCAACAACTTGGAGCCTGGCGTGCGAGTCTCTTGCTTTGTGATGCAGTGGGCCTTCTTAGAGAAAATGCAAATTCAATTGAAAGGGCCTTAATTACTTGATTGACATATCTTCAAGCGAGGTAGTTCTAGCTAGCCGACTTGGAGGTGGGCTTTGTATAGGGCAATGCCTGAGGAGGAGGGGATTGCGTGAAAAAATGGGCCGACGAGGAGGTGCATTTTTTCACGCAATCCTCAACGACGAGGAGCCATTGCCCAACGTAAATCACGAGCAGATGGATGAAAATTGGGGATGAGAAATCGAAGTCGGATGAGAAATCAGTAATGCCCGATTACGCAGGAAAACCCTTAAAACCCTAAAGAGCTGCAGAAGCTTCCCGCAAAATGAACAGCGCAAATCCCGGGAGTGGTTTACGAACCTAATTGTTCTCCGTGCACAATGGCTGCTGCTGCCTCATCATCCCAGTATGAGTCGATCACCTCGGACTATAACACGGGGACGTGGACAGTGAATTTGTGCCAGGGCCCTTTTTTGGATTCTTTGTTCAAGACGTTTGCGCAAGAGCAGAGGGATGATGCACCTTGGACGGCCGTGGACGTGGGGTGCGGCATGGGTAGCCATACCATCAAACTATTGCAAGCGGGTGAGCAAGCTTCAGTGTCTTTCTTGCTTTGCAACGTTTTTCTTGTACGAGACTGTTCATCATGCTTCAGTTGGCGAGCGTAGTTTGATATGTGAGGCTAGGGTATCAAAGGAAATGAAGCACACCCACTTGCGGTACTGAATGCGGAGTGTAGTTTAGGTTAGTTTGGTTAGATTTTGAAATGTAATGGTTGGACATTGGAAGGAGATTCCAGCACACCAAAAAATGCGTTATTTGGATATCGTATGCAAAAGTTATAAGTGTTTGGAGTTACAAGGGTTTGGGAGATGATCTAAAGTCAATTTGTTAAGGGGGGGGGCACATTCTCTACATCAATTTGTAATCGTTGAATGTGCAAGATTTGAAATGTCGCATTTAATTGGGTGTCAGCTGTCGCAATTTGGTGTTGTTAGGTTACACAAGTTTTGGCTTGGATTTGATTTGGTTCTCTCTTTCTAAACACAGGGCACTTTGCAATTTTGTGGTTTTCCAAGTTCTTGTTGACTGTGTGTGAAGCTTTTGATCCCTATCCTTAGAAACCCTCATTCTGCGTGGATACACTGCGACATTCTTATGAGCATTCTTGACAACATTTTGTGTCATTCTTTTACGTTCAGGTGCAAGTAGCGTGCTTGCTTTTGATGCATCCGAGAATATGGTGGAGGGGGCAAAGGCGGAAGTAGGCAAGTTCCTCCGTAGCTATGATCAGTAAGTATTGCCTATTTTTTCTTGCTGGAGGGAGTGAACTTATGAGGAAATTACGAACGAAATTGAATTCACTCTACTTGTATGTAAATTTAAAACCTCAGTGATAAAATTGTTTTTTTATACTTAAATTTTATGCTTATTATGTGAATCCTGAATTTCAGCATCTAGGTTCCCTAAATTGGTTTCTAGTTTCTGCTTATTAGAGTCCTCTTTAGTCAAGATACACTGTTACAAAATGGGTAAATATTATGCCTTGATTATAGAACAGAATTGATTGTAGAACAGAATTATACATGCCTTGATTCTACAACAGAATTCACAACAAATTATAGATTTCATATTACTATCTTGAGTGAATAAGTAACGCTATCATTGTGACAACTTAGAATAAAAATGAGTACTTCTACTTTTAAGGAGATATGATTGACGATGTTCTTCATTCCTAAAGTCCTTAATCACAATGCATCGATTTCTCTACCTCGGTGTTCTTTCGTTTGAATTTTGGACTAATTGTCACCCATTAATTTTGCATCGAAAGAGTATCTGGAAAAGTCAAGTTTGCAGTAGCATCTGCAACAAATTGGAGCTCTATTCCTGAAGCCCGAGAAGGAGGTTTTGACCTTGCCATCTGCGTCTACGTATTGTGCACCTTGCTCTCCAAAGAAGAGGTTCGTTCAGATCTCTTGGCTTGGTGTTCTTCTCACATTCCATAAGCTTGTTCTCTGTAGACTCATTTTTTATCCCTCCGAGGATTACATTCCTTGTGTACAAATATGAAGAGTTGATATTGCCACGCAGGTGAAGGAGGCACTTGCAGAGATATTCAAGATGTTGAAACCTGGTGGCAAGCTCATGATTCATGAATCACATGTGATACAATATATGGGAGCTGATGACAAAGCAACATTTCCACTGCGGCACATACGGGTAACGCCAAAAGAGGATGGTACAAGGTGGGGTTATTTTGCAGATGAGGGCAAGCCACGAGAGGTAATACTTAACTATGGCTCTAATGGAGATGGTTGTTATGATGCAGATTTTGATTATTTTGGTAGTTTTTTGGTACTTGAATACTTGAGAATTTCAATACTTGATTTCAGATTTCAATACTTGAAAATTAGGCTTGTCCTAGTTTTCAAGATTTTTGGCGAAAACTCTAAAATAGGTTCCATCCCAGAGAATGGCCGATCCCACTTGAGAACAGTAGCTTCGCGTCTTTCTCAAGTGAGAATTGGTCATTCTGTTTTATGAATTGCAATATGAAATCTGCTATTATTGTAAAATCAAGGTAAAATCATAATTGAATAGGCCGTGCTCAAGAATGCTTGGTGTTGAGAATCCATATTAGTAATTTACAAGGTGCAGACGTGTTGACTTGTTATTGAAGTCTTGTTTCTTCTTATTTGTCCAGATTATAATGAAGATGAATTCTGGACAAGAGATTAAGGTCACCGACAGGTTTTACACATTGTCATCATGGGTGTCTTTTATACTAGAAGCAGGTTTTCGAATCACTCAATTGCGGGAACCTTACATAGACCCAAAGGCCATTCCGACCGATGCACCAGACTACATGAAGTTTGCAGTAGGAAAACCCATGGGAATGTGTTGGGAGTGCACCAAACCTTTGTCACAGTAATAAGGGTCATCAAACCTTGGTGGCCGAATAATCTTATGTTAAGTGTTTATATTATATGGGTTTGAAATAGTAATCAAGAAAGAGCTAAGATTCCTCTAGAAGAAGTCTGTGTTGTGACTTGTTCGAGAGGAACCAGGGGATTAATTATAATCATGCTGATTGTGACGAACCCTTACTTTTTCTTATTTGTAATGTGTATAAAGACATAATCCTAACATTGGTGAAGACTTAATCCATGTTCAATAACTCTTGATAACCTATGTTATGTCATGCTTCTTAGGAATTATTGCTAACTTTGTGAGGGTTTTTACTCTTCCATCTTGCAATCACTTATGACTTTCATCGCTAGGATGTTGGTTTTGATATGTATTTCAAATCAAGGTTTTGATATACAATTGAGTTATTTGTAAAGTACCCCTCAGTTTGGAGGGGACTTTTTCCGACAAATTTCCTTCGACGGACGACCCACAGGCAACTACGACCCCATAGGCGACCACGACCCCGCAGGCAAAGTTCGGACAAAACTTCTTTTTGGTCGATTTGGGTGCGAAAGAAAGTTTGATACCCACTTTCGTATTAATTTTTTGCCCAAAACTTGCTTTTTCACAAAACTGTGGGGTTTAAACCTCGGTTTTGGGTACTTTACGAATAACTCTAATCACTAATAAAACTGAGTACAAATCTGAAATGTTTTCATTCAAACAACTATACCACACTATTCACATCAATGGAGAATTTCAAAAGTAAATATATGAAAGTTGCAGTATGCGACATATTGCACGTTACCATGGAAGTTTGAAGAAAAAATTTGTTGTGATTTGAAAGAAAATTAGTTTCAAAGTTAGCCATGTCTAAAACTCAAGTTTTGTTCACCATGATTTGGAATTACTTCATCTTTTGTCAATTTTTCTTAGAACTCCAAAAAAACTTATTGCGCCTTGGCATGTTGGTATATATCATTTCAAATTGTTGTACACAAAAATTGAAGGAAATTGGTATTTATAGAATTTAAAATATATACAATTTAACAAATATGCAATGATGTTGGTTCTCACAATATTTGAATTTTTTTTTGGAATTGAGAGCATGGGATTGCATTAGCTATTGTAGAGAGAGTATAGGTTGCAACATGAACCATTGTTATATCTTAATGTCCTTGCATTTGAAATATTTGTTGAAACAGGCAATGTGTTCAATTTATATTTCATAGCTGTGTAATGCATTTTTAGGTTCAATTTTCTTGTCCAAATACTAGAACTCATGATGCACATAATCGATCCAACAAATCCAAAAAAATTAAACATATCATTGTCAATATCATCAAAAAACTGAAAATTGTCAAAAATTACATTGGCCTTTATAAAATTGGCAGTTTATTTTATGATATTGACAATGATATTTTTAATATTTTTGGATTTGTTGGATCAATTATGTGCATCATGAGCTCTAATATTTGGACAAGAAAATTGAACCTAAATACGCATTAAACGGCTATGAAATGTAAATTGAACACATTGCCTGTTTCAACAAATATTTCAAATGCAAGGGCATTAAAATATAACAATGGTCTATGTTGGAACCTATACTCTTTCTACAATAGCTAATGCAATCCCATGCTCTCAATTCCAAAATAAATTCAAATATTGTGAAAACCAACATCATTTGCATGTTTGTTAAATTGTATATATTTTAAATTCTATAAAAATTTGGAGTTTTAAAAAACATTCACAAAATATAAAGTAGTTCCAAATTATTGCGTACAAAATTGGGCTTTAACCCCTAAATGCCCAAGGCACCCAATTTGGGTGTTGACAATATTTTGAAATTAAATGAAACCTAACCAAGTTGCTATTTTTAATAGTTTATATTTTTCAAAAATCCTTTTTGAAGTCTAGTTTTAGCATCAAAAATCTGATTTTGAAAATAATTGATTATGATTTTTCTATTCAAGATTTAGTGCAAGGGTGTCCATTGCAATCTTGACTTTTCATAGTGTTGAAAGCTCTTGGAAATGAGCCTCAAATACACTAGGTCTTGGAGGAAAAATCACATTAGAAATTCATTTAAAAAAATTCAAGAGTAGATTTTGAGAAGCCCTAAATTTATTGGAGTTATGGATGTTAGGCCCTTTAACCTCATATTTTTTTGGTGACCAAATTTTTAGATTTGATATATAAAAAGAAGATTGAAAAACTTCAAATCATTTTTGCAATTTTATGATCAAATATTATAATCTTTCAATCCATAAGTGATATTGTTGTGTTTTCTTTTCCTATGTGATCTCTAACATGTCTAATTTGAATTTGTATAGTTACAATTCAAAAAAATTTGATATAACTTATCAAAATTTTAATTTTTTGTTCCATGTAGAACAAATTTCTAGAAACTCAAAAAATGCCTTGGGCATTTAGGGGTTAACATGGCTAACTTTGAAATTAATTTTCTTTCACATTACAACTAATTTTTTCGTGAAACTTCCACAGTAACGTGTTACATGTTGCACACTACAACTTTTGTATATCAACTTTTGGAATTTGTCCATTGATGCTAATGGTATGGTTGTTTGAATGAAAAAATTCCAAATTTGTACTCGGTTTTGTTCATCAGTGTAAGTTTTGTACAATTGGTCCAAAGAATAAAGAGTCTGTTGGGGCAGTTTTAATTAAAATGTCAATAAATTGGCAATATTTTACAAGCCAAGAATTATAACATAGTCTTTACAAAGATCTAACTTCAAGCCACAATCTAGGATAAGTATAGATTTTGGTTTTGAGCAGAGCATCTTGAACCGCGTTAAAGTAATCTATGGAAAACCGTCAATTTAATCCTTTAAGGACCAAGTGTCCATTCAATGGACACTTGTAAAAATTCAAGTAGGATCATATAAAGTAAATTTTTAATGGATTTTCTCAAAATTTTGACACAAAATAGGGATATCTCTCCCCTTCATGGAATTTAAAAAAAAAATCCAATCAAATGTCTAAAACAAAAGTTATGCTCCTTGAAAAAATACAGGCAATTCGGGCATCTTTCAAGCATCTTTTGCTAAGTTCTTCATCAAATTTTGAATTTTGACATGTATGTAACTAGTAAAATATGGCATAAATTTTTAAAAAAAAAACTAATTTTAATTCTCAAATCACATTATAAACTTTGTTTACTTAGCTATGTTGGGGCAGTTGGATGAAAAACATTATCTTCTAACTTCAAGCTCTATAATCTTGCAATATGTGAGGTCAAAGTTATTGAAATTTTTTCCACATATTCCAAATGTTTGTCTTTAACTATTTACCATTTGGATTTCAAATAAAAATGTCCTCATTGCACAAGAAAACATCAAAAAGTGACTAGTGTATTGCCAATTCATTCTAACCTCCTTGCATTGCAAGGTGATTTAGAGAAAGCTAGACTCCATCTTTCCTTTTGAAATTTTGCATGAGTGTACCTAGCAAGATTCAAAATTCAATGGTAGAGAGATACAAATTCATCTTGAAGAGTAAAAAGTTTACTCCAAAAGGGCTCAAAGTCTGCTGACCTTGTTTTCCAAGAATGAAAAAAAGTCTTTTTCTCACTTCAAATGCTATAATCTTTCAATCCACGCGGTAAAATGGGCTGAACTTTTCCAACACGTTTTCATAGTAGTCTACTGCACTTTTGTACAATCAAAGTTCAAAAACAAATTTTCTATTTTCAATTTTGACCAATGCACTAAAAAATGGCAGTATGAACATTTTCTCTTGAAAAACACCCCCACCCCTAGTCGTGTAGGGGTTAACGAAACTGATGTTTCAGCTATCCCCTTCCCACTGTCTGAGGCAGGTATCCTTACCATTCTGCAACACTCCATGATTGCAATACTTAGCTTAATTTCGCACTCAAATGGCAGTTCATAGTACTCTCTGAGATCACCGAGACAAATTTTCAAAGTTAGTAACCACTCTATACTTGTCTAAGTCACTCGAGCCTTCCGTAGATTTGTGCCACTATTTTGGGCTCCGGATGACCGGAATCACGCCAATTTAAAGAAATAGTAGGATACATGTGATTCATTTGTGTGATAACGAGGGAATACATACGCGGATTCGAGAAAACGAGAAAACAGTACATGATTGAACATTGTCCAGCACCTGGACTTGTTGTGGACTCATCATTTCTAGAACGCGGAGAAAGAATTGACGTGTACTCAATCCATTCAATTAATCGGTAG
This sequence comes from Pseudisothecium myosuroides, assembly GCA_951799445.1. Lineage (NCBI taxonomy): Eukaryota > Viridiplantae > Streptophyta > Bryopsida > Hypnales > Lembophyllaceae > Pseudisothecium > Pseudisothecium myosuroides. The sequence goes on along the minus strand of OX637290.1, from coordinate 17,195,547 downwards.
CAAGGAATCTGGGGTTAATTTTCCAAAATTTCTGGAAGTCCTGGAGGGTCAGTGGGGTTCCATCTACAGTCGAGGTCTGAGTTCACTGCCTTTCGGGGAATGATGCTTTCTTCCATCTACTCCCGGCATCTACTGTGCTCGAAATTTATGGAGGACTTTCAATTCATTCAATTGAAGTCTTAAATTCAGCTAAGCACCATTCTGTCCAGATGATAAAAAACCAAAGAAACTCACCAAAGGCAGGGGAGACACAGCGAGACCTCATCAAGTTGAGGCACGTACAGTTGACTTTGGAGCCTAAATAATTGCGGTGCTTGGGGACACAGGAAGAACGGGGAGGCGTAACCCTCCCCTGTATTCTTCCGTAGGGTGTTTCTTCAACCCCCCTTGACTTTCTGTTTTAAGAAAGTCAAGGGGGGGTGAAGAAACACCCTACGGAAGAATACCGGGGAGGGTTACGCCTCCCCGTTCTTCCTGTGGGATTCACTGTTGAAGTGGGTCCAATGCATTTTATCATTCGTTGGTTTGAGCACTTGAAAGTCGCGCTCTGACCAGCCACATCGATGTTACTGTAGCTACCACTTCAGCATGGAGATGTACTTGACTTGCATTGGATCACGCGCATTCTTGCCTCGATCGGTCATTCTTGGCTTCAACACCGTCTCTAGCTCTGAAATGTCTTCATCGCAAGTCCCTCTCTGCAACATCGTCCCGAACTACGATCTACTCCTGAGCATTCTGCAAGTTCTAGTGTACGTCATACAGTATATATCGAAAGGTCTGATCCGTAGTACGTTGCGATAGCATCGGCAACGTAATTAACCACTCCTATACTTGGGGTTTCTGCCTAGTTGCTCTCTTCGAATTCTCTCTCTCGTAAGTCTCTTAATTAAATTGGTTATTGAAAAGCTTGTTAGTTGTTCCGTCCATTTATTGTCATGTCATTGTAGCAGGCCTTCGATCGTAAGTCTCGATTGATACAGATCGATCCGGAGCGAATTCTCAACACGCAGGGCTTGTGTAAGGTAGCTAGTTTCCCCACAAATTCAGGCCCATGCACATTGGTCTGTTGCATTGTATGAAAAGTGCGTAGTCGAATCTCATATGCATTGTTTTGGTGGATTTTAATGTGCCAAAATGTGACATGTATTGAGTGGTGAGATAAGGACTGGCCAGTGCCCAGAAGGATGCTTCTCAATTTTCCAAGAATGGGCGTATTCTGGGCTCCAGAAATTGTAACATTCGTGTACACAAAGCCTCAAAAACTTGGAGTGGTAGAAAATTACGTATCGATGGTTTTAACAGTTCTAATTTTCACCTGACTTGAGTGTCACCTTTTCAAGTGGTGTGAGGGTTTTGTTAATGCCATTTATAGTCAGAATATGACTGCTAATTGAATTACCGCCTAACGTTGAAATCATTGAATATAACAGCTAGGTCCTGGAATTATTGAAGTAAGATGTGGACATACAGGCCGAAGCCGATCGAGAGAGCCAGTCTTCAGGACGGTGATCACATTCTGACCTACCGACACGGAGCCTTATACAGCCACCACGGCATCTACGTTGCCCAGGACCGCAAAGTGGTCCATTTCGACTGGAGGGACCACTGGTACAGCCACACGGGAGAGGCTTACAACCTCTGCGGAAATTGCGGCAACAACGCCTCCCGAGTGCGCATGAGCTGTGTGGACTGCTTTCTGCGCTTCACACCGGACCACCGAGGGAATGCTGCCAGTCCGGTACTCCACCGGTTTGAATATGGCAAATCCCCAGCGTACTTGTTAACCCACGACCTCGGAACTTGTAGCACACAACTGAGTGATGGAGCAGAGGAGGTGGTACGACGGGCGATGGAAATGTGCGAAAGCGGCACTTTTGCTGGAATTGGGACGCATTGGAGACTTTGGAATAACTGCGAATCGTTCGCCTACTACTGCAAAACAGGAAAGTATACCGTCGGGAAACAGTTTCTGCGCCTCATAACTGTAATAACAACGCTGTCGGCATTGTAGCGTAGAACGAGATGCAGGGTGCACGTACCAGTTGAAGGCCATGTGATCGACCCTCATGAGATATTTGATTGTATGAATTACTGAGAGAGCTTCAGTAGATCAACAATTAATAGATAAATCCCTTTAGTTAGTGTGGTCATGGACTGATTTGCCAAAACATCGATATCCAAATTGGATAGAGAGCATGCACTTCAATTCATTCTCAGATGTAAATTGTGAAAGCACGATTCATTAATTCACCCAAACTTAATTGCAAGATCTAGTGCACAGAGCCACTTGACAACAGAATATCTCCAAATTCTGTGTATCCTCCAATCGGCCAATCGACAACAGAGTGAAAAGAACTGGGTCCCGGGTTAACAAGTCAATCAGGGGCAGAACGCCAATTTCAATAGAATGTAACGAAACTGAGCTTCCAAGTGCTTCAGTTGGCCTTTGAATCTCTGCACCTTTTGGCAATTCTTTCAATAACTCAATGTAAACATGAGGCAGAAGATTGGCATTGCAGTGAGACATTGTTTGAAAGACTGACTCGGCTCCTTTGTCAAAACATTAGAAAGTTCGCTTGTCTGTATGACTGTATCTGAGCTAGTACTCGTATAACATCCGCTTCACAAATCTCTTCCAGTAACTTCACAACCAAATTAAAAAGGTGATTCCGCTCACGTTCGTGTCTCCAAGTGACACTGTCTGAAACCTACCGCCTTGTAATTAATCCTACAATGTATAGAGTGGAAGTTTTGCTCATGGAACGTCACTTTCGTGAAATTGGCGATATTCCACAAGCCAAAAACTGTGACCTATATCTTCACAAAGGTCTAATTTCAGGTCACGCAGCCTGACCCGTGCCAAAGCAATGGATTACCGCCAATTTAATGAAAGTGAAGTTACGGATAGAAAGATCTGAATTTATGGGTGAGTGTTCCAGCGCGGGGTGCACATCAAATCATCCCAGGGCCGCAATGATCCTCCTGCTGGGGTGGTTTTGGCAACTCCCGCCACTCCAAAGCAGGTCGTTTCTTTTCATTTTTGATGAAGTGCCATAGTGGCGATATTGAATGTTATAGTGGTGCTCCGAATTTCAACATTCATCCACATATTGGATGGGAAATATCATATTAGCACATATCACATATCCATAATTCAGTTTTCATCTAGAATTTGGCAATTTCATTCATGATTTTTTTTAAATTTGAAGTTTTCAGGCGATTTTCCACCTTTTCAGTACCATTTTTTTCTATAGGCTTGGTGCCAGGCCAAAAAATTTGGTGCAATTTTGCACCAAATCACCTAAAAAAACACCCTGCTCCAAGTAATGAGATCATTGAGTCATCCAATGACGTGACAATAAGCTGCTTCTTGATCTCAAAGGTCTGCAAACACCAAGAGGAAGCCTTGGCAAGCATGCTGGGTCATTGCAAGAAACATTTATCCTTTTTTTGGTCCCTTAATTGGTCTCAGACATGTGGTTTTTGCTCATAACTTTCGCATCGTACGTCTTTTTTCTATGAGATTTGAAATCAAGGTGCATGTGGTAGTTGCAGACATTGAGTAATTTTTTTTTTAAATTCAAAATTTATTTACTATTTTTAAACTTCTCCCAATTGGATGTCTACTTTGGTCAATTTGGAGGACTTAGGACTATTTTTGATCCATTAATGTGATTTTGAATGTCAAAATTGTGATTCAAGGGCTTCTCTAAAGTTACACAAGCTTATATGGGCAATTTTATTAAAATGGCAGTATTCCAAGTGCCACTTTGATAGTGTGCCATATTCACCATCTAAGACTGATATAGATTTTAGAACGGCCGTTCTGAACTGTTTTCATGCCATTTAAAAAAAATATTGCCATTTTAACGAAAATTGCCCACCTATGAATTTTCTAAAAATAATAAAGTGCCCACCTTCCAGATAAACTCAAAATGTACTACCTTTGCACACGCGTTGAGAACACAACTTTTTTTCTTGAGTACGAAAATGGTTGAAAAGGAATATCTTCAAATTAGAAAAATGTTTTTTTTAGGGTTCTTTTTTGAATTTTTTTACTATTTTCTAAAAATCAAATTCCAAAATATCTATTTTTTTGGTACTTTCCATCACTCTTTTTTTTGCATAATTTTTAGGAATGTCTGGTGAGGCTAAGTCACCTAATGTCACAACATGCATTGAAGTAGGCCGTTTTGAGACAAAAATGGCAGGTGTTTCTTCCAACAACCCTCCTATACATTGCTTGAGGAGGGTTTTCAAACAGTTTATACTTGTGAAAAGCCAAATAGATCTATGTGAAGGATTGTTGTCGTTAATTTGAATAATATGTGATGTAAAACTACACTATCAAATAACCGGAATTTCTTGGTCCCACTAAGTCCTTGTTCAATACAAAAACACAGTTTTGGTGAAGGCAAAAGGGTTTGGCATGGGTAGGACGACCATGCATTACTTCCATGCGGTCTAATCCCTTTAAATGACTAATCTCAAGAAAATCCATAAATTGTCTTCTTCTTGTGGCCAAATGGTCATACACCGTGGGCCTGTCTCAATAGAAGTTGCGATAAAAATTACCCAGTGATACTTGAGCTCTAAAGTGGTGCTATAAGGAGTGTGGGTGGTTTGGAAACATTTGCCAGGGGAAACGATATGGTTGTAAACTCAAAAAGCTTGCCCACTTGCACAATCGGCCCTTACCAAAAGAACCTTATACCTTTGGCCATTTGAGCATCCATAATTATCTTCACCATATCTAGACCATACTCATCTTCTACCAAAGAAGAAGTTTCTTCGGCTCTAGTTTGGTAAACAGATTGGTGACAGTCACGCATAAAATTCATCAATTCTATTCCAATCCAATTGAGAAATAATTGGGCCTCTAGAGGTCCGCTTTGCATTCCTCAAAGGACTCTAAAATTTACCTTTTTTTCGGCTTAAGGAATTTTTTTTCCCCTATTTTTGCTCACCTTCCGTTGGACTGTTGGATGACTTCAGTGCCTCCAAATCCAAGTTTAAGTGTTCAATAATCAAGGTTGTATCAACCCAACAGTTATCAAGTATACAACCTTTCATCTAGTCATTCACTAGGTTGGATTTATTGGCAAATAAAGTGAAGATGAATCGACTAAATAACATGCTATAGACTATTAATAAAAGATTGGATTCTTTAATCTTGCTAATATAACTTTGTAACTTGCAATTTGTAAGCGTAGTTGATTTTATCCCTAATTAAATGTTCAAATTGAAAATGGAATGTGCATTTTGGAAAGTAGTTACAAGACATTAGCAACTTTAAATATATCTTTCAACAATAGAAAACATATTTTCTTCTTTTCAATGATTTATTATCATAACTTCCTAGAAACTTTTCAAATAATTCATTTCAACTCTAATAGATACAAAAGTAACAACTTTTGACAAATTAGACATTATAGGGTTTGAATGTTTCAAATTGCTTAAAGATATATCAAAGAGTAAAATTTTTTAATATAAAAATATTCAAAATTCAAAATTTTGTTTAAATAATATAAAAATGTGAAATTTTATTAATTTATCTAGATTATATTCAAATTATTGCTATATAATGTTTTTAAAAATTTAAGTTAATCTTATTTATTAATTTATAGATTTCTACAAATTTATAGAAGTTAAAATAAAAAACATGTAGAAAATCATGAAATACTTTTGAAAAAGAATCTAAATTGAAGTCAAGCAACATTTTTGAGATGAGGTCTAGTACTTGAATATACTTGTGCCTAATTTCACATGCTTCACTCAACTCTACTACTACTACCACCACCACCACCACCATCATCATTGACCTTATAGACCATCGTAAATTCAAAGGTATATTTAGAGACGGATATGAAATAAGACAAATATTCTAAGAGCATTCTACAAATTCTAAATGTTTATAAAATAGTGTAAGGATGTTCCAAGAATATATTTTTTAAATGTTCTTTGAAAATAAGTTGGAAGACTATTTGGAACTACTAGTCTTTATAAGTTTTTCATTATTTATACATTTGATTTAGAATTAACAAACCTATGTTTTGATTTGCACTCACTGCCATGATTTTAAGACTTTTGCAGAATACGCTCTTATAGTGAATGAAGAGTTTGTTGAGGCCTCGGGATAATTAGGATATCCTTGTCTTAAGGATATGGGTAGCCTTGTCTACTTTGCAAATTATACTACATTTGACCCATATTACCAATACATTGCCATATATAGGCTATAAAACACATCATGGAGTTCCATTTTCTTTGTAAAAAAATTGGACAATTTGTATCATTTTTGACATGTTGCAACTATTCAAACATTGATCCAATATTCAGTATAGTCATTTACCTTGTCAAATTTGAGTTTCTGCACATTTCAAAATTTAATTGGTCCTCAATTTTCTTGAAGGGTAACAATTGAAATCAATAACAAAGTCTCAAACAAATAAACTTTTCATGTACAGCGGTCCTTATAGAAGGACCGGAGTTCTTCATATATATGTATGGTTGCTAAAGTAAATGTTTGTAAGTTAGAATTGTTGATTCTATAAGTATTCAACTAACGCAACTTATTTCAAAATCATTATTTCCCAAAGTAACCTTCATTCATATTGATTGTAACCCCTAGCTAGGAGTCTTGAGGGAGAGGTAGGCATAGATTTTGAATGGTTTTGGCAAAAAAATTATGATATGAGTAGAATTTAGAAATCAAATCTTCTTTTTAGCAAGATTCCCTTCTTTTCCCATCCTTGTATGAACTCATTTAGGACCTTGCACAAAAATCATGAAGCATTGATCAAATGACCATGTTAGTCGTATTGTTGAAAATTAAACAAAAATTATTTTTTTACATATCTAGATGTACTTCATTAGAAGAAATTTGAGGGTTCCAAGAGACTGTTGTGGGGCTGTGAACCAGCACAGTCCCGTCAGAATATTAAAAAAATTAAAAAATTAAAAAAAATTAAAAAAATTAAAAAAAAATAATAATAAATAAATAAATAAACCCCTAAAAGACTGGCATGCATTTTTTGGCCACATAGAAATTTTGGGCAGGTCCGTGTGACTAGAGATTTCCATATTTTAAGCTGAAATTTTAATAGAAGGTGGGCGCAAGGAATATCTTTCATATGCACTAAATTTCAGCACATTTGGAAATAGGAGTCAAAAGTTATGGCCAAATATGTTACTTTTTTTTGTAACTGGGCAGTCCGGGCAGCTGGAAAAATTTGGCAAAAATTTGATTTTTTTTTTTCAATATTTTTTTTCTTGTAGATTATATTTTTGTCTATCTGGAAAGCTTTTATTCATTTCATTTGGATTTGTTATGAGAAAGTTATGGACATTCTTGTTATGCAATTAGAGCATCTTCTTGAAAAAAATAACTTGGAGGAATCATTTCTAAATGCTATTTTTGCAATTTAAAAAAAAAAAAAATTCTCATGATTTAGTTTACTTGCTAGAACAATCTCACTATTGGGATTAGTGTATTTTAATTCCATCTAAAATATATTAATGTTTTAGATTTTCCTTCTATCTCGTACCTACTTCTACTTAATAAATTTTTTAGGAATGATAATTAAGTTTTTTTGAATATTTTTTTTTCCTAGACTCTCAACTCAGTTCTCCACTATAAAGATTTAAAGCACAAAACTCTGTAGTGCAAAAATTTTAAGTGAAAAATGTTTAAAAGTCAAAAAATCTAGTCCCGCAATGTGCTGAAATACTTGTTTTTTCCACTTTAAACGCAGATATCTTGCAATCTGAGCGGTCAAAAATTCTGAAATTTTTTCCACACATTCTCATACTAGTTAGGTGTAAGATCCTATAGTTAGATGTGCAAAAAAAACATTTTTCAATTTTTTTTACTCCTTGCTATAGAAATGACAGTTTTGATGGTTTTTTGGCAGAAAAAATGCCTTGGGCCTTTAGGGGTTAAATATTAATTTCTGACATGGCAGTCTCTTGGCCACGTCAGATTACAGTTCCCAATCCGTTCCCACTGTCCGGGAACTCATAGTCTCTTGGACCCCTCAAATCTCCTCTAATGCATCTTCCCCGTTAGTCTATCTTATAATAGGGATATGTAGTTCTTGAGTCACATACATTGTCACTTCTACATACCCTGATTGCATAAACTTTGGGCAAGCAACAAGACACATACCTTCCTTCAAGGAAATTTTTTATTTCTTTTGGACTACCCTCTAGGGAAGTGAACGTTGTTTAATCCCTAAAGGACGGGGGTGGGGGAGAAATTGAGTATAGCTCTTGTTTTTCTTGACTAGTTCTTGTAACAAATATAATTCCTAATTTTTGTGGAATATTTTTTATAATTGCCACTGTTGAAATGAACGAGGATTTGTATAAAAGAAAGATTGACAAAATCACACAATTTTTGTGAAAATCCTACAGTTGACAAGATTGTTGAAAGATGTTTTGTACAGATGCTAAAATCAGAATGCTTAAAAGTGCTCCAAAAATCCTAATTTTTTTTCCTATAGGTGCATATCATCATGATTTCAATGTGCAAATTTTTTGTGTTGTAAGGAAATTAAAAGATATGAGGATCTAAAGTGATGGCCTATAGTGCCTTTTCCATTCTCCAAATTTTTTCCAAAAATTGAATAGTCAATCATTTTTTGATTGAATTGCACCGACGGATTCAACCAAAAAAAACATCAAGGATTTCTTTGTTGTTTACGGACTGTTAGTGAGGTTCACATTTTGAATTTCCTACAAATGTAGTTGCAGAAGCCATCTCAAGTGTCACTTTGTAGTCCTTCAGGGATAAAAAGGAAAATTAAGGTAGAACCACCCATTCCCGACTAGGGAACCATACCCAACCTGTAGGGTGCAACTGTTGTCAACCAAGGTTTAAACAAATTTCCAACCAAAGCTTTGAATGTTTTTTTTTCTCCTTTTCAAGATTGGAACTAATGAGGTTATCATACATGTCCCAAAGTAGTGAGCAAGAAAATAGGAAGTAGAAAGTGGGGAACTGTAATTAACCCCTAAAGTTCCTTGACTATGTTCTCACCAAAAATGCTCCAAAACTGCCATTTCTAGTACAAGTACCAAAATTTTAAAAAATATCATTTTTGGACACATGTAATTGTAGGATCTTGTAGTACTCTGGTTTGAGAATATGTGAAAAAAAATTTAGAAATTTCATTGGTGTAGATTGGAAGATATTAGCGTTTGAAGTGGCAAAAGTCCTTTTTTTGGCCCTACGAAAAACCGGGCAGCTGCACTTCACAAGGTCAAATTATTATGAAAAATTTCCAAAATGGTTGTGCTTCTTTGGATTCATTCTTCAAGGCAAGTTGGCTACATGCTTGAAAATTTTCAGATTATTTGGAGTTGTACAACATATAGGAAAAAAATAGTAAATAGAAAGAAGTAGATAATGGTTCAAAACACTAAATTGTTAAGAAGTTAATTGTGGAGTTGGAAAATGCCAATCCCTATGGTTACAATGTTGTAATAAACAATCTACATCCTAAAACTTTATTTTTTTTGAAAAATATTGAAAATTGAGTGAAATAAACGACTTCAAAGTTTATTTTAGAGTAGACAATCCATAACTGCCCACAAACTAAAAATCCTCATAAAGTTTGACTCATTGATCAGAATGGAATGATTCAAAGCTTTCCACATATATATAAATCTAATAAACCAATTTCAAATTTTTATTTTTGAAAAAAGTGATTTTTTTTTATCTGCCCGGACTGCCCGAGTTGAGAAACAAACAACATATTAGACCATAACTTTTGACTCGTATTTCCAAATGTCATGAAATTTGGTGCATATGAAAGATATTCTTTGTCCCCACCTTCTATTAAAAAATTCAGCCCCAAATATGAAAATCTCCAGTCACACGTACCTACCCAAAATTTCTATGTTGCCAAAAAAGGCATGTTGGTCCTTTAGGGGTTAATCTATGATTGGAATTGGAAGAATCTAAATATTGGCTATTAGTCCAGAGTACTTTTGGACTTCCAAAAATCATAGTAATTTCAGTTTTGTAAATAAAATTCCGAAAAATTTGCAGTCCCAATATTTCCTATCTTCCTACATAGCAAAAACTTTACTTGCTTCAAACTCTTATGATCCATATCTATACCTTAAGTTTGTTTGTTTGTTTTTGTTTGTTTGTTTTGCCAATTACGTTGAGATCTCTTCAACCGTACGTCCCCTAGTTGCGCACTTAGTACCATCGGAAAGCTCTAGGCGAGGAGGGGTGCACGGACTTTGTTTCGCGGCGTTTGGACCTACGGTGGGAAAGGTATGGATTTTTTGAGTTATTTTAGAATTTAAAAAATTAGAAAAAATTCATACCTTAACCCTTTACTTCCTAAGAAGCCCAAATTGGGCCTCACATTTTTTTAGCACTTTTGAAGAGTTTTAAAGGATATTTTTAAATATTTTAATAATTAATTATCTAAAACCAATACATGCAATGTTCTTCACTTAAACTAATGATATAATAAAATTTTCCATTTAGATTATACTTTTTACTATATAATCAATCAAAGTTGGCAACTTAAAATCATGATTTCTTAGGAAGTAAAGGGTTAAGACAAGCTATTTGTTTTGTTTTGTTTTGTTTGTTTTGTTATGTTGATATCTCCCGGATCGTCGGAAAGCCCTTTCGACTCATGATGGGAAAGTTATTGAATTTCAAAGTTTTTATGAGTTAAAAAAATAGAAAGTTAATTTTACTTTTGTTTTGATTGTGGCTAACACTAGTTACTTTTACTTTTGTTTTAGCGGTGGCAACGGCACAGGTCACACTAGTCTCTCTGAAAATCTATGGTGGATCAACCTTACGCCGATCACGATAAGAACTCTTCCGTCCGTCTTCTTCTTCCCCGTCTCTTTCACATCAATACCTTCACTTCTTCCCTGAATTCCTGTCCACTGACGAGCCATCACACGCAAGGATGTCGTCGTCAGCACGTCACTCTCCAAACTTTGCAAACTAGAAAGCGCGCAAATTTTCCATATCGACATCGTGTGCAGCGCTTGCAATTGTCACCCTTCTGACAATTCATCAAGCACCTGTGGCACCAACCTCTGTCAATCTCTGCACGAATTGAACCTTTGCATTACGACCATGTGCTTTTCGCAGACAGTGTACGTGACTTTATTAATCTCGTAGTCCGCCACCTGAACTTACATGAATGATGCTCTTCATGGGTCATCGTTGCGAGTTTTTTTTTTTTTTTTTGCTGTTTCGCTTTTCCATTTCTCAGTTGTGTTCCTCAAGTTCGCGACCAGTCTCGGTGTGTCAATTCCGTCGCTAATCTAGCTTTCGTAGCACTTGAATTTCTCTGTCTAGAAACGAAAGGCGCGCAATTTGGCATCAGTAGCTAGATTGCAGATGGTGCGTGTGCTGTACGTACGTTGCGATAATCTGAAAATATTCCGTCAAATTTGATTTGGAGTATCCAGGTAGAGATGCTGGTGGTGGGTGCGTTGCATTGAATTCGGGGTTGAGATTGAGATTGCGAGAGGGACTTACTAGCTGGCCAGGCAATCCACTGCGGCTACATGCATCTCGCTGCGACGATGAGTCGATGAGAAATTAATTTTGGGTCGCGAATCGAAGAGCGAGACGTGACTGACTAGCTGGGTAGCTGCAACCGAGGCGTTGGTGATGGGTACGACGCGGGGGGTAGCGACGATTCACGGTCATCCGGAGCTTCTGGAATGGACGCCGCCGCGCGCGCACGAGTTCACCCCAAGTCAATTCGAAGCGCTCACGGCGATCTGCGACGCGTTTGTGCCTTCCCTTCCGCCGCCCGACGGGTTGCAGATTGACGACCTCGCCAGCGGCGTGACTGCAGAGGATGTCTCGAGGTTCTACAAACTCAAGCCTTCCGACGAAGACGTCATTGATGTTGTACGTGTCCCTTTGCTCTACATTAATATTATTAAACTTTTTATATTACTAGCTAGCTCACCTCCTGCTGCCTGTGAGTATACTGTTCGCTCACTCTCGTTGTATCGAATCTGGGGATGCAATATTAGATTCGGGCCTTAATTGTGCAAGCATGGCACCTAAATGCACGGATTGTTCCATCTGTACTGTCCCATCACCATCCCTGCACCTACTTTTGTGACCGAATGCTCGTTTCCGGCGTGAATTGTAGTGCAATGAGAGCTGACCATTGTGCACTGTTGTTCTCAACAGAAACTAGGGTTTAAGCATGCTTATGCCAAAAAAAGGGAAAGCAATTTACTCGCTGAGCATCTGTATTTGACGTTGTTTCTGTATGAGATGCATGTTTTAGCGAGATTGAGGGATTTGGTGTGCATGTGGGACGCACGGAGGTAGCTGCTGCTTTGGGGTACTTAGTCGTAGCTCAAACGGATTGGCAATGATAGCTGACTATTGTGCACGTTTCTTTCAAGAAATTAGGGTTTTATAAACATGATTATGCCAAAAAAGGGGATGCAATTTACTCACTGAGAATCTGGAATTGACGTTATTGGATGCATATTTTAGCGAGAAATTGAGGAGTTTGGTGTGAATGTGGGACGTACGCAGATAGCTGCTACTGCGGGGTACTTGATGAGACCCGTGTCATTGAAGCAATTTCTGGCGGTCATGGGACTCTTGAGTACAGGGTGGGGTACTTTTCTTCTTGGCGTGGTGGGTGGAGTGAACACTAGCACTCTCGAGTATCCCTTCTTTCCGAGGTTTGCACGTTTGTCTCCCAAGTCGCAAGAGAGGGTGTTGCAGGGCTGGGCGTGGTGCCCTCTCTCCCAAATTCGACAAGTGTTCAAGGCTTTGAAGTGTATGACTGGGTGGGCGGTTTACTCCAAGGTCAGCTCTTATACTCTTTCTGGATTAGGCTTTCTTGCTGAAACTTTTTGCCCTAATTTGTGCTTAGAATTGTGTGAACCTAATGCTCGGTTAGTTTGGACTATAGAGGGAACCGAGATGAGGACACTTAACATACTCTAGGGTTTCGTCTTTCCAGCCTTGATGTTGTGAGGTCAGGGTTTCACGGTTTCACGGTTTCAGGGTTTTAGGTGCTCTTTGAAGGCCGTCACAACCCTGTAGCCTTTGTGATTAGTCCGATAGTGGTGCTATTCTGCTGAGGGGCTACTGATTTTTGTACAAATAAGGTCTCTTATGGGACATTCTCATCGGGTCTTCTGAGAAGTGCATACTTGGACATACCTGAAAGATTTTACATAACTTTTACTACATAGAGTGGCTTGGTTTTAGGTATGAGTGGTTGGGATTGGTAGATATAGATTTATGGGTGTGGTGTGAACCGTTACATAATTCATTATTGCATAATTTATGAGGCCCTAACTCATTTCAAATTCAACTAGCACTCAACGTGAATGTCCCATTAGTCCCATTAGCAGTATATGATCTCATGGACCTTCCGTTTTTATGCATACACTACAGGCTTTTCGTGTCCTCTATACTTCAGATAGGATTTTGCTGCCTTCAATACCCTAGAGAACCGTGGATCTTCTCCACTATTCCTGTTCCCTAATGCTCTGTCTTTTGAAATCAGATCAACGAGGACGGTGAAAATCCAGCTTGGAAAGCAATAGGGTACTCAGGAGTGGCACCCGAGGTCCTATCCAGGACAGAGGCTGATTACAATCGACAAAGGCCACTTGGTGACAACCACATCAACGCTTTGGAAGAAAGCGAGAAGCTCAAGGCGCTCCTCACCAGCAAGGGCTTTCCTGTTGTGGACGACATTCCCTCCTTTAAGTCACAACCGGGCTACTCCAAGGAGGAGCAGGACATTCATCTCGAGTGCGATGTAGTCATCGTGGGCTCTGGATCTGGCGGTGGAGTCATGGCAGCGGCTCTTGCAAAACAAGGATTCAAGGTGGTGGTCTTGGAGAAGGGGAACTACTTCGCCGCCCAAGACATGACAACCCTTGAAGGACCCGGAATGATCAACTTGTTTGAAAAGATGGGGTGCATGGCGACAGATGATGGAGGCGTGGAACTCATAGCTGGGAAAGCCGTGGGGGGAGGTACCATAAGTTCTAATCCATCAAATTGGCCACTTTCCAGTTGTCAAAAATGTAATGCACAAGTGGTCTAAATTCTAGTTACAAATTCTTTGCCACTCTAACGAAAAGTTATTGCCAATGTCATGGAAATGCCCTTCAGGTACAGCGATCAACTGGTGCGTGTCGTTCAAAACGCCGGAGCATGTGCGTGACGAGTGGGTGAACGACCATGGCTTGGAGCTTTTCAACAGCCAGAGATACGAGCTTGCATTGCAAGCCGTTTGGGAGCGTCTCTCGGTGCAACCCAACGTTGACAAACATAACTTACAAAACACGGTGCTGCAATTAGGGTGCCAGAAATTGGGATACGAGTACGCAACCCTGCAACGAAACTGTCCCTCAGATCATTACTGTGGCTGGTGCGTCTTCGGATGCCCAACTGGTAAGAAGCAGTCGACAGCAGAGACGTGGCTGGTGGATGCTGTGAAAACAGGAAATGCTGTAATCTTGTCGAATTGCAATGTACAGTCTGTGTTCCACGGTGAGAATCCGGGTGGGAAGAAGGGCAGGAGAGCACAGGGAGTGGTGGCCACTGTTGGCGAGGGTGATTTGTCGAAGAAAATTTTGGTCAAGGCGAATGCAACTGTCGTTGCTTGTGGTGCTTTGATGACTCCTGTTCTGCTGCTGAGAAGTGGCTTCCGGAACCCTAATATTGGGAAGTACCTTCGGTTGCACCCTGCGAGCTCATCTTGGGGGTACTTTCCTGAAGGAACGGGACCTGCAGGAAAGGCCTATGAAGGGGGGATTATGACTGTGTGTTCGCCTGTGACTTTGAGAAAACCCACGGAGTATGGAGCTCTTCTGGAGACTGGCGTGTTTCATCCTGCAGCTTTTGCAGCCTTTAGTGCATGGGGCTCTGGTAGTCATCTCCTCTTTTCCTTTAACTAAAATCAATGCTTGTCATGTGCGCCTGAGTCTGATTGTTTTTGAAATTGGGATTGTAAGGTTCCCTACCCTGTGAGTGTCATTTTTGTTGATCCATCACAGGATATAGGTCGATCAGAGTGTTAGCAAATGAAAGGGAATCGCAAATGCTAGATTCTTTGATTCTCCAGTAATAGTCTATGGATTTTTGAAGTTGAATTTATAAGGAGCCTAATGTTGACATTTGACTGACTACCCCTTAACGGACATCCTTGATGTTTCAACAAACTCGTCAAGTTTTCTTGTTTCCTTTAGATGGTTGTGATGGTTCTTGAGACTTTGTGCTCCCCTTGTAGTGCCATTCTAGCTATTGCATTTTGGATGTTGTCTCTTTGAGGGTCACCTCTCTTTTATGTAATGTTTTCATGGTGATTCCGAGCAGGTGCTGATGGCAAAGAGCGTCTATTACACCACGGTCGGACTTCACACGTCACAGTTGTCACGCGGGACAAAGGTTTCGGTACCGTGACACTAGATGAACAACAACACCCTATATTCAGGTACAGCATATCAAAGTATGATGAGGAGAGTTTGGTAGCTGGCATAGTTCAGGGCTTGAGGGTGCTCGTGGCCGCTGGCGCTGTTGAAGTCGGCACCACCCAATTGGATGCAGAGCGGTTCAATGTGAAGGGTAAGTTGATATCAAGACTCTTCAGCTTGTTTGTCACTGAGATGTGTAACTTAAAGATGTAAGTCCTGAGCACTTTCTAGACAGATTCAAATTTGTCTGTTAATCATCAAAGTGAATATATCTAAAATTGATCCTAGGCTCTCATGAATGGAGGCTATACATGTTGGTCAAGAACCTGTAGGCGTCCGATTAAGAAGAGGTCACAGACTCACAATTAGTTGCAATTGCCTAACTCACAAATGATTGTCTGAAGTATAATCTGTGGTGTGTTCATTGGCAGATGCGTCCACATCGGAGGTAGAAGCTTACTTAAACAGGGTGAAACGGCGTGGTGCCAAGGAAGATTATATCCAGTTGATTTCTGCTCACCAGTTAGGAAGTTGTCGAATGGGCTCAAGCGCAGCATCTTCGGCAGTGGACCCAAAAGGGGAGATGTGGGAAGTGGAGGGTCTCTTCATTGGAGATGGCAGTGTGCTTCCCACTTCCTCGGGCGTGAATCCCATGGTGACCATTCAATCCATTGCTTATTGCACGGCCGACTCTGTGGTGCAATATTTGAAAAAGTCTCAAGTCTGAATTTAGTGTTTTCTTTTGCATATAGTGTACCATTAGAGGTTATCAAACCATGACTAGATCTTCACCAAGATGAGGATTATATCTTCTTACAGTTAGGAGTAGAAAACAACAAGGGTTGTGATTGGTGGTCCCAATAATCTTGGTCATCTCTACTACTTGTGGAGCAAGTCACAAAATGAAGTTTCAAGTCTGAATAAGCTTCTTTTTTATTGAATTTAGCATCCTGGTAGGGGTTATAAAACGTCTTTAATGTTTTTCTACATCTTTGGAGTAGAAAAATGCAACTAAGTGTTTGGATTGCTGGTCGCAATAATCTCTATTGCTTCTAGTGTCCTGTGGAGCAAGTCTGATAATCATCGTGGTTGCGAGTGGCTGTGTTTGGTTTAACCCCTAAAGGCCCAAGGCCTTTTTTCTGCCTAAAAACACTGAAAACTGCCATTTCTATAGCAAAGAGTAAAAAAAATTGAAAAATGTTTTTTTTGCACATCTAACCGTAGGATCTTACACCTAACTAGTATGAGAATGTATGGAAAAAATTTCAGAATTTTTGACCGCACAGATTGCAAGATATTTGCGTTTAAAGTGGAAAAAACAAGTTTTTCAGCACATTGCGGGACTGGATTTTTTGACTTTGAACATTTTTAACTTAAAATTTTTACACTACAGAGTTTTGAGCTTTTAATCTTTGTAGTGGAGAATTGAGTTGAGAGTCTAGGGAAAAAAAAAATATTCAAAAAAACTTAATTATCATTCCTAAAAAAATTGTTAAGTAGAAGTAGGTACGAGATAGAAGGAAAATCTAAAATATTAATATATTTTAGATGGAATTAAAATACAATAATCCCAATGGTGAGATTGTTCTAGCAAGTAAACTAAACAATGAGATTTTATTTTTTTTGAAAAATTGCAAAAATAGCATTCAGAAATGAATCCTACAGTTATTTTTTTCAAGAAGATGCTCTAATTGCCTGAAAAACAAGAATGTCCATAACTTTTTCATAACAAATCCAAATGAAATGAATCAAAGCTTTCTAGATAGGCAAAAATATAATCTATGAGAAAAAAAATACTAAAATACTAAAATAAAAAATTTGCCATTTTTTTTTGCTGCCCGAGCTGCCTGCCGTCCCCTGTTTTGAGCTTATTTGGTCATAATTTTTGTTCCCGGGCACCGATTGTGAAAAAAATTATATTCCCACAAAGCTTATCAACTTTTCTACCTCCAAAAAAAGTTTCAAAAAATCTGGACAAAATTTCAGCCCGTAGGTACCTGCCCAAAATCCCAATTGTCCCCCGAAGGGACAATGGGCCTTTAGGGGTTAATCAAGAGTATTGTAAAGAGTTCACTATTAGGGGAGGGGGAGTCGAGTCAGATGATCAAGAGCAACAATCGGTTGTTTTTAAAAGGGGATTATTTTATTACCTCATAGAGAGAAAGAGGTCTGATAACCTTTAATGGTAGAATAGTTTGTACATGCATTTCCATCAAAAGTCAGAGAAGAAATCAGTTGTCACCAATTGAAGGCTTTTCCTTCATTTGGAAGTGTCGGTGAAGTTCCCAAAAAATGCCTGTACATTTTTGTACATAATAAATAGAGCAATGCAAGGAGTGACTGTAATCTCATGTGAAATTTCTGATGATAATCTTTGCACTAATCTATGGTAGAGCCACCCATCATCAACCAGCACCCCATGGCCAATCAGTAGGGTGACCTAAGTGCAGCAGACAGTGAGAGTCATTTCCATTGTAGTTTTTGTGATTAATTTTGGCTAAAGTACTGCATGCAAACCCAAAGGCCATGACACATGGTCCTCATTTTCCGTGACTCACTGAACATGAGTTATTCACTCTCTGAGCAATTTTTCAAGACTCTACATGTTGGAGATGGGTCCAGCGCAACTTTTGCCTTGCAAAATTCACTGTAACCCTGTAAGGACGCGGGGGGTGACCCTGGAAATCATGCATTGTATAATCGTGAGAGTCATTGGAATAAAAAAATTCAAAAGTACTCATTGGAAGTCAAGCTACTGTAGATGTTCTCCACTTTCCACAAAAAACTCCAAGGATGAATAGTTGTAGTTCTGTCCTACATTGGAGAATCCCTTGTCATTCATCAGACACTTATGGTCCGCGGCGTCCTTACTGGGGTAAATTGACTATGGGTGATAAAATTCCCGAAATTTGGGCAATCCCCATCATTTCTATCTCTACACCTGCAAGAATTTTTCCTTTGCCTTCAAGTACCCCACACCATGTCCGCAGGTGCTTATTCGGTCGGTTATGGGTGGCTCCACTATATGCATTGGATATACAGCAGTTCTGTTGAAAGAGTACAGTTTCTGAAACTTATTGATCTGTTTTTTTTCCTACTCTTCAGAACAGCCACCTTTCTGAATCAATCGGTGATGAGTCCTGTTTGAGTCATATCCAGCAGCAGCTTAGCTCTTGAAGGACGCAACCCCCATGACCTTGGTAGTCACCAAAATGCTCCGATTATTGAACCAATAGGTGTATTCTTTGTTTTTATAGTGAACAATGAAGTCATCCAAACACTTTTTATCCTCAGTGTCCTTGAAGGGTTAACCTAGAAGGATGCTACGGACACTAAGTGTCAGATGGATGTAGGTGTTCTATGAATGTGCATCCTTGGAGTTTTGTGTGAAGAGGAAAAGTCTTGCAAAGCAGTTTGATCTCTAATGAGTGCTCTTGTTTTTTTATTCACACTGTACCAAAAAGGATGATTTCCACAATGACCAACTTGTCCTTCTAGGATTAAGGTCTTGCTTCCCAAAACTAGATGTGCCTTGGTCAAACGTGATTATAACTTTCAAAATATTTATAGTTGGCATTTGAATAAAACTTTGAAAATGAACCATAATAAGTTTTGTTTACACTCCATTTTAAATTTTTATAAAAATCCAAAATGTCAATGAACTAATGTTCCATTTGTTAGAAAATAAAAAAATACTACCAAGTTTTTTAAAGAATTTTTTTAAAGAAAATGTAAACCCGGAAGCGCATAGCAATTGATGAATAGAGTCAACAAGGCCCAGAAGCATGTAGCGGTAGATTTTTAGTCTATTCATATCAAATACAAAATATGTTTAAAAATTATGAAAATATTACCATATGCTTATATTATAGTGTAGAAAATCAAAGTGTCAACTAAGTTTTTATATTTAGAACATTAATTGACCTTGGTTATATTTTAAAAAAGCATCTTTTGTGGTTCAAGGATAAAAAATCTTCTTCTAGAATAATCAATAACACTTCATAGGGAGAATCTCCATCACCATTTGCTATAAATTAACTCACTTAAAGGAACTCTAAAGACAAAATTTGGATGAAAAATTGCAACATTTCATTATGTCTTATTCATTAGAAATCATCCAAGTATATCACTTTATTTCACCATGGGAAGTTAATTTTTTTAAGGATGGAAGTTGCTCTAAATTGGGATTGGAGTTTTTCCATGCCACAAACAATTTTACATATATTCTATATTAAGGATCAGTTTCATACCTTCATCCCATTCTCAATCTTTAAAGAATGAGAACATTGTATTCTC
Source organism: Pseudisothecium myosuroides (assembly GCA_951799445.1). NCBI lineage: Eukaryota > Viridiplantae > Streptophyta > Bryopsida > Hypnales > Lembophyllaceae > Pseudisothecium > Pseudisothecium myosuroides. The sequence continues at coordinate 17,175,783 of OX637290.1, read as the reverse complement.
TTGTTGGCACTCCTTAGCTTGCGAACATCCCATTCTCTGAAGATTGAGAATGCCATTCTTTTTCCACCAAAGCTGAAGAATGGAAGTAAAGAAGATTTTGCGAGAGAAGATTATTTTCATCCTCTGTGTGCTGCAACTTCTCATTTTGTGTGCTACATTCATCTAGTCAATAGAATACTTCAGCCATGTTGCTACAATGCCTCATTCTCATTAACGTGTGTGCATAGTGTTAGTAGTAGGATCAACGCTAGGCTTTCCTTCTGCGTAGGAAAAATGCTAGAAAATTATAGCATCAATCATTTTTTGCAGGTGAACACTTCTCTCTCCGCAAGTGAACACGAAAGGAGGGTCATAATTTTTTCATGCTAAATAACTCCCTATTGGCTTCTCTTTTTACTCCACAACTTGACATTCTCCATAGAAGTTTGCTTTTTGGAAAAGGTGTGACAACCTCTATTGTCATGGGTAGGCTAAAACAATTTTAAAGTTGAGTAAACATACTTGTATTGTGAAAACCATTTTTGGCCATTCTTTAAGATGTGACTAGCATTGTTACTTAGAGCTTCATGATTTTAGTGTGCAAGGCTCTAAATCAATTCATCTAGAAACATGAAGGAAGGAAAGAAAACTTGCAAAAATGAAAAGCCATTATTTCCTTTGCCCAAAAAGTTCTAGATCAACATTCCTAGTTCTACCAAAGATTCTTAAAACATCTCTATTCTTTTATTGGGAACAAGTTTGTCCTGGACTAGGCCATATCCAAGCTTTAATTTGACCTCCACTAATAACACCCTGTCTAATCCTATCACCTTTGCCACACAAAAACAAATAGCTTGGCCGCAATCCTCTAGAGCCCACTTACTTCTCATGCAGCCTTGATTTTCATTACAAGATTCTTGTTGTGACTTGGTTTGTGTGCTTGATTTGGTTTAGGAAGTCAATTAGGGAATATTGGTTGGATATAGTCGTGGTTTGGGAGTAGAAAGTGTTAAGGATGAGCATCCAAAGAGGGCAATTTGAAATGCAATTTTATGATTCAAGTAGATAATGGAGAAGAGAGCAAGGGAGTCTTTCTCCAATTAAAAAACTTCAAATATGAGTGAATGCTTTTGAAGAAATTCTTTAACAATGCACACACCTCATAGTTCCAAAGGTTGGAGAAAATCCAAAACAAAAAATAATAAAAAATAAAATAAAAAATGAACCTTGCTCCAATTAATAACTTTTAAGTATAAGGAGATGCTTTGGAAGCAATTCTTTACAATGCACACACCTCATAGTCTCAAAAAGTGAAAAAAAACCCAAAACATACAGTGTGAAAGTTATGGATTTTTGAGTTATTTTTGAACCTTAACCCCGAATGCACATTAGCACTACTCATACTATTGCAACTTTTGAGTACAAAGGCCATTTGCACATAGTAGAAATTGTTTTTTCAACAAATTTTTTTTGAGAAATTGCCTGGAAATGCACCCTTGCTCTGTGATTTTCACGGGGGGTTTTGAAACACAATTGTGCAAGAAAAAAAATCTCGTATACAAGGACCATGGAAAAGCATGGAAGTTCAATGCATACGTTCAGCTTCCCAGGACACACTCTGAAGGACGTCTGGCTACCACTGATAAATTAACGAAAGGACATGCACGTTTGTAAAGTGAGAACAAAATTTCGGCAGATTCGTTTCAAGTAGATTGACCCTTATCGCTTACGAGATTGTTGACCTCAAGCAGTTCTTCATCATCATGCTCCAGATTATGCATCAAACCTTCAGCATAAAGCTCATACATGCGAGCCAGAGGAATTGATTGAAGAGCTTCTTCGTACACTTGAGCAAAGCAGTGAAGAACAAAATCGTCAGGCACTAATAGAAACCTCTCAATAGTAACAGAATTGATGTAAGGCTCTACTACACATTGGAGTCCAGGATCCATAAAGTTGTTCAGGGATTACAAATAAAATCTTAACAAGAGTGCCAAACATGATTTGGCAAAAATTATGGAATGAGGTAGCCTACCTTGGTAGATTCTTTCCTACAGTCAATCAACTCCATTCCCTTGCTCTAGGCTTTAACAAATTGCCGTCTTGCGAGCCTTGACATTCTCTGCAAAAATGAACTCCATGCAAAAACTACACGAGCCATAAAAGTTCAGATTTGGGACACGTTTGTAGTCCTTGTTGCATGAGAGCCGGAGCAGCAGTCACATTCGAATTGTGTTCAGCCTCCCACACTTACGCAAAAGTCCACAATCCCGGCACTGCTGGATGCATTTGAATTGCCTTCATTAGCACCTACAGAAGAAGTAGCTGGATGACCTTGAGATTACCGCTTCCCTGGAAAAGCAAAAAACGAACAAGCCACAGAAGCTGCAGTGAGTACTAGTAGAGCATTAATTGGAGCCGCCAGTGGCCGAATTACAAAACGTCTCGCTCTGTGTGATGATTCTGAAGAAACTAAAGACAGGCTACAATGCAACATTCTTCACTCTCAGTGTCTTCCATCTAAACCCTAACGTGCAATGCAATGTGGGCACTCACCTCATGACAGCGTCAAACCAGCGGGGCCTAGCGATAACCCGCCCTTCATCAGCTTGCACGTCTTGGCGAGCAAGTCTCCCTTCATGAACGACATGGTGTCTCGCTAATAGAGGGCGACGATGATCTGGCTTTCCTCTCCCATGAACAACTAACACATTGAATCCTACACTCCTCTTCTGATCGCTGGAAACCAAGTGAATGTCTTCGTGAAAAAAGTGAAGACAGTCAGTTCAAAGAACGAAACTCCCTTGCAATCACGCCTCAATCCAAAGCCCTAAATGATTCCACAGATTATTCTGCTCTCAAAAACTTGTCAAGATGGTGTAAGGGCTCCTTGCTGTCATCACTTACCTTCGGGAAGGTGAAATCACTCAAGAATCCTTGCAAGACCAACAGGAATACATACAATATTAAAAGCTTAGTACCTCCCAACTGCCATTGACCGGATTAGCCTGTCCGAGAATCACTGTATCTGACACACAGTGTACTGGTCCTCCACGAGATTTCTGGTTTGTGAGCTACGTATATCCTCAAATACACGGAAACGCCTGTTATCGCAGGTGGGGAATCTGCATACTTTCAAAAAAAAAAATTTAACTAAAAATTCTCCGTGACTTTGCCCCCATTCTTGTAGTTGCACGTATTTTCAGAGACTGCAAGGTAGGCCTTTGAAATTGAAGAATATAGATCACAGTAGGCCGTTTCTGGCCATAACATGCAAAAGGGGTTTAATTATCGTAAATTATGGACCTTTTGGACCCTGCATGACTCTGTCGCGTTCTTGCTACTATTAGAAATCTTTCTTTGAGGAGGGGTGCGTGGACTCTGTTTTGTGGCAGTTGGACTTGAAAGTTATGGATTTATAAGTTATTATTTAGCAAGCTTTAATACGCTTTAGAATCTTCAAATCTCTACCAAAATAGTGATAAAGTTTGATCTTAACTGAGTAGGCTCTTTTACCCAAAGATCTCTCTACAACTCTCTAATGAGTTACCAAAAAACACAATCCTACCAAGTTATGTTAACATACTTAAATGGACGCAAATACTATCCTCCACCTTGCAATGCGGTTAGCTCGATCCCCACACAAAACAAGTAATGGGTTCCCTACAGTAAGTTAGCTCATAAGCCAATTCCAAAAGTCCCGCACCATTGCCTCCTGACACATCTTACAAGACACAGAAGAGCTTTAAGTCCACCCAACCTTTTAGCAACTCCAAATATCAAGCAGTGTCCTGATGATCGCTAGCCTTCAGAGTCTTCAGAATCATCAGCATCGTCGTTGTCGACTTCATCTTCTCCACAATCATCATCGCTTTCACTTAAAATGTCATTGTCCACAGGTTGCACTTCAATTGCCACTGTTCCCATTGGCAAGCGCACCCTTTGCCACTTTTTGGTTGCCATGTTGAACATTACAAGGGCATCTGCACGGCCAGAGCTCCACCGCCACATAGCAACCAACAAGTAGCCATCGCGGAAGAACGACCTAAGACACATTTCTTCATAAATACTTGGACCATTACCACCAAAATCACAATTCCAAAGCCAATCGTATTGCTTCTTTGTGGTGTGAGCGTACTCCTCCCACATTTGCCTCTCTGAATCAACGAGCTCCCACACAGTAACTCTCTGCTTCTCACAGTTCTCCCGGGTGGTGAAGATCCGGCCTTCCCAAACCCCCAAGGAGTTGTCCGGTTCTGGATTGTTTTCGTCATCCCATTTCACCTTTGGAAAATTCAATGTTGTCCACAAGTCGTCTTCAATAGAGTACTTCAAGATCATGAATCTGCCTCGTCGAGACCGGCGGCCTCCAGATAGGCTGCCTAGAGATATGTATACATGTCCATTGTTGCATATACAAGTGTACTGGAGCGACCCAAAATCGACCGTTTTAGCTGTTTGCAATAACCGAGAAGATGTGCTGCTCCATGACCGGGTCTTGGAATCATAAATTTGTGTGTCGATATCAAGGTTGCCCTCAATCAGTTTGAAGGTATAGGGTTTTACAGATGTGTCAACCATCAAACCACAAGCCGAGAGGGACTTACCGCGTGGTAAAGGCGGAGGGGGGATTACATGCCACGTTTGGGTATGGACGTTGAAAACACCCCGCTGCGTACAATCGTCCGGGTTGTGGCAGAGAATAAGCCCTTCGGTTTCAAATGGTTGAACATGGGGTTCCTCACCAGCTTCACGGAAGCGTTGACAGTCCCGCACATGAAGGAGAGGGAAGCGGTGGCGTTTGAAACCGAATCGGCGAGAGACGACGTCGTAAGTGACAATGCCGTTCAGGTAACGAAGATTAAAATCATACTCCGAATACCCCGGAGTAACGGGCACAAAGGAGGGCTTCGGCAACAATCTTTGCAAGGCACCGTGGTTCCAGGCTTTGCAGACAAGGCGCAGTCGGAAAAGATCATCCGGCGAGAGCTTTTCATATACAATTTGGAGAGGGATATGCTCTTGTAATTGGCCCCATAACTCTGCATCCAATGCAATATCGCCCTTCTTCTCCGGCTCGCTTGTCACTCTTGGAGCTTTCCTTGAGGCCTCCATGTCTGGAACAATAACAATGCACCAACTCGACTCCAATTGAAGCAGGTTCCAATGTCAACTAACCTACTCTTGCCCTGAATATTTCAGTCTTACAAATTCACCCTGTTACAAACATGGCGTCAAGTAAGCACCTCCATCGCTCAACTCACAATAATATTAAAATTGCGCATGAGAGCAATATTTAACATTCAAACTTCTACGTCATTGCCGATTTCGTGACGAGAGCTACCTTAGATTACGTCTGCAATTCAAATTGAGACAAACACACACTCAAGTAGAAATCCGACTCTCTTTCCAATAAAGGAGGTGATTCCAGACCTAATATCATGAAGCATAGGATTGACTACCCACACAATTCGTAATCACCTCCCTTTCGCAAGTACTCTCATTGAAGCAAACACAATTTCAATTAATCAATTCGAAACTAAGCCTCTCATTCCAACAACAAAATGAAAACCATTTCAACGAAAGCTCACCTATAATTCTCACAAAGCCTGAAGGCGCAACTAATCAGCAGTAGCTGCAACATTCACATGGCTATGGAAGGATCGCTCGCTCACTCTGTCACAAACGAACATCGAGTGTAGTTAGACCCAGTGATGGCCGGAGCGCATTAATTGCCACATTTGGTCAGATTACAATCTACAGAAGCGGAATTAAACAGGGAATTCCGTAAAGAAGAACCATGAGCAGCAAATGCAATGCGGCGATCGAAGAAATCGACCGGCGATCGGCATTAGTATGCAGTTACCGACGAGATTTTGCGGGAGGCGGATCAAGCGAGACGATGCTAACATGCACAGAGGAGCCTCGGAATTCGCGATGGCATTAAATAAGGCGCCGCCAACAGCATACCCAAATCCGGGTATCAACTGACGTTTCGGTATCCCGGGTATCTATCCATGAAATTAGGTTGCCTTAACAACTCCACAAAATAGTGAAATTAGGTTGCCTAAACAATTAGGTTGCCTTACTTCAAGAAAGTCACTTTACGAGCCATCAAAGTCAACAAATACTTCTACAAATACTTTTGTTTGTACATATGGAGGTTCATGAGTCCCAATTACAACAATACTTAATTCAAAAGTAGTGCATTCTTGTAGGGAAACCATCAATATTTGTAAAGTATAGAATGTTGAAAAATTAGTGTGGGGCAACCTAATTTCACTATTTTGTGTAGGTTGCCATACTTTAAGAAAGTCACTTTACAAGCCACAAATATTTCTACAAATAATTTTCTTTGTACACATGGAAGTTCATAAGTCCCAATTACAACAATCTATAATTCAAAAGTAGTGCATTCTTGTAGGGAAACCATCAATATTTGTAAAGTATAGAATGTTGAAAAATTAGTGTGGGGCAACCTAATTTTACTATTTTGTGTATTGATCTTTAGAAGATATCAGCTCAGATATGAGGACAAAAATATGCAAGCAGTGACTGACGGGTCCTTTTTAGAAATAGAGGGAGTATATTTTTATTGCATTTCAATCTTTGGGTGTGTGAAGATAGTGGATGCAATTGGTAAAGTAACCATATCGTAAGTGAGGGGCTAATTTAGCAAAAGATGTGCCGAAATTGAACTTCCATGTTAGATCTTCAAGAGGTCATGTCATCTCACAACAATCATAAGATGATATGTAGCGCTTTCTTACAAAAATGGCTTAATTTATGTTGAAATTGATCCTCGTGTAGGATAATAGATACGTATACCTTGTTTAAATTGACTTGACCAATCACATGGAGTTGGTGGTTGGTATTGATTTTTAAAGTGGAAGATAAAATAAATGATGGAACTCTCAAACCAAAGATAACATGTCTAAATAAACTATATATATATATATATATATAATCTTAAACTAACATAATTTATTATTAAATTGTTAAAAAAATTATAGTTACCCTCCATTTTTGAATAGTCAAAAAATATGTAAAAACAATTGCAATTCATACTACTGTAGTGTGCCCTAATGTCATTGCCATAGCAAAAATAAAAGTAAAAATATTTTTTAATTTCTAAAATCTTTAAAATTAAATATTTTTTATACATGAAGGAGTGCAAGGGCTTTATTGCGGTGTAAAAGGTTGCATCTTTTATACAAATAGAAAGCTTTATGCACACCGTAGATGCAAATGCCACGAAGATGGTACAAATGCAAAACTCCATGCACAAAGGAGTGCAAGGGTTTTGTTTTGTAGTGTTGGGACTAGTGTTTTTTATGGTGATTTGGTGCAACATTGCACCAAATTTTATGGCCTGGCACCATGCCTATAGAAAACAATGGTATTGAAAAGGTAGAAAATCACCAGAAATGTTCCAAAAAAAAATCTTGGATGAAATCGCCAGATTCTGGATGAAAACCGAATTATGGATATAAGATATGTGCTAATATAATATTTTCTATCCAATATGTGGATGAATGTTGAAATTTGGAGCACCACTACAACATTCAATATTGCCACTATAGCACTTCATTAAAAATAAAAATAAAAAACCTGGTTGGGACATGCGATGTAAAGGTTATTGATTTTCCAAAATAAAGGATAACTTAATTTAATTTTTTAATTTAAAAAAATCCATAACTTTCACACCATAGGTTCACATCTTTGAAACTAGCACAAAAGAGTGCAAACGGCTTTGTATTGTGGCCTTTAGACCAAGTTCTTTTTTTCATTTTTAATAAAGTGCTATAGTGGCGATATTGAATATTGTAGTGGTGCTCCAAATTTCAACATTCATCCACATATTGGATAGAAAATATCATATTATCACATATCACATATCCATAATTCAGTTCTCATTCAGAATCTGGTGATTTCATCCAAGATTTTTTTTTATTTGAAGTTTTCTGGCGATTTTCTTCTTTTTCAATACCATTGTTTTCTATAGGCATGGTGCCAGGCCATAAAATTTGGTGAAATTTTGCACCAAATCGCCAGAAGAAAAAAACTAGTTTGGACATGCGAAGCAAAAATTATGTTTTTTCCAAAACTAAAGATAATTTAATTCAATTTTATGATTCATAAATTGTTTGAAATTTAGTAAGTTTCATGCCGTAGGTCCAAACGCCACAAAACAAAGTTTCTCCACCCTTCCTTGCATAGAACTTCCAATAAAACCAAGAACACCGCTAAGACACTTCACAGTTTCTTAGATCTCAATGTATTAAACAAAACAAAACAAACCACCTAATTTAAGGCACCTAGAGACCATATCTAATAATATTGTCTCCAAGAAACAAATGTGTTGTGTCTTTTAAGCACATTGTGCATCGATTAATTAATTCACTTTTGAAATAAATGAATTAATTAATTGTGCTTACAATATATTCTTAGATACCCCTCCATATTTTTTTTTTTGGAAGCTCATGTGAATGCAATTGATAAGGGATATTGACATTGTATCCCATATGTATATCATATAATGTTTTGAATATCCATATGTATTCATATACCATATTCAATGTATTGTACTCTTTATCTTAAATCTCAACAGCCAAGATTGTCAAAGAAAAAGTTTTTATTTTAACAACAAAAAAACAAAAATAAAACCTAAAGTAAAAGCACAACTTGCAAAAGAGCTCCTAACCACAACCAAGGCTCTCTCTATGTGGCCCAAAGTGCTCGGTAGTGAACAAAAATGACCAGAAATCAAGAAAAACAACATGGGCAATGACAGTTTTGGCAAGGGTTTCAAGGTGGGTATGGATGGGAAACTAGTCCAACAAAAGCCACTTTTCCATTCCGCGTGCTGATTTTTCAGTGAAAGAGTAGAGATGCTCTTATATGTTAATAATGATATGTGAACTGACTCTGGGTAAGTTCCACCAGCATAGAAATGTCTTTTGCAGCGTCAATCGTCAATCATGTTGCCGAAAGTGTCAGAAATCCATTGAGAAACACCATGTTCTTTGAGAAGCTCTTTCAGTTCTACAGCAATGTCATTGAAAGTGGGCTGCAAGTCAAGATTTTTTAAAATGTAGTGCACATTTCAGAATTTGACATGTGGCACAGAGAGGCACAAGTAAGCTCAACTGATGGCTTACCTTACATGTCTGCCTTCGTCTTCCACTCCTTCATTGGTTGCAAGATTTCAGGTGCTTCTAAAACCGGGTTCCAACAACATTGGAAGAATCTTGTCATGGTCAACAACACACCCAACAAACCATTGTGTGGATTAATGTGCACAGAGACAAGATCTCCTCAGCCTCAAGATCTTCATGTAGGAAAGACATGCCCAATGCAATGTTGATCATTCTATTACTAACTAGAATGATCCGGCACTCGTGCGGAATCTAGTAAAGACGGCAGTCGTGTAGAAGAAGAAGAAGAATGACTGACGTTTACGGGACCATGCCATGGGGCCGAAGGTAGCAAAGAATTCGGATGCAGCACCGGGACTTCCCTGGAGGTCACCCAACCCAGTACTATTCCGGCCCCAAGGCGCTTAACTTCGGAGTTCAGGTGGGATCTGGTGCAGCAGCCTTGGAATGACCGCATCACGACTATAACTGTACTTCTCTACGAAAATATGGAAACCATCTCCATCAAAGCAATATTCGTGGAGACCATAACATGTTGAATGCAAGCTGTAATGGAAAATTACCCTGGTAGTGCTGTGCATTAAGGGACAGGAAAGGGTGGAGTCCAATCTGAAAAGTGAACGAGGTCCTGGTTCACCAGCGAGGCGTTATGCAGCCAGAAGGTGTGATGATATTGGTGGAATGCTCGGACTTTCCGTTGAAGCTCCCAAAGAATGCCTGTCATGGCCGTGCAGCCTTCGCTGTCCGGAGCATAGGTGAATAGACACCGGACTGCTCGACCTCGCGCCAGCATCTTCTCAATGTCATGCTCTGCAAACATTTGAACAACACATCACACCACGATCCCTTAGCCTTCTGATTCAAAGCTGACTAGTATTCGTTGCACTTTGCAGAGAGGGAACATAAAGATATCCCACTGCTTTTAAAACGACTTAGGCTATTCAAATCCTACCCCAGAATGAAGATTTTATTTGGCATGCTTAAAGAAGCAGGGCCATGTACCAGGAATGGAACGAAGATACGTCAGAAGCTCCTCATTAATGCGACTGCTTGGCCACTTCAGCGAAAATTCACTGTAGTCCAACACATTCTGAAATGGAAGCTCAACCTCATCTGCAAGGATCACCGGAACACATTCCTGCGGCAAACGTTTAATCTTGTGTAAAGATCTAAGACCTCAAGTAGAAAATATCACATACAGTTATAGAGTCTACGGACACATTTCCAAGTTCAAATCGTCGGTTTCTGACAAAATGAACTTGTAGGATTGGAATTTTACCACAAAAAATGCTTCGTAGAAGCGAAGGGTCCACGAGGATTCACCACGAGGAGCCAGGCAGAACTTAGCATTTCGTAGGTGCTTGTAGTAGTCAATGCGCTCCAGTTTTGCTGGACTTTGAAACCCAAGTTCGGGAGCTTCCAACTGCTCCAAATCTCAACAAACAATCAGTGCCAAGTTAACCTATTCTTTCTAATTCCGACAATGCAAATATGGAGGCAAATAGATGCTTTTGGTAGATTTCAAAACATATTTCTATTGTTCAAAAAAGTAGGGTATAATTACTTCTTTCTATTGGTGGGTACATTTTTCTGTACATTTGTTACCTTCCTTGAAGCTTCTAAATGATTTATTTCAATTTTTATAGATAAGGGAAGCGGCCTCATTGGGTCACTTGGGCACTTCGGGGGTAACCTCATTGGGAAATTGCTTGGCGAGCTGAATGAGTCGGAGCCGGCCCTTCTTTCCCTGTGCTCGTCCCAGGTAGTTGGCCACATATTGCCGCTTGGACAAGGCTAAAGGTGCAACAGGCATACTGCTGGAAAAAATCCTTGTGTCAACAAATCCAGGTATGATGATATCCTTCCACGTATTGAATGCGCTGAACCCCTTTTTATCAGTCCTATCGCCCTGCACATAAGAGGTTCTAACTGAGAAAACTAGCATGCAACATCCGGCATATGGAATAGCCAGGTATAGTCACAACGTAGAGGGGTAAGCTCACTTAGGGCTTTTTTTTGGCTTTTTAGTGCCAGATTGCACCACAAAAAAAATAATTTGGCTAAAAAATGACGATAAACCGTGAAGTTTTTCGCCAGAAAACTTCAAATTTTAAAAAAAAAATCTTGGATAAAATCGCCAGATTGTGGATGAAAATAGAATTATGGATATGTGATATGTGCTAACGTGATACTCGCTCTGTCTCAAAATAATAAGACCGGTGTTTCATTTGTAAAATACAAAGGAAACACACGTCTTATTTTGAGACAGGGAGTATTTTCTATCCAACATGTTGAAATTTAGAGCACCACTACAACATTTTATATTGCCACTTTGGCACTTCATAAAAGATGAAAAAAAAAAGCCCTGCCGCAGAGACCCACCTCCGGAGTGAGAAATATAGACCGGTTGAGAAAAATAGGCCAGTCTTTCACCAGGTGCGCTCCTGCTCCACTGATCAACCAATGAAGACATACAATGAGGTGGATCAGCTCTGAGACATTAAGAATTTCTTTCTGGATAAAAGGTGTATATCTTGGAATCACCTTCATAAGGAATACATTCAAGGTGGGGAAGTGTGAAGTTGCGAACCTTGGAAAGACAAAAACATGGTCCCGTCCACCTGAGCGATGAAAGTAAGGCATTTGCTTCAGAATCTGCAGCAAATCTGTTGTCATTGTGCGGCGACGAATTGTTTTTAGAGGAGTTGACATTTATGCCAACAGCAGGGTAGTTAAGCTATGCCTGGTCAAGAAAAAAAGAGGCAGGCGTTTACATCAGGAGTAGCATCAATTTATAGCTAACCTTGAGAAAATATGCATTGACTTCCTGCTCATTCAAACCCCTGGAAGATATGCGAACACATTTCACGTAAGCCGGAACAAAGAAGAAATCGGCCTGGCTTTTGTTTAATGTCCGATACCTCGACTCCATCAACAATTTGTGAATCTTCACCTGTTGTCACAAAAATTGTGAAAAAGAGCCCGTTACTAATATCACACCACAAGTGTACCTTGATTAATAAGCTATAATCTATATCTGCAACATTGATTAATAATATTAATCTACATATAATCAGAAAATTCCATTTTCTCATGCTGTTCGGGATCGTTTTCGATGTGAAAAAGATCGACGAAGGGAACGCAATTCAACCCGTTAAGGACCAAAATTGGGACTCATATTTCCTAAGCAGTATTGAGTAGGTCATATGGGGACTTTCTTCTCCCCAATTTCATCTATTTATTGATCAACAGATGCAATGTTCTTCACTGATTCTGGTGAAATAAACTTTGGACCCATCCGAATTATAGTTTTCACAATATGATCGATCCAATTAGTCAATTTTAAACCATGAATCGTGGTCGTATTAGGGTTTACAGAGGATTCGCAATACCTGGGTTCCCCATTGACCCCTGGCACAAGCCGAGGACGGAATGGAATGATCTCTGCCACTGACAAGCTCTCGGAGCCCTGCAATCTCTTCAACATCGTACACATAAATCTGCAAACGGAGGTGAGCACCATACCCTCGCTCTGGCCATCTCAATTGGTTTCGCCCAAAAACCTCCACCACGCTTCGGTGGGCTTCGCCATAGCCACCCCTTTCACCTGAATTCCGCTCACATTGGCAATAAGTCTGCTTCGGAGTCTCCAGAGCCAACCTGGTGCCTAATTCGCCACACAACCAAGAACATCAATGGAAGACAATGGGTTGCGATGCGGAACAACGCGGCAAGTTGCCAATGTGTCTCTACCCCATATAGAAATGTATCATTTTCATAAGTCTCTTTATGAAATTCTCAGCACAATCCTCTGTTCAATTTCCAGGGATGCAAAAATTCAATCCAGAATTACACTCTTTTAAAGAAAACAGAACTACTAAGCTTCAGAATTACACCGTTGTAAGGATTAGGGCAAGTGGCATACAAGAGTATGTGAGAATCACAAGCACCAGAGCCAACCTGGTGCCTACTTCGGCACACAAACAAGAACATCAATGAATTGCGATACGGAACAACGCGGCAAATTGCGAATGTGTCTCTACCCCAAATAGAAATGCATCGTTTTTATAAGTCTCTTTTCATGAAATTCTCAGCACAATCCTCTGTTCAATTTCCAGGGATGCAAAAATTCAATCCAGAATTACACTAAGCTCCAGAATTACACCGTTGTAAAGATTAGGGCAAGTGGCATTACAAGAGTATGTGAGAATCACAAGCACCGCCGCTCCCAAAACTTCCCGTGGTCTGAAAAAACCTGCCAGTCCTGATGAAGTAGTCCGCGCCTTGCCATTCCACATAATTGCTGATTTCTGCATCTAGTCCTGCAATTTTTCACAGCACCGTGATCTCGCGAGTGGATGCAAGTCCTAAACGATGGAATTTAATATCATAGTATCAATCGCGGAGCTAAACGATTGTCTGTCTGTTCCGAGTTTGAAATCGGTGATCGATTGTTTCTACAATCCGTCAAAGAGAGATGGGAACGCCCTGTGGAAGGGTTGCCAAAATTTTGAATACAATACAATGAGACCTCTCTAAATGCACCAATTCAGTCGGAGAAATTTCGGGAACTACACTGATTTGTCCTAATAGAGAGGGGGAATTAGTGTCACCATATAATTTTGTTTTTGTGAGAATTGGTTCTAGTACTGTACAGTAATATGTCAACTTGCAATAACTTAATGTGAATTGGTGTGACTTTGGAAAATTAGTGTCACATGTACTATAAAGACAAATTAGTGTAAGGTAGCAACACCCATATTCACTAGTGTACCCATACTTCAATTATAGAGATCCCTACAAGTGTCTCTAAAAATACCTTGAAACCGTGTCCATCCTTAATTGTGGTTGGTGGGCTCTAATTTTTTTAGATTTTGGTGCTAAAATCAATGCAACTTTAGTAGAGTGTGGTTGTGGGTGCCCTAAGGAGTTCTACTTTGAAAATTCACAGAAATTAGATTCCTTTTCCAAAAATTCTAATTTTTTTTTAATATTCAAGATTTTCAAGTGCTAATATTGAAAAAATATTTTTTCTAGAAAATGGTACCTTCAACTATGCTGAATTGCTTAAATTGACAGTTATGGGTGTTGCTACCTTGTTAGAACATATATAAATATTGCATAAGTTGTAACATATACTTGTAATTTAATAGAGGTAAATGCTAAACCATCAATTCTAACCCTAATTCTACCTTGTTCATGAGTTCTACATGGTACCATAAGGACAATGCACATACTTATAATTTACAACTAAATGATTTTCTAGTTTTGAATTCATATTTGGATGGAGAGACTCAGAATTATTGAGGAAGGGTAATGAAATACAAAATTAATTAAGCACAAAACAATGGGCCAATTTTTACAATTATCTGATAAGATCATAATTTGGATTTGGCCATCCCATGTGATAAATGTTAAATTGCAATAAAAAACTGTTGCAATTCTGAAATTTTGATCTCTAAAATTTCAACCATTTTTCAAATTTAATTGCATTTGTTTTATTAACCCCTAAAGGATCAAGGTCTTTTTTTCGTCAAAAATCACTCAAACTGTCATTTCTATTGCAAAGAGTTAAAAATTTTGAAAATTGTTTTTTTTGCACATCTTATTATAGGGTCTTATACCTAACTAGTATGAGAATGGGTGGAATAAATTTCAGAAATTTTGACTAAATAGATTGCAAGATATCTATATTTTAAGTGAAGAAAACAAGTTTCTTTTGTGCATTGCAGGACTAGATTATTTGACTTTGGACCTACTTAACTTAAAAAAATTTACACTACAAAGTTTAGAGGTTTGAATCTTTATGGTGGAGAATTGAGTTGATAATCTAGGAAAAAAAAGAAAATTTAAATTAATTTTCATTCTTAAAAAATTGTTAAGTAGAAGTAGGTATGAGATTGAAGGAAAATTTAAATTATTAATATCTCTAAGATGGAATTAAAACGCACTAATTCCAATGGTGAGATTGTTCTAGCAAGCAAACTAAACCATGTGGAACCCCTTTTTTGAAAAATTATAAAAATTGCATTAAAAAATAAATCTTATAAGTTATTTATTCAAGAAGATGCTTAGATTGCTTGAAAAACAAGATTGTCCATAACTTTCACATCTCTTATCCAAATGAAATGAATCAAAGCTTTACATGTAGACAGAAAATAATATAATCTGTGTGGAAAAAAAATTTAATTCAATTTTTTGAATTTCTCTTTTTGCTACCCAATCTCCCCTCTTTTGAGCTTATTTGGGCATAATTTTTATTTCCGGGCGCCAATTGAAAAAAAAATTATTTTCTTATAAAAATAATCAATTTTTCTATCTTTAAAGAAAGTTTCTAAAAATCATTACAAAAACTGAGACCATAGGTACCTACCCAGAATCCAATTTGTCTTTTGAAGGGATTGTGGTCCTTTAGGGATTAAATTTATATAAGAACTTCCAATGATATAATTAATGTGAAATTGTGCACATAAGAGGATAAATTCGAAATTAAATACCTATGCTTTCAAGATTTTGATGTCAATACAAAATACAATTTTTAGATTTTTTTTTAGATCTACAAACCTTCTCACATTCAATTTTGTCCATTTCATTACACTCTTGACTATTGCAATCTCTACATATTAGAGAATGTGATAGATTGAATTGAAAGGAACTTCTAAGATTTAGAAGGATTGAGTTTATAGAGTGTGTGCAATTAGTAGATTTCAGTGCCTTAAAAAATGCATCATATTTATTCTCAGATGGTAATACTTGCTACCTAAAATTATATAGCTTAACAAAATTAGGGTAAGACCACATTGCTAATTGAAGAGCCAAATTAGTGAAGTAATTCCATCTTGGTGAATGCAATTGCGGACCTACAATGCAAAAGGTGCCCCTATTTTGGATAGTGAGTAGGCCTTAGAATTTTAGGGCCAACCACAAATCCTACACACCTACACACACCTACCACATATGCAACCACAAAATATAAGCTTTTCTATTCTAACCTTGCAAGTGAGCTAACTATTGTCAGTTTAGATTAACTAATTGGTTGTAGTTGTATGTTAACAAAGAAGGATAAATAATTACGCAAGAAGCACAAGCATATTTTAGGGTACATTTGCACTTGAAGTTTGCTAAATGCTTTTAAAAAAAGATAAAATCCTCCATGCACAAAATCAAAAAGTGTGATTCAAATGGCAATGACTTAATTGCATAGGTTTGATAAAATTATAAAGATTTTTAGTTATTTGATGTTCACACCTTTTGGATAAATTAGGTACCAGACTGCATCATAGCTACACTTTCACAATCCATTATTGATATGTCTGATAAAAGCTAATCCGGGATTGAGTGAAACCTTCAATTTTGATAATCAATGCTATGCATGTGCTTCACAAAAATTGCTCTTCCATGATTTGGCCAACCCTTCAATGAATTTCTAATAGAAAATCTTAAATTAAGAATTTTCTATTGAATCAAATTTTTGTCTGATTTTGAATGAATCTATACACCTAGAATCAATGTGGGTGACTGGGTGTCCAGTTTGTGTAAAGTAGAGCTGCATATCATTTTGAAAAGAGAAAGACTGATCTTTTTACAAAAAAAAGTCTACACACTGAAATACAAATCAAAATGTTAGAAAGATTGATTCCTAAGGATTGAGAACTATTAATACAAGAGATGTGATCGAGCAATATGAATGTGGGTGTCAATGTATCGCAAACAATCTCTTGCACAATAGTATCCAAATAATTTGAACTCAAAAGCAATCAATAGTCTAATTTATATTTAACTTCTAAGCACCATTGCAATTTTTCCAAATCCTATTTGGTTTAGACCTTGGTCTAGAGATTTTGGCACCAAAAGGGGAAAACTGAAATTTAGAAGACTTGACTGAAGAAATTGCTTTACGGTTAGGGTACGCAGATACGGACATGATTTGGGAAGTTTCCACCATCTCAATTGGCAGATTATAATGGTCAAAGTATAGTTGACCATTATTGCACAGTGTAATTTTGGGGGGTCTCCCATTTGGGAATTTACCATAGCCTAAGGAAGTGATATCTGCCCAAGAGTTTTGGGGAGGGTATTTGGGACAAAGGTATTTGACGCTCTATCAATTTGCAAAGTTGTCTGACTACAAAAGCTCAACCATTATATGCATGAACTCTAGAGCTACTGCCCGGAGCATGAACAATGTTCCCACATTTGTACGCGCATTCAATGATTTGTTTATTATTTTTTTTCTATATTTTGCGACAAATGGTTGGCCCTCATTCTAATGTACTTTGTCCTAATCCTACAGCCCCACTCCGCAACATTACCCTCATACTCCCCAAACCGCATGTACCAATTCAGGATCAATACAACCAGGATATAGAAGATTTATAACTGAAATTAAATTTTGGAAGGCAACATTTTGGACGTTGGGGTGCTGAGGGATTAATGTGCAATTCCTCATAATGGGATGAGATCAAACACTTGCAGAGGTTTATTTGTCATTTAATCAATCTTTGCAAAGTATTAGGTACAATGTTTTGTAATTTGCCAATCTTTATAATGTGTTGTTGTGTAATGGTCCTCAAATGGTTACATTATATAACACTTAGGCACTGCAAATCTACATATTGGAAAAATTCAGTTTTACAAAAATACTTGTTGAGACATTTGACCACAATAGCAACTACTATCTATTAACAACGATGGTACAGACACATCTTCACCAATTAGGCTTGGCATTTAAAAAAGTCTCCAAGTATGATTTCACCTCGGATTTCACTATAAATCCTATATTTAATATTCCATCTTAAAACCATGCTAAAATTAAGTGGGAATATATCGCTAGGGTCCTTCCACGTCTATAAACTTATCACTCTAGTGATACCACCTACCAATACATATTTCCAAAAAAAATCATTTTATTTACACTACACTATCAAGAACTAGAGTTTTTTAAATCCTCAAATTTACAATAGTAGAGTTAGAAAGCAATGGTTTCTCATTAATACACAATTCATTTTTGAATCACTGGTGTCTAGTCTCTTGCTTCACATCAATGGTAGTGAGCAAACTTCTTGCTCTATAGTCTTCGTCTTTTTAAATCTTAATTTTTTTGAATGAACGCAATAGAATTTGATAGAATTGGACAAAATTGATTAAATAGTGCCTTACCTTCTTGAGTGGAATTGAATGAAGATTGAGAGAGCATTATCCTAATTGAAATTACTTAAAAAAGGATCAAAGTTCTTACAATGTTCATTGAACTTAGAGAATTGGTGACGTTTGTATTGGTTATTGGTATTGCTATTACAAAATGTCTTGGTGGATATGGCAAAGGTCACTAGCTCACTCCACTATCTATTTTTCAACCCAATTCTACACTTTCTAAAAC
This sequence comes from Pseudisothecium myosuroides, assembly GCA_951799445.1. Lineage (NCBI taxonomy): Eukaryota > Viridiplantae > Streptophyta > Bryopsida > Hypnales > Lembophyllaceae > Pseudisothecium > Pseudisothecium myosuroides. The sequence continues at coordinate 17,157,267 of OX637290.1, read as the reverse complement.
TCTAATACCTCATATCGCATGGATACTTAGCTATTAATGGCAATGGTGCTAGTATGTGAGCCCAAGAATGCGAGCTTGTAAGCATTGAGCCTACAATATAGGTACCTGTAATATAGATACCACATACTATAGAAGGTGTATGTATCATAAACACTTATAATATGGATATTTATAACATATATACCCTATAATTATAGACGGTTTCTATAGTATATACACCTATAACATAGGTGTGTAGTATTCTAGGTTCATAGACTTACACTCCTATGCTCACATAATAGCACCCCTCCTATTAATGGTGTGGAATATTCCACTTCATTCCATCTAAGGAAGGCAATCCTTTTCGCAACACATTAAATTGTGCAATCCAAAGTGGACCTTGCAAGATGAATTTTGTGTTCCTCGGGATAAATGTAAAAAAAAGCTCCCTATTTTGTGTTGTGCCTACAATATGTTGGAAACTTTGTCCTACTGATTTGGGGTCTCTAATAGCATATATGAATTAAGAATTTGCAAAAAAAAATTGTGGCAAATAAAAATTTCCTATGTTTTTACCAGGGTAAATTCGGCCCACAGGGCCCACTTTGGATGGCACTATCCATCCATCTCACCACCCATCTCAGAACTGGTGTAGGGTTTTTAGTCAAATGTTCATTTCTGGAAGATTTTTTTTGAATTTACACTAAGGGCAGCAACCGAGCGAAATTTAGCCAGTTTTGGGATCGCTGCTTCTCACTGCCGGCTACTGAAGCGCCATAACTGAGGTTACACTCGTTTTTTATTTTGACTAGCAGCGGCACAGGGCACGCTCCTATTGAATGAAGGATTGCTCCATTTGTTCTAATTGTATTTGGAGAGCTCCTTGAGCGAGTTCGCAACAGATGGTGGTAGAATTTTTCAATGCTGAATTGTTGATGACAGTTGTCACTTCTCATGAGTTTTCAAGCTCCTTGCTAATGCAAGTATATCAGCCAGAAGTACGAAGTCATTTTTGAATTTCAGCCAATGGAGTTTACCATGAAGTAGTTACTACCCAACATTGAAATTTTCCTAAAATAGAAATTTTCATTCCAATTGGAACGCAGGCCCTATTTCCTAGATCTCTGCATTTTACCGATTCAGAATCACAGGGAAAAATTGGTCTACGCATTAGTATTCTGCACTGCAAGTAAACGAAAAGTGAAATTTCAATTTCTGAGCATATTCTGTATTTGATCGTTTCTAAAAAAGTTGACAACAGTTCCACAGATCTTCAAAAAAATCTAAAACATGTGATTTCATCTCTGAAAAACTGAACAATTATTATTATAACTATTTAGAGTCGAAGAAGAAGTTCGACCAACAAAAATTACAATAAGCTTATCAAACCTTCAGAGGTCGATACAGTACCACACATGCTCGTACTCTCGTGATCTCGCTCGGAGGTTGAAAGTACGCAGTTCGGATCTCCGTGCACATGCATTCCGGCACGCAGCTTGCCACAGAAGGGACAAATGAATGTACATTTAGATCTAAAGTGCATACTTCCAGACCTATACAAGTATCTTCCTTTCATGTCGACAAATATCGACTGAACAACTGGTAACATGCATCATAGATCCGCTCAGAATATTCTTGTTATTCACTGATGATTGATGTCATCTCCATAGTCTAACATGTATAATTTGGGTAAATCGTCACAGCGGACTCCAGAACCCTAGTTTGTTGATGAAACGAGACTCAAACTGGAAAGAATGACCGTCAGAGAACTTTCACTCTCATCCACGGCGTAGGCCATGTAAGAAGGTGTCCTAAGATTTGCGTTTGTATCTCATCATGCGATCACGCAAAGGTCAAAATTGCAGAATAATCATCGAAAGAAAGCAGAGCTTCAGTTAGCAAAACCTAAAACGTGTTTTCGATGCATCACTGACTGAAGATGTCAAGACGACATTCCATACTCATCACAAAGCGTACCTGTAACAAGAACTAAGGAACGGATACTACAGATGCCCAAACCCTACATCGACTTTGGATGGATCTTGTGAGTCACAAAATGACATACCAAGCAGCTGTCGTTTTGATAATTTGCCCAAAGTACTTCGTGAAGAAAATGGACACCACAGAGCCGAGGGGCAAATCATATAGCAAACAAGTTTTAAAACAAATAAGAAACTGTACGAAACGCGGTAAGCGATATGCCCATTGACTGAGCACACATCCTTAATGCTCCGTTTCTCTCTAGCTACAGCCCACAAGGCAAAGGAGACACACCCAAAGACGAGCATGCACCATGAGTACAAATGTAGCAACTCCGACACTACACAAAGCAGTGGATGTTTGGAAAATGATTGTTAACAACAGACATAGATAGTCTGTCTAACTGCCCACTTGCCGAACTAATCTAGCATATTCCACCATTCAATTACTGCGCATGGGGCGACAGCATTGTACACACGGGAATGCCGGAAACCGTAACAAATATACTTCCGTGACACGAAGGATCAGTTTTCCTGGCTTGGCTCTTTCGAGCTGAATAGCAAGGTTGGAATCAGCGTCGTTCATTCGGGGAAAGTATCCTCATTTCCTAACATGTCAAACCCCACATTTCAAACCCAAGATACAAACCCTTGAAAAGAAGGGCAAGCACCTTGGAAGGAGTTCTACGGTTGTCTGGCCGCTGCCACACAACGATAAAACCATCACATGACGGTCTCTAGGCCCAACATCGCCCAGAACATCTCCATATCCAAGCATGCTTGAAAGGATATGGCGACGACTCAAAACACGTTGGCGCAGACAAACAAAAAGGCCATCAGCTCAACAACCAACAACACTGCGTAGTCGCACACGTAAGCTGCGTGCTCAGCAAAGTGGATAGGAAAAACACGGAACACAGTCAAGCAATGCCAACAAATGACACATCAAAGGAAACCCTAACTTAGACCGCGCGCGCTGGAGAGAGGGAAGGGGCTGAAAATATACAAGCTTAGGGTTCCCAAAAGCAGCCAGTGACCCTATCTCTGTTGCAAACGAGATGGGATTACTCTTTCATTATTAGGCCACCTTTACACACGAGTCTCATGTTCCAAAGTATCAGTAAGTCTTCAATTTCAAAATTCATAAGAGCAACCCCAGAGCAAGGCGCCAAAGGCATTCAACATGGGCAAGGGCAGGCCGTGGCTTAGAAATTGCCCCACAGTACGCACGCCAAGTGCAAAATTATGCCCAGACACTTCAAAAAATGAAACAAGCATGGGCAAATGGAGAGGCCATGGGCAAATGGAGAGTCTTGAATGCGGCTTGCCAAGCTAAGGTAGAGGTACCCGAAAGCATCATTTCAGAACCTAATTGTAGACATACCAAATATAGCTTATTATTTTTTGACTGAAATAATAAGCCATGTATAGTCCACCTAGAATTGCATTTCAAAATGACGCCCCTTCCTAGAAAGAGACGCCATTGGGTATAGGGACGCCATTGGGTGCCTCTACCTATTTAATAATCTTTTGAATCCTACCTTTTGAAAACTTCTCTTCAAAAGTTGAAGAGATTTTTTTTTAAGCTTTGGGCAACCCCACATCTAACACACAAAATAGGGGCGCCAAACAAGGATTTGTTGTGGTTTGGCCTGCCGCCATTTCGATTGAAGAGTCATAGCCTATAGATGGCCAAACCATAGCAAGATGTAACTGGACTAACCTTGCCTTGATATTTTCTCTTAGGATGATAAACATCAATTGTAAGAGTTTCCATGCCTTCGATCAAGACAAATGATTGATTGAACGTAGTTTAGGAATTGAATTGTAGACCATTTGGGTTGAGTTTAATTTTTTTGCCTTGCAAATAACTCTTATTCATCACAGAATCAACATATTATATATATACATACAATATCCAAAGCCATAGCAAATAGAATAAAAAAAGTTGGTGTATTGGCATTGTATATCTATATCAATTAAATATTAAAAAATATGGTAAAAAAATCACGTTGACTTTTCATTTTGGCTAAAATCAACTTGAATTTTCCAAGTTCTTTTGCCTTGGTGCTAAAACCTTCAATTTTTTCTGTAAATTGAGCATTTCTAAGGGAATTAAAATTTCATAATTGAACTAAATATACAATCCTAAATTCCACTTTAATGTTGTCATCTAATCAAGTTTGAAAAGAAATTTAAATTTAAAATTTGGATGTTAGGATATGCAGTAGAACCTCTTTAAAGTAATAAGTATGGCCAAAAATGGGCTGGCTGTATTACACTAGGGAGGGTCATTGCATTAATGAACCTTTATGCAGCCCAAATCAGGACTAGGCAATCAATATTACTTTAGAGAAGTTCTATAGTAGTATAAAATCTCAATTTGTCTCTTATCTTGATTTTGAATATATTTGACTACATCTCTATTGTATTAGAAAACACATTGAAGTTTAAGTGATGTGCATTTCCCTATAAGATGTCATGCTCATATAACAATTTTAAATGTTTTTAGAAAACTATATATATAGTCCAGTATTTGACTCCTAATATACTAATTATTTATTAAACTATGATAAAATATAGACCATTGGATTGATAATCTAGTATTAAGCAATTTTCATTTGGATGTTATATTAAAATTTAAATCTTGTCATGCTCAAATATAATACCATATATGTAGAATATATAGTCAATTTGTAGTTTCTCACACACACACAATCCAAGTTGGAAGTGCCATATGTCATGGAATCTTGTTCATCGTAAAAACAAACTTTTGTCACAGTAGTGTACTCAATTCATAAACCTTTTATGTCAAATACACAAACTATATTATGATGCGACCATAATAGGGCTCTTCAAACCTCTAAGCCTCAATTCAACAAGTGTTAACCCTAGAATGTGATTAAGGATCGGTTTTGCCTGTCTTTTGAATGACTTGAAAGAAGGTTGTAGGATGGAAAAGAACATTTTATCATCTAGTTGTTTTTTGGAAGTTGCTTGACTATATTTTTAGCAAATAAAACATTACATATTGATTCCTTCATTATGCTATTATTGACATTTTCCAAAAAAAAAGGGGCTTAATCCAAGGATCATCCTTTTATCGTAGTGTATTTTGGCCACTTCTTGCTATTTATCCTTGTCTGATGTGAATTCTAAACACAAAAATGATATTTTTTGAATTTGAATCCAACTAACGAAATAAAGTTTATCAAGTTTAGTTTCTACTCCAATCAAAAAAATTGATAAATATTAAGATTCAATATTTCATTGCAATATAAAATTTGGACATATAACTATGGTTTGTTCATTTTTTAATTTAAGAATGACAAGGTAACTTTGGTTTATAATATGATGTTCTACACTATAATATTCATTCAAGGTGAAATTTTTAAATTTTTTTAGTGTAATGTGTATTCGATATGAATTTTCATTACTTTTTCTATAATTTCTATAATAAAATCACAATAGTTTCAAATCTTCACAAACAAATCTGAAAATTTTACCTTTGATAAAGAACACTTAGTTCATCTCGGAAAAATAAATGTAAAAAACCTCATTCATATATAGTTGCAAAATGGCAGCAAACATAGTGAAGGATAGAATCCGTGGTTTATGGCCCGTCCTTTCAGTGTGAAACCCTAAACCCTAAAAACCTGAACTTGTTCCTCGTTTCAATTGCATCGAACATTTCAAGCAGGGTTTGGGATTAGGGTTTCGTGGAGTGTCGATGTAGCTATGGCCACGCGATCTCTCCTCCCTCGCTTGCTCCGCAATGTATTGACGTCCCCGGTTCCGACGCAGCACTGCACTGCTTCACATTCTGCGTCTCATTCTGCACCGTCTGGCGCTTGCCTTCAACAATGCCGATCCTTTGTGCAGATGCGGACGAGGTTGGAAGTCGCTGACAACTCTGGAGCCAAGCGCGTTTCGTGTATCAAGGTCCTGGGTGGTGGCAAGCACGGCAAGCTCGGCGATCTCATCATCGCCTCTGTCAAAGATGCCGTTCCGCGAGGCAAGGTGAAAAAGGGCGAGGTCGTGAATTGCGTCATTGTTCGTGCGGCGATGCACAGGCAGCGCAGTGATGGGAGCGAAATTAGGTTCGATAAGAATGCAGTTGTTATAGTGAATAAGCAAGGGGAGCCTATAGGGACGCGTATCTTTGGACCTGTTCCTCATGAACTGCGAATGAAAAACTTTATGAAAATTTTGACGTTGGCTGATCACGTCACATAGAGGAATTCAGTGTGATCATTGTCTTGTGCTCGCGCATTTCGCTGTCCAATTCTGGTGAGATTGAAATCGTTAGTGTAAAGTGATGATTCAAAGAATTGTGCTTAGGGTTTCCCTTCGCCATTTTATCGACTATGCAGGTAATTCTGTCTGTGCTATTTGCAATTTGAGCAATTCTTCAAGTATTCATACGATCTGAATTTCTCTGGACTTGATTATCAGTGTCTAAGTGAGGTCAGGCAGATTTCTTACATTCGTGATGATTGCATGCATGGATGACTTGCAGTTTTATGGTTTCTACTTTCTCGTTGTGATCCAATGGAATTTCTTTGTGAGCAGATGTATGTACATTTATGTCTGGAGTATACTGCTGGTTTAGATTTTTTAATGAAGTCTCGAACACGTTATTTTACACTGTTTTCGTAAATTCGGTAATATTCCTGGAACTCCCTGCATTGCTCTGGAGCTTTACATTTTTTCTACGTATGGGACATCACGTTGACATCACGTATGGGACATCACGTCTTTCTGTGCTGGTCTAACGGCTTCTGTCTCTTGTAACTCACTGCCCAACCTACAGTGTTCCAATTGAAGTGCTCAACAGGACATACTGAGAACCGGTATGTTCCAAGTCTCTAGAATCAAGTTATTTTCTGCTCCATCCATGCTGCCGGCCGTTTGTGTCCCAGTTTCACAGTGTGTGTTTTCAAGCATCTGCTCGTCGTCATTCGCTTCAGTTTCCTTTCCTGCACTGTATGCTATTTACATGAAGAAAATATTGCCTGATTATTGTGTGGGTTTTTGGCCCTTGTATCTCAACTCTATTGCATGATTTTATGTTCACGAATGCTCAATTTCTGCGTCAACGTACGCTTCGATCTCTAACAAGTTCTCGAGCTGGAGGGCACTCAGAGTTAGTTAAGTGTTGCAGGCAATATGTTAATTCACTAGTGACGCAGTCGGTGTGAAGTTGAGTAGTGGTTTCCATTAGCAGGACGTTAAAGCCAATAAGCAGCGGTTTCCCCGTATTTGCCGCGGTTACCGTGGCAGTTAACGACATGCCTCATCCGACGGCTCTGATCGACTTCATTCCGGATTCCTCGCATCAAAGGGATTCAGCTGACACTGTCAGTAAAACTATGCTGTACTTCCCACCATGGCCACTTTGTGTGCTGTTCTCCTCACCCACTAATTCGCCCGATTCCTTTGAGGACTTGCAGGATGCTGTGGCATTGGTTCTGCCTGAACAGGAATCTCTGCTGTCGTTTGTTTGTCGTGATACTATAATCGATTGTTGTGCCTAGCATTCGAGTCATTCTTGAGCTCGCGAATATTTTGCGTCCGTTACTGCGTTGAAGAGCAATTCATCTGCTCAGCGTTAGATTCTGCTCCCGTAGAATCTCATCATTGTGAAGAAGAATGAGAGAGTGCTTATCCATCCATATTGGCCAGGCAGGAATCCAAGTTGGAAATGCTTCCTGGGAGCTTTTCTGCTTGGAGCATGGCATTCAGGTATATACTTTTCACGGAAGTCCTTTATTCTTCCTCTTCAATCACGTAGCGAATTATCAGAAGAATCCAAACCGAACTTTTTTAGTTATTAAGGGAGCTTCAGTATATGATCTGTGTTTGTTTGCTCACTAGTTGGCAGAACTTGCGTTATGTGCAGCCGGATGGTCAAATGCTAAGCGATAAGTTGTTGAGTGGGGACGAAGCCTTCACGACCTTCAACGACACTGGTGCTGGCAAGCATGTGCCTCGTTGTGTGTTCATGGACTTGGAGCCTACGGTTGTCGATGAAGTGAGAACTGACACTTACCGCCAGCATTTCCACCCTGAGCAGCTCATTAGTGGCAAGGAAGATGCTGCCAAAAATTTCACCCGTGGACACTACACTAGTGGGAAAAATTACAGTTTCTGAAAACTGAGAGCGTAACGTGACTTGGAGGAAATGAAAATGCCTTTTAGAATAGCTGTTGTGCTGCATTGCTCCGGGGAAGTGATTGAAAGCTAAATGCTCTTTGAGCTCGATAATGATCTAATATCGACCTATTAATGCTGGGAGCTGCTGATTTGTTTATATGGCTTCTGAAGACATTTCATTCTACCAAGTCACCATTTTCATTGCATAATTTTCTTTAACTGCACCTATGATGATGCAGTCGGGAAGAAGATCGTAGATCTTTGCCTGGACAGGTTCCTCAAGCTTGCGGATAATTGCACCAGCCTTCAAGGATTTCTGGTGTTCCATTCGGTGGGTGGTGACACTGCATCAGGCTTGGGTTCTCTACTCTTGGATAGGCTGTCCGTGGACTATGGCAAGAAATCAAAGATATTTATGTGCATATTCCCTAGCCCACAAGTGTCCGGAGCAGTGGTGAAGCCGTACAACAGCGTCTTGTCAACCCATTCTCTTCTGGAGCACACTGATGTGGCCCTCATGCTCGACAACGAGGCCATTTATGACATCTGCCGCAGGAGCTTAGATATTGAGCGACCCACTTGCACCAATTTGAAGCGACTTGTTGTCCAGGTTAATATCTAACTTGATTAGCTTCTGTACCTAAACGATTATCGAAACTTCCTTTCAATATGTTCATTTGAGCTTTTGACTGATTTTTGAGATATGTTAGTCAAAATAACAAAGTTTCGCAACTGCCGGGGTTTTTACGAGTTTCAGTATTGTCATCGGATAGCTTGTTCATATGATTTCAGAGAGCCATAAGTACTTAGAGACTCGACCAAAGCACGTTCACAGGATCACCTGCAAGGAGCTAATGAGTCCCAGTGAGAAACGCTCATTTCAGATGACAATTTGGTTAGGCGGCTCTCTCTGCCGATCACACTTGTCGGACATTTGATTTCTTGCGAGTCGTGTCATCGCTCATGGCATCCTTGCGATTTGATGGAGCCCTGAACGTGGACCTGACTGAGTTTCAGACCAACCTGGTGCCTTACCCCGAATCCATTTCATGCTTTCATTGCACGCACCAGTGATATCCGCTGAGAAGGCTTATCACGAGCAGCTGTCAGTATCTGAGCTCACCAACGTATTCGAGCCGTCCAGCATGATGGCTAAGCGCGATCCCCGCCATGGCAAATATATGGCTTGCTGCTTGATGTACCGCGGCGACGTCGTGCCCAAGGACTTGAATGCCTCAGTCGGTACCATCAAGACCAAGCGTATCATCCAGTTTGTGGACTGGTGTCCAACAAAATTCAAGTGCGGGATCAATTATCAGCCGCCCACGGTTGTGCCAGGTAGTTTTGCAGCAATTTGGTTACAATGTAGGTGCTTATGAAAGCATGAAATAATTAAAGAGGCATGACTTTCAAGTAGGCTCTCGATTATATGATCACCCTCTACAGGTTATGCTTCTGAACTCCTGTCGGTTGTGCCAGGTGGGGATTTGGCCAAGGTGCAGCGATCTATGTGCATGATGTCCAACACCACGAGTTTTGCTGAGGTATTCTTTGTTAGGATGACATCATCCTATAGATTAAATAGTTAGCTTAATAGCTAGATTATCTTTAGTATATTGGAAGGTCACTTCCCATAAGATGTGTCTCTTAAGACTTGTCCTTTGGACTAGTATATATTGTACTCATTTAATATATAATTCTAAGTTCCACATTTCTAACATGGTATCAGAGCTAGTTTGTTTTATAGGTTTGAAATTTTTATTTTCATAAAATTATAAGATTAAAGCTTCTGACAAAATGTGTCAAGGATGTCATATCCTCAATAAAGAAGATGTGACAAATGAGACAAACACAACAATAGAAGAAATCCTCAATACAGAAGATGGCGAGACAAATGAGACAAACACAATAATAGAAGAAATACATCCAAATACCTCCATCATTATTCCACCAATTTTTGATGAAGAATTTTTCAAATTTATGGATTATTTAATGCTTGTAATGCAAGAAAATGCATTATTTGATGAACAATAAATAAATAAATTTACTCCATGAAAAAGATAAAAAAATAAAATTTAAAACAAAATGTCTCAATTTAATATCACCAATCTTAAAAATGTAGCCAAATTTGATGGCAGTTATTTCCATGTGTGGAAGCACAACTTACTATTAATTCTACAATCAGAAAAACTCTTGAGAATTGTAGATGGTTCAGAACCAAGACTAATCACACCACCACCTACTCCTGGAGGAACAATTCCTCACACTCCTGAGACTGGAGCAGGTAGCAAAGGCGTGTGGGATGACAAAGACATCCAAGCAAAAATAATTATAAGAAATTGTTTAGAACTAAATCAAATTTCTCACATTATATCAAAACAAACCTCTAAAGAATCATGGGACGAGTTATGTAGGTTGTATGAAGCCCAAGACTCTGTCACCAGAATGTACTTAAAGGAACGGCTAACGACGCTAAAGATGAAGGACAATGACAGTGTGACAAAACATGTACACACATTCAGATCCCTTCTCGATCAATGCGCAGCGGCCGGAGCCCCTATAAGTGACGAGGATGTTGTCATCACATTAATGCGCAGCATGCCTACTAGTTATCGAAATTTTTTAATTTCAATACGAGGTCAAACTTTGACCCTACAAACTTTAATAACTTACTTAATTCAAGAAGAAACCATGTTAAAAAGCTTGGATGACAACTATTCTAATGGATCAACATCAGCTTTACTATTTAAACAAAAACCTTGGAAACATAATCCGCAAAGGATTCCATTTAGCCGAAATCCAAATCGGTTTGGTAATAAATTCTACCAAGGCTCTAAATCAAACTATGATAATAAAACTTATCAAGGAAGTAATAAACCATATCAAGGAAGCAAACCTTACTACAATCAAAATCAAAACTTTTCCAATAAATTTAACAATCAATCAAGAAATTCTGAAAATTTTAGTACATTTAATAATTCACACAATTCAAAGCCTAAGTTTTGCTCAAATTGTGGTAAACCTGGGCATGATCCTAGAGATTGTCGTAAGCGCATTTTTGATGAAAATGCTAAAAATTCTCCTAAAAATCAAGGAGAAAATAAAGACTTTTTATATATAGCAGCCTTAAACACAAAACTTACTTCTTCAACTAGTTGGATAGTTGATACAGGAGCTACCAAACATATGGCTCATGACAAAAATACTTTCTTAATTATGCACCTCTCCCACAAGGACAATTTGCATATACAATAGATGGTTCGACTCATGAAATTCAAGGTGTGGGTGAAGTAAACATAGTACTTTCCAACGGATGTGAACGAATTATCTCCAACGTATATCATGTCCCCCATATGCAATGTAATTTATTTTCTGTTAAACAACTTGCCCAAGCTGGCGGTAAATTTCAAATTGAAGGAAATACCGCAAGTTTATATAATTCAAAACAAGAACTAATTGTAACTTGTATTCTTGACCAAGATTTATATACACTTGGTCATTCTAAAATGCCACAACAGATAGCTTTAACAACAACTAGTGAGAGTCTTACTACAATATGGCATAATCGCCTTGGCCATATCAGCCTAAAAAGATTACAAGACATCATAAAACACCATATGGTCAAAGGAATAAATTTAACACAAATAAAAGACATTCTTTTTTGTGTTTCTTGTATGATTGGAAAACAACATCGTCTCAAATTTCCTAAACAAGCAGAACATAGGGCTCAACACCTATTATATCTTATACATTCCGATATTAAAGGGCCATTTGACCCAACTCACATAGGATTTAAATATTTTATTACTTTCATTGATGATTTTAGTAGATATACAGTAACATATCTATTGAAACTTCGTTCACAAGCACTGACAAAATTTCAAGAATATAAAGCCTATTCTGAAAGATTTACTAATCAAACAATTAAATTTTTACGTAGTGATGGCGGTGGTGAATATACCTCCGAGGCATTTAAAGAATTTTGTTTGACCAATGGCAAATAACAACTCCATATACTCCTGAGCAAAACGGGGTCGCTGAACGAAAGAATCGTACCTTGATTGAAGTTGTTCTTAGTATGCTTTACCACGCGGGTTTTACGAAATCTTATTGGGGTGAAGCATTGCTAACAGCAAATTATCTTCAGAACCGACTCCCTACTAAAATTCTTACCAATATTACTCCATATGAAATTTGGTATGGTCATAAACCAAACTTATATTATTTAAAGGTATTCGGATGTACTGCATATGTACATCGTCCAAAAGAAACAAGACACAAATCTAAGTTAGAGTCCAAATCTCTTGAATGTTGGTTTTTAGGATATGAAGATGGCATTAAAGGGTATCGTCTACAAGACAAATCTAGTAAGCGAATAATTATGTCTAGGGATGTTATTTTTAGAGAAAATCAATTTCGTCAACAACAACCAAGCTTAAATCACAATAATATTAGCAACACCGATTTAGAACTCCAATTACATCCAAATTTCTTCAAACCCTACTCTCATACTCAACCACCTATTAATACAAATTTGCCTATTCACAATCAACCATTACAACAAATCCCACACCCTCAACCTATATTAAATTTAGAATCAATTGAAGATCTTGAATCTCATCCAAGTCCAACAACACTTACTCAACACTTAACTGACTCGTTTAGCAAATTAAATCTTCCCGATGGTATCTCATCAAATGATGAGACCTATGACGTTTTTTGGAACAATGCTTATGAACCTTCTCCAAGTAATTCTCAAATAACCAACAATAATCTTATTGATCAAGATTCATTAGATTTACTTCCAACTCAAGACCCATCACCTATACCAAGAGCTTCTACTCGAAAAAGGAAATCACCGGAGCGATTAATTGCTTCTATAGAAGGTAAGCCTCCAAAGAAAACTAATACTAAACCTCAAAAAGCCAAAGTACCTTGGAAAATATTTGCTGCTCACATTGACTCAAATAACCATGACTTTTCAAAATTACCAAGTGATCCAACTACTTATAAGGCAGCAATGGAAAGTCCAAAAGCCCAAGAATGGCAAGTAGCCATTGCAGCTGAATTCAAATCTTTACTCAAAAATAATACATGGGACTTAGTCCATCTACCATCAAATAGAATTCCTGTAGGTTGCAAATGGGTTTTTAAAACAAAACGTGGACATAATAATGAGATTCTTAAACGCAAAGCTCGATTAGTAGCAAAAGGTTATTCTCAACAAGAAGGTATTGATTACCATGATACTTTCTCACAAGTTCTTAAACTCTCTTCTATGAGAGCTTTATTTGCCTTTGCAGCATACTATTGTTTATACATCCATCAAATGGATGTCATCACTGCCTATCTTAATGGAGACCTACAAGAAGAAATTTTTATGATCTTACCAGAAGGCTTAGCTTCGTTCATATCATCTCTTAAATTATCAACAACATTAGTTTGTAAATTACGAAAAGCTCTTTATGGTTTGAAACAATCCGGTCGCACTTGGTATCAAAGATTATTTAAATTCCTTATCTCTATTGGTTTTATTGTAAGTGAGGCCGATACAAATGTCTATATCCAACACGTTAATAAACATTTTATTATATTGGCAATATATGTTGATGACTGCATATTAATTACAAATAACAATAATTTATTACAAAAGACCAAACAACAATTATCTTTAGAATTTGAAATGACCGATTTAGGCCCTGTAATAAACACTACCATTTTAGGATTAGAAGTAAAATATCGCCAAGATATAGGTCATCTTGAAATATTACAATCCAAATATATAAACTCTTTATTATCCAAATTTAAAATGGAGTCTTGCAATCCTGTGACCACTCCAATGGAGCCTGGTATAAAATTAACAAAGAATGATAGTCCAACTACTCAAGAAGAAATAAACAAAATGAAAAGCTTTCCTTACAAGACATTAGTAGGAAGTTTATTACATTTATCTGTAAATACAAGACCTGACATTTCATTTTCAACAAATACAGTTGCTCAATATTTAGCAAATCCAGGATTACCACATTGGAATTCAGCAAAGCGCATATTGCGTTATCTAAAAGGAACTATTTTTCTAGGTCTTTCATATAAACGATCTCGAATTCCTTTCACATTGCAAGGCTTTGCCGATGCAAATTGGGCAGGCAATATCGATGATCGCCGATCTACATCAGGATATTGTTTTTCATTAGGAAATTGTCTAATTAGTTTGGCCAGTCGCAAACAACGCTCAGTGGCTTTAAGCACTACTGAAAGCGAATACATGTCTTTATCTAGGGCATCCACAGAAGCAATTTGGCTTCGACAATTACTCAACAGTATAAATTATCCTCAAACAAATCCAACGATTATTTATGCAGATAACCAAAGTGCAATTCAACTTTCAGAGAATCCAAGATTCCACGATCGAAGTAAACACATTGATATTCAAGTTCATTTCATTCGGGAACAAATACAAGCTCAACAAATCCAATTACTATATTGTAGCACACATCAAATGGCTGCTGACATCCTCACCAAAAGTTTACCCAAAGACAAACATTACAATTGTCTTAGTCTTATGGGATTGGATCTCAATAGTTTAGAAACTATTTAATCAAAGGGAGTGTTAGGATGACATCATCCTATAGATTAAATAGTTAGCTTAATAGCTAGATTACCTTTAGTATATTGGAAGGTCACTTCCCATAAATGTGTCTTTTAAGACTTGTCCTTTGGACTAGTATATATTGTACTCATTTAATATATAATTCTAAGTTCCTCATTTCTAACATTCTTCAGGGTTGATCTTAGATTCGACCTTAAGTACTCCAAGCGTGCGTTTGAGCACTGGTACGTCGGTGAGGGCATGGAAGAGGGTAAGTTTTCTGAGGCTTGTGAGGATCTGGCTGCCTTGGAGAAGGACTACGCTGAGTCGGACGAGAACGGTTGCGAAGACGAAGGCGAAGAGTGTTAGTGAACTCAATGAATGGCGACCTCCACTTTCACTGCGTACGTGGTTTACAGGGTCTTGCCCAGATCGTGATCCTAGCTTGCTGATAGCATTCTGCTACCGAGCTTCTTTTGTTGCCCTATAGCCGCTGTGCGTGAAGGTCGAAGTTTAAGGTCAGTGAGAGTCAACGATTTTTTTACAGGCGAAATGGTGCCTGATGGCGATTTTTTTTCAAAGGGGTACCAAAATAACAATAAAACATGATAATTTTTTTAAGTTATCTCGCCAGGAACTACTGAAAGTAGAAAGTAACATCGCCAGTAATCTCCCACCCACTACCTGAGTGTCGCCCTGATGATGAAGCTTTGTTCCCCTTGTTTGCAGTGGATGGCGCCACTTGGCAAAATCTAGTAACCTGACTTCAAGTTCTGGTGCCAGAGTTGCAGGCCCTCCCTCTGCGCCAACGCTGTAGTGCCATGTGTTTTCGCCAGTACCATTCGCCATCACAACAAGAGATGTCGTCTGTTAGTCTGTTACATGTAGGCAAACTTGATCTTCTTCTGATGCGACTCCATAATGATTGTTACTGGCATGCAAATATTTTTCATAGAATTTGGCTGTTGGGGGGATGGTTTAGGTACTGAATGTGAGAATGTCGCGTTCATGGCCGCCTTTGGCCGCCTTTAGTGAATTTGGTCTGTAACTCTGTATGTTTGAAACTCCTAGATTTTTGTCTGTTGTGGCAGGATGTCGCTACTTGGTTCATTATCGAACGGATTCATGGCAGCATTTCATAAAATTGAAGATCTATATAATTGCAACTCCAGGAATGTGCTGCAACAATGCAACCTCTTGAATTTCATGCTCATTGCTCTGTATGCAAGCATCGTTGCAACTTGCCGCTTCACTTGCTTGATTTTTGGGTTGTTCACTGCCATTTTGACGTGATTCCGAAGTGCTCTACGTTGTCGACCATCATCGTTGGTGAATCTTGATTCACCATTGCGAATTGAATTCTACTAACGATGCTCTCTGATCTAGACGTTTAGAATTGTGGTGTGCTTTGAGGTCACTGTTGCTTTGTGTTTAGTGTTGACGAGTGACGACGATGGTTGTATATGTTTCTTGACGCTGTTTTTGGAATTTGTGAGTCTTGTTGGACGCAACTTCATTGATTTGTATGCAAATTCTGCAGCTTCACTCCTAGTTTAACTTGTGTTTGTTGTAGTCTACGTTTAGAATGGTGATTGTTGGGTCAACATTGCATCGCTACTACAGTCGAATTCCGAGCACAGGTTCTTCTACTTCGTCATCTGGTTTGACACCAGCTGCGCTTCTTTCTTCGTCAATTCCGTCGAGTAATTCAGAGTCTATTGCGGCATATACTGAAGGCGTCCCTAACGGTAGTTGTAATCAAAGTGAAGGAATGTCTGTTTGTAGGACTTTACATCGACCGACGAAGAAAACTACAGAAAAAACTAAGCGCCGAAGGTCAAACCCTGCTGTTGCTTTGATCACCGCAGGTGTGCCGCTTACCTGCAGTCCGCCTGTTTCTGCAGACTCTGTTGTAGAAGTCATAGCTTTATCTTCGGACGGATCGACCGCTACAGTGGAGTCGGCTGAAGCTGCTGCACTGCGGAAGGGAAAAAAAAAGTTACCGACTATTGAAGAGGAGGACGACTACTCCGATGAAGAGTTCATGGCTGAACCAAAGTTGAAGATGCCAAAGAAGTCCTATGAGGCAACTCAAAAATTCCAGGACACATGGGCCGCTAAACTGCCATGGGCAGAGTTATATCGAGGTTCTGACGGCTTGTATGAGCATGTGAAGTGTATTGTGTACGCAGATTACAGGAAAGCCAAAGATCTTGGGTCCGAAATGGGATACCCTCAGTAAACATGGTGGGAAGCGGAAGGCTACCCGAAATATGCCGCTGGGGATCAAAAAGGGCCAGTGGTACATTGCAAAAAATTACAAGCACCTCCGGTACGAGAGACTCTATGCATCGAGGAATACTGTCACTGTCGCTCAACAACCTGCGGTGGTGAGGGGAGAACGAGCACGAAAGAGGCTGCAGTTTGGAACGATTTTGCAACTGCTTCAACAAGGCCGGCCGATGCAGGAGTATCAAGCATTGCAACCGTTGTTTACATTCTTGGAGGTCCCAAAGTTGCCAAAACGCCACTGGTCTGACAACTCGGGCTGGGAACTGGCAGAATGTCTCTTCCGACAAGTGCAGCTGAAGACGGAGGAAGAGATGTCGAAGGCGAGCTTCTTTTCAATCAGCTGTGACGAGGTTACCACATTGGATAATCAGTCGTGGATTTCAATCCATGGGTACACCTGCGATAGTTGGGTGAGGAGGCCGATGTTGTTATCACTCCAACGCATCACCGAAGGCACTAACAGCAACAATCTCACTGCGGTCATAGTGAAGGCAATCACAACTACCGGGGGTGTCAAGGAGGAGGAATTGTCGACACGATTTGCTTCATTTGGGGCAGGTAAGACTATTCTTTTCCAACTCTCCTCTTCTGTGGTCCATGTTTGTTCCATGTTCATGTGATGCATGCTTGTCCGACTGTGGTATCATGCTCGCTTGCTATCACATGTGGATCATGTTGTTGACGATGCATGCTTGGTGATTTCTGAACATTGCTCTAGAAAACTAATTGTGTACTTGTATGTTGCACAGACAGAGTGACAACATTTCAAGGCAAAAAATAGGGGGTCGTGAAACATTTGCAAGACAAATTCGCACCAAGAGTTATGGGCATTCACTGCATGGTGAGAATTTCTGAAGACTCCTTTTTATTTCTATTTCATGTTGTAGTCTTTATTCATGGTATATGTGCCTTGGAGCAGCACTGCTACAAGTACTAACTCACTATTTGTTTGTGGTGCCACAGGCTCACAGGACCAACTTAGCCGTTCAAACTTTGAGTGCTCTACCTGTTGTGGAGAGAATCGAAGACATGTTGTCCTCGTTGTATGCTTTTTTTGCACACTCACCAAAGCGGCACTTGGAATTTGTCAAGCTTGCCGAAGTCATGCAGTCCAAGGGTTTAAAAATATTGAAAAATGTTAAAACCCGTTGGATTAGTATGTTATCACCTGCAGTTCGTGTAATGAACGAGTATAGGGTGCTACTTGCCAAAATGTCGCAAGATTCGGAGCGTCCAACAGATGATGAGCATGGAAAGAAGGCAAAGGTTGATAAGAAGCTCATGGGACTGGCTCTGAAGAACCTGAATCTCTTATCTGACGTACAGGTCTTGCTGGGCTTGTCGGCGATGCTTCCCTTGCTGCGAAGTATGCATGCGTTGATGCAGTTTGCACAAAGCCGTGATGTATTCGTGTGTGACTATGTGTCAGCCATTCAAATTTGCATCGGTGAGGTGACTGCTTTATACCTTGACGACAACACTGCATTCACACAAGATCAGTTCTGGGACTTCAAACACCTCATGCATGCGCGACATGACGCAATTCCAATGAGTTGGGTGCCACAAAGCTCCTTCGACTTAAACAATGATGCTGAAGACGTGTTGCACTTCACACCTACAGGATTCAGTATTCCGGCTATTCATCGATGTCCCACTGAAGAAGTGGAACATGTTGCTGCTGTGGCAGCAGTAGTCGGACCGCCAACTTCAACGGTTGCAGATTCTACACCGACTACTCCAGATTCAATTGTTGCACCGCCTGCTGTTGGATCGGCATCACCTGCAGCGGGTGTACCAGTCACGCGGCATGTCTATTACAACATTGTGGAGGATTGCAAGAAGATAAGCAAAGGTAATGCATTCCCCCACTCTCCCCTTTTTGTATTCATTTTTTTTTATTTTTTATTTTGTAATGCTACTTTGCTACATGTCTCAGAATGCTAAAACTTGTGCTTTTGATTGTAGATGCGGCTCAAAAGCTCATATCTGAATTAGAGGCGCGGTTCCCATCATCGGATCTCATGGATGCCTTTGGGATCGTGTACCTGCAGTATTGGCTGGCTGCAAGCGCCAATGATGACTTTGCTCAGCATCTGAGCGTGATCAAGGATCATTACGGGCGGGTGAAGAAATACGCACTCCCCCCGCGGCAAAAGAAGACAACTCTGCCTGTAGAAGATAGCGACGAAGAGGAGTGCGGTAACAATGTTCCAAAGGATGGGGGGGATGCTGCGCAGGCAAAACTGAAAGAGGCCAAAGGGAAGGAAGGCTTGCCGATGCTTTCGGTGCAGAAGCTTGACGAGCAGGCCTCGATGTTCAAAATTGCTATGCATGGCAATTGCGAAGCCGCAATGAAGGGAGATAACCCCGTGAATCCATTGACACGGCTCTGGCGACGCATTGAAGCCAATAGCTTGTTGCGCCACAAGCTCTCCGAATACATGAAGATTACCGAAATTGCAGTGGTGACAGTCCTTGGCAGCGTAGAGGATGAGAGGACGTTTAGTACGTTGAGTTTCATGAAGAACAAGCTCCGAAATTGCCTTTCCACGCATCTGCCACTTGTGGTGGGGATGCACGCACAGGAGTTTTATGGACTCTACGATTTTCCATATGACACAGCATATGAAAAATGGAGGAGTTCAAATAGGAAGGAGGACTAACTAATGTGGGTTATGCAGGTTCACTAGTCAATGATGAATGCAACGGAGTCCAACGTCTGTTGGACTGCCGCTGAAAATCCCGGTTCACCAGAGTCCCATAATTTCGTGTTTGTTGCGTTGTTGCGTGCTTGTCTGTTTGTGTTTTGACCTGTGATGAATTTTCTTTCTTCAAAAACTAACCAGTTTTGTCCTTGTTCTTTGTGGTGCTCTAAGGCTTACCTCTACCGTGTGATTGTGAATTTGCTTTCAGTCCTTGCATTCGGGTTCTGAGATTGTTGTAACCTGTTGTTTCATAGCTTGGTGATTAAAATGTTAAGAAAAATCCTAGAGTCTGGTGAACCGGGATCTGAGACTACCTATAATTTATCCATATCTTGCTTAGGGTACATGGCTGGTAGCTTTTATGTTTAGAATTGTGACAACTTTTTACAATTTTTTGAGTACTTAAAAGTTAGACCTTGCAGATGGAACTTACTTTGTTTTTTTCCTTTGGCGCCAACTTTTGCTCAGAAACAATATTGTATCGCCAGAGTATTTATAAATGTGTTGCACCTAAAACTTCTATGTCGCCAGGAAGTGGCAAAAAAATTTACTAGACTGTAGCCAAAAATCATGTAAGAAAAAAGAGGAGTAGCCACAACTATTCGATTTTATTTTATTTAATAAAGCCAATGGTTCACTCCCACATATGTCTATGTTGCCAGACGAGCTCTATTTTGTAAAACCTAGAAAAAACGCTGGTGAGAGTATCTCAGTGTCTATTAATTGTAGGTGTCTTGTTCAATTAAAGTACAGTACAATGCAATACAGTACTGTACAGTACATTCTCCGCATTGTGTCAGCCTGTCTGTTTTATGCACACGCCGTTTGAGGCATAACGAATGCGAGATCAGAGTTACTTACGTTGAATCTTTCCACGTGCCCAGGAGGTAGGGTACGTTCTATACTTCTTGTGTCGCCCCTACTATCCTATGGACTTGTCGCTTTGGTGTAGGACCTTGAACGAATAGATTCTTAATTCATACTGGTCTCAAAGAAAAGATTGAAGTTCTTCTACAGTTAATCCCTAATGTTCTTTCATGTTTAGAGGTTCAAAACTACTTCAGTACAATAGAACTCCTCTAACTCAATGGATCTTGGACCGCTTGACAAAATTAGTTCAGAGAGGGTCTGCGCATTAGAGAGGTTCTGCACATGCAGACTTGGCATCTTGGGTTTTGTGGGTTTCTTGTCAGAGGACACTTGTCAAGCTCATTATATAGTACAAATTTTTTTTTTCTAGAGCCAGGACCACGAGGACCGGATGCTCTACAAGGGTTTGTTGAGTCATGGAGGTTGTACTTACAAGGATTCTACTGTATACTAATCTTCAAAGCAAGGCTAAAATCCTCATCTGTATTTATATTTTAACGAATTCAACTATAGGATGATTTAGTTAACTTCATAATAAGAAACTTGACCAATTGCAAGATCATGATGCTTGGATTTCAAAAGAAGTATCAATCTTCAACTCTTTCCAAATAGTTAGATTTCATCTTTCAAAAATTTTACCCCAAAAATGTATAGTTTCCTTAACTTGCAACTCTCCATAATAGAGTTAATCACAAAATTAACCCTAGTTTGTAGAAGGGGTGTTAGAGGAAGGATTAATTAAGAATAGTTCAAAAGAAACACAATACCAAACTCTATTAGACCAAATTTGGGTGCTGCAAAGAGTTTGGTATTATGTTTTTTTCAAATTCTGGCTCATGGTCCCTCATTGCATACACTTTATGAATAACTCCAATATGTAGAAGAAATAAGTTGGAAATATATTAAAAAAATTCATTTAAAAAAATTTATATTCATGCTTAAAAAAAATGATAAGTCAAAAGAACTAAAGAGTGATTTAACCCCCTAAAGGACTAGTATGTGTTTTTTGGCTGAATAGAAATTTTAGGCAGGTATGTGCAACTACAGATTTCCATATTTTGGGCTGAAATTTTAATAGAAGGTGGAGACGAGGAATATCTTTCATATGCACTAAATTTCATGACATTTGAAAATAGGAGTCAAAAGTTATGGCCTAATATGTCACTTCTTTTTGTAACTAGGCAGTTTGGGCAGATCAAAAAAATCATTTTTTTTTAAAACAAAAATTTGAAATTGGCTTTCTAGAGTTATATATACGTGGAAAGCTTTGAATCATTCCATTTCGACCAATGAGTCAAAAGTTATGAGGAGTTTTAGTTTGTGAGCAGTTATGGATTCTCTACCCAAAAATAAACTTTCAAGTCGTTTATTTCACTGAATTTCCAATATTTTTTGAAAAAACTAAAACCATAAGATGTAAATTGTTTAGAACAACATTACAACCATTGGGATTGACATTTTTCAATTCCATAATTAAATTCTTAACAATTTAGTATTTTGAATCATTCTCTACTTCTTTCTACTTACTATTTTTTTCCTATATGTTGTACAATTCCAAGTGACTTGAAAATTTTCAAGCATGTAAAAAACTTGTTTAGAAAAATGAATCCAAAGAAGCACTACCATTTTGAACATTTTTTCATAGAAAAGTGAGCTTGTGAAGTGCAGCTGCCCGAAATTTTGCAGGGCCAAAAAAAGGATTTTTGTCAAATCAAACGCTAATATCTTGCAATCCACATAGTGGAAATTTCTGAAATTTTTTCTACATCTTTTCAAACCAGTGTTACGAGATCCTACGGTTAAATGTGTCAATAAAAAAAAATTCAAAAATTTGGTACTTGTATTGAAATTGGCAGTTTTTGAGCCGTTTTCGGAAAAACATAGTCATGGAACTTTAGGGGTTAAAATACTAAATCATTTACAATTTAGTTATGGATTTAAGAAATGACAATCCAATAATTGTAATGTTGTAATAAACAATCTACATCCTATGATTTTATTTTTCTCCCAAAATATTAAAAATTGAGTCAAATAAAGGACTTCAAAGTTCATTTTAGAATAAAGTTTTTATAATTGTCCGCGAACTAAAACTCCTCATAACTTTCATCACATTAACCCTTAAAGTTCTTTAACTATATTTTCACCAAAAACACTCCAAAATTGCCATTTCTAATACAACTACCAAATTTAAAGAAAAAATATTTTTGAACACATGTAATTGTAGTACCTTGTAGTACGCTGGTTTGAAAAGATGTGAAAAAAATTCAAAAATTTCCGCCACGTAGTTTGCAAGATATTAGCATTTAAATTAATAGAATTTTTTTAGGGGACCTTATGAAAAATCAGGCACCTGCACTTCACAAGGCCAAATTTGTTGGGTTTTTTGTTGTAGTTGTGTGATAAATGCTAACCTTTAGGAAGCATGGAAAACTAGTTTCTTAATGGCAAAGGACAAGGCAAAGTATGTTGAAATGGAAGAAGCGTTATAATCTAGTGGTAAGTGGGACTATCCATGGATTTCTTTTTTTAATGTTTTTGTTCAAGATATTGCTTCATTGGTTGATGAGGAAATAAAATATGAAGAAAGTCATGAATCACTAGAAACTGTTGTGCCGGATAATGTGTCCTTGATAAATGAAGTTGCAAATAATGTTAGATCTACAATACTTGATGTGGAACAAGAATTCATAAGTAATGCATGTGATGCTAATATGAACAAAGTCAATTCATTTGTAGATGTCTCAAATAAAAGATTAGTATACAAAATGAAAGTGATTTTAGAAATGAATATTCATGGACCTAATGAACTTCCTCTTGATAGACTCAGGTACATCCAACACATTCATGTTAAGAGTAACTTTTCTTTAAGATTTAAAAATAATAATGCTAACGTTGGATTGTTTAATGATATTGAAATTAGAATGGTAGATGGTAAAAACAATACTACATGGTATTTGGCTAGAATTCAAAAATTAGTCAAAGTCATTGAAAAGAAAAAAAATTGATTATGTTTGTGCCATTCTTTTTTATGAACCTATTATTAGTGTCTTGCCTAGATACAACAAGCATGTAGTTGATTATCTTTATGAATATGGTGTTTTTGGTGGTGAATAAGCTGATTTGGTGAAATTAGATCATGGCATATGTTTGGTTTCTCTAATATTTGATGAAGGTACCAAATTCCATATCTTGTCAAAAGAAAATAAGAGATTATGGAACACTTGATAGTTTTATCAATGATGCACAAGTAGTTTGAAGAAGAAAAATGTAGGTGTTGGTTCATCAAAAAAGAATGAAGACATTGCTAATACAACGGGTGATAACAATAAAGAAGAATGGAGTTGATAAGATGGCAACAACAATACAAAAAAATGGAGGTGATAGGATGGCAACAAAGACTAGATGGTGGTGGCTTGCAACAAAATTTCAATTTGTACAATCATGATAATTTTGCTCACATAGATTCATAGTGATTTGTAAATTTGCCTACAAACTTTGGTAGCAAATTCATAGTAATCATATGATGTAGGTGGTTTGAAACCATTGTTGTTCCATTGGTCAAATTAGGATCATTGGACGTTTCAAATGGGCGGACATATCGGACAGTTTAGGTGGACCGGACGAACAATGTGACTACCTTAAAGTAGTCACATTGGATGAGTTAGGGTGACCATTGGATGTCCTGGATGGGCAAGCAAAACAAATGGTTTGGACAGACGGTTTGCCCAATGTAACAATTATATTTGAGTTGGTAGTTTTAATTACCAACGAAATGTGTATTTCTTTCTTGGACCCTAAACCCTAAACACAATTAACACAACTTGGAACACGGTTTGGAATACACTCTTGGATAAGGTCTACTACCCTAGAAGACTTCGTCAATGCACACCCTATTCTAAAAGATACCATTGACGCAAATCTTTGTAACCAAATTTCAAATCTTTGTATTTCAGACTGTGTTCCAAGCCGTGCTTATAACCATGTAGCTATTAATATTGTAAGAGAAAAATTCACAAAAATTCAAGACGGTAGGGAAGAAGCAAGCAATGATATTTTCACTAATGTTGTTTACAAGAAATTCCACTATAATCTGCAAAGGTGTTAAAATACTAAATTAATTTTTCAGCTAATTATGTAACTATATTATAACTGAAATCAATTTTATAAATAGTTTTTTTGAAAAAGAGCTAGACCAACATGATAAAATATTTCAAATTTAAATTAAAAATACCATATCTTTAAAAAAAATACACATTTCGTTGGTAATTAAAACTACCAACTCAAATATAATTGTTACATTGGGCAAACCGTCTGTCCAAACCATTTGTTTTGCTTGCCCATCCAGGACATCCAATGGTCACCCTAACTCATCCAATGTGACTACTTTAAGGTAGTCACATTGTTCGTCCGGTCCACCTAAACTGTCCGATATGTCCGCCCATTTGAAACGTCCAATGATCCTAATTTGACCAATGGAACAACAATGGTTTCAAACCACCTACATCATATGATTACTATGAATTTGCTACCAAAGTTTGTAGGCAAATTTACAAATCACTATGAATCTATGTGAGCAAAATTATCATGATTGTACAAATTGAAATTTTGTTGCAAGCCACCACCATCTAGTCTTTGTTGCCATCCTATCACCTCCATTTTTTTGTATTGTTGTTGCCATCTTATCAACTCCATTCTTCTTTATTGTTATCACCCGTTGTATTAGCAATGTCTTCATTCTTTTTTGATGAACCAACACCTACATTTTTCTTCTTCAAACTACTTGTGCATCATTGATAAAACTATCAAGTGTTCCATAATCTCTTATTTTCTTTTGACAAGATATGGAATTTGGTACCTTCATCAAATATTAGAGAAACCAAACATATGCCATGATCTAATTTCACCAAATCAGCTTATTCACCACCAAAAACACCATATTCATAAAGATAATCAACTACATGCTTGTTGTATCTAGGCAAGACACTAATAATAGGTTCATAAAAAAGAATGGCACAAACATAATCAATTTTTTTTCTTTTCAATGACTTTGACTAATTTTTGAATTCTAGCCAAATACCATGTAGTATTGTTTTTACCATCTACCATTCTAATTTCAATATCATTAAACAATCCAACGTTAGCATTATTATTTTTAAATCTTAAAGAAAAGTTACTCTTAACATGAATGTGTTGGATGTACCTGAGTCTATCAAGAGGAAGTTCATTAGGTCCATGAATATTCATTTCTAAAATCACTTTCATTTTGTATACTAATCTTTTATTTGAGACATCTACAAATGAATTGACTTTGTTCATATTAGCATCACATGCATTACTTATGAATTCTTGTTCCACATCAAGTATTGTAGATCTAACATTATTTGCAACTTCATTTATCAAGGACACATTATCCGGCACAACAGTTTCTAGTGATTCATGACTTTCTTCATATTTTATTTCCTCATCAACCAATGAAGCAATATCTTGAACAAAAACATTAAAAAAAGAAATCCATGGATAGTCCCACTTACCACTAGATTATAACGCTTCTTCCATTTCAACATACTTTGCCTTGTCCTTTGCCATTAAGAAACTAGTTTTCCATGCTTCCTAAAGGTTAGCATTTATCACACAACTACAACAAAAAACCCAACAAATTTGGCCTTGTGAAGTGCAGGTGCCTGATTTTTCATAAGGTCCCCTAAAAAAATTCTATTAATTTAAATGCTAATATCTTGCAAACTACGTGGCGGAAATTTTTGAATTTTTTTCACATCTTTTCAAACCAGCGTACTACAAGGTACTACAATTACATGTGTTCAAAAATATTTTTTCTTTAAATTTGGTAGTTGTATTAGAAATGGCAATTTTGGA
Source organism: Pseudisothecium myosuroides (assembly GCA_951799445.1). NCBI lineage: Eukaryota > Viridiplantae > Streptophyta > Bryopsida > Hypnales > Lembophyllaceae > Pseudisothecium > Pseudisothecium myosuroides. Next base: position 17,130,823 of record OX637290.1, on the reverse strand, counting down.
GTGTTTTTGGTGAAAATATAGTTAAAGAACTTTAAGGGTTAATGTGATGAAAGTTATGAGGAGTTTTAGTTCGCGGACAATTATAAAAACTTTATTCTAAAATGAACTTTGAAGTCCTTTATTTGACTCAATTTTTAATATTTTGGGAGAAAAATAAAATCATAGGATGTAGATTGTTTATTACAACATTACAATTATTGGATTGTCATTTCTTAAATCCATAACTAAATTGTAAATGATTTAGTATTTTAACCCCTAAAGTTCCATGACTATGTTTTTCCGAAAACGGCTCAAAAACTGCCAATTTCAATACAAGTACCAAATTTTTGAATTTTTTTTTATTGACACATTTAACCGTAGGATCTCGTAACACTGGTTTGAAAAGATGTAGAAAAAATTTCAGAAATTTCCACTATGTGGATTGCAAGATATTAGCGTTTGATTTGACAAAAATCCTTTTTTTGGCCCTATAACTAATCCTATACTTTGGAATATTTGAAAATGGAATATTTATATAATTTAATTATTTTAAAATCAAATTAGTTATACTTTGAAATTATACGGTTGCAATTAAAGTATAACTAATTTGACTCAAATAATGAAATTGTATGGATATATTGTGGTTATTCATAAATTATATGGATATGTGGATACAATGGAATTTTATTTGTAAAGTGTGCACAAGGCGGGACTAAGAGTCGGAGTTTGGAAAAAACATAGGACAAAACTTGGTGGAGTACAAAAACTCAAATCGAATGGGATTTGGTGCCCTGTTTGTTTTGTACTATTCTTAGTTCAACCTTCCTCTGACACCAGTTCACAAATACAAGACGAACTTTATGATTAATTCTAGGGGAGATAATCCATTCTTGGCTTAAGGATTTATAGGTAGATGGAGGGCGGTTTCTTTGAAGGGAAACTTTTTTCATGTCTAGAAATAGAGTTTGGATAGTTTGCAGAGTTTTCAGATTCTTTTGTCTCGAAACAAAATTATTGCAAATTAATTAGTAGGAAACTGTGTTCATCCCATATTGGTCATATAGGTCTTGCTATTTTCGACCAAGGAATGGTTGCAAAATCAACCAAGGGCTAGTTGCAATATTGAGAGTCTTTGAACCAATCATAATGCCACAACTGCTTTAACCCCTAAAGTACCAAAGTCCCCTTGGGGGACACTTGAGATTTTGGGCAAGCCTGTGTAGTCTCAAATTTTGACCTAATTTTTTGAAACTTTTTTTAAAGATAGGAAATCACATTAGCTTTCTAAATTATTTTTTTTCAAAAGTTATGCCATCATAAAGCAAAAAAGCAATTTGCCGGGCAGAAAAAAAAAATGATTTTTTTTTTAAAAAAATTCTTCTCAAAGATAATGTTTTTGTCTACATCTGAAGCTTTGATTTGTTCTATTTGGACTAATAATGAGAAAGTTATGGACAATCTTGTTTTTCGGGCAATTTAAGTGTCTTCTTCAAGAAAACAACTTACAAAATTCATTTTTGAATGCAATTTTCAATTTTTTTCAATTTTTATTTTGATAAGGTCAAGGTTTTTTGCAAGAACAATCCCACTGTTGGGATTATGGTGTTTAAATTCCATCTAAGAGCTATTAACAATTTAGTGTTTCAATCAATTTTGGACCTACTTCTACTCAACAATTTTTTTATATGTGAAAATCAAGTTTTGATATGCTAAAATTTTTTTCCTCGACTCTCAACTCAAATGTTCAACATAAATTTTTTTTCTCTTTATGTTGTGTAGTGCAAAAAAAATCCACAAATGGCCATCAAAGTCATCTAAAATTGCAGGAAACAATTAAAAAAAACTTCCTTTTCCAACTTCAAATGCTAATATCTTCCAATCCGTACGGTCAAACTTCATGAAATTTTAACCACATGATCTGAGACAAGTCAAGAACAAGATCCTGCGGTTAGAAATTTTTTTTAAAGTTTTTTTGGTTTAGAGAATGATCGCAGCAGAAATGGCAGTTTTCAGTGATCATTCCAAAGCCCAAAAATGCCTTGGTATTTTAGGGGTTAAGAACCGTGCCATAATTAATCACTATTCTTGTCCTCCTTCAAGGAAAGAGAGAAGTCTACTTTGCAAGAATGGGGTGCTGATTGGAAATGGGTTATCTCCCCTCTCGTGTTTTCAAAACATCGCACAGAACCTTGGATGAACTCCATCCGTTTTTAGTGTAAGCCAATAGAGTTTGACCTTTTATAAGCCATTTTTAGAGGTCCTAGAACCCTACAGGTTTAACAATTTCATTCCCTCACTACAGTATTAGAATTTTTTTGAATTAATCTTATTTTAATCATCGGACAACTCACGAAACAATGGCAATGAGATGATTGGAAGTAGTACCGTTTTGCAACATTAAATTGGAGACAGCTATGTTTAGCCAGGGTCCAGGGTCCGATGAGAGAGTCCGTCGTCATGCATTATTTAAGTTGGGCCCTACCGCCCTTCCCCAAAGGCTGCGCCAACTGGAACTCCCTTTTGAATGAGAGCAATCGATGATTGCAGGTTCTGACGAAAGAATTGGCGCAGTGAGGACTTCGCATGAAACGCTTCCCAAAAAACACTTTCCACACTAAAAGATCGGCCATAGTAATATTTATATAGAGTGGTGTGTGAATAGTAAGCTTAATAATAATAATAATAATAATAATAATAATAAAACTATCGTGAATGAAGAGTCCAAAAGTTGTTGTTTTTAGTGCAATGGTTTGGTCCATTTGTTTAAAAAATAAAAAATAAAGAAATTTAGAAGGTTTGTTCAACTAGCCATGCTTCGAAGGCACAAGTACACAAGCAACGTTTTTAGGGAGGCAAATTTTTGCACTCTGTCTGTGACAGGATTGAACGTACTAGATTTTGCCCTCTGAAATTGCACTACTTGCATTGTGGTAGGTACTGTTAAAAAAAAGTTGTGCTAAGACAAAGTTATCTTCATTGCATCTTTTCAGAAGTAGACTCTAAGGGAAGTTAGTCTATGACAAACAAACCACACATAACAGACACCAAGGGAATGACCCGTTACGGTCTTGCAACAATATATAATAGATATATGAGATTTGGGCTACATTAGGTTGAATTATTAGTGACCACAATCAATGTCTTGGATGATGGTGATGGACTGTGATTAGTGTTTGCAATAGGAACTTCCAACTTTAGAGTGTAAATTTATCACATGAATTGACTTTTTTAGGCCTTTACATTGTGACCATGTTGGTGACTACTTCGGGTAACTAAGATAGACCATTTTGGATAAACTTTTATACTCATATAGTTCTTAAGTTTGTCTAGGCTATCCCAGAAAGCAACAAAAAGTTTATCCAAAATGGACAAAGTATAGTTACTATAGACTTTTCATATAGTGTAGTTACTATGATATATAATATACCCTAGTTTATAGTATAATTACTATAAACTTTTATATTTAGTATAAACTATAGAGTGTAAATTCAGCACATGAAGTGACTTTTTTAGGCCTTCACATTGGGACCATGTTAGTGACTACTTTAGGTGACTAAGATAGACCATTTTGAATGAACTTTTATAGTAACTATTTCATGTAGTCTAGTTTATAGGTAGACAAGCAACCTTTTTAAAGGAGCAATTTTTTGCAATCCATAATAGGTTTGAGTCTACTAGATTTGGACCCTCTAGAATTGCACTACTTGTGGTAGGTATTGTTAAAAAAAACCAAGGTGTGCTAAGACAAGGCTACATTTATTGCCTCCTTCAAAGGCAGACTCTAAAAAAAAGCGAGTGTATTATATACAACCCACCTATAACAAACACCAAGGGAAAGATCCATTATGGTTTTGCATGAACCCATAACAGACTTTTTCAATAAATGAGATTTGAGCTACATTAAGTTGAGTTAGTGATCACAATAAATGTCTTGGATGATGGTGATGGACTGTGATTAGTGATTGTAATAGGAAATTCCAACTTTAAAGTGAAAATTCATCACATTAAATGCTTTTTTAGGCCTTCATGTTGTGACCATGTTAGTGACTACTTTAGGTGAATAAGATGACCATTTTAGATGAATTTTTTGTTGCTTTTGGGATAGTCTAGAGATTCTTTCGGGCCTATTGAACAACACACTTCAAAAACTCATAACAAACTCATACTTTGTCAAAAAATGTAAATTTCAATTGTTTTCCACATTTCTTAAATTTGTCTTTAAATGAATAAAAGTTTAAAACTTTCAACAATGCCAAGGCAAACCAATCATTCTACTTGTCATCTAGGTTGCTTTACCTTATGTAGACCAATAAGCTTGATATTACACTCATATAGTGGTGCCGTACTAGATAGAGTTTAGTTACAAAAGTGCCTATAATGAAGATTACCATGGAACATCACAAGTTTAACCCTTTAGTGACTGGTTGACCACTTTTTGGTCAAATTTTGGATTCTTTGGCTTTTACTGCCCTCAATACTGGGTATTTTTTTAAAAACTCGAAGAGTAATTCAAATAGAGCTTCAGCATGTGCTCCAAACAAATCTAGTTTCAAAGAATTCTGTGTAGTAACAAGGTAGCTATGCTTGTCCGAAGACAAGAGGGCCGACATGAGTCATACCTTCTAAGTCGCATATATATATTCAACAACTCATGTGATTCTATTTGAAATTGACGCCTAAGAACAGTAGAAATGTTGCCCAACAATCCCATGAATTGTGGAGGCATATTTCAAAAGTTATGGGCAATAATGTATTATGCTGCTTCAGCTGAAGGCTACTTCAATGCATCGCACTTTGAAGATCACTCACAACAAAATGCACCGTCAGATCATGTTCACTTTTAGTTTTTTTCATGGATAAAGCCTACAACATCAATTCCTACAGTGTGATATGGGATTACTTCCTTGGAGCAATGATGAAATTTTCCTTTTCCAAATTTGTATTCAAAAACTGCCCTTGCACCCCAAATCAACCACGGTCACTAAAGGGTTAATACCTAAAGGACCGTTGTTCCTTCGGGGGACAAATGCGTTTTGGGGCAGGTACCTACGGGCTGAAATTTTGTCATGATTTTTTGAAATTTTTATTGGAGATAGAAAAACTGATAAGCTTTGTGGGAATATAATTTTTTCACAATCGGTGCCTGGGAACAAAAGTTATGACCAAATAAGCTCAAAACAAGGGACACGGGGCAGCTCGGGCAGCAAAAAAAATATTAAAAATTTGCAATAAGCTCAAAACAAGGGACGTGGGGCAGCTCGGACAAAAATTTGAATTAAATTTTTTTTCTTCTTCTTGTAGATTATATTTTTGCCTATCTAGAAAGCTTTGATTCATTTCATTTGGATATGTTATGAGAAAGTTATGGACATTCTTATTTTTCGGGCAATTAGAGCATCTTCTTGAAAAAAATAACTTATAGGATTCATTTCTGAATGCAGTTTTTCAAAGTTTTCAAAGGTTTTTTTTGCATGGTTTAGCTTACTTGCTAGAACAACTTCACCATTGGGATTAGTGCATTTTAATACCATATAAAATATATGAATATTTTAGATTTTCCTTCTTTCTCATACCTACTTCTATTTAACAATTTTTTTAAGTATGATAATTAAATTTTTTTGAATTTTTTTTCCCCTAGACTCTCAACTCAATTCTCCACTATAAACATTTAAAGCTCAAAACTCTGTAGTGCAAATATTTTAAGTTAAAAATGTTCAAAGTCAAAAAATCTAGTCCCGCAATGTGCTGAAAAACTTGTTTTTTTCACTTTAACCCCTAAAGTACCAAAGTCCCCTCGGGGGACACTTCAGATTTCGGGCAGGCCCGTGTGGCCTCAAATTTTGATCTGATTTTTTGAAACTTTTGATGAACATAGAAATCACATTAGCTTTCTAAAAATATAATTTTTTTTTCAATCGGTGCCCGGGAGCAAAAGTTATGCCATCCTAAAGCAAAAAAGCAGTTCGGCGGGCAGAAAAAAAAAACACAAAATTTATTTTTTAATTTTTTTAATTTTTTTTCCTCAAAGATCATGTTTTTATCTACATCTGAAGCTTTGATTCATTCTATTTGGAATAATAATGAGAAAGTTATGGACAATCTTGTTTTTCGGGCAATTTAAGCATCTTCAAAAAAACTAACTTATAGAATTCATTTTTAAATGCAATTTTCAATTTTTTTCAATTTTTTTTTTTGACGAGGTCAAATATGTTTGCAAGAACAATCCCACCATTGGGATTATGTTGTTTTAATTCCACCTAAGAGCTATTAACAATTGAGTGTTTCATTCAATTTTGGACCTACTTCTACTTAACAATTTTTTTATATGTGAAAATCAAGGTTTGACATTCTGAAATTTTTTTCCCCGACTCTCAGCTCAAATGTTCAACATAAAAAATTACAACTTTTTGTTGTGTAGTGCAAAAAAAATTCACAAATGGCCGTCAAAGTCATCTGAAATTGCAGGAAACAGTTCAAAAAAACTTCTTTTTTTCAACTTTGAATGCTAATATCTTCCAATCGGAACGGTCAAGTGTCTTGAAATTTTTACTACACAATCTGAGACAAGTGAAGTACAAGATCCTACGGTTAGATTCTAAAAAAAAAGTTTTTTTGGGTTTAGGGAGTGATCGCAGCAGAAATGGCAGTTTTCAGTGGTTCCGGAGCCAGAAAATGCCTTGGTATTTTAGGAGTTAAACGCAGATATCTTGCAATTTGTGCGGTCAAAAATTCTGAAATTTTTTCCACACACTCTTGTACTAGTTAGGTGTAAGATCCTACGGTTAGATGTGAAAAAAAACAATTTTCAATTTTTTTTACTTTTTGCTATAGAAATGGCAGTTTTGAGTGTTTTTTGACAGAAAAAAGGCCTTGGTCCTTTAGGGGTTAAGTGAGACCAATGACTATTTTTGGCCTTTAATAGAATTAGGTACACTTTACACCTAAGGTGGAAGTACCCAAAACCGTCAAAATAAGGAATTCAGCATGCTTGCAGGCACCATTTCAAGAAATTAATATTTTCGTGGTGTTAGCGAGAGAAAATCATGAATTTTCAAAAAAAAATTAGATTTTTCGGATGTGATATGTAACTTCTATGATTTTTCAAAGTTGCGGGTCTCTAGACCACTGGATCTGTCCTATAGGTGCACCCAAATCTGAAACCTGCAAAAATCAGCTCTTAACTAATCAGAATTCATAATGTGTCTCTTAAATGCGTCAGCCAATGAGAATCAAACATTTAGAGGACACATTCATGAAGATCTAGGGATGCTTTAAGGGCACTCTAGGGACATGGGCAAGGTACAAGGACGGTTTTAGATGTTTCTACCTTAAAGGTTAGGCCATTCTCCTTAAGGCCAATTGCACAAATTTCAATCCTTTATCCAATCACAAATAAGGATTTTGGACTTCTTATGCATACAACAAATTAGCCTGGCTTTCAGGTGTAAAGGGCCCCTTACACAATAGAACCTCTCTAATCCAATACTCTCTAAATTAATAAAGCGTTGTCAGGAAGTATAGATTGTTGGTCCTAGTTTAACAATATACATGAACCACATATGAACGTCATAACCCTTCTTAATGTAATAACCTCTCTAATGCAATGTATCAGACCGGTCTATTACTTTAGAGAGATTCTATTGTAGCTGGGTTGAATAAAATCTAGTAGGACATAATTTTCAATGATGTACAAGTGCTATTTAAAAAAATGTTCGCCTCTAAATGTTCAACCAATATTTATCAAGTTGATGCAGAAAAAGGCGGCCTTTATATGGTCAGTTTGGTATAATGTTGTTGCTGTAAACTCATGGTGGGCCCAAATTGCTCCAGGGATTTATGTGAATTGTGTTTGCTGCAACTGTAGTGCCATAGACATCCCTCTTCACATGTTCTTCAAGTGCTCTAGATCCCAAGAAATTTGGAACTATGCACTTTCAGTGATGCACCACATCTGTGGCGCGTCTCCAGCTTTGGGCCCTCAACAAAGACTGGATGCTATCCAATGTATTTTTGGAACTCTTACACCTAGATTGTTCCATAGAATACATACAATTTGGTCTATTGTCCGCAGAGCTGACTTGTGGCTATGTTGGATTATGCGTAATCATATGGTCTTCGCACATGACCGTAGGCCCACCATCCCTCTTCATACTAGTCTAGACTTAGGACAAGTTGCTATTCTTAAGACTGACCTAGCATCTAGGCGTAGACTTCATAATTCTGATAGGATTTGGTCCAAATTCTCTAGTATTTGGTTGCAATCTCCGGTTCTAGCTACTAGGGTTGGTTACTCTATTAGGTGGAACAAAGAGGGCCCTCCTTTTTGTTTGTTCTCTTAGTTTTTTTGGTTCTTTTTTGTTGCTCTTCTTTTTGTCTTTTGCTCATCCTCTCTTCATTTGTCCAGCCTTTGGCTTGGTGGTTACTTGACCAGTTCTCTTTTAATACAATGGTTTCCATTTGTCATAAAAAAAAAATCAATATGTACATATTTTGAAGAAACAATTCTAAAATACCTGCCCAAAAAACCCTTTGATCCTTCATAACTTTTGCTTATGGTGTTCAAATGCCGTGTTCTTTGATGCGTTAGAACCTCTTTCCACTTGCCACCAAAAATTTGACCATTTTAATAATAGTAACTAAAGTAGGAGGTTCAAAAACCGCTTGGGCATTAAGAAACGCCCCTACATTAATCTTTAAAATGGATATGAGGTGGTCCTTAATCCCTAAAGGCCCAAGGCATTTTCTGGCTCCGAAACCACTAAAAACTGCCATTTCTGCTGCGATCACTCAAGAAAACAGTTTTTTTTAATTTTTAGAATCTAACATAGGATCTTGTACTTCACTTGTCTCAGATCATGTGGTAAAAATTTCATAAAGTTTGACCGTAGGGATTGGAAGATATTAGCAATTGAAGTTGGAAAAATAAGTTTTTTGAACTCTGGTTTGCAATTTCAGATGACTTTGACCGCCATTTGTGGAAATTTTTTGCACTACACACCATAAAGTTAAATTTTTTTATGTTGAACATTTGAGTTGAGAGTTGGAGAATTTTTTTTCAGAATGTCAAAACTTGATTTTCACATATAAAAAAATTGTTAAATAGGAGTAGATCCAAAATTGAACAAAACACTAAATCTTTAATAGGTCTTAGATGGAATTAAAACACCATAATCCCAACAATGGGATTGTTCTTGAAAACAAACTTAACCTTGTAAAAAAAAATTGAAAAAAATTGAAAATTGTACTAAAAAATGAATTTTATAAGTTGTTTTTTGAAGAAGACGCTTAGACTGCCCAAAAAACAAGATTGTTCATAACTTTCTCATTTTAGTCCAAATAGAATGAATCAAAGCTTCAGATGTAGACAAAAACATAATCTTTGAGGTATAAATTGAAAAAAAAAAATCATTTTTTTTTCCTGCTTGGTGAACTGCTTTTAAGACTTTGGATGGCAAAACTTTAGCTTCCGGGCACCAATTTTTAAAAGAATTATATTTTTAGAAAGCTAACGTGATTTTATATCTTCAAAAAAAGTTTCTAAAAATTAGCTCAAAATTTCAGGTCACACGAGCCTATCCCCCGAACGGACTTTGGGCCTTTAGGAGTTAAATTGACCTCTATAATCATTGAATGGATCAAGGAAAAAAATATCTTTTATTGTAAGAGCCAATCATTCTCCTTGATTTCTTTGTGTCTCTTTACAAGTTGCAAGTGAACAATTTATGGAAGACCTAGGGTCATAAATAGGTGCCTACGACAAAACTCATTTGAAAATCCATAAGTAATTCAATAATACTTTGAAAAATATGAAACCACTTGTGTTACATTGCACATCTATTTTTCTTTGTCTGAAAAATGAACTAAAAATATTTTCATCCAAGGAAACACAAGAAAAAGGTGGACCAATTCTTAACCCCTAAGGACCCAGGTGGGGTGGGGTGGGGTGGGGTGGGATGGGGTGGGGTATTTCAAAATGGGCCAAAACTGCCAACAACTTGAGCAATTTTTCTGATCCAGTTTTTTGGAGATTGGATATAATGTAACCATAGGACCTTGAAGGTAATATTGAGAATGAGCACCTCAAAAAAATTCAGATTATTTGACCGCATGGTTTAGGAGATATTTAATTTTGAAATTTTACTTGGGTCAATGGAAATACATGGCAACTCACTTTGAAGGAGCATATCTTTGTGAGAATATTTCAAAATGATGATTTTTTTGTGCTCAATGAAAGATAAGAGAGTTGAAAATGTACATGTAAAATTTCATAACATTCCAAGAATTTTACAATTCATGGTGAAGCTTGCAATGCACGGTGGTCACTGAAATTTTGAGTAGAATTTGCAAGAGAAAAAAAAATTAGACACTTGTCTTCTCCTTGAGCTCCTTGGATCTCACCTTTTCAAGGTAGATCTGACCTTTATGAGGTGGTCAAGAAGCTCATTGGTTGTCTGACTTTTTAGTCCATGCCCAAAACGAGCACAAAAAACGAGGTGTAAACTAGACTACACTGTTAAACTTTGAAAAATTCCATAAGGCGGAGTTTAATTTGGAATTTGATGAAACCACTACCATCAAATTTTTAACAAAGTCTATTTTGTTTAAATAAATTTTATTTTTCAAAAAACTCAAAATTTGAGAACGAGCAACTCAAAATACAGGGGCAACGACAAGAAAATGGTCACTTGGGTCGTTAGGGGTTAAATGAGTGGTTTTTGAGCCTCCTACCTACGGCATAAGGTAGAAACACCCCAAACCGTCCATGTTCCCATTATTGTACCCTAGACTACTACTAAATGTGTCCCTAAACTTTTGTTGATGTATGCTTAATTCTAATTCACTAATGCATTTTGAAGGACACCTACTCAACTCTAATTCAATGATTACTGTTTTTTTGTAGATTTTGGTTTAGGGTCCACATGTGTAATTGTTTTAATGGTCTAGGGAGCCAACACTTTGAAAAATCATAGAAATTACATACCACATCCAAAAAATCTAATTATTTTTTTGAATATTCATGATTTTCACTTGCTAATATTACAAAAATATATTTTTTTAGGAAAAGGTGCCTCCAACTATGCTGAATTGCATTGACGGTTTTGGTTGTTTCCACCGTAGTAGCAAAAAGTGGCGCTTGTGTGTTGGGGGGTACCCACCTTCCATGGACATAGCACGCCCTCCCAGATCTTCATGGCATGGGTCCTGAACTCCTGATTGCTACTTGTATTTATTACAGCAACCTATGCTCCCTCATTACATACAAGTATACAACAACAAAAATCCCCAAACTCCTTACCAACTCAACAGACAAAAAATCTCACAACCTTGGTGACACACCAACAGAGAAAGGCGAGCAGAAAAAATATCAAGGAACATGATTGCCAAGCAGGGAAAGATCTGAGGAACACCAATAACGTGGGGTCCTCACTAAGTGAAGCCCAATTGCCCACTTGCCCCAGCCTCAAACGGATGAATGAAAATCAACGACCCCTCCGTCCATCCAGGTTCTTCTCACGAGTTTCATCCACTTTTGTTCTGACAAGGTTCTGGTACTGTTGAGACTTGAGAGTTCAGAGTTGAGACCTCGTCTATTCCTGACACGCACTGTAGTCCAGGGACTATTCTTGGATCCACATTTCCAGGGGTCGAGTTCCAAAGGGAGTGCATCGTTCATGATTGACTGCTTCTTCCTTCCATCCGTCCGTCTCTCTGACCCAAACTGGATCAGTGAGCTGTCTCTTTTCTTAAAAGTATTATTGCAATGGGGTCTCCCCGTTTATGCCTAAAAAAAAAAGAGAGAGAAAAAAAAGAGTATGATTGAATGTTGCATGATTTGCAGTCCCAACTAAGAAAAGGTACCCCACATTCAGGCCTCCCGTTGCTGCTACACCGCCCTGGCCGTCTGCTATAGAGGATGCGCAACCTCCCACAGTTCTGCATTCCCGAACACAGTGCAATTTGGGCTTCAACTCGGAAATTGTTTGCTGGAACTTGGGAATCAATTGCAGCAGGTAGGGAGCAGTCTCCAGTTTCCTGCTCCTTGTTGTCTCCGCTGTTGCATTGACAGTTCTAGTGCTTGTTCAATCTGTTGTTGCATGTCTAGATCTGGTGTGCGGCGTGTTGCATTTTTTCTTGTGCAGTTTGTTTCAGTGTAGAGGTGTAGATTTCTGGGATTGGTGTGTGGTTGTTCGGATAGCAAGGAGATTGAAATTGTGGGACTGTCCTGTTTTGGGCGCAGATCTGTTTTTGCTGAAGCTTCAGAAGTTCTGCGACCATGGCTCTTCACTACAGGGACATTATGGGTGTTCTTTTGTTGATGCTGGTGGCCACAGGTAACATTACCCTTGGTCCAAATCCCGAGCTAGTAGGTGTTCGAGAACGTGCAATAGTAGGCTATGAACAGAGATCTATGGTAGAAATGGACTGTTCCAAGAGTAGTGATGAACCTCGATATTAGTATTTTAAGAATGCCGGGGTAAAGTACTGTCGGCAATGGCGCTCACACATTTGTGAATGTTGCAGAGGCTGCCAGGAAGTACATGACCATTCAAGATTTGGCCAGAATGCAAGCAGAAGCTGCACAGGTACCATTTCCTCATATCTCCCACGTTTCAGCTGCTGATGCTTTCATCTTTCTGTGCTTTAGCCGGTTCCAAATGTCAGTATTGGCGTTCGTAGATCTTAGTGATGGCGTAATCTTCAGCTGTGAGATTGCAATCTCTAACTGCCGGGTTGTGCTGTTTCTGCAGTTGGCCGATAGGTTTGAGCTCAGCCAGATGGCCGCACGTCGCCTCCTCACCCCCCCTGGCGAAGTGGTGACCGAAGTGGCCAAAATCACAAACGGCCTACCTCTTTGTAAGCTTTCAAAACGGACCCAGTCTTTTCTATCACCTTGTTTATGAACTCCTAAATTACGTTACGGCGCTGGAGAGTATCATTGCAATGCATACTCACTGGACTCACTGGACCCTTTTGGTGCTGCAGTGTGTCAATCCCCGGGCATGGAGTGTCTTCCTGGGGAGGAAGTGAGGTGCGAGTTCGGGAGACACGAAGGTTGCGATTGCGCCTACATCAAAGTTTGCTTCCCTCGGGCTTCGGAGTGCACCAAGTTCAATGCCACTCACGTGACCACTTGCGGATTTTGAATGCACATGCAATGAGTCTAATTATCGATTGATTGATCGATCGATCAACCTTTAGATTGCCTCCGCTGCCCATGAAAGGGATTTTGATAAATGATTTTGACCCTTGGGAGCTATTTTCATACAACAGGCTTCCGGAGGCTCAAGTTTTAGAGCGGACTTCACAAACTTTCGTGTATAGTAGTCGCCTCGCCATTTAAATAAAGACAGATTTTTTTTGACTGAAAGTGCCACTATCGGTGTGGAAACTTCGGAGGAGTCTCGTTCATCACTTATTGCTTCATTTGGTGTTTTGGTGGTCTGGAGATCTGGCAGTACGAAGGCTCGTTCATGGGTTTTTGTATGATTGAGCCCGTGATTGAGGAGGTTTATTCTCAAAGAGATATGGCGTCCTTTGGGTGGAGGATCATGTGTTTCCCAGAGCTTATTGTAGGGCGCATTTGAAATGCACGAAATACGTCCATTCATGCTAAATCAGCGACTTTTGCGTATTCTGTAGTGATGTGAGGAACTTGCCCATTCAATGCTTCTTGGTATTTGTGTAAAGTCCTGAATGAGTTCACGTTGAGATGGGAGGACGAAAGGGAACATCCTAAAACGAAGCTTTTGTCTAGGTTTGCCTTATGAGAGCTTCTGATCTATATTCCTCTTCATACGAGGCTCGTTTATGGGTTAAGTCATTGTCAGTGGGGGCCTCATAAGAAAGTTTCAGCCTAAACATTCAAGGCCTAGCATATTCATCACTGTGACAAGTGCCTATGATATAACAATTGCGAATTCCAGAGCTCGTCACCCTCACCTTTGGAAGCTGAAATGAAGTTTGGGGTTAGGAGTTTTTATTAAAAGTACCCCTATACAACACTAACACTGGTCAAGAGTCGAGACAAGGCTGCTGGAGTGGAAGATCGAGCAAGAAGAGCAGCAACATGTGAATGGCCACTTAGTCTTTTGCATCTTTGAACCTTACATCTCAGGTCGATATTGCACTTGCTAGTGTCTCCTAAACGGAGATCCTCCAACAGGTTTCGTAATTTCAGTCTTCCAATAGTTCCAAGAGTAAGTTCTCAACGGAGCTTGTACTCCTTGTCAGCAATCCAAAACTAACTCAATGACAATAATTTTATGTTGAGAAAATTTCAAAGTCAAGGCCCTTGAATTGCTTTGCGTCAGATAAGGCAAGGAATCTGTTGCAGTACACGCACATCTAGCCTACGTAAGTCACTACTTGGCGAAAATCATATGAACCAACTCTTTGCAACCAACTGATAATTCTGAGAGTCCTTTAATTTGCTTAGCTGAATCAGTCAACTATGTGTTGCGTAGAGTCGTCTCTGAGGTCAAAAGCGTCAATTTCATTCAATTGGCTGAATTCCACGACTTCGGCACTATTTAGAGTGTTCACTTTGGCATAAACCTTTGCAAGTCTTAATTTTTAGAGCTTGTACAGATATTTTCAGATAAATGTCAATATTTTTAGCACGCAGAATTGTGCCCATTCAACGAAATTGGCAATCAAACCCAATTAAAGTCGGAATAGCTTAGTGTTCAACCGCGAACGTTGGCCCTTAGCCAAACTCCACGAAGTTTTATGGGAGGGCCTCATGGATTCAGGACGAGCTGCGTTGATGAAAGCATGACAAAGCGTGCGTCGTTGTCCTCACATAGCGAGTAGTACGTGGTTGAAATTTGACGAGATTTGGACCCAGTCTCCGGTGTTGGCCACCAGGGTGGGTGATACGAAGGTAAGGAACAGGCTAAAGTCTGTTCCATGCAGGTTTACTTAGTTCCTTTGGCTTCTTCTTTTGTCCAGTCTTTGGCTTGGCTGCTTTGTACTTGGTGGTTTTGCAATGGAATTCCCATTTGTTTCAAAAAAACAAAAACAAAAACCAATTAAGGACTGTACATGACTGCACCGTCAGCTCTTGCACCAGCACCACCCGCTGAGCTTTCATGTTTGCGTTGCAGTCATTTGATCCATCTTTTGCTAAACTGTCGACTCGGAACCCAAGAGGAGACCTAGCATTGGCAAAAAACAGGCAGACTTTTTGCGAATGTCAGGAAGTTTGAGTGCTACAATTTACAGAGTAATTTACAGGGACAGAGTCCTCTTGTGGAGTAGCTGCTTGTCTTACTTGGCTACTGATAGAGGAAGTCTCTGCTATAGTGTCAACATATTGTTTGGCTTGTATTATACCCTGCCCCTCTTTCTCAGCAGCAAGTTTGATCCGTGTTTGAGTTCCCTCAATGGCGTGGACCATTTCCTGAGCATGTGGAATCCCGTCCTACAGCCAACATTGGTATCCATGTGCTCTGGGTGTTTTCCAGTGACAAATTCAACAGTCTGTGTCGTTTCATGTGCAAGTCCCTCTCTATGCAAGTCTCT
Source organism: Pseudisothecium myosuroides (assembly GCA_951799445.1). Classification (NCBI taxonomy): domain Eukaryota; kingdom Viridiplantae; phylum Streptophyta; class Bryopsida; order Hypnales; family Lembophyllaceae; genus Pseudisothecium; species Pseudisothecium myosuroides. The sequence goes on along the minus strand of OX637290.1, from coordinate 17,115,319 downwards.
CTTAGAATCCAGTTGTGCAAGCGCAAGCTAGTTTATAATAATGGGGGTGCATTCAGACGTTGATCAGAGGAGAGTTTGCCATTCAAGGGGTCACTGCTAATTTAGGAGCAAGCACCTTGAAGAGTACCCTGAAAACTGACAATTCGATATTGAGTCGTTAGTTTCTACCAGTGTTGGGCGTGGGTGTCACTGTAATCCAGGTATCATCTTGCTTCTGAATACTGTTATTCTAACCTTAGACCAGGCTGGTTTCAAATTTATCATACTACCTTTGATGCAAGTGTTGTAGTAGTAACATTCAATTGAAGTATTGTAGTTGTTAATTGACCTTGGAGGTTTCAATTTTCTTAAACCTGGCCTCATACCATTACCATGAGTACAATGTAGAATGCTACAAGAGCATTAACATAGTTCAAGATCTTAGAATCTGCTAGTAGCTACAATAGTGGTTCTGAGTATAGTTGTTGCAATTTCATGAATTCTAATCGGAGTGGGAGAATTGCAATACATAAAATTAATTTTTGTAATGCTTGAGGTTCTAAAAAAGTACAAGATCATGAAATTCATTTCTTCTTATAGTGTTGGGTTAGATTTATGAGCGATATACATAGCAACGAGAATTTATGTTGTTCGTTCATGTACTAGCTTGAGTTCTAGCACAAAGGAAATAATTATATCCATCAACTGTTCACCAATTGGGCAGTCTTGGCTGATCCCATTAGACATCCCATTGGACATACTAGTTTGGTATGCATTTCCAAAAGTTGAAACTCTTACCAATACATTCATGTCCACAAGGCAATCCTAATTATATTGATATCTTTGCTTCTCTGTTCAAGTACATTCTGGAACCAGTGACCTCAAACTCAATGATACCCTTTGAAAATGAATATGATTACCCGTATGGTATCTCCAAAACCCAACCCACGCCCAACACTGGTTTCTACCCCCTCAAAAGGACCTTTGGTTTTCACAGAGAAGTGAAACTGCAAATTCGACCTTGATAATCTCTTTGCTCAATTTTTTTCAGTAACAATTTTGGCACAAAGGCGTGCAACTGCAAAGTCACAGCTTTCGTGGAGAGGTTCAAAAATTTCAGAGATTCGTCTTTCGTTTTTCTTGTATCAGGGGTCTAGCTCGTCCCCTGAGACAGTCGAGAATTGTGATAGCAACTCAGCCTTCACCTGAAAGCCTTTGATCAACGGCAGAACTCAGGCAGCTCTGACGATGAATATCCGGGTTGCAGGGTCCCATGGCAAACGAAAACTATCTATGCAGTTCAGTCTTCATGTACACGGATTTTCTACTACATATGTGAGCAATTTCCCACAGCAGAAAGAAAACTGCCACTGCAGCGATGAATTGAAGACGAATCATGTCAATGCTGCTCAGTCATTCAGTGCATCAGCGCAAGGTTCATTCGACAATTACGATCCGGATGACGATGACGAAGGGGAGAAGTCAGTATTACCGTGAGCAGGATCGTCAAGCCATCCACTTGAATTCCTGCAAGAGCCTCGTTATCAAGCACTATACTATTCCTCGTTCGGTTGTAAAGTGTGGGGAAGAAGGCTACAGCGAGCTCTACCACTGTGAACCTTGCCACTTTGATGCACACAAAACGTATGCAGAATTGAGGAGCTCAAATGTAATGTTCATCATTTCTGTGACACTGAGAATGCTATTAGCTTCCTGACAATTCATTGATTGTAGTGATAAGCACTCAACCGCTTTGCACCGAACGAAATTATCCGTTGCCCTTTAGAAATGTGCTGATCATATTATACATGTGGGGCAAGTGTCCCTAATGCCTCTACTCTGCTGTGTATGCCCCAGTGTAAAGGACACCAAGTTGTTGAACATCCTCATATTCTCATGCTGGCAAAGAACTCATCGACACAGGAGACATGAAGTATGGAAATTGCACAAATGTCCTTTTGTGTCCAAATCCCATTCCTAGTGTATCCTGGTGTATCCTATTCTACCATCACTGGACATTGACTATGGAGTTCCATAGATGGACATTTAATTTGTATTTCTCCTGTGCGAACAGCAAATTCCTGACCCGCCGTTGCGATGGGTGCGCCTTCGAAATGTTCCAAAGCTACCATTATACGTGCAGGAAGCGAGTGTGTGCCTTTGATCTGCACCATCCCACTGTGCGCGATTCTTCCCTCCGCGCCACAGAGGCTCTTACCAAGGAAACAAAGAGAAGGTGGACAGGCTCTCCGAACTCGCGAATAGCTTCAAGATCAACATTGAAGCTGAGGCTTCATCAATCGCAAAGCAAAATGCAGGGTTTCGCCAATGTGGTCCTAATGAGAAACTAGTGGGGGCAGCAATTTAGAACGACATTAATTGGGATGCCAACGGAGCAGAACTGTATGGACGTCACGAGTTGAAACGACTATCGTTCTCAGCTCCTGCTCCCACCTGTGTATCTTCTAACATTTCATGAGTAGTCTGCCATGATCTATATGTAGTTCGCCCTTCAGAGTTGGGTATTAGGGTTTAGGCACAAGCTCACTCAAGACGCACAGTGATTCTAGGAAACACTCTTATTACCAATGACATGGTGTTGTTAAATGCGCAAATTGGTGGCATCGATGGTGTATCCGAAGATTTAGCGCACTTGCCCACAGTGAGATGCACATTAAGCTCACGAACACGAGTGTGAGCAACAGCCCAGGCCTTCATCGAAAGACTAAGGAGGCCACGAAGGTGCACGAAGAGCAAATCAGGTTCAATCAGGAACGATATCGCGAGCAAACCAAGCAACACTTGGATGCGCAAGCAAAGCTACATCAGCTTCAAAACAACAAACAGTCCGGAATTGAAGCAAATGATATGCTCGTCCAAAAGAGGTCCCTGAGTTGAAAGCTAAACATGACAAAGAGGCAAGCGTTTGATACGCAGAAAGCCAGGCTCAGCGAGGAACCTCACCTCCAACTAACCAAGCAACATCGAGAGCGTAACTCCGGCTCATGGATCTGCGGGCTCTTCATACGAAGCGGTCGAGACGCTGAGGCGTTGACATCAGGGCTTTTTTTTTTCCATTTTTTACAAAGTGCCAAAGTGGTGACAAAATGTTAGAGGGGTGCTCTAAATTTCAACATTCATCCACATATTAGAGTTAATAGTAAAGTGTGTGCAAGGCGGGACCAGTAGCCGGAGATTGGGAAAAACACAAGACCAAACTCCCTTGAGCACCCAAACTGAGGTCTGATTGAGTTTGGTGTCGTGTTTATTTTGTTCTATTCTTAGTTAAACCTTCCTCTAACACCTGGCTACAAACACAGGACAACTTTGTGATTAACTCTATTGGATAGAAAATATTAAATTAGCGCATATCACATTTCCATAATTCTATTTTCATCAAAAATTTGGCGATTTCATCTAAGATTTTTTTTTCTAATTCGAAGTATTTTGGCGAAAAACTTCAAGGTTTGTTGCCATTTATTAGCCAAATTATTTTTTTCTAGTACATTCTGGCACCAAAATTGTCAATTGTGTCATTCAAAGAGTTTTGCATAATAGAGTTAATTGTAAAGTTTGTCCTTTGTTTGTGAATTGGTGTCAGAGGAAGATTTAACTAAGAATAGTACAAAGAAACATGGCACCAAACTCCATCAAACTTGAGTTTTGGTACTCTAGCAAGTTTAGTCATGTGTTTTTTTCTTAACTCCGACCTAGTCTTGTCTTGCACACACTTCACGATAAACTCTAATGTGGAATACAATTCGCATTTTTCATTGTCCATGATTAATCCCTTAAGGACCATGACTGCTGATTTTGAATAACAAATGAATGGAAATACATCCCAAACTCACCGAAATGCGCTTTTTTCATCTATCATTTTTTTTTTGCATATTCTTGTATTAGTTCTTTAACATTTGTACAATATAGGTTACAAAGATTTTGATTTGCAGATATTCTATAATTCAAAAGGTACTAGTAGGTCTAGCCTCAAAAACTAAACTTTTCAGTTTAAAAATGACCCTTCAGAAACGACTTGAATCAAATAATAAAATAAAAATCTTCAAAAATCACTATGATTGGAACTTAGCATTTGAATCTTATAGAAAAAAAATCTTGTAAAAATCATAAATATTCAATCTACAATTGATTTTAGAAAGAATTTGTTAATTTCTGGCTTCAAATTTTACTGTAAAATATTGGTTTGTGTATTTGTTGATCTAACCATATGGATGTGATCTATAAATAATATTTTACATTACTTGTTTGAGAATCATCATTACAATATTGTTCTAAGTTGCATTTTATAATAGATATTCACAATTTTGGAAATTTGAACGACCCCGTGGTCCTTCGGTGATTAACAATTTAAAATTTTCTAAATGGTAGAGTAGGGTGTTTGTAACATGGTTGCCAGAAACTGTACAACCGAGTCAAATAATCTTACAAACTGACCCGCAAACTGACTATGGTGCCATTCAAAGAATTTTGCATAAGATAGAATACAATTGACATTTTTTGTCTTGCATAATAAACATTCAATTCTTACACAATCCCAATCAAGAGTACAAACTTTAGTTTCAAAAAAGCAAAACTCCATTTTTAGTGAATTGGTTCATTAATATTCATGGTTTTACATGAAAATTGATTGAAAAATATTGGCGATGAATTTTTTGATTCGATTGCATAGATATTTAGCAAACATCTAGACACACATCTTTATTAGATCAAGCATCTCGAAAAAAGTTTGAGAATTCCTTCTATACAGATTTCAATGTTGGAATGACAATATCCAGATTTTATAAAATAGATATATCATAGAACATTAAAGGGCCTTAATAATAATAATAATAATAATAATAACAATAACAATAATAATAATAATAATAATAATAATAATAATAATAATAATAATAATAATAATAATAATAATAATAATAATAATAATAAAAGCTTATATAACAATAAAGACTTTATTGGAATTAGATTTTGCTATTTGACCCTCAAATTTTAACTAATTGATTTTATACATTTGAGCATGATGGTACAATTACTTTGCCAAAATCTAGTTAAAATCTAGGATTGAAACATAGCTCAAATATCAAATGAAACGATTAATCAAAAATAGAGTTTTGTTTTTTTGAAATTGAAAATTTGAAATTTGGTATGTTTGATTGGAATTGTGTAAGATTTGATTGTTAATTATGTAAGATGAAAAATGAAAATTTTATTCTATATTATACAAAATTCTTTAAATGGTACAATAGGCAATTTATGAGATTATTAGGCCCAACTATATCATATAGAGGTGGTGTACGGAAAAATCATATGTATTTCAATATCAATTCTCACTTCCCGAGTCACTTCCCTAAATCTTGGTATAAAAAATTGTACATTTGGTGTCTTGAAAGCATTGAATTTTTTTTGTTAATCCTAAAAAGATGTCGAGGACTTTTTGCGTCTTTTAAATGGTCAACCAGGCTTTGTGCATATTGAAGAATGAAGGATGTTCATTTGATTTTTTTTGGAACTTTGTTGATGCTATTTCCATGTCATTGAATTAAATTCAAGACATTTTAGTTGTTTTTTAATATTATATAAGATAGTTTATCAAAAATATGGTACACAATGCAGTGTATTTCAATACTTTGAGCTTTTTTGCCTTAATATTTGATTTTGACATTCAAATTGATTTTTTTGCATTTGAGCAAAACAAAAAATGAAGATTTTGAAGTTTGTTTTCTACACCACTTAGAAATATAGTTTTACAAAATATTTTTTTATACCACAAAGTTTAATACATTAATATATTTCTATATTGAAAATTTTAGATTTTGAACATAATTTGTATTTGATATGATTTTTTTCATTTTTTCTTTAAAAATTCCTAATAATTTGAAAAAAAAAAATTAATTTTTAAATTTTTATGACAAATATTAGACATGTGATTTATTTCTGAAAAATAAAGCCAAAATTTAATTTATAAATAGTAAAAGAGTAGAGAATACAACGTGAGGGACTTTCTGTCTCTTAGGGATAAACGACCTCTTTGGCAATCATGTTGTATGACTTTTTGGGTAGAATTCCGGCATGAATATATAAAATCTTACAAATGATTTATTACATTCAATTTGCAAATTTTTTTGTGTATAGAAGTCTCCTTAACCTTTGGATGGTCATTTCTAGTTTCAACTTCCACTTTATTCTCAAAATTAGTTTGGACAAGAGTGTTGAAGTGGCACTTAGGGTTTGGTAGTTCCAACTTCCAATTCCTTTAAAAATGTCTATATAACAACATTTTTTTGGCAATTTTGGACCCAAAGAAATTCTATGTCTTACTTTTAACGTTATTGGTTGCATCACACAAAGTGAAACCTAGCCTTTCCGTATGCCTTCAGAAAGGAAAGTGGAATTTGGAATTTAGTATGTATATAAAGAGACCCTTGCATCTTTTTGTCCTTGATACATGAGAACATTCTAAATACTTGAACTCAAATGGTATAATCAAGTGCAAATAGCAACGCCTATTGACTTCTCTAAATTTTCCCCAATTAAAGGAGGTATTTGTTTTTTCCCACCCGTTTTGAGATAAATGTAGAAATTTGCCCCATATTTTGTGGTTGATAATTATAGATTTTTGGATGTCTTCAATTTTTGTGGTCTTCCATTCCAAAGATAAATTCAAAATTTTCAAGTTTGACAATTGATCAATAATAAATCCTAAGTAGCTTTATTTGGAATAGAAGGATGCATAAAATAGGCACGTCTTCAAAATTTGAGAAGAACTTAGAGACAAGGAATGCCTCCATTGTTGCATTTGGTTTTGTGCATAGAAACTCATAGTTAGTAGCTAAGGTGCTCACTAGCCTCTAAATGGGCCTCTAGGGCATTCTCTTGGAACCTCTTCAATTAATCATTGTTCCTTTTTGCTAAATTGAAGATTGTAGCTACTACCTTAACTTACATCAACTTTATTGAAATGGATGTTACAATAGGTGGTCTTGAAAATGTTGTACTTCTTTAACAAGATGGAAAATTCAGTCCATTGACATTTTACCCGTATTTTCCTATGATCTTGCTCTAAAATCACATTTTGGTATATCCATTAGATATTTCTAACGTGCACTAATAGGATAGGACAACTTCCACGTTATAATGTTCTACACAAGCATATAATATTAGTGCAATCTCTATAATGATCAAATGACATCTTTGCCAAAATGTTATATAAATAAAAAGTAAAAGAGATGTTGTGATAAACACTTTATTGAAACACCATCTACATCTCAATGTCATGTCAACCAACAAATTTGATGGATTTTAGAAGAAAAAAAAAATCTCCTATTGATTGTCTAAAAGAAGATGGACTGGAAATATGAATAGAACAAGTGTTGCATTTGCAAAGCATCTCTTAGCTTCAATCTTTGGAAATTATGTGGGATTCTACAATCTATGGATACTTCAAATTGGTAGATTCCCAAAGTAAATGTATAGATTTGGAGGTGAGATTTTAGAGATCTACAAAGAATGATGAAATACATTAAAAATACTAAAATCTATATGTTCCTCTAGTTTCAAAAATTGAAATGCACATATTGTTTTGGAGCTAAATAAGAAATTCACTATTTAGGCCAATTGAAATGTTAATATAGACATCATGTTGAAATGACATCACTCCAAAAGTTGTTTAAGTGTACATAAGTTTGAATGATAGTACAAAAAAGAATCCAAAATTATATCAAATTCTTTAATGGAATTGGTTTAAAATGGCATCCAAATGTTGTTTGGCTTCAATCATAATAAACCAATGAAACATGGTCTATATGGAAGACAATCCATGTGAAAACGTACACGATAATTTAAACCAATTGTTAGTCTTTTATTACTTGTACAAAACTCTTGTTGAAATGAATATTTTCCAAACTATCGTTTCAACCAAAATTAAAGAGGATGTAATTTTAGCTAGAATTAGGTAGGAAGTCAATTCAATCTCTGCTTGAAAATGACATTTATATATCCGCCATCATTTCAACTAACATTTGTGGTAGATTTTAGAAGAGAAGATAGATTGGAGAAGTAATAGTGCAAGTATGCAATGTTGTAAAATCTTGCATCATTTTGTTTTAAAAGGAAGGTGTGATCTATGAATCTATGAAACTATAGTATGTGAGGATTTGTAGATTTCAAAAACTTTACAAATCTAATGAATGGATAGATTTCAAGATTTGGTTGAAAACCTAAATCTATTTTATTGGTAGATGTGAAGAACTACAATCTACATAATAGATAGTTCAATCCACACTGTAATGTAGATTGATTTTGGAGAACAAAACCATCATGATGGATTGATTTTAAGAAATCCGACCCCATATAGTGATTTGATGTTAAAATGACATCACTCCAGCATCACTCGAGCATCACTCCAAATGTTGTTTCAATACATTGGTTGAAATGACTTTTTATAAAAAAAGACATATTAAATGATAGTTAAATGCTTTTTCAACCTCCTTTAATAACTTCTTGAAGTGACATTTGATTACGGATATTGCATTGGTATCAAGGGTCATTCATAAGGTCTTTTAGCAAAGACAAGTGTTGCTTTATAGAGTTTCTATTTGTTTAAGCATAAAAGTCTCACAACTGCAAAAGTTTCTACTTATAGTTGTTTGTTGACTTAATTTTTAGAATTATTTGATTTTTTAAACCCCTGAAAGATCTAGAAAGCTCTTTTTGGTGGCAAAATGGATTTTTTTTAATTTGACAAAGAAAGTGTATGAATTGAGTTTACAATATTGACAAAAATTATCCTTATTGTATTTATCCCAAATGCCCTTTAATTCCAATGACATTCAAGTCATATTGCTACTATCAAAATTAAACAAAATTTAACCTTTCTGTACATAATTGGTAAAAGTTTTATAATTTCTTACATAAAGAATAATAAAGAACTATATCTTTTAGATTTTTAGATGACAATTAAATTATTGTGATCTTTTATATCAAAACAAATATTGATTACAATATATATCAAAACATGTATTGATTGTAATATATATTAAAAAAAACTTGGGATTTATTAAAAAAATAAATGTTCAAATGAGAAATAGGATTTTGTAGTTTACGTCTAAGAGTCATTGTGAATAATAAATACAAATGAAAAACAAGAAATATTGGGTAATTTTGATTCTAATATGTAGAGCTTGCCAATCCAATTAATTCATTGATTTTTACATTTTTTCAAAATTTTAAAATCGAGTAGAAACATAGATTATGAGGCTTCATTGGAATAAAAAATTTAAAATGGATGTTTTGAAAGATACAATCAAGTTTGACCAAGGCTTATCCAATTTTTGGATGTTGATATCCTTAGGACAACACTTAAGTTTTTGTGAATTTTTGTCAAAGCTTTACTTTATTTTAGTGTAAAATAAAATAAAATTTTGACAAAAAATTTACAAATCGTTCTATGATGCAAAAATGCTTTTTCGTATATTTTGACTAGTTTTGACTAAACTTGATAGGAAAAAATAGGGATAAATAGAAAAGGTCAAAGTGAGAATTATGGTTTAATTCAATGATAGAACTTGTTAATCTATCTCAAGTATCCTATACATCTTATATGAACTTAAGGAATACTGGTATATAGCAGGTTGATTGTACAACTTTCCTATATTATCTTGTTAGCAAAGCCAAGTCATAAGCCACCTACTCTATTCAACAAGTCTAGGGAGGCTCCAAGCTGGACTAGATGGGGCGGCAAAAACTTAACTAGCCAACCAAGTTTGCAACTTAAGGACTTCATTGTCTTCATTCAATATAATTGTGGGATCCTACTCTTTTATTTTATTTTCTATTGAGATAGTTTCATGTTTTATTTATTCTCGATTAAGATGTTGAAATAAAAGGTCAAACTTGTTTTACCTTTCTTTTTGGATTTTGAAAATTTGTAGGTTCACGTGGGAGATATGGATAGAGGTGTAGAGGAGAAATGGATGGCCAATGGACAAAATCTGGTCCATATGACGTGGTATGAGCTAATAATGTCCACTTGCTTAAGTGGATAGATAGGAGTACAAGAAGTGCCTTCTTTCTCCATGACATAATTTTTTCTCTTTATTGAGTGTTTCAGACGACATAGTGATATGTGTATTACAAGTTTTGTAATGAAAACCAAAAAAGTTTTTTTTCCTTTTTATTGCAAATTTGGAGTGTTATGACTAGCCTTATTTGGAGTTTGTATGTAAAAGTTATATTTAATAGGGAAAATAGGGGAAATAGGGAAATTTGCTATAGAATTCATGGGCAATTTTTTTTGAATGTTGGTACAAGCTTGGTTAGAAAGTATCTAGTTTTAGATTTTTTGTGGTTATGTATTGAGTTGTTAGCTTCTTAAAAAGTTGCAAAACTTTTAGTTGGAAGTTAGAAAATGAAAGATATGGATTTGGAATAAAGGAGGGTAAAAGTGCCATTGGATTTTAAAGTCTTAACTTCAACAAGTTATAGATAACAAAGTATAGAAGATTTGAAGTTGAAATTCAGAGTTGATGTATATGAGGAATGTAGATTTCCAAAAAGCATTTGGAGCTTAGTTTCATAAGACAGAAAAGTTTTAGTAGTAAAGGGGTGTTAGGATGTTGTTGAATTTAAAAGAAGGAAATTTCAATTGGTGATAAAAGTCAAACAAATTTGAATTTGAATTTTTGAGGGTTAAAGGAATATGTGTTATCCTTTTGAAAAGCTATTACAATCTTAATTTGGAGTCTTGGAAGAAATTGTGGTATTCATTTGAGTGTTGGCTACACTTTTAAGGACTTTTACAAGTTTTTTATATTAATTACACAACCCTATATATGGTATATATGAATATGAATATGTCCCGATTTATATGCATTATATTTGTATAGGTACACTATATTTTCTATATATTACGTGACTATTGATAAACATGCATCTGTACATGCTTCATACAAAATATTATAGGCATGTATATGGAGTACAATCATGGACAAAAAGATCCATTTTTAATTGAGACACTTCCCAACATAATCAATACTTTACCAAATTTAACAACTAACTACATATTTTAAAGGTTATGAATGAAAAAAAAATGTATTAAATTTTGAAGCATATGAAACAAAGAGAAGTCATAGGAAAAAAAATTAGAAATAATAAATTAAAATCATTGTTAAAAGGCTCTAAAAGTTGTTTAAATCTACTACTAATCTACCACCAATATAATACTAATCCATTCTCAATCTACAAGATGCTCACTTGATTTGAGGCACTTTCAAGTTCTAAAAAGTGGTCTAGAGCCAAAACATTGTCGGTGGATGTTGATGAATATGGCACAATCCTTGGAAATTATAGGTGTAAAATTGCACTTGGCAAGGATAAAGGGCTGGTAGGACAATTGCTTGCACCTTAAATTCTACTCCCTCCGTCCCGAAATGATTGTCTACTTTGAATGTCATGTTTTTTAAGGTTGTTTTGAGTAGGTCAAAAAAATACTTCCTTGTGGCTAATTTTATTTAGGTTGCAAAGAACACATGCAATGTTATTCATTGATTCTAGTGATATAAAATTTAGAACCTTGTTACTTGTGTTTTTCACAATATTGTTAATGAAACTAAGGTAGGAGGTCCAGAAATGGAGCATCTAAGCGCTGAAACTGAATTTTGGGGAGGCAAAACATCTTGAAAATTTTTTCAGTAAATTTTTCTTGAAAGACAAGTGGAATTGAAATCTAACCCAAGTCGTTTCATATTTTTTGGACCTTTTTGGAATTAGTTATAAATTTTTGAAGTTGAAAAAAAGTGGTCATTTGTGATCATCAAAATGGACCACCTCCTGAAATGTGCATAGGTGGTACATTGAAGAAAGCAAAATGTACCTCTGAGTCATGTTCCATTTTAATGCCCGCTCCGTTTTACAGCCTCCTACCTTAGCTCAAAAAAATATCAACAAAATTGTGGACAATCATTTCGGGACAGAGGGAGTAATATTGTTTTTCTTTCTTTCTTAGCTTTCAAAATATGCAATTAATTTTACATTTGGTAGAAAATTGATTCTATGATAAAGGTTCAAGTGAATAATGGACCACTTTGTCCACATCTCTACATTCATTGTACTTCTACTATCATGTAATTGTAGGTCCAAGGCCAAATTTCATACCATATAGAACCCCTAACGTTTTTCCAAAGCAAACCCTCTTTACTTGACATTGGCGCTATCCATTATTACACTACAAAAACAAGGGGAAAATCTAGATGAAATTGTCAAAAAAAAATTACCATTAAAATTAAGATTTGTCAAATTTTGGCTAAAGTTTACTAATGCTAGATTTATTGTGGATGAAAGTACACATTGATTAATGTATGTTTAAAAAATGGATGATGGTTTTGACCCACCTACAATTCGAGGTCCATGTTGCACAAGAACAAAAAATCAAACTCTATTTTAATGCTTAAAGGATGGGTTGATAACTGTGGAAATCACCCCTTGGATATTGTGGGAATCATTGGCTTAAAAAATTGCAAAAGCACTCATTGGAAGTCAAACTACTGTTAATAGAAGAACCTCCCCTTTTTACAACAAAATTCCAAAGATGAACAATTGAACTTTTGTCGTACTAGAAGAATTCCCTCTCATTCACTGGACGCCAAACATCCGTGTTGACATTTAAGGGTTAAAGGCCAATTGTGTTCTATAAATTGATTTGACCTGATTTGGGACCCAGGTTTGCCTTCCTTGCAGCTTGGCAGGTTTGAACATTTGAACGTTTTGAACTTGGCGGGCCATTTCACTTCAACTTCCCGCCTGAAATGCCTTGCCAGCCCCTTCTTCCTCCCGCCCTTCCGAATTATCTGAGTTCTCAAGTCCTTGCAACGGGAGCTCGGCTATGGCGCAACAATCCCGTCTAGAATCCCACGTTTTGCTCCATGCATCAGGTCTATTCTGGAACCAGAAATACTCTTTAATTTATCCATTGGATTACAAAGACAATTCTTGCTGTCGTTACTCAATCGATTCGTCTTCACGTACTTCGCCTTTGCAGAAATTGGATTGCAAAGGTCTGTTGCACTTCGTGCACTTCTTCGTTCGACGTAGGAAGGTGCTGCTCTCAAAATCAAACCGATTCTTTGAGGAATTTAATATATATCTTACTCCTGAGGTTTCCTTCTGTACTCGCACCGCAAGAACTTGCGGCTTGAGTCTCATTCCTGTGGAGTTCAAACTCAATTGTAATCAATAACGAACATTTATAGCCCTTCGAGGAGTGGCGAGGACGTATGTCGACATCTTAACCTTTGCTGCATGCATCAGGTCCATTCTGGAACCAGAATAGTCTTTAAATTTATCCATTGAATTAGAAAGACATTTTTTCCTGTCGTTACTCAATCGATTCGTCTTCATGTACTTAGCCTTTGCAGAAATTGGATTGCTAAGGTCTGTTGCACTTCGTGCACTTCTTCGTTGGACGTAGGCAGGTGCTGCAGTCTCAAAATCAAACCGAGTCTGTGAGGAATTTAACATACATCTTCCTCCTGAGGTTTTCTTCGATCTGTTCTCGCACCGCAAGAACTTGCGACTTGAGTCTCATTCCTGTGGAGTTGTCTCAAAATCAAATCAAGTCTTTGAGGAATTTAATATATATCTTCCTCCTGAGGTTTTCTTCGATCTGTTCTCGCACCGCAAGAACTTGCGGTTTGAGTCTCACTCCTGTGGAGTTCGAACTCAATTATAATTAATAACGAACATGTATGGCCCTTCGAAGAGTGGCGAGGCCATTTGTTGACATCTTAACCTTCCTGTCCTGTTTCCGAGAGAGTTGTTGTGTCTGTTCTGACCAGCGCGGTCCTTGAAAGGTATGAGGTCCGCAGATTGTAGGATGTGTCCGATCCAGTCGTAATCGCTGGATATGTAAAACACGAGATACTAGCCTAAAGACAACGGTCACAAGTATGTGGAGGCGAATGAGGCGAATGTTGTGGAAGCAGCAGAAAACGCCCTGGTCGCTTGGCATCCGCATTTGCTTTCTATATTTTGTGTTAAGACAGTGATTGTGCAAGGATACAATTTGTTCTGTTAGATTCTGTTCGCCTTGATGCCGTAGAGTTGTTTCTCTTAACGGGTAATTGATGGTATGTTGGAGGAGAGATGATTGCGGTTCTTTTTCTTCTATGAATTTGAAATTGATGCCGGTGAGATGTGGTTTTAGAACCAGATCAATTCGGAGAGCGCTGGAGTTAAGGGAAGACGAAGGCACTCAAGTTGTAGAGAAGGCATTGAGGCAGGCCCGGAGGTTTGACCGAGGATTCTTTCCGTGATCTGCAGAAAAGAATTTCAGCAAATCGCAGCATGCTACCCCTGGACTTGGTGAGCAATCGTCACTATTTGCTGTCCTTGGAAACGTTCACATTCGAATCACATTCGTTGCCTTGTATCTCCGCAGAAACACATTGTGCGTGGAGATAATCATGGTTTCCATTAATTAATCCTTTGAAATGTTCACCTTGCAATGGGCAGGAATCACAGTTGATTTAGGGTTCAATTCCCTCACGAACAATCTCGAAAAAGTAAGTCTCAAGACCATGTCGATCGATGTTAAACTTAACTCGCATTTGATAGATTGTGATTCAAAAACTTTACAGCTGCTATCTGAAGCATGTCGGAGACACTGAACATCGAAAACATCGAAACTGCATCCGTAGAAAAAGAAGCTCGGTTTAAAGCATACACCGGAGCAACTTGTGGACCAGCTCGCCATGATGCAAACGCAACATTTGGACTTCCAGCCTTAGAAAAGGAAGGGAAGAGTCACAGAAACAAGTGGAGTCACACAACTGATGCAATTCAAAGAGACTATGAAATCCGCTCAAGTTGCAGGTTGAGCCACACTAAGCGCCCTGAATGGCTGAATCGGTCCGGGAATGCACAGAGCACATTCATTTCAAGTGGTGCCTCTGAGTGCACAGACCTTGCGTTCAGGAAAGGAGCCTGACGTCCTGCTCCAAGTGCAAACCGATATAACTTACAGTTACGACCACTTGGCAGGCCGCGTTTGGGATTTTTGAGAGTGACACGAGTGCTTGGTGGTGGCGGGAGATGGTGGCGGGAGGACAAGGTGACCACTTGGTGGGCGGGAAACAGGAGGAAAGCACAGGCTCAAATAGGAAGGGGATTCGAGCTGCGCTGCCCGACCGAGCCGGGCCCCACACCAGCGGTGTGCAAGGCGAAGCGGGCAGCATGGGCAGCCCCGGCCCGAATCGTTTCCAACTCAGCATATACTCGCGCCACCTCGTAATCCCTATTTTCTATCACCACTGTTCCCGTGCCCCAGTCCCCCACATCGCCGGACCCGGCCGGTTCGGGCCTGCCCAGCCCCATCCCATCCCGCGCCCGGCCCGGCCCCAGGCAAACGGTAGTGTCGCCTCTCCCTTCCTCCCTTCCAGTCGAGGGCTGCAAGAGAAGGTATCGTCTGCCTTCCTTTGAGAGAGAGCAAACCCTCGCTCAACGTCAAGCCCAACGCACAGGCAACTGAACTACACCAACGCTCTCCTTTGTTCCTTCGTGTGAGTAGTTCCCTTCCTGTGCAAAGGCCCTTCCTTCCTTGCGTCTGTGGTGTCGCCATCGCCGAGTCTGCTCCTACCTCCCTCTCCGTCTCTCTCTCTCTCCCTCTCGTTCGTCTCTCTGTGCCCTTCCATTCTCTTCTGCCTAGCTGCTCTCTCCCCTGCGCGGTTTTCCCGTCTGGGCGGATTTTTCCCGCGGCAGGATGGGACGGAATCGCTCGTTTTTTGATTGAGGTGTTGGGGATTTCCTTTGTGGCTGGTGCTTTCGGGTGGGAAGTCGTTGGTTTTTCTGGGGGTGGCGGTCCTGTATTTGCGGAGTGTGGTGCGCGATGGTTTAGGTCGAGGTCTGTTGCCCATTCGGGCGACGAATTGGGTCCTCGCGCTCATGACACCATGCAGCGCGCTGGCCACGTTGGGAGCTTGATTGGGTTGCGGGCGTGGTAGGGGTTGCGTCTTCGTGGTTGGGTGGGGAGTGTGAGACTTGGTTGGGTTTGATTTAGGGCGGTGGGTGGGAATGTGAGCGTAGTTCTGGGAATTCTCGTTGTGGGTTCCGGTTCTGTTGTGGAGCGTGGCGTCGTTCGCTGGACCAGGTAATTGTTGGCGGAGGCGTGTGTTTCGTGGACCGTGGGAGTGATAGGAGAGTGTGAGGGGGTGAAGGGGTGGCGTCGCGGAGCGGGAGGTGCGACTTTGGATTGCAGTGTCGTGTGAGCTTTGGCCGAGTGTTCGGTTTGTGGAAGGGGAGTGGTTAGTGGGTCCATGTTGTTGTAGTAGGTGTGTCTTCGTTTGTTGGTGCGTTGGTTGGTTGGGGACGAAATGGTTTGGAGTGCACGTTTGATGATTTTGATGGCAAGTTTATTGGTCGTCGCGTCCGGACTGAGAGGTGAGTTGACGGAGGTGCGTGTTTGTGCGTTGGTGTGTCCGCAGGCCCGAGCAGCCAAGATGAAGGAAGCCAAGGGCAAGAAAGGAGCTGTCGCCGTGGTGAAGGAGAAGGCACCGACGAAGGTGCAGGACAAGTAAGTGTGTTGGTTGCCTGGCTTGGGCATGTTGTGGAAGGTGGTGTCATGTGTGCGGTGATCTGACGTTGTTGGCGTGTTTTATGTGTTGGCAGGGAAATTAAGAAGAGGAAGGGAGCCCTGAAGGAGGCCAAGGCGAAGAAGGCGAAGCCCGCCAAGAAAGTGAAGGACCCGAATGCCCCGAAGCGTCCCCAGACCGCATTCTTCATCTTCTTGTGAGTGGCGAGGCCCGGAACATAATGCAGGGTTGTTTGTCTTATGTTTCGTAATTGTTCTGGCGTTTCTGGTATGTGAGGGATGTTCCTGACGTGACGGGGGATGTTTTTTGGAACAGGAACGAGTTCAGGCAAGAGTTTAAGAAGGACCACCCTGACGTGAAGGGCGTGGCCGCCGTGGGCAAGGCCGGAGGGGAGCGATGGAAATCGATGTCTGAAGCTGTGAGTCCTCGTTCTAATTTTTTTCAACATGCTTTTGTGTGGTTGTAAAAGTGCTTTTGTTGGTGACTGAGTGCTTGATGTCGGACCGATGTGCCGCACGGTGCTTGATGTGTATGTGCATGTCGAGCTTCGTTGCCGTCTTGCCAGCGGAAGCCTGTTGCTGAAGGAGTTCGTTTTGGATGTGCAGGAGAAGCAGCCGTTCATGAACAAGGCTGTGCAGAAGAAATCGGAGTACGACAAGACTCTGGCTTCGTACAAGAAGAAGCAGGTACTTTGGCTTGCTAGCGGCGGTGACTACTAGCGGCAACCTGTGTGGGCAGTAGGAAGTGTTAGTGCTTTCTGATAGCGTGGTGGCCGTGTTTCTGATAGCGGCGTGTGTCGTTATTTACAGGAGGACGACGAGGAGGAGGAGGCGGAAGCCGAGGAGTCCGACAAGTCGAAGTCTGAGATCCACGATGACGAGGAGGATGAGGAGGATGTGAGACTTTGTTGCCTTTCCTGACTGCAATTTTTTCCCTCCTCTTCACGTTCTCGGTTGCAAGGAGTTGGTGGTTTTTGCTTGTCGATGCGTTGGCGGGTCTGACTGGGTTTGTTTTTGTGTTGGCGTGCAGGAGGACGAGGACCTGGAGGACTGATGGTCGCGGCGCAAGTGGCAGGCCGCCGAGGGATCGACCTATTGGCAGTGGTGGGCTCACGAGTGGATTCGTGATGGCCCCGTGTAGTAAAGCAATGCAAAGCGCCGCGTGAAGTGACGGAAGACTGACATTTGAATTCTTGTGGGAGTCTGCAGTAGAGCCGTCTCTCCGCGAAGTAGGAAACACTGACTGTAGTAGGAGGCCGTGGTTTGATCTCCGCTGGCGTCGGGAGTGAAGCTGTTCCCGTGCGTCCGGCAGGCATGTGGCCGCTGGAGAGGAGTGGAAGGACAGCAGGGGGAGGGGAGGATTGGTGGCGGACGTAGGTTTCTTTTTTTCTTTCTGTAGTTTTCTTTCCGTTGCCGACTTGTTTTTGTACATTTGGACTCCGCTGGGGATTTTGGTCAGTGGGTGGGTGCTTGGGCAGGAGTGGATCTGGGCGCCAACGGTGACCAGGATCGGACTGATTGTATGAATAGGCAAGCACAGCTTTTTGTTGGCCATCCGTGCTCTTTGTTGTTGTCAGTGATGGATGATTCTCAAGGTCGTGCATGTTTTCACCTGTGAGTGATTGGATGTGTTCCCTCGGGGTTGATGGATTCGCCATGTTTTGGAGGCATGTGCCGACGTACTGACGTCCGGGTCCGTGTTTTCTGTTTTGGGGCGTTTGGGTGAGATGTATGTCGGCGCTGTGCATTCTGAATTTCTCGAGTCTTGGAACTGATTTCACATTTGATGATATGTTGCGTTCCTTTGAGCGATGTTGTGGATATTTGGTGTGGAGCAATCATTTGCTGTGGTTATATTTGCCTCCGGGGTTGACTGTCAGATCGTCAATGATGACTGACGTAGATGCAATGCTTGAGAGTTGAGGATCCTATGTTTCCCAGCACTGGGGACGATTTGGAAACACTGTACTTCAGGGTCCCAGTGACCAGATAAGGTGAAACTACCGAAAACCGTCGCTTCGGGTGCGAAGGTTCCTTACAAGCGCACTCCCCATCCATGAAATTGTTTTTATATACGTCCTCCATTTCCACTGCACCTCCGTTTGTGTCGGGTGGATACCATATGTGCCAGGGTTCAAATCGTTTTTGACTAGGAACCAACACAAGATCAGATGTTTTGGTGGGGCACATTCTCATGTTCAGTATGTCCTCACTGTTCAAGATCTTTTTAAGAGTTTGAGGGCATTGCAAGTAGGGGATGCTGTGATTGGGTTCTTCTACCTCAAGTGTAGTGACAGTTAATTTTTCCAATCAAAGATAAGTAAGAATACAATAGCAATACCTTGGCACTTTTGGGGCACTCATCTAATAGTCTATGAAGTTGACAATGCGATTTGCAGGAAATCAAATGTCTTGGGTCCAGTAGTTTACGTTGTTGACAATGTGATTGTGAAAAATCAAATGTCATTTCCAAGTTACACACGTGTGTCAGTGTGTCAGTGTGTCTTGTGTCATTATAAAAGCCAATGTAATTTTTTAATTTTTTAAATCAAAAATAACTTCGAAACTCAGTTAGTGTAGGTCCAAATGCCTTGAAAGAAAGTTTGTGCACCCTTTGTTGTAGAGGGTTGTACGACAATACCAAGAATGTGGCCGGAGGATGCATGGGCCAGGCACGGGCCAGGAGATTTGATCGTAATAGGCAAACAAAAGAAAACAAATAGGCTTCCGACAATACCAAAGTTGGGGGATGCACGGTCTTGGAGATTTGACTTCAATAGGCAAACAAAACAAAACAAATAGGCTTCCGTCGATACCAAGGATGCGGCCAAGGGATGCATGGTCCAGGAGATTTGACTGTAACAAGCAAACAAAACAAAATATCTATTTAATATGTGGACAGGGTGTCTTTGTTTCTTTTAAAGTTTAAGGTTTATAGTTTTCTTGATGATTCAAAGATGGAATTTGCCAAAATATGAATTTTGTTGGGCTAAAGAGATGATAGCATGAAATACTTTTTCCTTTCACAAGTTTCAACCACTTGAGATTTTTTGCCAACATTTTTGTTTTATTTATTTAAATGACTTACAATTTACAATAAAGTTACTCATGACTATTTTACATTTTAAGAAATTTTTCCATGTACTTAATTTTGTCCATATTTTAATATTTTTTATTTCCATTTTATTTATTTTGACCATATTTAAGTAATGTTAAATTTCAGTATTTTTTATTTATGATCACCTTGAACTCATGCGCAAATCCTCTCACGTCTTTGTTTTTAGTGCAACAATGGTAAAGAAGGCTATGATCGAGAGGACAAATTTGTCTTTCGTTTCTTAAAGGTGTTGTTGACCTTTTTTATCATTGTATTTTTGCCAAGCCCTCATGTTTGTCAATGTGTGCCTTCAAGCTTTGTAGCCTTTCTTCTCTTTTAGGTAGGTATCAAATTCACTCAGTCTAACCAAGAGTGGCTTCAATATAGATCTAATCCGGTTGTCTACAAAGTATAGGAACCAATTTCCAAACTCCATAGTAGTCATGGAGTGAGTATTTCCATATTATCTAAGTTCCTATGTTTGAATTTGTTCTTCTAATTTTCTTAAGTAGTAACATATAGATTTGGGTAGTATTTAATAGAATTTTATTGTTCAAGTTCTTAGTTGTCATGTTGAGATATAAAGTGGTGCATGTGTTATTGTAATGTTTTTGGTAGGGTGAGATTATTTTGAAATGCATTTCAATTTTTTTTGTATTACATAGACTTTAGAAGCTTTTGAATGGTTTGAACAACCGTACGCAATCTTTAACCTACATTGATGGGCTTATTGTTAGAAAACTTGCTTGTCAAGTATTATAAGTTTTACTCCTTTGAGTCTATGCTAGATTTTAATAAGTTCTTGTGTGGAATTCTACTATTACACTAGCATAGATTCTACTAAATGAAAAAAACTCCAAAAGGGTGGAATAAAAAAATAAACCGCACTTGTAGGTCAGTGCATGGTAAAATATGATTGTGAAATTTGTAGAAGTAAGCAACAAAAGAAATTAGACATATTGCATAGGATTAGAAAGAATCCCTTATTAATGAGTGGCAACCCACAAATTCCTAATTCATAATCCACAAAATTTGTTTGGCTTTGCTTGGAAAGGCTAGAAATGCAAGCAACAACTTGTGATGTTTGTTGATATAGTCGTATGTACAAACCATTTAGTTGCCAAAATTACAAGTGAACTAGTGAACAAGTTAAAAAATAAAAATAAAAATTCTTAGACAGATGTTGCAAAAAGAATTCAAACTTCAACAACGCATACAAAAAAACATTGTAGTAATAAGAAAATTTATTTAATAGTGTGACCAACAAAAGAGAGTACATTAACTTAACAGAGCACCACTAGATTCAACTTCAATACTAATATTTTGTCTTCATCCCATTTGAAACTTTTTGAGATGTACAAGGTGCATGCACAAGGTTCATTGTTTTGATTCCCGACATGGCTAAGGATCAATAGATTGGACAACCTCAAGAGCCTTATAGATGCAAGTTTGGATTTGATTTTGGGTAATAGCACAATAGTATACAAAGTCCTATGATGTATTTGGGGGGCATAGAACGGTTGATTTGCGCTCGTTAGTCATTGAAAATGTGCTATTTGCACTAAAATTTTCAATAGCATATTTACCTCTTTTTTCTACAAATAATTCATGACCTTCAAGAAAAAATTCAAGACAAATTTACCTTCAAAATTTGTATAAAGAAACATTGAAAAATAAAAAATAAAAAATTCTTTCTAAACTCTTAAAATGTATTGAATCTAGATTTTGACCTTCATATTTGAAAAATCTCATGTGCTTAAGTCCCTTTAAGATTTTTTTGGTTTTGTACTTTTGAATTTGTCTTTTCCAAATTTTTATCTACTGTGCTAAATTCTTATAATACCTTCATGAGTTATTTCCTAGTTTGCTTAAATGACCCAAACAAAGGTCATAATTTCCTTCTAGTTGGAGAGTTCATGCCAGTCCCTTTTCAATTGTTAGAGGTCTACAAGGACTTTTCATGCATCTAGCAATCTCTGTTCTTGCTTCCACCACAAAAATTACTTCTATTTCAGGCTAACAAGCTAATGTCATGCAAATCTTGAAAGCCATAACACTAGAAGACATTGATTTCTTAGCATGTATTGTTTTAGAGAATTCTTTGTAAACACTACTAAAGTAAAAATTGTTGTCTTTTTTCTCCTTTCATTCAACTGCCACTCCTATATATTGTAGTTGTTTAATAATTCTGGTCTTGGAAAGTCAAAAAGTGTTTACAATGACCAAATGCAATAGGCAAGGAAAACCCACATGTGTTGAAATGTATGTAAAAAACAATTACAAGAACATGGCAATTGAATCTTACTTCAATAGGGAGGCACTTAGATGCGGGACCTTAGAAAGTCATTCTAATGTGACCAATGTTGTTTAGAGAATGAAGACATGAACAAACTCTCTTGGCATTGAATGTGCATCAAATGCGAGAGTCCAAAACATCCACAAATAATAATGGTGTATCTTTTTTAGAATAGTAGTGACGCTTCAACTTTATGCACTATTGCTATCAATATAGGTATATGAAACTTGTACAAAAGAAGCGGAAAAAAAAGTTTGAAGGGAAAAGAAAAGGGAAAATAACATTTGATAGAGTACAAAATAAAATTATATGAACCTATAGATGTTTCATTGACATTTTCAAACATCCTCTCTAAATTTTGACCATAATTTTTTTTTGGAGGCTAAAAATCACAAAAGAATTTTTGGAGATGAAATTTAGCTTGATTCAAAACCTTTTTTTAGTTTGAAAAAAGATATTCTACTATACCTAAATGAGGTTGAATTTCTACTTTGAGCACAATACCTATGTTTTGACAATGAGCTGCCAAGCTCTTATCTTCAAATTATTTCATACCCTTTGAGGATTCATGATGGACAATAGATTTTATTATAAAAATGACCTCCCCATCCATTATTCTCACCAAATGTAGATAAAGTAAGTCTTTCACATTTACATCAACCTTTTTCTTGATGGTAGGTGGTAATTGGACTTTATTTTGGATATATATAAATTTTTTTTGACAACTCAAACTCTAAATACTTGGATTTAGGGCTGATTATTAAACATCCTATACTTTGATGCACTTGATTATTAAACCTACCTTTGATGCACCTTGATTATTAAGCCCTAACTTCACCCTTGCAAAAGTCAAACAAGGTGAACACACAATTAGTAAGATTCTATAGGGTCAGTAGTGACGTGGAAATTTTTAAAGATGTAAGTGCGGAGCGGTCTTCTAGATCCCTAATGACTTCATCAATTTCATCAAAATTAATTCTAAAAATTATTCAAAGTTGTCAATGATGACAAATTCTATTCAAAATATCATCAATTTCTATAGAAAAGTTTCTAAATAATCTATTTTAAAATTCAACAAAGGAATAAAAAGTATTGGGAACACGGAATTAGACATTCTTGCACTTGGCCAAGTGCAATGACCGTACGAACAACTATTCATTGAAAAAGTGTTTTCCAAAAAGTTGGGTACCCCCAACTTTTTTTGCAATACAATTTTTCCGTTTTACCATGCGATACTTCACTTGTGCATGGAGATTTTCTATAAGGTTGCGCTTTTAATTTTTTAATAAAGTTAAACCACATTTGATTACATGCTTCTATCATCTGAATCAGTCTTTTCACTTTCATATTTCAGTCTTCCAACACCGTATCCTACAATTACATTAATACTCTGCCATTTAATGCCAATATCATATGTACACAAATAATCATTACAATGTATGATACATTTATTTAGAAAATCAAAATGACATTGAAGGTTTAACAACTACCTTCACATTCATGAAATACGGGTTCACACCAAGCAAACTACATACACTCCAAGATCTACAGACACTTTAAAAACAAACCTACAATGTCTGCATTCTTACACACCCTACACTACTATAATATATACTATAGTGTTGTCATTACGGCACTCCCTCGTCCGGTGTCTCTGACACTCGTGTAGGTGATTGAGTCAACTCTTCTCTTCCTCTTCCACCAACTGCCTCCGATTCTTCATACAAACTTGGTCTAGCAATTGGACTCACTGGCGGCGAAGAGGTGTCTTGCAACGTCCTATCTACCACAGCGCTTGCAACGGGCGTTGGCACTCCTTCTGATAAAGTTGGCGATAAAGTAAGTCCTTCCCAGATGGAAACTTCACGGTGAAAAACGTATCGTTCTTCTTCACCGGTTCGAACGTATCCTACGTGGTCCTTATCATAGAAATACCCGTCCTCACCCGGAGAGAAGCTCATGGAGTCCAAAGTGCTGTACGCTGACAATGCTGATATGGGTTCTGCTGATGCTGATGTACCTTTGACTTCTTCCACGGGAGCTTCAAGATCTTCCGGTTCTGCATTCTCCACGTCATCAATATTTTCTGTTGGAACATAATCCGGGTCCCCTTCCATTTCCATCGAGTCTGCTTGATCCCCCTGCACGTCATCCACGGCATTCGTGTCCCTAGAACCCAAACTTCGGCCACCACTATGTAGATCGTCTGAGTGCGTCTTTTCAAAATCAGTATCACCTGACTCGGCCCCCGAATCTATTGCTGTCTCTTTGCCCTTCCGCTTCTCCCGTTCAGTCACTTCAACTCTCTCTCCTTCATTTGATGATTCGCTTGATGATCGCACTACCCTTTTAGACCTACCATGTGGCACCCTTGCACTTCTTTCGGAAGGACCCTCACCAGTTGATCTATTTCCCGTATTCAACACTTGCGACGACCTGCGTTCGGCTGCCGTACCCACACTGTTAACCATCACCATTCTATCTCCGTACATCAACTGCAACGTGCTGTATACGAGCTGCGTTCGGGTCGATGGAGCTTCCATGATAATAACTTCATTACCCACAAATTCAGTCTCCAAAATCCCCGGCACTGCCGTTGTGATTCCCAATGTCACCAACCCCCAATTCCGGGGCAGATACATGTGCACCATCTTCTTCAATTCTGTTGGTGTTCTCTCCAGCTTGTCCTCCGCTCGGGGCATCACTTTCGTATTCCAAGAGTCTTGAAAGACCACATCCAAATCGTTTGTACTTTGAGGAAGATTTTCCATGGGCCCGCTCTCTTCGGGATATTGCATGATGATGACAATGTCTCCTATGGCTTGAACACCACGCTTCCGTTGTCCACCGTGACGTACATCATGCATATACGAAGAAACGATTTGCGGTTGAAATATCCACGAACCCCGCAACACATGACAATCCTGTGGAACCGCCATTCTCGATTGCATTTCTTCGTCGAAGTATATCCCTGGCGGAAAAAGGAACACGGCATTCCACCGTACAATCAATGACATCCAATTTTGGAGTTGCTGCAAAACCTTGCTGTAATCCTCGCTTGTCCATTCGGCGTCTTCCCCTTCCGAACCTCCCCGTCTACAATCAAAAATCCATAAACACGGTTTTCCAAGTTCAATGTACTCATCCTGGAAAAAGCCTTCTCTACACCTCACGTGAAGTAAGGCTTCACTCCCTTCGTGTTGGACTCCAGAAATTGCTACTTGCCAATTCCATCGAGCGTTGGATATGTCCTCCACGTCTCGCCCGTAGCCCGCATAACCTTCGCGACCCGCTTGGATATCCACAAAATGCTGTCTAACAAATGCTGGAATGAATTTCTTCAAACTGTTAAACATTTGAACTGTCTGCACTGTTGGCGAATACCACGAGTTCTTCGCGTCCTCATCCAGTGTCTTCCCCATTAGGATGAATTGCTTTCCATGAACACCTCCGTACTTACTTGCATCAATGGAAAAAAATTCATCCACAAATGATGGATTTTCATCCCCCGCTTGTACTATCAAGAACCGGATTTGGTTCCTCACCGCAACTTTACGCTGCAAACGATCCACCGCATAAGCAACTGTATCTTTGGGAGGATTGGAAGAAGCGGATTTATCAAAATAGTACTCCTGCGATGCTCGTTTTTCTCCCACAACATCCTTTGCTGCCATTCGTCTGACCACACGTACATAATCGTCTGTTGAGAGTTTGGTCAGTGGCCTGAACCAAGACTTCTCCATCCTCTTCCTCTTTGAGTTTGCATCCACAGTGACATCAAGATTATGCTCCCTCGCCATCTTCTTCCAACTCAGCTCCGTTTTTTTGCTAAAAAATAGCCTCCCTTCCTCATAATCTCTACACACTTGCACGATGGCCTCATACGACTCCTCATCCTCGTTCCAAGCATGACGTGTGTACTCCATCATCTTCTTGGTCAACTATCCTAGCGACATGTGTTTTGGTAAAGCTTGACTCCAATGTAACGCGCTCGCTGCCATTGTCAACGCCTTTGCTCTGTGAGCATCATCAGATCGAGCTGTTACGCTAGGACTTCCGCATGCTTTCCAAATATCACGCAGTTTGACTAGATTTTCGTAGTGCGTGCTAAAGAACTTCCGGTCGAACTCCCTTGCATTTATTCTGACTGATGCTTCAATATAAAATTGTGGATTGTTGTATACCACAAACTTCGCTCTTCGCTTCACAAAGTGCGTATAGTACTCTGCATCCGGCAAGTTACCCTCTCTATTTTGTCGTTGGGCTAGTTTGCATGCACCAACAATGTGTTGTCCATCCACGGGCTCCCACACGATACTGCTCTCCAGCCATCGTTTCCGAACCGCATCACTTGTGATAGATGGATTAGCTTCGCAATGCTTCAAAAATGCGGCATTGAATTCTCGTGCCGCACCTTCATGACTGAAGGGAACCTCCACCACATTCGGTTCGCCTTGATCATTGGTGCTTGCATAGCGATATGCAACCGGTCGAAGTGTTATCGCACTGACTTCAAGATCTTCCTTTCCCCTGAGGCGCTCGTACATTTCCTTCACTCGCCATTCCATGAGCACCCTGTGGTTTGTCTCTGCATTCATCACATTCCGAATGGTATCGATGCTTGCATCAAAAAACTGATCGTACCCAAATATGTACCCTGCTCTATACTCGCTCTCCGTCGGAAAAATCACAGGTGCTTTCGGAATGCTTGTTAATGATGTTCTGGTAGGTATCTGCTCCGACTCCGTCTTTGATGAATCATTATCAGAAATTGCATCTTTGCCATCATTTCCTTCCGCAACAGTTTCTTGTCTAGCTGCTCTTGGAGGAGGTCTTTGCCTAGCTGCTCCCACACGACGTTCTTGTGCTGCAATCCTCTTGCGAACCCTTTTGTTTTTTGTTTGCCCCGTCCTAGTACTTCGATGCTGCTGCGGATGTTCTGAGACCTCTCCCGATCCTGAGCGATTTTCTACTACAACTCTACCACGTTCTACACTAACACCTTGACTTGTACGTACGTCAGATCTTCGAGCAGCCATATTGGCCCCTCTGGCACGTGACCTATATGGTTGTCGTCCAGATCCAACTACTGGAGGTCTCGACCCTGATCTGACTTCTGTTATTGGTGTTGGAGCTCCAACTTCACCTTCACTTTGAAATTCTGGAACAACTACTGCTTCACCCGGTACAGTTGCTCTAGATGCACTCTGCAAAGGTTGCAACTGTTCCTCTCCAACTTCCATCTCCATTGACGGTGGCATCACTGGTGCACTGCCCTGTACAACTACCTCGTCATGCCTCTCGATTTCAACATCTCCCACGGGTTCAACAGCAACATCTGCGGCCGTGGATTGAAGACGTTGACGGTGAGCTCGTTGTCCTCTTGAAACTCCTCCATCATCTGAAAGGCTTGCTAATCCCGCTTCAATAGCTGCTCGCTTCCGATGTCGTTCATTCACAGGAATCCAATTTTCATTAACTGGCACGGCTAGATCTCGATATACTGCATTCTTGTCTTCAACATCTGCAGGAGGAGGACGCTCTCGGTCTGTGTTCGGATTCTGCATTCCTAATTCTTCATGACTTCGAACCTCATTATACCTAGCACGTGCGTTTTGCTGCTCTTGAGGGGTCAAACCCTTGTATTTTTGAACAGATGCCTCTTTTTTTTTCCGTTCTTCTTCAGGCACATTCTTCCAAGACTTCGCCAAGCTCTTCAAGCCATGCATAGGAGAAGGAACTACAAGGAGCTCTGCTGGAACTGCAGTCAACATGAGCGCCTTCTGCAATTTAAATTTCTCCAACACGTTTGCCGTGTTGTTCACAGACACAGTCAGTCCTCCATCTGCAGCACCCGCGAGGCCTTCAATGACTCCAAATGAGTTCCCCAATGCAGCCCAATAACGCGTTTCCTCCATTGGAAAGTCCATGACCCACAAAGATGACTTTTCCTCAGCGTCTGCTACGATCCACCATCCATGCTCCGACCACTTCGAATTCACCTTTGGTGCCATGATGACCTAAAAATGATTGAAGAACAATTTCTTATTTCAGAACGTTTTTCAATGACGTGAAAGGCAGAAGAAAAATTGAATTCAGTGCCCTTTTGTTTTTTCCAGGATTTCCAGAGTTGTGCCTACAATTCTGGTAAAGTTGTAAATAGGTTTACAAGGACGCAAGACTTGATCAAACTATATGTTTCTGAAAAGACACTCGAACAATAATGATCAAGAACACTTAATTCTCAAACCATGTATTTTTAATAAAATCAAACGCAACTATGTTTGCAACAACAATTGTTATGTACATGTATAACAATATGTACACTATTGCTTTAGCAAATCCACTATTTTTTCAATCTTCAACCTCCAATACTATTTAATATGATATGAAAACTTAACACATCTACTCTCAATAGAATAGAATATAAATGCCTTCAATATTACCTTCATATATTCATTTTTCATTTAAAGTAAACGTAATTCGAAACTCAAATGCTAAAGTAAAAGTTCACTTAAAAATAACCGCCTACTGACCTTTGACTTACTAAACTCTCATTACATAACATAGGTGATATTAAAACATTTAGAAGTTCATTTTGAAATAGTACACAACCTCCAGTACGATAGCATATTCAAGTATAACAAAATTATATGAATAAACTACTGTTCAACTGCATTGAATGTCCATCTTCTTGGTAGAGGCTAAACAGAATGTTCATGCACATGATGGACATCCCATTGAAACTTCTACTTCAAATTTGTATTAAAAACTTTAACAACATAAGTGCACAATCACAATTCAATAAATATAATGTACAAGTACAAACTGCTAGAAGAACAAAACTTGAATGATGTACAGTTCATACAATAACAAGAACTATAAGAAAAATAAAAGCATGCACTTTAAAAAAACAAAAAACTCATATACATTTCTACTTTCAAGAACTTGTGTTTGAACTCCTTCAAATGCACGTGAACTATGAAGAACTAGTTCATATAGTATTGGTAGATGAAGTACTCATGATTCGTATGCCACATTCAACTAGTATTGGAATATTCAGTGAATTCGAGACAGAAGACTATAGGATCCCCCAATCGTTGGATCTTCTGATACCATGATAATTGTGTACATCTTCGGATGTCTTATATTGATTTCCGGATGTTTTCCATAGATTTTCCTATATTTTGCATTATCTCCTCATGATCCTTCTTTTCCTCCTAATGACTGTTATTTTCAAAAGTCAAAAGGTACTTCAATGTGGCATTGGTATATTATAAACTCCTTCAACAATTTATGCATATCCACTTATATGAACTTGGTAATTCACACTTTTCCATAGATCTGTAGGCCGCAATCTTGTAGAATATTACCTAAACATTTCATTGTACATTTGGTTTCTAGCATTTTCAAGTGCACACACTTTAGAACTTCAACTATTATGAGCGAAGATTCTAAAAAGAATGTTATGTACATTTTCAACGCAAATATCTAGTGTTCCTTGCAGTCGTGGTTTCTACATTTTTATTCAACATCATCTCATTCCACTAAAGTGCATCATTCATCAATTACATGTGTAAAATAATCTAAACCCTAAAAATTTTGTACTTTCTGATTGACATGGCAATTTCATATGATTATGTAATAACCTAACAAACATGTCCTCCAAGGATTACAACATCTACTCCATCAAATTAGAAAATTTCATCTTCTAAAATCAATCACACAAATTTTATTCTTTACACCAATATACCTATGCACTGTAGTATTCCTGTAAATGTCATTGTTGCTTATTAATACAATAACCCAATATAATTTATTTCACTAACAAATCAAAAATTGATACCATTGCCTTCATATGAAGCTGAAACCGTAGTGAAAATATTATGAATATTAAATGCAACTAGGACTGAGTTGCATCGTTGCATGATTCCCTTTCATAGGTGTTTAAATGTCATTACGGCTTCCAAACATTCAAAACAACTCAGAACTCAAACATATATGATAACGAGAAATTACACATAAATCAAAAATTGAACGTCACTCAAAAACTCTTCAAAAAATGTTCTTCAACGAAATTGAGATTATGCAGTCCTAGTTTTATAAGTTCATAATTCAAATAGCTCCAATTCCTTTTTTTTCAATACAAACTTTTATGAGAGCAATAAAGCATTGACACTTGAAAAAAATTAATTAAACACCCACTGCAAGCACTTTGGAGACTAAGAAGCCACCTTCAAAGTTCTTATTTGACTGGCTAATTGAATGGAGAGAAATTGAACATTTCATTTGTATTAGCCAAATGCTTCTTTGTGCGGTTGATGATGTTTTTATCTTAAAATCTATAGAATTTTCAACTTCTTTTGAAATAAACATTGCATAGTGACTACATGCATAGAAAACGTGAAGCTCAAACAATTGCGTACATTAAAATAGAAAACATCAAGCTCAAACAAATGAGAATGAAATATGCATGAGCAATTCTTACTTAAAAAATGAAATGCTCGTTCAGATTAAAAGGATATGGGAAAATACCTGATGCAAACGTTCTCGTTCTTCTTGATTCCACAGGCTATCACGTAACACAAATAACTGCCTACCTTCCACTGTCACAGGTTGACTTATGCGATGTTTGCTCCTCTTCAAATGTCTGCCACAACAAGATGCTCTATCAACATCTCCGCCATTGTATCCCTCGAAAGCTATACGCTTCAAAGTCAAATTAATCAATTGGTCCTAAGTAGTGAATAACCTTTATAGAAAATAACCACATTTAATTTGCAAACAATTGAAGGTATATTCTTTTAATAACGATTAAAGCACTCAAAGTCCAGAGTTCTAAGTGTTGATTGAATACAATATGGCAAACACCATTTGAGAGGGACACAAATTACTAGAAAAACTCAGACATGCTAGTCTTTAAGCAATCCTTCGAAGCACTTCAAATAACTAGACATGTTAGAGATCACATAGCCACTTAGCCAGGAACAGAAAACACAACAATATTAATTGAACCTTGAAAGATTATAATGTTAGATTACAAAGGTGTTACAAATGCAAAATTGTTTTGTAGTTTTTAAACCAATATCTCACATTGAGCTATCTAGGATGAAATCCAATCAATTTATGTTTTCTTCAAATAAAATCCATAATTTCTTTAATTTAATGTTTCCAAATATTTTTTACAAGATCTAGGGTATTTGACGCTCACTTCCAAGAGCCCTCAACACTGGGGAAAGTCAATATTTGAATGGACATCCTTGCACCAAAAATGTAATACACATATCATAACCAATCATTCTCAAAATAAGATATTTGACGCTAATATTGGAGTACTAAAAGAATTTTTCAAAAATAATAACTATTAGAAATAGAAGTTCAATTAGGGTTTCTTAAACTTAAGTTTTTTTATTTAAATAAATAAATATCTATCGGACCCAAATAGTTATAAGAATTCTCATGACTTTTGTTGTTTCAGAAAATTGAGTTCTACAGATCTTATGTTCATTGATGGCATCTGTCTTTGAAGACATGAAAAGAAACTTTTCTTTAATTTAAATCATTAACCAAATATATGATTTTTTTTTCAAAAATGATTAAAATTTTAAATATCAACACATAGTATATGAATTTTAGGATTCATGAGATTTGAAGAGACATTATAAAATACAACAGACTTCTACTTGCGTGCTTTCAAAGCTTTTTCTTTGGAATGTACACCTTCAAAGTTCTTCAAATCTCTCTTGTACAATCTAATCCTACTCTAATAAAAGATTCTACAATGAAATGTTATAGAAAATCAGAAATTAAAAAATCATGTGCCCGTACAACTAAAATTGCAATTTCTAATGTCTTTTGATGGAAAAGTAGGCTTATCTGTTTTAGGGCTTCAATTCCTGAAAAGTAAAAAACCATTGAAATATTGACCAAGAAATAAAGGAGTTGAGGACAAATACCTATTGCAAATGCTATTGTTAGATGCAGCCGGCAATCAACCGCAATGCATGAATGACCATGAAGCTTTCTCTCTCAATGATGTTGGGCTTTCGCTCGTGTACTCCTCTGAAGAAACCTACCACATTCAAAAGATATGAGAACATTTTACATTGTGCTTCATTGGTAAAGATTTGTCAACATCTTTACCATCGTTTCACTTCGTAGCGGCATGCTCATGAGCCACATGAAATTCTCAGCTTCCTAATTTTTCCCTAATTACGGAATTCTCTTTCAAGGAAAGTCCCCTCTCTAATTTCCAAGCAAGCAAGGGCAACTGGTACAAGGAACTATTATACATTTCAAATTTTGAAGGATGGAGCGCACTCGCAACTACAGGCACCTTAGGAAGAACAAACCCAATTCAAAGTAGCAAGCCACACCCACTAGTCTTTGAGCAATTATGCATTGCATCTTTTCTAGGGTGCTAATAAAAAAAATTGTCATTATCAAGACATGATTACAACAAGGTTGGCTATGCATGCTCATGTAAACTACAGAATTATACTACCAAACTTCAATTACACTTTCAAACACCTCATAAAATCATTATTGCTATTTATAAACACTTGAATTACCATCAACTGCCTATTGTATAAAGATTTTTAGGGTTCTTTTTAACATATATAGAGATTGTTTGCAAATGTCTACTGAACCCCTAAAGGCCTGTTGTCCACTCGACGGACAAAATGGATTTAGGGCAAGGTCATACAATTTCAATATTTGTTGTACTTCTCTGAATTTTTTTTGCGGAGATAGAAAATCACATTAGCTTTCAGAAAATATAATTTTTTTTTCAATCGGTGCCCAGAAGCAAAAGTTATGGCACAAAATAACCCAATTCTAGAGCGGTGGGCAAAAAAAACCCTCACAAAAACTTTAAATAAAAAATACAAAAAATTTGTTTCAAATTTATTGTTATCTACATGGGAGGCTTTGATTTATTTCATACGGATTTGTTATTAAAAAATTATGGAAAATATTCTTTTTCGGACAATTAGAGCATGTTCCAGAAAAAAAATCTTGTAGGATTCATTTTTGAACTCAATTTTGAAAATGAAAGAAAAAAGAGGGTTTCAAAGTTCAGATTTCTCGCTAGAACAATCTCACCGTTGAAATTCGTATACTTCAACTCAGTCTTCAAGCTATTAATGATTTAATTTTTTCTTCAATCTTGAACCTATTTCTATTTAACAATTTTTAATGAGTGAAAATTAAGTTTTCCTTTTTTGAATTTTTGGGGCAAAACTTGTACTTTCTAAAAAATAATAATCCACTAAAATATTGTCCAAGGAAATGAAGGAGTGAAGGACAAATACCTGATGCAAATGCTAGTATTCCTTTAAGCCTGCATGCAAACACACTATATGAATGAATGCGAAGCTCACTCTCAACGTTATTGGGCTAC
Source organism: Pseudisothecium myosuroides (assembly GCA_951799445.1). Taxonomy (NCBI): domain Eukaryota; kingdom Viridiplantae; phylum Streptophyta; class Bryopsida; order Hypnales; family Lembophyllaceae; genus Pseudisothecium; species Pseudisothecium myosuroides. The sequence goes on along the minus strand of OX637290.1, from coordinate 17,081,949 downwards.
GGCACACGTGCTCCTCTGTAGAAACCTACCACATCCGGAAGACAGGTCAACATCTTCAATTGTTATTCACTCCAGAAGACTTATCAACATCTTGAACTTTGTTTCACTTCCTACTGACATGCTCATGAGCCATCGGAAATTGTCAAAGTCCCCATTTTTTCCTAATTGCAGAATTACCTTCCAGGAAGAGTGCTCTTTTTAAATTTTCAATCAACTATAGGCAACTTCTACAAAGAACAAATATAATACCACTTGCATTTTGAGGGACTTAGCATAAATGCAACTGGAAGGTAACACATGTTAAAATGCAATTCAAAGTAGCAAGTCACACACGCTAGTCTTCGAACAACCATGCATTTCACTATTCATAGGGTGCAAATCAAAACAAACATCTTTCGTTATAATGACATGACTACAACAAGATTGGTCATGCATGCTCATGTACACTAAAAAATATTACGAACTAACTTAAATTACACTGGCAAATGCCTCATGAAATCATTATTGCCATTTGTATAATTATCCTTGAATTACCTTGAAATACCCTATTGTACAAAGTTATTATTATTATTTTTTAATATATACCAATTGCTTTTGCATGTCTACTTCAATTTAGGTACTATTTTATTGTCAGTGAAAATGTGTCGCACTCATTTTCCATGAGAAGGCTCTTGAAACTATGTTCAAAGAGTGGGAGCAACCAATATTTTCTTGCTAACAAATGGCATCATAGGTGTTCCTTGAACACGCTTATTTAATTATGTTTCTGAACTTCATAATCCTTGACCCTTCAAAGAGTCATGTAAGGTAGGAGGTTCTCAAAGCGCACATGTTCTAAAATTGCCCACCTCCTCAAATGTACACGATTAGAACATGTTATTTATTTGTAGCTTTCCGCAATGTATAGACAATGTACATGTAGAGCTTATGTCACTTCAACTTCAAAATTTCATAACTACTTCCACAAAGTTCCAAATAATATGAAACTACTTGTATTAGATGCCAATTCCACTTGTCTTTTAAGGAAAATTTACTGAAAAATATTTCAAGATGTTTCACCTCCCCAAAATTCACTTCCACCTCTTAAATGAGTGATTTATGAACCTCCTACCTTACTATATCATCACGTGGCTGATGAACGTAAAGTATGTGAAAACATTACTTGAACATTGCAATTTGATTTCTGAAGAAACAACAGTGCCTGCCCTATGAGGTAATGTACTGTAAAATTGACCCTCCTCTTCAAACCGACCCTATAAAATAGTGCTAAATGGATATGCAGTGGTTCTTAAATGAACCACTTCAACCATTGATTCAATCGGAAAAAAAAATTTCTTAATTGCAGGAGCCAATCATTGGCTTTGATTTCCTAAAATCACTTTAGAAGTTGCAAGTGGATGCATTTTGGGAGACCTAAGGTCACAAATAGGTACGTACAATAGACATCTTTGAAAATTCGTAAGTAATTCAAAAATACTTCAAAAAATATGAAACCACTTGTGTTACGTTTGGCATCTATTTTTCTATCTCTGAAAAATGAATTATAAATATTTTTGTTCACGCAAGACTCTGGAAAAGGCAGACCAGCCCTTAAAGGATTGCTTTCAGAGCATACTACCACAGTACTCCCTGTTAACTGACAGTATTGGTGGCATCACTTCGTTTTATTTAATGCATTGCAGTAAACTGTGTTTTTCAAATTCTGTGTCAGTCATGGTTGACTCAACTTCTCTTTCTCTCCCCCAGCTTTGAAATTCCTCATTCAAATTCAAATGACAAGAATCAAAGCTTTCCAGATATCTTATTCAATGTGCTTTTTCAGGTAGCATGTTCTGGGCATGGGAAGAATGGAAGTTATCTGTGCTACATCAGTCAATTTGACAAGAGCTAATCACAGAGGTAAGGGTTATGGAATTTTGTTTAGTAGCACTGAATCTGCATCTGAAAGTAGCACTCATAGATTCTTAGATTAGAACTTTCTAAAATAGGAAGTCATCTTGGTAGGTTATATCATTAAGCAAATGATATGTGAAGACCTATATTCTAGGAACCTATAAACTTCAGGCAGGTTCAAAACTAGGTGTTTCCTGAGATCAAGGTGCTCAATTATTTAGTTAAATGTGGCACCTAGGTCATACTACGAAATACTGTTACTGATCTTCGAACAGATGCTCCTAACTTTACATGAGTTTAGAATTACTATTTCAAGTGCTTCCAGAAGATGGTCCATAACAAAGAAATGAAACCACCCTCAACCTGCAAGTTCCTGAGATGTTACTCTGTCGACTTCATTTGTCAAGTGCACATACCTAGGTGTTCTGGGATCTAGATTGTATATCATAAGGCAGAGAGAGATGAGGCGACTGAGTTCAATTTCGGTACAACTGAAGCCCAAGAGTTCCATGCTTATCTTATCATCAGTTTCGAATCTAAAACCATGGTATGCACAATAAAATTTCGGACATGGTTTAACAGCATTTTATGATACATAAAAGTTGACGACGTTATCATGCTGTTCTGGAAGTTTCAGAAACAATAAACTAATTTAGTTTTTTATAAACTCCTAGAAGACAATCAACAGAATAAGACTGTCACGCACACACCCTGCAGAACAGAAGACAAGGAAATAGAAGTCTGAACAGCAAAAAAATCTTGCACGCACACTGTAAAATTTGAACCACTCCCGCAAGCTGACAGCCGCGACAAATCCAGCAAACCCCGGAGCTTGGAAACACTCTCTCTCTCTACGTCGACCACTGATTTCTTATGAAAGCCTTCGCATCACCCTCGACCAGTAGTTTCTATTCGGTCGTCCGCAATTACGTACTCTACTCGGACAAATTAATAGAAGGCATTTAGCACTGATTAGACTGCTCAAAACCACAAGTCCTAATAATCCATGTCAAGGAAGAAATTAAGTCTCTGCAGACAACAATTTCAAAGCATCCAAAACTAGATACAGAATTCGCAGTATAAATTTCCACCAGTCCTGGCGCGCATGTCCAAAAAGTAGACCTGTGCAGCTCGATCATCTCTGTGATTTCTTATGCAAAATCACGCTTCTGAATTCAAGACCAATCCCTTCGATCAAAAGAGGTGACTAGCAGCTGACCAATTCTGATCAATCCAGAATCATAATACGTTTTAACAACCAAACAAGCTAAACTCCACGACGTACTAACTGCAACTACACCCAAACCTGCTGCGGGACGATCTACAGAGACCCGCTGGAAGCTACGAAGAAGACTAACACTGTTCACCTCGTCGGCAACACCCCCCCCTAAAAAACCCTAAGTCGCAAAAGCTACAGAGAAAACCCTGAGCGTTCAACTCGCAAAGTAATTGAAGACAACCCCACATGGTTGCTTCTATATGCTCCAACTCAAGCAACCATTAGGGTTGAACTGAGCAGGCCTGATAACGTTAGTACTCACAGCCGGGTGGGATGGTCGGCGCCAATCTCAGCGTCGATAACCTGCCAGCAGTCAAAACAAAGAAATCGACATTGTACTAGTAAGACCCGCCTTCACCTGCTAGTACTTGCGTTTCCCAGTTTGCTCAACTTGTGTCCTTCTCCATTTCCTCTCAGCCAAACAGTGTTTCTTATTACAGGAGACGAGCATGTAACTGTTGCACAGCACTTCTGGAGCAACAACGGGAAGTCAGGTACGTCTGTGCACCCTGTTACCTTGAAACAAATTTCAATACCATACGAATAGAGCAATGACGGCGATAGAAATCATTCATACCTCCATGTCGCAAAATTATGTGTCGCATTTGCAACCTCCAATTCGTTGTGCAGAACTGAAGGATGTCTTCACGCAGGGAGCGGCAGGATAGAAGGTTGGTTTTGAAAGACACGCCGAGGTGAGGTAAAAGTCCCCCCCACACCACTTTCGAAAGTCTCCGAACTTCAAGCGGAACCAATGAACAGTGTTTGGCGTCAATCCCCTCGCAACTGCGGGAGGTCTGATTGTAAACACTGTTCACTGGTGAACAGTAGTACAGTACAGTAGTTGCCTTGCTCGCCACAAAGTAGACGACCTGCATCTCTAAACCCTAGAGGAGAAATTTGACGACCTTGTCGCTCGAACTAGAGAAATCTGTCGTGTAGAGAGATCTAGAGAGCAGAATTTCACAAGAATGTGGACAGAGAAACCAGAATTCTAGGATCTAGGTGGGCGCTCCCCATTAATTTTCCTCCCACCTCGTGTTGCGCCTCCTGCAATTCTCTCTGAACGTGTCAACCAAGAGGCACTCATGCGCAATTTCGACGTGCATTACGACAATTGCGAAGCACAATAACTCCGCAAATTTACAAAAGTAAAAGAAGACGACTCCGCGATTGGAACACGCTACAAGAAATCAAACTCCAGTCTTGCTGTCTCGAAGCAATAGAAGACCGACGCTTAGGGTTTGATAGATGGAGTGACGGAATTTCATCCGGGATGGAATGTAATCCATCTCCGTTCTAAAAACATCCGTCGTCTGTGTTGTCTCCGACTAGCTCTTTTGCACGTCTTGAGCTCTTCCCTGTCTTGTCCCGAGGTAAGGTAGTGAGCTGTTTGATCAACTTAGTGAATAGGTTGTTTGATGCTGTTTGATCAACCATTTATGCTATTTGATGTTGTTTGATCGACTGAAATAATAGGTTGTTTGATGTTGTTTGATGCTTTTTGATCAACCATTTAAGGACTGGTATGCCTTTTTCACAGGTTTGCATGAATAGAAATATTTTTGGATCACTTTTCAAAGAAAGAAAAATGGATGCGGAACGTAGCATAAGTGGTTTCATATTTTTGGAAGCATTTTTGAATAACTTATGTGTTTTTTTTAAACTGTTGTAGGCACCTATTTGTGACCCTAGGTCTTTCAAAATTTGACCACTTGCAACTTCTAAATTTATTTGAGTAAATGAAGGCCAGTGAGTGGCTCTTGCAATAAATAATGCTTTTCTCTTGATTCTCTCAATGGCTTGAGAGGTCCATTTAAGGACTACCTAATGTCCATTTCAAACCTAAATGTAGAGTCGATTTAAAGAGGCCGCTCACTTTTAGAGCAGACTACCTTATATGTAAGAGTTGTTTTCATTTTCGTACACGCTAATGTTATTGAAACAATTTTAGTAGTTTTTGTAGGAAGAGAACTGAAAGTAGTTTCTTAGCCAAAACCAAGGCCAAAACCTAAGTTGTTTCTTTTTTTTTCGACATTTGTTGAATTAGTTAAAAATTTCAGAAGTTGAAATGCAGTGCTTAGTGAAAATGACCCCCTCCTAAAATGTATACCATTGGTACATTGAAGAAAGCAAAATGAACCAATGTACTATGTTAGGTTCTATTGGCTAGTCACTTTTATAATACAGTAACTTCTTATGCTTCAAGTTGAAATTTGTCATTTAAGAATTCATTACCATTTCGCAAAGGTGAATTCCTTGAAAGAATTTTAACGCAATATTTATATAAAGAAAATAGAATTGGCAAGTAAGCTTATACAGTAGAACCTCTCTAAGTTGATAGAGTTGGGACCGGTCTGACACATTGAGTTAGAAAGGTTATTACATTAGGGAGGCTCCTCATGTTCGTTTGTGGTTCATATTGTTAAGTTGGAACCCGACAATCAATACTTCTTGACAACGCTTTATTGACTAAGAGGGGATCAACTTAGAGAGGTTCTAATGTATATGGGACTAGTTAAAAATTTTGAATTAGACACAGAGTGGTCATTGAAGGAGACCACCTTTTGAAATGTGAATTACTTGCACATTTAAGAAAGAAAAATGTACCCACAATGAATCCTTTAACCCCTTAACCCTTAAAGGACCGAGGCTGTTTTTTTGCCAAAAAACACTGGAAACTACCATTTGTATAGCAAAGAGTTAAAAAAAAAATTATTGTTCTTTTTTCACATCTAACCATATGATCTTACCTCCAACTAGTATGAGAATGTGTGGAACAAATTTAAAGATGTTTGACCGCGTAAATTGCAAGATATTTGCGTTTGAAGTTGAAAAAACAAGATTTCCAACACATTGCGTGACTAGATTTTTTGACTTTGAACATTTTTAACTTAGATTTTGTACACTACAGAGTTCTGAGCTTCAACTCTTTATAGTGGAGAATTGAGTTGAGAGTCTAGGAAAAAAATAAAAAATAAAAAAAATCTTACTTTTCATTCTTAAAAAATTTGTTAAATAGTAGTTATGAGATAGAAGGAAAATCTAAAATATTTAATATCTATTAGATGAAATTATAATGCACTAATCACAATGGTGAGATTGTTCTAGCAAGTAAACCTAACCATAAGAATTTATTTTGCATGAAAAATTGCAAAACGAGCATTCAGAAATGGGTCCTGCAAGCGATGTTTTTCGAGAAGATGCTCTAACTGCCCGGAAAACAAGAATGTCCATAACTTTCTTATATTAAATCTAAATGACAAGAATCAAAGCTTCTAGATAGGCAAAATTGTAATCTATGAGAAAAAAAAATTAAGGAACAAAATTCAATTTTTTGCTTTTTTTAATTTTTTGCCCCCCAACCCCTACTTAGAGCGTATTAGGTTTTTATTTTGTTTTCCAGTCACCGATTGTGAAAAAAATTTATTCCCAGAAAACTTATACATTTTTGTGTTTTAGAAATAAGTTTAAAAAAATCACGACAAAAATTCAGCCCGTAGGTACCTGCCCGAAATCCCATTTGTCCCCTGAATGGACAACAGTCCTTTAGGGATTAAGGTCCACGAGTGCAGATTTTGAATAATGAATAAACGGAAACACACCCTGAACTCAAGGAAATGTACTTCTTAATCAAACATTTTTTTTCCAATGATGTTGGTGTTTGTTCTTTAACATTTTTACGGTGTAGAATATGAAGAATTTGCTTTGCAATTATTCTATAATTTGAAGGTAGCAATAGGTTTAGCCTTAGAAGATAACTTTTTCCAATCAAAAAATGACCCTTCAATAACAACTTGAATGAAAATATGAAATGAAAATGTTCAGAAATCACTATGACTAGAGCTTATTACTTTGAACTTATAGAAAAATAATTCTTGTAAAAATCATAAGTGTTGAAGCTACAATTCATTTTCTAAAATAGAATTTACAATTTCTAGTTTCAAATGTCATTTTAAAATGTTGGTTTGTAATTGTTGATCTAATTGTATGGATGTAATCTATGAATAGAATTTTATAACTATTGTTTGAGAGTCATCAATGAAATATTGTTTGAAGTTGCATTTTATAGTAGATCTTTACAATTTTGTAATTATGGACACATCCTCGGTCTTTTAGGGGTTAAGGACCATGAGTGCAGATTTTGAGCACTGAATGAACGGATAGACATCTCGGACTGATGTAAATGCATTTTATCATCCATCAATTTTTTTAAAGATTATTCTATGAGTTCATTAACATTTATTTAATATAGATTACAAAATAATTGCTTTGTAAATACTCTATCATTCCAAAGATATAGGTAGGTCTAGCCTAAAAAAATAATTTCTTGTATTAAAGAAGTGTCTCTTCTAAATGACTTTTTGAAATTGATTTTTTTTTAAAATTAAATCAAAATCTCATAAAATCACTATGAGAAGAATATAGCATTTTAAATTAGTAGAAAATTTTTTGTCTAGAAATCATAAATATTGAATGTAATATTGATTTTAGGAAGAGTTTTCATTTTTTGGCAAACTATTTTTTTTTTAAAGACTTGTTTTTGCATTTTTTGATATAACCATGTGGATGTGATCTAAATACCATATTTTACAACTATTGTCTAAGAATCATCATTTCAATACTGTTATAAATTGCAATTTATAATAAATTTTCACGAATTTGGAAATCCGAACAGCCCCCAGCTCATGAAGGGAGTGAATTCTAAAGATTTTTATATTATTTTTTGATTAAGTAGTTTATGAAGTGTCAATTTCTGGACTGAAAAAATTACTTATTGAGCCTAGACATACTAATACCTTTTGAATTATGGAGTATCTGCAAAGCTAAATCTTTGTGATCTTTACTATGCAAATGTTGAAGAACTAATACAAGAGTCTTTGAATAAAATTTATGGATGAAAGAATTCATTTCGGTGAATTTGGGATGTGTTTGTGTTCAGTCATTGTTTAGAATCTGCAGTCATGAACCTGAAGAGATTGAACATGAACTGTAGAGTGCAAAGTGCAAACGATGTTGATTATTGCTTTCTAAGTTAAATAATGTAATCATGGAAGGAATGAAAGAAGTTGTTCTTTGCACTTGAACTACAAATATTGTGTGGTGCGTAGAAATCCTAATTTAGAAATCCTTTTGTAGGATATCTCATTAAAAATTAATGCAACATTGAATGGGTGGACATGAAAAAGAACCGTTTGTTTGATTTGAATTTGTCTTTGAACTTTCTATTTTGATTGTTTGTGAATTCAGGCAAGATCTTTTCTTTGTGGAGCAAACTAAGGACATTTCGAAGCGCTTATTTTCGGTAAGTGGAGTGATACTTATTATTTTCATGCTTATATAGTTATGCATAATATTTTCCAACCATTTATCTCCGGAAGGTCACTCTATGTATATTTTGTGCACCACTTGTGGCGATGGGGTATTTTGTGGGGGGCTATTTACCTCCTAGGTGGAAATGAAACGGTCCCTATAATTACATAATTTGAAAAAATGGCCTATATAATGGCCTATATCATTACTTATAATTTGTATGGCAATGCAAATTTTGGTAGGGTATATTATTTAGAAGGAAAAAACGTAAACTGAAAAGAAAATTGAAAAGAAAATTATAATGGTAAAAAGTACACACAAAAAAAGTAGGTATTGTGGGTTTTTTAACAATGCATGATCATGACACATTTTTTTCTAATTTCTTCAATCAAAATGTTGACCCATTAATGAGTCATTAAACACATACACTTCCAAATTTATACTAGAAATGCAACATTAGACTTCCGCTGAGGTTCCTAGAATTTGAAACAACCTACGTGTAGGGTCAAATCTATTTTCTTTACTCTTTGAATGAAGTCAACATTGTTTGCCTAAACTCCAAAGAATCAGCTCAGAATTAGTTTACCAAAATCTCTGAAAAAGGTTAGTGATACTTTACCCATACAAATGAAAGCATCATGTCATTGAAACATACAATTGAATTAGAGTTCCAACCTCACAAACATGGCATAGTAGAAGTGCAATCGGATTGAAATTAGAATCAATATTCAATCATCATGCTTGCACAAAAATCTCAATTCTTTAGCGAGTTCTTTAGTCATGTTCATAAACACAAGCTCCTACTCAGAGATATCTTAAAATTTACTAAGTCATTTACATCATATTGGTAGTACTAACATTGTTGCCAATGAATCCAATATAAAATTGTAAATATTTAGGATAAAAAATTGAACATATGATTACACTGATTGAACATATCTCTAAATTGAAGTGCATGTTCATCCATTAAGACCTTGAAAGTTGGAGTATTTTTCACCCACCTCCTTCAAATCCAGCTTTATGAAATGTATCCTACTAATGACAGTATATGGAATCCAGTTCAGCAGCCCCTTAATTACTTGTACTAATTTTGAAAGGTCCAGATTTTCTGGCTACATATATTATTTATACTTCATTTCCTCCTTTCCATGTTCCCTAATTTATTTGTAATTTCTTTATAAATTAAGTTTCAAAAGAATAAATTGCTATCTATATTATGTCGCACGTAGTTTTGAAAATGCGCTGAGTGACCTCCCCGGGCCATTTATTCATGTATTTTGGTTTATTTCACTTTTATTGAATGTTGAAGTGTCTATGGGACACTCACAATTCCAATTTTGTTAGTTCTTGAAAACCATAGGGGAAGAGCATGAAATGAAGTAGATGTAGGGGAAATGACATGGATAATTCAAATGCGGAAGTTGTTTAGTATTTTTTTGGAAATCATACAAGTCTATAATGATTATGGTATAGCACATGAGCAATTTGAAACTTTCTCGGTTTTGAAGACCGCAATGTTTCCATTCACATAGAAGGAAAAGATTGAGAGATGGCATATGATTTTCACGTAAACAACGCCGATGCTATAAAAGATATATAGTACTGTGTCACTTAGAGGAAGTGTTTTTTGTTTGAATTCTGAAACAAAATGAACATGTGCTCATAAACATACAGAAGAAGAATTTGTACAATAACAATATTAAAAAAAATTCTTGGAGTTTTTCACCATTATCTAACTCATCTGTTAATTGTGATACAAACAATCCAAAGACTCAGAGGAAAGGCACTGCGCATTAACTAATTAGCAATTTACATGTGTAGGTAGCAATATTCAAACTTTTACATAATTAATTTGAAAAGATGGCTAAGTGTATGAAAGATTTACAATTGTGTCGTATACACTACGAAAGTGCAGGGTGATTGAACCAAGCACGTGAACTATTTGTTGTGTTTTGCAATAATACTCTTGATTTTTTGGAAGTACTTTAGAACTATGAAATCAAGGTGTTAAGATAATTTAAAAATATGGTCAATGTATGCACCTTTAAGTTGAAGGTAACCACCAAAGGAAATTCATTAAAAGATTCACTAAATTGGAAAACTAGAGAAGTGCCAAACTTCAAGAAAAAACATGTTTTGAAGTTATAATTAGTAGAAAATAGGAAAAAACTTAATTAAAAAAAATAAAAAATGGTCATTTGTGGGAACTCTAGGAAGTTGGTCGTTTAACAAAAGAACCGCCAAAATAATTTAATACATGTTTGAAAATGGAAGTAGGAAGGGGCTCACTGTAAACATTAACAACACATAAAATTAAGTATTTCTAGAATTCCTTAGGGCAATATCTACAAGTGTAATACAAGACCATTTCTACCAAATTTCAGCTCCAAATTTGTTTTGTGAGTACTGAATAGTATTTAGAACCTCCAAATTGGCATTTCTGACATAATATTGGGGGCTATTATTAAATAGTATTTCATTTTTAAGAAACTCCAAGAAAACAGACAAGGTGTACAGTAGTCATAAGTACATCGTGTATGAATTTTGAATCAGGTGGAGCCTGAACCCAAATTTTTTGGCCTAAAAACTAATTAGCACGCTACGTGTCACAAAAAATAAAGCAATTGTTTCATGCAATCACCCCGCAACATGAACTTTTTTTTTTTTGCATTTTGTCAATTTCAATGGATACAAACAAACGCGAACAATGTCAGCAGTGCCAAATACAAGTACTTCCATGTAGTGAGTATGCACTTTGAAGAGGTCATTAAGAATACATAGAATCTCCCTTCCAGTGTAGTCTTCCTTATCTAGTTTATTTGTGTTCTAAAGGTGAATGAAGTGGACATTGGAATTAGTTAGAATGACTGTTCTTCCTGTTGTGGAAGTTGTAGATGTAGTATGCAATGGTTGCTTAACCCTTTAGTGACCGTGGTTGATTTGGGGGGTGAGCGTAGTTTTTCAAGAAAATGAATTTTGTGGCCACTCTAAAGATGTAGTCTTAGATCAAACCGTACAAGGTATTTCCATAAGGGAGATTCTTCAACCTAACAAAAAATCAAACTCATCGAACGGTACAAATTGCTGTAAATAAGGTAGGAGGTCCATTAATCAACCTTTTAAGGGCTAAAATTGAATTTTGTGGAGGTAAAACATCTTTAAATAATTTTTAGTAAATTTTCTTCAAAAGACAAGTAGAATAGGCATGTAATCCAAGTTGTTTCATATTTTTTCAAGCTTTGTGAAATTAGTTACAAATTTTTGAAGTTCACAAAAAGTGGTCATATGTAGTCATCAAAATGAATATCCTTCTGAAATGTGCAGATTTGGTACATTAAAGAAAGTGAAATGTACCTCTAAATCATATTTGCTTCTAGAGCCTTGTTGGAGTTTGAGTTGGTTTCCTTAATTTTCAAAAATAAATGACTTGAATGATCCTTTAGAATTTGCGCTACATAAATACCAATGCATAAGTTTACTTTGGGCATTCATGAGATTATAAAGCAACACTTATACCTTGTCAAGACATCAAGTTACAAAAAAATCTCACAATTTGGTTGATATTTTTTGGTATTTTTGTTGAGCACTTCCCATTTAAAGGTCCAGGCCATTTGAGTTTGCAACCTCATAGCTAATTCATCACTGCTCCAATTCTCTTGAAATTGGTTTTGTTTGAAGCGCACAAAGACATCCTAATTGCGTTCCTCTTTGAGATTTTTGTGATCAAATGTATTTTGAACAATATTAGACTGAGAGTCCGAAAATCAACCAAAAAGTGGTCGATCAATCACTGAAGGGTTAAATTGTTTTAACTATTATACTGGAACAACATAATTGAAGAGAAGGAAGTGAAGAAGAGCACGACAACATTGGGTTTGTTTTGTAATGCTCTATATTGGAGCTTGCACTACATTTTTTTTGAGTTTCCATGGCTCACTTTTCCCTATATGAGCATTAATTCTATAACTTTTCCTGATGTCACAAGATAGTGACACAACAAAATGTCATAGGTTTGTTGCTCACGTAGGGGAAAGTGAGACACAGAAACCCAAAAAAAACACCTAGTGCTCTGGATGTATTGTGTTTCGTGATTTTTTATAGTGCCTTGGAAGATGAAGTAGTAGTACTTTAATATTTATTATTTCAATTGAATTGCAGTGCACAGGACAGTGTTTTGCAAAGATAATAAAATTCCAAAGTGATGTACTGAGTACGGTACTAGTGAAAAACAAGTGACCAAAGAAAATGGCAGCAGAGGCATTTGGAAGTCTAGTAGTATTCAATGCGGTAGGCACAACAGTGGTTGCCACTGAGCAAAGGAGCGTTGGGGAAAGATTGGCGCGTGTGGTTCGTGGAAGACTTTTCCAAGAAGAAGATGTACCGCCTGTGGTTGGACAGTCCGTGGCTACAAATGGCATGGTCAAACTTCTTGGGAACGACAACCGTGTGGTAGGAGTGGGCATGGTGGATGCGAGCTTCACATGTGGTGATGAACTGCATCGAGTGAAATTACGCCCTTTTGAAATTGCGGTTCGTATTACACATGCTGTGCATGAAATGGAATGGGTTGGTGAATTGGTAGGGAAGTGTATGGGAGATTGTGTAGGGAAGGTCATACGGTGGCCTTGTGCTTCAGTTCGTTGGCCGCTTCCTTCGGAAGTGAGAGCAACGACTTCGACTTCAAGGGAGGGGCAAAATTTCTCTTTTCCTCTAGTCGCGACACCTGAGTTTGATTTTCATGACGTGGAGGTGAACCCAAACACTTCTGAATTTACACCGCCAAGTCATGGTGGAAGAAGCACACCAGAGAGAAGTTCTCCTATGACGCAAGGCTCTGAAGGCAGCACTGCGGATTTTACAAGAGTAGAAGGACAACCTGAGCTTACACAGAGGAGGAGGTACTCCATGGCAAATCGGAGGGCCAGGGTGAGAAGTCCAAGAGAGAGGGGGGAGGTTGCAAGTCAAAAAGTTACTCTCGAAAGCGTTTTGTGCGTGAAAGAGAAAGGAGCATGCAAACGAAATTGTCTGCGTGATGTAGATGCAAAATATGTATTGGATCAACGGTACATGGCCTGGGGGCAGAAGTATGAAGCGCGGGCTACTTGGATAATGCAAATGCTGAATGCCTTCTATACTCGCACAGAGGGGCCGACAAGAGACAAGTACGTGACGAAATTAGATGGCATTGTCGTTTGCAATGCATGTTACGCCGCGGCGTTGGGTTATTCGCAGAGGCGTTTGAAGCAGTTGAAGACGGCACATGTTGTGTACGGCAGAGTGGCAGCCGTTCATGGAAACACGTGTCAGGGGAGGGAAAGTGCAAAAATGTCAGCAGCTAGGGAAAGCCTTGACGTTTTTGTGAATGAAGCTGGGTGTCAGCAACCCCACCGATCGGTACGCAGGAAAATGGACAATGCGGTGTTACCACTGATTCTGTTGCCAATGAACACAAGCAAGTTGGATGTTTTTCGGTATGTGAATGAAGAAGTGAAGAAACTAGTGGATGGGTCGGAATTGTCGATCAGCTCGTTCCATCGACTTTGGCGGAAGGAGTTTCCGCATGTGCAAATCCCACCGTTCTCTAGATTCTCCAAGTGCTATCACTGTTGGGAGTATAAGTGTGGGATGGAGTCCACGACGAATGCAGTAGTGAAGGTGAAGATAAAAGAGTTGTACATGCTGCACATCCGATATCAGATGGAGGAGAGGCGAGATTATTGGTTGTTCAAGAGATCCGCGATGATCACTCCAGACTTTTTCATGTGTTTGATTGTGGATGGTATGGATCAGAATACGACCATGATACCGAAGATGAGGCAGACTGTGAAGAACATCGAATCTTGATTCGTGAAGACTCATCTGTGTGGAGTACTTGTGCATGGGATCGGCTTGTATGCAGACGTGTGGATAGATGCTCACCACAAGCATGATAGCAATCAAGTCATAACATCAGTGATGAACGTTATATGCGACGTGAAGCGAAGGAAGGGGTCATTGCCACCGACATTGAGGATTCAAGCGGATAACACCACGAGAGAAAACAAGAACATTTACATGTTTGGCATGTGCGCTGCAGTAGTTGGGTTGGGTTTCTTCAAGGAAGTGCAACTTTGTTTTCTCATAGTGGGCCACACCCATGAGGACATCGATCAGAGATTCAGTGTGATTTCCAATGTACTGAAGAGGAAAGATATAGATACACTGGAAGAAATGTTGAAACTAGTGGAGAAAGGGACGTCATATACCGAGGCTTTTGTGAGTGCTCGCAAGCTTGAGCATATTCGTGATTGGAAGGCCTTTATCACACCTCACTTGCTACGAGGGGGAGAGCAATTGACGGGCATAACATTCCCGCACCACATGAGGTTTTACATGGAGAATGGCTCAGTACGTGTGCAGCACAAACATTTTTGCTCAGATGCATGGGGCCCAGCAGGTGGACATTCGTGTTTGAACTCACTACCGAGCACAGCAGAGAAACCGGACCTTGCGGAGGTGTTTGCAGCCGATCAGAGAGAATTGAAAGCACTGGACGAGTTCATTGCATATAAGGAGAAGATGTTATTGAGAGGCCACGACGACCGAATCAGGATCATGGAAGTTGTGGACGAAACAAACTAATTCAAGGAGTATTTGGAGGATTTCCCACAACAGAGTAGAGAAGGCTTCCGTGATTTACCATTTTGGCCGAGCGATGTCTTGAACCAGAACGGGGATGGTGATACTGTCTCGAATGTGGAGGAAGCATGTGCAATTTCAAGCGGAACAACCGATGCAAATGGGACCGAAACAGGGAGTGGAGCCGTTGACGTGATTATGGCGACAATGCCAAATCCGGAAAGGAGGGGTTATTTTGGACCCCGCAGAGGAAGACCCACACAGGAAGCATCACGGAGAGTGACTGGAGGGCCTATTAGAAGCAGAAGAAATGAAGTTTTACCAGAAGTAGTACGAGATGCAAATGAAGATCCTTTTCCCCCATTTAATGCAATGAACGACATCGTTATAGGCCAATATGTAGCTCTTACAGTAGAGCTGAGGCAAGTGAGGGAAGGGGTACCTTTTTTCATCGGGAAGGTGCTAGAATTTGGACGGGGAACGTGGGCCTCCAAGATGAAGATCCTGTAGTATAGGCCTACTATGAGACTTGGAGCAGAGGAGGAAGCAGAGAACAGCAGAGAGAGGTACATGAACTGCATGGAATCTACATGGGAACCATCCGGTGAGGTTTTGGATTGGATTGAGAAGGAAGTTGCTATATATTCTTGGATGGATGTCCCTCGTCAAGGGAGAGGTGGTCACATCATACGTTCAAACGTTACCGTGCGTGGTGTGGAAACAGAGGAGACAATGATCATTCCGCTTGAGGCTAAACCGCATCTTGTAGAATATTTGGCAAGGCAGATGGAGGACTTAGACGACGAACGTTTGCAGAGTGATTTGAATGTGTATTAGTGAAGTACCATATTATGTAGTGTGCTTCTGACCTTCTAGTTGCAGGCATTTATATCTACTTTAGTGTTGAGTTTAGAGTAACATGCCTGTAAATGAGTGTTGAGTGAAAAGTGTACAAGGTTTTCTTGAAGTAATTCTAAAGTAAGCAGTATTTTACGAATATGCACTGAGCAATTTTTTCTACAAAGACAAAACAATGATTTTCATTATCTTTACCCCCCCCCAACATTTGAAATTGACCATTTTGATTGGCGTACAAGCCAAGTGCAATGTCGCACCCTCCAAGTGCAAAAATGTCTAATTCGGTGTTTTGGTTACATGAGTTTTTTTGTACTAATTAAGATGAAAAGATGACATCATAGATTATATAATAGTGAAACATGACATTATAACATTTATAAAACATCAAACATGTTTATTTTGGAGAAATCTAAAAAAATTGAGCTACACAATCAATAATGCTTTCAAAAAAGCAATGATTACATCAAAATTGGCTCCTACTACCTCATTTGGACTCATGCTTGGCATCATGGTAAACCGCAGATAAGAATGGTCATTGTCTGGATCAATTGCATGAGGTCATCTCTATATTGCATGACTCATGAAATATGTTGCGATGGCTACCAAGTCATTTGGATGTTGCATTGCTAGTATCCCAGCCATGTGCAAATAAAACACTAGTCATTGAATTCAACTATGATTGCCTCCATTTGCATATCTAAACCATTTGTTCAACATACAAAAAATTCTTACTTATTGGAAACTTCATGAGTACTCATCCTCAACCATGTCCAAATCAATTTTTCCCTCTATCCTACTAAAACCCTCCAAATCAGGCACAATTTTTTGTCCTACTAAAAAACTCCATTTATTGATTTTGATTGTTGAGTAAGCATTGGCTGTATTGAACAACCTCGTAGGGGCAAGTCAAGCAATTCAGGAGCATTCTTCTCCTACAAAGCTTGGCCTTGCCCATACAAGGTACCTTGTACTTGTTGTACTTCCTCAGACACTAGTCTTAATGTTGGGTTTATGACCACTTGGGGGCTATGAAAATTTGTTCATAAAGTAGGTCAAGTTTCTTTGTTGCGAGTACTTAGGTTGGGGCAGATATTTCTAAAATCCCATTGTTGCCACCAACCTTCAAATCATCAAGAATGATGGAGCTGGTAGCATTCACAAATTATGTTCAAATATGGTACGTTCCACATGGATTTTGGATGCCTAAATGACGGCGACTAAGTTGGAGATTTTGCATAGATCTAAAGGATGGATTATTGGTTTTTGAACGCATGTATCATTGGCACAAAGACTAAAAATATAGTTAATCTCTCTTGGAGAAGCTTTTAGGAGTTTTTTAGTGGGATAGTAGGAGTACTTGTCCACAACTATCAATTAATGTCACGTATGCACAAGTAGGCCCCATAGCCCATTGTGCAAACATCGTTGTGATAAAATGACTCAGAAATGACTAGCCAAGTCACTGTCCACATCAAATGTGGCTTGACACATCAACTATTGATCGGATGGACGTGGTGGAGGCCTTTGCTACATGTACAAGTGAATAGACCTATCTTGTCACCACCCTTTCCACCTCATTTGACACATAGATTTCTTCATTCAATTTACATCCAAGCTTAAAATAAATGGTGACAATACAGCTGTAGCCATTTACAAAAACGACTTGTCCACAATGACTCTAGGGCCCTCAAGTCATTTTACAGTCACATGTGTTCGGAATGACTGCTATGTAATTATTTCTGTAAGTCATTTATGTCCTCATTTTCTTGTAGTGCAATTTCTTACTGCCTACTAAGGACTCTTAATATTTTTTGAAAAAACTTGAAGATATAGTGATAGTATACGTATTGAAGGCAAGATGGAGGGTACTTTAATCAAATTGAGTTTATTAAACAACTTGTGCAGAATCTAGTGGAGTAGAGGATGCAGAAACTTGTGCGTTGGTAAAATATCTTATGCAAAGAATGGTCTAAAATTTCTAGTAAACATATCACATCTCAACTAAATAGACTTATGGTTATATGGTGACTACATCCACAACATGATGAATCAGCTCAGAGGACAATCACACCCACAATTGTGGTTGTAAATGATTGCCTTTTTCTTATAGAAAGATTTGAGACCTGACATTTTGGTTGAATCAAAAAGAGGAGGTAGAAGTGCTTAAAGGATTCCATTGAGAAGGCTTGATGGGCAACAATGGGTTATTGTTGCAAAATACAACTTGAATATGAGAGATTGAAAGGTGCATCGCCCATATTATACATCAAGTAGAGCTAATTTGATAGCTCTTGTTCAGTACAACTTTCTAGACTCAAATTTTGTTCTAATGAAACTTCAAACAAGTTTTGCCTATTTTGCAAGTTTATTTTATTAATGTCAACTAAGCCAATGGTACTCTACTTGAGGCTCTTATATACTCCACTAAAATAGTTGAGGGATAGAATCTATTTTTAGATTTTCCATACAATGAAAAATGTGAGGAAATTGTTGCTACAAAGGATTTTTAGATTCTTCCCAAGGGATCTAACAACAACCCGTTTAGATACATTAAATGTATGATGATGTATTTTGGAAATGGGTCACATTACATCTTTTGGGGCTCATGTAGTACCTTGTATTTTATGGACAAAAGACAATGGGATGGTTGGTTGGCCGCATTATATAAGTGTTTTTATGCAAATGATGCAATTGCATATGCTTTGATTGTGGACAATATCATCACACCTTGCTCCAAAATTGAAGTTATTTCTTGATTGTGTACTTGCTAAAATTTCAAATTTTCTAAGAGCTTTGAATTTCTTATGTGGCACTTACTAGGTGTAATGTGCTTTTTCTAGAGTTGATTTATTCTTGAGATAGTTAGTCTAACTCCTAATATCATTTTCAAAGGACATCAAAGAAACGCTTGGACTAGTTCACTTGGAGGCAAGAGCTTCTTTGGCATTGGTAATCTTGAAGAAGCTTTAAATCTTTATTGGTCATAGCACTTAGACTTTTGGGCACTGGATAATTTGAGTTTTTAGTGTATTGCATCATGTAAATGAAAATTACATAGATGAGATGCTCTAGGTGGGCTTCAGATTTTCACTTCAAAGTATTAGGCATTAGGTGAAGAGAGTTTGAGGTCAAAAGTCATGAGTGTCATGCACGTTTGGTGTACAAATGACCTTGTACAGATTCTTTTTGAGATTTCAAGTTCATACCCTAATGTAATTTTTTCCTTTCTTTCATAAATATTTTGCAAATGTATTTAAGAAGATTGAGACACTTTTTGAAAGATGTATAGATTCACAACTTGTTTTGTCCTATAGAAGTGACTAAATGTGCATCTATTCATGTACTTTCACAAGTATGGGCAATTTCGTTAAAATGGCAGTATTCCAAGTGCCACATTGACAGTGTGCCATTTTCACCATCTAGAACAGATATAGATTTCAGAACAACCGTTCTAAACCATCTAGGATAGGTATAGATTTCAGAACAGCGGTTCTAAACTCTTTTCATGCCATTTTAACAAAATTGCCCATAAATGCAGAAGTGACAAATTTGTGCTATTGAATTCAATACTAATACTTGAAGCATTGCCACAAGTGTTACACACTTATGCTTGTGCTACTTCTGTTTATTTCCAATATATAAATCTTAATTGAAAGCAAAAACTGTTTATTTGATTTGAACTTTAGAGGGGTGATAGAAATCATCCTCGAGTTAAAATTTTCCAAATAATTGAACACTACAATAAATAGTCCCATCATGCACTCAAGGTGCATAGAATGCTCAATTTGCATTAGTTTTGCATCAAAATTGCACTATTTGTACAAAAAAGTGCATTGGTATATTCACCCCTTTTTTTGCAAGTAATTCAAGACCTTCACCAAAAAATTCAAGATAATTTTACCTTTGCAATTTGAATAAAATGAAGATTGACAGAAAAAAAAGGGAAAAAAAACTTTGTTAAATCACCTAAAATCTAATTTAAGATTCTAAACCTCAAAGTTGATTAAATTTTTTTCTAATCTTTAAATAGTGTAACTAAAAAATTCAATTACTTCAATTGTAAAAAAAAAATTCAAAAAAAATTCAAAAGTATCACAATAGTTTCTAATGAGATTTCTAAATTTAATGTGCACAATCCACTACAATAAAACACTCAAGGTAAATTTTCCAATTTCAATCACTTGAAGGATTTTTAATTTTTTTGAAGGAGGGTTCAAGTAGTCAAGGCATCCTTTCTTCCAAAAATTGTCCTCCACCTCAATTTCAATGTGTGTTTATTGTGTAAATTTTTCAAGTTTCTCAAAACTAACTTTTAGTGCATTAAGGCAAAAAGCCTTGTATACCATAGCTTAAAAATATCCACCATCAAGTTATAAAAATCCACTTTTTGTAAGTGGTGCTTTTGTAAGTGGTCTAAAATTAAAGTCAAAATTAGCATGGCAAAAACGTCCAAAATCTTAGATAACATGCCCTAATGTTTGATATTTGTGAGCTAGCGTCCACGGAAACAGGGATTGAAGGGGTATAGAAATCTTGCTATGTGAGCGCTACACAGACGAAAGAAGCCATGTGGGATTTTTTTTCATCCATCCCATCCATGACATGGCATTTGACGTGGTACTTGACATAGCAGTGGGAAAAGTGATGTGGCTTGCTTAGTCAACACCATTTTATACCGTCTAAAAATTTTAATATTTTTTTTTGATACGTCAACTTAAAAGTATGCATTTCATAATGAACACCTCTAGAAATGTTCAATATGATTAAGGTGAACACAGTGATGTCACATTTGATGTTCATGTGATTGAATGCACTATTTGGTATGACGTTAACATGGATAGTCACACATGTTCTACATGATGCACATGTGCATTTTATAATGTCCAATGCAAACATAATGTCAATAAAATAGGTCCTACACAAGACGCCATATTTCGCAACTATATTGCATGGCTTTACAAGCCACCTATTGTAAGTATATAGAGATGAGAAGGCAAGCTCTTTGTACAATTAAGTGGGGTGATAGAAGGTAAGACATACGATGTGGAATATGCAAAACATAAGAATTGTCTTAAAAGTACAATTTTGGACTTCAATTAGGCATAGTTAAAAAAAATACAAAAAACTTTGAACTAACAATTGGTAAATCAAGTTACCTTTCATCTCTAAAAATCCATTTGAGATTTTGACCTTGAAATCAAAAGTTTGGACAAATTTCAAAGAGGCATTGGAAAGAACATTTTCATTGATTTTTCTAACATCCTCACTGAATTTTGACCATCCTCCTTGAACATGGCACATATGAAAATGCAAAATGATAGACCTTGATATTATGAAAAACATCTCCTACACTTATATAAGATCTTGTTAGATATCTAAAAAAATGTTTCATATTGTTTACCCACTCTTCAATGGACTGAGTGAATTAGATACCTACCTAAAAGAAAAGACAGGTTAGAGAGCTTGAAGGCACACATGACAAACATGAGGGCTTGGCAAAAATACAATGGAAAAAAATGGTCAACAAGACCTTTAAGAAATGAAAGACAAATTTGTCCTTTGTCTTTCATAGCCTTCTTCACCATTGTTGCACTAAAAACAAAGGTGTGGGAATTTGAGCATGAGTTAAGGTGATTATAAGTAAAAAATACTGAAATTTAACAATATTGAAATTTAACATTACTTAAATATGGTCAAAATAAGAAAAATGGATATAAAAAAAAATACTAAAACTAAAATATGGACAAAATCAAGTATATGGAAAATTTTCTTGAAATGTAAAATAGTTAAGAATAACTTTATTGTAAATTGTAAGTCATTTAAATTCATAGGACAAAAATTATGGCAAAAGATCTCAATTGATTGAAACTTGTGAGAAGAAATAGTATTTTATGCTATCATCTCTTTAGCCCAACAAAATTTATATTTTGGTAAATTCCATCTTTAACCCCTAAAGTACCAAAGTCTCCTCGAGGGACACTTGACATTTCGGGCAGGCCCGTGTGGCCTCAAATTTTGACCTGATTTTTTGAAACTTTTTTTGAAGATAGGGAATCACATTAGCTTTCAATTTTTTATTTTTTTTCAATCGGTGCCCGGGAACAAAAGTTATGCCATTCTAAAGCAAAAAAGCAGTTTGTCAAGCAGAAAAAAAAACTCACAAAAAAAAGATTTTTAATTTTTAATTTTTTTTCTTCTCAAAGATCATGTTTTTGTCTACATCTAAAGCTTTGATTCATTCTATTTGGACTAATAATGAGAAAGTTATGACAATCTTTCTTTGAGGGCAATCTAATCATCTTCTTCAAAAAACAACTTGTAGAATTCATTTCTGAATGCAATTTTCAATTTTTTTCAATTTTTTTTTTTGACAAGGTCAAGTTTGTTTGCAAGAACAATTCCACTGTTGGGATTATGGTGTTTTAATTCCATCTAAGAGCTATTAACAATTTAGTGTTTCAATCAATTTTGGACCTACTTCTACTTAATAATTTTTTCATATGTAAAAACCAAGTTTTGATATGCTGAAATTTTTTTCCCCACTCTCAACTCAAATGTTCAACATAAAAAATTTTAACTTTATGTTATGTAGTGCAAAAAAATCCACAAATAGCCATCAAAGTCATCTGAAATTGCTAGAAACAGTTCAAAAAAGCTTTTTTTCCACCTTTGAATGCTAATATCTTCCAATCGGAACGGTCAAATTTCTTGAAGTTTTTACCACATGATTTGAGACAAGTGAAGTTAAAGATCCTATGGTTAGTTTCTTAAAAACATGTTTTTTTTGGTTTCTTGAATGATCGTAGCAGAAATGGCAGTTTTTGTGGTTCCAGAGCCAAAAAATGCCTTCGTATCTTAGGGGTTAGGTCACCAAGAAAATTGTAAACCTTAACCTTTAAAAGAAACAAGGACACCATCCATACCTTAATCCCTAAAGGACCAGACTGCATTTTTTGGCTGTATACCGATTTTGGGCAGACTAGTGTGAATGCAAATCAACATATTTTGGTCCAAAACTTTGATAGAAGGTGGGGATGAGGAATATCTTTCATTTGAACAAAATTTCATTGCACTTGAATAAAGGAGTCAAAAGTTATGGAGTGATAAATTACTTTTTTTTTGTAAAAGGTCAGAGCCGGCAAGCAAGTGTACACTGGAGTTGAAATTTCAAAATTCAACCCATCAGTGCATGGACAGGTGATAAGGAAGGTCAGAGTAACAAGAGTGGCTAGGTTCCAGCACAAGAGTTTGGTCAGTTGGTTTGAATTCTCCATGTAAGGCATTTTTCAAAATGTTGTCATGGCATAGCATTTTTTTCAAAAATGCTGTGCAATTTAAATTCATTTGAAATTTTCTAATCATGTTCCCAACTTCTACTCACAAATGATTTCAAAGAAGCACCAGCATTGGGGTCATTTTTTCTTACCCATATGGCCATGTGAGCTGCAGCTGCCCTAGTTTTGCAGGGGAAAAAAAATTAAAAAATGAATTGAAACGCTCATAACTCGCAATCCAGACAGTGGACTGTTCTGAAATTTTTACCACATCTTCACAAACAGGCATACTACAAGATACTACGGTTTCATTTGTTCAATAAATTTATTTTTTTTAAATTTGGTACTTGTATTCAAAGTGGCAATTTTCCAACGTTTTTGATGACTACATAGTCAAAAAACTTATGGAGTTAAACAATGTATTTGTTTTGTTTTGTTTGCCTAGTACGATCAAATCTCCTGGACCATGCCTGGACCGTGCATCCTCCGGCCACATTCTTGGTATTGTCATACAACCCTCTACAACAAAGGGTGCACAAACTTTGTTTCAAGGCATTTGGACCTACGCTAACTGAGTTTCGAAGTTATTTTTGATTTAAAAAATTAAAAAATTACATTGGCTTTTATAATGACACAAGACACACTGACACACGTGTGTAACTTGGAAATGACATTTGATTTTTCACAATCACATTGTCAACAACGTAAACTACTGGACCCAAGACATTTGATTTCCTGCAAATCGCATTGTCAACTTCATAGACTATTAGATGAGTGCCCCAAAAGTGCCAAGGTATTGCTATTGTATTCTTACTTATCTTTGATTGGAAAAATTAACTGTCACTACACTTGAGGTAGAAGAACCCAATCACAGCATCCCCTACTTGCAATGCCCTCAAACTCTTAAAAAGATCTTGAACAGTGAGGACATACTGAACATGAGAATGTGCCCCACCAAAACATCTGATCTTGTGTTGGTTCCTAGTCAAAAACGATTTGAACCCTGGCACATATGGTATCCACCCGACACAAACGGAGGTGCAGTGGAAATGGAGGACGTATATAAAAACAATTTCATGGATGGGGAGTGCGCTTGTAAGGAACCTTCGCACCCGAAGCGACGGTTTTCGGTAGTTTCACCTTATCTGGTCACTGGGACCCTGAAGTACAGTGTTTCCAAATCGTCCCCAGTGCTGGGAAACATAGGATCCTCAACTCTCAAGCATTGCATCTACGTCAGTCATCATTGACGATCTGACAGTCAACCCCGGAGGCAAATATAACCACAGCAAATGATTGCTCCACACCAAATATCCACAACATCGCTCAAAGGAACGCAACATATCATCAAATGTGAAATCAGTTCCAAGACTCGAGAAATTCAGAATGCACAGCGCCGACATACATCTCACACAAACGCCCCAAAACAGAAAACACGGACCCGGACGTCAGTACGTCGGCACACGCCTCCAAAACATGGCGAATCCATCAACCCCGAGGGAACACATCCAATCACTCACAGGTGAAAACATGCACGACCTTGAGAATCATCCATCACTGACAACAACAAAGAGCACGGATGGCCAACAAAAAGCTGTGCTTGCCTATTCATACAATCAGTCCGATCCTGGTCACCGTTGGCGCCCAGATCCACTCCTGCCCAAGCACCCACCCACTGACCAAAATCCCCAGCGGAGTCCAAATGTACAAAAACAAGTCGGCAACGGAAAGAAAACTACAGAAAGAAAAAAAGAAACCTACGTCCGCCACCAATCCTCCCCTCCCCCTGCTGTCCCTTCCTCTCCTCTCCAGCGGCCACATGCCTGCCGGACGCACGGGAACAGCTTCACTCCCGACGCCAGCGGAGATCAAACCACGGCCTCCTACTACAGTCAGTGTTTCCTACTTCGCGGAGAGACGGCTCTACTGCAGACTCCCACAAGAATTCAAATGTCAGTCTTCCGTCACTTCACGCGGCGCTTTGCATTGCTTTACTACACGGGGCCATCACGAATCCACTCGTGAGCCCACCACTGCCAATAGGTCGATCCCTCGGCGGCCTGCCACTTGCGCCGCGACCATCAGTCCTCCAGGTCCTCGTCCTCCTGCACGCCAACACAAAAACAAGCCCAGTCAGACCCGCCAACGCATCGACAAGCAAAAACCACCAACTCCTTGCAACCGAGAACGTGAAGAGGAGGGAAAAAAATTGCAGTCAGGAAAGGCAACAAAGTCTCACATCCTCCTCATCCTCCTCGTCGTCGTGGATCTCAGACTTCGACTTGTCGGACTCCTCGGCTTCCGCCTCCTCCTCCTCGTCGTCCTCCTGTAAATAACGACACACGCCGCTATCAGAAACACGGCCACCACGCTATCAGAAAGCACTAACACTTCCTACTGCCCACACAGGCTGCCGCTAGTAGTCACCGCCGCTAGCAAGCCAAAGTACCTGCTTCTTCTTGTACGAAGCCAGAGTCTTGTCGTACTCCGATTTCTTCTGCACAGCCTTGTTCATGAACGGCTGCTTCTCCTGCACATCCAAAACGAACTCCTTCAGCAACAGGCTTCCGCTGGCACGACGGCAAGGAAGCTCGACATGCACACACACATCAAGCATGGTGCGGCACATGGGTCCCGACATCAAGCACTCAGTCACCAACAACAGCACTTTTACAACCAATTTTACACACAAAAGCATGTCCAAAAAATAGAACGAGGACTCACAGCTTCAGACATCGATTTCCATCGCTCCCCTCCGGCCTTGCCCACGGCGGCCACGCCCTTCACGTCAGGGTGGTCCTTCTTAAACTCTTGCCTGAACTCGTTCCTGTTCCAAAAAAACATCCCCCGTCACGTCAGGAACATCCCTCACATACCAGAAACGCCAGAACAATTACGAAACATAAGACAAACAACCCTGCATTATGTTCCGGGCCTCGCCACTCACAAGAAGATGAAGAATGCGGTCTGGGGACGCTTCGGGGCATTCGGGTCCTTCACTTTCTTGGCGGGCTTCGCCTTCTTCGCCTTGGCCTCCTTCAGGGCTCCCTTCCTCTTCTTGATTTCCCTGCCAACACATAAACCACGCCAACAACGTCAGATCACCGCATACATGACACCACCTTCCACAACATGCCCAAGCCAGGCAACCAACACACTTACTTGTCCTGCACCTTCGTCGGTGCCTTCTCCTTCACCACGGCGACAGCTCCTTTCTTGCCCTTGGCTTCCTTCATCTTGGCTGCTCGGGCCTGCGGACACACCAACGCACAAACACGCACCTCCGTCAACTCACCTCTCAGTCCGGACGCTACGACCAATAAACTTGCCATCAAAATCATCAAACGTGCACTCCAAACCATTTCATCCCCAACCGACCAACGCACGAACAAACGACGACACACCCACTGCAACGACACGGACCCACTAACCACTCCCCCTCCACAAACCAAACACTCGCCCAAAGCTCACACGACACTGCAATCCAAAGTCGCACCTCCCGCTCTGCGACGCCACCCCTCCACCCCCTCACACTCTCCCATCACTCCCACGGACCACGAAACACACGCCTCCGCCAACAATTACCTGGTCAGCGAACGACGCCACGCTCCACAACAGAACGGGAACCCACAACGAGAATTCCCAGAACTACGCTCACATTCCCAGCCACCGCCCTAAATCGAACCCAACCAAGTCTCACACTCCCAACCCAACCACAAGGACGCAACCCCGACCACACCCGATGAACCCAATCAAGCTCCCACCGCGCTGCATGATGTCATGAGCGCGAGGACCCAATTCGTCACCCGAATGGCCAACAGACCTCGACCTAAACCATCGCGCACCACACTCCGCAAATACAGGACACCCGCCCCCAGAAAAAACAACGACTTCCCACCCGAAAGCACCAGCCACCAAGGAAATCCCCAAGACCTCAATCAAAAAACGAGCGATTCCGTCCCATCCTGCCGCGGGAAAAATCCGCCCAGACGGGAAAGCCGCGCAGAGGGGGAGAGCAGCTAGGCAGAAGAGAATGGAAGGGCACAGAGAGACGAACGAGAGGGAGAGAGAGAGAGAGAAGGAGACGGAGAGGGAGGGAGGAGCAGACTCGGCGATGGCGACACCACAGACGCAAGGAAGGAAGGGCCTTTGCCAAGGAAGGGGACTACTCACACGAAGGAACAAAGGAGAGCGTTGGTGTAGTTCAGTTGCCTGTGCGTTGGGCTTGACGTTGAGCGAGGGTTTGCTCTCTCTCAAAGGAAGGCAGACGATACCTTCTCTTGCAGCCCTCGACTGGAAGGGAGGAAGGGAGAGGCGACACTACCGTTTGCCTGGGGCCGGGCCGGGCGCGGGATGGGATGGGGCTGGGCAGGCCCGAACCGGCCGGGTCCGGCGATGTGGGACGGAACAGTGGTGATAGAAAATAGGGATTATGAGGTGGCGCGAGTATATGCTGAGTTGGAAACGATTCGGGCCGGGGCTGCCCATGCTGCCCGCTTCGCCTTGCACACCGGTGGTGTGCGGTGGGGCCCGGCTCGGTCGGGCAGCGTAAGCCGAATCAGTTTTTTTTTGCCATTTTGAACGAAGTGCCAAAGTGGCGATATTGAATGTTATAGTGCCGTGGTGGTCCAAATTTCAGCATTCATGCACATATTGGATACAAAATATCACATTAGCACATATCTCATATTCGTAATTTAGTTTTCATTCACAATTTGGCGATTTCATTCAAGATTTTTTTTTCATTTGAAATTTTCTGGCAATTTTCTGCCCTTCTAGTGCTATTTTGTTCTATGCGCTTGGTGCAAGGCCCATTATTTTGATTCAAAATGACGACAAATCACCGGAAAAGAAAACACTGGCTCGAATCCCCTTCCTGCTCTATTTGAGCCTGTGCTTTCCTCCTGTTTCCCGCCCACCAAGTGGTCACTCTGGCCTCCCTCCCGCCACCATCTCCCGCCACCACCAAGCACTCGTGTCACGCTCAAAAACCCCAAACGCGGCCTGCCAAGTGGTCGTAACTGTAAGTTATATCGGTTTGCACTTGGAGCAGAACGTCAGACTCCTCAACTGTCCTGAACGCAAGGTCTGTTCACTCAGAAGCACCACTTGAAATGAATGTGCTCTGTGCATTCCAGGACCGATTCAGCCATTCAGGGCGCGCGTTAGTGTGGCTCAATCTGCAACTTGAGCGGATTTCGTAGTCTTTTGGAATCGCATCACTTGTCGTGACTCCACTTGTTTCTGTGGCTCTGTTAGCGTCCATTGCATTTTGCATCATGGCGAGCTGGTCCACAAGTTGCTCCGGAGTATGCTTCAAACCGAGTTGTTTTTTTTCTACGAACGCAGTTTCGATGTTTTCGATGTCCAGAGTCTCCGACATGCTTCAGAAAGGACCCATAAAGTATTTGGATCGCTATGTATATCAAATGCGAGTGAGGTTCAACATCGATCGACATGGTCTTGAAACTTACATTTTCGAGATTGTTCATGAGGGAATTGAACCCTAAACCCACTGCGATTCCGGCCGTTGCAGTGTGAACATTTCAAAAGGATTAATGGAAACCACGCATCCACGATAAAATTTCAGGACAGGAAGGTGAAGACACGGACATATGTGCACGCCACACTTCGAATGGCTGTACTTGTTCAGTGTAGATCACAATTGGGTTTGATCATCCGTCGCAGGAATGAGCCTCGAGGCGGTGGGAGAGCGAGAAGACTAGAAATTCTGAGGAAGAAGATACAGTATTGAATGCCGTTACTGCCCAGTGTCTGCGTTTGCTCGTGTGAAGAGGGGTTAGGGTGGGCTCGGGCAGCCCGGGTTGAAATTCCTGACTTTTTTGAGCTGAACGTTTTCAGCCCTTTTCCCGCCCAGCGTCAATGGGTCAGGAAGACAGGTCCTCAGGCAGGTCTTCCGCCTTTCTTATGGCTGAGGTTCGCAGGTTGGCGTGTGGTACTCTGGGAAGGAATGGGTGCGGTGTCGCAAAAGCTTCCTTCTTGGGGCTGCTCCCTTTTGGGATACATGGTCACGGCAATTCTATGAAAAAAAATTTGGAATATAATCACTAAAATCTAACTTGATTTTTGAGTGGGTTTTAGAAAAATAAAAATATAAAAAAAATGGAAGAAATTGCCAAAGCCATCTCTAAGAAATATGAGATTCACCAAAATCTAACTTATTTTTTGTTGGTTCCCATACCTCTAGAAAAAAAAAAAAAAAAATTTAAATGGATGAAATCGTTGAAACCATCTCTAAGAAATATGAGATTTTCCAAAATCTAACTTGATTTTAGAGTTGGTTCCCATTACTCTAGAAAAATAAAAATAAAAAATGGATGAAATTGCTAAAACTATCTCTAAGAAATATGAGATTCACCAATATTTGGATGAAGGTTATTTTTTTTAGGTAATACTATGGATGAGTGAAGGATGGATGATCAAAATTTGGACAATTTGTCTAACGTGTGCTTGTATTTTAGGGGCTTGTTGTGCATCCCGTGAGAAAACAAAAGAAAAAATCACTGCATTTGGTATTGTGCAATTTTTCCTGAAGGAAACGAAGGACCTTATTATTGGACATGGATGATAAAATTTGGAAAAATTTGAATTTGGATTTGGAATCAAAGGCCCTAGATTTACTAGAGGATATGATGAAATGCAAAAATAATCGAATTTTTTATCTATCTTGCCTTTCATCTCGGTGAAGTTTTTTAAGTTTTTGCATTGCGTGTCAATCAAGGAGTACGAAAGTTGAATATACTATTGTCATGACTAATGCTTGCCTATGTATAGTTGGGTATTGAAAGCTTACAAACTACATTTTTGATCCATTCAAAGATTTGTACACAATATACAATAAATTAGGCTTTTTTCATCTTGCATAATTTTCACTCAATTCTTACCCAATCCCAATGAAGCATACCAAATTTCAATTTCAAAAATGTCAAATTTCATATTTCGTGAATTTTTGAAGTCAATTTTTATGGTTTTACATAATATTTTATTGAAAACAATTGGTGATGAATTTTTTTAATTCGATTGCATGGATACGTAGGAAACATCCATACTCACATCTTTCATATTAAAAAACACCCCCTTAAGAGTTCAATTAAAATTGTTTTATAACTAAACTTTGAATAAATGGATATTTCTATATTTTAATTACTTTTTGGCATTTGACCCTCATATTGTATCTAATTTTGTATATTTCACAAGATATTTCAGCATGATGGCACGATTACTTTGCCAAATTTTATTCAAAATATAAAGATATCTATTTCACAAAGTCTGGGCATATGCCACTTCACATTGAATTCTTAATAGATTATAATTTTGTTACTTGAGGAAGTATTTTTAATATGAAAGATGTGCATATGGATGTTCCCTATGTATCCATGCAATTGAATTAAAAGAATTCACCACCAATTGTTTTCAATAAAATATTATGAAAAACAATGAAAATTGACTTCAAAAATTCACGAAAAATGGAATTTTTCTTTTTTGAAACTGAAATTTGGTATGCTTGATTGGGATTGCGTAAGAATGCAATGAAAATTATGTTTACCAAAAAAATACCAATTATAATCCACATTGTACAAAAAAAATTCAATGGCTCACAAAGGCAGTTTGTAAGCTTTCAGTACCCGATTGTACACTAATGGAACATATTTTCACACCGAGAGGAATAAAATGGTCCTCATCACAATGAAAGATTGAGATTAAAAGCAAATGTAATAGGATTATTTTGTCCTTTTTGAAGGATAAGATATTCTTCTTTGTGCGAATGTGTTCCTAAAAAAAGATACACTAATTTGTCACAAAATTAGAATTGATAAAAAAGATATCACTAAATTAAAATATATTGTGGGATATCAATGGAATACAATAATATTTTAATGCATATTTAAAATAGTATAATTTTAGCAAATTAATAATGTCACATGTATTGATAAAGTTAAATCAAAGCAATCCATATTTTTTTCATTCATAACATTCAATAGCTTTCATGCCCACTCTCTTTCTTTTATGTACCTTGTTCATCACATTGAGTTTCCACTTGTCTATTTAGCTACTCATGGATGTGGAATATTCTACATCTTCTACTTTATAGCTCAAATAGTGACAATGCATACTATTGAATGTTATGTTGAGTTTTTCTAGAAAGACAAACAGCCTTTGAGTTTTGGAGAGACATTAATTTCTATGGCCTTGATCTGAAGATGTTGTAGTTTAGAGCTTCCAAGATTGTGGTGAACAAACACAAAAAAGACACTCCCAAAGTGCTTTAAATCCATTTTGTCTATCCATTCATCTTCATTTGGATTTTGAATAGTTACTTGTTCCACCAAAATTAGCCACAAGTTTTCAAGAGCAACCAATGAAAGTTGGAGAATTTAAATTAAATTGATATACAATTCATAGGTTTATTACAATTTTAAAACATTACAAATTATTACAATTTTTGTAAAATTAACACTGAAACATTAAAAAAATGAAATTTTTTATTTTAAAAGTCTTGAACTTTCATTATCGAAGAGTACATGACATATCATTTTTAACCCCTAAAGTACCAAAGTCCCCTCGGGGGACACTTCAGATTTTGGGCAGGCCCTTGTGGCCTCAAATTTTGATCTGATTTTTTGAAACTTTTGTTGAAGATAGGGAATCACATTAGCTTTCTAAAAATATAATTTTTTTTCAATCGGTGCCCGGGAGCAAAAGTTATGCCATCCTAAAGCAAAAAAGCAGTTCGGCGGGCAGAAAAAAAAAACAGAAAAAAAAGTTTTTAATTTTTTTAATTTTTTTCCCTCGAAGATCATGTTTTTGTCTACATCTGAAGCTTTGATTCATTCTATTTGGAATAATAATGAGAAAGTTATGGACAATCTTGTTTTTCGGGCAATTTAAGCATCTTCAAAAAAACTAATTTATAGAATTCATTTTTGAATGCAATTTTCAAATTTTTTCAATTTTTTTTTTTGATGAGGTCAAGTTTGTTTGCAAGAACAATCCCACCATTGGGATTATGTTGTTTTAATTCCACCTAAGAGCTATTAACAATTTAGTATTTCGTTCAATTTTGGACCTACTTCTATTTAACAATTTTTTTATATGTGAAAATCAAGGTTTGACATTCTGAAATTTTTTTCCCCGACTCTCAACTCAAATGTTCAAGATAAAAAATTACAACTTTTTGTTGTGTAGTGCAAAAAAAATCCACAAATGGCCGTCAAAGTCATCTGAAATTGCAGGAAACAGTTCAAAAAAACTTTTTTTTCCAACTTTGAATGCTTATATCTTCCAATCGGAACGGTCAAATGTCTTGAAATTTTTACCACATAATCTGAGACAAGTGAAGTACAAGATCCTACGGTTAGATTCTAAAAAAAAAGTTTTGGGGGGATTAGGGAGTGATCGCAGCAAACATGGCAGTTTTCAGTGATTCTGGAGCCAGAAACTGCCTTGGTATTTTAGGGGTTAAAAACTAAATACCTTTGGAAGTGATGTTTGTGAAAGTGAACACAAATTGATCAAATACATTAGGGCTACAAAGATATAAGCGTTGATAAATTGCAATGGAAAAATGAAATGTTGAAGAATGGAATTCAATTCTTATAATTTTCAAATTTTGTAGAATTGATTTTTGAAGTTGGAAGTGAAAAAGAAATAACCTTCAATTCTTTATAAGCTAAACAATGCTCAAAATAATATTCACTTCAATTAAATACTATGAAATTTATGAATCAATCATCATTTCTTTAGTTACTCATTTATTTTATGTATTCTATACTTCTTAAAAGAACAATTTCTTATAATAAATACTTGCAATCAACTTATAACCCCATGCATCACTATCTATACAAAAAAAACTACCAAAATAAATGAATCACCTTGTGATGAATGGATAAATCATATTATCTTAAAAAAAAATCCCCCTTATTCATAACATCATGTATTCAAATAATATCAACTCAATTTATACAATGTATATCCTTATGAATTAAACCGCATCAAAAATAAAAAAATGAATCATTAAAGAAAAAAAGTCCTTTGTCTAATTTCAAAAAGTTGATAAAAAAAGACCTTTTTTTACGGAGCCTTTCAACTTATGGAGCTATAATTACATTTCAAAAATTACTTGAGGTATTAGAATTTGAACTTGCAAATCAATTTATAAAATTATAAAAAAAATTGTTTTCCAAAATTTGAAATTGTAAGTTGGTTGACTTTGGTAGCAAAAGAGCAATATGGACTTAGTTTTTGTTTTTTTAATAATTAAATAATAATAATTGTATTTATAATTTAAAAATTATAATTTCATTGCAAAAAATTACCTTGAAATTGAAAATATTAAGGATCTAAATAATTATGATCAAAATTTCTAATTTTAGCTTCCAAATCTTGTTTGTAAATGTTGAAGATATAAATTGCAAATCAAAACATACAAATGTAATGGAAAATTTGAAATTTAAAACTTCTATTTATAAACCAAGACTAGTTGCAAGTTATAATCCAATAGTTCTTAGACATTTCTTTGAGCATTCTTGTGCACTCCATGAGAACTTTTGTTTATATTGACAACATTTGGATTTCTTAATCATTTAAAAAAAATGTTTAGCATTAAAATTCAGAAGATTAAATTTTGAATTTTTTGTTAATATAAAGAATCTATTGAAATTTAGTTTTCTAAAACAAAAATATCTTGAAGGTATAGAATTTTGAACCTCTCAAATAATAAAAATTTGTTTAAAGAATGCCAACACTTTGAGAAAAAAGATCCAATTTATATTTCTATATTTAAAATTTTATTATAAATATTTTTATACATAACCACATCCAAAAATTTAAACCATCCAAAAAATGATAAATATAGAAAAATTATGAATCATTAAAAATATGAATTTAAAAATAATTTTACTATCTAAAAATATAAATTAATATATACTCAATGATTTCATTTTTTATGTATATCTTTTGGAAAAATTTAGAGTTAATAATTCCATTTATAACCTACTTTTCTTTGAAGTATTTTGAATTTGGAATGAGTTGAGGCATTGTGACAATAAATTGGCATTCTGCTAAATGCTTCATTTAAATTATGAAAGTTAATTTCTTTTCAAAAAAAATATTTTTTCAATAAATGATATGATAATCTATCTACCTAAAATATTTTTTTGCAAAATATTAGGTCACAATTGAATAGATGATGATTTTAAAATTTCAAAATCCCTAAAAAACAATGAAAAGTAGTGCATTGCAACATGAAAACTAGCACACTATTTGTAACATGCAATTGCCCCTAATGCCAAATTATTTCTCTAAATATTTATTTATAATATAATTTAATAAGATTTCAAAATAAAGAATGAACTAATACGTTTTTTATGACAACATAAAAGGATCTTAGCATGTGATTGAATGCTTATGTCATATCAATTGCAAGTGCCTCCATTCAAAGCCAATAGACTCGCCAGACTTACAAATGTCTCAACTAAGTAATATTGTATTTATCAATTGATATTAGATTTAATCATATTCTATATATTTGTAATATTTTATTGCCAACTCTTCAATAATGGGCTTTAACGAGAAAGTAGACCTTCGTTTATTATTCATTGAACCACTTTTTAGTGGAAAAATAAAAAATAATAGTGGTGCCTAAGTTCTAACCATGGATGAGCCCTTGACATTAGGTGATATATTCCATTTGTGTTCTACAAGGAAATGTGGTACAGATAATGCCACACTTTCATCAATCAAAGATACAAATTGTTGACCATATAGACTTTAGTCCAAACAATAATATACCCCATGAAACTAGGCATCATGGCATTGTAGAATTGAACCCAAAGGACCTTACTTTTAGTAAAAGGTGTAGAAAAAACATGATTGTTGAGCACAAATGTGGTGAAGGAATGCATTTATAATGTAGCCAATTCTTGGTGATATTTAGGAATTGATTTACAAATGCAACAAGGCCGTACCATTAGGTCATGTTGAAAATTTTGATTTGCCTAATTGTTTAAAGATTATAATGTTTATAATTCATACATTCACAAATCCATCACCACCCCATGAAGTAGATTTGCCCAACTGGTTTGCAACACTCCACCTTATTTCAACTTCAGAATAAGTTGATTGTTGTGCCATACTGAAATGCACTTAATATAATAAGATCTTTTAATTAGATTAATTTTACAATTGTTAAGGTGGATACATTCAATGTGGCAACTTTAAAGGCAACCCCTAAAGGCCCAAGGCCTTTTTTTTTGCCAAAAAACACTAAAAACTACCATTTTTGTAGCATAGAGTAAAAAAAATGAAAAATGTTTTTTTTGCACATCTAACCCTAGGATCTTACACCTAACTAGTATGAAAATGTATGGAAAAAATTTCAGAATTTTTTACCGCAAAATTGCAAGAGATTTGCGTTTAAAATGGAAAAAATAAGTTTTTCAGCACATTGCGGGACTAGATTTCTTGATTTTGAACATTTTTAACTTAAAATTTTTGCACTATAGAGTTTTGAGCTTTAAATATTTAAAGTGGAGAATTGAGTTGAGAGTCTAGGGAAAAAAAAATATTCAAAAAAACTTAATTATCATTCCTAAAAAAATTATTAAGTACAAGTAGGTACGAGATAGAAGAAAATTCTAAAATATTAATATATTTTAGATGGAATTAAAAATACACTAATCCCAATGGTGAGATTGTTCTAGCAAGTAAACTAAACCATAAGAATTTAATTTTTTTGAAAAATTGCAAAAAGAGCATTCAGAAATGAATCCTATAAGTTATTTTTTTCAAGAAGATGCTCTAACTGCCCAAAAAACAAGAATGTCCATAACTTTCTCATAACAAATCCAAATGAAATGAATCAAAGCTTTCCAGATAGACAAAAATATAATCTACAAGAAAAAAAAATTTAAATCAAATTTTTGCCAAATTTTTTTTGCTGCCCAGACTGCCCAGTTACGAAGAAAAGTAACATATTTGGCCATAACTTTTGACTCCTATTTCCAAATGTGCTGAAATTTAGTGCATATGAAAGATATTCCTCGCGCCCACCTTCTAATAAAATTTCAGCTTAAAATAAGGAAATCTCTAATCACACGTACCTGCCCAAAATTTCTATACAGCCAAAAAACGCATGCCGGTCCTTTAGGGGTTAATAGATAATTCAATTTTGACCTTCAAATTCCAATTCCAATGAAGTGTGTCCTATGCCGTTGCTACAGTATAATAAAATAAAAATAAAAATAATCTTTTAGTTTTTTAAAATTTAGAATAAACTGCAAACTTCAAATTTGCCATGAGTTGAAATGCCATGAAACAACATCAATGCATGCCTCCTTGTAGAAAGCTTTCTAACGGTAGCAAGAGCACGACTAGGGGATGTACATTTTTGGAGATCTCACCGCAACATACAAAACAAACAACCTCATCTAAGGGCCGCTTCACACTATGCCCA
The DNA here is from genome assembly GCA_951799445.1 of Pseudisothecium myosuroides. NCBI lineage: Eukaryota > Viridiplantae > Streptophyta > Bryopsida > Hypnales > Lembophyllaceae > Pseudisothecium > Pseudisothecium myosuroides. The sequence continues at coordinate 17,045,240 of OX637290.1, read as the reverse complement.
AAGGTCGAAAGTCCGTCGGTTTCCACCAATGAAATTTCAGGAAACCAAGAGTTTGGACTCTCGACCCTTCACACTATGCCTGAAGGTCGAGAGTCCGTTGCCCTCTGCCTACATGGCAAAGAAATGCCTACATGGCAACGGACTCTCGATTAGAGTTTGGGTCTCCGTTTTTGGCCGACCCAAACTCTAATCGAGAGTCCGTTGAATTTTTTTCAGAAAAATGTCAGAAATGATAAGACTGGATTTGCAGTTTTGGCAGATACTTATAAGATTTTTCCAATGTTAGAAAGCAAAGTGGAAGCTAGACTTAATAAACCTTGTATTGTTGGTCTTCATCGAATAAATAAAAAACATTAATTTGAAGGAGAAGATCATTTTTTTAGTAAAAACCACCAAAAATTCTAAAAATCAATCTATGAAATATATATTTTTAAACAAATCCCTATCTACAATTTATAATAGCGACTAATTATTTAACTTGAACATAACTTAATGAAGTGAATATTTTATCAATAAGACATGTTAAAAACTAATAGAAAAAATCTAATGAAATAAGAACTATTTGATCCATTAATAACTTTTTTTTGGCTTTGGCAACCTTAGAAAATAGAGAAGAATCTTGCTAAATTGATTGTATATCTAAGTTTTATTTAGGCATTTTTGAATATAGACTATCAACTTTTAAAATATCTTGAATTTCTAACAAGATATGAAGGCCAAAGAATTTACTTTATTTCTTCCACAAAATTCATTCATGGCGTATAAAATATTAAATTACCAAAAGTTGTGAATTCTGATTTCAAAGAAGTTGCCTTCTACTCCAAATATATCAACAAGTATCAAAAATTCATTGGATTTTGAATATTTTGCTATTTACAAAATAATTGTAATTGACAACAGTCATCCAACATAAATGAGCATTTACATTCCACATTGGGCCCGAGGGATGCAAACCATAATGTAAGTTATAAGTGCTATAAAGTATGATCTAGTTTATTATTAATTTTGAATTCTGCCATTAAAAGATTCTAATAAAATATCAAATATCAAATGATATATTATTATCAAATATTAAATATAGCATTCATTTTTTCACATTTGCACTTAAGCTTAAGATTGTTTTATCATAAACTTGAGCCTAAGTAGCACCATCATCAATTTGTAAAATAATTCATCAAAAATTAATGTTACAATTATAATTATGGAAAATTATAAATTCATAGATTTTAGGCATCATGGAAAAATAAAATTTATTTTCATAAATCCCTTGAGGGTCTAAGAAACAATTTTAAAGTTAATTTTAAAGTTGGATAATTCTTTATTGTATTTAAGCCCCTAAAGGATTAGCCTGGGGTTGTTTAGATTTCCAAAATTGTGAAGATCTATTATAAAATGCAACTTAGAACAATATTTTAATGATGACTCTCAAACAATAGTTGTAAAATATGATTTATAGATCACATCCATATAGTTAGATTAGCAAATACACAAACCAATGGTTTACAATAAAATTTGAAGCCAGAAATTGAAAATTCCTTCTAAAATCAATTGTAGATTGAATATTTATGAATTTTAAAAGAATTTTTTTCTATAATTTCAAAATATTAAGTTCTAATCATAGTGATTTTTGAAGATTTTTATTTTATTTTTTGATTCAAGACATTTTTGAAGGGTTGTTTTTTAAATTGAAAAAGTTACTTTTTGAGGCAAGACTTAGCGATGCCTTTTGAATTCAAGAATATTTGCAAAGCAAAATCTTCAAAATCTATACCATAAAAATATTAAAGAACTAATGCAAGAATCTTTAAAAAAAATGATGGATGAAAAAACGCATTTTAATGAGTTTGCGACGTATTTCTGTTCATTTGTTGTTCAAAATTTGAAGTCATGGTCCTTAAGGGATTAAATGTTTTTTAATACATATTATTTATCTTTGTATTTTTTTAAATTTGAAACAAGATTGTTTTGATCAAAAGCTTTTAATGAAGGGAAAAAAATTGAATGATTTCAATGATAAAGAAAAAACTATGCTTTCATCATTATATTTCTTGTGTTTTTCACTAACAAATGTGAATTGAATATTAACATAGAATAAGAAAAATAAACTCTTTAAAATAACTATGATCATGGATTTTAGTAAACTTAAAAATAAACTAATAAATTCCTTTTAAATACTATCATAGTGCAAATACAATATTTTGAGACAATTTTGGATGAAAATTGCCTTAAATTTCTAGGTAATCAATGAATTAAATTTAACAACAAGAAAATTCTTTTTCTATACTTATTAATTAATGTACAAAAGATCCATGCATATTTTTTTAAATTTGACTAAATAGATAATTTGAAATTATGATACTCAACAACTCTATTTTTATTGCAAACTTCCAAAGTTTTAGGGGACATATTTTATTGAAATATATGTTTTTATAATATACACCTAAAGAATTAAGGGGTTATGAAAGCAAGATTAGAAAAAATACATTTTCATTTTCATTTTATAGTTATTGAAGGTGAAAGAAGAATTTTCAGCTTATATTATAAACCGCTATTTAATTCTTGAAATTTTGGGCATTTTTATCAAAAATAGAGATGTAATTATACACAACTTTAGAATTTTTTGTCACTAAAGTTGTAACAAAAGATTGTAGGGAAGAATTTGAATTTTCCATCTATATCATTGGATTTTCAAAAAATATTTTAAAATCTTTATTGTAAATTTTTGAAAGAAAATCTATCGGTATACTTTGAATATATTATAATTATTTTTTAATTTGAAATTTGATATTATTGGCTTAATGCATGAGATTTATTTACATGTGATTAAAAACATTGTAGCGGTTGTCTATAGGGAGCCCTCTCTTAATCTTTTGTTATGTATATCCTGTTTCTTTAGTTTAGATGGCTTGGTGGGCTCCAAATTTTGGAGACTATGATGTTTGAGCCTTCATAAAAACACTCATGCTATTCAGTTGTTAATTTCTTGCTAACTATTTGTAGGAGACCAACGTGAACTTTATATGCATCATAAACCATCTATTGTTTGTATTTCAACATCAACTTTGTTTTTTCTAATTAAAGCATTGGAGGGGGTTGGGGTTGGGTGCAAATTTGATAAGAGTCACATTCTCATGCATGGTGGAAAATTAATGGGAGGGGTGCTAGCCACTTCCTTGTGAACTTTGTAAATGATTTGTTTTAGAAACAAAAAATCAAGTGCCTCTTAGGCAATTTAGTAGATTCCAACATTGGTTTTTTTCTTTGTAGCCATGTTTGCACTCAATTAGAAGGATTTGTCACCTTAGAAGCATCTACTTAAAAGATAGGACTTCCAAATAACTAACATTTTGCTCAATAAAGTTGCTAGATGTTTTCACCAAAGATGAATTCAAATTGCCACTTGCTACTATGGTAATTATAACTATACAATCACTTTTTGAAAATAGAGCTAGTGAAATTGCTATATTGTTTCATCCTAAATTGTTTGAAGGAAGCCAATTCTTCATAGTGAAACCAGTCATGGCCATTCAAACAAAAATGAAAAAAACAAAAAATAAAGGCTACTTGACCTTTAGTAGAGATTGCACTAAGATTAAAGGTGACTACATTCTTTTTGTGATTATCCCCTCAAAAGAAACATACACATATGTTATTGATTAATTAACCACCACCCCGCAAACAAAAAATACTTTGTATATAAATAAAACACTTGATTCGCCCACCCACCTTCCAAATACAAAACCAAAAAAACTTTGATAATGGTACGATATATGGAATACATACTAAAGACATATAGATATGGTATATATGCAAAATACATATAGATTATATGGGATATTGATATAGTACAACATATGGGGTACATGTATGGGATACATGATAAGGTTGTTAATCCCATATTGATTGAAATCCAGCATGTTTAGAAAAAAAATATATGGAGGGTAATGTTGTAATTCACTCCTTAGTTAAGTAGGGGTGAGTGAAGTGAATTCACTCACTATCCCCTCTAAAGGTACACTCCCACAATGGCTCACAATTGAGGCATTAACTTAACCTCCAAAAGGACATGGGGTGTTGTTGAAGGGAAATTGTCAAAGACTGCCATTTTTTAGTGCTTTGCCTAATTTGAAAATAATTTTGTTTTTGATGAACTTCAACTATAAAAAAGTGTAATAGACTCTACTATAAAAATGAAATTTTTTTAGCCCATTTGACCACGTGGATTGAAAGATTGTAACATTCGAAGTGAAAAAAACAATTTTTTTTTCATTCTTGCAAAACAAGATCAATAGACTTTGAACCCTCTTGGAGTAAATTTTTTTCATTGATGAATTTAAGTCTCTCCACCATTGAATTCTTAATCTTGTTTGGTACAATCAAGCAAAATTTTAGAAGCAAATATAGAGTCTAACTTACTCTAAATTACTCTGCAATGCAAGGAGGTTAAGTGAATTGGCAATACACTAGTCATTTTTTGATGATTTCTTGTGCAATGAAGAATTTTTTTATTTGAAATCCAAATTGTGAAAAGTTAGAGACAAACATTTGGAATATACAAAAAAAAATTCAAGAACTTTCACCTCACAGATTGCAAGATAATTGGGCTTGAAATTAAGAGAAAATGTTTTTGCTTCAAATTGCCTTGACATAGCTAACAAAGTTTGACTATTCTTAGAATGTGATTTGAGAACTAAAATTTGTTTTTTTTAGACAATTTTATTGCATATTTTAGTAATTACATACATGCCAAATTTCAAAAGTTGATGAGGGTTTTAGCAAAAGATGCCCCAAAGATGCCTAAATTGCCTAAGCTACCCACATTTTTTTTGGACAAAATAACATTTCATTTGGGCACCCAATTGGAAAAAAATTATATTCACATTGAAAGGCGGGACATATTCACACCATTTATCAAAATTTTGTGAATATTCAACCAAAATTGACTTTGTAGAATCCTACCTAAGTTTTCAAGTGTCCATTGAATGGACACTTGGTCCTTTAGGGGTTAATCCAGACAACAAATTTCATTAATTGAAATGGATTTTTGCTCCTGATGTTTCTTGACGATTGTGAACAAAACCACCCTTGCAATCAGACAAACTAAGGTAGGAGGTCCATGAAGCGTCTATTTAAGAGCTAAAGATTAATTTGAGGAGGTTAGACTTCTTAAAATATTTTTCAATATACTCTCTTTGAAGGACAAATAGAATTGGCATCTAATCCAAGTTGTTTCATATTTTTTTATAGCTTTGTGGAATTAATTATGAATTTTTGAAGTTGAAACATAGTCATTACTAAAAGTGTCCACCTCTCGAAATGTACAATATTTGTACATCATGAATTGAACCCGGAAACCATATTACAGACACCCTATTGTGCCAATTAAATAATTTTGCACATTATAGAATACAATTGTAATTTGATTTTTCTATTTAACCATTACATTATGATTAATTTTGTTTCTGCAAGCATCATGGTACAATTACTTTGCCAAAATCTAGTTAAAATATAGAGATATTTATTTTACAAAATTTGGTCATATAACACTTCACATTGAACACTTCATAGATTGTTAACCTCTAAAGGATTGAGGCACATTTTTGATACAAATTTTGAAAATTGCCACTTTTCAGGTCAATGAGAAAAAAATGAAATAAAAATGTTTTTTTTCAAAATTCAAGTGTACAAATTTGTACTAGAATACTATAGGAATGTCTGGAAAAAATTTCAAAAACTTTTGACAATATAAATTGAAAGATTATAACATCGGAGTTAGAAGAATTTTGTTTTTTTGATCTCGTCCAACATGGCCAGGAGACTTGAACTCCTCCTAAAGTGAGATTTTTACGCTATAGATGGTTATTTTATTGACATTTGCATCTTGCATCATATAAGTTACAGACTTGCCAAATTTTAGAATTATTGGAGAAGTTTTGTACATGTTGCCCAAAGTTGCTTGAGCTGCCCCAAAAAATTAGGGTAGCATAATTTTTAATCCGAGCACTTGATCAATTTTTTTTTAATTCCTACTAAGGATGTACTTGTTTAAACCTTGTGTCAAGATTGTAAGAACATTTGTTAAAAAATGACTTTATATGCACTTACCCAAGATCACTTGCATACGTTCAACGATCATTTGGTCCTTTAGGGGTTAATTATAAAAGACAAAAAATACCAATTATATTGTATATTATACAAAATTCTTTAAATGGCACAATAGGGTGTCTATAATGCGGTTGCTAGGTACTATACAATTGAGTCAAGTAATCTTACAAACTAACTATGGTGCCACTCAAATTTTTTTGCATAAAATAGAATACAATTGATATTTTTTGTCTTGCATATTTAACTTTCAATTCTTACACAATTTCAATCAAGCACACCTAAGTTCAATTTCAGAAAAAACAAAACTCTATTTTTGGTGAATTGTTTCATTTAATATTCATAGTTTTACTTGATAATTGATTGAAAAACATTAATGATGAAATTTTAAATTCAATTGCATATGTAGAAAACATCTATATGGAAATCTTTCCTTCAACATCTTTAAAAAAGTTACAAAATTTCCTATATAGAAATTTCAATATTGAGTAAATTTTGGCCAAATTTCAATATTGGATGTCCAAATTTTATAAAATAGATATCTTTGTATTTTAGTTACGTTTCGCTATTTGACCATTACACTACAACTTATTTTGTACATTTGAACATATTATTTTGCCAAAATCCAATTAAAATATAGAGATATCTATTTTACAAAGTTTGGGCATTGTCACATGTGGAAGTTTCCTACATATCTATACAATCAAATTTAAATTTCATCACCAATGTTTTTCAATCAATTATCAAGTAACACCACAAATATTTAATGAACCAATTCACCAAAAATGAAGTTTTGATTTATTGAAATTGAAGTTTGATGTGCTTTATTGAGATTGCGTAAAAATTGAGTGTTAATTATGCAAGATGAAAAATGCCTATTGTATTCTATATTGTGCAAACTTCTTTGAATGGCACACTAGGCAGTTTGTAAGACTACTGGACCCGATTGTACTATACATGCAATTCTATGAGCGTTGTGCTTAGAATCCCAATGTAAGCTTGGTAACAAGCTTGCAGCACGTCAGGAGACGCCTTCATGCAAGCCCAAGTATTGGTTTTAAAACTTGAAGTGCTAAGAACAAGAGACACCATAGAAATCACGTGACAGGGTAATAACCTATCATTTTGGGTCTTAAACATTTCAAACTGAATAATGAGAGATTTCAAAGCCAGATTTGCATCAATGATTTTAGTACAAGGGAAGACTTAGCAGTAGTCTAAAAATTATTGTAATATGCACCAACTACAAAATTTCTAAAATCAATACCCTAAAATTTTCGACCGATTCAAAGACCCACTAATATCGGACAAAGTCCTGTTTTTCCTGAGGTGCAACGCATTGCCAAAGGGAGATGTAGGCTGGTATGTTCGCTGCAGCGACTCCCAAAGCTGCCAAGCGGCGGCCGTATTCCTGTTTCACAATTCAATGAAGACCCATGAGTTTCAGGGAGCTCATTTATACAGAACAGATAACGAGGTCAAATAAGAAGCTTCAGGTTGCGAGCCCAGTTCCTCTTGAAAACCACAAAACGCGTTGCTCTTATGAAACTTACGTAGCTCAAGGCTCGCAGATGCTGCAACAGTTTTGATTCTAACAAGTATTTTTGAGAGTACTGTACCTGGACGTCCAGGAACAATTGCGCACAGATCTTATCCGAGAGATTATCAGAGATGTTGTCACTGGTATCGGCAGCTCCGGCACCTCTTTGTCGAATACCTCGCCTGAGAAGTTGCAAAGAGGCTTCGGTTTGTCTAGCCTGCAGATGATGAGGGTTTCGCATTTGTGTTAAATGGTGGATGAACGAGATCGAAGCAATCATATTCCGAACAAACAGGCATACGTTCAAGACAAATGCTCCTTACCATTGACACCATATCTCGCGCTAAAACATCATATTGGGACGTTATCTTTTCTGAAACCGATGCGATAATCTCTGCTTGCATCTCCTTCGATATATGTGCATAACGCTCATCTTCCACAAATGCCTGTATTGATGACTCATTCAACTGAGAGTCAGGACCAAAACAACCTTCAAGTATCCAGCACAAGGGATGACTTCTGGAGAGAGCTACACTTGGAATGTAAAAAAGGGTGACATAGAGAGCAAGAACAGAGCACAAAAAAGGGATTAAAAAATGCATGCAAACAAACACTTTGATTCTAGCATCATCAAACTCGACAAAACAGAGAAGAGAAATTAACCTTGAGAGGCTGGAAGACACTTGTAACGTAAGGCGAGTGGCGACTGGGAAGAGGCCGATTTGTCATACGATATGTTGCGACGATACCTTTGGCTTGCTTTAGGACCTGCAACGAAGTGAATTGATGAACAAACGGGCAGAACATAGTAACTGAAGCTATAAATAATCATGAATGTTGCCTTTGGTAAATTAGGCAGTTGCACATCAGCATACAATAAGCTGTTCGAGAGTTATTAAGAAAGTGTATATAATACAGATACAAGAAGACAATCTTACCTCTACACACTTCTCAGTCAAAGCCTCTGTGAGCACATCAGTGAGAGCAGGTACCATATTCAGCAAAGATTGTGACCCCAGAGACAAGCTGTCACGCACCACTGCCGTAACATTATCTGGGCTACCACGGAGAACATCCAAGATTTGTTCAATATATGAACTCTTTATTAAACGAACCAGAAGCTCTACGTCACACCTTAGCTGCACACAAAACAAGCTCATTAGCGAACAGGTATCGCACCGATCTTGGTCCAAACTGGAGAAACCCCGGTTCAGAAAGGGAACTCACGATAACTCTTCCTTACAAAAAGAATAAGTTGAATCTTAGCACTGTTGCTTAAAAATAGCGGTCATTGGAAGAGACGATCTCGACACCACAAACGACTAACTAACCAATCGAATGATTTTCTGAAGAAACTATTAGAGTAAAAATGATAGAACAGCAAGAAACGAAGAGCATAAAATGTCAAGGCGAGGTTGAGCCTACAAGGACAAAATCTTCAGGAGCGGAGCCTAGCGCCCACTCGCCTCCAGGATTGTTAGTTGAATCGCCGGCATTGCGAGCAGCCAGACCAACAGATAACCATGTCGCATATCTGAGAAATTTGCAAATTACAAATGATCATGAAGGTCATTAAAGCTAACATCAAATGAAGTAAAGACTGTTTCACTCTCTCACCGTGCCTTCTGTTTCAAATTTACAGAAACTTGACGAACGAAGAATAGTGTGTGACCAAATACTTCTGCAAGCAGTCTCACATTGCCATCATCAACAAATCCTCTCCAAGGGGAAAACTAAAACGGTAATGAAAACACTTTGCCAGTAAATTTGGAAAGATTGGGGGACTTTTATAGTAATAGCAACAGAGAACACCAAACAAACAAGAGGACGGTGAGCTGGGCAGACCTTGATAGCAATTGAAGAGTAAGGCGCAGAAATTTATCAGAAATGGAATCAATGCACACATCATCTTGCCAACAGCGTTGCAGGCATTCCCACAGTGTGCTGCTAGAGCTTAAAGCCAACCCAAGCTTATTTTCACCAGTTTTCTGTACTGCCGGAGATCCTGCAAGGGCATTATCCAAAGATTGTGCAATCTCCTGGAATCTGCCAGGAGAGTACTGGTCAGTGATTTAATCACCGCATGTTTCAGAAGTGACTACCGTAGTTTCGCACAAAAAGAAAATTACAGAAGATCCAATCCAATGGAAGCACTCGCATAGAATGATGTTTGATCTACTCCAAAGACCTAAGTTGGGAACTCTCCTCTCTTCAAAATATATTTGCAGTAATATACCTTACGTCAAAAATGAAAACTGGATATGGTCAAAGTCATTGAATGTCCAAACCCAATCTTTCCCACATCCATGAAAAGCTAAAAGTCAAACCTCCTAAGATCTGCTAAAGCAAACCACATACCTCAAGGTAAAATATATCTGCAAGTTCCACTGCTTCAGGAAGTCTGTGTAGGCAACTGTGGTCCGAAAAGCAGCTACTGCATTCTGTGAGCGACAATATCCTGTATACAAACAGGCAGAGAAATCATAAGTACACACTGCTCTCGCAACAGGACAATGGAATGACCTAATCAGATTGCATTCCTAAATCACAGATCTCAATAAACCAATGGCATGATTTGCATTTATATGATAGTAAGTTGAGCCAAGAGTAAGACAAGCCAAGAGTGAGATGATCCAATAGTGGCAGTAGAGACATCCTTGAAACAACTCACATCTGACTTCAACAAATGCTAACAAGGAAAATATGAAATAGTTCACAGAAGTAGACTTCCAGTGCAATTACCTGTGCGCCACGCTAATTCTAAAGAGAATATCATTAACTGGAGTGGGATAAGTTATTGATTTTTGTAATCTGTTCGAAATATTAGAATCCACCAAAGACACGATAGGTATTTGTACTTGATTGGCACTTTGACGAGCTCAGAATTATCAGGGTAAAGACATCCTCAGCTTTCCAGGATATTTCAACACACAGAATAATTGGACACCACTAATTCCTCCCCCACAGTTACTGCCGGGAAAAGGTGCAGTTAACAAACGTAGGGAATACCTTCTAGAAAACTTAAAAATTTCAGACTGGATTTGTAGTTAGCCAGAAACTCTGCAGGTTTTCCAGGAGAAAATGCACCCGGCTTTCCCTTCTGCAGAGCTGAGAGAACCTCCTTCAAGATTGAATTGCTTAGGAAGTCAAACACATGTAGTCCGGGATTTGCTGCAAACATCCAACGAAACAATCCAAGTGCATCAGTCACACGACGAATTCTCCTTACAAACTCTCCATCTCCATATTGAAACATACAGGGATAAAATCTAAGATATCACTAATTAGGCTGTCTGTGATTTCATAATTCTACAGAAGGAGTTCATCTGTAAATCCTCTCCTTGGAAGCATTCATTTTTAGCATTATCACTTGGCTCATTCAAATCTGTTAAAACAGAATGCTAAAACGTTCAGCCGATGACAGAAAAATGGTGCCATAGCCAAGCAGCTGTGTACTGGATACTTAGATTCCATCCTGTAACAAAGTAATTGGACACATGATCTTTTGAAAGGGATTTAGAGTGATGGACATAATTAACCCTTCGTGCAACAAGAAATACCCAGAGTTTCAACAGGTGATACATATGGAATCATTCTTATATCACAAGAGCAAGTAGAGTATAAATGTGGTCAATACCTGCTGCTGCTTTGTCAAGAAGGAATTGGCAGTCAGTCTGAATATGGGCCTTGATTTCCTCAAAAATTTCTTCAAGCCTGTCACTTCTTGGTGCCACTGGGACCCCTACTGGCGAAGAAGAAACGATTCTCTGTACAAATGGTGCCACAACAGCAGATCGGAAAGCCTCCTCAGCTCCAGCACTGTTATCTATGGCAGCGTATGCACGCAAGCAATGGACAATCACTGTATCATCCTGCCGGTCAAGACCTCCCACAAAACTGCGTCGTAAACTAGCATTCAAAGACTCGTCTGCACAGCTTATGCGAGTCTGCATATTTTGAATAAACGGCAGGTCCTGCGGAACACGGCAAAGCACAAGTTGAGATAGATTGTGTCTTGCATCGTATCACAGCGGTCAATATCAATATAGCAAATATATCTTCAACACGTTGATGACGTCGCCAGATGCAAATAAATATAAATGACATGCTAGCAATTAAAAAGAAACTAATATGAGACCTTCACAACCAACACGCGAGATTCTTGGCTGGCGAAAGTGCATCTTCTGTTACAGACTGAAGAGTTCCACTAAGGTAACGGAACGTCAGCAGAACTCGCGTTTATTCAAGAAGAATGTTAACATAGATGATTTGATGAAGACACAAAAGTGAATCCAAGTAATTGCCGTTACTAGCTTTGAAAGATACCCATGGAGAACACATCGCTTCAAAAACAAACCTGAGCACGCGCGACATAGAACTTCAAGCGGTTCATTTCACCAGCAATCCTCTCCAGCAATCGACTCCGTGTATCCTCCAAACTGGCACCCTGGTCTTCTCCTAAATTACCATTGCTGTAAGCCCTCCTTAATCCATCGGTCCTATCAGCTTGGGGCAACTGCGGTCCTTCTTCAGGCATGCTTTGCAACTCGACTAGAAGCTTCTCAACCTGCATAACTTTCAAATAATAGCATAAGCAATGCTCACAAATAAAAACGTTACCTAGGGACACCATTATCACAGTGTACATAAGCAACAATAGACCTTTCTGTTAGCTGCTCCATTAAGCGATACCGCAAGTTGACCACGTCTGCATCGACATGATGCACAATGAAGTTGGTGAATCCTTTCGCCAATAGAATTGTAATCATTGTCGACCTAAGCCTTGAGCGTTAGCGCAATTCAGTTGCTCCAAAATGTGAGCCATTCATAGGAAAGGTAGGGATTAAAGGAACACACCAGCTCGATGAAACCTTCAGACCATTAGACTGTGGCATAGAAGTACAGCCATGACCATACATTGTTATTACTGTGTCTCTATAAGTGCTATTTCTCACAATGCAGGTTTCATTCGTGTGAAAACGTATAAGTTTGGAAATAGAACAATAAAAGAGATATCAAAATGTATAGCACCGTTGTCGCCTAGTCATGGCGCGCAAAGATTTGCCAAGTACTTATACTCATCACTGACAATTAAACATTTGTGTATCGCCTAACAGCAGGGTAGGAAACTTCAGGCACTCGCAGAAAAGAACCTACTACTTAAATCCGGTCATGCAGGACTTAGTTTGAACCCTAAAGGATCGACAATAGTTATTATCCAGTAGAAATTTTAAAATCGCATACTTTGCAACGACTGAAAGAAAAAAGAGACTACAGACGCTGCCTCAAGAGAATTGTAGCAATTCTGAAGTAATCACTGCACTGGTAAGAATTAAACCTTGGAAACAACATGAGAGGTGTCCAATAGCAGCTCCAATATTTCCCTAGATGCGGACGCATCCGCCCGTCTCTTCAATCCGTCCTGCAATAAGAGCAGCGTGCTGTTCACATTATCCCTCACTAAAACAAGCTTCCCCCGGAGCTCGTTCAAGGGCATCCGCATGCGTAGCACAGCGCCATCGACGTCCACGAGCTTCGTACTCAGATTCACGAAATCTGTATAATCCCTATTGATGAGCTCCACGAGCTCGTTCTTCAATCCTCCCAAATGACCTCGAAGCTCCGCCCTGAGGGTTTCAAACGGCACAAAGCGTCGCAAATCGGAGATGTAAGCCTCCGGATCGAACGATGACAACGAGAATGCATCTTTCTTGAACCACAGAGGCGCGGAGTCGCCATCGTCTCCGAATAGAGAGGCCACGGTCTTGTGGCTCAACGGGAGCGGCGAAGGAGGATTAGTCTCCATTACGGGCGACATTGTTGCTGATTTCCGCTACAAAACCAGAAATCAACAAGATAACTCCTGTAGAGACACACCCGAGCTCATCCTCGTACCCTAGCCAAGCCCCCGGCCTCCTCGCCACAGAGCGCACACACTGGATCTCCGAAATAGCAGAGCATTATTTTGGTGCAGGTGCACGATCGCAAGAGAGGAGACCCGCCCGAAGGCCCTTGGAGGAGAGAGACGACGAAAATTGAACGAATGGTCTGAAAATCCGACGAACGAGAAAACTGAACGAATGGTCTGAAAACCCGACGAACGAGAAGATGAACGAATAGTCTGAAAACCCGACGAACGAGAAACGATCCTTCCTTGAGCTTCTTCATGTTCTCCTTCCGCTTCTCGTTTGGAGGTCTCCTCAGAATTGCTACGTTATTACCTCCGCCCAAGCGGGATGCAGCTGCAAATTTCGTGGTTGCCGCGAATGTTGTCGATACCTCCTGTTTGCGAATTTCTGCCACCGAACCCGATCAGCGATGCAGTGATATCACGACGCTATTCTTTTACGGGGAGACGAGCGCATCCTCCTCTGCTGGTCAGGTAGGCGTTTTTGCTGTGAATTGAGGGCCTTTTGAGATTCTAGGGTTTCAAAGCTGGTCTTGGAGTTCACGCCAGTGGAAAATGCGCCTGGGATTCGACGGAAGGCTGGTGGACGAATAGCGATTAAAGGTTCGATTGCTGGTACGAGAAATTGGAGCTCGATCTTTGGTGAATTTGCAAGCGATCGATCAAGTTGCGTTCCAGGATTCTTTTGCGACACTCATTTGCTTGAAATTTCGAAACATTTTTTGGGTTTGAATCAATTTCAATTACAGATTATAACCTAGAATAGGCTGGCAGTCCGATTACAATTTCTTCCTCATTTTGCTGTTGAAATTGGTGGTTGCTGGGCGGACTCTCTACAGTTAAAATATCTTCGTGTCGTGTCGTGTCGTGTCTCTGTCCTCGGTTGCAATGTAGGTTCCGGAGAAAAGAGTGTGAGGGTCCCACAGCACCAACGCTTGTCGGCAATTATTGCGCCTTATTGAGCGGGAGGGTTGAATTGATAGTTCATAATGTACTGTTTCAATGCCTTCGTGTACATTGCATATGATTGTAGTACACTATCTTGTGCAAAGTTTTCTCAAGCACTTTTAAAGGGCGAATAATTATCTGTATGATTGGGCTCGTATCTTCTCATTTGCTCATTATCTGGAAGGCAAGGACAGCGTTGCTGCTTCTCTGCAAGTAGTGTGATTGCCATCCGCGGTGCATACCTTTTGAGCTGCAGTGCGTTGACCACCTCTTCATTTTTCCTTTTGCACCAATTTCGGAATCAGCGAGTTGCTCAGATTGCCTCTCCTTAGATGTATCTGTGCACTCTGTAGCAAGCGTTATGGGTGTTATATGTGGCTGTCCATCGTGTTTGAATAGGGCGATGGAGAGTGAAACTCATCGATACGTGGCTGTTGATTCGTCTCATCAAGAAGGGCAATTTGTCGACAGCAAAGTTAGTGGGAGAAATGGTGGCTATGGAGGTATGTCCAGATTCGACGGACGACCAGCCTGTGACAAAGGAGATGCTCTTATGGAAGATATTTTTTATCTTGGACAGTTTGGGCATGTTGCATTAACGCTCTCCGGTACTCATCTTTTGTGGCATTCCGTGGAGGATGATAAGAAGATGCTGGTAACTAATCATACCCTTACGTTGATTTGGCTTCACAAGTGGGGTAGAGGATATTGAGTAACGGAACCTGTACGTGGTTTTCTCGAGATATCCATATTTCTAAGCGTCTCTATGATGCATCTTCCTCACAGGCATGGTCTCCATGAAGATAGCTTATCATGTTTTTATTGTCAAGTCGTTTGGGGGGATTTGATTGTGCAGTATTTTGGTCAGTCCCTCTCTTTGTAGCACTGGTATGGGATACCTTCAGTTTGAAAACTTCTGATAAGAAGGAGCAAGGTTTCTGGGTGTTGTATTAATCGGATATGATGTATGTGAATAGGATGCAATCGCGTTACTGTGCTGTAGAACTACACATGAGGATACTGAAGGGCACCTGCCGCTAGCAGAAATATTCGCAGTGAGTTCATCGGGTTTAGGTCCTGTCAGTCAGGCCAAAGCGTCGGTGTACGGTTCTCTACCACCAAAACAGGTATGTATACTTTTACGTGGAGAAATTAACACCTCGAGTGAAGTTAAACTTTTAAGTGCCAAGTTCTTGTTTGGCAATCAGAATAATGTTGTGCTTTGAGCAACTTCTTTCATATCTTTGAGGGCGACACTGCCTTTATGCATTGTCCTCATACTGGGAAGGGTAGTTGCACAGAGTTGAGGTGCACACATTTCTCCGGTCCGGTGGCAAGTGGGTCCCGAAGGTGTATGTGTTCGGCCACAACAATGCAGCTGTGGTGCAACGGTTGACTCAAAGGATTCAGCTGCTACTACAGGCAGATTCTCAGAGACCAAAGACATTGCTGGTATGTTTCACTCTGATGAGCCATCTATTGTGGTGATTTTCAGAGGCCTTCATGCATGGAGTGGTCGAAGTGACGAGCTCTGTCATGGAAATGTAATTTTTTCTGACACAGGTGAAAAGCAGTAGATGTATGACTCTGGAGCTCAAAGCTGGCCTTCGCAAAAATGTGCTCAAATGATTTGTTTTTCATGGTTAGCGCAGGTCTTTGTCAATCCATATGGAGGAAAGGGGTCTGGTGTACAAACATGGGAACGAGTAGAATCGCTTTTTCAGTTAGCGAAGATCGAAGTGAAGGTAAAGTTCATAACGTATTAACTCTCCAGGCGGTTTGCATGTTCTGGCTA
Organism: Pseudisothecium myosuroides; assembly: GCA_951799445.1. Lineage (NCBI taxonomy): Eukaryota > Viridiplantae > Streptophyta > Bryopsida > Hypnales > Lembophyllaceae > Pseudisothecium > Pseudisothecium myosuroides. Next base: position 17,028,947 of record OX637290.1, on the reverse strand, counting down.
TCAAAGCTTATACCCTCAAATGTTAGACGATCGTTTATGGTGTAGTAAGCCATCAAACAAAGGTTGGAGATCCACTTCTTGGTTTGCACCCACGTGATGTGGATGTCGAATTGCTGGAAATTGAAACGCAATCTCATGTCGTTGATTGTTGCAGGTGATCAAGACTGAAAGGGCAGGTCATGCACGTGATATAATGGAACGTGCTACGAAAGATGAACTCCAAGCTCTGGATGGTGTGGTGGTCGTGGTCCGTGTCTTGTAACCTTATTGCAGATAGAATAGGAATTTCTTTGTATATTGTCATTCAAAATCGAATTGAATATTTAGCATATGGTGCAACCTGCAGATGAGTTCTACAGTTCAATAGTTTTTTTTATTTTTTCAATACGAAGCTTTCATCTTGGATGTTGGATCTTGCCATCTACTTTTTCTGGTAGGTAATTATCACTCTCGGTAACTTTTCGTAAGTCTAACATGCTGACTCGCTTCTAAACGACTGTCATGTAATATGTAGGGTGGAGATGGTTTCTTCAACGAAGTTTTAAATGGCTTAGTTACAAATCGCCACAAAGCGCAGGCTGCTGTCGTGCCTCAAAGGTTGAATAGCTTTTATAAGAAAAGGACTCTTCGACAACAACGTGATTCTGAGGTTAATTTAATGTTTAACAATAAAGGAGGTTTGAAATCCCTAGTTGGTGATTCAAACACCTCATTAGGAAGATATTCAGATCAGCATCCTCTCCTTCAGAATAGAGATACTCCTTCAAATTCAGGAGCTGCAGTTAGTCAAGAGGGCAAGAATGCTGGCACAGGAACGAAGACCAGTTCGAATGGGTTTGGATCTGAAGGACCCGAGACAGCTGTAAGGGATGCAATGGCTCATGTTAAAGAAGGTGAATCGCCAGGACAAGCTGACGGTGATTCTTTAGGTTACTTCTCCGTTTCCCTAAGAGTGCCAGTTCAGAATGAAGAAGGAGATTTCTTGCATCCGACAACAGATCCGATCATCGGTTCAAAGAGGAAAGGTTCGTATGCTTTTTGTTCCGCTAACCTCATGATTCACGCTTGAGCTAAACCTGCATTAAAATTACCCTTATTACCAGCTCAAACGGGGTTTGATCATCATTGCATTCGATTATTGTTGTGAAATGCAAGCTGGTGGTAAATCTTTAAGCTATGAACTGCAGGTGATGATTCTGAGTCTCCTGGAACGAGTTTGAGCAGTATAGAATTGGAGAATCCCAATACCTCTCTATCAAATTCGAATGCCAATCTGCGGATTGGAATAATACCTGCGGGATCAACGGATACAGTTGTTATCAGGTGCATAGCAGCTTATTGTTACCTCTCAGACTTCACAAGCCTTGAGTTATTGAATTTCCACTTGCTTGCTTTAAGCCTTCACTTTAAGTGCTGTCTGTTGTTGCAGGGAGATCTGTCTGTATTTGTTGAGAGCCTCTAATATTTTCACTCTGTCTCATATTGCAGTACTACAGGGACACGAGATCCTTTAACGTCAGCACTTCACATAATTCTAGGAGACAGCATGCCTCTGGATATTGTTAGAATAACCGGATGGAAAAAACCTTCTGAAGCTTCGCGAAATGAGAAGCCAGAAGTCCGTTATGCTGCATCGTTTGCTGGGTAGGGACGCGTCCGATTTAGATACTGATTAAGATTATGAGAAGTTCATTGTGACATATTCATTGATGGGACTGTTGAATGTGAACCAGAAACAAGATATTTATGAATGCGTTACGTTGATGATTTGTAAACAGGTATGGCTTCTATGGAGACGTAATGAGGGAGAGTGAGGTTCTGCGGTGGATGGGCCCTGCTCGGTATGATTTTGCAGGCACATTAGTCTTCCTAAAACACAAGTAAGTTTTCTTATATTGCATACCATAAACCTTGTCTTAGTACCTTTCAATATTCCATGTTTTTGGTTATTGCTATCGAATTTCGCATTGATTATTTTACGTGCTTCTAAAGTATTGACTACGTAACAGGACTTATGAGGCCGAAATCTCGTTTCTAGATATCCCGCAGGATCAGTCAGATCCTCAGCAACTGAATCCTCAAGGTCCTTGGACTAGAAAATCATTCTTCAAGTCCACGCATGGTCTTAAAAAAAAGGTGCGTTCATGATGTTGAAACTTTTCAAAAGAGCGGTTACAAATAGTTGAACTCAGTTCATAGTGTGAGCTCCTGTGAACCTTCTCCATCCGAAATTGACTTTTTGATTATTTTCATAGGTGGAGTTTCTGGAAATCTACATAATCATCGACATAACAATAACTCTGATCCCAATCATTAATTTGCTTGGAGGCTTACTGAAAGAGGCTGTGGTACCTTGCAGATTGTATGCCTTGCAAACTGTGCAGTTTGTGCACGTGGGTTTGATTTTTCGCATGTACTCAACTGTGAGAGTGATACTGAAGGGTCTCAGCAAGCAGTGGGTATGCCAGCACCCAAATGGAAAACATGCCATGCGAAATTTCATAGTATCGGGGCCGCAGTCATGTCATGTCGGAATGAGAAAGCGCCTGAAGGAGTGGCAGCCCATGCACACTTGGCGGATGGTCTGCTTCACTTGATCCTCATTCGGGAATGTTCTCGTCCTGATTACCTCAGGTTGGTTCGATCAGCTGTTCAGCTTAACATGAATGAAAGGTTAGGAGGTTGAACAATTAGCATGAAGGTCGGGTATTCAGTCCATTGCGTTTTCACTTTGAGCTGTTTACAGCAGCTTACAGTCCTTCGTAAAATTCTAGAGAAATCAACAACTCTGTAAGCTACCTGAGAGTAGATATTGTAGATGTGTCATAAACCTCTATCTTAAAGGGTTCAAACTAAAACTAGAAAGTTCCTATACATATTTCTATCGTTTGAACATTCAAAAAAGTTTCTTCTTTCTAATGGCACATTTGTTACGTTCCTTGAAGTTTCCGAAATGATTTATTTCAAACCCTGTAGATATGGAAGTAGCGACTTTGGGCCATTTGGGCTCGTAGGGAAGTTAATGTTTAGTTTTGATGTTTGTGAAAGTACGATTCGTTTGACTTGCGTGGATTGTTGTTTGAAGACGTGAATTTTCTTAGCATATTTTCGCTCCTTCTTTCTTAGTCGTGACTTTTCTTATGAAGACTCTGTTTATGTACCTTTCCCTTTGGATAGACTCCCTCTGTTTATAGACTCCTATAACCATTTGGGTTTCTATGTTCACAGGCAGCTTCTGCGTTTGACCAGGCGTGGTGCGGATCCTTTCGATTTCTCCTTCGTTGAGCACTATAAGGTACGGAATTGGGTATATGACTAGCGCTTTTTTTTTACTCTTGTGTGATTGATTACATAGTAGTAGCCATGCTTGTTACGAAATTTTAATACCATAGTTTGATCACTATTTGTCTATGTGCAACTTTGTGATCTCTCTTTTTTGGTGCTGCAGACACCTTTGTTCACATTTAAATCTCATGGGGACAAGGAAAGCGTTTGGAATGTGGATGGTGAACTACTTATAGCTCGTCAGATTACGGGGCAAGTATTTCGTGGGCTTGTTACTCTCTTTGCAAGGGGGCCGGAAATTTGAGCATGTCGAGGAGATCTCTTCTTTGTTCAACAGTGGATGTACATTATTGTGCGTATGCACTACAAGGATCAGATCGTTAGCAATAGTTGTTTCCAAATTGCAGACTGCTCTGACTGCCATTTGTAATTTGAGAAGTACACAAGGCCGCAATAATTAAATACCCCTTCAGTTATTAGCGCTAGCGAGGCCTCCAAATTTATAGACGTTTCTTCTGGGATCGAAAATCATACAGTGACTAAAGTTCTAGATAGGGAAGTAAAAATCTTCCATGCTATGTTATCTGTTTCTCTCCTGCTGAAATTAATGAAATAGACCTCATGAGCATAACATACTTGTCTGTCGCAAACACATAGATTCATCGAAGTAATTTACAAAGACTAGTGTCCAAGGATCTCTATTTGGCTGTGTTCAAGTACATGCTAATAATTGCAGTGTCGCTTTTCTCCGGGGTACACCCCTACGTGATTGGACAATACAATGCTGAACAATACAATACAATACAATGTCTTTTCCTTAGAAATTTGAACCCCTCTCAAAAATAGTGCATCATGAGGTCTGGTATGATGAATTTGCCTGAGACTCATCATGCGGTGCTATCATTCAATGGTACAGTTCTTAATACCTCCAGGACTGGAATGTCAAATCCATCTACCTGTGTCCTGCGCCTGCATCATGTAACTGGAATTCACTCCGTTGACAATGATCTGTGAGGATGCCAAGATTATAAATGCCTGACGGCATTTCCTTGGAAACAAATTGAAATTGGCATACTGTGGAGTTGTGTCGACCAGAAGAGCTTCACCAGTGGAGTGATGAAGATGTTGCAGGGTTCAGAGGTTCCTTATTTTGAGAAGAGAATGACGCATCCAATGCTGCAGAGAAACGAGCGAGTGGTGAGTTTCATTGACCTCTTACTCGGAAAACTGCATTTTATCTCCCTCTCTTACAAACTCTTTCCAAGTGCTCCAGAGTTCCAACGTGTGTGTCAATGGTGTCTACCTCGTCTGCACAGATGATACCTATGAGCTTCATCCACACACACGGTCACATGCTGGACACGGTGATCTCCTTGACGGGACCGATTGGATACACGCACTCTGTAGCGATCAAGCCTTACCCTCCTGTTCGCAGTAGTGGACAAAGTGTCCGGGTTTTTCTGAGTGTTGGCTGGAAGGAATTTGTGAGTGAAAATGGATTTCAGGAGGGTGACTGCGTTCTCTTCAGGCTGGTGGAAACTTCATGTTTCCTTGTCTCTTCGAAACTCCAGGAGAACGCCGTGTACAAAACTCCTCCCCTGTCCAAGTGTTTCAAAGAACGCGGACTTGGCAACTTATATGGAAGGGAAGACCATGGAACCATACCGCAAACCAAGGTTCCACGTCTTCATCGGAAGGTTACTGCAAATCAAGGAACCACAGACTTACCCAAGTGTGAATTCAGTTTCAACCCTGCCGAAACAAGTATCCAGCCAGCCGGAGACAACATGAGGGATGAAGGAGTCATTGTGTATCCTTATCGTCGAGAACTGGATTGTGTCAAGTATCCAGGACTCGATGCTGCCATCAGTTCGAACTCCAGATTTCCCCAGTTTATTAGCAAGCTCACAAAAACCAACCTGGGCGATCGCGTCCATCACCTGGTAAGAGCTCACTGACCACCTGTTTGCATTGAAGCTTTTTGTGAATTTTTTCACCAGTCAGAGTTAATAGGTATGCACAAGTGTGTGCGTTTACTGACATGATCCAACCATTGCATTTTAATCTCTGTCTCCTGCAGTTTCCAGGTTAGAAAGTTCCAGAACACTTATGATGATCGCTGTTTCATAGTAACTGAGTAAGCTGACCCAACTGATGCTTGCTTCCAGGAGCTGCCAATTCGATTTGCCAAGGAGTATGGACACAAATTTCAAGCGCGTGTACTGCTCCTTGGCCCATGCGGTCTTTGGAGAATTGTGAAGCTCAGAGTTTCGTCCACTGTTCGCACGACTATCCGAGTGCAATTCCGGCACGGTTGGAAAGATTTCGCACTTGAAAATGGGTTCGAGGAAGGTGACTTGCTGCTTTTCTCTCTTGTGGGACTCTCCAAGTTCGTTGTTCAGGTGTTCACCGAAGTCAAACGCTTGCAGTGAGCTCTCTGGACTGTACGCCTCCAAGCCTTAAATCTGCACTTTTTTTCTTTTGCAGTGTGCTGTCCTTAATCTCTGTCTGTTGCACTTTGGTGTTCGAAGTGAGTCACACTTCAGATAATTTTACAGTATTAGTAATGCGAAATCTTAAGTCTTTCCATTGTGGACAGACGATTGTCATCGCTGCGTGCTCTCATTCAAAAGTGCCTTGAATTCATTTGGGCATAGCTGCCTGTCCATGCCTAATGCCAAGGCTTCATGGGCTTTGGAGACAGATTGCGATGGTAAAATCGGATTTTGGTAATTGAAGAAACAAAAACACCATTTCAGCATATTTTACAGGGTTTGAGTTTGTTTTTGGCATACTTCTCTCCTTCAGAAATTATTGGGTTGACTAGTGTTTCAAAGAATTGGCATGATTGCCATTTGAAAAGTTGGCATGTAAGAATTCAAACTATTCCAAAGGACTCAGATTGGATTTAGGACTTTTGCATTAACCAGTTTTACAGAGATGGTCTGTCAGTCAGTTTTCAAGCTTTCTGTGACCCTCTCTTCATCCTCACATTAACTTTCTTGCCATCTCTTCAGCATCAGCATGTCGACTCCATCAAGGGTGTGTTCAATTTTTTTCAAGCAACCAATTGTCAGAGTTGACTCTGATGATTCTTTGTGGTACTTTTCATACAGAGGACGTTAAACCTGTTCCACGAAGTGAGACAAGCTGGGTGAAAACGCTGGAATTTTACCTCCGGGGAAAATGCAGGAAATTTTTATTTTTCACACATGAATTTTTTTGCAAATTCTAAAATCATAGTTGCAATCAGAGGCCCCAAATTAGCTAGGAGAGTGACTAGCCTAGGTTAGAAATAGCACAAAATAGTGGGCTCTTTTTTTACATTTACCCCCCAATTCCTACGTTTTACCCCAGCTAGTCCTACTTCGTGGGATTGGTTTAACGTCCTGCCTTTTCATACTATCTCATTGAGGGTGTTTCCTATTAAGCATTTCTACAAACAAGACCTGCCAGGTTATGTAGAACATACCGGTGCCCTTACCCATACCATGCATATACATGTTCTCCTTTGACATACGAGTATAATACTTGTGTCTGCTCATGCCACTATGTTCCTTTTTAAATGGCTGCCCTTGAAGCACTTCCAATGTTTGCTCTTGAAACCTTGAAAGCTTGTGGCATTTTCCGGTGAAGATGGATGGACATTAAGGTTCAAATGTAGATGGTGGAATTATGAGAAATGGCGCAACTAGGTGCAACTTCTTTAACCCCTAAATGCCCAAGGCACCCAAATTTGGTGTTTGCAAAACTTTGAAGTTAAATAAATCCTAACCAAGTTACTATTTTTAATAGTTACTATTTTTAGAAAGTTCTTCTTCAAGTCTAGTTTTAGCATCAAAAATCCGATTTTGAAAATAAATGATAGTGATTTTTCTATACAAGATTTTGTGCAAGGGTACCCATTGCAATCTTGACTTCCCGTAGTGTTGAGAGCTCTTGGAAATGAACCTCAAATACACTAGATCTTGGAGAAAAAATCACATTCAAAATTCATTTAAAAAAATTATAGTGTAGATTTTAAGAAGTCATAAATTGATTGGGGTTATACATGTTAGGCCCTTTCACCTCATATTTTTTTGGTCACCAACTTTTTTGATTTGACTTGTGAAAAGAAGATTGAAAGATTTTTGCAGTTTTAACACCCTCATGGTCAAACATTATAATCTTTCACTCCATAAGTGATATTGTTGTGTTTTCTTTTCCTATGAGATCTCTAACATGTCTAGTTTGAATTTGTACGGTTACAATTCAAAAAAAATTGATACAACTTATTAAAATGTTGGCATTTTGTTCAATTTAGAGCAAATTCCAAAAAGCTCAAAACAGGCCTTGGGCATTTAGGGGTTAAATAATTTATGGCTGAACTTAGGTGAGGTTCAACAATGGCTCTTGAATATTGTATACAAAAGTTATAAGAGGTCAAAGTTCAAGTATTAAATTTTAGAAATGCTTGTTCAAATTTCAATTTTCTCATGTTGAATAGGGTGATTGCAAGAAACACTTAACCTTTTTTTTGTCCCCTTGACCTTGGACAGGTGGTTTTTTGCTCATAACTTTTGCATCGTGTGTCCATCTTCTATGAAACTTAAAATGAAGGTACATGTGGTAGTTGCAGATGTTGAGTAATTTTTTGGGTTTTCTTAAAATTATTTTACTATTTTTAAACTGCCCCCGATTGAATGTCTACCTTGGCCATTTTGAAGGTTTTTAGTACTATTTTTCACCCCAAAATCCGAATTTGAAGCTCAAAATTGGTATACTAGGACTTCTACTAAAGTTACACAAGCTTACCAAAGATTTTCTAAAAATAGTTAATTTTCCATCTTCCACATGTGCTCAAAGTGCACTACCTTTGCACAAGTGTAGAGAACACAATTTTATTTTTCCAATAGTGAAAATTGGTGAAAAGGAGTATCTATAAGTTAGAAAAAATAGATTTTTTTTTGAGAATTTTTTGAATTTTTTTAATATCTTTTAAGAATTAAATTCCAAACTGTCTATTTTCTTGCATTTTTCAACCCTTCTTTGACTGTGCATAACTCTTAGAGATAAAAAATTTTAGGTCTGAATTTTTGCACATATCATTTTTTTAATGCTTTACAAATTATCCATATTTTATTTTATTTAAAAAAAATTTATTCCAAAATCCACAAACAAGAGTGAAATGGCCGTTTTGAAGGAAAACCGGCAGGTGTTTCTTGCAACTACCCAATATTAGAATTATTTATCCTTAAAATTATGAAATGTTGCCCTTCATTTGGGCCCTCTTTCAATTCTTATTCTAAATTGTATTTGAATTTTGACTCAACTTCTTATTTTTTAGGATGAACGATAAGGTATGATAGCATGCTCTCTCATCACATTGAGTTGTCTTTTTTATGCACCTTATTGTGACCTATTTCTAAAATAGAATGCTCCAAATTCTTGTTTGCAATGTTCAACTTCTATTCATAAGAGTCTAGGATCCATTGTGGTTGACCAATTTTCAAAGCTTTTAAATTTTTTGATATGTTCATATAATATTTTTTTTAAATGCATTCTAAGAGAATCTTGAATGCCCTTTTTGACTACCATCAAGACCAAACAAAAGCTTTTGTAGCTTAATAATAGGAACTATACCAAAATTCTTATTTGGACAATATTAGGTGTCATTACCTTATAGAATGATTTCATCATCACATGTTGTTGTGGCAATTTGAATGTTGAAAAATAAAATAAGTGGCATTCTTCATATAATTCAAAATCTTAATTAGATATGTACACTCAAAAATCAATAGTTCCTATCTTAAAAATATGATTACAAGTGTCATTTAAACTATCCATTGCTATATACTTTAAAAAGGAAAGTTTGAATGAACTCTTATCTTGATAAGACTCCAAAAGACACCAAAGTATTGAAATTACAATACATCAGACTAAATTCAAACACACTCAAACACACAATAACTATTACTTAATTCCTAAAGGTGCCAGGAGGGTATTTGGGAAGAGGAGAACTCAAAAATTTTGAGACCCTATGTGCTTTGAGATTCTCCAGTGCTTTTTGAACCAATTAACCCCTAAAAGACTGTTGTCCCTTCGGGGGACAAATGCGTTTTTGGGCAGGTACCTACGGGCTGAATTTTGTCATGATTTTTTGAAACTTTTTTTGGAAATAGAAAAACTGATAAGCTTTGTGGGGATATAATTTTTTTCACAATTGGTGCCTGGGAACAAAAGTTATGACCAAATAAGCTCAAACGAGGGGACAGGGGGCAGCCCGGGCAAAAAAAAAAAACGGACAAAAATTTGAATTTTTTTTAATATTTTTTTCCTCATACATTATATTTTTGTCTATTTGGAAAGCTTTTATTCATTTCATTTGGATTTGCTATGAGAAAGTTATGGACATTGTTGTTTTTTGGGCAGTTAGAGCATCTTCTTGAAAAAAATAACTTGTAGGGTTCAATTTTGAATGAAATTTTTCAAATTTTTTCTTTTTACATGGTCTGATTTACTTTCTAGAACAATCTCACCATTGGGATTAGTGCATTTTAATTCCATCTAAAATATATGAATATTTTAGATTTTCCTTCTATCTTGTACCTACTTCTATTTAACAATTTTTTTAAGAATGATAATTATATTTTTTTGAATTTTTTTTTTCCCTAGACTCTCTACTCAATTCTCCACTATAAATATTTAAAGCTCAAAACTTAGTAGTGCAAAAATTTTAAGTTAAAAATGTTCAAAGTAAAAAAATCTAGTCCTGCAATGTGCTAAAAACCTTGTTTTTTTCACTTTAAATGCATATATCTTGCAATCTGTGCGGTCAAAAATTTGGAAATTTTTCCACGCACTCTCATACTAGTTAGGCGTAAGATCCTACGGCTAGATGTGGGAAAAAAAACAATTTTCAATTTCTTTTACTCATTGCTATAGATATGACAGTTTTGAGTGTTTTTTGGCAGAAAAAAGACCTCGGTCCTTTAGGACTGTCAATCAATAAGCTACGAATCGCAATTTTGACGTACAGCGCTTCTCCCGAACTAACAATTGGTCAGTGGCCTAAATTCGCCAATTATGAAACACTGCCCATCTACTCATACACTTGGTAGGCTTTTTAGCAGCTCGTGTAATGACATGGCAAAATATCTATGGCCACTCATCGTTGAATGAAAATGGGATTGTCTTGCTGACACTATAGTGGTCTTCAAGCTCTCACTTTGAAATCACATGAAAAATTTCACGCTGCTAAGATATTCATAAAAATTTGATCTTCACATATTCGGCCCTTCTACCTGAAAGGATCTCTCCACAACTTCCGAAAAACCGCTGCTAAGATATTTCAAGTGACGCACACAAAATTCTCTACAGTACCTTATCACAAGATAATCAAAGTTGGGAATCTCTGGGAATCAGTATGTAAACAACTTATCGTCCGAGGACAAGCCGAAGTACAAAATGCAGCTTCTAGTCTCTCAACTCACATGAAAGTTCATTGTGTTGCCGGAATTGAAGCGCTCATCAGTCCAATCAGCAGCTTACCAAGAAAGAGCGATCATCACAAATAATGATCCAAAACGGCCTAATCTGGATGTTTCAAAAGCTTGAAACGAGTAGGCAATGGCTGGGTCACATCAGAGAAGGCATAGCTACTAACCATCATCGGTGATCAATTCCCAACAAAGCTTCAATGCAAAGAGGGGATTCGATTTGTAAGGCTCCTCACCAGCCGAATGTCGTGACTACACAGGGTGATTCTTGAGAGCTTGCTGATACACTGGGGAAATCTGGAGTTCGAACTGATGGCAGCATCAAGGCCTGGATGCTTGACATAATCCGTTTCTGGAAGCTGAGGATGCTTAATGACGGCTTCCTCCTTCACATTGTCTCGAGAGATACGCCATGGCCGGATACGTGTTTCTCTAGGGTTGCAATTGGATTCACATTTGGGTACTGTGGTTGCCTGGTCTCTATTCTTAACCTTCGGATGAAGACGTGCAACCTTGGTTTGCGGTATGATTCCATCGTCTTCCCTTCCAGACTTGCCAAGTCCCTCGTTCTTTGAAACACTTGGAGAGGCGAGGAGTTTTGGACAGGACGTTTCGAAGAGACTAGAACATGCAAACACGAGTTTCCCACTAACCTGTAGAGGACGCAATCACCCTCCTGAAACCCGTTTTCCTGCACAAATCCATTCCAGTCGTCGCCTAGATAATGAGGGCACACGCTTCTTCGGGCAGAGATTCACACTTTGAGCTCCACAGAGTTTGCGTCCATTTGGTCCCGTTCAGGAGATCACCGCGTCCAGCATGTGACCGTGAGTGTGGACGAAGCTCACCGGTATTAATTATTTGCACAGATGAGGTAGAGAATGCCTCATATATAGACACCCTTGTAATCAAATAAAATCCTAAAAAATCTTGAAACACTGGCAGAGTCTAAATAATTATTAAAAATCATGAAACGAAATGCTCTCGTCTGAGTGACAAGAAGGTCAATCGAGAACTCACCACTTGCTTGTTTTTCTGCATAATGGGATACATCATCGTCTTCTCAAAGCACAAATCCAGCTCCATTCTCACCACTCCGTAGGCACAGGATTGTGGTGAAGCTCCTCTGGTAACACTCAGCTGATGAGCCAACGTCAGTTGGTTTTCTTATGCAGTCCATTTACTGTGTTGGCATCCTTGCTAACTTCCTGATGGTTGTCAATGGAATTAATCAATTCCAGATGCATGATGCAGTGCAGGACTCAAGCAGATGGATTTGACATTGCAGTTGGGGAGATGTTAAGAATTTTAATATAATTAGTACTACTATCAATCAGCAACAGCACCGCTTTACTTATATAACTTAATTGCACATGGATCCATGATGTCCTCTGATTTTCAGATGTTATGATGCAGGTCTCTGTCAATTCAAGCTTCAGGAGAGTTTCCACTTTCCCGTGAAATAACATTAGTTCAGCATTTGAGTGTTGCATCATGGAGCGTGTACCCCAAAGAAGTCTGTTTTTTTGTTTTTTGTTTTTTGTTTTTGTTTTCTAACCAAGCGTACTGAGGAAACACACTGCAAGGGTTTCCATCAGAGGCTTTAATTTCACGCAAGGATGAACCTGTCGCCACCAGGTATCAAACCTGCAACCATGCCATTTGGAAGGGATACCTCTCCACCGTCATCTGGTAGTTTAGGGTCATTTCAGACCAAGAAGTCTGGCTTTTCATTACATGGACCTCAGCATGTGCTTGGCCATGGCCATACCTAAGTTACTATTTCATTGACAACACTAAATTGAAGTTCAGGATAATAGTGTATAGCAACATGGTGCTATAAACCAAAGTTACTAAGTCATTTTAAAAGTAGAAAATCAAAAAGTCGTAGTTACAGGCACAAAGTTCATATTGCTATAAAATATTAAAATTTAATTTTTCAAACTACACTTGATAAGCTTCATTTCATTAGTTGCACTCAAATCCCAAAAAACATCATTTTTATGGCTAAAATTCACATCAAGAGTAAAGAGCAAGAAAATGGTCAAAATACAAAATACAAAACATCCATGGATTAAGCATCTTCTTTTTTAGAAAATTCAATTATATTATAATGAGGGAATTTGCAATACTATTCATTGAAGATGTACATAAGCAACATCCAAAAAAAATGGCTGAAAAATTCTTTATTTCCATCCTAAAAACTTAGGTGTGGTCATGCAAAGGACAAGAAAATGTCCGCAACGTCTTTTAAGTGACTGTTAAACACACAGTAACTACTATTTAACAGATGCCGAGCCATTTGAACTTCGGAATTCACCTCAAGTTTATTCAAACAACAACAATTAATAGAAGGAAACAAGTCTACTTACAACAAAAAACAATGTCTATACAGTTTGTAATTCTGAAAAGAACTTTCAAATCATAATCTAAAGTAGCATTAGAGCATCTTTAATGCACAACTCCATATTTGATCTTAGAAACCCATCACTAGACTACTAGTGAAGACTCTCCACCTCAAATTTTTTACAGAATGTCCATTGCTGATTCCTTTAGATATGAAGTCCATTGAGGATGCTTGTAGGCGGACATAGCACTGAAGTTGTTGGCCAGGTTTTGACAAGTTTCCAGTACTGTTGCTCATTCTTTTTCCAAACAAGGTTCTCTTATCAATGGTCGTCAACATGATCAACTTGCATTAATTTCGTTGAGCTCTACCTCTATGGTGAGGTTCTCCCTCTCCCCATGACGTCGATGGAGATTCTTGGATGACGACGACACGTTCTCAGACACAGTGGTAAGTTCACCGTAGTTCAGTTTCAGGAACTTTCGGGATTCATAGGAGTGCCTGAGCTCCCCTGTACCCGAGAGCATTGTGACATTGGAGTTTGTGTCATCTTGCAAGATGGACACAATGCGAGCCATGTTGGGTCGCCTCTCTCCCTCATTCTGAATGCACTGCAGTGCAAGCTTTATCACTCGCTGCACATCCTCTTCTTCTTTGTCACTTAATTGCAATGACAGGTCCACCAATTCCATTAGTCTGTTTTCTTTGTACAACTTCCAAGCCTGAGCAAGGGAAACGCGATCAGTCAAAATTCAATCTCACCTCAAGATGATCACTAAGGTAGGAGGCTCATAAAACCGATCATGGCCCAGAGGTACATTTTGCTTTCTTCAATGTACCAGCTATGCACATTTCAGGAGGTGGTCGCTTTCAATGACCACAAATGACCACTTTTTTCCAACTTCAAAAATTTGTAATTAATTCCACAAAGGTCCAAAAAATATAAAACGACTTGAGTTAGATGTCAATTCCACTTGTCTTTCAAGGAAATTTTACTGAAAAATATTTCAAGATGTTTTACCTCCCCAAAATTCAGTTTCAGCGCTTAAAAGGACGCTTTATGGACTTCCTACCTTATACTAGATTCACTAGAGCATAACTAGCATCAGTTTCATAATTCATTGATTCACTAAGATTTATATATGGTAACCAAACCTATCAATATCAAAAAAATTCATCAGCGTACACTACAAGAGAAAGGGGTGTTTTAAATGAGTTTTAAAATATAGTCCTAGACATAAGATTATAAGTAATAATCTTTAACCCCTAAAGCACTGAACATGCTTTTTTGAGAACTTAGCTTTTTTAGGCAACTCACTACGAGCGGAGTTTTTAATTTTTTTCTTAAAAATTTTCATACAACATTTTTCCGAGGAGTAGCTTTAAGGCCCAACAATTTTCATAACTTTTGACTACTTGGTAAAAAAGTTATTGCATGATATGTCATTTTCATTGCTCGGCGGGCAGCCCAGGCAGCAAAAAAACTTCTTTAAAAATCACTTTTTAGAAAAAAAATAAAAATTTGAAATTGGTTCTTTAGATTTATATTTACGCGGGAAGCTTTGAATCATTCCATTCCGATCAATGAGTCAAAAGTTATGAGGATTCTTAGTTTGAGGGTAGTTATGGAATCGCAACTCTAAAATAAACTTTAAAGTCCTTTATTTAACTCAATTTTCAATATTTTTGAAAAAAAATAAAGAAATTGGGTATAGATTGTTATTACAACATTAAAACCATTGGGATTGGCATTTTTCAATTCCATAACTAAATTCTTGACAATTTAGTATTTTGGGTCATTCTCTACCTCTTTCTATTTACTATTTTTTTCCTATATGTTGTACAATTCCAAATGATCTGAAATTTTTCAAGCATGTAGCCAACTTGCCTTGAAGAATAAATCCAAAGAGTAATCACCATTTTGGACATTTTTTCATACAAATTTGACCTTGTGAAGGGGAGCTGCCCGTTTTTTTGCAGGGACAAAAAAAGGATTTTTGTCAATTCAAACGCTCTTATCTTGCAATCCACATGGTGGAAAATTCTGAAATTTTTTCCACATCTTCTTAAATAAGTTTACTACAAGATCCTAAAGTTACATGTGTCCAAAAATGTTTTTTTTCTAAAATTTGGCACTAATATTAGAAATGGCAGTTTTGGAGCGCTTTTGGTGAAAACATAGTCAAAAATCTTTAGGGGTTAAGGAGATTTTCAACAAAATTTTACTAGAAACACATGTGTTTTTAGTAAAATTTTGCTGAAAATCTCCTTAAAGATCATTATTTATAATCTTTTGTCTAAGACTATACTTAAAAACTCACTTAAAACACCCTTTCTCTTGTAGTGGTAGAATTGGTATACAAAATAATAGGAAGTGGATCATATTTTGACAAAAAATGAATTAGTTACGAAGTTTTGAAGTGATCTAACCTAATGTCCATAAGCGCTAGTCACTAGATAGCCCTCAAAATTCCAAATAGGAATCAATAATAGTCATCTTACTTAAATAAAATGGCCAATTTTTTATTTTAAATGGTTGGAATAGCAAGCATCAAAGACACTCCAAAAACGTCACTTGCACTAACACCCTAAAGGTACCAATGTTATATGCAAAAAGACTAAATTACTTTATTATTTCAAAAAGGCACATTTAAACTTCTTATATGACCATTCCTAGAATGGTGAAAACAATTAGGGGACCAAAATAGGGTGGCTTACCTTACATCAAACACACTTTTTTTATTGTACCATGACATTGACAAGTCTAACATTAGCTCTTTAGAATATTGCATAAACTAATTCTGATTTACCCTTTAACCCTTTAAGGTCCGTGCATCCAAAAAGTGGATGCGCCTTGGTCAACTCTAATTGTAACTTTCAAAATATCCATTTTTGGTATGTCTTTTAAACTTAGAAAATGAAGCTTGGCAAGTTTTGTTTCTACTCCATTTGAAAATTTTGAAAAATGTCAAAAATTGAAAGAGTTATTGCAATTCAAAGCTCCAAGTGTTAGAATGCAAATAACATAGAATGGTGAGTTTTTCATTCATATTTTCTATTCTTAAAATCTATTTTAACTTCAGATTACAAAATTATGTTTCTCATTCTACTCTTCATTTATGGTAAAAATTACAGATTATTTTAATATATATTCTAATTGATATAATTTTATTTTCACCTTTAACTTAAAAAAATCACAATAATTTGATTTTTCCATCAAATTTACTGAAAAAAACATCATCTGTAGAAAATGAATGTGTCCACCAATAAAAAATATCAAAATTTTATACATCAATTAAATAAAAGGGTAAACTTGGTTTGATAGTCAAATTTGACTTCAAGGTCTTTGTTGTGGCTGTTTTGGGTGTAAAAAATAAAATAACCAATTGAAATTTTTTCACACTAATCTCCAATGATACCTATACCTCTTGAGAAAATTTCAAGTAATTTGGATTTCTTTTGCTATTTTAACTTATTTATGTTCAATTTTTGCAAAAAAATTGATAACAATTATAGTTTTTCATAAAACAAATTGAAATTTTTCTCAATGATACACCATTCATAGTTTTAAGTATTGAAAATAAAAAATTGTTGTTTGAACACAATTTAAAAGGCAAAATTTAGCTCAAACATGATGTTTGACCATTTCACAATGGATCAAGTCCTTTAGGGGTTAAAGCACCCTGAAGAAGCTAATAATTATACAATTTTGTTTATTTGTTTCAATAATGTTTTTCTAACAATGCAATGTTCTTCATTCAATCTAATGATATAAATATATAGAGCCCATTAAACAAAACATTTCACAATATAATCAAACAAATGGTCATGTCAAACTCATAATTCCTTCATTTTAAAAGGATAAAGCATGAATCTAAACTCAATACTCTCCATTTTTCTTGATAAGATGAGATAGTTGGTGTTCATGGAATGAAAGGACGTACCCAATTGGAGAGATACTTTTGGTCAGTTGGCAAACTCTCATCAATGTTCCGTCGACCGTTGATAATCTCCAAAACTAAAATCCCAAAGCTGTACACATCCACTTTTTCACTCAGATGGCCACGTGTTGCATACTCAGGTGCCAAGTACCCTCTGCCAATTCATTTATATATCACTTGCATTAGATTTCTCTATGGATGCTTCAAATTAAAGGCTCTTTGTTTGCAAGAGCCACTAATAGCTAAAAAAAAGAAAAGAGTTCCATGTATAACCAAATCATGAACTCCAACTTGTGTTAGTATTAATGTTATTCTAGTATATAGACTATGACATTTTGTTTCCAATTAGTAAATGAATGAAATCAATGCAAGGTTAGCTGGAAAAAACATTTGAACTTAGGAAAAGCTTACTTCGTGCCAGCAATATGGATAGTCATAATATGACTTTCTTCATCTGGGAAGAGCAAGGCCAAGCCAAAATTAGCAATTTTGGGCTCTAGATTCCTGTCAAGTAAAATGTTGCTGGCCTTGATGTCTCGGTGAATGACTCTTGGTCATGCATCTGCATGAAGGTAATTCAAACCACGAGCAATTCCCAAACATATCTTCAACCGCTCAGCCCAGTACACCACATGCCTCTCTGGTCCTGTGATACAATCGAAATTAATTGATTCAACACAAAATTATGTGCCTGTATCATTTGCTATGCAGAAGCAATCATGCACACAAGCCAAAGTGAGACACCATAATTCATATTCATCATGTAGGAGATAGCTGTGGAAAACAGGAGAACCCCTAGTCAATGTTCTTACAAGGGAATAGCAACAAATCTAAGGAAATGTTGCAAATTCCATGAAAAAGAAGGAAAAAATGCGGAGCCTAACACACAATGGATGCTTAAATTGTAGATAATATGTAGATTTGTTCCAGTGAATTGGATGTAAAAACTATACCGAGTAGAATTTGATCCACATCCAAGTTGTCAATGTGTTCATAAACCAGGATCCTTGCAGATTCATGAAGGCAACATCCTTTCAAGTTCACAAGGTTTCTGTGTTTCATTCCAGTGATGAGGACAATCTCATTTGAGAAATCATCGAGGCTTTGTGTTGTCTTCATGTCGAGCAGCTTCACGGCCATGACTTGTCCACTTGGTAATTCGTCCTAAATATCATGTCCTTAGAATTGTTAAAGCAAGTACTTGTATTTGTCAAACTAATGCATTTTGTTCAACTAAATTTGAGGTGGTTTTAGTTGCCCAAATGAAACCTCAAATCTAAAGCAATTCAAAAATCTAGAGCTCTACACATGGAAATGTCACTATCGTGGCCCTACCTCTGTAACATGCCATCTTACAAATCTGACCATTCTATGCACCAAATGTCATTACGTTATGCAGATTACATGCCAATAAATCTTGAGGTGTAGGGAATTTACTTTATACACAGTACCATAGCCGCCTTATCCCAATTTATTGTCATCATGGAAGTCTCTTGTGGCAACCTGCAACTCGTTATATGAGTACATAGTAGGCTTTATGTCAAACTTGTCAAATTCTACAACCAAAGCAAACAAATAGTATTTTTTTAAAGTTCAACTTTACTTGAGATTGAAACTACACCTTTCTCACAAACATGATGATGTGCACACTATTTGACATATTCAAAAGTAGGAGTACATGCACAAGGTGAGGTCAACGCACTCTCTTGAAAATATTGTAACACCTCTTGTTTGTATCTTCTATTTTTGAGAAGAATTGCGCCCACAACGATCGACAAGATGGTAATTATTGCAACCACGCTAGTACATGCTGAAATGATGATAATCCTATGGTTACTTGACCTAATAGCTGTACAAAATGAAGAATGGATTTTTTTGAGTGATGTTTTAATTGTTTGTCATAGTTACTTGAGGTTGATGTATGTAAACTAACATTAAAATTATAATGTATTGCCTACTTTCTTAGAGAAGCATATTATAAAGGGGCATACAAATGAATTGTCTACATGCCACAATTCTATGCATCAACTTCTTATAGTGTAATTGATGGAGAGTAACACTTGGCTCGTAGAATGTGCATGTTACTACATTGTACTACTAGCTATCTCTAATTTCTCTGTACATATGAATCTAGAGCAAGTAGTTGTGAGCTGTGATTACTGGCTTGAGTAGTGAAGCAGATTTGTTTACAGTAGCATCTCTTACCATCATCGGTATCCACCTCATCTTTACAATATGGATTCCCTTGGAGTCTGCCATGAATTTTATTCCCACAAATTGAAGGTAAGTAGACTCCAATGCAGGTATTTGATCACTAGCTCTTTAGCAAACACTTGAAACTTCTCACGAATGGTGAACAAAAATTACGTTCATGATTCAAGCCGCATGGCTTGAAAAGTGCCAAATTCCTAGAATTAGGCAACTTTAACCAAATTGACATTTGCAAGACACATTAATTTGTTTAATATTGCATTTTCCTTACTAGATGTCATTTTATTTTTATTGTTTAGTGGCTACCCAAAGAAAGTAGTCCCCTAAAGGTGTTCACATTTGAAAATAAATTTCGATCATCTAGAGAAATGTGAATTACTTTCAATGCAATCTAAAGGTCCTTGTAGTGTATATGAAGATTTTTGGATTTGAAATTGAGTAACTCAGATCATCAGTTTCTGATTTGTAAATTTCATACTGTTGATAACTATGTTGCAGTAAAACAAGGATAGAATTACAGTAGAACCTCTCTAAGTTGATCGGTCCCGGACCGGTCTGACAGATTGGTTTATAGAGGTTTATTGACTTAGAGAGGGTCATTTTTAGTCACAGCCTTTGTTATGTGGCCCAGTCCGGGACCGGTCTGACATGATTAGTTTACAGAGGTTTATCAACTTAGAGAGGATCAACTTAGAGAGGTTCTACTGTACTAGCCACAGAATATCATATGCTTGGTCAATGCAATAGAATGGTTGATGGAAAAGACTCACTTGAAGACCGTAGTGTAATCTTCAATGCTTCTTCCATCATACTTGACATCCGTGATACTATTGTTCATCAAGCTCAAAATTTTGAGATTCCCAGTTCTTGGCAGAAAGTAGTCTCGTTGAATTTTATCATCTATAAATTTTAATGAACCATTTTGTTCAGCAAGAATTTTAGTGATGTCGAGAACTCCTTCAATCTTGTTGCTGTCCAAATACCTAACCAAAAAAATATGACCAGACCTGTCTTTCAGACTGGGATGAAAACTATGAAATACAATGTTCGTGAGTATGGTGATTATATTTGTTCAAACCAAAATTTTCAACTACAAATCAATGTCAATGTGAAGACAAACAATTTTCACAATGTAATATAGTTATTTACTCTGAAGGCCATATTATACTAAACAAATATTATAGAACTAGCAAAATTATACACTTCATGCTATATTAAACAAACAAGGAATCAATTGAAGGTTATCTAAACAAAAAACAAAATAAAGGCATAATGTCGACTAGAAGGATTTTAATAAGGTTTAGAGAAGCAGAAAAGGGATGCAACTTACAATTCTTCAATGGATCCAAGATCCGAGGCTGTCCAGCTGAGTGGAGTACTAGGAAATGAGAGTTGGTTGTAGAAAAGGTCCACCACAGTTAGGGCACCCTCATTCAGCAAGGATGTCAAGTTTGTAATACTCCCGTTGAAATTGTTTCTACTCAAATTCCTGCACAATGTATAATTTGTTCACCTAGACAAATACTCATTCACTAAATGTAATGTTCAAAACTAGCAGCATAGCCAATAACTTTGGACTTAGAGTTAAGGGTTTAGAGTTTGTTATCATTTCACTGATGTTGCAAAGTTGCCTCTACAAAAAGGCACACACTGAAGCAACTATCGACAATTGTGCTAGGAAATTTTTAAGCACCATGCAAGATATTAATGGTGAAGTAGTCTAAACCATATCACTGTTCTCAAATTGCCGCACCTGAGAATTACAAAAATTTCACAATGCAACAATAGCTTTTCAAGTTCTATTCATATATTTTTCTCATATTTCATACTCAAGTTAGGAAAAAGTCTATATGAAATTGGGTCTATTATATATTTCAAATCTCTATGGTGGAGTTAGTATCCAACCCTCTCAAGAACAAAAAATGCTTGACACTTACATAGATTGCAAGGAAGAAGATCTTGTCAGATCTGGAAACGGTCCCTCAAATTGATTCCCTGAGATGTCTCTGCATGTTTCAAGGCAAAGGCAAATCCAAGGGCCCAGACAAGTGCACATACAAGTGAGAAAAATTCCGACCAATTTAATCCTAAAACGCTTGAGCCTATGACCATGTGGTAGTTAAAGAAAATGCTCTTAACATTCTTTCTTAGTTCACTGCAAACTACTTTAGTTTGAGTAAAGCACCATCCGCACCTGGTGTTAGGGAGCAGCGGCCGTTGAAAGTTAAAACACTGGGGAGACTGACAAGTCTTTAAAAAAATTAAGCAGGGACGCGGGACCCAAGGCCGGCTGGCATGGTAGCAAGTGGCGGACAAAAAGTAGCCTCCCTGTTCACACCAGATGTTACTTTTTAGGTTTTTGGGGTGTCAGTGTCGACAAGACAAGCAATGTAGGAGTGGCCAGTCACACTAGCAGCGTGGTGGTAAAGCAAGAGTGGGTCCCCTCGGCCGTTGTCATGGTCCTGGGAAGTGAGTTTTTGGTTATGTGTTTTTGTGGTGGGAGGAAGCGGTTTGTACTTGTGAGGGAGTAAACGATTGTGCTGGAATGGTGCAGTTTGCGTCGTGATTGTGTAGCGTGCGACTTGTGGGCAGTTGGGGCGTGGGCGGGCACTGTCGAAATTGAAATTGGTTGCAGACGAAGACAGCGGAGGAGCTTCGTGCTTGGGTTCGATTTGGGATCGGCGGGAGCGCTGAGGAAGCGGCGATTGTGACAACCTTGATTTAGAGGTGGGGAGACAGAAGCACGAAGAAGGAGACAAGGAAGAACGGCAGGTAAGGAAGTTTTTGATTGAGTTGTTTGATTTTTCATTGTGGCAATGTTGTTGTTGCTTTTGGTCCCGTAGTCCGTCGTTAGCAGTAGAATGTTGAGCCGAATGACTTCTTCACGTTGACGCGGGCCTCGTCGTCACCAACGAGATGTTTCCCTTCCCGGTTTTGTCACGGTAGCTGTGAAAGTGTTGACGCCTTCCTAGCCCCGTATTAGAACAGGGCGGAAGAAGGCGCCTCGTGTCCGTCGCAGAGGCCGCTTTTCTTTCTCTGTCGCTGGCTTACGTCTTTGCTTGTCAGTGACTTTCAACGTGCCTCAAAATTTTTTTTGAGCGATGTCCTGTTGATGTTGTAGAGTTTGTGTGGAATTCGTTATGTTTCCATATCCGGTTTGTGTTTCACTTGTCGGCGTCTGCAGGTTGTGCTCTTGTCATGAGAAAACAAAAAAATGTGGTGAACGTGTATTTAGGTTGCATCGTCATGCTGTGCAGGAGATATGGACATTCTGGAGGATCCCGCGACACTTGTCTCAGTCGCTTCAGCTTTGCTGATAATGTTGCTGAACTCAAATCGAGCTTTACAGGAGCTCAATGCCGAGGACGTAGAAGAGGAAGAGTACACGCCTTTCGAGGTTTTGCAGGACCAGTCCGAGATCAGCACTTCCAACGTTGACGAGACAATGCAGATGGCCTTGTATTCTTTCAGGCTTTGGAATTGTGTACATGTGCTTGGGGAGGACTTGGGATTCTGGGTTAAGCCAAGATCCACAACCTGGTTTTCGAGGTTTCTGCTTGAGCAATACGATGAGGATCGGTGGGTAGGAATGTTTCGCATGACGAAAGCTTCAATCTTCTCGTTGGCCAACATTCTTCATCCCGTTGTCGTGAAAAAAGACACCAAATACCGGCTTACTATTCTAGTTGTTGTTCGAGTGGCTTGTACCCTTTTCAAACTTACGCACGGTGCAAGTCTTCTTGTTTGTAGTGAGATGTCGCAGTGGGACGGAGTTCTATTTCAATGATCATGCGCCAAGTTGTGCAGGCGATCAATGTTGTTCTTCGTGGAGAGATTTCGTGGCCGCGGGGACAGCAGCTGCATGAGACAGAACATCGTTTCCGTGACCTTTGTGGACTTCTTGGAGTTGCAGGTGCTATAGATGGCACTCATATCGATATTGCTAAACCTAGATTTGGATCTGCAGACTACTATTATTTCAAATCTGGCTCATATACTCTCAACTGTCAAGCCGTTGTTGACAGCCGGAAATGCTTTCTAGATTTGGTTTTGGGAATGCCAGGTTCGACTCATGATTCTCGAGTGTGAAGGAGGTCCTCACTATATCAGAAAGCTAGTGAAAACAGTCTTTGGGATGTTGGAGTAACTTTCAGTGGCTTCATGCCATACTTGGTGGGGGATGCCGGGTACCCACTTCTGCCATGGCTCATGGTGCCCCACCAAGACGTGTCCGGTATATCTGTGGCGGATTCTCTTTTAAATCGCCGGCTTCGAAGAGCAAGAGTTGTGGTCAAGAATTCTTTTGGCATCTTGAAGCAGACATTTAGGGAGCTCCTAGCTAGTGAAATCTGACTTGGACGTCACATTCTTGCTGGATGTGATCACTGCGTGTGCAATCTTGCATAACATGTTGCAGCGGCAGTCCACCGAAGAATTGGAACGTCTCCTCAGTGTTCTGCGCAATGAAGGTTTGACGGAGGATTCAGAACATGGCGATGGAGCAGTAGTGGATTCGGCAGAGGCAGGCGCTGAGGAGGTTCAACCAGCCGTCGGAAAAAGAAAGGAGCTCGGCATGTTTTTGGCAATCTCACGAGCTGTCCCACTTTCGTGACTGCAATGTCAGGTTAGCCACCATGCGTGACAAATTCATTGTCATAAGGTTCTGTTACAAGAGAGGACGCGACATGATTACATGCAGTGGACGTGTTCAAGAGCATTGGAGAGCTGTCTTTTTTTCTCATAAAGCCGATTTTTTTTATTTTTTATTTTTCTTATTAAGATCAAGTACTGCTCTGTACATAGCAGGATTACAGAAAACTGGCCATGGCACAATGGAGAAGATTGGTATGGCCGATACAGCACCTTCATTCCTGGCGCTCCCATAATTAGCTCCTGGGCTCAAGAGGGCCACTGCAGAAGCAAAATTCAATCTCAAATACTGAGGATTGGAATTAGGAGATATCCAAAATGTCCATCTTTGGAATTGTTGAAGGAGTCCGTGGCGTGAATGTGAACTGATGAAAGAATAGGATACACAAAATGGGATTTGGACACATAAAGGACAAGTACATTTGTGCAATTTCCTTAGACACAAAAGGACATTTGTCCAGGTACTTTCATACTGGATTATTTCTCTAGTTTTCATACTCAATTATTTCTCCTGAGAACTACGATGCATGTATGTGTACAGTATATACAGTATGCCTGTCAAATCAGTGCATCGACAGATCGATCGATCGAGCACCAGCATGCGCTCATCCTCATCTGAGATTTATTGATCACAGAAGATCGATGAAATCTCCAATACAATCCTGAATCGAAGAGAGCGGGAGTAAACAAACCAATTGCAAGCGAAATAACTTACGATATTGATGTTAATTACTTAGTTCAAATATATCTATTTTAAAGAATTAACAGGCTTGAGACAGAATCAATACCCTGAAGAACTGAAGCCAACTGTAGGAGTCTCAACTAAGTTCGGGACTAAGTTAAAGCCTGCCAGGTCAAGCAACACAACACAGACAGAGAAATGAACGACCAGTCTCCAGCCTTTTGATTCAAGCAAGCATGCAGCGTGAACTACTAAGAGTCCGTTTCTTGCATAGTATGCTATACTACTTGTTGGAGAAAAACTTCATACTATCCCACAGAAAAACATTAGGAAGAAAACAAACTAAAATAAAACTATCAGGAGATGGGGAGATACTTACCACACAACCACAATATAATGATCAGAATATATCTGGAAATCTGAGAAGAGAAACAATAAAACGTGATGACTGATGAGGCGTCCTCAGTCTGAGCCGTCGCTAAGTCACGTTACATGCGCCTTTCACTGTCAAGCTCATCCCAATTTCCATTTCAAAGGAAAGGAAGAATGCATGCATCAATGGTGAGAGTAGGAGCAAATTTCCGCGTGGGATCTTGGGAATCTACATGCCGACTTTATAGGATCTGAGCTCCCACCAAGTGTCTTGACCTGTGTAACTGTCCGGTCTTCACTCGTTGTCAGTCGGTCACGATAACTTATGGTAACACAGATAGCCCACTACAGTAGCACGAGATAGAATCCAATAATAACTTCCAGTAGGTTACATCGTAACACAATTAGAGAGAGTAACTTAGAAACAACCTAATTACTGCAGAAAACTGACCCATTGGCTAGAGAGAAGAGTGGTGTGCCCATGACCGCAACTCCCAAAGCTGCTCTGCTAGACCTGGCTCCAGCAAATGCAGAATCAAAACTCAAATATTCAGCATACAAATGCGTAGACGATTGGGCAAGCGTACCCTCGGACGTTGCTGTGATCAGAAAACTGAGGTCGATGAGTTCTTCAGTCAAAACAATCCTGTCAAATGGGAGCTGGACGGCCGGGGTGAACTGACCCCCTCGCTCGGCCCTGCGGTCCGACCCTGTTTTCCGCACAAATTTTTTTTTGCAAATTTTGAATTCATATTTGGGATCAGAGACCCCTAATTAGTATAATGAGATCAATTATATTTCCTGGATCGGCCCAATATAGGGGGCTTTTTTTTTACATGCACCCCCGGTAAGGCCGAGCGAGGGGGTCAATCCACCCTGATCAGCTGGACTGGGATGAGAGGGTTTTTTGGGTTGGTTCTCCAATTTGGCTAAGGGAATTCAGGGTAGATTCGCTGGCATTCGCAGGCTAGAGTGTCTGTTTGAAGAATTTGACTTTAAATTGAAACTTAATCTACTGTACACCGAAAACAAGAATAGTATGTTCAAATCCACTTGCCCACTTTCACTTTACAAGAACAGAGCTGCCCTGTGTGGCTTGGCTGTCCTCAGTACATTATATGGTACCACGGCACGACTGTACTTAATTCCATAGTCCACTACTGTAGCACCAAGTTGACTCTATTGATTCGATTCCTCAGCGTGTAAAGTCTCTATTATAAGAAGAGTACGTACAGTAGAAAGGCATAAGTTATTATTAGTTCCGAGAATGGATTCCTGCACCATGAATGTTCAACGCGGCCGATCGTCTGTTTCGCCGAGCTTTTGACTGTATGTCCAGCATCAATCTTATTATAGAAAACGACACTGAAGTATTCCGCACACAGTATGGTAATTGGTAAGAGTATCCTCACTCAGTCCGCGCAGATTTGAGCCACAGCAACTGTAACTTTTGAGTGGTTTGCAGAATGGCTACGAAAACTGGCCCCAATGCTAACGGCACTTCTCACGTCACTTTCCCTCGCGTGGCATTTCTCAGCTCCCTCACGGCAAAAATTGGTCCTTTGTTGTGCCCTCCAAACTCCTCTGCACTTCTTGGTCAACACTAATAATAGAGAAGAGGAGGTCTACAAAAGTGGAAGAGCTGCGCAAGAGCTGCCACCGGGTTGTGCAGAGCCTTTTGGAGTTCCAAATCCTGTCGTTGCATTGAGGCGCTTGAGACGGGAAAAACCACACTGAAAAAACGTGGATGGGAATCGAAGCTGCATGTACTGTTGTTGTGTTGTTTTGTGGGCATAGCATTGAGGATGCTCTAAGTAGGGGTGGGTTTTTTTTCATTTATTTTAGATAGTGCAGAAAGCAATCGTCATTGGAGCGATGAAGCTACTTGCATCCACGGAAATGGATGAGACCTGCAACATATGGATGAAAAACTATTTAGTCAAAATATAGCATATATTCATCCAAAATAGATATCGTCCCAAGATTTGGTAGCATTTTGCGATTTCATCCACTGAAAAAGGAAGAATATCTTGTCAAATATTCCTTGTAAAATTTTTTGTATCCCTTTCTAGCAGAAATTTGCTCAATTAAGAATCCCCATTGACAAGAGAGTCTGAAAGATAATTACTAATTTTTATTGGCTCTGGATAGAAGAGACTTGGGAAGACTTGTATGGAATACCTTCTGCATGCCTATGATTTCGGGCTCAAAATATTGCACAAATTATACATTTCGGCATTCAATTTGTTGAAATCCAGGGTATAGAATCAACAATTGTGGCCATCGGAATTGCAGATTGCAAGGACCAACTTGTGTATTGTTTGCCCTTGCACGTTTCAGTTGCTTAAGAGCATTGCCATCCATTCACGGGGAAGCTTCCCAGCCGGGGCTTGGCCATGGCCGGCCAAGGAAAAGTGGTCCACCGCGGATCCAGGGACTCAGGGAGGGACAAAAGAAGACCAGTCACTCCAAAATGAGCTTTCCAAACACTAACTCCCTGTCCCCGCCACGCTTTGACCTGGGCTTGATGTTGTCGGGTTTGCTCTTCATTCCTCCAAGTCATTAATGAATTTGATTGACTTCACTTAGTTTGTGGACCATCTCTTATATTTTTTTATTCAATTAGCATTTTGATTGGCTCTTTGTTATTACAAGTCATGAATACATTCATTTGTCTTGTTTTGGCGTGTTCGCTTCCCCGTGAATGAATGGGGGAACAAAGCAACCTGGGAGCTACTGGGCACGAGCCAACCCATTTTCCCACCCTTGTTTCCAGGGAATGGGTGGCAATGCTCTAAGGCATGTAATTCAAAGGTTTGTTGGTTTATCCAAAGGGAACATCTTCAAAGTTACAAGTCTACAACAACTCCATAGTCTAACCCTCTTATTGCTATTATATTTTTGTTGTATCCTTTCAATCAATGTCTAGGAAGAACCGGCAGCTAGTTCAAACTTAGCCAGTGGAATTGGGAAAAAATCCGGTTGCAATTTGAAAACATCAGCAAAAACCCAATAAATATGTCTAAATTTTTTATTTTGAATGAAAAATAGTGAAAATAACTGAACTTGGTACTTGAAAAACCGGTTCAATATAGAAATCGGAGGAAATTAGCCAGTAAAACTAAAAAAACTTCCCAAACACTGCTTTCAATACACGGAATCTGTTTCTTTTACCATATTGTTTATTTCTTTGAAAACCCATAGTACCAGATTATATCCATGTTCACTTGATATGTCTAAAGAAAAGGCCCCATTGGCTCAAATAATGTTCAGATTCCAAAACAAAAAAAATTGAAAAAATGAGGTGTTTGGATTGAAAGTTGTGTTGCTCCAAACCAAAATGGACACGTGGCTTGTATATGCTACATCTCTCATTTATCCACAAATTATTCATCTTTTAAAGGAAAAAAATCCATATTCATTGTGGTATTTGAAAGCTTTCGTTGAAAGACCATATGTTCAGATTAATTTGTGGTATGTTGAACACAATGACATAACATAATTAGACAAAAATCCTAACAACCTGACTCCATTAAGGAATAATGAAAATTAATAAGAATTTTTAATTTTCTAACATTTTTTTCTTTTAAACACATTGTTTATTCTGTATTTCAAAAAAATTTAAAACCAAAATCCTTACAATGAATTATTTCAATAGCTACAGCTTTTAGATTGAAATTTGTGGCTACAGTTCCTAAATGGACGTTTGTGAGTATAGAATTAACGTAATGATGCACACTATTTTCAACCATTCTAATTGAAATCAATACCTCATTTTACATAGTTTTTTAGTATGTTGTAAGATAATTAGGAAGACAAATCTCTTCAAATAATTTCAAATTTTTATAGATTTCTTGTATGTAAATATTGTCTTCTTAATCCTTTATCTTTCTAGTTTCTTTTTCTAAATAATGTAACAAACACATGCATCTTTAGAGCACCTTTATATTCTCACTTTGCAATGAAAGGGCTCTCAATCCATTGTATTAGTAAGTTCTTTGTGTTATTCTGTAACTGCATGCATCCAAGGTGTATTTTTAGGAGATATTAATAACATATTTAAAATAGATTTTTCCAAAATATAGATGAAATATTTAGAAATTATTCATGCATGTGATTTTTTGAAGCCCCTATAATTTTGTTTTTAAGTTTTTTAAGTTTTGTTGCCAAAAGAAAATCACACACTATGTTTTCACCTAACTTTTTAGATTGATACGTGGTAACTTGATGAATCCCAACTGTAGGCAAGAGAGTTTGCTATGTCCAGCTCCATAGCGATTTGATGGTATGAAATAGCTGTGCTATATTCGCCAATTACACAATACAATGCTCTTTGATTAGTAATTACTGACTTACACCTTGAACATTGGTTCTGAGTGGAGTCAAAAAGGGATACTCGCTTCACTTAACCCTTAAAAAGGTGGATTGGTGACTATGGAAATCATCCCAATTGGAACAGTGAAAATCATTGGTTTAAAAAAATCCCAAAGCATTCATTGGAAGTCAAACTACTATAGAAGACTTGCCCTTTTTATACAAAATTCCGGGGATGAATAGTTGCACTATTTTCCTACACAGAACAATATTCTGTCATTCATTAGCTGAAAAAAATGGCCATGGCTTTGTTTATGGATTAACAATAATTTTCTATTTGATGTTACCTTCAGATGCTACAAGGTATTCTTTTGATCATATTTGATTGTGTAGCATATGGTGAATGGAGTTCATTGTAAAATCACAAACCTTGTGGGATGTACTCAGCACATTGCTTAACTATTCAATATTCAATTCGATGTCTTTGTCGCTGGGAGCAAAAGCTACAAACAATCGAAAGCAGTCACAAGACACCATTGCTAAAGACATCAAAGAAACGATAATGTATAGGGCAATCACCGAGGTGGAGGTAATTTTGATGAAAAACAGGTTGAAGATGAGGGCAAAGCCCTATGAGGAATGTCTAGTTTTTTTTTCCAAAATTCACGACAATGAAGAGATTGCCTGACGTAAGCACCCATCTAGAAATGGATGAAATGGATGATTGATGAATGATAAATCCATAATCACCAATCGTGCGAATTTCATGTTGCAAAAGGAGATTACGGGAAATAATCCTCTTGCAAAATGAACAAGACATTTCTTGGCAAGGGTTTATGGGATAAGAATGGGATAAGAATGGAACAATTACAAACAATAATGATCAAACAAGTCCTCTATTTTGAGGAATTGAAGTAATCGATCAACAATAGCATTGATGTCACATTGTTGCAATGCAATTTCCCTACAACACAAATGGATTCCTAGGCTATAGCCACATCAACATTTGCGTACTCATTAAGGTTTGTCACTGTAAATCATCAGAGACATTTGTATGAGTAGATGGGTAGTGTTTCATAATTTGCCTAATCTAGGCCGGTGATCAATTGTTAGTTCGGGAGAAGCACTTTACGTCAAAATTGCGATTTGTAGGTTATTAATTGACAGTCCTTAACCCCTAAAGGACCGAGGCCTTTTTTCTGCCAAAAAACACTGAAAACTGCCATTTCTATAGCAAAGAATTAAAAAAATTGAAAAATGTTTTTTTTTCACATCCAACCGTAGGATCTTACACCTAACTAGTATAAGAATGTGTGGAATTTTTTTTAGAATTTTTGACCGCACAGATTGCAAGATATTTGCATTTAAAGTGAAAAAAACAAGTTTTTCAGCACATTGCAGGACTAGATTTTTTGACTTTAAACATTTTTAACTTAAAATTTTTGCACTACAGAGTTTTGAGCTTTTATTTTTTATAGTGGAGAATTGAGTTGAGAGTCTAGAAAAAAAATAATATTAAAAAAAAACTTAATTATCATTCTTAAAAAAATTGTTAAGTAGATGTAGGTACAAGATAGAAGGAAAATCTAAAACATTCATATATTTTAGATGGAATTAAAATGCACTAATCCCAATGGTGAGATTGTTCTAACAAGTAAATCAGACCATCCAAAAAAAAAATTTGAAAAATTTGAAAAATTGCATTCAGAAATGAATCCCAAAGTTATTTTTTTCAAGAAGATGCTTTAACTGCCCGAAAAACAAGAATGTCCATAACTTTCTCATAACATATCCAAATGAAATCAATCAAAGCTTTCCGGAAAGCCAAAAATATAATCTATGAGAAAAAAAATATTAAAAAAAAAAATTCAAATTTTTGTCCCTTTTTTTTTTGCTGCCCGAACTGCCCCCCGTAGCCTGTTTTGAGCTTATATGGTCATAACTTTTTTTCCCGGGCACCGATTGTGAAAAAAATTATATTCCCTTGAAGCTAATCAGTTTTTCTACCTCCAAAAAAAGTTTCAAAAAATCAGGAGAAAATTTCAGCCCGTAGGTACCTGCCCGAAAACGCATTTGTCCCCCGTAGGGACAATGGTCCTTTAGGGGTTAATACACCCAATGTGCTTTGAGATTCTTCAGTGCTTTTCTGAACCAACAAATTAAAAATGAAACTTTAAGATGCTTCACACTTGATAGAGGAATGAAAGACACGTCCGTCTTGAAGAGTTGTAGGCCTGTACAGAGATGAATAAAATCTTGACTCTTGAAAGTTCCCAAAAAATGCCGGCATGAACCTTCGCTGGAAAGAGGGTAGAGGACACCAAACCCATCAGGTACCTACCGGTAATCCTATGTTCTATTAAACCTTTCAGATTTCGAGCATATTGAGGACGGCACAGATGTACACAACTAGTAGATGACAGAAATAGACAGAATAGGACTTTGAGCTTGACAATTCATAAAACATTTAAAACTATCCAAAAGTCATGTCACCTTGAATTTAGGACAGCAAAACTTGCTCACAAGGAAATGTACATGTACTCTTTCCAAAATTTAAAAGAAACAGAGCAGACATACGGGAGTAGTCTCACTCTTATAAGATGGTGCACGGGTGCCTCTCCTGCAAATCTTCAAACGATCCATAATATGGTACACTCGTATAATACAACTAGCAAGTGCTACGAGGCGAGGAAAACAACTCTGAGCATTTGTACAAATGAAGCACAAAACCAAAACTGTGAGAGAAGCTCTCACTGTGCAGCATTATCAGAACCGGGTTACGATGGTTGTGTCGATGTTTCCAAAATTGGTTGGTGCTTCGGCAGTAGTTTCAACTATTCCTTGCCAGGAAAACAGGTACCGACAGTAATATGATACACGGCAGGAGTGAGGGTTAAAGTTAAGTCATGACTGCAGCTTCTGCCTCCTGCTGCAAAGCCATGATAACCTTCTGTGCATACGAAAGGTCAGGAAACACAGGCATACCCGCCTCCCTGGCCGCTCGATGCTCGTTTGTTTGGAACCTGTCCAGCAGCAAGGCGTGCATGCCGACGCTTCTCGCAGGGAGGTAATCCTTGCGCAGGTTGTCTCCGATGTGAAGAGCTTCCTCGGGGGCAATGCCGCCCGCTTTCTGGAGCGCCAGCTCGAAAATGCGAGGGTCCGGCTTCTCGAAGCCGACGATGCCTGAGAACACTCCAAAGTCCCATTCCGAACCCTGAACCAACAGAAAATTGAAAGACAGCTCTTAGTGAAGGTAGAGATACAGTACTCTTGACCGACTGGCAGCCAGTACTGTGAAAGTAGGTGTAATAAGTTTGCCATTGACCCGAAGTTTCGAATGGCTAGCAAATTCAAAATTAGGTTAATAATTTGAAACTCCTACTGCTATCAAAGATTGCGTCTTAACCTTCCACAACAAAAATGGATCAAGAATCACATGTATCTTGTGATTTATGATGCATTTAGGAACAAAATCGTTCAAATTCAAATGCTTTCCTTTACCACACATCCAATGTGCATAGTTCTTCTCACTTGCCTAGAGTAAAAGTTAGGCACACAAGAAAATAATTGCAATTCAGCAATGAGGAGTATGGGAATAGGATTGACTACAAAGGAACCAACTTTCTTATGATACGAAGAAAAAACTATTGCAATCATTCTAGTTGGTGTGTGGTTACTGTGCAGAGGAAGGGATGCATGGGGCCAATGGCATGTCTACCCTCAATGTAAAAAGTCCACATCTGATCAGTTTGCACCGAAAATAGCTAGAATTCAGAAAGTTCTTGAAACTGGCAGCTAGTTCCTCATACACCATTCAAGTCAATTTTTGGAATGCTAGTCGGCCCAACAGTTCCTAAGTAGAGAGAGAATCAAGCCAAAGACAAACTAGAACCCTGTCCAAAGCCTATGTGTCCCTGACACGACTCATATTCATTCAACCAGCTGCAAGAACACAAGTGAAGGCTACAAACAGAAAGAAGATAAGAAGAGGACACCAACCTTATGGAGACCTAATTTGGGTAAAATGACATCACGATACCGGTACTCCGCATTGCTCACCACCCCTACAATCAGTCCCTGCCGCCGCGCCCACCGCAAGAAGGGCTGTGCATCCGAGTAGATGAGGTAGGGTGCTGCTGAGCCAAACATGGCATATATTCTCTTAAACACTTGCTCAAACGTCTCGTTGTCGTAGTCATAGCCAGCCTGGAAAACGCAAAACCAAACCAAAATGTCTCTCATCAAAATCCAAGCCACAAAAACAGTTGCTGTTTACAAACGTTGGCAATTTCTAAAATTCACTACAAGCTCTAGACCACTTCTCCTCATAAAAGCTCTGCTGTCCATACCAGTGTTGTACTCGCGTCGCATTTCGCGTTACCACACTCGTAAGAGTATCATTTTTCTCTCCCGAATCTGAACCAGGTTGGTTTGTGTATGTAACAAAAGTTTTATAGCTTCACTGGTGTATTGTTCTACCCCGATTTTTCGACAAATATTGCGTTGGTATGTATAAATTGTAAATTGAAAATATCATACCAGACTGGTCTGGGCCTGGCATCAAGGACCAATATTCATACCAATATTGTCTACCTTGGTCACAACCAATATTCCTGTACAGTACAACACTGGCCCATACCCACATGTTTGAAGCTTTGGTGGTCAGGTGCTGTAGAAAGATTTTGCAAGTTTGACCTAATTCAGAGGAGCTTGAAGGCAGGAAAACACAAGGCTGGAAAACTGATTGCAGATTTCAAGCTATTTCTGTGAAAGTAGGTAAATATGATAGTCTACATGTAATCTGTTTACACCTAAAATAGCTTGAACCTGAAATTTATAATCAAGCAAGCAGAGAATTTCCCAAACGCCAGTCATGCCAGTGTTGGGAACATGAGTAAGGCCAACACTTCCTGTGCAGAGAATCGTACCAAAAACAAATTGAAACGTTCTGAGACATTGTTGAAACAGAACTGTGTGTGTGAGAGAGAGAGACAGAGTAAGTATGCACACCTCGAGGAATGAGTTGCGAACGCACATCCGCCACCACTCCACATTGGGCATGCGGGCGGCCTGCCCAAAGCACGGGTACTTGGTGGCCATGTCCGTGTAAGCGACCTTGAAGCCTTCGTGCATCCGAGTGTAGTCCGGGCACGGCAGGCTCATCGCTTTGGCCGCCATGCAGTAGTAATCACCCAACACGCCCTTGTACGCAATCAGCGTGCCCGTCACGTCCACCGTGATGCATCGCAGCTTCGGCAGCAGCACGCGGTGCGCCACTTCCTGGGCCGCCATACTTACTTGCGCTGCCGCCATGGTCGACCGCTACTCTCACCAACAATAATGACCTCAATTCTCTTGCCACTCAACAATGACCTCAATTCTCGTACCACTCTCACTCTCACACTCTCACTCTCTCACTCTGACTGTACTGTAGGCTATGCTGCGAGACCTTGAATAAACAAGCAAACTCTTCATATACGCCCACTCCACCAGACAACCCTGCAATATTTTTCTCTCTCACCTGAAACAAACCATCTCACCAAAACAAAAAAGATAAATTTTGCGCCCAATATAGCCAGTCCTATGTTCAAACACAGAACAGGAGTTACTTCTCTCTCTCTCTATCTCTCAACTGCAACAAGCAACTCCACTAGAAGAGTCTCTATATCTCAAGTGGCGCAATGTAATCAATCCTATGTTCCAATAACAAACCTACCGGCATTACTACTCTCGCTCGCTCTCGCTCGCTCTCAACTGAAACAAAGAGGGATCGAGAGTTTTGCAATACAATCCGTTCCTACGTGAGCTGATGCGATCCAGCCAGTTCTCGACGCATCGAAACCCCTCCGATCCCTCTCTAGAGCTGAGGACCCATCCCTCCACATCGAAGCTAGCTCACCAATATGTACTGCAGTAATTCACCAAGTGAAGCACTTTGCAAGCAACCCAGGTCCCCAAGGCACTCAAGCGTGGGATTCATGAGGGTAGAGTGAGTGAGCCACCAGTAGACATCAATATTAAGTTACAGTGTGAATTACGGCAGCCACAAGCTTTGAATAGTATCTGGATCTGAGTGCAGTCATGTTCGGGAGGTGACTGAATCTCAGAGGTGGAAGGAAACGTGGCGAGGACTTGCTGGGCGGCGAATGTTGTGGTTGCCATGATCTTGTGGACGAGAAGGCTGGAATGCTAGATGCCTGGATTTTGCAGTCAGTGAGTTGGTGGTCCCCGGTGTTACGGATCCCAGTTCTGGCTGGGAAATCATGAGTTGCGTCAGTTGCCGTCATTGCCTGGAAGGCGGTAAGTTACTGCCAGTTTGGATGACTCAAAAAGTGAGTTATCCTGTACTGGGAGTGAGTTTATTGGCTCCGGATCGGGAGGAGGCGGGGCTGTGCATGGGCAGAAGCGAAGTTTTTTTAAGTTTTGTTTGTTTTGTTTGAACACATGGACAATTTCCATTGATAAAAGGAAACAGTACATAGAACCAAAGGGAACACACCTACAGTAGCTGAGTTGAAAATCGAGCCAGTTTTAAGAATTAAAAAGGTGGAAAGAACGACATGCTTCCTTACTCGTCGTTCCACGTTTCAGGTTTGTAGTAATACACGGACAAAAGCCTCTAGTACCGTAACCTCTTGTTTATTGGCTCTATCTTTGGATACAGTAGTGACTAAGTTATGGCATCCACTCTACGCTAAATAGTGAAATTAGGTTGCCCCACACTAATTTCTTGACATTCTGCACTATATAAATATGCACAATTCTTGTAGAAAGATGCATCGGTGGGTTTTTTTTGGACAATTGGTTATGTGGCCTTTCTTTCAAGAAGGTTATGAGTTTCTTGGCTCCTTCATTTGGGGGCGTTGAATTTGAGGAGGTCAATTTTATATAGTGTAGGATGTAATTTTTGTATGTGTTGGCTACTTCGATGCATCGCACTTTGAAGATCACTCACAACAAATTGCACTGTCAGATCATGTTCATTTTTTGTTTTTTTCACGGATAAAGCCTACAGCATCAATTCCTACGGTTTTGATCTGGGATTACTTCCTTGGAGTAGTGATGAAATTTTCTTTTTTCAAATTTGTTTTCAAAAACTGCACTCACCCCCAAAATCAACCACGGTCACCAAAGGGTTAAAAGGCCTAAAGAACACTTTGGGATGCACTAATGTTTGAACCATGTGTGTTGCATGGGTTGGTGCACTAGTTTACGGCTCAGGTTTAGAGACTAGCATGTGCCTTGATTTAGACAAACAGTGAGTCATGAGGTAACTTAATTGATGAAGGCAACCTAATTTCACTATTTAGTGTAGAATAAATAGTGAAATTAGGTTGCCCCACACTAACTTTTTGACATTCTACACTGTCTATATAAATATGTACAGTTACTATAGAAGAATGCAGTAATGTAGGAACCATGTGGATTGCATGGGTTGATGCACTGAATCATGGTTGGGCTTTAGTGAATGGCATGTGCCTCCATCTAGACATGTAGTGAGTCATGAGGTAACTTCTCTAGTAAAGGAAACTTAATTGTTAAGGCAACCCAATTCACTATTTAGTATAGTTTCTAAATCCCAGGGTCCAAATCCTATCTACCACCACATTCACATTGTACAACGTGGTTAGGATTTGGTTGGAGTGGGAATGTGGGATTTGACTAATCAATAAATTAAGATTGTTGTTTACCTAGGACTAAGCTTCACGGATACACCATTCTTGTTTATTTATTGAATTTTTTATTTTTACACAAATCAAAAGATAAAAGTGTCACAGTCATAGACTCCATCTAGTAAGGGTTAAAAGATTTCAACTAGTTACGAGGAAACACTACACAAGGATACGCTCCTACCTTTAGTTATAAAGCACAAAAATGATCATGTGCAATGATTTTAGTAACTCTATAGTATATTCATAAGATCTAATTCCGACTTGTAAAGAATTTTGGCTGTAAAAACTAATATACTTTTTTGAAAAATCTTAGACAAATAAACACGTTAAAATTTGAACATTTTAGACAAATGAACATGTTAAAGGTTAAGGATGATTGACTTTCATCCCATCTACATTCCACATACACCACCACACAAATCATTAAACATGTTTTAAAAAAAAATTGAACAATAGAATTGACACCTATGACTAGCTTTCTAGGATGCTTTAATTTCATCCAAAAACAAGAATCTAATTGGTCAATGCACTTGAATTTGGAGATGACAAAGGAATTTCAAGAGAATGGTTCATATTAAGTTTATTGGTAACAAAACATAGTAAGACCTCTCTACCTTATCAAAAGGAAGAGATTCAGTAGTGGTATACAATAGTTTGAAAGTTCAAAAGTTATGCTAATGATCAAAAATGAAACACAAATAAAAACAACATTTGATGTTTAGTACGGGCAATTGTTCTTATAAATTCATTTCTAGGTTCATTTCCTATATATAGTAGAATTGTGATACATTGTAGACTATGCAAGAGCTCCATTCCAAGTTTGCCAAAAAGGGCATTTAACTTTTTCAATCAATAAAAATCATTTGAAAATAAACATACAAAAATAGTGATACATGCAACTAGACACTTGTTTTTATTTTTGGGTACATATTAAACTCACAAAGTGAGAGAGGAATATCACCATATTTCTCCAAAACAAAATGAAATATATGGATGTATTTGTCTAAATATGCTTTTTTATTAGTGAATAGGCACATAGTTTGTTTCCCAAATTATTTGAAAGTCATTCATCAGACACCTCTCAGTCCTTGACGTCCATAATGGATAAAGCAGTCTTCAATTCCAATCTAACATATTTACATAAATATTGTTGTATTTGATATCCAATATAGATACCTCCACTCTCTCACTCAATATTGTAGGCTACGCACTAATGTATGAACCATGCGTGTTGCATGGGTTGGTGCACTAGTTCAGGGTTCAAGTTTAGAGAAAGGCATGTGCCTCGATTTGGACAAGTAGTGAGTCATGAGGTAACTTAATTGGTGAAGGCAACCTAAATATTAAGGCAACTCAATTTCACTATTTAGTGTAGTTTATGAATCCTAGTTTCCAAATCCTATCTACCACCACATTCACATTGCACAATGTGGTTAGGGTTTGGTTGGAAGGGGGATGTAGGGTTTGACTGATCAATAAATTAAGATTGTTGTTTACCTAGGACAAAGCTTCACGGTTACAACATTCTTGTTTATTTATTGAATTTTTTTTTCTTTTTACACAAATGAACATTATAAGGACGTTGTGGAATTAAAGTGTCACATTCATAAACTGCATTTAGTAAGGGTTAAAAGATTTCAACTAGTTACGAGGAAACAGTACACAAAGATACGCTTCTATCTTTAGTTATAAAGGACAAAAAGATCATGTGCTACAGTTTTAGTATCTCTACATGCACAAGATCTAATTCCAACTTGTTTAAAGAATTTTGGCTATAAAACCTAATATAAAAAATTTGAACATTTTAGACAACATGTTAAAAGTTAAAGATATCCCATCCCCATTCCACATACACCATGCCACCATACAAATCATTAAACATGTTTTAAAAAAAATTGAACAATAGAATTGATACTTATGACTAGCTTTATGGGATGCTTTAATTTCATTCAAAAATAAGAATCTAATTGGTCAATGCACTTGAATTTGGAAATGACAAAAGAATATCAAAAAAATTGTTTAGATCAACTTTATTGGTAACGGAACATAATAAGATCTTTCTACTTTATCAATAGAGAGAGATTTAGTAGTTGTATATAATGATTTGAAAGTTCAAAAATTATGCAAATGATCAAAAATAAAACATATAGTAAAAGCAACAGTGGGATGTCTAGTGCGGGTCATCATTCCTATAAATTCATTTCCACACTCATTTCTTATGTTTAGTAGAATTTTGACACATTTTAGAGTATAAGGAGAGTTCCATTCCAAGGTTGCCAAAAAGGGCATTTAACTTTTCAATCAATAAAAATCGTTTGAAAATAAACATACAAAAATAGTGATACATGCAATTAGACACTTAATTTATTTTTGGGTACATATTAACCTCACAAAATGAAAGTGGAATATCACCATATTTCTCCAAAAGAAAATGAAATATATGGATGTATCTAAATATGCTTTCTTATTAGTTAATAGGTACACGGTTTGTTTCCCAAATCATTTGAAAGTCATTCATTAGACACCTCTCAATCCTTGACGTCCATAATGGATAAAGCAATCTTCAATTCCATTCTAACATATATACATAAATTGTGTTGTATTTGATATCAATACAGATACCTCCATAAAGATGAGGAAATGAAAGCATTTGATGTAATGAGCACTTTCATGTATTTCCTATAACTACTACTAATAAATACAAGTGGGAGCTAGTGTGAACAAGCCCTTTATTTATGCAACTCCAGAGAAAGAAAAAGGATTGAACTCTCTTGATGTCATGAGCTCCTTGACATGCTTCCGGTAAGGGAAGTTTTCCGTTAGTACTTGAACAGCACTTTGTGTTGAACAGTAATTACATGATGGTATAGATTAGGAAGACGATACTACTACCACAAACGACCTGATCCCAACTCCTATAACTTTCAGACCTCTGTTATCAACACGGGTCCAAGGACATGCTTGCAACGCACAAAATGCAGCTCTTACTCTACCTACAAAATCACTGTCACCTGCAAAATCAGGTAGCGTCACTACACCAAAACAAATTGCAATGCAATTATACTTCACTCCTGCACTAGTTTAATAAGGTGTGATTTTGGTAATAGTGTGACGCCAATTAGAATCACACAAAAAGCTCATTGTGTTGCAATGGGAAACACCTGAACCAGGAACTTGGAGAATTCCACCAGAGAGAAGAGCAGGACGGCACCTTCGGTGAACCCATTTTCAAGGGAGAAAGCTTTCCAACCGTGACGAAATTGTACGCGGATAGTCGTGCGAAATGTGGACGAAATCCTGATCTTCACAATTCTCCGCTGGCCATTAGGGCCCAGAAGACACACACGCTCTTGAAACCTGTGCCCATACTCCTTGGCAAATCGATACGGAATCTCCTGAAATTGGAGCGCTCATCAGTGCAGTTCAATCAAGCAGCTTACGAAGAAAGAGTGATCATCACAACTAATGTTCCATAACGGCCTAATCTGGATGTTTCAAAAGCTTGAAATGAAAATGCAATGGCAGCCTCACATTAGCGAGGCCATAGCTACTAACCATATATCATTGTTGACCAATTCACAACAAAGCTTCTGAATCAATACAAACATAACAGGGGATCCGATTTGGAAGGCTCCTTACCAACCGAATGTCGTGACCACTCAGGTGGCTTCTCGAGAGCTTTCTTATAAACTGGGGAAATCTGGAGTTCGAACTGATGGCAGCATCGAGGCCTGGATGCTTGACGTAATCCATTTCTGAAAGCTGAGGCTGCTTAATCACGGCTTCCTCCTCCACATTGTCTCGAGGGATACTACGACATGACCGGATACGTGTTCCTCTAGGGTTGCAATTGGATTCACATTTGGGTACTGTGGTTGCTTGGTCTCTAGACTTAACCTTCGAATGAAGACGTGGAACCTTGGTTTGCGGTATAATTCCATCGTCTTCCCTCCCCGACTTGCCAAGTCCACGTTCTTTGAAACACTTGGAGAGGCGAGGAGTTTTGGACAGGACGTTCTCTAGGAATTTCGAAGAGACGAGGACATGGAAACACGAGTTTCCCACCAATCTGAAGAGGACGCAGTCACCCTCCTGAAACCCGTTTTCCTGCACAAATTCTTTCCAACCAGGGCCAAGAAAAAATCGGAACTCACTTTGTCCTCTACCACGAATAGGAGGGTATGTCTTAATCCCTATAGTGCATGTTTGACCATTTGGTCCCATCAAGGAGATCGCCGCGTCCAGCATATGACCGTGAGTGCGGATGAAGCTCGCAGGTATCATCTGCACAAAGAACATAGATAATGCGTCAGTCCAAATACGTATTAGAAAACCTGAAACAAATTGCTCTTGTGCAAGTGAGAAGAAGGTCGATCAATCGCAAACTCACCACTCTCTCGTTTTTCTGCAGCATGGTATGCGTCATCCTCTTCTCAAAACATTGAGACTCCGAATCCGGCGCCATTCTCGCCCCTCCGCAGGCACAGGGTCCAGGTGAAGCTCCTCCAGTCGACATGACTCCACAGCTACAATTGTGTGCAAAGTTCGATCAGTTAGTTTTCATATGCAGCTCATATACAGTGGTGGCATCCTTGCTAACTTTTAAATGATTACAAACGGAATTACTTAATTCTAGATACATGATGCAGGTCCAGGACAAAAGCAAATGGGAGTTGACGTTTAGTTGTGGAGGTGTTGAGTAATATAGTTAATGTTAGTATCATCATCGCCATAGCTAAGTTATGACTTGTATGTACTCCAGCTGAATCAGCTCTGGTTAGCAATGGTCCAATGCCAGATAATACCAGTTGACACTCAGCTAGATTTTGACAGAATTTTTTGGAAAAAAATCATGCTCAACCACCCAACCATAGAGAGAGATTAATCTCCAAAGAGAGTCTCTTCAACCCTAAGCTCCATCATACATGATAGGGCTTATCAATAAAGACTATTAGTCCTTGTGTAGACTAGGGCTTCCTTTTTACTTTTAGCTTTTTATCCTTGGTTCTAAATATAACCATCCACTAAAGTAAAAGTCCTAGTTATACTTCTCCAAATCATATCTTATCTAAAGCATATCTTATTTAAACCATCTTTTATCCAAATCTTGATCTTTTACTAAAAATCATCTATCTCCAAGTCCCAACATACTTGTCTTTATCTCTAGTGCACTAGTCGTCAAAGTGGAGTTATCTAACTCTGGTGCATAAATCCTTCATTCGGAGATATCTATCTTCAAGCACTCCAATGCCCTTGTCATCCAAATGGAGTCTAAATCCAATGCACAAACCTACTAGTACTATGTCCCATTTTTTCAAAGAAAAGAAGTATGTTGAGATTTTGAATTTTAATAAATCTACAACTAAAATTTGGCTATTTGTGAGGATTAAATGGTGATTAGATTTCACCAAAAAAAGGAACTCAAAACCATCTTCAATGTTTATAAGTGCACACGCCATGCATCCCTATTTGCATAAATGTGAAGGATATAAAATAATCCATTTTAGATGCCCCTTACCTTTGGCACGAACTTGCTTGCCTACTGTGAAAGAGACTAGAGAAATTTCAACTCTAAATCATTAATTTTGGATATTGCATATAGCATTCAAAAACCCTTTAAACCTGAAGTGTGACAAATTAGCAAAAAAGACTTTTAATTATATAATGATTTCTTTCAATTTTTGGAAAAATAAAGTATATGATTACAATGGAAACATCAATCTCCAATAAAAGCTTCAAGTTCATCAATTTATGCTTCAAAAATTATAGCCGATGATGA
The DNA here is from genome assembly GCA_951799445.1 of Pseudisothecium myosuroides. Lineage (NCBI taxonomy): Eukaryota > Viridiplantae > Streptophyta > Bryopsida > Hypnales > Lembophyllaceae > Pseudisothecium > Pseudisothecium myosuroides. The sequence goes on along the minus strand of OX637290.1, from coordinate 16,986,215 downwards.
GCCCATCATTCTTTGTGTGACAAAAAAGAAAACCGGCATTTCTTACAATCACCCTTTTGGCAAAAATATTTAGGCTCATTAGGTGCTTTACACTATTTTCTTGGCATTTCACTTTATTTTATATAATGAATAAATTGATAAATAAGACACTTTGGAGTTTCTATTATGTATCCAAAGTGGAGAATTTGAATTTTATTTTTCATCATGTACTTTTATGTTAAATTGGAAAACCTAATCACCAAGGCAAGTTAATGAGCCTATTAGGTGTATTGCTCTTAGTTGAGGCATAATTCGTATATACGCATACATATGGATGCATATACTCATTTTAATCATATTAAGTGATCATAACAAAGTTTTAAGATGATTAAAGTGTTTTAGATGATTATCTTAAAGGTTACCAGAGGACTTCAAAATGATCACCTAAAACACCTTATATAGCTTATATTTAGCATTGATGTTTTTACATATATATTGAATAGACTTAAATTTTTTAATTGTATGTGCTAATATTTAAATTTAATATGGTTCTTGCTTGCAGTTATACTAACATTATATTTGTTTATATGTAGGTATTTGAGCCTACTTCTAAGAACCATCAATCAAATTTGACAAAATATCAACAAGAGCATTTCAAAGAATCGATTTACTCCTATGACCTTGATTTGATCAATACATTAAGGTTTTATCAAGGCACATGCCACCAAATTCACAATCCCAACGATCATATATGGTTTAAGGCAAAGACCAATTTGGACAAGTATAGAATACATGATTTTCTTTGTGAGATGGCGGCTACTAGTGGTTTGCGATAGATGATTATATGAATAAGTTAGGGCACGTAATTGCAACCACAAGAATAAACATAGCACAAGTTCCTTTGGCAATATATGCAACAAATACTGGTTACAAGAATTTGAACAATTTGCAGTAGTATAATTGATTATATATTTTGAAGATGAAGGATGCACAAGCTTTAGCTAGGCCAAAAAATAGAATGCCAAGAGATTTTCAATCTCACTATGAAATTATTTGACAGAGTGGAGCCATGCCAACAATATAGTTGGACATTTAGTTGCGGTGAATGAAGATCACCATAGGATTGATTTATAATGTTGCATGTCAAAAAACTTAGAAGCTCGTGGATAAAGTGAAATCTCAATCTCTTTGTCAAGTAGACTTCTTGATGCTATCTCAAATAAACTTCTTGGTCTTTCATCAAATGTGATTTCTGGACCTTCATCAAGTGACGTAGTTGTAGTTTTGGCATGAATATTGTGTCAACCTAATGAGCAATGTTTGATTGATATTCATCAACCATTGACAACTATTGAACAACCATTGAATGATACTCAACAACCACCAACTAGTAATAAGTTGCCTTGTGATATTACTAGACCTATATTAATACCTACACAAATTAGTGAAATTAGGTTGCCCCATACTAATTTCTCGACATTTGACACTATATAAATATTTCATATAACTTTACAAGAATGCACCACTTTTGAATTAGGATTTTGTTGTAATTGGGACTTGTGAACCTCCACCTGTACAAATAAAAATATTTGTAGAAATATTTGTTGACTTTGATGGCTTGTAAAGTAACTTTTTTGAGGTAAGGCAACCTAATTGTTAAGGCAACCTAATTTCACTATTTTGTGTACATTTTTTACTCGTCCTTTTTTCATTTCAAATGATATAGCCTTTGTTTCCTCAATGACACCAATAACTATTGAATGTGCTTGATCAAGCCTACTTGATTCAAATCATGTTTTACTATCAATTCCAACTACTCTTGTTGAAGAAGAGACGAGGTTTTTATGGAGTTTGATATTGAATCAAAGAATGTTTTGGTTCCACCAACTATAGTCATTGAAGATACGCAAGGGACCAGATTTGCAATGTAACAAAATGTTGCCTTGCTACAAAGGAAAAATACTATTTTGAAATAACTATTATTACAAGCCTTGCATCAGCAACAAGTTCAAGCAACTTCATTGTCTACTTTGCAAAAACAAGTTGTGTGAGGTCAAATTGTTGTGCAAGACTTCCCATTTTCACACAAAATTCCAAGAATTAACATCTGCAATGACAACAAGGCATGGCTTATTCCACTTGTATTTTTTTGGAATGGCAACAAGGCTGGATACATGCGATCTAAGTGCATCAAGTTGTCTTCTTACTAAATGGAGGTTTAATCTCACCCTTGCAAGAAGAGACGATTCAACTCAAATTTGTTCCAAAGGATGGTGAAATTGTAAGTTCCAAAAGAAAAGATTTAGATGGAGATCATGGAAAATTAGTGATAGGGACGGTGATGAGGGCAGTTTGAAGACTCTTGAGGGCAAATCCCAATCAACAACAAGGTATGAGCACATTTGAGTGACCATAATTAAATGATAGTAATGACGATGAGGTAACTTATTAGCCAAAAGCAGGGCTACTCCTTCACAATCCATAATTTTTTTTCTTTTGCTCGTGTTAAGGTGCTTTTCTTTAAAGAAGGAAAAACTTCAAAAGGTTCACATGGTTTCCCATGTTTTCTTCACATTTTGAATGTTTTCTTCATATTTTGATTAAATGTGTGTTCCTTTGTTTCAGTTTAATCCTTAAAAGATGCAACCCCCATGACTAAGGTAGTCACCAAAAGTACTTTGATTATTGGACCAATAGGTGCATTCTTTGTTTTTTCAGTGAACAATGAAGTCTTCCATCGACCACTTCTCGGCTTCAGCGTCCTTTAACCCCTAAATGCCCAAGGCACCCAAATGTGGTGTTGAAGAAACTTTGAAGTTAAATAAAACCTTACCAAATTGCTATTTTTAATAGTTTATATTTTTGAAAGATTCTTTTTGAAGTCTAGCTTTAGCATCAAAAATCCGATTTTCAAAATGAATGATTATGTTTTTTCTATTCAAGATTTTGTGCAAAGGTACCCATTGCAATCTTGACTTTTTGTAGTCAGTTGAGGGCTCTTAGAAATGAGCCTCAAATACACTAGATCTTGGAGAAAAAATCACACTAGAAATTCATTTAAAGAAATTGTAAAGTAGATTTTGAGAAGTTGTAAATTGATTAAGGTTATATTTGTTAGGCCCTTCAACCTTATATTTTTTTGGTCTTGAATTTTTTAGATTTGACATGCAAAAAGAGAGCTTAAAGATTTTCATAGTTTTAACACCATGATGATCAAACAATATAATCTTTCAATCCTTAAATGATATTGTTGTGTTTTCTTTTCCTATATGGTCTCTAACTTGTCTAGTTTGAATTTGTACGGTTACAATTCAAAAAAAAAATTCAACTTATCAAAATGTTGGCTTTTTGTTCAATTTAGAGCAAATTCTAATAGGCTCAAAACAGGCCTTGGGCATTTAAAGGTTAAGGGTTAGTGCCTTCACAACCTCTTAGATTTGTCAAATCTTCTTGATGTACCATTTTGAGTATATATTGTAGAAAGACCTTGATGGTAACTTCCCAGCTTTTAGGCAACAAATCTAACCACTGATTCTAAAGTCACCTTGCCACACAAGCACATCTTTCTATTTTTTCTTTTGCATTCTAATAGCACAATAGCAACACTAACATACTAGAACCCCTCATCGAGGAAAAATATCTAGATTTTATCAAGAAAAATCTTTAAATACAATTTGTAAATCCTAAAGTTTGTGATTGTATTTTATTAAAATCTCACAAAAATTACCATTTCTAATGCAAATAGTAAGAAATAACTTTAAAAATGTTAAAATTTGCATATTCAACTATAGGATTATGCACTAAAATAGTCTGAAAAGGTGTAAAAGTAAGAACATTGAATACATAAATTAGAAGATATTTGTGTTTCTATTGAAAGAATTTATTTTGTTTGCCCCCAATCAAACTACGTTACGCAACTTTGAATTGTAGCAACTAAATCATTAATAGCCGTTTTTGATGGTTCATAAATTTCACATATTAATAAGATGTTTGATAACTTTCAAATTGCACGAAGCTTTCCAAGTAGAAAGAATCAAATGTGTCTTTTAATTTTGGCTTTGTTTCTTAGCTTTAGCTTCAAAACAATTTTATTCAAGTAGTTTTATTTTATTGTTTTATTTGGTTTTATTTTTCATTTTAATCATCCTCTTTTGCTTATCCACCTACTCTCTTGACAATTATCTCTCTTTGAATAGTATATATTTGACTATTTTATTATTATTTTAAATATATATATATATATATATATATATATATATATATATATATATATATATATATATATATATATATATATTTTTATTCCTTCAATGATATTTGTATCAAATAGGATTTACCTAGATTGAAATATCAAATGTTGGTTGGTGGTATCATTGTCATTGGGAAATTAATCAATTAATCTAATTTAATTGTATATGTATTTGTATGCATATTTTTGTGTTTGCATGTATGCAATGTCTCTTCCTTCATCGATGGAATTTTTTCTTAAAGATAAATAAGAAATAAGAATCAATATCTCTTACATGCAACACAATCATTGATGGTTATGAGGAACAATGCAAAGTCCTAGTTTAGTTTAGTTTTATATCTTTATTATATTTTTTTATTCCGTATAAAATTGTTGTCTCGTCTATATTTGTCTTTAGCTTTGTCTTTGTCTTATAGTTTTGTCTTTAGCTTTGACTTTGACTTCTAGCTTTTGCTTTAAAATAGTTTTTATTTTATAATCTCTACTTTAATTTTTACCAGTGTGCCTTGTGCCGTTGCCACAATATAATAAAGTAATATAAAAGTATTTTTTTGAATTTTGAATTCATAAAAACTTCAAAATTCAATCTCTTTTTGCCATGAGCCGGAACTCCACTAAACAAAGTCCTTGCATCCCTCCTTATTGAGGGCTTTCCAATAGTACTAAGAATGCAATTGAGAGACGTATGGTTCTGGGGATCTCATTATAACAAATAAATAAACAAAACAAATAGCCTAATTTAATGCATGGATTTTATTTTGTTTGTTTTTTATTTTTAGATTTGCATCTTCTAAGTTTTATTTTATTCTTGATTTGGCTTGAGAAAGTTGACTTTTATTTTATTTTACTTTATCTTTTTATCTCTATTTACCTATTTTTCTATTTTTATCCTTGTGGAATATATGTAGTCGGCTTAACTCAACTTAATACTAGATTAAATCTAGTCAGCACACACATACTCAACTTAACTTCTTAACTTCAGATAAAATTTAGAGAATAGACAAGATACTTCAATACGTAATCATCTATGCTTTACATTAGCCGTTGTTTGTTTTGTTTGTTTGTTTTGCTTGTTACAGTAAGATCTCCAAAACTGTGCATCTCCTAGTCACGTTTTTAGTACCATCAGAAAGCCCTCTGCGAAGAGGGATGCATGGACTTTGTTTTGCGGCGTTCTGGCTCACAATGGGAAAGTTATAGATTTTTGAGTTATTTTTGGATCTTAAGTATTACTCTGTAATTTTTGGAGTACTAAATTATGCTAAATTATGTATCTTTTGAACCGTGTGTCAATTTGTCACGTTCTTGGTACGATTGAAAAGCCCTCGGCGAGGAGAGGTGCACGGGCTTTATTTTGTGGCGTTTGGACCAACGGTGTGGAAATTATTGAATTTCAAAGTTTTATGAATTCAAAAATTCAAAAATTACTTTTGCTTTTGTCTTGGCTGTGGCAACGGCACAGGGTACACTAGTACTAATTAAATCAACTTTTTATTATTTATTATTAAGTTTACTGTTTTGTTTTGTTTGTAATGGCAGTTTGGACCTCTAAAATCACCAAATTGACGGAAGTTAGAGTGTCTGGTATCATTGGTCAACCCTTTGGGAAGATACCGTGCCTCAAATATTTAACCTAAAATAACAAAAAGAAAAAGAGAACAAAAATAAATAAATAAAAGTAAAAACAAAAATAGAGAAAAATAAATGTTACAAATGTGGCAACTACACATGTCCAATTAGTCACTGATAACATAAGGTAGAATAGTCCAATAGCATCAGCCTCTTAATTCCGCCATCTACAGGTTCCTCTCAATGCGCCAGTCTTTCATCCATTTCCAGTTTTTTACAGAGTGTGTGTGTCAGGTACTTTGGGCAAGTAATCAAGTGCTATTGTCAAGGACTTACACCAAGATCACATCTATTTAACCCTTAAAGGACAGACCCATGACCACTGATTTCAAGCCTCACTGCCTATCACTCAGTTTTCTACCATTTTGCAACTAGATATGAATGAAAACTTTTATATTTATTTTTCAGAGATGGAACTACATGTCTTCTATACTTTATAAAAATTTTAGATTATTTTGTGAAAAATTATTTTTTTTGAGAATTTTTGAAGAAAAAGTGAAGAAAAATCATATCAAATAGAAAAATAGTTTAAGAAATCAGAAAATTTCACCATGTGTGTATATTACGGTGACAAACATCATGGTGTAACTCAATTTTTGTATCATTTAATAATTAGAAAATAATGGACATTGAAAATGCATTCAAAGTTCAAATTGCAATAAAATATTCAATATTAGGAATTTTTTCAAAATTCAAATTGGAGTAGAAACTAGAGTAGATGAACTTCATTTTGTTAGTTGGTCTCAAATTCAAAAATTATCATTTTTGTGGAGAAATTTCAGATTTAGAGCAAGGAGCAACAACTTTCCAAAATACACTAAAATAGCATATTTTATGATCCGTTTTTTTAAATAACTTATCATTTACTTGAAGACAAACACTAGCAAAACTACAAACTCAATTGAAGACTCTTCCTAACCCACCATGAAAGGTCAACAACTATAAAGTGGATGAAAAAATGCTTTCAAAGTTTGTGTAGACCACAATTATAATGTCATCCAGAATCCACAAAATGGCTCTGGCGGCATTACTTGGTTAACCCCTAAAGGCCCAAAGCCTTTTTTCTGCCAAAAAACACTTAAAACTGCCATTTCTATAGCAAGGAGTAAAAAAATTTGAAAAATGTTTTTTTTGCACATCTAACCATAGGATCTTACACCTAACTAGTATGAGAATGTGTAGAAAAATTTTCAGAATTTTTGACCACTCGGATTGCAAGATATCTGTGTTTAAAGTAAAAAAAACAAGTATTTCAGCACATTGCGGGACTAAATTTTTTGACTTTAAACATTTTTAACTTAAAATTTTTGCACTACAAATTTTTGAGCTTTAAATCTTTATAGTGGAGAATTGAGTTGAGAGTCTAGGGGAAAAAAAAATATTCAAAAAAACTTAACTCTCATTCCTAAAAATTTATTAAGTAGAAGTAGGTACGAGATAGAAAGAAAATCTAAAATATTAATATATTTTAGATGGAATTAAAATGCACTAATCCCAATGATGAGATTGTTCTAGCAAGTAAACTAAACCATGAGAATTTTTTTTTTTGAAAAATTGCAAAAATAGCATTCAGAAATGAACCCTACAAGTTATTTTTTTCAAGAAGATGCTCTAACTGCCCGAAAAACAAAAATGTCCATAACTTTCTCATAACAAATCCAAATGAAATGAATCAAAGCTTTCCAAATAGACAAAAATATAATCTACGAGGAAAAAGATTTTTAAAAAAAAATCAAATTTTTGCCAATTTTTTTGTTGCCTAGACTGCCCAATTACGAAAAAAAGTAGCATATTTGGCCATAACTTTTGATTCCTATTTCCAAATGTGCTGAAATTTAGTGCACATGAAAGATATTCCTCGCGCCTACCTTCTACTAAAATTTCAGCTTAAAATATGGAAATCTCTAGTCACACATACCTGCCCAAAATTTCTATACAACCAAAAAACGCATGCCGGTCCTTTAGGGGTTAAAGACGGTTAAGGTTGATTGGAATGTGGTTCAATAAATTTTGATTCATGGGAGCTTAATTGTGAATAAGTACTTGTTAGAAAAAGTTGTAATTTCAACTAATAGAAGAGGTGTTTTTGGAGTGTTGAACTTGTGCTTTTATAACACTCATCAAATGGAATTAGGATGGTAGGTCACTGATTTAGAACCTTTTTAAGATGGTCATGACCCCCACCTACTAACGGTTTTATATTTTTGGGTTGAAAATTCATATCAATTCAAATTCTTGTCAAATTGTTATGACTCCACTTGCATTTTAGTCAATTCAACTAATTCTCTCTCTCAAAAATCCAGGCAATAATCAACGCATTGCATAAGATACCCAAATTGCAAATCGGGGTGGATAGGCTGTTCTACCCTATAAGCTAATAACATGCTCCTGCTCAGCTGAATGAACATCATCAATGCAACCAAAGTATATTTGGGTTCATTTACTTTGTAATAGAAGGTAATTTACTTCTAATTTCTAATGCAATGCTTTTCTGCATATTTTGACAGTGATTTTGTTTTCTGCACTAATGGTTAGAGACGGAGTTTTTCATATTTGTGAATATGAAGTCTTTGAATACAATATTAATTAACTATTGCAATTTAAAAGTGTGTAACAGATTTCATTATCAACTTTTTACAACATGTTTTGATCTGCAATTTCTTCAGAAAATAATTAAAAAGTTCACAAGAAGTATCCAAAGCATCAGGTCAGGAAGACCGACGACAACATGCCGGGAGAAAAATGCATCCGTTGTGGAAAATCAAACACCAAATTTAAATTTTTTAATAACAAAAAGGAAGATCAACCCCGCTATCAATGTTTGGATTGTATTGCCGATATCTGCAAACCATTCTTTTTCAGTCCTAATCCAAAGCGACAACACCACAAGGACGGGTTTGCCAAACTACCGAAAGAAGAAACTGAGGAATTGAAGAATCTTAAGAAGGTATGTGACAAGTGTCAAGCGGTAAATAATGCAAAATTTAGAGGCTACAACAATGGAAATATGAACCAACCGCGGTATGTGTGCAAGAGGATGCAATAAAACCTTTTCACCCCTAAAAAAATCAAAGGCTATAAGCTTAAGAGTGGTGGAAACGGCTGAATCTTCTAATCAATTTCAAACGCAACCAGCAACATCAGAAGCCTTGCATCAACAAATTATACCTCCAGGGCAACAGCAAATTCCACCTAAATTTCAACCACCCCACCTTCAAACTCCAGTTCAAAATAACAATAATTATCATAGAGTTTTTCTGCCACAACAAATTGCACTTGAAAATCAGCAACCTTACCTTCAAACTCAAATTCATCATTATGATTCTAATCCAATACCTTCTTTGCAACAACACATTCCAACTGGAATTCCACTATCCCACTTTCCACTGTCATTTCAAAATAATCGTACAACTATTCAGCAGCAACAGCAAATTGCACCTCAATATTTTCAGCAACCTCAACATCAACCTCTCGTTCATAATAATCATTATAATCGAGGAAACATTCAGCAACAACAAATTCGACCTGAAGTTTAGCACCCGCACCACTCGCATCCTTCATTTCAAAACAATCTTCGCCTTCAAACAACTACAGTTCAGCAACAACAAATTGCACCACGAAATCAGCAACTGCAGCATCAACCTCGACTTCCACAGACTTATAGTAATCCGAGAACTCTTGTGCAACAACAAATTCCAACTGGAATTTCGCAACGCCGCCCTCAACCTTCATATCGAATTCATATTAATCATCAAGCTACTTATCTGATGCCATCTGCAAATCAACAACCCCCCTTTCAACCATCGTCGCAAAGTAATGACAATCATCCGGATGCACATGATGCAGAAGAGTTGGACAAACAAGATCCTCCTACAACTTATTACGGCATCACTCCGTGCAATTTGGAATAGTACTACATCACCACCAACACATCAAAGTATTGCACCGTCTACTAACAACATGATTTCAGAAGAGTATAAGAATACTAAATTTATATTTGAAGAAGTATATTTTAAGGAGATGTTGAACTCTTGTGATAAACTTGAGGATTTGAAAAAAAAGATTTAATTAAATCCTAGGAATCCATAGACACCTTTAATCCCTAAACATGCAGAGTCTTTTCCAAAATCGAAGCAATAACAATCGGGTGGAGGTTTTGATTCCAACTGTCAAGATTTTTTTAAGCCTCAAAGTCAACCTCAAACTTCGTACAATTTTGGTAACATGCCATTTTCTTTGAATGCTAATGGAATTTTTTTTTCAAATTCAAATCATTTTTCAAATGCTAACTAGTTTGGAAATGATAATCAGTTTCATCACACTGGTAGGAATGGAATTCGCTTTCCTACGAACCAGTAAGAGAAATCATTAGAGGGGATTTTGGGGCAAAAAAGGTCTGTTTTAGGCTTGTTCCCCAATCTGTCGTCATACTGTGAACCACAATACGGTCTGTCAGAATAATGTTTATTAAAAAAATATAAAAAATTCCAAATCTCATTTTAAGATTTTAAAAAAACAAACAAACCTTGATTTGGTAGTCGTTCGGCCATGTCACCTTGCTACAATGGCGCAGGTCCAGCAGTCGGGAACTCAACAAAACTTGTGAGAGAACTTGTGAGAACTTTTGGCCCTTTACAAGACCCAAATTCTCTCTAATGCAATTTCTTTAATTTCAATCATCCAAATGTGAATCAATTTGGCTTTACTTTTCCTAACATATAGCTTCTGTTTGCTTATAGTCAAAGGAATCTCAAAGTGCCAGTAATGCCATCTATTGTTGTTCTTATGTTCACTGCTGTAAACAATTAGAATTTTGGCAAATTTCAAGCAATATGCATGCAGTGTGTAGAATTGTTAATAATTGATTGTAATTTGAAACCAAATTTGCACATATTTCAAACCTTCAATGAAATAGACATTGGAAATGCAATTTTTCCTTTGAATTTTAATTTGTGTTTTCATCCACTTTTGTTTGGATGATGCATGTGAAAGTGCGGTTTCAATCACATCTCTCTTAAAATGTTGGTGATGGATGTTCAATCTATATATCAACATGCAGTTTGACTGCTGACATATCCAATTTTGATTTGGTCATAATTGGTAAAACTTTGTTCATATTCAATTTATGGATGTTATATCCAATTTTTTACATTGATTATTAATTGAGAATGAGGGTTGCTATTATGTGAGCATAGGAGTGTGAGTCCATGAGCCTAGAATACTACACACCTATGTTATAGGTGTATATATTATAGAAATCGTCTATGATTATAGGGTACATATGTATTAGATAACTGATGAGCCGCGCTAGCAGCAAATAGGTTATCATATATAACCGGTTGTACATTTTTCAATCACAACCTTTGATCTTCATGATCCAAGAGTGTAGGAAGCAAGTTGAAAGGAAAGAAGGTTATGAGTTGTAACTTGTAATGGCAATGTTGATGGGTTGCCAATGGGATGGTGCCACATTAGCGTTGAAAAGTCAACAACCGGTTATGTTACAAATACCCATATTATAGGTGTTTATGATACATACACGTTCTATAGTGTGGGGTATCTATATTATAGGTATCTATATTGTAGGCCCAATGCACTACAAGAAAATGGCCACTTACATGACTGCGGCAATGTGACTTCCAGTCTGGAATGACTAAAAAGTGACTGCGGCTCCCTAATTGCACCGGCGGAGACAGAAAATCCAACCGCATAGTCATCCTGCAGTCGCCCACGTGACTTCGGGATGAGCAGTGAACGACAGAGGAGCTTCATCCACTGTGTTTTGTTCACAGCAGTCTCGCCCCGCAGACGTGGATGGAACGAAATCCATCATAAAGGCCGCAATCATGCGTTGTGACTGTGCGTCACTTCATGGCGACTATGTCGCAACTTCCGCATGACTACTACAATACTACCAACTTTCAAAGGTTAAGGTTTTCTTTATCTTGGCTTGTATTCTTTTCCTTTTTGCCGTTTCTCTCTTTTTTCTTTTTCTGATCTTTCTACGGCACACGGCTGAGTGTTTCATAATTTTCACCTTTTTTCTAACCTTTCATTTTTGAAATAACTTACTCTTCCTTTCTTTGATCTCCTCTTTTCTTTTTGACCTCCTTTTCCATTTATTATTTTGTTTTATATACCTAAAGGAAATGACATATCTAGTGCTTCCAAGTTTTTGGACATTTCTTTTTACTTTGTACTTCTCTTTGCCACTCTCTCTTATACATTTTGAAAATGACCTTCTCTATTTATTATACTATTTCTTTTCTTTTTTGGAAATGACCATTTTAGTACTTCTAATTTTTTTTCCTAGAATTTGCTTCGGTATGCTCTCTTCTACATTTTTGCCATATCCTCTTTTGTTTATTATTTTGTTTCATTTCTGAATTGAAAATGACCATTCCATTACTTCCAATTTTTTTGGGCTTTTTTTTGGTTCTTCACTTCTTTTTGCTACTCTCTCTTATACATTTTTGTCATTTCCTCTTCCATATGTTATTATTTTTTTTCCTTTTTGGAAATGACTATTTTAGTACTCTCTATTTGGGGGGCTTTTAGGAAGGAATATACTCATTTTCTCTACTCTCTTTTATATTTTTTTTAATCTCCTCTTTCATTCATTATTTGGTTTCATTTCCTTTTGGAAATAACTATTCCAGTAATTCCAAATTTGTGGACTTATTTTCTTTGATCTCTTTTGCAATTTTTCTTAATCTTCTCTTTTATTCATTATTTTATTTTATTTTGTCCCCAAAAATGACCGAGGTAGTACTTCTAATTTCTTTTTTCTTTTCTTCTCTTTGAATTTCTTTTCTCTACTCCCTCTTACAAAATTTTTTGATCCTCTCTTTCAAGTATTATTTTATTTTATTTTATTTCTAAAAAGGACCGCATCATTACTTCTAATTTTGTTTTCCATTGCAAAATGACTTCTTAAAACTGCAAAATGTCTTCCTGAGACTGCTAAATGACTTCCTCAGACTACAGAATGACTTCTTGAGACTGCAAAATGACTTCTTAGGCTCCTACTTTAATACTGCTTCAGCACCCTGTGCATTGTAAATTTGTGATGCATTATGCAATTTTCAAACATCCTATATACTTTTCATCACACTTTCCTTGCATCTATAGTACATTTTTATGTACGCCATATATAACGAGGATGGATTAAATTCAAAAAGGGTATTAGAAAATGTCAAAGAAAATATCCATTCCAATTTCTTTCTCAAATTAGTCCATAACTTTTGATTTGAGATTTGAAATCTAAAACGGATTTTTGGAGATGAAAGTGAGATTGATTTTCCAACTTCTTTTAGTTCCAAACTTTTAGAAAAAAATTAATCTACTATGCCTAAATGAGGTCTAAAACATTACTTGTAATTCAATTCCTGCGTTTTACATATCCCACATGGTTTGTCTTGCTTCCTACCACCCCACTTGTATAAAGGGCTTGTCATTTCATCTCTTTATACTCACATTCTAAGTGACTTTAGAAGCCACATGACACACATGCCAAATATGGTGTATGGCATATAATGTATGGCATTTGGTGTATAATGTTTGTATAAGGTGTATGGTGTATTATGAATGGTGTATTGTTGTGAAACTTTGAATGTACTCATATGAGACTATAGAATGATTACTTCCCATGCAATTGTCATTACTTTCTTTTTTGCATACATTGCCACAACTTGAAAATGATAGGAAAATGATTTTCTACATCTTTGGGGAGTGATTTGAATCCTAAATCGACGTCACTTAAAAAAGACTACGAAATGACATGCTGCTTGGCAGTCTAAAATGGCATAAAATGACTACAGAATGACTTCTAAATAACTACAAAATGACTTCCAAATAACGTCTGACGTGGACGTCCACGTCAAATGTGTAAGGGGTCTGTCATGACTTAAGAATGACTTCCAAATGACTTCCTACGTGGATGTCCATGTCATATGTATAAGGGGTCTGACGTGACTGCGACATGACTGCAGCATGACTTGCCACGTGGCTGTCCATGTAGGTGACATATTGCGACACTTTCCATGTGTCAACCCCGGAGCCATTTCCTTAACCCCTCTCTTTCTTTATCACCTGAAAGGAAGTGCTCTTTCATCCAGTTTGTCATCCGTCGGACTTCGTCGTTGGTGATATTAAAAAGCACAGTCGTATATAAACGACTGCTTTTTTTTAACTTTGGAATGACTCCAGGGCCCCCAAGTCACGTTACAGTCACTTGTGCTAAAATGACTGCCAGACAGTTGTATATCGCAGTCCTGTACATGGCCACTTTCTTGTAGTGATGCTCACAAACTCGCATTCTTGGGCTCACATACTAGCATCGTTGAATTGAGAACCAAGCTTCTCAAATGAGAGGATGCCACATTGGCAAGTCAAAAGGCAAAACAGGTCATAAGTGTACAAACTAGGGCTTCTTTGGGGGGCAAAATAGTACCAAACTGCACCAAAAAAAATTAATTTGACTTAAAAATGGTGACAGACCATGAAATTAAAAAAAAAATCTTGGATGAAATTGCCAGATTGTAAATGAAAACAAAATAATGGATATGTGATATGTGCTAATGTGATATTTTCTATCCAACATGTGGATGAATGTTGAAATTTGAAGCATGACTACAACATTCTCTATTGCCACTTTGGCACTTCATAAAAAATGACAATAAAAAAGAAGCCTTGGTACAAACCTTAAAACTTCCTCAGGATAGCTCCTCTCAATGCACAACAACACCAACATGTCTGCTACTTTGGTACCCTATCTATTAATACAGTCCCTCGGTTCTTGTTGCAGGACATTGAATCGTGCCATCGAATGTAGGCCCTGTGGGATGAATTCTATGTTCTCTAAGGTAAATGTAAAAAAAAAAAACCTATTTTGTGCTGTGCCTAGGATATGTTGTAGACCTCTCCTAGCTAATTTGGGGTCTCTGATTGCAAATATGAATTCAGAATTTGCAAAAAAATAAATTTGTGGCAAATAAAAAATTCTTGCGTTTTCCCCGGGGTAAATTCGATGACACGATTTAACGTCCTCCGTTCTTGTCAACCCTGGAGTCCAGGGCCTGGACGAACCCACTGTAATGGATGAGGTTCGGATGATATCCAGATGAATTTGTTGTTGTGACGAACTGAAGATGTTCAGAAACCTAAAGAGGCCACACAAGGCTCTCTAGGTTAAGTCTGTTCTACCGCCGTTTTGCCAAGAGGGTTGCGATTGCGGCGTTGCTTACGCTTAATTTTTGTGCCGTAGCTGGTTTTGCTAAGGAGTTGGACATTCTGCGGGAACATCCTTGCATCAGAATTGAATTTCGCGTTGTTGAGATCTGTTGGGAGCCTTTCTCGATCATTTGTGCACATTTTTTTTACCGACAACCGAGTGCGCACCTAGGGTTTGCGACGCAATTGGGTGGCTACCTCAAGGGCTGGTGAGCCATTGGAAGGTGTGGCGGCCACAAGGATTTTGGTGTGTCTTGATTAGAGTAGAGGACGTTCGCGCTGAGGATGCGTGGGTTTTGAAGGTATGGCGTTCGTCGCATCTAACCTTACCTATCTGCGATTGCAAAAGATGGCTACTTACATAGTGTAGTAGGTATAATATGTGAACTGTGGTTGAGTTGAAGGACATGGCCAATAGGTTATTGCAATTTGTTTGTGAGTTTGATTTGTTGACAATTAACATTAGTTGTTATGGATGTGCAGGATCACTATCGCTGGATGAGAGATATGATGAATGTCGAAGTGTTCTTGACAATTGCCATTGTGTCAAGTGCAACACCAAAGCAAGTTTTGATTCTGCGAGGATCAAATAATGGTTGTGGAAGTGTTTTACTAGTAACATCATCTTCTTTGGACATTTTGATATCTTTGCAGATGAAAGCAAGTGAATGTGTGGAAATGTTGGAGTTGGAGATGGAGGAAGCAAAGTCTTTATTCCTTAATCTTTTTGCATGTGTCCCTTTCATACACTCCAGCAACAATGGTGACCATGATTTGGTCTTGTTTTGTGTGAAGCAATGTTATTTCATGAAAGGTGATTGCATTAGTGATCATTACCACCCACTAGCGTTACAAGCATTAGGTGAGCACCCACTAGCGTTACAAGCATTAGGTGAGCAATTGAGGCATTTTGGGTATGTTCTCGAACAATGGTAGTTGCTCTTGCATGAAATTGACTTTTTTAACCTTTTCCAAGAAGAAACTTTGGTGCATTAAATTCACAAGATCAACCTCTATTCATGGATGTTGATCTTGGGGATTTAATGCATCAAAGCTTCTTCTAATCATGGATGCGGCGCTATTTTCAAGGTTAAACATCCAAGTGGAATATGTTTGAATTGTTTGGTATGATACATGGAGTATCTATGACAAGTGTGATGGAACGGGTGAGTATTCTTTCATGGTTGTGAAGCTCTGTTTCCCTGATGAGACGAACAATGAGGCAATTTGTTCATATGTCCTTAAAATTCTTGACTTTTTGAGAGTTTAGTGGTTGGAACTTTGTGTTTGTCATTTGTCCACTTTCAGTTCTAGTTGCAAAATGGGACGTTCAATTGTTGGGATTTCGGACTTTTAAGACTTGAGTTGAGTTTCTAGTTGTCCGAGTGGTCCGCAGGATAGATGTGAATCTGAGATTTCATCAAGCTGGTGTAATTCCTCTAGAAAATTGTGTGAAACCCCATTCAGAATTTTATGAAATTTCGCCCATGTAACGATTGTTATGGTTTAGTTTTTTGGAGCAGGATGAGGACCTTGAGAGATTTACTTTATTTTTATGGTTGTTCTTTCTGTTAATTTGCAGTTGGAGAACCTGAAGATGAAATCGCTACCGGAGAATCTTGGCAATGGGCTTGGCAGAATGGGCATGCACGATCTCAGGCGTGAGTTTGCAAGATTGGAAACAAAAGTTGGCGAGTTTGAGAGACGATGATGGATTTTCAAGTGGGACGAGTTCAATGCAGTTGAAGAAGCCAGTGTGACAGGGGGTGTTTGTTGGATAAACTTGAGGCGGATGTTTTTGTTGGATAAAGGATATATGAAGCTTTAGGTTGTAGATTTTACTTGTAGATTTTGCTTGTTTTTCCAATGTAACGGTCTTGAAGCTCAGTACAGTCTTTGCAAGTCTACAGGAACTGGATCTGAGAGGCTTGAATCACCTCAAGAGCTTGGAATTGAAGTGTATTGCGTACCAGCCAATAGAATCGGAGGCTTTGATCTCAGTCGTTGAACTGGTTCCTTGTTGAAGCTGGACTTCCTACGATGGGTGCACATCCCATCACATTCACCCTACATTGATGAGATCGTCCGTTTGACAAAGCTTTTAAGTGTTGGAATTATACGGATGTGGCCGAGACCAGATCTGAGCAGCCTCATTTTACTACAAGTACAAGTGGCTTGTTTTCATAGCGATGCCTCAGTGGCAACCATTGTCGGCTGAAGCTCGAAGCACACCAACTTACAGTTCTTGGATTTGAGCGCGTGCAGGTTATTGCATAGCTGCCCAGGTGTGTGAATTAGTTGCGTTGCAGGAACTTTGTCTCGCTGGTTGTCTCGAGTTGAAAGAGGTTCTTAACTTGCAGAAGCTCAAACGGCTACAGAAGTTGGATGTGGAATCGTGCTTGTTACTATGAGACTTGGGATATGTGCAAGCTGAGAAGCTTGAGGATATTGAAACTTCAGTATTGCAAGCGCTTGGAATCATTTGCCAGGTTTAGATAAGTTGAGCTGTTTACAGTCCCTCCGAACGTTGGTTTGCACCTAGCTGCCAGAGCGGCAGGCAAGCACGGCGGCTGCCATGGCGGGTACGTCCCAGCCAAGCTCAACAGATTCGCGGGTCGACACACCATGTGCACCACCACTTCGCTGCTTGCGCTCTCGGCGTCGCCAACATCGGCACTTGCAGCCGGCTCGTCAGTGCACTCCCCTCCATGTCCCGCACTTGCACTGCGCGGTGCATCGTCATCGCCGGGGCTATTTCCAAAATACTAATTACTCTCACCCCTGAACTCCTACTTCGATAGATCACTAATTAAGTCCCTGCTGGAAATGTATATAATGATCGATCCAGAGTCTTGGAATTAGCATAAGAGGGGATGCAATCTCACTCTGGAAGAATGATATGATCAGGAAGTTTTCTTGAGTTTCACTCACACGAACCGTGATTGGTAAATTGATGATGGTTCTGTTCCTTGATGCTCCTGAAATGCTTGCGATGGTGTGCACTGGAGGATTAATTGTGATGGTTGGAGGTGATGATGAAATTAAGAAGGGGAAGCGTGGGGGAGGATTATAGGAAGGCAGTGGTGCGGGGAAGCAGGAAATGTGGGTTGGTGGATGGCAGAAGGTGCCCCTCCATACTGGTGACGCCCATGGCGATGGAGCTGCTGCCGCTGCTAACTTCTTTAACTACAGTAGAACCTCTCTAAGTTGATCGGTCCTAGACCGGTCTGATACAGTAGATTGGTTTATAGAGGTTTATTGACTTAGAGAGGGTCATTTTTAGTCACAGCCTTTGTTATGTGGCCCAGTCCAGGACCGGTCTGACATGATTAGTTTACAGAGGTTTATCAACTTAGAGAGGATCAACTTAGAGAGGTTCTATTGTAGCTGCTGACTGTGTCCTGTTGAAGCTTGCATTAACACCAAAATGGAGTTACAGAGATTTATGTAGCAAAAAATCAGTATGTCTCCAGTTGTGGACCACAACAAAAGTGTTTACAAAAGTGGAAGATAATCCTTTTCAGAAGTACGCATGCTTCATGACAAATGCAGTCGACAGAATTGTGATCGTCGTAAAGGATAAAGCAAATAAGCTAAAAGCCTGTGCTGATGTCGTGAAGTTTAGATCAGGTACTCCTAAGGCAATGGTACCCATAACCGGTCAAATATGCAATTCTGGACATAATCTGGAGTAGTGGAAGGCAAAGCAAATATTTTTGGAGGTGTAATGATAGAAATGACGGGGATTGCAAAAATCTTGATAATTTTATTGCTTGAACTGAAATTACTATGAATTTTGGGAGGCAAAAAGTAGCCATGGCCAATGTCTAGACCACTTTCTTGCTCATTACTTCTTACTTCCTTGCTCACTACTTTGGAACATGTGTCATGAACTTATTAGTCCAAACCTTAAAAAAGAAAAAAAAACATTTCAAGCTTCAAAAAATTTGTTCTAGCCTTGGATGGAAACAACTCCACTCTATAGATTGGGTATGGGTCACTACTTAGGAATGGGTGCCTTTACCTTATGTGCCAAAATTTGTAAAAGTCCCTCACTACTGTGCCATTGTTTACATTTTGGCACAGCTAGCAGGCCTCATGCAATGTGAGGTGCTTCCAAAGGTGAATGGGAAAAAAAATTGAAAAAAAAATGTTGAGACCATTACATATTGGTATATACTACTAGAAAATTTGTGTCCAAATCAACAAAAAATTAGCTAGAAAAGTGTTAATATCTTCTGTTCAAGAGGTCGTGTTGACTTGGACAGTGTCCAATAAAAAGTTGTTGATTTTTTTTGTTGATTTGGTCACGTGAAAGAAAAAAAATCCTTAGAATCCGGCTATAAAGAAGCCAACTTTTGGTAGCTTCCGCATCATAATAAACTATAAAGAAAATGCTAATAAGGCACCCTACCGCACAAGTAGGCGGGAGCTAAGGAGCTTCAAATCTTGGACCTCATGGTTGAGGTCCAAGGACGTTAACCATGCATGAGTTTTGATTTATATTAGGTGTAGTATTTTATTTATTTAGTTTTTGCAATGGTTTCCCATTTGCTTTGTAAAATCAACAAACTTTGGTAGCCATTTTGGCATAGTAGAACAACTTTTTCTAAAAACTTTGAATTATAAAAAGTTGAACAATCAAGTTGGAAAATTCAAATTCATAAAAGAAATTGCTTAAAAAGTCATCTGGACGTTTGGAAAGTGGATTTAACCCCTAAAGGACCGGACTGCGTTTTTTGGCAGTATAGAAATTTTGGGCAAGTCCGTATGACTAGAGATTTCCATATTTTTAGCTGAAATTTTAATAGAAAGTGGGTGCGAGGAATATCTTTCATATGCACTAAATTTCAGGACATTTCGAAATAGGAGTCAAAAGTTATGGCCAAATATGTTACTTTTTTTCGTAACTGGGCAGTCCGGGCAGCAAGCAAAATTTTGGCAAAAATTTGATTTTTTTTTTTAATATTTTTTTTCTTGTAGATTATATTTTTGTCTATCTGGAAAGCTTTGATTCATTTCATTTGGATTTGTTCTGAGAAAGTTATGGACATTCTTGTTTTTCGGGCAGTTAGAGCATCTTCTTGAAAAAAATAACTTGTAGGATTCATTTCTAAATGCTATTTTTGCAATTTAAAAAAATAAAAAAATTCTCATGGTTTAGTTTACTTGCTAGAACAATCTCACCATTGGGATTAGTGAATTTTAATTCCATCTAAAATATATTAATGTTTTAGATTTTCCTTCTATCTTGTACCCACTTCTACTTAATAAATTTTTTAGGAATGATGATTAAGTTTTTTTGAATATTTTTTTTTTCTCTAGAATCTCAACTCAATTCTCCACTATAAAGATTTGAAGCACAAAACTCTGTAGTGCAAAAATTTTAAGTGAAAAATGTTTAAAGTCAAAAAATCTAGTCCCGCAATGTGCTGAAATACTTGTTTTTTCCACTTTAAACGCAGATATCTTGCAATCTGAGTGGTCAAAAATTCTGAAATTTTTCCACACATTTTCATACTAGTTAGGTGTAAGATCTCATGGTTAGATGTGAAAAAAAAACATTTTTCAAATTTTTTTACTCCTTGCTATAGAAATGGCAGTTTTGAGTGTTTTTTGGCAGAAAAAAGGCCTTGGGCCTTGAGGGGTTAAGTATCCTCAATCCACAATTCATTAGAAAAAATTTGAGCCCTCGGGAGGGCTCCTTCCCTTTGCAAAGGGGTTGTGAGTTCCCCGCAATGGAACTCAGAGTCCCTTTGAGGGAAAATAGCCACTATTCATCATCATTGATGAATAGTGGCCACAATAAAAAGAAATTTAAAAGAAATTTAAAAATTTAAAAAATTTAAAAAAATTTAAAAAAATTTAAAATATATTTAAAATATTAAAATAATAAATAAAATAATAATAAAATAATGATTCTAATTGACGAGGATAATTTTGGCCACATCAAAATTCAGAATTTTGAAATTTCGTATTTATTTTAATATTAATATTATTTTAATATTTTAAAATTATTTTATTGAACTATCCCGCCAGTTCGCTGACCTGATCAGGCCCCTCGTTTGCTGGCCAAAAAAAAAAAAAAAATCTTTTTTTTATTTTATTTTTTCGTTTTTCTGGACAGCGTTCCCTGTTGTTTGGGAACTCACAACCCTCCCGAGGACTCATATTTCTTCTCATGGGACCAAGAAAATTTGAATTCACCTCCCCAACGCCCAGAAGTGTTTTAAGCATACTGACGGGGATCGAACTCTAGCCTTTAGGATGGCATCGTTTGGCATTAACTATGAGACTACTCAGGCTCTTTGATACAATTGCGAAGATTTGAATAGTATTTATGCAACAAGAAACTGTTGCAAGCCTACAGTCCAAAGTAAGCAAGGAGGGCGGGCAATATAGAACAATTCCAGAGCCTGTGAAGGATGTGAGGGGTGTTTGTGACATAGTAAATTTAAGTTACTAAAAATTTAGAAGGTCTAGTCTTTTTGAACCTTAAAAAGCAAAACGACACCTTAGAATTCACTTTTGAATTCTTTGAGTTAAAATTAAGATTCAATATAACTCTTTAAATCTCCAAATAAGTGCTACATCATAAAACTTAAGAAATCTACTTCTTGAACATTTTCCTATCTTCTATCCTCTCTCTACTTCCTAATCTACTCTTACTATTCATACTATTCAACGTCAAGCAAGTGAATGGGTAAAACAATTTTCTTCTATGTCTCCTATAATGTTAGGTGAATGAAATATAACTCCAAAGTTAAAATTACATTGAGGAGTTCATAAAAAACCATAAGTGAAGCTTACAACAAGTGAATCATTGTTTAGTTTTACATTTCATCAAAAGCTACTAATTAGATTCAAACTTTTATGTATAATATATATCATGTATTAAGGTCATTATATATATATATCATGACTAAAAAAATGACCTAAATGTTTGTTGTTTATATTGTTTTTTAGAGCACTTTGAAAAACATTTATCACCATTGAAAAATTGATGGTCATTGATTCCTCTTTAGAAGTAGATATGTTACCTAGAAGTTTTGCAAGGTTTAATTGATCAATAAGGACATATGAAATTCCAAAGCACTTTCATCTTCCAAAATAATTCCTTTTAAAAGAGTGTTGAAAATTTTTCAACCAACAAATTTCTTGATTACATGGAATGTCCCACAAAGCTCTAAATTCCTTCTCTTATACTTTATTGTGTTTTTAGCTCCTAGACTTCCAAAATATTTTTTCCATCAAAAACACTTAAAATTTCCACATCTATTGCAAAGTGCAAAAACTTTAGAAATTGATTTTTTCCAAATATTTAATAATAGGATCTTGCATTAGACTAGTATAAGAATGTGTGGAATTTTTTTTTAAAACTTGGACTACATGGATTACAAGATATTTGAAGTGAATAAATCCAAGTTTTTTTCACCTTGCTTGACTAGATTTTAAAGCTTTGAATCTTCTTAGCATTAAATTTTTTCACTACGCTTCGAACTTCTAATTTTTTATGCTGAAGAATCAAGTTCAAAGTCTAGATAATTTTTTTTTTAAAAACCCTTCATTGTCATTCTTTAAAAAAGTATTAAAAACACATATGAAACTGAAGAGAAAATTAAATTGTTAATAGTTCTAAGATGGAATTAAAAATTACTAATTCCGATGGTGAGATTGTTCTAGCAAGCTAATTGAACCCTATTGAACTTCTTTTTTTGAAAAATTGAGAAAACAATGTTAAAAAATGAACCCTACAAGTTATTTTCTTAGAAAATGCTTAGATTGCCTCCAAAACAAAATTGTCCATAACTTTTTCATCACAAATCCAAATAGAATGAATCAATTATTTTGATATAGACAAAAATATATTATACGAGAATTTTACTATGATTTCTTTTGTATTGCCTAACAAACTTTGTTTTGAACTTAGGTTGGAAGAAATTTTGCTCTTTGGGATTGATTGAAATAAAGATTATATTCCTAAAAAGCTAATGTGTTTTCCTATCTTTAAAAATATTTATAAAAAATCACAACAAAAGTTGAGACCATAGGAGCCTACGCAAAATCCATTATGTCCATCAAGGGGACAATGGGAATTTACACATTAATAATTTATAGAAAAATAGTTTACACGTTATGATTTTTTGTTGATTTGGACATCATTTTCTAGTAGTGTGATCACCTTGTATCACGTGCATGGTTGGAGAGTTTGCTGGCATTAAAAATGACAATTACTCTATCCGAAAATAAAACTATTTTGAATAGTATGATGAGCCAAAATGTTACACACCAATGAATTTTTTTTTGTCAAATGACTGCCAAAATTTTACCAAAATTTTCAAGTTGAGGCTACCTTTATACTAGAAAAATATGAGGGAAAAAATGGATGAAATTGCCAAAAACATCTTAATTTATTAGACCCAGTTGCATTCTAGGATTCATGTTGCGCTTCCACCAAAAAAAACAAAAAAATCAAAAAAATCATTGTCACATATACTAATAGGACAAATTAGTAAACCTCATTGGTGAGTATAAGGTAGACGACCCAATTCTGACCACTTAAGCAGTTGAATATATTTGGAGCTTAGGTATGTTGAATGGAAAAATTTCCCCGCAAACAAAAATAGATTTCAATTGGATTCTATAATTTTTCACAATTTTATTTCCCAAAACAAAATTACCATAAATTTTCTAGGTGAAGATTCTGTTCGTTCCATATTGATCATATAGGTTGTCCTATTTCCTACCAAAGGCTAGTTGCAAAATCAAAAGTCTTGTAGCCAATCATACTGTGCCATATTGCACCACAACTACTGTAATTGTCTCAGTGTAATTGTCTATCTGCACGGAAATGCACCCGCGAGAATGGGAGGCTGGTCGGGCATGGGTGATCTAAGTTACTTATTCACGCGAAGCAACCGACACCGCGCCAACCGGGTACCACCGCGTAGGTACAGATACCCTCCGTACACCGGGTACCACCGGGTATCTCAAGGCTGTGACATAATCAGATCGCAGAGCTTTTTCGTCTGCATCTCCGATCTGTATTTATGTGTCTGAAGCTCTTTCATGGTGATGCTCGCACCGCACCCCAGCTTCGCGTCCTCTTCAACCGCCGGCGATATCGATGGAATGGTTTCGCATTCTCGTTGCTCTTTGCTGTTTCACGTCGCTTTTCGCCGCTTCCGGTACAACCCTCTCTCGCCCTTTCTTATGCTCTATTGAATCTCCAATCTCTGTTTCTGTGTGTGCGGAATTTGGCTTATTGACGAAAAATTCCCACGCATGTTGAATTCCGATGGTTTTCTTTTGTGGAGATTCTGATCGATACGGCTTCTTTCGGTTTACTTGGACTGCACTTCTACTTCGGTTTTGCGTTGTCCTTTCTCTTTTTGAGGGATTCGATGGATTGGTGCACTTTAGGGTTCCTCTGGTTTGTATATGGTGTTTCTCGTATGAGGAATCTGTTCACATGTTGCGGTATGTCTGTTTACTCTTGTGGTGAGAGGCAGGTATTGGGTTAGGGTTAGAATCCTCCGTCTAGGTCGGTTATTATGCTAGAATCTCCAATCTCTGTTTTTTGTGGTGAGTGTGTGCGGAATTTGGCTTATTGACGAAAAATTCCCACGCATGTTGGAGTTTCATGTCTTTCTTTGGGGAGATTTTGATCGATACGGCTTCTGTCGGTTACTTGGAACGCACTTCTCCTTTCTCTTTTTGAGGGATTCGACGGATTGGTGCACTTTAGGGTTTCTCTGGTTTACAAAATTTTGGTGAACGGTGTTTCTCGTATCAGGAATCTGTTCATATGTTGCGGCATGTCTGTTTACTCTTGTGGTGAGAGGCAGGTGTTGGGTTAGGGTTAGAATCCTCCGTCTAGGTCGGTTATTATGCTAGAATCTCCAATCTCTGTTTTTGGGTGGTGAGTGTGTGCGGAATTTGGCTTATTGACGAAATATTCCCACGCATGTTGGAGTCCGATGGCTTTTCTTTGTGGAAATTCAGATCGATACGGCTTCTTTCGGTTCCTTGGACTGCACTTCTACTTCGCTTTTGCGTTGTCCTTTCTCTTTTTGAGGGATTCGATGGATTGGTGCACTTTAGGGTTCCTGTGGTTTACAAATTTTTGGTAGATGGTGTTTCTCGTATCAGGAATCTGTTCACATGTTGCGGCATGTCTGTTTACTCTTTTGGTGAGAGGCAGGTATTGTGTTAGGGTTAGAATCCTCCGTCTAGGTCTGTTATTATGCTAGAATTTTGTCTTTTGGTGTTGATGCGTCGTATGAATTAGCTGGTGGGATTAAAACTGAGGCCTCAGTGCAGATGGTGGGATTATTTTGGTTACAATTCATTCGAGAGTGCTTCAGTTGAAAATGGTTCAATATTTCTTTATTGCTTTAAAGTTGAGTATTCTGTTTTTGAAGCACTGCATGAATTTACGCAATTAGCTCAGCATGTATTCCTCGTATGGGGAATTTTGTTACATGTTGCCGAGTTGTGGAATATCTGATATTGGAGGCGGATAGTGTGTTAGGGTTAAAATCTACCTACTAGGTCGATTACTCATGGAAGAATTTTGATTATTGGTGTTCATGCGCGGTATAAATTAGATGATAGGATTAATATCGTGGTCATCGATTGAGAGTTCAGGATTTTATTACCGCTTCAACAAATAGAGGAAAAGACTTTGAAGCAGGGCTGCATGAATTCACACAATTAGTGTGGCTCAGCAGTAGTCCCATGTGATACTTTCGAAACACGAGATCCGGTCTTTTTGAAGAATGGTTATTTCCGTGATTCACTTGTACTGTGACTACTCGTGTTGACTTGTTATCATGGCTAAGTGACCCTTGTTTTGGTTTGTTATGTACAGGTGTTGTAGCTGATGGAAATGTTACCTTACTGTCGTTGACAATCTTTAACACACACGAGTGGTTCGGGCAAAACCCTACAGTTTATTTTCAATGTCGGGGTGAAGATAAAGTGTACTTGCCAGATATCAAGGCGAAGGGACAACTTTATAACTTTCTGGGACTGGAATCTTGGCAGGTAGGGGCATTGCTCTCACGTAGGAACCGAAGAACAAATATGGGTAAAGTGTATTGTTTGTTTTACTGCGAGGCATACTAGCGTGACGAAGAATTTCTCATGTGCAATGATTTTATGTCGGGTTTTATAATTACCACGACTTTCAGATTTACAAAATTGAAACGAAAAAACAGCTTCTGATGGAATGCCGTCTTGAATTGTGCCATGTGTATACAGCCCCTCGTGACTTTGGTCGGAAACAAATGTAAGCGCTGCGGACTCTATGAGCAGGATTCGGTGGGGTCAGATGACGTATTCGATGAGTGGGAGCTTTGCCCATTAGATTTCAGCCCAAGTCCAGAAGGACACTATTCTCGTTTCATTGAGAAGGAGTTCAACCTTTCTCTCTTATGCTCGAGTTGTAGTAAGTTCCAACTGCCTTCGTGTCTTTTTCTTCTTGATGTTAGGAGTAGTAACCCTCAAGTGTCAATTGGGGCTAAAAATAGAAAGATTTTTGGAAGGTGGTAGTCAATTATAGTAACTTCTAGAAACGTTATTCTATCGTTCGAAACTGCACATTTTGTTACCTTCCTTTATTCAACTCCTCTAGGCATGGAAGTGGACAAGCTTGCCATTTGGGCACTAGGGTTTAAGTGGTGAGAATATGTGTTTAGCAGCCATATCACTGACATAGAATTCCATGAATGCGTTAACCCCTAAGACCTAATAATAGAAAGGTCACTTTGGAAGCAGATAGGTGATTATAGTGTTTTGTCAAAACTTATTTCTTTTATTCAGAAATGTTAAGAATGAATTCTTGTTTCTATTGGTTGAATTTTATTACCTTCCTCTTAGCTTCTTTAGATGATTTATTTTTAACTCCTATAAGTATGGAAGCCGACACTTTGGCCAGTTGGGTCCTTAGGGGTCGAAGAAGAGTGAATCTCCGTTTTCAACGCTCCCAGAGCTCACTATGGATGCTAATTAAGAGTATGATGAGGCAGGTTTCGATAATTAAATTTTGTATGTTCTGGCAGATGCGACATCCGAGGAAGTGGTGGCAAATCCTGAACCTAGTGGAAAGGAGGAACCTGGTAAAGAGGAAGAAAGCCATCATGGTTTGACGGTTGCGATAGTACTATTTGCGTTGTTATCACTGGGAGGGTTCGCCTTTGTAGCTTACACTCAGTGGCGTCGGAAACAGAGAGAGACTCAACAAGCACGCTTTATCAAGTTGTTTGAAGATGATGACTTTCTTGATGATGAGTTGGGACTGAAGGATGGGCTATAAGTACTTGATCTTGGTGGTGAAACCCTTTTTTTAGGGTTTTAATCATCTAGAGGCGGAGGCATGGCAAACAGCTGAAGGAGGATGTGATTTGAATACTGTGTTCAATTGGTGAAGGGCCTGGCGTGTTCTGCCGCTGGGACCAGCATTGAATTGTGGGAGAGGGGTCTTCGTGTTCCCTTGAACCTGACTACTTACCTGTAAGCAGTCCCCTACTCTCCTCGAGTATATCCTTTGAGCTGGAATACGTCTTAGATGCTTCTTTAAGGAACCTCCTCGATTAGCTGCTTATCAAAGCCTTCATCATTATGCTGAATTACCTTCATAGGGCACTCTCAACTGTTATGATAGAGGAGGTTTCCCTGCTTTTTTAGTGCTACGTATTAATGATAGTGACATCAAATAGCATAATAATTGCATTCTATGGGAAGTCTTTATCCGGCTTTTCTTCCTCCAATTTGTACTTGGAACACTGGTTGCGTTTCAGTGTTTCAGATAAAAGATATGGGTTTGTCTTTGTACAGTTGCACATAATTGGCAAGATCGAATCTGTTTTATGTAATGCCGCTAAAATTGCCTTGTAATGACATCAGGTCTCAGTTGGGAATGTTTATTTTTGTGCATCGCGTGGCTAACACAAAATGTTTTACATGATTTTCTTACCATGCTTACCATTTGCGTCAAAGGGGTAGAAATTTTGTGCTCCACAATAGCCAATAGATTGAAGTTATAATGTCGAAGGCCCTGTTGCGGATACGTTTCTTTTGAGGCCATGTACAGGGACTGGGCTTCAAAATATCCCCACCCCTGAATGGCCAAAAAATTTAATTCCATCAGTCCCAATGAAATTAAAGCTTTGAACATCATTTTTTGAACATCATTTTTTGAGGCCTGGTGAAATATTGAGTGAGCCCATTTTGTGGAGATTTTCTTTGTCGTGATCATACTTTTTGTCCCCCCA
Organism: Pseudisothecium myosuroides; assembly: GCA_951799445.1. Taxonomy (NCBI): domain Eukaryota; kingdom Viridiplantae; phylum Streptophyta; class Bryopsida; order Hypnales; family Lembophyllaceae; genus Pseudisothecium; species Pseudisothecium myosuroides. The sequence goes on along the minus strand of OX637290.1, from coordinate 16,957,850 downwards.
GACCACAAGAAAGCACCCTTGGGAAGATAAGTGAGTAAATCTAGGAGAATAATGCTTTATTTTACAACCTTTTTGTCTAGTGAGCCTTAAGGGCAAGACACGATGGAAGATAATTGTAAGAGCCTTGTCACCACCTCTTCCTTGAGTCTACCATATGACTTTTGGCATGTTGATTTGCCTAGGTAGGAATGGTGATGTTCTTAAACCTATAAGGATTATGTGGCCACTTATAAATCAAATCATTTTTGGCAATGCACCTTATTGATAGGTTTTGTTTTTTGAAGGGTAAGACCTATTATCATGGTACATTGCCCCAAAGAGCCCAATTTTTGAACCAATAGTTGATTCTTCATTTCTACTAGAAAATCGTCCACTGACCACTTTTGGCCATCAATCTAGGATTAATAAATGAGATTTTGGGCCACAACAGAGTGAATACGACTCAAATCAATGAAAGTTTAAAATGATGGAAATGGAGAGATAGGATCCTCTGCTATTATCTTTTGATTTTGTGTATAGATCTAGTTTAATTTTTGAATGAAATATGCTCAGGCACAAATGCATTATTTGGTAGTTTTCGGGGTGAAGTGATTAAAATTGAAGTACCTAAAATTCATAATTATGCACACAAAGATGTAAATCAACTCCTGGTCTTGCAATTTCTCCTCCCCCCTCCCCCCTCTCCAATGAAAAAACTACAATTGTTGATCTTCTTCCAAAAAAATGCCCCTCCTCCACTGCCATCGATCAGATGAAAAAAAGATAGCCATTGATTGGCCGTGGAACAAACGATCTAAGCCGTCTAAGAGCTAAAGTATGGCACTTTGAGGCACAAAAATTGATAAATCATACAAATACAGAGTATGGATATGGATGCAGAATTTGGAATTTAGAATATGTATGAAATACAAAATTCATACAAAATACATACATTTCCACACAAATTCATACGGATATATACTCAAAAAATACAACAAATTAATATGCCATATCAATTATAGTCCAAATAGGCTGCAAAAAAGTACAAATAAAAGTGGGTTTGGGGTCAGTATTTACAATTATAATTCATAAAAGACTTGCAACCACTACAAAAATTACATGTGTATTCCTTTCAAAATCTTTGTAAAAAACTTTATTAACAACCAATGAGAGGACGTCACGTGCAAACTTATTGTTTTTCATGTGTGAATTGGTGAAAAAACAACATATTTATCATTATGCACCCAGAACATGCATGCTTCATTTACAAAACGCAATTTAAATTCCATTCACTCTCATATCATGTACAATATTAGAAAAGTGCTTCTCCAAGTACCACAAAAGATAAGATAATGGTAAGGCAAACCTGTTGATGACGAATAACTTTAGATAATGACTTACCCAGCTGCATCAATGGCGTGGGAGGTACATACACATTAACCTCGAAGTGGTTTTGGGTGTCTTTCAATACACTTGTACAATGCCAAGTGTGGTATACACAACTTTACATGTAAATGGTTTATCGTCCAATTATTTCTTAATTTTTTTTTTTATGAATGTGCACCGATTGAAGTCTTCTATCGAGTTGTGCACTTTTTGGTTGCATCGGACATGTTGCTAATTTTATAAATATTGTGAAGCTTGAGGCTCCTTGATTTTGGGATCCACACACATACACACTATATTCAAAGTACTCCACCAACTTCACACTGTTGGACACCGCCCCTGATTCACGTAAGGACAGGGAATAGGACAAAGTACTCGACACTAGTCATCCCTAGTCCAATCATCCACCCGTTTCAAGTAACCTGCACAATTGGTCACATCCTACTTCTTAACTATTCTATTGGCCCTTCCCTTTTCAGTTGAATAGAACAATTTGTCCATCTCCCAAAACATCACTTAGCCAACTACCACCTTCTTGGCCCCCTTGATTACGTGCAGAAACATTCTCATTCACCTAAATTGTGGATTCAAAACAAATGACAAAAAAACAAAAAGTGAATGTTGGCACGATTGGCCTCTACCTCAATGTAATGCACAGTAGAAACTATAGCATTTGTGCAGGTGTTTATTCTTGAAGCTTTGCCGCTCCAAGTAACCAAATTAGCAGTCGCAACAAACAATTCTAAACCTCTCGACATCCAAGTAAACGCTTTTTATTGCACGACTTCCAAATTTTGGGATACCTATTCCCAAACACATTTGGGGATTTAGATAGGACTGAGAGCAACTATGTTAGTTCTATACATTGCACCATCAACAAACAAAACTAGACTTGGTCCCTAAAGAAACTTCATGCTCCATATCGATGCTAGAACTTATGACACTGCAATTCTCGCATGGTGGTTGGAAAAAACAAAGCACAACCATGTCCAGTGCAATCACCGCATTGTTTCAAGCCCATACATAGTCAAAACTAGAATAAAAAAACCGGGAGTGAAGGAAAAAAATATCAAACCTGCGAGATGGAAGCAAGCTAGGAGAATGAGGACAAGCCGAAGGTAGCTATTGACTCCCTACATTGCCACCATTGTCACGTTTTCTCCAACTAATTCACCCAAAAAGAATCACTTGCCCCACCTTCAACAAACTAAAATGACATTGTCTAAACAAATCAATACTCCAAAACCTCCTCACAAGTTGTGGTATCGGTGCCCGCATGAATTCAATTGATACTTCGGATAGGATTAGGTCTATACTTCAATTTCCCATCAAACGTTGGGTTTGCACAAGGGGTCCTTAACCCCTAAAGGTCAAAGACTATGTTTTCACCAAAACTGCTCCATAACCACCATCTCTAATACAAGTACCAAATTATAGAAAAAAAACATTTTTGGAAAAATGTAACCATAGGATCTTATAGTATACTAGTTTGAAAAATTGTGGGAAAAATTTCAAAAATTTCCACCGTGTGGATTGTAAGATAATAGCATTTGAATTGACAAAAATCCTTTTTTTGTCCCTGCGAAAATCCGGGCAGCTGCACTTCAAAAGGTCACATTTGTATGAAAAAATGTCCAAAATGGTGGTTACCTTTTGGATTCATTCTTCAAGGCAAGTTGTTTGTATGTTTGAAAATTTTCAGATCATTTGGAATTGTAAAACATATAGGAAAAAAATAGTAAGTAGAAAGAGGTAGAGAATGATTCAAAACACTAAATTGTTAAGAATTTAGACATGGAATTGAAAAATGCCAATCCCAACGGCTATAATGTTGTAGTAAACAATCTACATCCTACAATTTTATTTTTTTCCAAAAATATTAAAAATTGAATGAAATAAACGACTTCAAAGTTTATTTTAGAGTAGAGATTCCATAACTAGGGTAATCTGCTCTTGAAGTGACCATTTAAGAGTTGTTTGCCTTTTTAGGGAAGCTAAACTCCTTGAAACAATTTTCAGTTAATTTTTAGAGGAAGAAAAATGGAATTGGCATCTAACCCAAGTCGTTTCATATTTTTTGGATCTTCATGGAATTAGTTACAAATTTTTGAAGTTGAAACGCAGTGGTCACTAAAACCGACCACCTCCTGAAATGTATATTGTTGGTACATTGAAGAAAGCAAAATGTACCTCTATGCCATGTTCGGTTTTAGAGCCCACTCGCTTTTAGAGCAGACTACCTTACCCTCAAACTAAGACTCTCATTAACCATAATGGAATGATTAAAAGCTTCCCGTGTCTATATAAATCTAAAGAAACAATTTCAAATTTTTATTTTTTTTAAAAGTGATTTCCGAAGAAGTTTTTTGAGCTGCCCGGGTTGCCTGCCGACCAATGAAAATGACATATCATGTAATAACTTCTTAACCATGTAGTCAAAAGTTATGAAAATTGTTGGACCTTAAAGCTACTCCTTGGGCAAATCTTGTGTGAAAATTTCAAATTAAAAAAATAAAAATTCCGTTTGTAGTGAGTTGCCCAAAATAGCTATGTTGTCAAAAAACGGTGTTTGGTCCTTTAGGGGGTTAACATGTATAGCAAATCTCTACATCATTTTAAATATTATATATAAACTACATGGAAGTATGTCTAATATGATGATTTAGATTGTGAACAGTTATAGAATGGGCACAACGAGGTTGACACCATCCTAATGAGTTCTTTAAATGTTTTTGTCAATTGTTTTGTTTTAATAACATTTTTCAATTTAGTGGTTAGTTGATCTAGTCGGTTTGTTGTATTCCTTGTTAAATAAGTTGTTGATTTAGAAACAAACAACATCAATCAACAACTTACAACACAACAAGGGTGTTACTTATAAATTACAGTGAAAAATTACTTACAAATTAGCAAGGGAGGCAAATCTCTAGTCTGCAAAGGCAAAGTTGTAGCCCCTGATCTTGATCCTCATTTGCCAATCTACTTAGCGGTCGTGGATTGCAACAACACCGTTCCTTGTTTGCAAATCTGTCTCATGCATTCTGAAAGATGTACTCTTGCCGCGTTCTAAAGGGCAAAGTAGAAATATCCAATCCCTATTCTCTCCTCCATTTGGTTGCTCTCTTTTATTCTAATCGGTGCTCCTAAATTGCGTCCAATCTTCCATTGCCGCAACGCATGGATTTCTTGTCACACTTGAAGTACGTGTCTGGCATTTCAAAGTCGGTTGCTAAACCCCTAATCTTAGAAACAAATTGCACACTTAAAGAACAACTCTTTTAGAATCCAATACATAAAAAATCCTAAACTCAAAATCTCGTTGAATCCAACACAAGAGAACATAAGGGGAGGGAAGAAAAATGACTGTTTGAACCTATTCATGTTGTGGTCACTAGAAGCCACCAAAGCAACTGTAATTGCAACAAATTGGCGTACCCAATCCATTGTTGTCACATTGGGCGAGTTAGGATCACCAAACGTCCCGGACGGGCGGACATATGGGACAATTTAGACAGAGTATACAAACAATGTAATTACCTTAAAGTAGTCACATTGGGCAGGTTAGGGTCACTGGACGTCCCAGATAGGCAGGCGAATGGGACAATTAGGACGGACGGTCCGCCCAATGTGATAACTATGACCTAGTCATGGCAGATGTGGACACGAAGGATGGACAAGTGTATACAATGTGGAAGCAATACACATATTTCTCTAGGAATTACACACTTGAGTATGTTAGGCAACCTCTCATTTCAACTGCAGGCATCACAATGTTTTTCTAAAAACATGAGAAAATCAATGGTTGTTATACCTTCAATTTCATAGTTTACATATTTTGCCAATACTTCACAGAATTTGGAAAATAAGGGCCACATGTGAATTCTTGAGATTTATTTTTTGTTTGAACCACATAGGTATTAATTGTGGTTCTTCTCAATTGTTGTTTGCCATTCCATAGTTCCTATTCTTTTTGATGTGGTGCATTCCTAATGAGTGTTAAGTTTAAGCCCATTAGGAATGCATGGTGTTACAAACAAAGAGTCAAGCAAAGAGTATCGATTTGGAGTATTGCCTTTGCAATTAGAATCCAAAAATCACAACCCACGAAACAGAGATGGAACTGGAAACTGCAGTCTTCTCAAACCTTGGTATTTTTGTTTGCGGGTTCGATTTCGGGCGATTTGGTGTCCGATTTGATGTCCAACAAGTGACGGAAATGGGTGTGGCGATCAAATGATTCAATTGGCTTGTAATGGTTTAAAAGTGAAGAAAAAAAAGTGCAAGAGAGGGGCAAAAGGAATAATGGCTGAGGCTTGTGCACAAATGTTGGTTTGCCGAGATTACCTCTTCGGCCCTCGAAGCTTGTCACTAGTGTTTTTGCAAACAGTGATGTTACTGGTGTTCACAAAAGCCCCCGCTTGGCTCTTCAAAGTATTACA